>CM060916.1:807536714-808981714 GCA_030737875.1 Allium sativum
GCTCATCATCCCTTAAGAATTTCTCCATCAGCTTATCCTCATCGATGGAATCGACCTTGAGCTCCTCTTTTTCCAACTCAACGATTTGACTCCATACTTGGACTAGAGTAGATGGATAATCCTCAATCCAAGAAATGTTCCGACGACGGATGATATGAGCAAAGAATTTAATCATTAATTCGCCGAAACCCTAAATCTCTGCCTCCGCCTCTGACAATTGTTTGCGGGCCTCCTCCGCAGATTTGATAGCACACTCAACGTTGCCCTCCGCCTGGGCAGCTCTGTTCTCCGCCTCCAGTAGCTTTGAAGCCAAGTTAGCATTTTTCTTTTCTAGCTCAGCATTCCTCCTTGCCAACTCGGCATTTTTCCGTTCAAGGTCAGTGTAAGCAAGGCGCGTTTTAGCGGCATCTGACTTAGCATCTTCAGCTTGCTTTTTTAACTCAGAACGCTCTTGAGTGTGAGATTCAAGCAAATCATGATAACGCTTTTGCATATCTTCAAATTGTTGTTTGAAATTAGAAGCGTCCCTTTGAGCAACAGCAAGTTGGGCCTGTGTGTCCTCTAAATCTTTTCCTAGATTCTTTAAGGCCTTTGCATCTTTTTCCACGGTTTTTTGCATTGAATCAGCATTCTTGATTAGAGTACGAATAATTCTGGAAAGGTTGCGTGAATATTTGAACATTTCAGAATACTGTTTTTCAACCGCATCTATCTTGGCTTTGGCCTCGTCTGCCCACCTGGAAGAAATAGGTTCGAGGGCAGGTAAAAAAGTCAAAGTCTCGAAGTAATGTTCGGGAAATTGCTCCTCCAAATATGCCCGCTTGATTGCGGTTTCAGCATCTAGTGGTGGAGGGGCAGGGATCGTCAACTCAGTATCCCTGTGCATGGAGGATTCAATAGTCTCTTTATTTGTCCTAGGCCGTTTAGTAGCAAGGACCTTGCGTTTACTTCGCGATTCAGTATCTTTTGGAGGACTTCTCTCTCTGCTGCGCTTTTCTTGGGAAGAGGTGGAGTCTTTTGATTATGGCATGTCCTCTTCCCTACGACTTTGATAACCTCTATACTTCTCTTGGTCCGACCGAACAGGAGAGCGAGAACGCGAGGTTCGAGAGTGATAGGGTTCATGAGGCCTTCTCTCCTCCCTACCGCGATCGTCGCGGCGATCATACTCGATATCCTGAGGTGGATTAGACATGCTGCGGCGGAGCTTCCTGATATCATAGTAAGATCGGGACATCGTGCCTGCACAATAAGACAAATGAAATTCAGAATCAATAGTATCATAGAGAGAGAGGTGCAATGAGTGGTAATGCTATTGTGTAAAGTGTGTCCTAAGTGGTGCGTTTCCCCCCAACCAACCCGAGTCCGAAGCTAGACTAGTACGGGCAGGCTCTTTGGCCTTAGCAGGAGTGGTCTCTTCAGAAGAGGTGAAAACTAAAGGATCCTTCCTAAAATCCTCGGAAGTGTATATAGTTTCAGGTAAGGGGAGATCCCCCAAACCCTGAAATAATGGATCATCAGTACTAGGGACATCTCCCTCGTAAGCATCAATTGGCGACTCTTTAGAAGACGTTGACTTTTCTGGAGAAATGGCATCCTCAGGAGCAGTATACCCTTCACGATGCTTTTCGGCCAAGTTAGCCAATTTGTCGTCTTGAGTAGAAGATGGAGAAGGTGAAGTTTGAAGAGGCGTTGTAGGAACTCCCGAACCTTCTCCTGTTTCTGGGACTACATCCACTGGAGGAATATATACGTATGGAGCCGTCCCATGACCGATACTACGAAAAACGGATAGCAGCTCATGAAAATGAAGATATTCGTCCTTAAGGACTTCATCAATAGTCAGGAACTTCTGATCGCCATTGAGGAGCTGGTGCATCCGGTCAAAGAACACCTGGTCTGATATTTGTTTTGGATTGTCGACTGCAAACACAAAGAAAAACTAGTTAAGGCGATGACTTGAATGTATATAGCCAAGATTTAGAAAATCAGCGCTTTACTTGATTTCGTCCATCTCCTAGCACACCCAGGTTGTCGCTTCACGTAAAACCATTCCAGTTTGGAATCTCCAGCTTTACTACTGAATGGCGTTGAAATTATCTTCCTCTTAGGAATAGACTCAAAATAGCAAAAAGAAGGAGTTTCTCGAGTCTGATGCTTGAAGTTGTAGAAGAAATGAACGTCATCGAAAGTGAGCTCTATGCCTAAGATCTCACGGTATGATATATATATAAAGTGTGTAAGTAGGCATAAGAATTGGGATGCAGCTGCATGGGGGCTATCCACATTTGTCTTAGAAAATCTACGATGAAGGGAGAAAATGGAGGGATAGCACCGACCATGCACATAAGCCGAGTGATTGCCATGTATCCTTCTGGAGGGTTGTGGGGACGGTCAGATCTCGAAGGCACTAGAGTGTCCTTTTTCATTATCCCGTATTTTAAACAAATTCGGATAAGCCGGTCGTTGTCGATTGTTGATTCAACAAAATCTTGGGGTGATTCCAATATGACAGCCGATTCAAACTCATCAGGAGCCCGGTCGTCACCTATCCCTCCTTCCTCTTCAAAACCTAGAGAAACTTCATTCTCTGAAGACACCTCGTCACTTTCACGATTTCCAACTTCGTAGTCTGAACCCTCATTGTTCCATTCTGGATCCGACGGAGAAGATATGTCCTCGAGAGTAATTTTGTTGGAGGTTTCCGGGGCTTCTTTCTTCTCGGCTAGTCTGGAAGAGCGTCTGGGTCTCATTGTCATAAAACTATTGAAGAAGCAATAGCACAAATTAGAGTAAATTAGCCCGTATCCCCCCGTGCATGTGTGCAAACTAAAGTGTAAACAATGTATGCGGAAAGTGCAAATTAAATGTTTAAAAGTGCGACGCAAAAGTTTGGCAAAATATAAAGAATTGAAGTAGTCCTTGATGTCCAGTTACGTTCGCAAGGCACTATCCTAACTGTCCATTAAGTTGAAGATTATGCCAAAGGTTGATTGGGCCAGCTAAACAAGTTTTTATGCATTAAGGTGGACTGCTCTTGTGTTCGGTTCGGGTGCGTTCATTGGGATCGGATCGGGAGTGCGGCCTCGACTTGGGCTCGGATAAACTGTGGAACTCAGAAATCAAAATCAGATCAGCTCGGAGGTAGAGTCTCCTGACGGTTCGGATCGGGTCACGAAGTCATACTTCTCCTCCTTTTATCTTACAATCCGACCCGATCAGATTAGGAAAGCTCCCTTCCCCCCTTTTTACTTGCTCCGACCCGATCCGATCTTCTGAACTTCTTTTCTTTTCTTTTTCCCTTTCTTTACTTGCCCCGACCCGATCCGACTTCCTGAACCTCTTTTCTCTTCCCTCTCATCCATCTTCGATATTCCAGCCCGAACCGATCCCCTCAATCCTCTTCTCCTTCTCCTCCATCCTCTTTCCTCCCTAGCCAACACCAGAGCCAGTCTCGTGCCAACTACCCAAATCAATGCCAAGCATTTATGCGCTGGCACATTCAACAATTGATTCTAACCCCCTCCGTTACAACCTCGAGATGGCGACGAGGCCACTAACGACGATGACGAGGGGGGGTCACGGTGTCGAGGTCATCCAAGTTTCATGCTCAAATCGTCCTAATCATCTACGAATTCGAATCGAGATCAATTAAAAAAAGGAATTATCTAAAGTTGTGTAACCTACCTATGTAACTACTTCGCGAATTAAGAGGAATTTCGATGCTTCAGGAATTAGGGTTTTTCGTTTTGCAGAACTTGAGGAGCGGTAAAACAATAAAAGGAAATGAGAGAAGGAAGAAGACCCAGTTTATATAGAGAAGTAGAGTGTCTATTCGTCTCCCCATTCGGATCGGACCGACAATCCAGTAGCAGAGCCCCCGTTCGAATCGGATCGACAGTCCAGAAGCAAAGCTTGGCCCAATACTCCAGTGAAAAATAGAAAGAAGAATAGGTCTGTTCGGATCGGAATCCGAACCGAACCGAATTCTGTAGCTCAGCAGCGAATTAAATTGAAGTGTGAAGAAGAAGATGAAAACACAAGGAATATCAAAGGAAAAATTACCTAGAAGATGTTGTGCAATGACAATCAAAGCATGCTCCGTCTCTAACAGAAGCATCCTTTGAGGGGGTAAAATGTTAGCCCACTTTGTGAACTGGGCAACACAAAGTCGAGATGTGAAACATTGAAGAACTTAAAGAGCATTATAGCGGATCGGAGCGGAGCGGTGTAGCGGGTCGGATCGGATAAGTTTTGTTGTACGGATCGGTGAGCTATTACTGTTGGAATCAGAGAGGCACAGCTGTTCGGATCGGAAAGCAGCCTACTGCCAGTTGGAGCAGAGGGCTACCTGCTACAAAGACAGATCGGAACGGAGTGAAAGAGAACGAAGACTTAGCCTTGGGACAAAATCGGATCGGATCGGATACCCCGATCCGAACCCCTCCTGTACACTCTTCCGATCTGAACCCATCTTCCACGTCACTCTCCTCCATGATCGCCTGGTTATTCGGAGCGGCTATGACCAGTTCCTACCCACAACGTCCACTACTCTGATGCGTTGTCAACACAGAAGTCATTCCGAACCCGAGGCTGATGGGATGGATGACACGTGGCTCCGATCCGGATCGGGTTCTGAGCGAATTTTCACCTATAAATATCCTGTCTGGAGACAATGAAGGGATCTTCTTTTTGGGCACTTTGAGAGTTCAACCACTTCCATAACCCGAATTCCAGCACTCCCGAACAATCCAAATCGTCTTTTAACATTTGTTTTTAGACAATTGAGTGAATGTATGTGAGTTGTGAGAGAAATTGAGTGAATATCTCATTGTAATTGCAACAATATCATTGAGAATAGTGATTGACAAGTGGGCGTAGGCTTTTCTTCGCCGAACCACTATAAATTCTGTGTGTTCATTTTACTTTTGATCTTATTTCATTCTGCTTTTAGTCAATTTGGGTGTTAGAACCACTTTTTGGTCTAACATATACTATATAATAAACATATATATATATTTGAAAACATAAGTAAAAATAATTTGAAATCATTTAGAAAGGAGTTTGAAAATAAGATGATTTAGGAACAAAATTTGAAAACAAAATTTGAAAATAGAATTCGAAAACAGAATTTGGAAGTGCTAACCGGAGTTTTATATATCAACTAGACCATATTATTTTGATATTCTTGAAATCTTGATTCTCATGAGTACTGTATATTTGAAATATTGAATCTCTTAAACTGTACAACCTTCTATATCACCTGTATGTAACTCCTTCATATATATCTATATATATCTTGGATAAAGATGTTAGTATATATTTTATAATCAGTAATGTTAATAATTGAAACAAGGCTTTTGCCATCAAAATTCCATTCTCCAACAATCTTCCCCTTTTTGATGATGACAACCATGGTATATAAAATATTCATACCTGATATTACCTGTTGATCCAGTTTCTTGAATACTCCCTCTTTCACCATAAATTCTTCCTGACTCCACTATGCTTATCTTATCTATGTCCTATTTTATAACTTCTCCCCCTTTGTCATCAACTAAATCTAAACTAATCTATACTACCCCTAAAATTATACCATAAATGATCTTAATACTAAGCTACTTACTCTATATATATAACTTTCCTAAGATTGTAATACTAAATTTATTCTATTGTATATCTACTAACTAAAATAGAAAGACAATGAAAAAAACATTGTACAAACTATGTAATTCAAACCATGTTTACAAACAGGTCAAACAACATATACAATGCATTCAAATAAAGTATTTATGAGTACACATATTTACAACAAATTTAGAAATATTTGTTTTACAGCATTTGTACGAAAATCTAAACGTTTGATGCTTTTTGACAATTGGAAATTTGTGAATTGGGCAATGGTGATAATGAAGACAAAATTCCCCATTTTGTTCAATCACATTTCCATCCTTGTCAAAACATACTTTGCCCACGCAAATAAAGTTATCGTCTTCATCCATATTTTCATTTAACGCTTCGTCTTCCTCTTCCTCTTCCATGACTTCTCCCTCTTATTCCATTTGATTATCATCTTCGATCATGATTGGATTAGTGTGGTTATCCATAACAAACTGTTGCAAATTTCCCATCATCTTCCCTTGTTTCTCGTGCTCCTTGTTCATTCTTATTTGTAGAACTTGAATTTAAGTAAGCATTCGCAGTACATCCTTTATTGATTCCTGCAATTTCATTACTCGTGCAAATGTAGTTCGTCGAAATGGACCTTAGGATGGTCTCGTAAATGAAATGAGGGTGTTTTGATCCGAGGAGGCCATTGTTTTAATTGTTTTAAAAATTTTCCAAATATAAAATGAAGAGATGAAGAAGGAATTTCAAAATAATGAGTTTAAATATAGGTTGTAACTAATTTTTGATGGAAATTTATTTTTAAAATCTGGCTGTTATATGTCGACATGTATAAATATGTATGTCAGAATATATGCATTTTTCTTATATTATATTTTTTTGGCAGAGCCGATCGGTTTTTATAGTTCTCCGTAACACTCTTTTATTATAAAAAAAATAAAAAGTACAAAGAAGTGCAGGTAATATGTGATACACATATCGACCATAGGTTTTTAAGGTGGTCCGTCCACCTAGCTTCCAAGCAGGGAAGATAATGCTACATCCATTCAAGAATCATGGATCAAAACATTGTTAGTTATCATGGCATAAATACATACAAACTCATAACACGATAAAATTACAAGTACATTGAGATAGAAACATGCTTTCTAACCATTTTCTTATTGGTCCTTTATTATTTCTTTCTTCTTGCTCCGTGTGATTGGAGTCTTTGGTTGCGCTTTCTCATCCGAAATCGTTGGTTCTTGAACAAAGAGGATGTCAAGAGGCCTAGGCTTGTGCCCCGGAGGCGGTGGTATATTCGCATATGGGGACACTTCTATTTGTGGTTTAACAACCTTTCCTTTTAAAAGATCTGAGGAGGAGGAATGTTGGGCTTGATGCTCTTTGGTGTTCATTTTGAGCAACCTGCTTATGTCTTTTCCCCATTCTTTCTTTAAATCACCATTCTCCAACCCTGGCAAAATTCTAAAGCATTCGCCTAGCTTTAACTGTAATGTTTCTGTTTGAGCTGGACTGTTATTACCTTTTGCAGTTTCTTTATTAAGCATCTCATTAATTTGGCCTACAAGTTAATTCTGTTCTTACATGATTTCACCATTGATAGTTGAACTTTCTTTCCATGCCTCCTTATTGTTGTTCTGTTGCATGAGCACTTCCAACAGCTTAAGAAATGGGATCTCCTTAAGTAACAAAACAACAGAACTACTCATTTCAACCATAGAAGATAAGTAACCACACTGATTAGTGACATCTTCATTAAGCTCACTGACACTAGTTTCAATAATCACATTAATATCACCATTCACTATATCATTAACCGCGCCTTTATCATAATTCTACACAGCTTCAAGAAGATCCTTCATTTCTCATATTATATTATATATTAATATATTTAATTGCTCTATTTCACTCAAGGAAAAAATGCCTTATTCTCTTAACAATTTAGTAAATGTTGCTTCATTTAAAGGTTTAGTTAATATACTGGCTATTTGTTTTCTTGTTTCTATGAAATCTAGTGAAATTTCTCTTTACTTATGTTATCTCTTAGGAGATGATGTCTTATATCTATATATTTCGTTTTCGAATGATGAGTTATATTTTTAGGTATATTTATTGCGCTTGTATTATCATAATATATTGGTGATTTATTTATATTTAATCCAAAATCTTTTAGAGCTTATTGCATATATATTACTTGTGAACAAGCCAAAGCAGCAGATATATATTCTGCTTCTGTTGTAGACAAGGATACTGCTTTTGCTTTTTTACTTAATCAAATGATTAGGGAATGACTTAAGAAATGACAAGTTCCACTTTGCTCTTACGATCTGATTTACATCCCACGTAGTTAGCGTCATAATAGGATATTAAATCAAACGAGTCATTTTTAGGATAAAATAATCCAAAATCTAATGTATGTTTTACATATTGTAGAATACGTTTTAGGGCTTTCAAGTGAGTTTCCTTAGGTTGAGATTGATATCTTGTACAAAGACATACACTATACATTATATTTGGTCTACTAGAGGTTATATATATAATAACAATCCTATCGATCTTTGTATAATTTTTGATCGACTTCTTTAGACGTATCGTCTTTACTTGGGGATATATTAGTTGCCATAGGTGTTGGTCTTTTATTAGTTGTAGTTAAATTTTATTTATTCATTAAATCTCTAGTATATTTTCTTGATTAATAAATATTCCATTCTTTAGTTGTCATATTTGTAGATCTAAGAAAAATGTGAGTTCACCCATATGACTCATCTCGAATTCTCGGGTCATAATATCTAAGAATTCTTTGTTTATTTGGTTATTTGTTAATCCAAAGATTATATCATCAACATATATTTGTACTAATTGAATATCGTTTTTGTTTCTCTTAATAAACATTGTATTATCTGCTTTACCAATTTCAAAGTTTGAATGTAATAAATACATTCTTAATCTATTATACCATATTCTAGGAGCTTGTTTTAATCTATATAACACTTTCTTTAATTTATATGCATGGTTTGGAAGTTTTGCGTCTTTGAAAAGATGAGGTTGCTCAACATATACGTCTTCTTGAACATATCCATTTAAAAAGGCACTTTTAACATCCATTTGAAATAATTTAAAATTATTATGATTAGCGAAGGCTAGTAAAATCCTAATCGCTTCTAGTCTTGCTACAGGAGCGAAGGTTTCATCATAATCTATACCTTCTTCCTGACTATATCCTTGCGCAACTAGTCGAGGTTTATTTCTTATGACCTCACTGCGTTCATTCATTTTATTTTTATAAACACATTTAGTTCCAATTAAACTTTTATCCTTTTCTCTAGGAACACGTTCTTACACATTATTTTTGGTAAACTGATTCAATTCCTCTTGCACATTATTGATCCATGAATCATCGAATGATGCCTCCTTTGGATTTTTAGGTTCAATAGTTGAAATAAACGCTGAATTACTCATATTATTTAATTGATTTCTGGTCCTAACAAAAGATTCAATATATTCTGATATATTCTACTAGATGGTCTCGTAGAAGTTTAATTCTTTTATTTGGTTGATGGATTTCATTATTTACTTCATCAATCTCATTTTTGCATTCATCTTCATTATTTTTTGTTGTATTTTTATAATTTTCGTCAAAAGATACATTTAAAGTTTCTTTTATTGTATTAGTTCATAAATTAAAAAACTCCGTATGTAAAAGGAGTTTTAAAAATATGTATTATCCTGAGTGTGAAGTTTAGTTGCTCACTGGTTTAATAATTTGAATATATTTATGAAAATAATAGCTGAAGGCTTAATTATTATTGGCAGTTAAAATGAAGTATGACAACATGCATGATTTTATTTCTAAGGCAAATAATATTATAATGACAGATGTACTTTTGGTATGAAATAAAGGAAGTTAAAAAAAGGGATATACAAGCTATGTTATAAATGTTTAAAATCTTAAGAATAGGACATAACCCTTGATTGTCTTCTACATGCAACATTTGGAATAAAAGGGGATTTGTTTTACTGTGAATGTATGTATTTACTGATTGTTGTATGATAATAAAACTTAGACTGAAGCTCTTTCATTTTAGAATTTCTATATTTTTGAATGGAATGCTGGGTTATATGCATGTCAAATAATAATTTGAGTATATTTGCATTGGATATTTCTAATGACCTAGAAGTACAAATGAAATGAATTATAAGTGTTGACATAAGTATGAAGAGTTATACGTTCTAATCTTTCACATATAAAGGGTATCAGTGCTTCAGATATATCCATATAGAGTACTTGTAATGACCCAGATTTTTAACCGTTTTGTTTGAATATTTAAATTGGTTTTAACTGTTGATTTGGAATATAAATGGATTTATATTTATTTATTTAACAAAGTTTGAACGTATAATGTATATATAATTTATAATCGAACTTGTATCGTCGCGGTAATTCATAATATTACGTCTCGAAGTTCAGTTAAATATACAGATTCTATTTTAAGTCAGATTTCTCTGAAAGAAGAATTGTTCGAATCTATTTGACTATAATTTTCTAATGAAAAAGAAAATTCTAGATTTTGATTTATGTCCAAATCAAATTTTCAAATAGTCGCTATGGAATTCGTTTATAAATTATAACGTTTTATTTAATAAAATGAAAGGAAATTTAATAAGTTAATATTGTTATAACCTAGAATTTAAAAGAAATGAATTCTGGGCAGTTATATGTGCTATTTGAAATATTGAAAGTTAACATAGTTGTAAAATATTTAATTCGATATTATTTTGATGGAAATAAGTATTTATATTAATTTAATACAGTTAAAAATAGCCAATTTTGAAATAGTATGGATTTCAACAAAATCAATTTCATTGGATCCGCGATGTTAAATTCTTGTACAAGTTCAAATTTTGTTAGGTTCAGAGTTCGAATGGAATCGTGCGTAAATTATAAACTTCGACTATTAAATCACGTGTTAAATAATAAAATAAAGATCGCTTTCAATAGTAAAATCAACACGTTACCCAATTCTTTCCAAATCTTTAAACATGGCGAAATCCCCCTATTTCAAAAATCTAAACGATGAGTAACACAAATTATAGGTCGGAAAAAGCAAAGAAATGCAAAAAAAATCTTATCCAATATTTCTGCACATGATTCTTGATCGATACAGGATAGTTTTGACTGAAAATAAATACATTTCTCCACAAAAATCTTATCCAGACTTATCTAAAATCTCTCGCTCCACTGTTCTCCCAAACAACGTGGCCCAATCGTTTCAACATCCCACACAAAGGTATGTTGTTTTCAGATGGCACATAGATTATTCAAACTTTTCGGCTGGCCATTAGCAGAAAAGAAAGTGGAAAAATATATTTATTTGTATACCCTTTCCAAACCACGTGTATACCCCTATATAATTATCTAAAATTTAGAAATCTTTGCCTGTAGAAAAGATTAGCTGGCCTACTAGTATTACCGCACAACGGTGGAAAAATCTACCGTTAAGGTGTTTAATATGAAATAAAAATTATTTGTTAAAACATATTTCAAATTGAATATTATTTAAACAATTATAGGGTAGTTTAAGAGAAAATTAAAATGAAAGTAACTAATAAAGTAAAAATTCAATCAAACTAAATTTCACTTGTAAACCAACTTGAAACTGAGAATATACTATCAATGTATCAATTCGAATCAGTCATAGACACATACATACATTTCTATTAAATATCATGTAACGACCCGGAAAATCTGAACCAATTTAAAAATTTTAAATTGGCTAAAATAGTGAATTTTAAATATTTAAATAAATATTTTAAATAATAATGATGAAAAGTAAGTTTGAATCGAAGTTGAAAATAAATATAATTATTTTGAATTATAAACAAGGCCTGAAATGGCGCGGTAGTTTCAAAATTTGAATTCAAACTTTGACTGACTGTACCGGGTGCAAAACAAAACGGATTTGAGTGAAACCAACAATATTTAAATCTGGGTGAATACCTTTCTAATGAATCTGAAAAATCGAAGTTTCATAGCGGAAAGCAAAAGTTATGGCCAAATGAATTTTCAGAAAGGTCGCTATGGAATTTATATAGCCCGTGAAATAGGCCATTTTTGCAAATGACCTCGGAATTCGACGAAACCACTTTTGTTGGATCCGGGATGTTAAACTATTGCTAAGTTTCAAATTTCATAATTTTTGGAGCTAGTATGTGAGCATGGCAAAGGAAAATGTGTTTTTGGTCAATTATAGTTAAATTGGATCGACCAGAAAAGGGCCATTTTACAAACGGTCTCAGAATTCGACGAAACTAGTTTTGTTGCGACCGTACAGTCAAAACATAGCTAGATTTATTTTTTTGGAATTTTTCGAATCAGTTTGTGGCCATAGCAAATTGAAATGTACGTTCAAATCGAATATTGAATGTTTTATATTTTAATTCGAAGTAAAACTGACTGAAACAGTCGAATGGGCCTACGAAACATATCCCATTGTGTTTGGAATGGGGTTAAAACGCTAGGGACGACAGTCGTTGGGTTTGGATTGGGGTTCGTGTGTGAAAGGGGTATTTTTGAAATTTAAAAAAAAAATTAAAGAAAAAAATCTGATTGGTCATCATTATTCTTCTTCCCCCGATACCCTCGAAGTCGACGGCGAAGCTTATCCATACCTTCCCGATCATTTTCCAACTGCCACACGCGTCGATAGCCCTAGCTCCAGTTCAACTTTCTGTCGAGCTTCCTTCCCTCTCCAAATCAATACCAGTCTCATCGCCCCTCGTCTCGAATCCATCACGCATCGCCCCCAGGAAGTTTCGAACTTCCGTTCGACGCCCTGCCTGCCACGTGGCATCGAAGTGGACCGCGTCCCCTTGGTCAGGCGCGCCTCTCGAGGCACTCCACTGTGGTGAAGGCCGATTGTTCAAGCGTGCAACGGATTCAAAGAAAATTGCAAACCTAGTTTTGAAGAATTTTTGAAGGTAAACGGGTGTTTTTTTATTTAATCTGTTTTTAACATTTAAAAGCATAGTGAACTTCTAAAAATCATATCTTTTTCGTTTCTTGACGAAATTCAGTGAAACAAGAGACAGTGGACTCGTGTGGACGTCTTCTACATTTTAAAAGTGACCGCATATTTTTCTGAGCCTTCTGCTATTTTTGGTGGAGTGGAACCCAATGTGATATTTCTAAATTATAAACGATATGGAAAACGACGATGTATTAATTATATAGTCGATGTATGGGTTATATAAGCATTGTTCACCTCTTGTATAAGCGTTGTATAAGTTGTACGTTCGATGTATAAGTTATATATGTGTTGTAAAAATTATATATGTGTTGAAATAGAAATGAAATGTTATATATATATATATATATACACGCCCCTCGTCCACAAACCATGGACGATATTTATTGGTTGTGATTGATGTGAAAATTGATTGATAGCGAATGGTTGATTGAAATTGTTTGTGGTTGAAATTGATTGATTGTGGTTGAAAAATACCCGTTTGTGGTTGAGAAATATTTGGTTGAAACAACGTAGGATTAGTTTGTGGAAATGAAAAAAGTATACATGCCGCCTGCATGCGAACTAGATGCATGATTCCCCACTGTCAAAAGTTGCGAGGCTTTAAGGTAGAGCGAGGAGCCGTACTAGGAACGGTCCCGGTTTTAACTACCCTGCTGTTATGCTGCCGAAATTTTGAATAATATTCATGTGTTAGAATTATTTTCCTGTATTAAAACTATATTCGTCTGTTGAATAGAAAACCTTCATGTGTTGAATTGAAATTCATTCGTTGAATAGAATTCATGTGTTGAATGGTATTCGTGTTTTCAAATATAAAAATCACCTTTTTATCTATTTATATAAACTATAGAAAACCTACATGTGTTGAATTGAAATTCATTCGTTGAATAGAATTCATGTGTTGAATGGTATTCGTGTTTTTAAATATAAAAATCACCTTTTTATCTATTTATATAAACTATAGAAAACCTTCATGTGTTGAATTGAAATTCATTCGTTGAATAGAATTCATGTGTTGAATGGTATTTGTGTTTTTAAATATAAAAATCACCTTTTTATCTATTTATATAAACTATAGAAAACCTTCATGTGTTGAATTGAAATTCATTCGTCGAATAGAATTCATGTGTTGAATGGTATTCGTGTTTTTAAATATAAAAATCACCTTTTTATCTATTTATATAAACTATAGAAAACCTTCATGTGTTGAATCGAAATTCATTCGTTGAATTGAAATTCATGTGTTGAATGGTATTCATATTTTGAAAGAAATTGTTTCATAATAAAAATCCTATTTTTATCATCAATATGAACTATATAAACTAATCGAGTTTTGAAATAAAAAAATTTATAATAAAAATCCTATTTTTATCACCTATATTAACAAAATAAAATAGTCGAGTTTTGAACTAAATTGTTTTACATTAAAAATCACATTTTTATTATATACATGAATTGTTAAAAATAGTAAAGTGTTGAAATAAAAGACAGTTAGATAAAAACATCATTTTTATCAAATGTATGAAAATCATATGGTTTTCAAATCGAAGAATCGATATCTATATATAAATAGAATTGAAATATATCGAATAACGAAGCTGCAGTTCATATTTTGAAACCCTGATTTCAAAAGATTAGTGCGGGAGATCCGACCATCGGATTTTCCTGAAATCGCAACCGCTGGGTTCGCTTTGGAAATATCTTTCCAAAGGCACCAACTTTGTAAAAATCTAACGGTTGGATTGTCTGGAATGTTTAATTCAAATCTGAAGAAAAACAACGCCAGAATCGATTATATTTAATCGAATAATGACGCTGCAGTTCGTATTTTAAAATCGAAACTTCAAACGATTATACCGGGAGATCCGACCGTCGGATTTTCCCGAAACTGGAACCGTTGGATTCGCTTTGAAAAGATCTTTCTAATAATGTAAATTTTGTGAAGATCCAACGGTTCGATTTTCAGATATGTGTAAATCAAATCTGAAGAAAAACAGCGTCACGGCCGCGTTATGGCCCGAAGCGTCGTTTTGAATAAATTGGCTATTTAAAATAAATAAAAATAGCGATAAATCGTTATAGAATATTATAAATGATATGGATGTGAAATTTAGAAACTAACTGAAGGTTGGCTAAGTTGAATGGTTTCTTGGGTATTGATCTGATGTTGGTTTCGGCCTTCGGGGTTAATATTTGGGAAATCGTTCTCTTACTGATTGATGGTTAGTGACTAATGAATTGAAATGATGCGTGGTAGTGTTTGTGTAGCACTTGTTTATTATATATGCGAGTTGCTCAGAAAGACCGGGTTTATCCCATTCTGAATAACTGAATTGACGATAAGAAATCGAAGATGAAGACGGTGGTCGAAGACCGGAGATCTTCACCTCGTTTGGATGGTAACCGATGTCCTGATTGGGAGGCATCCCGAAATATGGATAATGAGTGGTGATCGTCCAGATGTACGTGGAGATCGATGGGTTTGCGAGGTATATAGTGCCTCCGGTTTCGTTTAGACCCAGAACGGACTTGCAAATGGACTGTGTGTCTAACATTGGAATTTATTCTGTGTAATTGATAGCCATCAGTTGCACAGTGTGAATTGCCTGTGTGGCATGCTAAGATGTTGTGAGCAAGGCTTCTGTTGAAAAGCAAAGTCTTGTGGTGATGATCAAAGCACTGCCTGTGTGGCATAGTTTTGTGTATAACGTGAAATCGCGAGCCTCACACCCCGGTATGAACCAGAAACGGGAGAGGACATCAGGGAGGGCCTGCGTTTCTTTCTAGCTAGAGGTGGTGTCAGTGCTTAAACTGGCCGACATTTATATTATTTTCACCTATGTGGTTTTTGTTGTTGCGAGGCGCCTCGGATATACCGGTGACTATGTGAAGCCGAAGGAGCCATTCGTTGGCTCATTTAAGCCTCATAGGGCGGGGAAACGCAGTGTTCAAGCATAATAATCCACATCGGTGGACCGGCCCTGACGATCCAAGGCTTGCCTGCGCGCTTGCCTGAGGGGCGGGCTAGAGCATCTCGAATTCGGTGAGGACGATCCCTTGCCTCGGTTCATGATGGAAATCCAATTTCCAAATACGTGACTATGCGGTTTTGATTGTATACCTATATGTGGCGACATAGTGGTATGGGGCATTAATGCCATCTATGATTGATACTTATGATTTGAAATTGCTTTTGAAACATATAAACACTAGTAATAATATCAAATGCTTTTGTTTTATTCGTATCAAGCATATCTTGGCCATTATAAGGTAAAAACTCTATCCTCCGGTTTGCGTTGCATTGTGTGATGGGAACTGAGTCTTATAATGGCTTCATTTTTATAAAAAGCATTGCGTTATTTAAAAGATTTATTTGTTTTGAAACACTGGCAATCCGATGGAGTAAATCCATTCCACGAAAGTGGCGTGGTCCAGAGATTGTCCATATTTTAAATGTGTTGAGTAGACTTCTCATACCAGTCCCATGACTGACTCGTAGTTTGTTTCATTTTCAAACTCGGGTGCCCCTTTTTCTACACGGGCAGCCTTGTATTCAGGTTTTAGCTGGCTTTCTCTTGATAGCTGGAGCTGAAGATGGATTCTATCATTTATCTCTTTTTATGTTGTTCAGCTCCTATTGTACTTTATGTTTGTTTTTCCGCTGTAGACATTTATGTATAGCTGAACTGTATTTGTACCAAGTATGATCCTGTATACTGTGAACTCTGATGATTACTTTTATTCAGTATATTCTATTGTGCATTTTTTGGTGTATTTATTTATTTCTGTTCTACTATTATCTTTTTATGTGTTATATTTCAAGGATTACCCTTGCCACCGTCAGTACGGGGTTCGGGGTCGTCTCATATCAAGTAGAATCAATGTAATCTTAATGTTTAGTTATTTTGCAACTCTAAACCATTAATCGATTGAAGAAACAAAAACCAAAACAAAACGACAAATATAAACTCAAAACATATCATCATATCAATGGATATTTAATTAAAATAAGTAAATTATAAGAGTAAGATGTAATAAATAAATCTCTTATTATTAAAATAATTTATTTAAATAAATCACTTAAAAGTTAAATCTACTATTGTTATTTGCTTTATACAACTTCATCAAGTGTAACATGATAACAACATTAGATCCAAAACCACATAAATCAACCACAATCAAATCAAATAAATTAACACATTTAGATAACAACTAGATTGGTATTTTGAATTATACGCAACTAAACGACACACTTAGATGACAACCAGATAGCTATTAGTTTAACTGATACAGTCAAAGTGAAGAAAAAAATGCTTCCGAACAAAACCATGGTAGCATTTAAACCCTTACTTAAAATGAGATAAATACTCAATCATTAGAGGACTTTTCTTTTTGCATCAGATAGTTCCAATTCCAAGCCTCTTGTAGATACATGTATTAAACATGTAATCTGAACTACAGCCAAAAAGAATATATTTGCTAAGTCTAGCTCACTGAATAAATCACAGTACAAGAAAATATGTAATTTACCACGGTCGAAAAACGTTGTTATAAGAGTTTAAAAACATTTACGTTGATGTTGTGATATCCATAGTTGCAGAAAAACTTCGCTTTTTACAATATTGCTTAACGTTGTATCCAACATTGTAAATTGCATATTTACAACAATTTTCTTCCACGGTAAAAGTTTCATTAAACAAATAAAAAAATTACACAACGTCCTTTGGACATTATAAAAATAAATTATTACAACAAACTTCATGTAGAATTTTTTTTCATTTAAACCCTTACTTAAAATGAGATAAATACTCAATCATCAGAGGACTTTTCTTTTTTGCATCAGATAACTCCAACTCCATGCCTCCTGTAGATACATGTATTAAACATGTAATCTGAACTACAACCAGAAAGAATACATTAAAAAAATCATAATTATGACACTTACTGTTCCTCTAATGAAACCAACAATTATATGACTAGTCGTACAAGCTTATGATTTACACATCATATAGATTGAACTGATACTGATTGTACAGGATAAACAATTATATGGAGGCTGTCATACTGGCCATCAGCATGACTCCTCCAACAACATGATTTATAGCTTTCAAAATCCTTTCGATTTTCCAATGCATTCTCAAGTGTCTCCATTCCTTATCATTGTTCTGCAACATTCGTTTAGCTCTGTCTGAAAACAGTGGTTACTATTTAAGTTTAATGTTGGATCACAAAGGTAATATAATCATGAAATTGAACAAGTGATAAATAGGTATAAGTGTCAATTATATTATGAACAAGAGTAATCATAGCCTTTTAGTTGAAGAATTTGATTAGTGGGACAGCAATTCATACTACTTTAAACCATACAGACCTGTGATTATCCTTGACCAATGTACACAAAGTACAAATTACACCTGACCAATGTATACTTTAACAAATACTACTTTAGACTCAATGATATCATCATAAAACAAATATGCATCTTCCAAGATTTCAAATAGTTTGCAGATGGACCGATTGTAGATGTTAATCTGACTTATAAATAGAATATAGAAATAAGTCAAATTCCAAAGAAAGAGAAAATACATAGTGTTTATTGAATACCAAATCTATTAAAACTAAACTAACAAATTGGAGAAAGAGGACAAATTTGAGAAAAGTAAACTTACCCAAATCATTCTAAGAAGTCTGAGGGCAAGGGAGTCATGGTTGTTACAGAAGCCTTCCATCATCAACTGCTTTCTAACCAAGAAAAACAGCAAACTAAATGAAAAACCTTTATGTTTATGCCACGAGAATTGTTTAGCAAACTCATAATGGCAAGCCTTATATATATAACCATCTACCTATATGTAATTAATTTAGCAATAGTGCACCATATTGTCATTAGCACCATAAAAAAATGTAAGACAAACAAATTGATTTAATATATCGGTTAGCGCAAGGTTCCATGACAACTTTAAATGAGATTTTTATAATTATCAATATTTAAGTTCACCAATATACACATTTTTTTTATCATTGTTGATAAACTTGGTTCACCAATATAATAAAAGAGATATATTTTTTATTTTGGTGAACTCATACACTCTTATTTATTTATTTATTTACAAATTTGAGTTTAATATATTGTTGAATTCATATGCTACTCTTTATAAAATATTACAAATGTTAATAGATATAAATAAAATAAAATAAAATAAAATAAAATTATATTTTGCTATTTAGTAATTGTCAAAACATTATTTAACGTACTTTTTTACTTGCTTAGCTGTTAGTTAAGATCTAATTTAATAAAATATAAACAGACCAATCACATGTTAGTTTAACATGTGAAGTCTATACAAAAAAAACTTTGGTAAGCCAATGTGAAGCTTAAAAATTAAGGAAATCATAGTAAACTTTCAATTGATAGACATCTAGTCAAGGTTACTCTCATGATCATAAATTGCAAGGTTGTTTACATTTTTCTTCAGTTCTCATTCAACCTATATACCACCAATATGATCTGCGGCTACTTGATGTTTGGGACCTTCTTCGTCTTTTCCCAGCCTTTTCCTTTTGACTCCACCATTGCTTTAAGTCTATATTCCTATGTTTATCCCTTGAAACAGCGCACCTTCCACCTTAATGCCAAGATAGTAAAATATGTTAAGAGATGAATTGTTTTTAATGGTTATTGTTATGATAGTCAAACAATCAAAAATATGCATTTATGATAACCTGATGCCTCACAGCTCCGAAATACATATTCATGACAGTACGAATTCATTTATGTTGACTATAGGCATGCAATACCAATATCTAGAGCATACTTCATTTTTACTACTGTTCAGTTGATTTTTTTTTCCAGAAGCTATTGATTTTGGGCTCAACACCAATTCATCAAAAATAAATAAGAACAAAAAACATAAGATTGCTGTGTATTATTATGGTAACCAATGAGTATTATACAAATGCATAGATATCACCATAATTAACAAAAAATATACTATCAAATAATAGAGTTTATATGCGGTCATCATATAGCACTATTATGAAATTACTACAAATGATTTATAGTTACATATAGAAGGCAATTATATAACATGCTTCAACTTTAATCCATTATAACAGGGCATCAGTCGAGTTATTTATAATGCTTCATGAACACAACATGTTGATTATTAGGCATTGTTCATGGTTTTCTGTCCCTATTCCTTTTACCATTCAATGTAAATGATGAAAATAATAGCACAAAATATGTAGTAGTTCATTTGAACTAATGTTAGGTGTTAAAGATCACTGGCTATGCGCATCATTTTTCACTTGTTTTTACAACCATTTTATCTTTTACTTTCTTAATAATCAAGTGTACATCATAAGTTTTGCCATATGAAATACATGCATAGATTCAAGATTTAAATGATGGAGGTCCAACAACTTTTGTTTCTTTTGCATAACACTATACTCAGATTTTTACCTTCATCCAAGTAGTTGCTTATACTAGAGGCTTTTAAGCATAGGGTAGGCATAATTTAGATGTAGGTTACATCAAGTTTAAAGAGTTGACAATTTTAGCGCACACACGGTACACATACTTGAATCATAAAGCTGATCCTTATACATTAGTAAAGTATGTTCATTTCAATTTAATTTATTGTAAAAGTAGGCAAAGTATGACAGGGACAAAATTGGTGAAAACTGAAAAAGACTTGAGTGCAGAAAATAAAATTAGAATATCGATAATAGAAAACACTTACCCCTTGTCAATGTTGCAATTTCTTTCCAAAGCTTTGTCGCCAAATGCCATCTAGCTCCATGTTGTCCTGCTTCTTGATGTTTGTAGTTTCTACTCGTTGTATGGTTGCTGGAATAGATTGTGCAACAAAACTTTTCGTCATCATCTCTATTTACAATAAGTTTCTCATAGATGCACGGATACATATCATGAAGAAGATATATTTATTTTGAAAGCTTTCCGAAATGTGTATGACAATATCTAAAGTAGGTACACATTCAAGACTTGTGTATTCAAATACATTTCAAATATGCTGTTACATTTGTAGATAAATGAAGTATTGAAGTTTATATAAATGGATCCCTTAAAATCCAATTTTGTACATGAGGCTTCATTTTCTTCTCTTTGAAATGTTCTTGAATGCAAATCTAACATACATATTAAGATGATGTGCATTTTGAAACGTGCATACTTATCCCAATTTTTGAAAGAAATCAGTTATGATTTAAATTGTTTGAATCTGGACATGCGCAAAATTTATTTTACACAAAATATATGTTTACTCATAATCATACGCCCAAAATTGAACTTCAGAATATTCAAATTCCATTTTACTTTATGCTATGCCTTTTTGAAATCATTTCCAGCTGAAGCTTGCAAATACATAAAAATGATTTTCATTGTGTAACCAAAATAAAAAATTTAACTAAAAAAGGTAGAAGCTACAAAGTTAATGCAAACGACAAGTATATTTTAATTGATATGTAAGTTAATGAAATTTTTAATGCAAAATACATCTATTCCACTAATATTTGTACAGAAACAATGTATTAAATGAAAAACCAAAATAATAATATCTAACAATAATAGAAAAATAAGAGACCCGATAACTATTTGATCTGAAAGTGCTAAATCTAACTAAGTCAGAAATCAATCTAAGAAAGGGATATCTGGATTAAGACGTATTTTCTTTGAATCCTGTAGATTTCCACACATCTTCCACATGTTTATCCACTTCATTGTACTGCATCTTTAACTGAATTTTTGTTAATATCAATCAGTCTTCGATATTCGAAGAAAAATAATTTTTGTTGATGAAAAACTTAATTTTTCATACCTGTAGATGATCGTCTCCTGGCGATGAAGAGGATTGCTTATGTGAAGATTTAGGTTTGTTTGAGGAATCGATAAACAATTGTTTTGAACTAATCGTCAAACGGAATGAAGGAGAAAGGATAGAAATCAGAGCAGATGATCGTCTCTGGCGGTGAAGAGGATTGCTTATGTGGAGATTTAGGTTTGTTTGAGGAATCGATAAACCATTGTTTTGAAGAAATCGTCAAACAGAACGAAGGAGAAAGAATAGAAATCAGATTTGAAGTTTTATTTGGGCTTTGGAGATTGTGGCGGTCAATAGAGTCGGAGAAGAAAGGGAATATATGAGAAACAGCAGACATCGGATGCGAAGGAGAGAAAACTTAAACAAGAAGCCGCCATGTTTTTTGGCTTCAGAGAAATTCATTTTGTTGAGACAAGTCTCACATTGGGGAATTTGTAAAATGAATCCTGTATAACTATAATAAGTTCACCCTTCTCATTGCAATTGGTTTTGTGATAATTCGGGGTTCTCTAACATGGTATCAGAGCCAGCAACAGCCTAACGGCTACAACAATTCGAGTTGATTGAAATCAAGAAAGAACCATCTAGAATATCCCATCATACAGTTCTCGAAAATCCCCAATTCAAAAGGCATCAAAAGTTCTCACCACTTACCTGCATTTCGTGGATTCAGATCTGTGATCTATAATCATGTCTGAAGTGAACTCTACTACTTCCAACATCAATGCTACCATGCCATCTGCCGAACAACTGATCAAAACAATCATCAGCCCACAAAGCCAATTACTCACCATTCAACTTGAAGAAACCAATTATTTATTGTGGAAACTTCAAGTAGAAACTGCCGTGCAAGGTTACAGACTGGAAGGCTACTTACATGGCACGCTATCAACTCCAGAAAGATATATAACTGACAAAGAAAACAGAGTCATTAGCAACGACGAGTATACAAAATATCATAGACAGGAAAGACTCATCAGTGCATGGCTGTTGTCATCCATCAGTCCAAGCCTACTATCTCAAGTCATAGGCTGTAAAACAGCCAGTGATACATGGCTAACCATGGAGAAAGTGTTCAACTCACAATCAGCTGCAAAGTCGCTATTTTATAAAAGACAACTACAAAACTGTAGAAAAGAAAATCTAAGTATGAAAGAATACATATCCAAAGTTAAAAATATTTGCGATATGTTGAAGGCTGCTGGCAGCAACATAGATGAATCTGAACATGTATTGTCATTACTAAATGGACTGGGAGACGAATATGAAGTCGTAGTAGCCGTCATAACATCACAAAAGGCAACACCGCCACTGGACGATGTCTGTGCTATACTACTCTCTCACGAAGCGAGGATCAACGACAAAAAGCCATCAGAAAGTGAATACTCACTGAACTTCACTACTAGTAATAGAGGGGAAAATCAAAGTAATAGGTACAACGACACTGGTCAAAGAGGTGGTTACAATAACACTAGTCAAAGAGGTGGTTACTCTAATCGTGGACGAGGACGGGGCAGGTGGAGCCCTAACAACAAACCTAAATGTCAAATTTGCGAGAAAATTGGACACACTGCGGTGAAGTGCTACTTTCGATTTAACTCAAACCATGTACCAAATCAAGGTAACAATAGTCAAAGAGGAAGCAATCCTAATGTCAACATGGTTGTGTCTCAAACAGAAGGGATAAATCAAAACAATAACAACAGAGCTTATAGTCAAAAGGACAAAGCCAAAGGAGAAGACATTCAAGACGACAACTGGTTTCCAGACTCGAGAGCAACAAATCACATCACTAGCAACTTGGAAAATCTTAATCTCGGAAACAAGGAGTATCGAGGTAATCAAACTATAAGCTTGGATAATGGTAAGTGCGTAAAAATTTCTCACACAGGAAATGCTATAATTAATGGTAAAAAACAACTATATTTAAATAACCTACTTAGGGTACCCAATATTAAGAAAAATCTGATAAGCGTATCACAATTTGCAAAGGATAACAATGTTTACTTTGAATTCTTCCCGAAATATTGCTTAGTCAGGGACAAACTGACTAAGGAAAATTTATTGCAGGGGAATACTATTAATGGACTGTATCAGTTTATAGTTGATGATCAAGACAACAATACTAAAGAGAAAAGCTGCTACAATTTTGTCATGCTACTTGAAGAAAATAATAAAAGTATTTTTGATAAATGGCGTTACTAATTGGGTCTTGCTAGTGTAAATGTAGTCAAAACAGTTCTTTGGAATAATAAAATTGCCTTTGATGATATATCATATCCCTACATTTGCACTTATTGTCAAATGGGAAAAAGTCACAAACTACCGTTTACAAACTCTTTA
The DNA here is from genome assembly GCA_030737875.1 of Allium sativum. Taxonomy (NCBI): domain Eukaryota; kingdom Viridiplantae; phylum Streptophyta; class Magnoliopsida; order Asparagales; family Amaryllidaceae; genus Allium; species Allium sativum. The sequence goes on from CM060916.1 coordinate 807,560,557, forward strand.
ACTAACTACACACAACCATTTGAATTAATAGCTACTGATCTATGGGGACCTACCCCTATTTGCACCGACTTTAACTACAAGTATTACATTTCATTTGTGGATGCTTGCACTAGGTACACCTGGATTTACTTCCTAAAAGAAAAATCTAACACTTATGCTACTGTTGTTAATTTTTCTAATATGGTTGAAAATCAGTTCAATACCAAAATTAAAGTGTTGCAATCTGATGGTGGCTCTGAGTATAAGAACCTAAGTGAATTTTTCAAAACTAAGGGAATTATACACAGAACCACTTACCCCTACACATTTGAACAAAATGGCTTAGTAGAAAGGAAACACAGACACATCGTGGAGACTGGACTAACTTTATTGGCTCATGCATCGCTACCACTAAAATTTTGGTCAGAAGCTTTCAACACTGCCGTATACTTAATAAATAGAATGCATACAACAGTGTTGAAAGACTTTAGTCCCATTGAAAAACTATATCACATCAAACCAGACTACCAAAGTCTTAAAACTTTTGGATGTTTGTGTTTCCCATACTTAAGACCATACAACACAAATAAATTAAATTTCATATCCAAACCATGTACATTTATTGGATGTGCTACAAAGCAAAAAGGATACAGGTGTATAGATGAAAATGGCAGAATTTTCATCAGTAGACATATGGTATTTAATGAAGAGGTATTTCCATATAAGAGTTCAGACATCAAAACCACAAATAAAGTAATCACAGGTAAGAGTAGCATACCTTGCATACCACACTATACAGACTCTCTAGAAGGTACTAACAAAGCAGTGGCTGTTGAGGGCAATCGAAACTGCACTACCGGATCAGTTACACCCAATACCAGCAATGAAGAGCCAATCAGCCTCGCCAACTACTCACCTGAAAGACAACAACAAGAAAAAAATGAGAGCCAAAACATTGAAAGCGACATCAGAAGTACAACCAACAACAATATACCAGCAACCACAATCAATCAAGAAAGCCAATCAGAGACAAAATCATCAACAAATATTGGGCACCCGATGATAACCAGGGCTAAAAGTGGTATTTTTAAACCAAAATTGCTCGTAGCAACTATCAACTCAGATGAACCAGTTACATACCAGCAAGCTGCACAATATAAAAACTGGAGAGAATCTATGGACGAAGAGTATAAAGCTCTGGTGAATAATCAAACATGGGAACTTGTTCAACTACCAACCAACAAAAATTTAATTGGATGCAGATGGACATATAGAACAAAAAGAAATCTAGATGGATCTGTTCAAAGATATAAAGCAAAGTTGGTAGCTAAAGGATATACACAAGAATATGGATTTGACTACAATGAAACATTTCCACCTGTAGTCAAACCAGCTACCATAAGACTAATTCTCACTATTGCTCTCACCAAACAATGGAATATAAAGCACTTAGATGTTAACAATGCATTTCTCAATGGAGTGTTACAAGAGGAAATCTACACGCAACAACCAGAGGGCTACATACAGAATCCAAATTATGTATGCAAACTGAAGAAAGCAATTTATGGTCTAAAACAGGCTCCTAGAGTATGGTTCGACAAATTAAAATCAACTCTAGTGACACAGGGATATCGGCCAACTAAATCTGACACTTCATTATTCCTCAAATCAAATAATTACTATACAACATATGTACTAATATATGTTGACGACTTAATAGTAACAGGGAACAATGAAGGTGAGCTAAAGTAACTGACTCAGTATCTAAATGAGCAATTTTCAATAAAAGATCTCGGCAGTCTATCATATTTTCTGGGAATAGAAGCCCAAAGAAGATCAAAAACAGAAATGGTTCTCAGCCAAAAGAAGTACATAACTGAACTCCTGATAAAGACTGATATGCATGAAGCAAAACCTCAACCAACACCCATGATATCTAGTCAGCATCTCTCTAAAAACAGGGGAGAATCTATAAATAATATAAAGCAGTACAGAAGTGTTGTGGGAGCATTGCAATATGCAACCATAACACGACCAGACATTTCATTCAGTGTTAACAAAGTTTCACAATTTTTGCAGGATCCAAGAGACGAATACTGGAAAGCAGTAAAGCGAATACTGAGATATTTAAAGGGGACTATACGGTATGGCTTAACAATAAAAGGAGGAAAAGACTTAAATATCACAGGATTCACTGACTCTGAATGGGCAGCAGATCCCGATGACAGAAGATCAGTAATAGGGTACTGTATCTATATAGGGGACAATCTAATATCATGGACATTGAAAAAGCAACTAACAATTTCAAAATCAAGTGCGGAAGCGGAGTATAGAAGCATTGCCAGCGCTACATCAGAAATAATATGGTTGCAATCAATAGTAAAGGAGCTAAATCTATTAAATAATCAAAAAGCAACAATATGGTGTAATAATCAAAGCTCGATGTACATGACAGCTAATCCTATTCAGCACGCACGAACTAAACACATAGAAATCGACATTCACTTCGTTCGAGAGCAAGTAAATGAGGGAAAGCTACAAGTAAATTACATGTCGTCTTACCATCAAAAAGCCGACATACTTACCAAGGCTCTCTCAGCTAAAAACTTTACTACACTACGCGACGCCCTGAACATCAGGCCAATCGACACAAAATCAACGTCGAGTGTAGCTAACCAGAAACCAGAACTTCAAATTGACAGCTCGAAGCCAAATATTAAAGCTACAGCTCGAATGACAAGAGAGGAAGACTCAATTGAGGCTCACAGTTCAGATCCATCACACTTAAATCAAGTACGAAGTGAATGGAGAAACGATCAGAAACAAACTATGGTTTGACATGGTCAACCCTAGATTTGAAGGGGGAAATAAAAGGAAAGTATATGGTGAATTCTGAAATAGACGACGAGTCAGCAAAATATTTAATTATAGCTATGTTTATCCTGTTGTTCCACGTCACAATGATGAGTCAGCAAAACATTTAATTATGGCTATGTTTATCCTGTTGTGCCACGTCACAATGACACAGCTATATTTCACTTACCCAGAATAAAGTATTTTACCCTTACATTTACTAGTATATATAACAGGTCTTTCTGTTCTATGCTGTATCAATCAAAAAAAAAAATCTTATTGAATAAAATGACAAGCTTTATAATTCTTCCAAATGTAGTTCCTCCTTCCCATCTGAATCTTCAGCTTTGTTAACTTGGTATCAGAGCGGGTTTAATTCGTGCGTACAATGCCACATTTATCCACGTCACATAATATAAAGGTCCACGTGTTAGGCTCATGATACGCCACACGTGCGGGGGCGTGTTGAGACAAGTCCCACATTGGGGAATTTGTAAAATGAATCCCGTATAACTATAATAAGTTCACCCTTCACATTGCCAATTGGTTTTGTGATAATTCGGGGTTCTCTAAAATTTTTGGCCAATGACAGTAAGCAAACCTCCCTAACGGTCGGTTTGATTAAATACAATCAACCATATTCGCCCTTTTCAGAACACATTCACTGTTGCATGATAGCTGCATACCTGTTTTAAATACTCATCCTTCTTTTACCGTATTTTCGAAACAAGGCACACATCAAGACAAACCAATAGCCAGGATTTCCTCCGCTTCCCACTCCGATCTCTTCCAACCTACAAATCAAATCGTGAAATCTTCAATTAGTAAAATGATCGGCATGCTGAGATCTATACATTGATCGGGTATGATCGGTTTGACTCGAACGTAGTGGGCGAAGATGGTCTGAGAAGCTTCGTCGTTCGGAGCTAAATTGCTGGCCGTGAGGAGCATCGAGTTTGATGGGGGGTGCTGGCGTTGATGGAGGAGGTTAGGATGAAGATTTTGGTGACTTCAGGTCTGGCCGTAGGTGGTCGAAAAGGGAGCAGCAGGCGGAAGCTTTGACCATGTGGGGGTAATGCGTGTTAAGAAGTATGGGGGTATATGTTTTGAAATACCTAGAGCGAACGTGTGCATGCATTTTGGTATTGGACGTGTAGCAAATGCAAGGGGAAGAAGTGTGGTTCCAATTCGCATATGGGAGTGTGTGCAATGGGAATTTGTTTCATGGGGAGTTTATGCGGTTTCATGTATGGAAGTTTTTGAAATGGGATAACATACTTTGCATGGGATAAAGGTTTTACAGGGAAACAGAAAATGGCGGAGGGGAGTATCAGGTATGGACGTGATGCTGTAGTGGGGTGGGTATGATGTGCAGTTTCTATATAGAAGAATAAGAAGTACAGTACTGGGAGAATATCGTTGTGAAGGATGGAATTTTATTGGATCATAACACGGTGAAAAGGGGAACGAGATATCCCTTTGGAAGAAGGAGACGCGGGTTGGTAATCGACAATGAGGAAGGTTGTTAAACGTGAGTTAAGCTATTTAGTGATATTAATAATATAATCAAGGAACCATTAATTAATTAATTCTGTTTTTGGAACATTACAGGAATGGTGCATGGAAGATGGATCATGTTTTGAAGGAGAAACAGAAAGCAGTCGACCATCTTTAACACTTAAGCAAAATAATTAAATATTAATTATTTATTTAAGGAAATTTTATTTTAATTAAACCGTATGAACTTATAAATGTTATAAATCATACGTATATTGTCAGAACTGAATAAAACAAGAAGCAATTGAACCGTATCCGAGAACACTACGTTTTTTGGATTTAACTAGAACAGAATTGAAGACTACTGGAAATTCTAGTTAAATAAAACATTGTTTAATTTAACTAAAACCTGAACCGCTTTAGCGACAATGAAATCAGGTGAGTATAACTCATTCTGTTTATCCGACTTGTATTTTGTAAGTGGGGTTTAATTTTTGTGTGCTATGATTGTTTATTATTGGATGATTGCTGATTATATACTCATATATTGATTGAACTGATTAAATTAAACATTATTTATTTTAGTTAAAACCCAATCGTTATTTTAACGATTATTTCCAATTGAGGTAACTTACCTCGTTAGTAACGTTTATAATAATATAAATGTATAAAATAAATAGTTGAGTGCATATGTAGTTGATTATTGAGATTTATTTGTTGAACTGATTATTTCAGTCTATCATAACACGTTTATCATATATGTTGATTATATTTGGTTGATATGGGGTTTGATGAAATAAAACCCTATTTCACAATTTGTTATTTTTAGCGGTGTTTGGCCCTTTAATATCATCATTAAAATAAGAAATTGATAGAATCGATTTTAAATCAAATATGAAATGTTTCCAGATTTATATCTTTTTAAGACGTTGATTGTCGTCAGGCAAATCGACGCAACTTAAGTTATAAAGCTTATTTTATAACTGAAATTAAGATTAAATTTTATTTTTATTTTATATAAAAATAGAGTTTCTATTTTTTTTAAATTGTTATGTTTTTTTTTAAAGTAGATATAAATTATTGTTTTAGACAACCTATAAACGAATAAAGTCGTATTAATCTGCGAGTTAAATTTTGATTTTTTTTAAAAAGAAATGATTAAGCAATTGTTGACCCGCTTTTTAGTCAAAGCAGTCACATATGGAATCTCTGATAAACAACACACTAGAGTATTGGGAATACCGTCAGAAGACAGCAAGCGATTTGGTTGAAGTCGCATCACAAACAAAGAATGGCCTGGAACTCCTATCAGATGACCATTTTTGGGCCCGAAAACAGCGATTACGGAGCTGAGCTATTTAACTCTTGTAGCTCTCTGAATCAGCTTCAGTTTGAGCTTTGGTTCAGCTCAATCGGACTTACGGTTTGAAAGTTATGCCTGTTTCCGTGAACGCATGCAGAACCGGAAACTTGGAATTTGGAAATTGGCTTGACCTCCCGGATCGGATCGGACCCGCTCCGACTCCTCTCTTCGAAGAAGCATAGCATTGGATGGTTTTGGCAGAGCTCTGACTCGGTTCGGATCGGGTGGAATGGAGCAATCCGACCCGCTTCGCATCGGATCCTCACAAGAACACAAAGTCTTCGGGTTGAAGACACCAACTCGGTTCGGATCGGACAACCGAACCAACCCGCCTTACACACTGCACTGAAGTGCTTCCACTCTTCGGATCGAAGACACCAACCCGGTTCGGATCGGAAGTCCGAACCGACCCGCCTTGCACCAGATGTATAGCAACACGTCTCGCCTTCGGTTGGAATGCTCCGGATCGGTTCGGAAGGAAGAGGACCCGAACCGAACCGCTTCGACCTACTGCTACACCTCAACTTTGACCTGTTCTCAAGGAGTAACTACCTCCTATTAATCCGGATCGGCTTACACCTGTCCTAGCACGATCTGAAGACCACTTCTCCACTATCTCCGAGATGGCCTCTCCACATGCCACGTGCCCCTCCGATCCGATCCGATTCAGGACTCCCAGCAGCTTCTCTACGCCTATAAATACACCATCATATGGTCATTTCAAGGGGCTTTTTCGGCTCTCACTCACATTGGCTTCCACCATTGCTTCGCAACAGCAAGGAGGCCGACTCTAATCACTTTAACACGAGGTTATCGTGTATAATTCAACCTCTAATCTCCTCTTTCATATTGTAAACACGAGGATTTTGTGTATAAACCGCAATCAAACAGCATTGTAATAGTTTTCTTAGGATTTAAGAAACTATAAAGTGGACGTAGGCTTGGATTGAGCCGAACCACTATAAAAATCTCGTGTGTCTCCTCTTAATTTACTACTTTTTCTGCATTAATATGTGATTGTGAGGTTTTCACATAGATTTTTGGGTGTTAGGCCCATATTTCGGTCTAACAGCAATAATATTAGATTAATTATATTAATCTAGTGAGAATAAGTAATTTACAAGTAGTTAACGAGTAGCTGGTGATTTCCCAATTGACTAAGTCAACTGTTCAATTTGTAATTAGTTATTAGATTAATTGGTTTTCAATTAATCTAATGAAATAATTATTCAATAATGGTTTTAAATTAATAAGATCTCTTAAATATTAATTATTATTTTAATGATATTTAAAATTGATTATTAAATTAATATTGTTAGTTGACTTTCATTTAAGAAGTAACCAATAATATAAATTAACTTCATCATTACCGAATTAAACAGTTTATTTCATTACCAATTGAAAACAGATTAGTTAATCACCTTAATAAACAAGAGTTTATAATGGGAATTAAATGAAAATTTTCAGATGTTAGTAAATCTTGAATTGAAATGGAGGAGGATTTTAAGGAAAGGAGACAGTTTGTTAAACCATATTTAAAATGAAACAAGAATTGAGATTTCAAAGTAGAATCAGTTTTAGAATTTTGAACTTTTATCCATCTTAAGATGAGAACTTGGTTGATCATCTGAGAGGCAAATAGAATACCCCAACATGAACGATTTCGATATTATCAAAAGGAGGTATCTGGTTTGTAATAATAAAAGAGGTTGGGAATAGTTAATAATTTTATAAAAGGAATATTGCAATATATTTGTAGAGTTTTGAAGTATTAAATATAAATAAATATGCGAAGGAAATGATCATTGAATATAAAGGGTTAATGATATTGGAAATAGGAATATAACGTTGTTTATGAATGCTAAGTCAAGATAATTTGGTTAATAAACTTATATACTTATAAAAAGAAACTTTGTTTCAAAACTTGGAAATTTAATAATGTTTTGCAAATAATATTTCTAATGAATATTCGATATATGTTGGGAGATGTTTTTTTAGTAAAGTGTAATAATTTTGTGAATGTTCTTATTTCAAAATTAAGAAGAAAAAAGTTGTGTTTCAAACATTGGGAAATTATGAAGTTTTAAATAAATAAATAGTTAATTAAAGAGGCCAAGTAAAGCTAGATACCGAACCAGTGAATTCATTTTATTTCTATGGTTGCATGGTTGTTTATTTTGATAGTTAAATAATCAACTATCAAAATCCGGCCTATTATTGATTGTTGGAACGGAAAGACCGGAATCGAATTTATATTCGAAAACCATTCCGACCAGCAAATACGTAAACGTTGAAGATATCAGAAGATGGTCGAGATGGAGCATTTGAAGACCGTAGAATTTCATAAAATGGAAGAGGTACTTAAAATCTCTAGTTGATCCGTAGAGATATACTGTGATTCTATCGTGGTTGAAATCTATGGTTTTGCAAGGACTTTTCGCTACTGATCCTTGAGGTGATTCCATTATAGGATGCGGTAGGAGGGTACCTTTGGTTCATCATGTTCCTGGATGACTTGTATGGACGAATGTCTGGCAGAGTATTTCCTGAAATTTCACGTACATTGATTTTTACAAATATACCAAGTTTGGTGGCGGAGAAATTCTCTTGCTTAACACCTAGAGTGTATTTGTGAACGTCAACTAGTGGTTTGACGGATCTGGCGATGTGACACTCAAAGATTGGTGTGTTGTTCTACGAAGATTAAACGTGACCTCAAGCCTCACAACTGGAAACGACAAAAATCAGGCAGGCAGCATGGCTAAGTGGGTCATTCCTAATTAGGATATATTATCGCGGATCTAAAGAAACTTCGTATTTGTTCTTCTTTCGTTTTTGTATCTTCCGGATAGTGCGGTGGGCCCATAAAACCGCAGGGTGACAATATATTTGATACATTAAAGTAAAATAAGTGGTTGGTCATATGTGGCCAGTATGCAAGATATTCTTGTTGAACCCCAGTGTACTATCTATAGAGTACACTGATCGAAAGGTGTTCCCATACCTTGTCAGCATTGGAACCATTCTCCAATAAGCACTATATGGGTATTGATTTTATACTATATATATGCAGAGCGTGAGATGCAAGCGTTTTGCTAGATGTTTTTTATTTGCAAATTAATAGACATTATTATAATATCACCAGATTTGATATATCAAAAATGTTTTAGGTAATAGTAAGGTAAAGACCGTCTGTGTTTATATGTGGGCTGATCTTGCTATTATCCTTTCTTTCAAAGGATTTTATAAAGTTAAACAAGTTGGATGTTACCCATAACTTAGTGAGTTTACTCACGCTGGTTCACCAGACTAATCCGCATATTTGTAATGCTCGGGTCAGACCGAGTTTTACAGGTTCAGGTTAGGGTAAGACGAATTTCAGAAGACAGGCTGAAGGAGTCCAGACGTATTAATATTTATTCAGCAGTGTATTGTATATGACGACAGATTTTTATAACTGCCCAGATTGTTTGCTGTACTCTGGCGAATGTAAGTATTTATACAAAATTCTTTATAGAAATTATTTCTATATTATATTTTGTTCTGCTGCGATGTGAGAATCTATGTTGTTGATCTTCTTCTTCTTCTATTCTAAAATTTCTTCCTTTCTTCTCTCACCCTCTATTTTCCGTTCTCTTAATTATCTGCTTTTTCATGCAATTTGGGGTTGGACGTGAGTGTAATCTGTCGACTCAAAGGGAACTAAAAAGTCGGGCTGCTACAGTACTTACTGAAACAAATAGATTAAAGCGAAGAATGATATTATTGAATACTTGTTGTTTCTTATAATTGCTAAATGACATGTATGCAAATTTGCATGAGTATGAACAACGGTTTATATCAATTTTAACCATGGAACTAGGATTGGCATTTTACTTCATATAAGCTAATGTGAAATTATGATGTTCAAAATAATGTTGATTTTTTTTTTTTTGATAGAGAAGCAGTACTATAAGTTTAAAGAAGCCTAAATTTAAATGAAAATGGTCGTTAGTAGTGTTCCCTTTTAAATACACAACTTGCTTTGAATAGATATGTTTAATTATAATTGAACATTTGATAGGAACTTATTCTATAAAAAAAAACAAATCAGGTGATTATCTTGGGATAATAGGAATCGGTTGTGTGGGCCGAATGATTTTGGTTGAATACTTGATATAGTTTGAGAAAATTGTTGGACATAATTTCTAAAAGGAGGGGTGCATGTGATGACCCGAATTTATAACCCTAAATTATATTGACTCACAAGTAAATCTAATTATATATAAGGTAAATAAATAAATAACAGTTCTTTGTGTATGTAAAAAATAAATGGATAAATCATGCATGGTTAACTTGTGAATAAGTATACATTTTTGTTTAGATGTTGAGTTTAACATGTAAAAAAACTGGTTTAAGTATTATAAAAACTGGTATAAAGCCTAGGGGTAAAATAAGTATTTGTAAGGGATAGAAACCCTAGTATGATAACATAACAAATTAAAAGGAAAAAAGGAAGGCCACCCGATTACCATATCGCTTAGCAAACAAAATAACATAAAAATGGCATAAGCTTTCACAAGCCAAATCAGGGTGATCGGAAGCTATTTTCTGACAATAAAATTGGAATGGAGAGGGAGAAGGAAAACAAATCTAGAAGGATCGGAGGCCAAATTGGGGATCTGAAAAGATAGAAGCCTAGAGAAAAACTACATGTGAGTATGATTTATTTTCGCCTAGCATTAAGACCTATTTTGGGCATCTTTTTTCTATGTGTATTTTGTTGTAGCATTCATGTAGTTAAAAAAGAAATGTTGATTGTTTTATTGATAAATACATGTTGATGGTTTTAGGAATGGATGCCTATATAGACCTGAAAAGTATATCTCTATGGTTGAAATGGATGTGCATGACTGTTTTATAAGTAAGAATGTGACATGAACCCAAACCCCCGCTCTGCGTGGCAAGATCTGTTCTTGGAATATAACATATTTATCACATCAGCAGATTACATAATATAGCATAATGCATAAAATTAGAGAATAATTTACATCATATCATAACAACGGAATCATAACTATCAACATAAGAGTTACACAGATACAGGATCCTACTTAGTACATAACAAGTTTCACCAAACAGATAACAAGTCTACAGTGGAATCAAATATAATTATACATAAGATAATGTATAAAAGAGTTCATAAGAGATGATAAAAGATAAGTCTTCATCTTCAACCAAAAGAGTACCCAATGCTACGGTGCATATCCAAAAGAAAGCCAATCACTTATTCGCTTGGATGGCCATGAAAAAATAGGGGCACTCGAGTTTGCAAGGAAAAACCAAACTACAAGTCAGTCATGGGGCTGGTATGAGAAATCCTACCGTTATTAACTTATTTAAGAATAAGGCAAATCACAGGACCACGTCGTATTCCACAGAACAGGTTTACTCCATTAGCTTGCCAGTGCATAGCATAAAGTAAATAAATATACAACGCAATGCTTTTTAGAAAAAAGAAACCATTATTAGACTCGGATCCCATAACACAATGCAACGCAAGTCAAAGGATAGAGTTTTACCTTATAATGATCAAATATGCTTGATATGCATAAAAAAATCATTTGGTATTATTATTAGTATCTAGATGTTTTATAAACAATTTTCACATAAATGTATCAATCCTAGACGGTATAGTACCCCATCCTACTATGTCGCCAATAATGTACAACTAAAACTGTACGATGTCGTATTGGAAATTAGATTTCCATCATGAGTCAAGGCGAGGGATGTCTCCTTGGCGCTTACGAGACACTCTAGCACATGCCTCAGGATCACACCCTTAGTAACCCTTGGATCTTCAGGACCAGTCCACTCTTACTTTTGTGGATTAGTTATTCCTAAACAGTATGTTTCCCGGTCCTATCGGACCTATCACAAGGTTAGTATGTCGACCAATCATATCTGAGGCACCTCGTTATCCATCATCCACATAAGTGAAAAATTTTGGGCTCCATACCATGATACCGCTTCTAGCTAGAAAGAAATGCATGCACTCCCTGCAGTCACTATTGTTTTTGACTAATACCGGGGTGTGAGGCTCGCGAGTTAACGCTACAACACAAAGCTATGCTATTTAAAGTTGTGCTTTGATCATCATCACAAAGCCCTGTTTTTCAACAAAAACCTTGATCAATGCATCTTAGCATGCCACATTGACAATCCATATCTTACAACTAACGTCTACCAATACATAACCTCTAAACTCATACACTACAAGAAAATATGATATAGATAGCTTTATATTATAGCCTTACATTAAAGTGCTATAATAAAATAGTTAAAGAAAATAAAATAGTTGTGACGGCAAGGAATTTCGCTCGATCCGAATCAGTCGTTAAACCGATCTAGACCGTTCGAATCCCGCATACGCTAACTTTGGGTATACAACACATCAGAACAAATAACAGAAGACTTCAATAAACATCGTAATAATGTTACATCAGAGTACAGAATATCAGAGTATATCGAAAATAATACACAGCGGAAATAAATTTACATAAATGTAATACAATGCACAGCGGAAATATAAACTACACAGCCAAAGACTGTAAATGCCTGGACACAACTTAAAGCTTCAATCCAGAATCCTGCTCAATATATCTGCAAAATAAAATTACTCGACTGCCCGTGTGGAAAATAGGGGCACCCGAGTTCGCAAGGGAAAAGCAAACTACAGGTCAGTCATGGGACTGGTGTGAGAAACTCTAACAGTTATAATTAACTTATTTGATAATATGGTATATCACGGGACCACGCCGCTAAAGCGGAACGGGTTTACCCCCATGAATACCAGTGTATAAACAACAATCAATATAGATATATGGATCTACTATGCATCAATCAACATGCAATATCCCGATCTACCCACTTAGATTAATCACTACACTTAGATTTTCTAAATCCAATTTAATTTACAGAAATCATTCCTTTGGATTTTATTCCCGATTTCTTATTTCAAATCATTTGAAATACATATCTAACTTTCTATATCAAAGTAGATTTCACTTCGGGATCTCAAATCAAATCGTCTGGAAATACGAATTCCAAAACATAACAATGCATACAAACAAGTATGCAACCAAATATCGTGCTCCCCATCGACAAGGCAAAGGGTACGCACCTCGCAACTCGATATATAAATGTGCACCTACCCACATAGGAGTAGGCTACACCGACGATGCACCTCCCACACATGGAGAGCATACACCGCCCTCTCACCCATACTTTTAGTCTCAGGGTTACCCGACTCTTTAGCCACATACTAAATCATTTCATATCCCGAAGTGGGGGAAATCATTTCACAACATAATAATCACAAGTACTTTCAAAATATAGTACTTCACATCAGTAATTCACACATATGATCAGTCACTATTAATCACATAACCTTTGAGCTTGTACGTCTCAAAGAAGGGTGTTAAGCAAAAGAATAAATTCTCCGCCACCAAACAGATACATCATTAATAGTAACTAATCGAATATGTGATGAACTACAATGTAAAACCATAATACATTTCCAAATCATTTCGAAATCATCGGGTTTTAGGCCTCGAAATCCTTTCTGTTTTATAAAAACATTTTTTTATAAAACATTCCCTGTCCAAAATCGGGAATACATTCTTTTCACTTAAGAAAAATATCATTTCACAATCATTCATTAAATTTGAAATGAACACAACATCGCTAAACACCTTATCGTCAAATCGTGAAGTGTTTCCAAGGCGTTAGCACACAGATATTTTCAACCCAACCCAATGCTAAATGTAAACGCATATTTTGCTCATAAACTGGTCGAGCACAACCCAAACAATCAATCAATCCAATTTGACATTAAATAGAAGGGTTTGAATAAAGATAGTATCGACTTATATTCAACATCAAATCCTGAAACCAATAGATATCATATCGGGAATAACGATATCGATATCTTCCAAATTTCTATCACAATATCTATATAATCACGGAATCCAATATCGAAAATATCCAAAGATAATTTCAATTCAAATCTAATCCAATTTATTTATTTATAACCATTGGATTATTTTTCTAGTTAATAACTAGTTCATTTCGATAAAAATATATTTTTATCTTTTCAAATATGGAGTTTTTCATCCCAATTCTTCACAAATCATTTCTTATGATTTTACACAAATTATCGATATTTTTAATAATTTTATCAAGGCCCATACAGTCGATTTCCATCAACGGTCATCGAACTGCACTTACAGCGACCTTTTCCAAATTTGATTTGGACATAATTCCAAATCCAACCGTTAGATTTCAAATCTCTAATATTCGTTAGAAAGCTGTTTTCGATATGAACCCAATGGTTCCGGTTTTAGGAGAATCCGACAGTCGGATCTCCCGTAATGTCCGTTCGAAGTCAATGGTCGAAATTCGTGAACTGCCGCAGCGCGGCGCGTTCTATTCAGGCCATTATATTATATATATAATATATATTTCGTCGATTTCCTTTTTAAACGTATTTTATAAATCGTTTTAAATTCGTTTTCAAAACGATTTCAACTTCATATTCAAATTCAAATCAAAATTGAATTTTTCCTTATAAATTCGTTTTAAATTCATTTCAATTCAATTCAAATTTCAAATTCAATTCAATTCGAATTCATTTATATTCAATTTCAATTCGAACTCATTTATATTCAATTTCAATTCGAATTCATTTTCTATTCAGTTTAATTCGAATTCATTTTCTATTCAGTTCAATTCGAATTCATTTTCTATTCAGTTCAATTCGAATTCATTTTCTATTCAGTTCAATTCGAATTCATTTTCTATTCAGTTCAATTCGAATTCATTTTCTATTTAATTCAATTCGAATATTTCATATACATCGTTTTCATTTCATATATATATATATATTCTCTTTCAATATACACGATATTTTCACTTTCAATATATACGATATTTTCACTTTACGATATTTTCACTTTCAATATATATGATATTTCACTTTCAATATATATATTTCGTTTTCACATTTCAATATTCATTTTAAAATGAATAAAATCGATATAAATATCGTTCACGTCAAAATGGCGTCAATCTAATCAACACGGCTTCATATATTGATTTGAAAAATTATGAAATTTGAAACCTAGCAATAATTTGACATCACGGACCCAACAAAAGTGGTTTCGTCGAAATCCGAGGTCGTTTGCAAAATTCCCATTTTTAAGGGCCTGAATTCCATAGCGACTATTTAGAATTTTCAACTGGACATATCTTTTGATTCCCGCTATGAAATTTCGATTTTTCGGATTCGTTGGAAAGATATTCCCAACAAGATCCTATGATTTTTGGTTTCACTAAAATCCGGATTGTTTTGCACCTGGTACATTCAATTGAAGTTTGAAATCGAATTATCGAACTACCGCGCCATTTTCAATTCTATTTAATAATTATATATAATTATTTATATTTTAACGACGACGCGTATAAATATATACGTTCGAATTATATTCAAAATAAATTTCTCGTCGATATTATTTAAAATAATCCATTTTAAATATTCAAAATTCATTAAAATTGCCAAAATAAAAATTTTAAGTTGGCCCAGATTTTCCGGGTTATTACAATAGTGCTTTAATTGTGCTATATAAAGAAGTAAATAAAATAACAAAATAATTATGCTATATTAACGTGTATTCCGCTACGTTATGTTAATAACACAAAGAGCGGGAGCGAAAACCCAGAGCGCAGAACTTAGTGAAATGTTAGCCGCGAAAGTAAAATATTCCCATTGTCCCCTTGAAAAATTTATCCCCAAAATTTCCTTTTTTTCGTTTCAGTAAGACTTCCTTCATCCAATCCCTCATTCAATCCAACATCAATTCCTTCATCTCCGACCCAGTCAACCATAAATCGAGAGCATCTCCCCCCGATTCACTCCGACTCTTCCAAATCAACTGTGAGTTTTTTCGAAATCGTTAACAATAGTACTTTCGGTTTTTTATAAATTCGCTCCACTCGTTGTTTGGTGGACTTTTATTGCGTCTAATTAATTTTCATTTAATTTTGCGGAGTACATATGCATGTTGAATTTTGCGGGCAATTAATTTATTTCTAATGAACCAATTCAACCGTGGATCAGGTTTCTTATCACAAGCACTGTAGAAGAATATTGTAATTTTGGTCAAATTTACTAGCACTATAAAAGAAAAATGTGATTTTGGTCAAATTTGCCAGGTAAAGCTGATAAAGCCACTCGACTGGATGTAGTGCAGGAATTGTTTCCTGGAAAAGTATTTTTGAATAAGTCTCTTTGGTATTTTTACTTGACATTTTCTTAATATTCCCTTATCTTTCAATATTCCCCTCATCAATATTAGAAGAGATGAATTTAACGTTAGTTACATAAGACATTGCCATGGCGTCATGTCCAGATCCACTTGTCAATACTGGCACATCCCTATGAACATTAGTTTTCATTTAATTAAGAGCTGAATTAGCTGTATCTTTGAGGTGCTGGCTTACTCTGGGTCACAGTTTGTTGCCTCTGCATTATGCTGAGATAAACTGAATCAATATATATTGAGAAAACATAGGAAATTTATATTGGATTATGAAAGTAGTATTAATTTTATCATTAACCTTATGTTCAATAGTGCAGTTAATCATTCCCTCTTCTGTAATGTAAGAGGGATCAGTTGAAATCTTCAGCATCCATTTGAATTTTCTTATCATTAAATGCGTACGGTAAGAGAAATATTAATTTTTAAAGATATAAATGGTACGTTAATTTGTATAGTGACAATTACAAATGTAATAGCTGAATTGCATGTCCGTTAAACTTATATAGTAATGACAGTTACAAATGTAATGGCATGTCCTTTAAACTTATATAAACAAAAAGTAAAGACCATAACTATCTTTTCTAATTTTAGTTGTTCATAAATAATATAAATTCTAGTTAAATAATAGATCGCTATACACAAATTTTGACAAAGGAATAATATTTATATAACTATTAAAATAGAAAAAAAGAGGTTTACGCCTCTACTGAAACTACACTTAAAAAAAGATGATTGCATTCTACTGATACACTTTCCACGGTAGCTAAAAGTTAGGGCTTTCAATCACCTTTTGCAACGCTTTGGTTAATCAACCTCTGCATTGAAAAAAAGAACTTTATATACATGTTTTAGGTAGTATAGACCTGAAAAAACAAAAACCGAACATGCGTCACCTTGCATCATGTCGCATTTTGGAAAAGGTTCCTTGCCATTTCTGAACATTTTTTTATATCAACAATAAATTCTGGCAAGTACTCCACTGGCGATACTCTTAGTATGGATTCAAGTTCTTAATTTACATACGAAAACCCATCTGCATCTTACATTTGCGACTGTTAAAGAATGATATCATGCAAGAAGAACATATCACATTAAAGAATTTATACATCACCTCTCCAAGAAGTAATTTTGGAATAGATCCTTATTTTTAGTTGTGTTTAAGTATATGATCTCAATTTTATCATGTCTTCTATCAAGTCAATAATAACCATTGTTGGAAAATATGTATAATGTGTAACTGATTGCCTAAAAGTCTTGTAGCAAAAAGGAAGTCTAAACATGCATACATCTGAAATTCAAAGAACAACTGATCACTAATTATCTATGCCTCTTAAAAATTATGGACATAAAACTATTTTCAACATATTGGAAGAATTCAAACATATAAATAAATAACCTAATAAAAAGGTAAAAGCCAACTCCGTGAATTTTGTTCTAAATGTTGTTCCAAATTTGATAAAGAAATATTTCTCACATTATTCTAATATGTATTATATTAGTTAATTGTTATCGCATCAAATTTAACTGTGAAGTTTCTGCAATGGTGAAGTACACATGCATGTGTACTCCGCAAAATTCGTCTAATTTTGGTGTACTCCCCAAAATTAGTTTTCAATTTAACACAGTTTCTGCAATCAAATTTTGGAAGATTTTGAAGCGAACTACTTCTAAATGTTTTGTAACGACCCAGATTTTTGAACAATTTATTCTAAATATTTAGTATGGTTTTAAATATTTAATTCATAGTATAAATGGTATTTTATTGGATTATCGATTAAATAATCGAAATACGATTTATTTTGATAATTATCGAAATACGAGAAGTTTGAAATAATTCAATTCGAAGTTAAAACTGAATAGAAACAATGTCGATTAATATAAATTGTATATTGAAATAGAGCGATGATAATAATTTATTTGTGTTAAATAAAATTGTTTTGAAATCGATTTATGTTTTAAATCGTTAAATTAAATTGTTATCTTTTCTATATAGTCAAATTTAATTTGAGAATCAGTTCTGTAGTGTTCAGAATAACGTTGTAGTCTGAAATGTCGGTCGTTGCGGTCAGTTAGCGGTTCAGGAAGGCACGTCATAGACCATGAGATATTTTAATTATTTAATTAAAAAAAAAATCTCTTTAATCAAATCAAATTTAATTATATCATATTTAAAATCAATATCAAATCTTTTTAAATACTTTAAATAGGATATTGTCCTGTACTTGGCCGACCATCAATTAAAATCGTGTCCCCTTTTCCTTTATAAAATCGCGACATTACCCTCTCCTCATGTTTCTGTCTTATTCTTTCCGCTCCTCTCAGGAAAAACAAAATTAAAAATGGCAGATCCCTCTAATTCGAAATTGCCAAACTCTGGAGCTCGACGCGATGATTGGTATCGCGATATTAGGGTTCGGGTATGGAAGTATTTGGTGGCAGCGAGGGTCAAGTCGATTGCGGCGTTGGAATCTGGGCTTGGAGGCGCGTCGGTGGCTCGAGTATGGGGAAGTTCGATCACCGTTGAGGGTTAGTGCGGACCTGGGAACATAAGCGATACAGTAGAGAGGGAGTTCGACGCCATTCATCGTCTGGAGGAGCCCTCGAGTTTCAGTTCACGGTGATTGGCGAAGTCGTGATGGAAGAAGGATAGTGCGGTGTTGGTTCTGGGTTGCAAAGATGGGTTAGCAGGCTAGGGGTTGACAAGGATTAAGGTATGAGTTAAATTCAAAATCAGTAATTAACTTAGGTATTTATTTTTAGTGTGAAACAGTTTTAATGTAAATGCTTGGAAATTAGTTAAGACTGGAATTAGTCACTAATTCAGAATTTGGAAAAAAAGTGGTTTTTTTTAGTGAATTATTATTATATGAATTTTTAATTAGTTAAGAGAAATATTTAAATTTAAAACCGTTGGTTGTTCAAAACCTAGGAAGTAAAAATATATATATATATATTTAATTTAGTAACCGTTATATATGAATGAAATTTATTTATTCTATTAAATAGTTAATTTAAATAAATAAATGTTAACCAGAAAATTTAAATCAAATTATCATAGGTGCGAATTCATTCAAGAAGATTCGTAGCCGGTGATTTGGAAATAAACAGGATATTCGACAACTGCAATTACGGTGAGTAAATCTCACTCACCTTTTATTCCTAATTATTTTTATTTCATTAAAAATAATTGTCTGTTGCTTGTGTGAATGTTTTATGGTTGTTTTATATATATTAGTTATTTAGGCTATTATATATATATATTGGGTTGATTGATTGGTTGGATTCCCGCAGTCTCATTAGCGGATGCCCGCAGTTTCATAGCGGATGATTACCCTATACGCCCCACGCTATGATTAGTGGATGACCTTCTATACCGCGATATTCTGCCATGAAGCAGAATGGGTATTATTTATGTGCTAACATCTGTGGATGCAGGAAAACAGGTTGGAGGAATCCAACTGGATTCCTCAAAATTATATTATCTGTTTGTTTGTTTGCTTGATTTCATATATATTCATATATGATGTGTTAAAAACCAAATGATTGAAAATTGGGTGATTTGATTGTTTTAAATATCACTGGGCCAATTGAAAGGATACTTGAGATTTAAAAAGGGAAAATTCTATTTTTAAATAGAATTTGAATTTTTAATGGAATAAAAATATAAACTTGTTTTTTTTAAAAATAAAACAAGTAGTTCTTTATAAACGAAGTTTATAAATAGTTCTTTTATAACGAAGTTATAAATGAAGTGAAAAGAATTATCATTTGATAATTCAGAAATAGAAATACAAGTGCGAAAGAAGGATTTGAAATGAAATTTCAAATAGGATGTGAAATGAAATTTTTACATATATAACTCAAATGAAATTTGAGTATAACATTTGAATTTTAAAGGGAGTTTAAATGTTTGAATGTTAAAAGGAGATTGAATATTAGAAATTCAAATAAGAAGTTCAAATAGAATTTGAATAGACGAGATTAGAATGAAAAGTAGAATTTGAATTCAAGGAATTAAATTATAATTTGAATTCGAAGGAATTCAAATAAAGAAAATTCAAATAGAGATTTCAATGTAGAATTTCAAAATAGGATTTGAAATATAGTATTTCAAAGAAGAATTCAAATGTGAAATGTGAATAGAGATTTGAATGGAATTTAAATATGAAATTTGAATTGAGATTTGAAATAGAAATTCAAGTGTTGAATTTGAACATGGGATTGAATATAGAAATTCAAGTAGAAATTTGAATATGAGATTTCAAAATAGAATTTGAAATAAACTTTGAAAAATAGGATTTCAAAGTAGAATTGGAAATAGAATTTCAAATAGGATTTCAAAATAGGAAATCCAAATGATTTTGAAATGGAATTTGAATTCAAGGGAATTCAAATGGATTTGAGTGAAGAAATTCAAATGGTGTTAAAAATAAGTTTGAATATTAGAATTCAAATGGGGCTGGAAATGAATTTGAATATTAGAATTCAAATGGAAAGGGAAAATGAAATTTGAAATAAGAGATTCAAATTGAATTCAAATAGGATTTTGATCTAGGGAATTGAATATGAAATTCAAATGGGTTTAAACTATGGAATCTTGAATATAGAATTTAAAAAGGAGTTTGAATATTTGAATTTCAATAGAATTCAAATATAGAAATTGGAATATAGAAGTTCAAATGGGATTTGAAACATTAGAATTTCAAATAGAAATTTAAATGGAGTTTGGATATTTAAATTCAAGTATGAATTTCAAATATAGAATTTCAAAAAGGAGTTGGATTTGAAATGGGAATTCGAATAAAGAATTTGAAATGGAATTCGAATAAAGAATTTGCAATGGAATTCGGATAAAGGATTTCAAATGGGATTTGAATACAGGATTTAAAACTATGGAATTTGAAATGTAAAGATTCAAATGGAATTTGGAATATATATATCTATATATATATATTAGAATAGAGTTGAATTTATATAAACGAAGCTTAAAAGTTTATATTTATAAATATAATTAAAACGAACTCGCCGCAGCGCTGCAGTTCGTAAAATAGCGATTTGAACTTAAATCGAGTATACAGAACTCAATTGGGGTCGGAATTCTTCGAAACAAGAAACATCCGGACCGGTTTGATAATAGTTTTCTAATGGAAGAGAAAAATATGAATTTCGTCGTATAGATTTTGAGTTATGTCAAAATCAAATTTTCAGAAAAACAGCGCCAGAATCGTTTTAAAACCATAATGGTTTATTTAATGTTATAAAAGGATTTTTAAGCGGAAAAATCCGAATTGTCTATTTAGAAAATTTCAGAGTTGGGTTGTAAAATATATGTGAATTCAAGTTGTGTAAACGAATATGATTTTTGAAACAGAAACCAGATTTTGATTTATTGAATAGAATTAACCAATTCGAACAGAAATTGGTAAATGAGATGTTGGGATTTGAATAAGAAAATTCGATTTGAAAATTTATATTCGAAATAGAAAAGAGAACTAGAATTGAAATTGAAATTCAATTTGGTTATGAACAAGTTAAATGTTTTGTTTGAACATGTTATGTTCAACAAAGAGGAAATAGGCAAAATGACTAATTAAAGAATAAATGGGCGAAACTGAATTCAAACGATTAGATGGTATTGAATTGAATTGGAAACAGGTGAACAGATGTTAAACAGATATGGGATGAAGTATATGAAGATTTAAATTTATGTGCTCGACAAAAAGGTACATGTTTAATTCATATATGGGTTTTATGCGCCGTATCGGCAAGCCGCTTGGCTTTTCCTTTTTCTTTTGATTGAGGAAGATACCGGGAAGCTATTTGAAATTTCCCGATGCTCCCGATACAGGGGAGGTTATGGCGAAATTTTCCGGAAATTTAAGGAGTTAGAATATTTTTAAGATATTTTGATAATTTGAAATCATCGTATCGACGTATTGAATTCGATAGTAAAGTGAATATAAAAATCGAATGTTGTAAACAAAAGGGGATAGAGATAAGTGATTGGAATTGTTTCCAATTCAAATAGAGATTTTTCTAATATATAGAAAATAAAAGAAGTTGATATTTGGAAACGTTTTCCAGATAGCGTAAAGGGCCAAGATTGATTATTGAAATATTTGGTAAACAAATATTGATAGAGGAAATGGAAAAGAGATTTAATTAATGAATATTAATTAAAGAGCCCAGTGATTTGTTTGATATGTTGGATGAACACCTTGTTTTTTATTCGATAGTTAAATCACAGACTATCGAAGTTTTTGACCATCGTTGTCAATATGGAGAGACCGGTTGGATTATTATCCGAAAAACCACTCCGTATCGGCATAAGCGTTGCGAACCAAGTATGCTGAATATATTGAAGACGGAGTAAAGTGCAAGGGCTTTTCTAGTAATAGAAATAGTGCCTTCGGTTTCGTTCAGTCCCAGAACGAACGTAAATGGACGAATGTCTGACAGAGTATTTCCAATGATCAAATGGGTTGGTCTGTATGAATATATATGGTTGCAACGGATTTATCCCTTAGCATAATATCCAGAATATTTGTGCAAACTCAACTAGTGATTAACGGATCTGGCAATGTGGCATTCAAAGTGATGGTGTTATCAATGAATGGTAAGTATTCGTAGCCTCAGGCCTCAACAACCGGAAATGACAAAAATCGGGCAGGCAGCATGGCTATGTGGGTCGCACCCATTAGGGTGTATAATCACCTATCTAGAGAAATTCCTTTTGTTTCTAAATCTATCGATTCTGCCCATTCGGGAAACGGTGGTTTGAGTCCAACCGTTGGTGATATACATTCGATACACTCAAGCGAAATGAGTGGTCGGTCATGTGTGGGCCGGGTTGCAAGATGTTCTTGTTGAACCCAGGTGTATTCGTCTCTAGAGATACATCATCGGAAGGTGGTTCCATACCTTGTCATGTTGGAAATCCAATCTCCAATAAGCGCCATGCGGTTTTTGATTTTATGATATATATGTGGAGCGTGAGATGCAAGCGTTCTGCTATTTGGTTATTTACTTGATGTAGACATTATTATAATATCACTGGATTTTCGTATCAAAGTGTTTTGGGTTATAGTAAGGTAAAAACCGTCCGTGTTTATGTGTGGGCTGGTCTTACTATTATCTTTTCTTTGAAAGGATTTTTAAAGTTAAACAAGTGGTTGGAGTTTACTCACACCAGTCCCATGACTGACCCAGAGTTTATTTTGTTTTGTTTTCCCTAAACTCTTGGGTGCCCAAATTTGTACGGGCAGTCAAGTGTTTCAGGCTTTTACAGATACACTTGGAGGAGCTTGAAGCAGAAGGCTTCAACGTTAGTTATTTAGAGTTACTTCCGCTGGATCAAATGTTATGTGTACTCTGATGATGGTATGTATGTATGTACAAAACAGATTTGTATTTCGAAGCTTATGTTATATAATATATTTTATTCGTTCCGCTGTGAGTTTGTGATCTTCGTTTTCTTCTATTCTAAGTTTTCTATCTTATCTATTCTCACCCTCTAATTTCTTTCTATAAATGATCAGGTATTTCCGATGTTCGAATAGTCAACACGGCAGTTATGTGTTGATTTTCGGGGTCGAAAATCCTGGTTCATTACAGTGGTATCAGAGCTTAGGTTGAGCGAATACCTAGGCTTTGCTAGGGTTGTGCTCATTAGAGATAGGGTCAATAGTACCCTAGAATGAGTTGAGTGTATATATACGAGAGAGCGTATTTGTTAATTGATATAAAGTTGTTTTATATTGTGTTGGCTAGTCTGTTGAGTGATTTATGAATTTTGGTCGAATCGTGGGACGCCACGAAGTCGATAGGAATTTCTAAACACTTGAACAGAAAAATTAGACACAATATTGTTTTAAAGTGGGTAAATGAAATAATTTTACCCAAAATTTCTATTTTGATATAGAAAGAATAATTTTCTAGAATTATTATTATATGGATGTGTTGGATGTTGATTTTATAATCAAATGAGATTATAAAATTAGAATGGTTATTTATAACCAAATAGAATTTGTATAGAAATTTAATATACAAATGAGATGAATTAGAATTTAATTCAAACCAGAATTAAGAATTCAAAATCCTGGGAAGTTTGAAAATATTTTTTTTAAAAAAAAAAAAAAAAGCAAATAATATAGATTTGTTTTAAAAGATTTGAAAGAAAATCATGGATTTTGAAATAATAAAGCACTGAACTCACTTCAGTGGCTGGGAAATAATTCTGATGATGATTGCAACATCGTCAGTGTTCATTTCCGAGTTCTAAGTGATGGATCGCTACCTTAGAAAGTTTTTGATGGAAATTTGTTTTGAAAGAAAACAAGTAGATTGAAAATTCAAATGTTTGAATTTGAAATGGAAATAAATATACATGTATATATTTAAGTGATTTCAAAAGGATTTGAAATGAAAATCCTGGGATTTGAATTCTGGAATTGAAATTTAACCTAAACAAGTTAAATGGGTCGAAGTGAATAAATTGATTAAAATCAATTTGAATTGGTTTAATAGAACATAAATTGGATATAAATGGATTGATCGTAGATCATTCAAATTAAAGGAAGGAAGACCAAAAGTTTTGGTGGAATTAAATATGTTGAAATATAAGGAGGTGAGTTTCAACATAAAGGAGTTTGAAAAGTAATAAGTTTGTACCATTTTCCTACCTTAGCAATTTCGAGGACGAAATTATTTTAAGGGGGAAAGAATGTAACGACCCAGATTTTTGAACAATTTATTCTAAATATTTAGTATGGTTTTAAATATTTAATTCATAGTATAAATGGTATTTTATTGGATTATCGATTAAATAATCGAAATACGATTTATTTTGATAATTATCGAAATACGAGAAGTTTGAAATAATTCAATTCGAAGTTAAAACTGAATAGAAACAATGTCGATTAATATAAATTGTATATTGAAATAGAGCGATGATAATAATTTATTTGTGTTAAATAAAATTGTTTTGAAATCGATTTATGTTTTAAATCGTTAAATTAAATTGTTATCTTTTCTATATAGTCAAATTTAATTTGAGAATCAGTTCTGTAGTGTTCAGAATAACGTTGTAGTCTGAAATGTCGGTCGTTGCGGTCAGTTAGCGGTTCAGGAAGGCACGTCATAGACCATGAGATATTTTAATTATTTAATTAAAAAAAAAATCTCTTTAATCAAATCAAATTTAATTATATCATATTTAAAATCAATATCAAATCTTTTTAAATACTTTAAATAGGATATTGTCCTGTACTTGGCCGACCATCAATTAAAATCGTGTCCCCTTTTCCTTTATAAAATCGCGACATTACCCTCTCCTCATGTTTCTGTCTTATTCTTTCCGCTCCTCTCAGGAAAAACAAAATAAAAAATGGCAGATCCCTCTAATTCGAAATCGCCAAACTCTGGAGCTCGACGCGATGATTGGTATCGCGATATTAGGGTTCGGGTATGGAAGTATTTGGTGGCAGCGAGGGTCAAGTCGATTGCGGCGTTGGAATCTGGGCTTGGAGGCGCGTCGGTGGCTCGAGTATGGGGAAGTTCGATCACCGTTGAGGGTTAGTGCGGACCTGGGAACATAAGCGATACAGTAGAGAGGGAGTTCGACGCCATTCATCGTCTGGAGGAGCCCTCGAGTTTCAGTTCACGGTGATTGGCGAAGTCGTGATGGAAGAAGGATAGTGCGGTGTTGGTTCTGGGTTGCAAAGATGGGTTAGCAGGCTAGGGGTTGACAAGGATTAAGGTATGAGTTAAATTCAAAATCAGTAATTAACTTAGGTATTTATTTTTAGTGTGAAACAGTTTTAATGTAAATGCTTGGAAATTAGTTAAGACTGGAATTAGTCACTAATTCAGAATTTGGAAAAAAAGAGGTTTTTTTTTAGTGAATTATTATTATATGAATTTTTAATTAGTTAAGAGAAATATTTAAATTTAAAACCGTTGGTTGTTCAAAACCTAGGAAGTAAATATATATATATATATATATTTAATTTAGTAACCGTTATATATGAATGAAATTTATTTATTCTATTAAATAGTTAATTTAAATAAATAAATGTTAACCAGAAAATTTAAATCAAATTATCATAGGTGCGAATTCATTCAAGAAGATTCGTAGCCGGTGATTTGGAAATAAACAGGATATTCGACAACTGCAATTACGGTGAGTAAATCTCACTCACCTTTTATTCCTAATTATTTTTATTTCATTAAAAATAATTGTCTGTTGCTTGTGTGAATGTTTTATGGTTGTTTTATATATATTAGTTATTTAGGCTATTATATATATATATTGGGTTGATTGATTGGTTGGATTCCCGCAGTCTCATTAGCGGATGCCCGCAGTTTCATAGCGGATGATTACCCTATACGCCCCACGCTATGATTAGTGGATGACCTTCTATACCGCGATATTCTGCCATGAAGCAGAATGGGTATTATTTATGTGCTAACATCTGTGGATGCAGGAAAACAGGTTGGAGGAATCCAACTGGATTCCTCAAAATTATATTATCTGTTTGTTTGTTTGCTTGATTTCATATATATTCATATATGATGTGTTAAAAACCAAATGATTGAAAATTGGGTGATTTGATTGTTTTAAATATCACTGGGCCAATTGAAAGGATACTTGAGATTTAAAAAGGGAAAATTCTATTTTTAAATAGAATTTGAATTTTTAATGGAATAAAAATATAAACTTGTTTTTTTTAAAAATAAAACAAGTAGTTCTTTATAAACGAAGTTTATAAATAGTTCTTTTATAACGAAGTTATAAATGAAGTGAAAAGAATTATCATTTGATAATTCAGAAATAGAAATACAAGTGCGAAAGAAGGATTTGAAATGAAATTTCAAATAGGATGTGAAATGAAATTTTTACATATATAACTCAAATGAAATTTGAGTATAACATTTGAATTTTAAAGGGAGTTTAAATGTTTGAATGTTAAAAGGAGATTGAATATTAGAAATTCAAATAAGAAGTTCAAATAGAATTTGAATAGACGAGATTAGAATGAAAAGTAGAATTTGAATTCAAGGAATTAAATTATAATTTGAATTCGAAGGAATTCAAATAAAGAAAATTCAAATAGAGATTTCAATGTAGAATTTCAAAATAGGATTTGAAATATAGTATTTCAAAGAAGAATTCAAATGTGAAATGTGAATAGAGATTTGAATGGAATTTAAATATGAAATTTGAATTGAGATTTGAAATAGAAATTCAAGTGTTGAATTTGAACATGGGATTGAATATAGAAATTCAAGTAGAAATTTGAATATGAGATTTCAAAATAGAATTTGAAATAAACTTTGAAAAATAGGATTTCAAAGTAGAATTGGAAATAGAATTTCAAATAGGATTTCAAAATAGGAAATCCAAATGATTTTGAAATGGAATTTGAATTCAAGGGAATTCAAATGGATTTGAGTGAAGAAATTCAAATGGTGTTAAAAATAAGTTTGAATATTAGAATTCAAATGGGGCTGGAAATGAATTTGAATATTAGAATTCAAATGGAAAGGGAAAATGAAATTTGAAATAAGAGATTCAAATTGAATTCAAATAGGATTTTGATCTAGGGAATTGAATATGAAATTCAAATGGGTTTAAACTATGGAATCTTGAATATAGAATTTAAAAAGGAGTTTGAATATTTGAATTTCAATAGAATTCAAATATAGAAATTGGAATATAGAAGTTCAAATGGGATTTGAAACATTAGAATTTCAAATAGAAATTTAAATGGAGTTTGGATATTTAAATTCAAGTATGAATTTCAAATATAGAATTTCAAAAAGGAGTTGGATTTGAAATGGGAATTCGAATAAAGAATTTGAAATGGAATTCGAATAAAGAATTTGCAATGGAATTCGGATAAAGGATTTCAAATGGGATTTGAATACAGGATTTAAAACTATGGAATTTGAAATGTAAAGATTCAAATGGAATTTGGAATATATATATCTATATATATATATTAGAATAGAGTTGAATTTATATAAACGAAGCTTAAAAGTTTATATTTATAAATATAATTAAAACGAACTCGCCGCAGCGCTGCAGTTCGTAAAATAGCGATTTGAACTTAAATCGAGTATACAGAACTCAATTGGGGTCGGAATTCTTCGAAACAAGAAACATCCGGACCGGTTTGATAATAGTTTTCTAATGGAAGAGAAAAATATGAATTTCGTCGTATAGATTTTGAGTTATGTCAAAATCAAATTTTCAGAAAAACAGCGCCAGAATCGTTTTAAAACCATAATGGTTTATTTAATGTTATAAAAGGATTTTTAAGCGGAAAAATCCGAATTGTCTATTTAGAAAATTTCAGAGTTGGGTTGTAAAATATATGTGAATTCAAGTTGTGTAAACGAATATGATTTTTGAAACAGAAACCAGATTTTGATTTATTGAATAGAATTAACCAATTCGAACAGAAATTGGTAAATGAGATGTTGGGATTTGAATAAGAAAATTCGATTTGAAAATTTATATTCGAAATAGAAAAGAGAACTAGAATTGAAATTGAAATTCAATTTGGTTATGAACAAGTTAAATGTTTTGTTTGAACATGTTATGTTCAACAAAGAGGAAATAGGCAAAATGACTAATTAAAGAATAAATGGGCGAAACTGAATTCAAACGATTAGATGGTATTGAATTGAATTGGAAACAGGTGAACAGATGTTAAACAGATATGGGATGAAGTATATGAAGATTTAAATTTATGTGCTCGACAAAAAGGTACATGTTTAATTCATATATGGGTTTTATGCGCCGTATCGGCAAGCCGCTTGGCTTTTCCTTTTTCTTTTGATTGAGGAAGATACCGGGAAGCTATTTGAAATTTCCCGATGCTCCCGATACAGGGGAGGTTATGGCGAAATTTTCCGGAAATTTAAGGAGTTAGAATATTTTTAAGATATTTTGATAATTTGAAATCATCGTATCGACGTATTGAATTCGATAGTAAAGTGAATATAAAAATCGAATGTTGTAAACAAAAGGGGATAGAGATAAGTGATTGGAATTGTTTCCAATTCAAATAGAGATTTTTCTAATATATAGAAAATAAAAGAAGTTGATATTTGGAAACGTTTTCCAGATAGCGTAAAGGGCCAAGATTGATTATTGAAATATTTGGTAAACAAATATTGATAGAGGAAATGGAAAAGAGATTTAATTAATGAATATTAATTAAAGAGCCCAGTGATTTGTTTGATATGTTGGATGAACACCTTGTTTTTTATTCGATAGTTAAATCACAGACTATCGAAGTTTTTGACCATCGTTGTCAATATGGAGAGACCGGTTGGATTATTATCCGAAAAACCACTCCGTATCGGCATAAGCGTTGCGAACCAAGTATGCTGAATATATTGAAGACGGAGTAAAGTGCAAGGGCTTTTCTAGTAATAGAAATAGTGCCTTCGGTTTCGTTCAGTCCCAGAACGAACGTAAATGGACGAATGTCTGACAGAGTATTTCCAATGATCAAATGGGTTGGTCTGTATGAATATATATGGTTGCAACGGATTTATCCCTTAGCATAATATCCAGAATATTTGTGCAAACTCAACTAGTGATTAACGGATCTGGCAATGTGGCATTCAAAGTGATGGTGTTATCAATGAATGGTAAGTATTCGTAGCCTCAGGCCTCAACAACCGGAAATGACAAAAATCGGGCAGGCAGCATGGCTATGTGGGTCGCACCCATTAGGGTGTATAATCACCTATCTAGAGAAATTCCTTTTGTTTCTAAATCTATCGATTCCGCCCATTCGGGAAACGGTGGTTTGAGTCCAACCGTTGGTGATATACATTCGATACACTCAAGCGAAATGAGTGGTCGGTCATGTGTGGGCCGGGTTGCAAGATGTTCTTGTTGAACCCAGGTGTATTCGTCTCTAGAGATACATCATCGGAAGGTGGTTCCATACCTTGTCATGTTGGAAATCCAATCTCCAATAAGCGCCATGCGGTTTTTGATTTTATGATATATATGTGGAGCGTGAGATGCAAGCGTTCTGCTATTTGGTTATTTACTTGATGTAGACATTATTATAATATCACTGGATTTTCGTATCAAAGTGTTTTGGGTTATAGTAAGGTAAAAACCGTCCGTGTTTATGTGTGGGCTGGTCTTACTATTATCTTTTCTTTGAAAGGATTTTTAAAGTTAAACAAGTGGTTGGAGTTTACTCACACCAGTCCCATGACTGACCCAGAGTTTATTTTGTTTTGTTTTCCCTAAACTCTTGGGTGCCCAAATTTGTACGGGCAGTCAAGTGTTTCAGGCTTTTACAGATACACTTGGAGGAGCTTGAAGCAGAAGGCTTCAACGTTAGTTATTTAGAGTTACTTCCGCTGGATCAAATGTTATGTGTACTCTGATGATGGTATGTATGTATGTACAAGACAGATTTGTATTTCGAAGCTTATGTTATATAATATATTTTATTCGTTCCGCTGTGAGTTTGTGATCTTCGTTTTCTTCTATTCTAAGTTTTCTATCTTATCTATTCTCACCCTCTAATTTCTTTCTATAAATGATCAGGTATTTCCGATGTTTGAATAGTCAACACGGCAGTTATGTGTTGATTTTCGGGGTCGAAAATCCTGGTTCATTACATGTTTAGTCCTTCAAAATACATGAATTTACTGTGAAGTTTTAATTGGTTGAATCATGTTGGAGATTAAGTCATGATTGGTTGAAAATTTTGCATTTAGGTTTCAGTTTTGACTGAGATAAAAATATTACATTTAGGTTTCAGTTTTAAACGTGAAGTTTTAACTGAGATTAAGTCATGATTGGTTGAAAATTTTAAAGTGAACTACTTCGCTCTTTTGCCAATATTTTGTGTCTCGTTGATTTTTCTATAATCTTAAGTTGCTTTTGTACATGCTGCTATCCTAGCTGGAAATTAAGTCATTTTGAAAATGGGTTTTGTTTTTGATAAATGTACTCATTCATTTATGACAGATTACTTGTATAGAGCATAAAGCAGGAGAAAGTGGGACTGTACTTAAGCAAAGCAAGAAGTCATTGTAAAATCTGCAGCCCAAATATTGCAAGAACAACGCATTACGTAAGCATTTTCATTTTTATTCCAGCCTAAAAATCTGCTTGGCTCTTTAATAATTCTGATATTATTTATGTCTAAACCATATAACTAATAAATCAGTTGCAACAGTATTTAAGAAAGTAATGGAAAGTCAGTGTGCTAGATCGTGTTAGACAAAATCACGTTCAGTAACTTTGGAACATAAGAGTACAAGGGTAATACTTCACAGTTAGGAAAGTATGGGTTATGCTTGACTTTAGCCTGCGCTTGTTATTGCATTTTGGTTGTGCCCTGTTTGATGCATTTTTGGTCTCCTCTGTCCCACCATGCATTGCATTACCATTATCTGATTTAAGCTTTGTTACAGAATTTTGGTTTGAAAATGACATGTAAGTTCATAAAAATACACTAGTTATGGAATCCCCTTGTCTGAAATCAAGTGAATGGAGTTCACAGCTTGTATGTTATTCCTATTCAGAACATTTTTAAATACTTAACTGACCGGCTTAACATAGTAAAGTACATGTGGGATTCACCTTGAATGAGGAACAATTCATTTGTGTACGATTTTTTTATGGCAGTATTAAAGTCTTTTTTATGTTAATAAACCTGAACCTATATATATATATATATATATATATATATACATTACTACATATTTATTTTCCCATTTGCTTAAGTTTTCATCCTGACCATGCCTTCGGGTTGCATGCATCCTTATTTATGAAATCGGTCATTTTCGAGTGTATCGCAACACAAATCGCATTCTTCTTTCATGTCCTCTATTCGTGCTTAAGCATCCTAATTCATTTATTCAAGTATAACATGCCAATGCAAAAACTTTAACTTCAAAATTGCCAACTTCTCGTCAAAATCTTATTTGAACATGGAGATTTCAAACCAACACACTAAAAAAGGACAACTTTCGCTTCGGCCAAAAACAGAAACTAGAGAAATGCTGAAGTACTATGTTGTCAACCATCATAATCCTTTAATGTCATGTAAGTTGCACAAGTCTAACATGTTCTCACCTTGCTAATTGCAATTTACTCTGGTACCTCTATAAATATAGAATCTTCATATGTACAGTTACACTGCAGTATCAGTAACAAATAAATGTATCTTATTTTTTTTTGCCCAAAAAGCTCAATCAGACATGTCTTTGTCTCCACTGAATTGATCCATGCTATCAGTCCGCTGCATTTTCCGTCTAGGTTCATACTGGTCTGAATACCTAGCCTTCTTTTGCAGTAAAAAAATTATGATGAACAAATATGACACAGTACAAGAAAATTCACATGGCTGAAATAGCGAAAAATAAATAGCAGCATAATCCTCCATGTCATAATAGGGGAAAATATACAAATGATGAGAGAAAGATTAAGTGTCATACATAATTATGTGAAGTTCCAGGTTCCTTGTATTCATGAACAACAACAGCCGACCTTTTCCTAACAATAATTTTTGAAGGAACGGGGTAATGTTCGATTTCATCTCCTTTCCTTCCTTCTTTTTCCCTCTTCTTTTGCAATACTAACTTTGTGGGTAAAGGCTATATACAACACAACAATAGTAAGAGCATATTTTTCTCTGTATGTATTGGGTATTTGATGGGCGTTAATTTGAACGTTACCAAATAGCGAGCATCTTTGTTGCCGAAATTAACAAGATATGTATTGGGGTCACTAGTATCATCACCCCTAACCTGAAATGCAATATGCTCGTAAGGAATGGTTGAAGAAGAAATGAACTATAATCCATTTATTCAAGAAAAAAAGAACAATCATTTGATATAGGAATGATATACGTACATCCTAATGATACTCTCGGAGCCATGAATAAGTTACATCTTCATCCTCATCATATATGTTCTTAGAAAGCTGCCCAGATATCAATATAGCAAAAAAGGATGTTTTGTCAAAACATAATCAAAAGTTACAAAATTCACTCCAGCCCCATCCTAAAAACAGTTTCCACGGAAGACACTATACTTATCTACAGCGAAAATGTGCAGTCTACCGCAATAATATTTGTAGGACATTTGCACATTTCACTGAAAATAATTACATGGTGTTTCGTGAAACCTCTTTTTTTTGGGGGAGGGGGGGGGGGGTTGGGGGGATTATTGGTGTACAAATAAAGGGCCAACCCTAATTTCAACTATAAAAAATATATATAATTCACAATGTGAAAACAAGATAATTAAACAAAAGCCAATATGGGTTGACCTTTTTAATAGCATATATACCCCCCCAAACCACCAATAATCAGTTGCTTAGCACCCACCTTTGGAACTAAAACGTGTGAACTTTAATATGTAAGTTTTACCACAGACGGGATATATGTTTAAAAGTAAAAGGAACCTGACTGAATTGATTATGCCAGTTGATTCTAAAAATAAACTACAGATAACAAACAAAACAATACTTCATTTGTTGCAGGAACCATGTATGCCAAAAACTTTTCATGCTTTGAAAGATCTGATCCATTTACTACAAAACTCTTCATGATATCCTGCAAACATTGAAATTGAAATGATTTAGGAGACATCAACATAAAATCACCCAAAAATGCCCCATTTAAGTGATTGTCAAATTTCTTTCATTTACAGAAAAAATAAAAAATGTGACAGAATATTGCAAATTACGATTTGATAATAGTAAAACATCCATACGATATTCTATACTTTCTGAAGGAAGCACTACTTACAAAATAAAGAAGAATTCAAGCAAAAAATGATATGATATACCGTGCATGGCAATGGACCCAAAGCCTGCAAATGAAATGATATAATTAAATTTCATTGCTTTTCATACGATTTGTAAACAGCAGTCCTGCTATAATTAAATTTCATTGCTTTTCGTATGATTTGTACGACTGTCCTTTAATTACTAATTATTGCTTTAAATTTTAGAAACATTTTTGCTGAAGTAATTTGCATCTCAAAATGGATAAAAATTGGGTGCATCTACACAGGTAATTGCTTGTGTTTGCAAGTGAAGATTTTATTTTATTTTATTTTGCATGTCAATTTTTATTTATTTTATGATTATTCTATAATTATAGAACTAACATTGAATACGAGCAAGGGGCTAGAAAGTTTGTGGATTTTGCAAAGAGAAGTTTGGGAAACGTAGAAAAAAATTTGTGTCCTTGTTTTGATTGTCGAAACCTTACACACCAATTTGGAAACACCATTGTCGAGCATTTGATTATAAGGGGAATGGATCCTAAATATAAAAGCGGTAGATGGTATAATCATGGCGAGCAAGTAGATACTGGAAAAAAGATTAAGTTGGATGGTGTGTATGACTTGTTTAAAGGGGTTCATTATGAAGATGAAGATTTCATTACTGATTTTTCTTTTACTAATGATAACGATGAGGATGATGTGCAGAGACGAGAAGACGATTTATTGAAAAAAAACCCTTTATATCCCGATTGTGCAGATCAAACAAAGCTATCCACCATTGTTGCCTTGTATAATCTTAAATGTGAAACAGGGTTATCTGATAGTGGTTTTGATAAGCTTTTGAACGTGCAACAATTGTTGTTACCCAAAAATAATGTACTTCCTAAAACTTTATATGAGGTAAAGAAATTTCTGAAGATTTTTGATATGGGGTTTGAGAAAATTCATGCTTGTAAAAATGATTGTTGCCTTTTTAGAAAAGATTACAAAGATTTGATTAACTGTCCGAAATGCGGATCATCAAGATGGAAGATTAATGAACGTACAGGAGAGATCATGCAAGGAATCCCGGCAAAAGTATTACGATATTTTCCAATAATTCCAAGATTCAGGAGAATGTTTAGATCGCAAACTATGGCGGAAGATTTAAGATGGCATTTTGATAACAAAAGTAATGGTGGAAAAATGCGTCATCCTATAGATTCTGTAACATGGAATGTAGTGGATGAGAAATGGAAACCATTTTCAAATGGCCCTCACAATCTCAGACTTGGTCTTGCTACCGATGGTTTCAATCCATTTTCTATGTTAAATTCTAAATATAGTTGTTGGCCAATAATGCTTGTAACATTTAATCTCTCACCTTTGTTATGCATGAAGAAGGAAATATATTATGCTAACATTACTAATTCCTGACCCTAAGCAACCGGGGAATGATATAGATGTTTATTTGGCGCCATTGATAGAAGATTTGTGTCATCTGTGGAATAATGGAGTTGGAGTTTATGATGCATTCATTAAAACATGTTTTAATCTGAAAGCAATTTTGTTATGGACGATAAATGATTTTCCAGCTTATGGAAATCTCGCTGGATGTTGTGTAAAGGGTAAAAAGGCATGTCCTTCATGTGGTGTAAATACTCATCACCATTGGTTAAAGCATAGTCGAAAGATTGTGTATATGGGTCATAGAAGATTTTTAGACCCTTCTAATCCAATGAGGAACAAAAAGACTTGGTTTGACAATACTATAGAAAATGGTAGTAAACCAAGAATATTAACTGGAAGAAATATCTTTAAAATTTTAAAGGATTTCCCAAATGATTTCGGAAAGGAAATTAAAGACACAAAAAACACAAAAAAGAAGAAAACAATGCAAAAGAAGAAGAGACCATTGAAGAGAAGAGACACTAATTTTCACATTGGAGTTGATCCTGTGAAAATGGAGCTATCAAGATGGAAAAAAAAGTCAATTTTTTTTTTTGATTTTCCACACTGGGAGGTTAGCATGAATTTTTTTACACTTTAGTAATAATAAAAATACTATGTCATTGAAATATTGCACTCTTGCCTTTTGTAGGAGCTTCCACTACGTCATAACTTAGACGTGATGCATGTGGAGAAAAATATATGTGAAAGCGTTTTAGGCACGATGCTACATGATGGTAAATCAAAAGATGGAATTAACTCAAGAAAAGATCTAGAAGATTAGAGGATTCGACATGAACTTTATGCACAACCTCGTGGAAAAAATTGTATCTTCCTTCGGCGCCATATGCATTATCAAATTGCGAGAAGAAAACATTTTGTAATAGATTGTATGATTTCAAAGGACCCGATGGTTATTGTGCAAATTTTAAAAATTGTGTTTCGCTGCAAGATTGCAAAATTAGTGGGTTAAAATCTCATGATTATCATATTTTAATGCAACAATTGTTGCTGGCTGCAATAAGAGGACTATTGCCAAAGAAACCAAGGGAAACAATAGTTCGTTTATGTTCATTCTTTAGTAAAATATGCCACCGCGTGCTTGATAGAGAGAATCTAGAGCAACTTGATGATGAAATTATTATCATATTATGTGAACTCAAAAGATATTTTCCACCCTCTTTTTTTGACATAATGATACGTTTGGCGATTCATCTTGGAAGAGAAGCACGGTTGTGTGGTCCGGTTCATTTTCGTTGGATGTACCCTTTTGAAAGATATATGAAAACACTTAAAGATTATGTAAGAAATCCTACACGACCAGAAGGGTGTATTGCCGAATCCTATCTTGCTGAAGAATGTATGAGATATTTTGGTAAATTTTTAAAAGAAACATGACTAATTGAAGAGAAAGGTGTTCGAAACGAGGACTATGACAATTTTACAATACTTGAAGGATGTCCGATTTCCGCTTCCAAGATAGTTACATTATCTTGTTAGGTTACAGCATGTTTAAACCCTCCATAAACTAACTAGAATATAAATTACCGAGTAAGGATTTATTTAAGGCGACATTTTAGTACCTTTTTCTTAAATAATAATATTATGAGGTTTTAATAGCTTTTTCAATAGGTTTCGTCTTTTTCAATTGTTGATTTTAAACTGCTTATTGTTTTACACAGTTTAGTGGAGGATGCATGATATTATTAAGGTATTATTTGTATTGTACTGTACCCATGTTTATAATAGCTTGTTGCATTCTCTGCTGTATGTTTTCTATAGTGCCAACATTTTTGCATTGTTACATTGAGTATGTATTGATGTTGTTTGATACATTTACTCCTGGATGTGGACCTTTTTTTTCCTACCTCATTGTATTTAATATGGGGGTTTTATTTCTTTTGTTTGTTACATTTTCTCTGCTGTTTATTTCTTTTTGTTTGTTACATTGAGTATCTACTAATGTATATCTAAAGTAGAAACTGTCGTGAGTCATATATATGTCTTATATGCAAAGAATAGATGTAGAAATATATGAGCATGTGTAAACAGTGTTTTCTTGGGCAGTTATACTGTACAATTTTTTGAAATCACATTGAAAAATGTATCATGCAAAACTGATGAGTGGAGTAAGAGTCAGTTGTAGGCATTTTAACAAGAGTTTTGTATATTAACTTGACATTTGACTTTTGTTAAATAAGCTATGGATTTCAACCACATTAAATAAGCATTTAATGTCATACATGTATGAAATAAGCGCAAATCTATAAAAAAAAACATGTTATTTATTTCTAATTCTATAATTAGGATCTCAAACTAAATGTTAAATTTAATATTCGGTTTGAATATGCTTTTTTAAATTTGCAGAATAATGGCAAAGAA
The DNA here is from genome assembly GCA_030737875.1 of Allium sativum. NCBI lineage: Eukaryota > Viridiplantae > Streptophyta > Magnoliopsida > Asparagales > Amaryllidaceae > Allium > Allium sativum. The sequence continues at coordinate 807,598,204 of CM060916.1, forward strand.
GAAGAAAGTAAACGACAAACAAAAAGAAAAAGAAGCATTAAAGGAGTGGTTAGCCAGGGAAGAGCGTATCGAGCGTAGCAATTTAAATGCGATGGAAGATGAAACTGGAGCTAATGCATTTCAAGGCAACATGGAAGAAAACGAAGATCATGCAATGTCAATTGATGGAAATAATGAAGTTCCAGTGGAGGCTGATGTACCGGTTCATGATACACTTGCATGTCCGCATGCCAAAAAAGCTACTAGAGGTCCGACAAAAATGAAAAGATTTCCTTCAGATGCTATGAGTAGAGTTGAAGTAGATTTTAATGCGATGGAAGAACCAATAGGCCCTGGATCAGTTGTGTTATCTTCTTATTTAGGGTCGTTAGTCCGAGGGGTTGTTCCGTTTACACTCGCTGATTGGAAGCAACTTGATGATGATAGAAAAATTGTTTTGTGGGAGTCCATTCAGGTATGATTTAGTTCTACTATGTTTCATATTTGCCAACCAATTATAATGAGACGACCTCAAACCCCGTACTGACGGCGGCAAGGGTAATCCGTGGAATATAACACAGAAACAGATAATAGCAGAACAGAAATAAATAAATACACCAGATAATGAACAATAGAATATACTGGATAAACGTAATCATCAGAGTTACACAATATACATGATCATACTTAGTACGAATACAGTTCAGCTATACATAGATGTCTACAGCGGAAACAAACAAAATATGTACAATAGGAGTTGAACAACATAAAAAGAGATAAATGATAGAATCCATCTTCAGCTCCAGCTATCCGGAAAGAACCAGCTCAACCTGAATACAAGGCTGCCCGTGTAGAAAAAGGGGCACCCGAGTTTGAAAGTGAAACAAACTACGAGTCATTCATGGGACTGGTATGAGAAATCTACTCAACACATCTATAATATGGCCAATCACAGGACCACGCCACTTTCATGGAACGGGTTTACTCCATTGGATTGCCAGTTCTATAAAACAAATCTTTCTTTTAAACATCGCAATGCTTTTTATAAAAATGAAGCCATTATAAGACTCAGTTCCCATCACACAATGCAACACAAACCGGAGGATAGAGTTTTTACCTTATAACGGCCAAAATATGCTTGATACGAATAAAACAAAGGCATTTGATATTATTGCTAGTGTTTATATGTTTTGAAAACAATTTCAAATCATAACTATCAATCATAGACAACATTAATGCCCCATACCACTATGTCGCCATATATAGGTATAAAATCAAAATCGCACAGTCACGTATTTGGAAATTGGATTTCCGTCATGAAACAAGGCAAAAGATAGTCCTTACCGAATTCGAGACTGCCTAGCCCGAGTCTCAGGATCAGAACGCATCGACCCTTGAATCGTCAGGGCCGGTCCACACGGAGTGGATTAAAACGCCTGAACACTACGTTTCCTCGCCCTTTGGGGCGTAAGCGAGCCAACGAATGACTCCATCGGACCCGGATCGTCTGATCTAACCGAGGCGCCTCGCAACAGCAACAACCACATAAGTCAAACTCATCAGGGCGTGTAAAACCACTGACGCCACTTCTAGCTAGGAGGAAACGCAGGCCCTCCCTGAGGTCCTTTCTCCCGTTTCTGGTTCATACCGGGGTGTGAGGCACGCGATTTCACGTTATACACAAAGCTACGCCACACGGGCGGGGCTTTGATCATCACCACAAGACTTTGCTTTTCAACAGAAGCCCTGATCACTGCATCTTAGCATGCCACACAGGCAATTCACACCGTGCAATTGATGGCTATCAATCACGCAGAATAAATTCCAATGTCAGACACACTGTCCATTTGCAAGTCCGTTCTGGGTATGAATGAAACCGGAGGCACTATATACCTCGCAAACCCATCGATCACCATGTACGTCTGGACGATCACCACTCATCATCCATATTTCGGGATGCCTCCCAATCAGGACCTCGGTTACCATCCAAACGAGGTGAAGATCTCCGGTCTTCGACCATCGTCTTCATCTTCGATTTCTTATCGTCGATTCAGTTTTTCAGAATGGGATAAACCCGGCCTTTCTGAGCAACTTGCGTATATAATAAATAAGTGCAACACTATCATACTCACGCATCATTTCAATTCATTAGTCACTAACCGTCGATTAGCAAGAGAAAGATTTCCCAAATATTAACCCCGAAGGCCGAAACCAACATCAGATCAACGCCCAGGAAACCATTCGACTTAGCCAACCTTTAGTTAATTTCTAAATCACATCCATATCGTTAATAATATTTTATAACGATTTATCGCCATTTTTATTTATTTTAAAATAGCCAATTTATTCAAAACGATGCTTCGGGCCATAACGCGACCGTGGCGCTGTTTATCTTCAGATTTGATTTACACATATCTGAAAATCTATCCGTTGGATCTTCACAAAATTTACATTATTAGAAAGGTCTTTTCTAAACGAATCCAACGGTTCCAGTTTCGGGAAATTCCGACGGTCGGATCTCCCGGTACAATCGTTTGAAGTTTCGATTTCAAAGTACGAACTGTAGCGTCGTTATTCGATTAAATATAATTATATTTATATATATATAAATATAATCGATTCTAGCGCTGTTTTTCTTCAGATTTGAATTAAACATTCCAGACAATCCAACCGTTGGATTTTTACAAAGTTGGTGCCGTTGGAAAGATTTTTCCAAAGCGAACCCAACGGTTGCGATTTCAGGAAAATCCGATGGTCGGATCTCCCGGTATAATCGTTTGAAATCACAGTTTCAAAATACGAACTACAGCGTCGTTATTCGATATATTTTAATTCTATTTATATATATATATCGATTCTTCGATTTCAAAGCTATATTCTTTTCATACATTTGATAAAAATGATATTTTTATCTAACTGTCTTCTATTTCAACACTTCACTATATTTGACAATTCATGTATATAATAAACATGTGATTTTTATTGTAAAACAATTTATTATAAAACACTATTATTTCATATAGTTCATATAGGTAATAAAAATAGGACTTTTATTATAAAACAATTTATTTCAAAAGGAGATTATTTTATATAGTTCATATATATGATAAAAATGTGATTTTTATTATAAAACAATTTATTTCAAAACACTATTATTTTATATAGTTCATATATATGATAAAAATGCGATTTTTATATTTAAAACACGAATACCATTCAACACATGAATTTCAATTCAACGAATGAATATCGATTCAACACATGAAGGTTTTCTATAGTAAATATATATAGATAAAAATGTGATTTTTATATTTAAAACACGAATACCATTCAACACATGAATTTCTAATCAACGAATGAATATCGATTCAACACATGAAGGTTTTCTATAGTTTATATATATATATATGTGATTTTTATATTTAAAACATGAATACCATTCAACACATGAATTTCTAATCAACGAATGAATATCGATTCAACACATGAAGGTTTTCTATTCAACGAATAAATATAGTTTCAGCAAATGAAAATAATTCAAACACATGAATATTATTCAAAATTTTGGCAGCATAACGGCAGGGTAGTTAAAACCGGGACCGTCCCTAGTACGGCTCCTCGCTTTACCTTAAAACCTCGCGGTTTTTGACAATGGGGATCATGCATCTAGTTCGCACGCAGGCGGCATGTATATATTTATTTCATTTCCACAAACTAATCCTATGTGGTTTCAACCAAATATTTCTCAACCACAAATGGGTATTTTTCAACCACAATCAATCAATATCAACCACAAACAATCCCAATCAACCATTCGCTATCAATCAATTTTCACACCAATCACAACCAATAAATATCGTCCCTGGTTTGTGGACGAGGGGCGTGTATATATATATATATAGCAATTCATTTCTATTTCAACACATATATAATTTTTACAACGCATATATAACTTATACATCGAACGTACAACTTATACAACGCTTATACATGAGGTGTACAACGCTTATATAACTCATACATCGACTATATAATTTATACATCGTCGTTTTCCATATCGTTTATAAATTAGAAATCTCACCTTGGGTTCCACTCCACCAAAAATAGCAGAAGGCTCAGAAAAATATGCGGTCTCTTCTAAATGTAGAAGACGTCCACATGAGTCCACTGCCTCTTGTTTCACTGAATTTCGTCAACACAGCAAAAAGATATGATTTTTCAAAGTTTGCAACGGTTTAAAGGTGTTAAAACAGTTGAAAATAAAACAAGCCGTACCTCAGCTGAAAGGTTCAAAACTAGGTTTGCAATTTTCGATCAAACCGTGAATCGATAGGAGGATCGGCCAGTGCAGCGACGAAGAGGGGGGAGACGCGCGTCTGCGCGCGGTGGTGGGGGCCCACTCGGTGATCGAGTTGATTAATCACGTTATACACAAAGCTACGCCACACAGGCGGTGCTTTGATCATCACCACAAGACTTTGCTTTTCAACAGAAGCCCTGATCATTTTCCACTTGGGCATGCCACACTAGCAATTCATGCCATGCGACTGATGTCCATCGATATACAACCTCTAAATACTGTGCGTTTCAGAGAAGGGCGTTAAGCAAAAGAATAAATTCTCCGCCGCTGAACAGATGTATATTTAACAGAGATCAATCAACACAGAATAAAATCCAATGTCAGACACACAGTCCATTTACAAGTCCGTTCTGGGTCTGAACGAAACCGGAGGCACTATATACCTCGCAAACCCATCGATCACCACGTACGTCTGGACGATCACCACTCATTATCCATATTTCGGGATGCCTCCCAATCAGGACCTCGGTTACCATCCAAACGAGGTGAAGATCTCCGGTCTTCGACCATCGTTTTTATCTTCGATTACTTATCGTCGATTCAGATATTCAGAATGGGGTAAACCCAGTCTTTCTGAACAACTCGCGTATTTAATAAACAAGTGCAACACTATCATATTGTAACACCCCACACCCGCTATGGTCACTCACTAAGGGAATGCCATAGCATCGGTGGAGTATTTTAGTGAATATAGAACAGAAAAATTACACCAAGACAGATATAAATAGTGCTTGAAATTTAAAACATCATCTCATAACAGCGGAAATAAACATGTCTGGTTACATCATAAAGCCATGATAAAAGTCAAGTACAATATCTGTCAAAATAAAGAAGTACATAATCCCACTCTCTCATACAATAGCCATGACAAAAGAAAAGATAACTGGATAACTGGAGCTTTACATCTACCCAAGCTCCCAAAGGCTGGAACAGCAATCCGATCAAGCTCTACTACCGCTAGGATCCACCGTAGGACCTGAGGGTTGGGAAAAAGATAAAAACAACGGGGTCAGACATAAGTCTGAGTGAGCCCTATAACCTTAACAATACAATTATTAAAGTAATTAGGGTATGACATGAACTCGGTACGGTACCTTTGGGGATAATAACTACACTAAGTAGCCAACAACATAGGATGAACTAAGATAACCGTCAGGACGCATCTACCCACCCAAGGATAATTACTAACTGCACCACACCAGTCATTCCTACTTAAAGGTTGATCCCTTCCAAGGACTTAGAAAATTTCCCCCAATAATTTCATGTACTCCTAGCCCACTACATAGGTGCCGTCTGCCCCTATCTCCACTAGGTGTACTCAGTAATTCTTACCCAGTAGTTTCGTGTACCCCTACATAGGTGCCGTCTGCCCCTATCTTTATTAGGTGTACCCACTACTCCCCATCGATCGGCTCCCTACCGTAGATACCCGTGCTGGTCCCACAGTGGGGTGTATCACTCCCCTAAAGTGGCTACCCAATACTATCAACGGTGCACGGCTTTATATCTACACGATGCAACAACGACTTATCTACCAGCCCGGGCCCACACACGCATATGAAACCCGTTGGACTTGCGTTGCCACCGCTAACCCTTTTTGGCCTCTTATAATCAAGCCCAATATGCGTGTCCCGTCACTCGACATGGGTCGAGCCCACAAAGATACGTTTGGGATATTGGTTGAAATGGGCCCCCACAAGCTACCCACTTAAGCTTGTCAAATATCTAGTGTATCCCACTTAACCCTTTAATCATGTTTTAATTACATGTTTCCACTTGGTTAAGTATTCTAATCGTATTTTCTATTGCCATCCAAGGCAACCCACTAGATTCCACATGCCACCCAAGGCAACCACAAAATTTCCTCATGCCACCCAAGGCACCCACTTAACCCCTCATGTCCCACTACATGCTACCATGGTTAAGTGTTTCTTAATTAATTAAGACCGTGATCTCCCATAAAGACCTCCCACATTAGACTGGTTGTTATGACCGCCTGGTTAAGCCGGTAGAACCCGGGCAGTCTTACGTCATAACAGAGTCTAACCTCGTGTCTTTACCTTAATCACGTATTTAATTTATGGCTAAGACCTCTCACATTGGGCTGACATTTGTAGCAACTGGTTAAGCCGGTCGGGTCCGGGCAGTTTTACACTACAAATGAGTCCAACCTCGTGTCTTAGTCGATTAATTACACCTAATTAATCACCCCCATATTAATTATCCCTAATTAATATCAAGTTTACCATAACATGGGTAGACCTAACTCAATAGGTAAATTCCCATGGGGTAGACCTAACTCAATAGGTAAATTCCCACTTATGGTAATTTATTTTTTTATGGTATGCTTAATCATACCCAACCATTCATTTATTAACATATTTACCCACCCCATCGTTCCCCACGTAAATCGTTCTCATTTCATGACATAATAAAAGGGGAAGATCCATCACACATATCATGGGTTTAGCATATAACTTTGTCATGGGTTAAGAGGATGTCAACTTGCATATATGAACACATATTAACCCAACTTGCTCTTAAGCATCTACATAACTTGCATAATTATTCACATGACCTCATAAGCATGCATAACATGGTAATCTTACATTTGAGCATACACCTAACTTGCATATTTATTCACATAACTTCATATGCATGCATAACATGTTAATCTTGCATTTGAACATACACATAACTTGCATATTTATTCACATAACTTCATATGCATGCATAACATGTTAATCTTGCATTTGAACATACACATAACTTGCATATTTATTCACATAACTTCATATGTATGCATAACATGTTAATCTTGCATTTGAACATACACATAACTTGCATCGTTATTCACATAACTTCATATGTATGCATAACATGTTAATCTTGCATTTGAACATACACATAACTTGCATCATTATTCACATAACTTCATATGTATGCATAACATGTTGCATAATAGATCAATGTCCAACTTAGTGTTTTGCATCATAATCATCATGAAACATTGCACCAAACTTGCATAAAGATATAACATTAAACTTGCATAAAAATGTCATGAACACATACACTAAACTTGCATGACATAGAGCATATAACTTGCAAAACACATGACATATACAATATTAAGCTTGCACAAACACATTGATCCACAAACATAACCATACATCATCATATCCTATCTTAATCAATTTAACAATTGATTATTAAGGGGATAGAAGCTCACCAAAACAAAATTAGCAAACTAATGAAGAAGATTAAGAGGCTAGAAGTGGATTTGGAATGCTATCCCTTCTCTAATTTTGATGGTGGCTCTCTCAAGTTTCAATTTGCCATAGTTTAGTTACTAGATTTAATTATGAATGAATTAGGGTAGGGTTAGGGTCTTATTTATAGGATTAGGTGAGTGTTTTAGGCCCTTAGATTAACCCTAGATTAGATTAGGACCCTTAGATTTAGGAAATCTCTAGAACCAGCCCTCCTAGCCAGCCTGAAACCCAACCTGGTGCAACCTGGTGCACCCAGGTTCAATGGACGGTGCCACCCTGTCGACAGGCAAGTCGACAGGCCTGTCTGTCGACAGGCCTGTCGACAGCCCTGTCGACATGGGTTGGGCGGGAAGCTTCCCGCCTGACCCCGCCTGGCCCATCCCAAATCTGAATATTTGAATTTTCAAATCTGTTTTAGTTTTAAATTTTTCTGCAAACTTCTTTGGGCCATAACCGGGCCATACGGACTCCGATTCTCGAAAACTCGGACTCTATTTCGCGTATTTTCCCGAGACGAACGCAATAACGCAGCCCGTTACCCCCAATTCCCTCGTCTGAGATTATTTATCCTGTAATTAGTGAATTTTAGTATTAACTAAAATTCGGGGTGTTACATTCTCCCCTCCTTAAAGGATTTCGTCCCCGAAATCTCTAAGCTAAGGAGAATGCATATCCTACCATCCAAACAACCATCTACTCAATCCATCAAACACGGGCATCCATTGTCCTTAGAACAATTTCTAATGATGTATGAGCATATGCAAAGAGTGTGTGTATATGTTCCCTATCTAATGTATGAACATATGCAAACCATGATAGTGCCATGCATCCATTATGTATGCGAGAAAACCCTATCGACACATACAATATCTACATGAGTGCACAATCATTCACCAAAATGCATCATCCATGTGATAACACAACCATTATACATCCATAAATATATTTTCCTACACACAATTTTATGCAATATGCAATATGAAGTGACTGAGCCGATCTAGTGCCTAGAGTGTGTGTATATGCATCCACGAGCAACCACTAGCAAACACTTGCATCCACTTGCATCCATCAACCATAACATGTCTCAAACACATGTTTCAACCATAGGTTTACCCTATCTAAAGGTCAAAGGTACTAACGAGAGGACATACCAAAGATAAGATAAGTACTAGACAAACGATAAAGGAGAAAGTAAAGACATACCCTCAAAAAGAAATGGGTACAATGAACGCATCTTCGCTTCCGTCTCCCAAGTTGCGTTGCTCTCATCTTCTCCCCATTGCACCTTGACTAGTTGAACCTCTCTGTTTCTTAACTTCCTAGTCTCTGACCCAAGGATGCGAGTAGGAGCTCGTCTAATAGTCGCATCACGCTCTATCTCTATATCTCTAAGCAAGCTCGGCTCTACCACCTCTGCGGTCTCATGTAAGCATTTCCTCAGATGTGATACATGGAATACATCATGAACACCGCTAAGTCTGTCGGGCAACTCCACCCTATATGCCATCCGTCCAATCCTTTCCTTGATAGGAAACGGCCCAACAAACCTTGGTGCTAACTTCCCAACGGATCCGAAGCGAACAACATTTCTCAACGGAGATACCTTAACAAAAACCATATCCCCAACCTCAAACTCAAGATCCGTCCTTCTCTTGTCCGCATAAGATTTTTGCCTATCCTGCGCTGCTTTCATCCTTCTCCGAATCAAGTCAATCTTCTCAGAAGTCTCCCTAACCATATCAGGCCCAAGCAAGATCTTATCCGTAGATTCCCACCAACATGTAGGTGATCGACAAGGCCTTCCATAGAGAGCTTCGAAAGGAGCCATACCAATACTGGACTGAAAGCTGTTATTATATGCGAACTCCACCAATGGAAGATGCTCTTCCCATGTACCTCCAAAATCTAAGATACAAAGTCTCAAAAGGTCTTCTAGAACACGATTCACCCTCTCAGTCTGGCCGTCTGTCTGAGGATGATATGCGGTGCTCAGACACAATTGAGTCCCCACTGCTTCTTGCAAACTTCTCCAGAACTCACTAGTGAAGATAGGATCTCGATCACTCACTATGCTAGAGGGTACCCCATGCAATCGAACTATCTCTCGAAGATATACTGAAGCTAGCCATGGAGCGGTCCTCTTGCTCTTCACAGGTATGAAATGGGCGCTCTTAGTAAGTCTATCTACCACCACCCAAATTCCTGTATTACCCTTTCTCGATCTGGGTAACCCGTCAATAAAATCCATCGAGACGCTATCCCACTTCCACTGCGGAACTTCCAATGGATGAAGCAACCCACTTGGTTTCCTTTGCTCCGCCTTCACTTGCTGGCACACCAAACACCGAGCGACATACTCGGCTACATCTTTCTTCATACCGGCCCAGAAGAAAATCCTCTTCATGTCTTGGTACATCTTATCCCCACCGGGATGAATGGTCATCCTAGAACGGTGTGCATCATCAAGAATATCCTTCCTCAACCCTTCATCTTGCGGTACACAAAGTCTACCGTCTCTACGCAAGCACCCCCTATCGTCTAGGGTGTACCTACTCAAATGGCTGGACGACTCCCCCCTTATGAGCTTCTCTATCAACTCAACCAACTGTGGGTCGTCCCTCTGGGCTTCCCCAATCCGCCCCAAAAGAGTAGGCCTAACTTCCAAGGAAGCTAGCAAACCGGGTACATAATCAATGGAAGGTCTGAAATCAAACATCGAGATAAACTCCAAGCTTCGTTGTTCCACGAACAATGGACTCAAGGACAACCTCTTCCTGCTCAAGGCGTCTGCCACCACGTTACCCTTGCCAGGGGTATACGCTATCTCGAAATCATAGGATGCTAAGAACTCCATCCACCTTTGCTGTCTTAAGTTTAGATCCTTCTGAGAGAACAAGTACTTCAAGGATTTATGGTCAGTGAACAACTCGAATCTCTCACCAAGAAGATAATGGCGCCAGATCTTAAGCGCAAAAACAATAGCGGCCAACTCTAGATCATGGGTAGGGTAATTTTTCTCATGTGGCCTTAACTGCCTTCCACCATAGGCTATTACCCTTCCCTCTTGCATTAAGACTGCGCCAAGTCCTGTCCCACAGGCATCGGTATAGACAACAAATGGCTTGCTCCCATCTGGCAACACTAAAACTGGAGCCGTGGTTAAAGCTCTCTTTAACCGTCGGAACGCATCATCACAATCTACATCCCATGCAAAAACAAGATTCTTCTTCGTTAAGCGGGTTAATGGGGCTGATATCTTCGCGAAGTCTTTAATAAACTTCCTATAATAACCCGCCAACCCCAAGAAACTTCTTACTTCGGTAGCATTTCTAGGAACCTTCCAATCTTGGACTGATACTACCTTCGCGGGATCCACAGCTATCCCTTCCTTGGAGACCACGTGCCCCAAGAACCGCACTTTCTTCCTCCAGAAGTGACATTTAGAGAATTTAGCCTTAAGGCTATGTGCTCGAAGAGTCTTCAATACTTCCCCAAGATGTAGGGCATGCTCTTCTTCACTCTTAGAAAATACTAAGATATCATCCACAAAGACCACCACGAATTTATTAAGGAACTCCCTGAACACCCTACTCATCAAATCAACGAAATATGCAGGGGCGTTCGTCAACCCAAATGGCATCACCAACCACTCATAGAAACCATCCGGAGTTCTAAAGGCACTCTTGTCTATGCTATCCTCAGCCACCCTCAACTGATGAAACCCCGTGGCCAAGTCCAACTGAGAGAATACTGAAGCGCCAACCAACTGATCGAAAAGATCATCTATTCTCGGCAATGGGTGTCTATTCTTCTTTGTGAGCTTGTTGAGTTCTCTATAGTCTACACAAAGTCTGAGGGACCCATCTGCCTTCGTAGCAAATACTACTGGAGCACCCCACTCCGATATGCTCCGTCTTATGAGCCCCTTCTCAAGCAACTCCCCTACTTGCTTATAGAGTTCCCTCCTCTAACGAGGAGCCATGTGGCGCACTGGTAAAGATACAGGTTTAGCATTATCCACCAAATATATTCGGAAGTCAATCTCCCTCTTCGGAGGTAAGCCCCTCACCTCCTCAAACACATCCGGATATTCCCGGACCACTCTAACAGATTGCAAACTCTCGACCGAAGCGTCAAGCGATTCAAGATAACTTAGCATAACAGAATCCCTGGGATTACAAGAGATCTCGAGAGTGTTACCCAAGCGGGTCATGAGCCTAACAACTCTCCTTTCGCAATCAAGAACGGCACCATTACTGGATAACCAGTCCATGCCCAAAATTAACCCATAGCCCGTGAAGCCCAACACAAAAGCATCACATCTAAACTCTATGCTAAGTATAGAAATCTTCAAACCCAAACATACCATGGACAAATAAGTGGAGCCCCCAATTGGGTTTGAAACAACCAAGGGATCATCTACCAGACTGGTGTCTAAGTGCAGTGACTCAACTAATAATGATGAGATAAACGAATGCGATGCGCCTGAATCAAACAATGTACGGACAAGATGGTCGAATAGAAAAACCAAACTTTCAACGGAAATAGTTCTACCTCTCTCCTGAATCGGTGGAACCGCGAGAGCCTGTACTTGCCCCCTAGCCTGACTCGGTGCCATAAGAGCTTGCACCTGTCCTCCTGAGGTAGATCCCGTCCTTTGCCCCTTCTTAGGGCAATCTTTCACTAAATGCCCTGCTTCGCCACAGTGGAAGCAGCCGGTCTTCTTCTTCTTGCGACAATCCTTGCTTAGGTGACCAGGTGTCCCACAATTGAAACACTTCTTCTTCTTGCTCTTGCCACCGTTGCCTTTCCCACCTTTGCTTTGCTGCTGTTGAGGTCTCTTTTGATCTCCCTTCTTTTCGGGTGCCTTATTAGCATTAGGACCCTTCTCTTCCTCATACATGAGTGCCATGTCAACTAGCTTCTCAAAGGTGGCCCCCATAGGGATATGAGTCATAGCCAACCCATGCATAGGTTCATTCAAGCCTTTCACAAACCGCAAAGCCTTCTTCTCCGGTGTATTCACCATATCTAGGCCAAACCTTGCCAACTGATTAAACTTGTTAACATATTCCTTCACCGAAAGATTTCCTTGCTTTAGAGTCAAGAATCTCTCCATATACAAGTTCTCTTCCGCCCTTGAGAGAAACTTTGCCACAAATCTTTGCCTGAAATCCGCCCAAGAGTCAACGGGGCGTTCTCCATTAGTGACCTCCCACCAGAATGAGGCCTCTCCCTTCATTAACCAAGCAGCCAACTTGACTTTCTTTCCTTCTTCCATCTCAAAGATATCTATCAACTCTTCCACCTCCTTAAGCCAATCTCTAGCCTCCACAAAAGTTTCAGATCCTTGAAAAGGTTTCCCTCCCATAGCTTTAAACTCCTTACAAGTCTTAGCAAAAGTATCCGTGCGAGGAGGAGGGGGAGGAGGAAGATCGGGTGCTACGGTTGGTGGAGGAACATTTGCTGGACCCGTAGTGGTGGCCCTAGCCTCCATCAATCTCCTATACCATACTGGTATCGTCACCCCTTCCGGAAAATTAAGATTCTCGGCCATGCTGAAACGAAAAAGGAAAGATTCAAAAAGGAGAATTCGAAGGATATAGATATGGCTATTGGGGATTATGCTTTTCTTTCAAAAACTTTTCCCTTAAAAAGACATGTTTTTGAAAATATCTTTTCCAAAAATGTTTTAGAAAAATAGTTTTCTAAAAATTTTATCTGTTCCGGTAACCTTTGCTCTGATACCACGTGTAACACCCCACACCCGCTATGGTCACTCACTAAGGGAATGCCATAGCATCGGTGGAGTATTTTAGTGAATATAGAACAGAAAAATTACACCAAGACAGATATAAATAGTGCTTGAAATTTAAAACATCATCTCATAACAGCGGAAATAAACATGTCTGGTTACATCATAAAGCCATGATAAAAGTCAAGTACAATATCTGTCAAAATAAAGAAGTACATAATCCCACTCTCTCATACAATAGCCATGACAAAAGAAAAGATAACTGGATAACTGGAGCTTTACATCTACCCAAGCTCCCAAAGGCTGGAACAGCAATCCGATCAAGCTCTACTACCGCTAGGATCCACCGTAGGACCTGAGGGTTGGGAAAAGGATAAAAACAACGGGGTCAGACATAAGTCTGAGTGAGCCCTATAACCTTAACAATACAATTATTAAAGTAATTAGGGTATGACATGAACTCGGTACGGTACCTTTGGGGATAATAACTACACTAAGTAGCCAACAACATAGGATGAACTAAGATAACCGTCAGGACGCATCTACCCACCCAAGGATAATTACTAACTGCACCACACCAGTCATTCCTACTTAAAGGTTGATCCCTTCCAAGGACTTAGAAAATTTCCCCCAATAATTTCATGTACTCCTAGCCCACTACATAGGTGCCGTCTGCCCCTATCTCCACTAGGTGTACTCAGTAATTCTTACCCAGTAGTTTCGTGTACCCCTACATAGGTGCCGTCTGCCCCTATCTTTATTAGGTGTACCCACTACTCCCCATCGATCGGCTCCCTACCGTAGATACCCGTGCTGGTCCCACAGTGGGGTGTATCACTCCCCTAAAGTGGCTACCCAATACTATCAACGGTGCACGGCTTTATATCTACACGATGCAACAACGACTTATCTACCAGCCCGGGCCCACACACGCATATGAAACCCGTTGGACTTGCGTTGCCACCGCTAACCCTTTTTGGCCTCTTATAATCAAGCCCAATATGCGTGTCCCGTCACTCGACATGGGTCGAGCCCACAAAGATACGTTTGGGATATTGGTTGAAATGGGCCCCCACAAGCTACCCACTTAAGCTTGTCAAATATCTAGTGTATCCCACTTAACCCTTTAATCATGTTTTAATTACATGTTTCCACTTGGTTAAGTATTCTAATCGTATTTTCTATTGCCATCCAAGGCAACCCACTAGATTCCACATGCCACCCAAGGCAACCACAAAATTTCCTCATGCCACCCAAGGCACCCACTTAACCCCTCATGTCCCACTACATGCTACCATGGTTAAGTGTTTCTTAATTAATTAAGACCGTGATCTCCCATAAAGACCTCCCACATTAGACTGGTTGTTATGACCGCCTGGTTAAGCCGGTAGAACCCGGGCAGTCTTACGTCATAACAGAGTCTAACCTCGTGTCTTTACCTTAATCACGTATTTAATTTATGGCTAAGACCTCTCACATTGGGCTGACATTTGTAGCAACTGGTTAAGCCGGTCGGGTCCGGGCAGTTTTACACTACAAATGAGTCCAACCTCGTGTCTTAGTCGATTAATTACACCTAATTAATCACCCCCATATTAATTATCCCTAATTAATATCAAGTTTACCATAACATGGGTAGACCTAACTCAATAGGTAAATTCCCATGGGGTAGACCTAACTCAATAGGTAAATTCCCACTTATGGTAATTTATTTTTTTATGGTATGCTTAATCATACCCAACCATTCATTTATTAACATATTTACCCACCCCATCGTTCCCCACGTAAATCGTTCTCATTTCATGACATAATAAAAGGGGAAGATCCATCACACATATCATGGGTTTAGCATATAACTTTGTCATGGGTTAAGAGGATGTCAACTTGCATATATGAACACATATTAACCCAACTTGCTCTTAAGCATCTACATAACTTGCATAATTATTCACATGACCTCATAAGCATGCATAACATGGTAATCTTGCATTTGAGCATACACCTAACTTGCATATTTATTCACATAACTTCATATGCATGCATAACATGTTAATCTTGCATTTGAACATACACATAACTTGCATATTTATTCACATAACTTCATATGCATGCATAACATGTTAATCTTGCATTTGAACATACACATAACTTGCATATTTATTCACATAACTTCATATGTATGCATAACATGTTAATCTTGCATTTGAACATACACATAACTTGCATCATTATTCACATAACTTCATATGTATGCATAACATGTTAATCTTGCATTTGAACATACACATAACTTGCATCATTATTCACATAACTTCATATGTATGCATAACATGTTGCATAATAGATCAATGTCCAACTTAGTGTTTTGCATCATAATCATCATGAAACATTGCACCAAACTTGCATAAAGATATAACATTAAACTTGCATAAAAATGTCATGAACACATACACTAAACTTGCATGACATAGAGCATATAACTTGCAAAACACATGACATATACAATATTAAGCTTGCACAAACACATTGATCCACAAACATAACCATACATCATCATATCCTATCTTAATCAATTTAACAATTGATTATTAAGGGGATAGAAGCTCACCAAAACAAAATTAGCAAACTAATGAAGAAGATTAAGAGGCTAGAAGTGGATTTGGAATGCTATCCCTTCTCTAATTTTGATGGTGGCTCTCTCAAGTTTCAATTTGCCATAGTTTAGTTACTAGATTTAATTATGAATGAATTAGGGTAGGGTTAGGGTCTTATTTATAGGATTAGGTGAGTGTTTTAGGCCCTTAGATTAACCCTAGATTAGATTAGGACCCTTAGATTTAGGAAATCTCTAGAACCAGCCCTCCTAGCCAGCCTGAAACCCAACCTGGTGCAACCTGGTGCACCCAGGTTCAATGGACGGTGCCACCCTGTCGACAGGCAAGTCGACAGGCCTGTCTGTCGACAGGCCTGTCGACAGCCCTGTCGACATGGGTTGGGCGGGAAGCTTCCCGCCTGACCCCGCCTGGCCCATCCCAAATCTGAATATTTGAATTTTCAAATCTGTTTTAGTTTTAAATTTTTCTGCAAACTTCTTTGGGCCATAACCGGGCCATACGGACTCCGATTCTCGAAAACTCGGACTCTATTTCGCGTATTTTTCCGAGACGAACGCAATAACGCAGCCCGTTACCCCCAATTCCCTCGTCTGAGATTATTTATCCTGTAATTAGTGAATTTTAGTATTAACTAAAATTCGGGGTGTTACACATACACACGCATCATTTCAATTCATTAGTTACTAACCGTCAATCAGTAAGAGAACGATTTCCCAAATATTAACCCCGAAGGCCGAAACCAACATCAGATCAACACCCAGGAAACCATTCGACTTAGCCAACCTTCAGTTAATTTCTAAATCACATCCATATCGTTTATAATATTTTATAACGATTTATCGCTATTTTTATTTATTTTAAAATAGCCAATATATTTAAAACAACGCTTCGGGCCATAACGCGACCGTGGCACTGTTTTTCTTCAGATTTGATTTACACATATCTGAAAATCTAACCGTTGGATCTTCACAAAATTTACATCATTAGAAAGATCTTTTCAAAACGAATCCAACGGTTCTAGTTTCGGAAAATTCCGACGGTCGGATCTCCCGGTATAATCGTTTGAAGTTTCGATTTCAAAATACGAACTGCAGCGTCGTTATTCGATTAAATATAATTATATTTATATATATATATATATATAAAAATATAATCGATTCTGGCGCTGTTTTTCTTCAGATTTGAATTAAACATTCCAGATAATCCAACCGTTGGATTTTTACAAAGTTGGTGCCGTTGGAAAGATATTTCCAAGGCGAACCCAACGGTTGCGATTTCAGGAAAATCCGATGGTCGGATCTCCCGGTATAATCGTTTGAAATCACGGTTTCAAAATACGAACTGCAGCGTCGTTATTCGATATATTTTAATTCTATATATATATATATATCGATTCTTCGATTTCAAAGCTACATTCTTTTCATACATTTGATAAAAATGATATTTTTATCTAACTGTCTTCTATTTCAACACTTTACTATATTTAACAATTCATGTATATAATAAAAATGTGATTTTTATTGTAAAACAATTCATCTCAAAACACTATTATTTTATATAGTTCATATAGGTAATAAAAATAGGATTTTTATTATAAAACAATTTCTTTAAAACAAGGTCATTTTACATAGTTCATATAGATGATAAAAAGGTGATTTTTATTATAAAACAATTTATTTCAAAATATGAATACCATTCAACACATGAATTTCTATTCAACGAATGAATATCGATTCAACACATGAAGGTTATCTATAGTTTATATATATAGATAAAAATGTGATTTTTATATTTAAAACACGAACACCATTCAACACATGAATTTCAATTCAACGAATGAATATCGATTCAACACATGAAGGTTTTCTATAGTTTATATATATAGATAAAAATGTGATTTTTATATTTGAAACACGAATACCATTCAACACATGAATTTCTAATCAACGAATGAATATCGATTCAACACATGAAGGTTTTCTATTCAACGAATAAATATAGTTTCAGCAAATGAAAATAATTCAAACACATGAATATTATTCAAAATTTCGGCAGCATAACGGCAGGGTAGTTAAAACCGGGACCGTCCCTAGTATGGCTCCTCGCTCTACCTTAAAACCTCGCGGTTTTTGACAATGGGGATCATGCATCTAGTTCGCACGCAGGCGGCATGTATATATTTATTTCATTTCCACAAACTAATCATATGTGGTTTCAACCAAATATTTCTCAACCACAAACGGGTATTTTTCAACCACAATCAATCAATATCAACCACAAACAATCCCAATCAACCATTCGCTATCAATCAATTTTCACACCAATCACAACCAATAAATATCGTCCATGGTTTGTGGACGAGGGGCGTGTGTATATATATATATATATATATATATATATATAGTAATTCACTTCTATTTCAACACATATATAATTTTTACAACGCATATATAACTTATACATCGAACGTATAACTTATACAACGCTTATACATGAGGTGTACAACGCTTATATAACTCATACATCGACTATATAATTTATATATCATCGTTTTCCATATCATTTATAAATTAGAAATCTCACATTGGGTTCCACTCCACCAAAAATAGCAGAAGGCTCAGAAAAATATGCGGTCTCTTCTAGAAGGTAGAAGACGTCGCCACGGTCCCGATGTCTCCTGTTTCATCGAATTTCGTTAACGAACGAAAAAGATATGATTTTTAGAAGTTAATCACGTTTCGTAGCGCTTTAAAAGCGCTATAAACAGTTTTAATAAATTAAAACCGTTACCTTCCACGAGCGTTCAAAACTAGGTCGCAAATTTTCTTCCAATCGGTGCAGCGATGTTCAGATCAGCCAACGCCACGTCAGAGAGGCTGGAGAGGGCTTCAGATCGACGGTGGGGTGGTCCCCTACGATCGTCGGAGGAGGGAGAAAATCAGATCGGCGCAGTTGAACTTTGGGGGCTCGATTCCGTTGCTACAGGCGACGTTAGGGGGTGGGGTCGGTTCTGATTTGAAGAGGAGGAGGTGGCGAATCGAGTGGTGGCGCTGGCGGTGGCTGTAGGTGGCGGAGGCGACCGGATTTGAGGAGAGAAGCTCTGAGGGGTTTCCGCCGTATATCGGGGAGAGAGAAAAAAGGAATTTTTCTTTTTTTTTTATAAAAATTTTGATTGGTCGGGGCAGTTTTAAAGGGGCTTTCTGACACGACCACCAATCTAAACCCAACGACTGTCATCCCTAGCATTTTACCCCCATTCCGAACACAATGGGATATGTTTCGTAGGCCCATTCGACTGTTTCAGTCAGTTTTCCTTCAAATTAAAATATAAAACATTCAATATTTGATTTGAACGTGCATTTCAATTTGCCAGGGCCACAAACTGATTCGAAAAATTCCAGAAAAAAAAAATCTAGCTATGTTTTAACGATACGGTCCCAAAAAAACTAGTTTCGTCGAATTCTGAGACCGTTTGCAAAAAGGCCCATTTCTGGTCGATCCAATTTAACTGTAATTGACCAAAACACGTTTTCCTTTGCCACGTTCACATACTAGCTTCAAAAATTATGAAATTTAAAATCTAGCAATAACTTCACATCCCGGATCCAACAAAATTGGTTTCGTCGAATTCCGAGGTCGTATGCAAAATGGCCAATTTCACGGGCTATATAAATTCCATAGCGACCTTTCTGAAAATTCATTTGGCCATAACTTTTGCTTTCCGTTATGAAAATTCGATTTTTCAGATTCGTTAGAAAGGTATTCACTAACAAATTTACATATTTTTGGTTTCGCTCAAATCCGCTTTGTCTTGCACCCGGCACAGTCTGACAAAATTTGAATTCAATTTTTGAAACTGCAGCGCCATTTCAGGCCTTGTTTATAATTATAATTAATTATATTCGTTTTCAATTGTCGATTCAAACTCACTTTTCATTGCCATTATTTAAAATATTTATTTTAAATATTCAAAATCCATTATTTTAGCCAATTTAAAAATTTTAAATTGGTTCAGATTTTCTGGGTCGTTACAGTTCATTGTAGTTTAGCTGATAGTTTGACAATGTAGCCTGGATAAACAGTAATATGAGACTGATTTTTAATCATATCCAGGATAAAAATTAAAACCAAGAAGTACGGGACAGATTTCTTGTAAGTGATTTGAAAAGTTATGTCTCAAAAAGCAATATTTTCTCTTGAAGCTCTCTTTTCAAGCTCACATACTTGTTTAAAAGGGGTGATATGATAAGTGGGAGCACAGTCTGCAATACATATATAACATAGAGCTGCTCATGAATAAACATTAATAGCATGGGACGATGAGCACTATTGGCTAGAACATACTATTGAATTGCCTTTTGCATGGGACGATGATGTTTTATTTTTCTTCCGGGTACTGGGAAAGATCAAATAATCCCGAAATCATGTCAACACTATTATGCTTGTAAAACCCGTGAAGGCTGTAGCTTCTTCAATCACTCTTATTTTCTTTACAAGGAAACAGTCCATGTATGCTTCACTGTCTCGATTTTTGAATAATCCGCTTAGATGATACTTGCTATGTTATATAACAATATAAACATGTTTATAGCCACCATCTGCACACCAATGTAGGTTTGACGTCTCTTAAGCATTAATAAATTTATTTGTAGTGTTTTTGTCTCAGTGGTTGCCTGAGAATCCAACAAAATCAATGGTACATTATTGTGGATAAATTGATACTAACAAAATACTATAATTTCATTTAAAATGCATGAGTTTGTCAAAATCACATTGTTTTGATTATCACCGCTTTAATGATTTTAGTCCCTGGACTATGTTTACCGCCTAGCATCCGCTTAGGGATTTTTACAACTTTGCTTGCAGGGCATTCCAAAGCAATGCCGAATCCCAATTTTTTGGCTTTTTAAGTCCACTGTGTATTACCCATATACTTAACTCATAATATTTACGTTCAAGCCATCCTATGGCCATTCCTCCATCCTTTTAGACATCCTCTGCGTCCTTCCATCCCCTCAGTTGTCCTTCCATCTTTGTCATAATATCTTTTGAAATATTTCCCTTTGTTATTTTCATATTTTATAATGAATTTTGAAAACATAAGACACAACTCAAACCAAATAGGCCATTGGTTCTCTAACAGTTCTCCATCTTGCGAAAATAAAGATTCATTTTTTTAGTTTTGCAAGCCAAAGAATGTCATTTGTGAAAGTGGAAACTACTTGCTCTTTAGTTTGACATAACTGGAGGATGATTGAAGAACAAATTTACTTTGCCTAGTTTAATACGTTTGTAGTACTGGAAAAAAAAATGTTGGCGATGTCAAACTTTTCCAATTTGATATATTAAGCTTATTTATTAGAAATTAAAGCTCATTGTGCTATATTTCTCGCTTTAATTAACTGTTGGCCATTGCAGTTAATAAAAAAAACTGTTGGCCATTGCAGTTTAGCGTTTTGCATGATTTTCTTTACATGTGTCTTAATTGTCTCGATTTAATTAACTTCTTGTTAATATCGACAGTTTTTTATTTTTTATTTTACTCTTCTATGTTTGGACTATTTCCTTTCACGTTCTACTTTCAGTAAAACTTGATTCTTTTTTTCTTTATGTGCAGTTTCTGGGACCAGTTTGGTTGTGCACACTGTCATGTCTTTAATACATGTGAAATTTAAGTCGATAAATTATGCACCACCTTAAAATGATGAAGATGTTCTGAAGTTACATGCCCATTAATGTTTATTCAGAGCAGCTCTATGCTATCAACTAGAAATATTTCAAGTTGCTTAGGAAGTGGAGAAATACAAATATAACACACAAAACATCATGACCGATGTATTCTAGGGGTTTAACTTGTGTTCTAAAAGTTTTTGTCTCTATCATCGTATTCAAAGAGCCAAATTACCATATAATTTCTAATGTTTAATTCCAAGAATGTTAATTTTTGCAAAGCTTGGTTCAGCCAGAGAATGATAGTCTGAGTAGCAGTCCTAAAATGCTGAAGGAAAATAACCTTCAGTATATTACAGGTTGAATACATTAGCAAACCGTATCTATGTTTTTTTTTTCTTCCTATAGTTGTTGTATCTTTATATTAATATCAAATTTAAATTGATCGTATCAAGAGACATTACCGCCATCTTGATTAACCGTTCTTTTCATTCTGTATACTGATATTAGGCTAGATTCAAATTGGATGAAGACTGGCAGAAAGTGTATATATTCCAACAAATGGGAGCTATTTAGAGGGCCTCAAAAAGTAGATTCGTTAGGCAGTTAGTAAAAGAAAAAACCAAAGAGGAAATACTACAGCTAAAACCAGGTAACATCGACAGCATGAATGAATGGAGAGATTTTGTGAAGTTGAAAACAAGTTCAGCTTTTAAGGTAATATTTTTCTTCTTACTGTGTTATGTATTGCCTGACCACCTCCAAATCCACTTTGCTGCAATGCATGTTAAGGAAAACCATTGTTACACCTATCACGAGTTATGATGCAATGCATGTTGAGTTGTAGTTAACTATTGTGTATAAAGCTAAACGCAATGAAAATCATTTTTGCATAAAAATCAAATCTTGAGGTTGTGTTTTTTTTGCAGCGAAAAGGACGCCATGAACAATCTTAGAGCTCGTGTTTCAAATTTTAAATTATTATATCTATAAATATCATACTGTATGCTTTTATTATTGCGCCATATTTAGCAGAAAATATATAAAAAGAAACTAGGAACATATGTCTACGAACAAAAAAGGGTCAATGCCACCATTTGCTAGTGCCATCCCAACCTTCTACTATTGGCTGCAAAACATGAGAAATATTTATTAAAAGTTTATTACTATTACAGAAAGTCTGAAACAACTTTAATGCCACCTTTTTTTTAGACACAAAGTGAGAAATACAAAGTTATGAAACGGAAGCAAATGCCACACACGTGCAGCCGCAAAGGAATAGCTCGATTAACAGAAGACATGGTGAGAAATTATTTTGGATTTAAAATCGTATGAGTTAGCTTGTTTCATATATTCAGTTTTAATCAATGTTAAATATATCTAAAATTTAATCTTCTTTTAATGCAGAAAATGCTAAGTGAGGATCCTTCTTCCATCTGTAGATCTCAAGTTTGGGTTAAATCTCGCATTCGAAAAAATGATGAACCGGTTAACAAGGATGTTGCAGAGGTTATTGTAAGTGTTTTTGATTAATTATTGTCACATTAAACATTATTTTTATTTATTTAACATTTAAAAAACTGCGCATTCTCAGTATATATATCCGCACATTTTTATTATAGGAGAAGATAAAACGTTGTGAAAGTGAATCAAAATCTAGTTTCCCAAGCAATGACACTCTTTCACAAGTGCTAGGACAAGATAGACCAGGGCGTTTAAGAGAAATGGGAAGAGGAATAACTCTCACCAAGTTCATTTTATCACAAACTAATGATAAGAAACTAACTGATTGTCAGAATATTATTTTGGAATTGAAGTAGACAATTCGCATGCTAGTGAATAATTTGGTAAATATCAGTAATTTGTTCATTATATGATATTACATATTATTATTTAGAGCGGCTTGTGTTGTAAAGTGCTAACTTATTTACTAATTTATTAGAGAACAGAAAATCGGACTGATGCAAGCACATCTGAAATGGTAACTTTAAGTTTCATTGCAACATTTGTTTTTTGGTTTTAATATAATTTTAAGTTTTTTTTATTAATTATAGGGTAATCCGGAGAAAATGGGTGAAAAGTGTGATTTATTGGATTGTAACAGGTGTGATGAAATAGTTGCCAAAGGAAGAATTTTATCAACTAATCCGAATGAGTTTGTACACCAAGTTCCTTTAGGACCGAATGCTATGAAAATTTTGATAGGATTTCCTAAGATAACAGATGCTTATTTATGGAGGACCGCGACTACTATGACACATGTTGGAGAAGCTAAGAATACGGTAGTAGCATGGCCAGCTGATAGAGTAATCGTGCGCACGATAGAAAAAGAGAAAGAAGATATTGTGGTAACATTTTAATTTAGTTTCTATTTTAGCTTTAAAATAAAAAGAATATGCAACTTGCAAATCTAGATCATGTGGCAAAACCTATTTGTGGATAATTGCACCAGAAATAATATGCAATCTTTTGGGCCAAAGATATTAAAAACTTGTATTACTTTATTGTAATTTTTGTTATTGGTAGAAGATTTTTTTTTCCAGAAGGGAAGTGAAGATAATAAATGCAAGATTTATGATTGGATAGGAAGCGAAGAAATAGTTGCGGAAGGACGAATCTATGATAGTGATCCAAAAAAACTTGTTAATGGTATATCTCTTGGACCATCCGCCAAGCTAGTGTTGATAGACTATCCGAAAAAAGTGAAGGCTTTTTTATGGAAGCCAACGACTAATATGAGATATGTTGGAAAAGCCGTTGGTAAAAAAATAGCTTGGCCAGAATCTAAAGTAGTTACTGATAAAGTAAGCACTCAAACATCTTTCAGTCCTTTGACGAACCCGGTATCAATTCCTATGGTAATATATCATTTGTAGTTCAAATTAGTTCCTCTTCGTTTGCAAGATAATGCGTTTCAAATAGTTTATATAATCATACTTGACAGGTTGCAAATTCTACATCGAATAAATGTAAGTTGGTTGATGTATTTGGAATGGAAAATATAGTTGCCGAGGGACGTGTGGCTTCAACCGACCCAAGAATAACGGTACATTTCGTCCCGTTAGGAGAGGGTGTGGCTAGAGTTTGGGTTGATATTGCAACAGTTCCAAATGCACATTTGTGGAGACCTACGACTGAGTTCGAATGCATTGAAGATGTCGTTGGCTCTACAATAGCTTGGCCTATGGCAAATATTATAACGGATTCATCTTCTAGTAAGCATATCTACCTCATAATTGTTAAAATTGTATAAATATAAAATTTTGAATTTATGAATCAAATATCCTATTTGTATATAGGTAATTGATCGTCTTTGGAAAATGGACGTGGACTTTGGCTACCTATGCAGGTAATTTATTTAGAAAACTATGTATTGCTTGACTGTTTTAGTCGCCCCCTTGATGTGTAAATGTCAATCCTTCTTCCCCTTTCTTAGCTTAAGCTTATAGTTCTAAAATGTGTGGGGATTATGTTTAGTATTAGTTCTAAAATGTTGTGCTTTTTGAAACTTAACAACGACCTTATCCAAACTGTCTCATTTTTTGTTGTACGTTAGATTTTCAATTACTTTAAATGTTGTAGAATAATCTCTATTAAATTATAAATTAATACTAAACATATTTAACTAAAAAAGAACCAATAGACTATGTTTTTAAAATAATGTAACCAAAATGGAACTCATGAAGGTTGTAGTGGAGGATCCAATCAGGATTGATGTAATTAGCAGTTTTTTGCATAAGTGCAGAACAGATTTTGTTCTTGAATTGCGAGAACATGGAGATTATGTTCTTGAATGATTTCTTTGCACTGGTTTTGTTTGATTTCATAGTGGGCACCCCTAGTATTCCAAATGCCTACGTTCTGCATCATTGATTAAACCCTTCTGCGTTCAATAAATCACTTTTCTTGCCTCTAGGTGTTCTATTCTCTATATAATCAAGGATAGGAGTTGGAAGCAAGGAAGTTCCATTTAATTATGTATCATGAAGATATTTCTTGACTTTGCTTGATGTATTAGATTATGTTTTGGCTATGACGGTATCAACAACCAAAGTTTCATGACATATGTCTAGAGTGATGTGAAGTCCTGGTCGTTCATTATTCCACCCATCACGTGCAGCGATATGGTTATGTATAAAGTCAAGTGGATGAATTTCAGTTACTATTTGAGTGTTTTGGTTTTGGTCGGGAGGGACAGAGTTTGGGATAATAGTTTGCAAGGGAAAATCATGAGTAGGAAAATAAGTTTTATATTTAGTTATACTTCGATCCTCCTACAAGTAAAATAAGTTTTAGCAAATTTAGTAGTCTTGCCAGTTTACGTAGCAAAAAAGTTTTAGAAAATTGGAAGCTCTCTTTCTCTCGATTTTGAAATCTTGGTACAAAATTATAAAAAGTTCTAAATTTATGAGACATGCTTGAATTTATAGTCGTGGAGATCATATTTGAAGTGCCACAATTGGTATCTTAGATGCCAAGCATCTTCAGAGCCGTGGAGTGCATTTTACAATCAAAACGAGAAGATTATTTACCACATTGCTAATGTCTTAAATCATGTGATTATTTATACTTAAGATTCAAAAAACATGGATTTTTTTCCTCCAAGTTCACAGTTTCATTGCAATCATTTACAATATATAATACAAACACTAATTTTGCAACGATAAAATTAGCAAGGACGATGCTACATCGACTGAAAGAAAAGCGGTGAAAATCACCGAAACTGAAATCATGCGGTTGTTTTAGTATTGGCAAATCAACAAATATTTACAAAGCTGCGCATTTACTAGAAATAAATTACACAGTTTCTGTTACTTAATCAACAATTTAATCCAGTGGTATATATCAGCAAATATAACCAATATAAAAAATCATTTTGGCCCTAATCCAACATCATTTAACAGAAGCAACCAAAAAAACTTTTTGAAACTATACAGATTACTACATTGTTAAAGATTAAGCACAAAATACAGCATCCAAGAATAGATGTTCAGTGCTGAATTTCATATTTTATACATCATAGAGATCTGCACACAACTGAGCCCAAATGTTTGCATATTATATTCCATATCACCATGAAAATCATTTATTCGAGATGGTGATGAAAGCTGTTGGTTTGCCAGATGTGGTCGGGACCCAACAGAATTGAATTAGTTTTGATTAAATCATTAATCAAGTTACTTGCTTTATCAGTTGGCACTTCCCTTAAATACACGGCCGAAGTGGTGCCAGTATTTGTCACTTGATCACTTGCTTTATCGTAATTTTGTCATGGTGTTTAAGCACAAAAGTACAAGTAAACATTTGCAAACACATGATACTATAGAGCATTGATTTAGAAGTCCACATAACACTCGTTATCGTTTCTTCTTATATTTGGTTATAGGCATATGTTGTGTTTTGATGTTATAAGCGATTGTGAGTTGATGAACGATAAAGAGGAATTGCTAAGTGATAATATTAACACACCAAAAAAAATTGAATCATAGGAGAGGTTAAGGAATGAGAATATTACCACACTATTCAGGTTCTTAGGAATGCCACACTCTTTTGATTTGCTTGACTGATGCCTTCGTTGTGATTCCCTCCGGATGGTATGATGCATACCACTGCTAGCCAGTAACTTATGTGCCTCGACAACTGTCGCAACATTTTGTCCACTTTCGTGCCTTGGTTCTTGGGTTGCATCATAAGTTTTATTGTATTGTGGAGTCATGTAAAAAGAAATTCCTTGTAAATTTAGCAGATGCTTATAAATATGGAAGAAAGACATGCCACATTTTACAGACATTATGTGTCAACAGTTATTAGCCAACATAAAATATTTCAAATAGATCACCCTCACAACTCAAACCTCCAGTTTTCTTTACTATGACATCAAACCCACTCAAACAAAAGTGTAAATGTGTGTGTGTGCATGCGCGCATGTGTGTGCACACACATACACATATATAGAGAAGTTTTTAATGGCGCCACAGATAGTGCAGCTGCTCATTAGCCCCTGATTTTCACCCTAAGTTCCGATTTAAAAAATAGTAGTTTCTCCTTCTTTGCACTACCTCCACAACCTAAATTGGAGCTTGTAGTGGAAATCAGAAGGCTAATGGGGGTGTTATATGTAAAATTTTAGACAAACACAAAACATTGACTTATTTTTTGTGGATATACTTGTTAATAGATACATCATTATTTAAAAGCTAGCAACTGTCTAAAGTAACAGTTAGAGAGCTTTGATAGAAGAGGAGACCATCACCTTGAATTTATTGCCTCAAGGTTATATATATATATATATATATAAACCCTTTAATATCCAAATAACAACATTACATTTGCAAACAATGAGATTATATATATACACACACATACATACATACATATATATATATATATGATGTATATATAGTATGTGCGTATTAGAAGGATCGGCTACACCTCTTTTTTTTTGTACCCCTGTTTTAGACCAGATTTAAATAAGTATATTTTCTCACATGTCACTTCATGAATTTTTACTGAACTAGTGGATTCTGAGTTGATGAATGATAAAGAGGAATTACTGAGTGATTTTCTTATTCATCATGCAGTGCTGCATAATCTATAAACTTTTTGTAGAAGGAAACCCTTGCTGCAGAGCAAGAAAACTGAAATCGTATTCATCCCTTAATGTTTGTTAACTTTCAGTTATTTATTATTATTAAATTTGTCTGATTTTTTTTCATTATAAACAATCAGATTGAATATTATTTTAGGTTAAACTTGTATAATTTATATATTTACTGGTTGTCAGCAAATGTGATCAGTATATAATATCTGCTCTGGCAACTTTCATTTCATTAAATCTACAAAGTTACAAGAGCATTGATCCACATAGGCATCAACCAGCAGTATGACTAATGTTCTTTGTATTTTCAAGTTTTCAGGTTCAGTCAAGAAGGAACTATTGAGCAAGAGTTGTTTTCAGATGTGATTCTTATCATCCGCAATTTATGTAAATTAAATACTTAAATAGTCTATGGTTATATATTTATAAACACTACCACCGTCATGCTACCTGGTTGCACTCTTTAATATCCTGACATGCTACCTGGTTGCACTCTTTATTATCTGTTTGTACCTATTCATTTTGACTTGTTTGAACTAGTACACATATAAGTCAAATTGCATGCAATCTATACCTGAAAAAGATTTTGCCATCCCCCTTGTCTTATTATTTGTTTACCCTGCCATTCCATGTTAAACATGCGGATCTGAAATATATAGATCACCATGTTCCTAAAGCAATTTATATGTACTATGCATATACACTGTTAAACATGCTGATTTGAAAAATATATGCTGCCTTGGATTAGTTTTACCATCCTAAGTCATTTGATCTAGCCAAGATATAATTCCAACAATTTCCGTAGGTTTGGCATTCCTAAAATTTGGTAGGATAAATTATTAAATTCTAACCAATGACAGTGGACAATGCGTATGAACTTGTGTTTGGTTTGGATAAATTATTAAATTACAAAAAGTGCTTTTAAATTTTCTTCAGTGACCATGTTGGCCTGTAAGTGTGCTGAAATCAAGTATGAGCTTGTGTTTGGTTTGGATTGGCTTCCTACAACAACTTTATCTGTTCATATATCTTATTTCACGCAACCATTGTTGGCATGCTTGGACTATGCATGTGTTTTGTATTTTCTTTGGCACTATGCTACCAGTTATGCAATTTTATCTGTTCATATATCATATGCGTGTGTTCATATGAGCTAATAATATTGAGAAGACTTAAACTGTAACTTGTGCTTGTGTGAATTGCATGCAAGTTGGACGAGCATACAAGCTGACGAAGTGATTTTTCATGTAATCTTGTTTTGAAACGATGTTTGAACATGTATGATGACTTATTTCTACATGTGTTAGTAGATCTATTAACTACGACTTTGTAATTGAAATCAAATTTGCTTTTGGTATTTTTTTTATTGACAGTTTTTCCTTGTGAATTTACTACTTAACTATGCACAAATTAAATAAGAGACTTGCTATAGAAAGATCATAGCTGAAATATGTGCTATAAATTCAAAGTATTAATAGCGGAAAATTGAACTTATGGAAATAAAAGATGAAATGCTATGTAAAAAAAATAAAGTGTGGAATTTTTTTCATATGATTGAATGTGTGTTGTAAAAACAGTGAAAATGCTATCTATACAACGGATATTCATAGCGGAAAACTTCACTTATGAAATCATAATGTGAAATGCTATGTAAACCATGTAGAAAACTTTTCATATCACTGAATATGAGCTATGAAAACAGTGATAATGCTATAAAAAAAGGCTAATAGAACGCTATCAATAGCAAATTCAATAATAGCGGATTTAAAAAAAAACAAAATGGAAAACATTTTTCATAGAAATGGATATGAGCTAGGAAAATAAGAATAATGCTATAAAAAAATAAGTTAAGATATTAGTAAGAAAATAAATTGCAAGGTCTGAATGTTATGTAAAACATTTCATGATGGTGACTGTGCGCTATAAAATGTATGATTTTATAGCGTTTAGATTTGAGCTATAAGATATAGCAGAGCTATTATTGCTTGTCGTTTTATAGCGTCGTCACTAATGCTATGGTAACCTATTATAGCGTTTTTCACGTGCTATTAAAAGGTAAATCTGTTGTAGTGATACGTCTCAGAGAAGTGTGTTAAGCAAGAGAATAAATTCTCCTCCACCAAACAGATATATATTCAATAAAAATCAATCAATATGTAATGAAATTCAACGTCAGATACGCAATCCATTTACATGTCTGTTCTAGGTCTTGTGGTGACCCAGTTTTCTACCTGAATTATTTCTATGGTTTTTTTAGTTTTACAATATACATTTTTCCCAAGATCCTGAGACCAATATAAACATATCATTATAGTTAACATGACCAATTATTTCAATATATAAAGATATGCAAATATTTACCAATTATATAATGCACACATATTATGAGAAATGAGATTGTGAAGTACTTGTGTTTGTGCTTATCCTAAGCATCATATGAGGTATACATGAGAGGTATACATAAGACAAAATGGCTCATTCCCTTGTTTATAGAGACATAAATAAGCACCAAATTCTTAGACGAACATAAATAAGCATAGTTGAAACAGATCATCAAGTGGTGTACAAGTGTATAGTGTAGATAGACCAAACTGATCCCTGTAGATAGACTAAACTAATCCTTGTCCTTGCTTGAATAAACATGTATAGGTATCAGTTTACAATATGTATAAGCATCAGTTTTATCCATACACATGTATAAGTATCAGATTATAACATGCATAAGTATCAGTTTATAGGATACATACATAACAGGCATGATGAAGCAGATTTTTAAAGGTTTACATGAAAGCAGTGGGCTTAACATATATCTCTATTTCTACTAATTTATATGCAAACAAAAAGCCATTCAGTTCTCAATGATATCGTAAAACTAGATTAATGTATTGGCATTACACTTCGTAAATTTTCTCCTAATCAATAGATTCATGGCATACCATTTTTGCTCATTATGATGAGTTTCCTTTTTAATGATTTATGCACATCCTCTTGGCATATTATCACTATATGTTCAAATGCACATAATTCACTACACTTCATCCTTTAACACATTACTGAAGATACAAAACCTTACTGCACTTGCACCATTATATATTGATTATATAACATGCTCATTGCACTTCAGGCTACACAAAATACTTTCAATAACTAAATTGAGCATGATCAGACATTTATATCAGGTTTATACATCCTTGATTAACTAAATTATATACTCCAATAACAGGCTAAAACCTTACTGAAAGTACATTATTTAGGATACTTCACTAAACTATAATACTCCATGAAATCTTAATATTGTATTCTACTTAGCAAACATAAAACATTAAAGTCTTTAAATCCCCTTCACATTAATTCCAGCTAGCATTCTCAAGTAACCTGAAATCAATCACTAGGTTGTTCCATTATCAATGAGACACCCAGTTGATTGCAAGGCAATCAAACCAGGTCAGATAAATCTCGTATGAATATTCACCATTGTACTATATATGCAGATGCATATTAATTGTGAGTATCAACACCAATATGTTGGATGACTTAGGAACATAATTCTGAAGTAAACAAAGCATTCAACATGTAAAACACATTCACCATTTTATATATTTCCTTGTTCTACATGTCTCCCCTTTTTATCAAGATTATTACTACATCTTTACTGGCTTACTCCCACTTGCTATTTGAATACAATTATGCATTGTTTGAGGACCTTCCATCCTATTCCTCAAACACCCAGGCCTGCAGTGTATTTTATACCATGCGTATACCTTAATCTCTACACCTTGAGATTCAAGCAGATCAAAAGCATTCTTGGGATAACACTCACTCATGTGTGAATTTAATTTTTCTCTGTGACTTGTTAAATGTGCATATGACCCACCCCTTATTTCCTTGTATCCATACCACTATTCAGATATAAATACCCTCAAAATAAGCTGCCCATGTACATAAAAAATCTCACACATCAGTAATAACAAAATCATCCATCTCAACCATCATACATAAATCAGATATAAATTTGTTCAATATTCTTCTGTCCATGTTTAATTGATCTATTTATTCATGTGTTGTGCATGATATTTTTTTCATCATGTTATGCTGTGAGCATATAACCAAGGATTCAGAGTATATTCATGATCAAGAATGACATCAGGGAAAAATGGAATTACATTATCTTATTCATTTATTAATTAAGGGGTAAACATAAGCACAAATCCACGTATTTGTACTGCTTACACCTTAATTATTCTAAGTCTTATCTCACAGCATATACATGTATTAAGTCATATAATATAGCCTCATGTTCAGGCACAACCTATATACATTTCACCCTTTTATAAATCAAATAAAAACTGGAAAAGTGAATTACTATGCACATTCAATCATCAAAACATATATGAATCACTTAGGCTGCATGCAATAGGTCTTAATGCCCTTAGTACATTTTTATAACAATAAATATTCACTTTGTTATATCAGATTCTCCCTAGCCCCGTAAATATCTGCTCAAACCTTTTCATTTTTTTGAATATTATCGTAGAGAAAAATATCTTAACCTAGGTACATTGTTACTAGCCTTTTCATAACAGCTACTAGGGTTTCTATTTTTGGGAAAATCCAGTTTTATCCTCATAGAAAAATGAGGATTCCCTTGGCTACAAAGTAGTCCTGCATCATATTTTTGCCCTCATAAAATGTCACTTTCTGTTTTGAACTTCTAAAAAACCTTATCCGTACCATTTCCATGCATCACATCATATGCATGACCTTCCTTCACGTGGTAATTTATTAGAGAAAACTTATCTATATGAAACATAATGTGTGCATTTTGCTCTCTGGTTTATTCCAGGTTTCATTTCCCTTTTTATATAATTTTATAAAAAGCCTTTAACCTCTTCTTCCTGCCCCTTTTGCCACATTATATTTTATATATTCATTTCATATATATATATATATGTAGTTTATTTTAAGTTACTATCTTGACTAATTAATTTCCAATATTCATTTAAATCTAGGTCTCCACACACTCCTCTCCTAAAAGGAATTGTGTCCCACAATCAGCATAGGGATATATGTATATATTTTAATTTCAATATTAATTTAAACACAAAAGAAAACACACCTTTTCCTTCCATCAAAACCTCTTCAAGAAGTGAATAAACCAGGATATTTCTCTTTAACTTTATCCTCAACTTCCCACGTGCAATCGCTTGTGTCTAAGCTCCATTGAACCTTCACCAATTTTATGCTTTTATTTCTTAATTTCTTTTCCTCTCTGGTAACAATGCCTACTGGTTCCTTTACATAAATCAAGTTCTCTTTCACCTTAACTTGAGTTAGAGATTCTAGTATATCCTCTTTATCATGTACCCACCTTCTTAGTTGTGATACATGAAACACATCATGTATCTTTCGTAACTCCTCTAGTAACTTTAGCTTGTATGCCAATATTCCTGCCCTCTAGATAATCTTATAGGGTATAATATACCTTGGTGATAGCTTACCTCCCTTCCCAAACCTCAATACTTTTCTCATAGGCGAGACTTTGAGAAACACAAAATCCCCTACACTATACTCCACTGGTCTTCTACCCTTATCTGTATATGCTTTTTTCCTTTCTTGTACACTTCTCATTCTTTGCCTAATTAATTCAATTTTCTCTGAAGTATCTTTTACTTGTTCTGGTCCAAGTAAAATCTTTTCTCTAACAAACAAAGCCGGTGACATATAAGGATTGCCATAAAGAGCCTCAAATGGTGACATTCCTATGGTAGACAGATAATTATTATTTTATGCATATTCAACCAAGTATATGTGATCTTCCCGACTACCTCGAAAGTCAAGAACATAAGCTCTTAACAAATCCTCTAAAATTTTGTTCACAATTTTAGTTTGCCCGTCTGTTTGGGTGATATGATGTACTCAAGCATAATTCTATACCCATAGCTTCTTGAAAACTTCCCCAAAATCTTGAGGTAAACAAGGAATCCTTGTCACTAATAATTGTCTTTGGTACTCCATATAACCTCACTATTTCTTTCATGAACAATTTGGCTAATGTATTAGCATTCCTATCAGACTTGATAGGAATAAAATGTGCTGATTTTGTTAGTCTATCCACTTCCACCAACATACTATCATTTCCTCTTTGTTTTCTTGGCTATCCATTTATGAAATCCATGGAGATACTTTCCCATTTCCATTTAGGCATCTCTAATGTTTGCAACATACCTAAAGGCTTTTGATAATCTGCTTTAACTTGTTAACAAGTCAAACATTTTGCCACATACTTTGCTACTGCAGCCTTCATTCCTGGCCACCAATAAGTTCTCTTTAATTCATGATGCATCTTTGTTGAACCTGGATGGATTGTATATTTGGTCTTGTGATGTTCATTTAAAATTTCTGCTTTCAACTCTTCAATGTCCGGAACACAAAGCTTTTTATTTTTCCTGAAACATCCTTGCTGATCTATTTCAAAATTTTCTATTGTCTCTTGATTACTTAGCATTTCTTTCTTCTCTTTCAATTGTCTATCCTGATCCTGCATCCTCTTAATCTTATCAACCAGACTTGATTTTAGAGAAATTAAACTTAATTCCCCATACTCTACCATGTCACATTGCTTCTCTATAAAATCCTCTTCCTCATATTTCATTTCTATTTCACTCAAAATTGTTAAGTCTTTAAATTCCTCCACCATTAATCTTGCCAAAGTGCCATGATATATGCTCAAAGCATCTGCTACTTTGTTTGCTTTGCCAGGGGTATATAAAATGTCCAAATCATAAGCAACCAAGAATTCCATCCATCTATGTTGTCTTATGTTAAGGCCTTTTTGAGAAAACAAATATTTGAGTGATTTATGGTCAGTAAATAATTCAAACTTTGTTCCTAACAAATAATGTCTCCATATTTTTAAAGCATACACTATAGCAGCAAGTTCTAAATCATGTGTTGCATACCTCGTCTCATTGATTTTTAATTGCCTAGATGCATAAGCATTTACTTGTCCATGTTGCATAAGTACTACTCCTAGACCAGATCCACTTGCATCAGTATACACCACTAATCCTTTATTCCCCTCTAGAACCTGTAGGATAGGTGCTTCTACCAATGCCTTCTTTAATTTCTCAAAGGCTTCTTCACACTATTCAGTTCAAATATAGGGTTGCTCTTTTATGGTTAATTTAGTCAAGGGTATTGCTATCCTTGCAAATCTTTTATAAACCTCCTATAATAGCCTGCCATCCCCAAGAATGATCTAATTTTGGTTACATTTCTTGGCCTCTTCCATGTTTGAATAGCTAGCACTATTATAGGATCTACTGATATACCTTATGATGAGATTATATGATCTAAAAATTTGACTTCATTTTTTCAAAATGTACACTTTGAAAACTTTGTTTTTAGATCATGTTCTCTCAATCTTGATAAAACCAAATGCAAATGATTTGCATTATCTTTCTCTGACTTAGAATAGATTAATATATCATCTACAAATACTAGCAAGAATTTGTTTAGAAAATCTCTGAAGGTTGTATTCATCAATCCACAAAATAAGATGGTGCATTTGTCAAACCAAATGGCATAACCAGAAATCCATACAACCCATATCTTGTGTTGAATGCAGTACATATAATACTCTCTTCTTCCACCTTCATTTGATGGAACCTAGAAGCTAAATCCAGTCTTGAGAACACTTTTTCTCCACTGAGTTGATAAAAGAGATCATCTATTCTTGGCAGTGTGTATTTGTTATTGATAGTAACCTTGTTTATTTCTCTGTTATCAATACACATCCCCAAAGTTCCATCCTTCTTCTTAACAAACACTACTGGAGCTCCCCAACATGAACTACTTAGTCTGATAAATTCTTTCTGCTCTAATTCTTCTAACTGAATTTTTAATTCTGCCAACTCTTTTGTCCCCATTCTTGTTGGCTTTTTAATGATGGGTGCAGCTCCTGGTATCGACCTAATTTGAAGCTCAACTGGTCTATTGTGTGACACACCATTCACTTCCCTGAATGCATCCGCATATTCATTAACTATGGGGATATTCTTCAATTCCTGAATTACCTCCTTTACAGTTAATCCCCATATACCCCCTGGACAATTATTTTTCTCCATTTCACACATTATTGTTATGTTATTTTCATTTTCAAATTTCAGTGATATGGTGAAATTTTCTAAATTTAAAACTGCTTTAAATTTACATAACCAACCAACTCCTAGTATAATGCCTATATCCTTATAATTCAACACATATAGGTCTGATAAAAATATCTTTCCACCTATCTTTAATTCTACACACACACACACACACATTTCATTCCCAGCTTACATGAACTTCCTATAGGGCTTTGTGTATACAAGGGCCTATCAACCACAACAGATGCAAGT
Organism: Allium sativum; assembly: GCA_030737875.1. Classification (NCBI taxonomy): domain Eukaryota; kingdom Viridiplantae; phylum Streptophyta; class Magnoliopsida; order Asparagales; family Amaryllidaceae; genus Allium; species Allium sativum. The sequence goes on from CM060916.1 coordinate 807,634,852, forward strand.
TCCAATTTTCTAGCTACTTCATGGGATATAAATGAGTAGGTAGCTCCTATGTCATAAATTACACTTATGGGTTGAGATTTTATAAAGAGTTTACCTTCCAATTGTCTAGTACCCCCTACATTAGCCTCCAAAATAGCTTCTTCTTTCCCCTTTAATGCCTCAACTTCTGCTATTTTCCTTCGTTCTGGGCAGTTCTTCTTGATATGCCCTTCTTTCCCATAGTTATAGCATGTAGCTGCACTGGATGGGCATTTGTTGTTCATGTGTCCTTCCTTACCACACTTGTAGCCCATGATCTGCTTCTTGGCTTCAATGGACATTCCTCCTTCATTTTTCTTAGCTTCTATGTTTTTCTTTTCATAAGGACGAACCCTATCCTTCCCCTTCTTATTATTATTGTTCTTAAAATTCTTAAATTTCTCCCTTTCCTTATCATGCTGCTTAAAAGAAAATGTTAAATCTATTAATTGATCAAAGGTTTTCTCTTTATAGGGTAGCATGGCTCTACTTAATCCAGCATTTAGTCCTCTTATGTACCTACCATTTTTAGATATTTCATCTCCTATCAAGACTGTGCCATACTTTGAGAGACTTTCAAACCTTTGAGTGTACTCAATAACACTCAAGGTACCTTGCCTTAGCTAAATAAATTCTTCCAAAAGTGATTCCTTGGCTGATGTTGGCACAAATCTAGCCTCTAACATGTCCTTGAATTGATTCCAGGTTATCTCTTGCTCTGGCCTACCTACTATGATAACTTCCCACAAGTCTAAGGCTGCTCCTTTCAGTCTTCTAGAAGTTATCTGCCTCTTCCTTTAGTCATCCACCTGCATTTCAGCAAAGATTCATTCCAGAGTCCTCAACCAAGTTTGTACTCCTATCACCCCTTCAGTGCTTCAAACTCCTTGCCACCTAAGTTTGAAAATGTCTTCAGTAGCTTGGATAATTCTTCATGAGGTTTTTCTGGTCTATGTCCTATCCTAGTTCTCAAGGCTTGAACAAAATCCTTCATATTTAGCATTGGTGGAGCACTTGTTAATCCCTTCCTTACCATTCTTGTAGAATTTATATTGTATTAGCTTCAATGTTCTCACCAATCTCTATGTAAATATGGTTATAATTTGAATCTCATCCATGCTTAACTAATCTCTTTCTACCTATTTGCATTATAAAAGTATGATGTCTATTTTTTTTCTAGCCATGTTTTGTTTTAACATAGCTCTGATACCAAAACTGTGATGACCCAGTTTTCTACCCGAATTATTTCTATGGTTTTTTTTTACAATTTAAAATTTTCTCAAGATCTTGAGACCAATATAAACATATCAGTATAGTTAACATGAACAGCTATTTTCATATATGAAGATATGCAAATATTTACCAATTCACATAATGCATACATATTATGAGAAATGAGATTGTGAAGTACTTGTGTTTGTGCTTATCCTAAGCATCATATGAGGTATACATGAGAGGTATACATAAGCTAAAATGGCTCATTCCCTTGTTTATAGAGACATAAATAAGCACCAGATTCTTAGATGAACATAAATAAGCGTAGTTGAAACAGATTATCAAGTGGTGTACATGTGTATAGTGTAGATAGACCAAACTAATCCCTGTAGATAGACTAAACTGATCCTTCTCCTTGCTTGAATAAACATGTACATGTATCAGTTTACTACATGTATAAGTATCAGTTTTATCCATACACATGTATAAGTATCAAATTATAACATGTATAAGTATCAGTTTAAGGATACATACATAAGATGCATGATGGAAGCAGATTTCTAAAGGTTTACATCAAAGCAGTGTGCTTAACATATATTTCTATTTCTACTAATTTATATGCAAACAAAAAGTCATTCAGTTCTCAATGATATCATAAAACTAGATTCATGTATTGGCATTACACTTTGTAAATTTTCACCTAATCAATATATTCATGGCAAACCATTTTTGCTCATTATAACGAGTTTCCTTTTTACTGATTTATGCACATCCTCTTGGCATATTATTACTATATGTTCAAGTGCACATAATTCACTACACTTCATCCTTTAATACATTACTGAAGAGACAAAACCTTATTGCACTTGCACCATTATATATTGATTATATAACATGCTTATTGCACTTCAGGCTACACAAAATGTTGGATCTAGATTAACCCTAGAGGGGGTGAATAGGGTTTATCACAGTTTTTTGCTGAATTAAAGATCTGAATGGATATTAAAATAATAAACAGATCACAGAATGTAGCAAAAATAAAAGTGCAGAAAACAAATCACACACAGATATACCCAGCTTCGGCAAAACCCTGCCTACTGCTGCATTCCTAAGGTTTCTACTTGGTAAAAGAACAGATCTCGCATACAAGACCATGTACACTCACGAACCCCTCGCTCCTATTCTAATCCTACACTCAAAAAACTAGACTGGTTTATATCCCTAGACCAGATTTTCCCCTACTTTTACAGACTCTAGTAACTGTTAGTTAACCCCTAACTGAATCCCTAGATTTTACAGACTCTAGAACTGATTAGATGGTTTCAATTCAAATTACAAAAGACAATACAAAATTAAAAACTAAAAACCCTAGATTTTAAAAGGAAAATAAATTCCCTTTAATACTTGACTTGGCCAGCCCACTTCACAAATTGATCACACCACTTTTCTTTAGCCCGATCTCTCTAAAAAAAATGGCGGCTACTAAAGACTAGGGTTTTTCCGAATTCCCCCAAATCAAATCGAATTTGAATGAAGGATAGATGGTTCTCTGAAGCTTGAACTCGTGTTGCTCCTTTGTCGTTGAATTTGTCCCTCTCTGTGGCGATCGAAACCAGATGGAATTTGTGAGTAATCTGAATTTTCTTTCTTTGAATTGCTACTCGGATTGTTTGGTTTATTGTCAAATTGCTAGTGATGAAATGGTGTAATATAGGATAAAGGAATCCTATGATAGCTCTCTGATTTCAATATGACTTAGTCTGATCAATTGCGTGATTCCCCTTTTGGTTTGCTAGATTTAAAAAGCTTTCTCTTTTTGACATCCTTGGCTTTGAATTGATTGAATGCGCGGCCTTTTGAAGTTATTCTGGAAATCAATTTTGAACTTGAAATTTGCGGAATTGTTTTGTAGCCAAATATTTTTTTCTCTGACTATCAACAATTCTGGAAACAAAATAAAACTTTTCCCTTTTTTACTGCCTCAAATTAAAATTCTTTGCCAAATATATTTTGTTCAAATCAGGAAACAAAACTTAATTTGTTTCATGTCAAAGATGCTGTGATTTTTAATTTGTTGCCGAGTTTGATTCTACCTTTTCATCATGCTATACATGATTAAATCAAATCTTTATTTTCCATGTATGACTGGAGAATTCTGGAAAAAAGAAAATTCAAATTTTAAGCCATTAAACTCTTTCCAGAAATCTATTTGTCACATTTTTCATAGTATGATCACAATTTCACCACTTCCTTTATTTGTGTTACTGGAAAACTGATTTTGTTGCTTGGACTTCTTGGTGTGTGGACATGTTCCCTGTCTTGTAGTTGATCTTGTTGCATCACCATGCCTTTGAGTAATGCTAAACCATATTTGGAAAATTGCTGAGAATTGTATAACACTGATACTTGCACATGTCCCATTTGTTTGATTTTGAGCTCCACTGTATATTTGCTTTTCTTGCTTCAGTGTAACTTGATCATGTATGAACACTAGTGTTGTATCAACTTGAAAGCTTAACACCATTATTATTTTTCTCCATTGTGTTAGTGACCAGTTCCATTGTTTGTGAGCATTTGTACTTTTCTATACCATACTTGTTTTGACATTGATTGAGCCATGTTTAAGTTGTTGCCTACATTCATGATAGTTTGTGTGAGAGCTGCTTGTGTGTCCATGCACATATACTTGTCACTTGTGAAACTTGTATTTGTGATGCTTCGTCTATAAAAATACTTGCTGAACCAATCTTGTATATGCTGCTATCATGTATGACAATGTCACTGTTCATGTTACTTGTACTTGAATCATACTTGCATAACCATTTGCTGAATTACCATGTTTCTCCTTTGATCATGTTGCATTCATCACCACTGCGCACATGTGTATATGAACACCCTGCTAAGCTCATACACTTCCCATTCATGGCTTCACCTGTCCATGTGTTTGTGTGGTTGACATTTTTCATGTATATTGCTGTGAGGCCTTTTGTTGTTACATTATGTTGCTGGACCATATTTTTGTGTTTGCACACTTGTGTATCCTGTTGTTTTGTTTTTCTTCTCGAAACATTTTATATGCTGTATCGAATTGATTACAAATGTATTGACTGCTGAGTTGACCTATACTGCTCATTCATGTTGCCCATGCTGTGTGTATATGCCCATGCTAGTATCCATGTATTGCTGTGACATTTTGTTCAGCTGCTCCACTCATATTTGTCTCACTTGTACACCACTTGATCACTTACCATTAAGTTGTCTTATATATGAGAAAGTATGTGCATACAATCAGCAGACTGACTGTACTGTGTTGGGGCTGGTCAGAATCAGCTGAGTTTAATGCTGGTTCTGATCAGCAAACCATTATAGTTATGTCGAGGCTGATCTAGTCAGAAAGACGTTGAGAAAACACACCAAAATTATGAGGAAAACAAAATTTTAAAATAGAAAATTTATCTGCTAGAATTTTAAAATATTATTTCTATTCCAGATATTGTGTGTGTGTTTCATGTGACAGGTAACCAGGTGATGACTGGACTAACTAAGAAGATGCTATGAAGACATAAGATAGAAAATGAGAGTGACAGTGCGTGTGTGTATGAAATGTAATTGTGTCAAAGAGTGTATTGAGTGATGAGTGATGTAGTGAGGAACTAATCTGTAAATGAAATGTATATGCAATGTGATGTGTTACTGAGATAAACGAATAGTGGAGTTATCAAATTGTACTGTTTAAATATTGAAATAAAATATTAAACAAAATACTGTGTAAATATTTGAATTTCTATACAGGTGTATTTTATTTAAATATAAATATCATACTCCTGTCTGTGATGAATAATAACAGTACAATAACAAACACATGTAAAATAATATTTATTTGGTTGTTATCATCTAACAAAAAATCATATAATTGTGTATACAACACCGTTATATACAACACAAAATACTTTCAATAACTAAATTGAGCATGATCAAACATTTATATCAGGTTCATACATCCTTGATTTACTAAATTACATACTTTAATAATAGGCTGAAACCTTACTGAAAGTACATTACTTAGGATACTTCACTAAACTAAATACTCCATGAAATCTTAACATTGTCTTCTACTTAACAAACGTAAAACATTAAAGTCTTTAAATCCCCTTCACATTAATTCCAGCTAGCATTCTCAAGTAACCTGAAATCAATCATTAGGTCGTCCCATTATTAATGAGACACCCAGTTGATTGCAAGGCAATCAAACCAGGTCAGATAAATCCGGTATGAATATTCACCATTATACTATATAAGCAGATGCATATTAATTATGGGTATCAGCACCAATATACTGGATGACCTAGGAACATAATTCTGAAGTAAACAAAGCATTCAACATGTAAAACACATTCACCATTTTATCTATTTCCTGGTTCTACATGTCTCTCCTTTTTAACTAGATTATTACTACATCTTTACTGACTTGCTATTTGAAAACTAGTATGCATTGTTTGAGGACCTTCCATCCTATTCCTCAAACACCCAGGCCTATAGGGTATTTTATAACATGCATATACTTTAATCTCTATATCCTGAGATTCAAGCAGATCAAAAGCATTCTTGGGATAACACTTACTCATGTGTGAATTTAATTTTTCTCTATGACTTGTTAAATTTGTATATGACCCCACCCCTTATTTCCTTGTATCCATACCACTATTCAGATATAAATACCCTCAAAATAAGCTTCCCTCATACACACAGAATCTCACACATCAGTAATAACAAAATCATCCATCTCAACAATCATACATAAATCAGATATAAAATTTTTCAATATTCACATATCCATATTTACTTGATCTGTTTATTCCTATGCACTTATGTATATATATATATCATTGTGCATGACATTTTTTTTCATCAGTTATGCTGTGAGCATATGACCAAGGATTCAGAGTATATTCATGATCAAGAATGACATCAGGGGAAAATGGAATTACATTATCTTATTCATTTATTAATTAAGGGGTAAAAAAGCATAAATCCACTTATTTGTACTGCTTACACCTTAATTATTCTAAGTCTTATCTCACAGCATATACATGTATCAAGTCATATAATATAGCCTCATGTTCATGCACAACCTATATACATTTTAACCTTTTATAAATCAAATAAAAACTGGAACAGTGTATTACTATGCACATTCAATCATCAAAACATATATGAATCACTTAGTCTTCCTACAATAGGTCTTAATGCCCTTAGTACATTTTTATAATGATAAATATTCACCTTCTTATATCAGATTCTCTCTAGCCCCGCAAATATCTGCTCAAACCTTTTTGACTTTTGAATATTATAGTAGAGAAAAATATCCTAACTTAGGTATACTGTTACTAGCCTTTTTATAACAGCTACTAGGGTTTCTATTTTTGGGGAAACCTAGTTTTATCCACATAGAAAAATGAGGATTCCCTCGGCTAAAAATTGGTCCTACATCATATTTTTGCCCTCATAAAATGTCACTTTCTGTTTTAAACTTTTAAAGGACCTTATTCATACCATTTCCATGCATCACACCATATGCATGACCTTCCTTCACGTGGTAATTTATTAGAGAAAACTTATCTATATGAAACATAATGTGTGCATTTTCCCCTCTGGTTTTTCGAGGTTTCATTTCCCTTTTAATATAAATTTATAAAAAGCCTTTAACCACTTCTTACAACCCCTTTTGCCACATTATATTTTATATATTCATTTCATATATATATATATATATCATATATATATATATATCATATATATAGTTTATTTTAAGTTATTATCTTGACTAATTAATTGCTAATATTCATTTAAATCTAGTTCTCCACAGATCTGAACGAAACTGGAGGCACCTTAGTCCTAATCCCATATGTCCAATGCAGGAGAGAGATCCTCGCATATCCAGATAATCAACAAGTACGTCTGGATAACTACCACTATAACCTCTTCAAGTGAGCTACCCATATCGAAGGAATCAGTAGTAATCCATTCGATGTGAAGATTGTTGGTCTTGCACCGTCATCATTTTCTTTGAATTTTAGTCGTTATTTAATTATTTGAAATGAGAATTAACTCAGTCTTTTCAAATAATTATCGCCTATATAAATCAACTCAAATTCTTTTCTTTGGTTAAATTATTGGCCTTCACAATTCATTTAACTACCTTATATTAAAAGGTTTAATCGAGAATTTAATACGATAATCGAATTAAATACTCTAGTCATAACATATCCAAAATTCCTTTTATAAGTGTTCATGCCAAATCATACTTAACCATTTTCATTTTTATAAGCCAAGTAAAATTGGTTCACTTACATTCTAAATTGCTTATAATAATTTAAAATGATTTTTCACTATATATATAGCTCAATTCAGTACGTTATTCAAATGGACTGGCGCAGTTTTCATTTAGGTTTGAATTAAACATTCTGAACGATCTAATTGTTGGATCTTAACATATATATTATCATTGGAAAGTTCTTTTCAAAATGAATCCAACGATACTAATTTCCGAAAAATTCAATGGTCGGATCTTCCGATATACTAGTTTAAAATTACGATTTGAAAAACGCGAACTACCGCTATGCGATTCGTTTGATTTATATTTTTCCTATAAAATATAGTTCGTTAAACAACTTCCAAATTATTTAATTGGCTGAATATTTGGCTAACGCCTTTAAATTTTGGAAAATTTCGCCATAACCTCCTTTGTACGGTGTAACGACCCGCATTCTACGCATCGACGGATCGTAGAATATTTATTTCTTTCACATACGAAGTTGTATGGTCATGTAACTTTGGGAGACGACTATTGGGTCATTTCCCATGTTCATGATTTTTGTCGATTTTTAAATGACCGTTTTGCCCCTAGCAGGTCTTGTTTCGGCCATAACTTTTGATTGGAAAGGAGTTTTGACCTGAAACCACTTCCATTATATCCGGATGATGGTTTACTTTTCGTGGAGTGGTCATATGTGAAAAACGGACTTTCCGTTTGGGAGATATGGCTGAAACAAGGTTTAGGAGGTGAAAAACAGCTTAACCAGGCTTAATTGGTAGTTAACAGCTAGGCCCATTAGGGGATTTCGGGATTAGGGGTATATAGGGGCTGATTAGGGTTAGAAAACATTTCTTTAAACACTTTTCTAGCTGCCATTTACTTCCTAGGAACCCTAACAATGGCTTCCAACATCTAGAATCACCTCTAATCACTCTTTAATCAAGGATTAAGCTTAGCAACGTCAAATCAAGCCAAATCAACACCTAATCTAGGTTGGAGCTGCTGTAAAGCCTTGGGGATAGCGCCAAACAGAAGATAATTTCAGATTTGGTATTTTGTTTGTGGCTAAGGTAAGTGATTTGCATAGTTCCTTACTAATTATGGTTAATTAAGGGTAATTAGCGTTAATTAGCGAATTTAAACATAACTAAGTTCAGGAAAAATATTTATAAATTTCGTAATATTTTTTAGGCCTCTGGTAGAAAATTTGGTTAAGTTTTACTTATCCTATCATTAGTTTTGCTTAAACATGTTTAAGTGAAAATATGGGATTTTGGCTATGTTTGATCCGTTTTAACCTATCAAATTGTCGTTTTGGTGTTAGTGGTCAATTCTATATGTTGCTATGACTGTATGGTATGTTTTGTGATTGATTAGAAAAATTAGATTGGTCGAAAATGCCATCGAATGGCGTAAAACAGTCGTTGGAAAGAAGTGCAGGAAATTAGCCGAACCGGATCGGATCGGAGAAGTAGACCGAACCGTGGAGCACCATGCAGCTCCGACCCGACCCGTTCTCCTCGAGTGCGCCACGAAGTCATGATCCAAGGCTAAAGAGGGAGACCGAACCGATAGGGATACCGACCCGAACCACTTCAGAAGTCCCCGAGCTGATGGTCAAAGGAGATCACGAATCGGAGTACCCCACTCGAACTGATCCGATACTTTGGAGCCAGGATCCCGAACTAAAATAATGTGGCACCACGACGTAGTTTGGAGCACCACTACCCAACCCGGATGAGTAGCCACGACCCGAACCGATCCAGAGAGGGTGCTACGAACCGAATCGCTTGGTAGCTACGAAGTGGAGAATCCCGACCCGATCCGTATGGCGCGATCCGAACCGAACCCGAGTGGTGACTGCGAACCGAACCAAGGAGCTTGGACGCGTGGCATGAGCTATGAACCAAATGAAGACCGATCCGGTGATGAACAAAACCCGAGATGCAAAGGTAGTCCAAATAGGAAGTTTGCACTCAGGATCCAGTTGGGAACCAACGAGTTGACTTCGTAATTGGACTTTGCTGCAGGACGTGTGCAAAGGGGTTGTCGATGTCCATAGCTTTGATTCACCACCAAGAGACGATTGTTAGGCTACGGATCAATGCAGTGAAGTTGTCATGACTTCATGGGGGCAGAGTGGTCATAGTAAGACTATGAGCCAGTGCAGTGGAGCCGTCATGACTCCATGGGGTAGAGTGGACATAGCAAGGACTAGTGGCTATGGATCAGTGCAGTGGAGTCACCATGACTCCATGGGGCAGAGTGATCATAGCAAGGATTTGGGTGATCAAAGCGGTGGATATCTTATGCTTTACGCATTGAGTGAGAGATGTGAGGATGGTTGTTATGTTTGATTGCTTGCCATCACTATGACATGCACACACACACCCGCGTATTCTTTACACCATATGTTAGTGGCACCTTAGATTATTGTACAATATGTAGTGCTAACTCTTTGGTTGCAGGTCCAGGTTAAGGTATGGTTTAGTATACCTGTTATTATTCCGTTTTGCTGCTTATCGCTCATACCAGACTTTTGTCTGACCCAGAGTTTTATGTCTCTTCTTATTACTCTGGGTACTCTTAAACGGGCAGACTAGAGATAGGTTAGCTGGTTATGCACGAGTAGTTGATCCAGAGATGAGCAGGAGGCTCCTACATATTATCTACATACATTCTCCCTGTGTTGTTGATGGTCACTGCTTTGGGCATTAGTAGTGTACCTCTCCTTTCTTTTGCTTTGGAGACAATATTTTGAAGTTGTAATAATGGTTATGGATCATAAGCTGTATTTTGGATTTCCGCTGCTATGATGATTATGGTTTAGTTTTCAGCTTATGCACTGTCACGCCTGTTTTATGTCAAGTATGTTATTATTACATTTTATTCCATGCGCTGTGAGACATTCTACAGGTTCCTTGTAAGTTCAAATTCCTTACCTTTCATTTCTTTGGCGACCGTCCTATGCTGGTTGGACATCGGCACAGCGCACTTTCATTGGAAATGTCAGCTGGTGTGGGGCGGGCTGTCACATTTGGTATCAGAGCTCTAGGTTGCGTGGTTAACCTAGGGAAAGACACCAGAGAGAGATAGTACGTATATGAGAGCACGTATTTGTGATTATATTGGTTTTCAAAAGCTATCTATATATACTATTAGTATAGGTAAGGATGAAGTCGCACTGCATTGACACCACAAAGAGGATGGTTAATCGTTTCTCTTTACAGAATGAACGATGAGTTGATATGCGAGGGGTGCTGGTAGAGGAGCCAATAATGGGAATGCTCCTGACATGAGGACTATGTTCGTTGACTTCATGAGAAAGATGCTTAGGGACGTTCAGAGGGCAGTTCCTAATGCTGCTAATGGTGGTGGTGCAGCGGTGCAGGCGCCTAGGGCTGATTTCGCCAACCTATGCAAGGATTACACTAGTCTTGGTGGAAAGTCGTTCCACGGAATGGAATCGGCCATGGATGTTCATGATTGGTTGGATAGCTGTGAGCGTATCTTCGAAGACTTGGTATCGAGGATGTGATGAAGAGAAAGCTAGCATCCCGTCAGTTGCAAGGACGGGCAATGAATTGGAAGAATGACATTAAGGCAGCTACTCCAGAGGATGAAGTTACATGGGATCAGTTTAAGGCCCGATTCAGTGATAAGTTCATCCTAGCGGCCCAGAAGTCAGAGTTGTTTAGGAAATTTCTGGAGCTTAAGCAGAATGGTAGGGGAGTCTCGGAGTACATTGCAGAGTTCAATAATTTATCGAAATATGGATTACCCCTTATCGGCACTCTCGAGAAGAAGAACGAGAAGTTCATAATTGGTTTGGATGAATACTTGGGGGAAAGGCTTATTAACCACATCGATGAGACGTTTGAATCGATTGTGGGGAAAGCATTGAGGTCAGAGAGTCTTTACACTAAGACGAAACCTGAGGTTGCGTCTACAGAGGAGCCAAAGGCGCAAGAAAGTGGTGGAGGCAAGAATGGTTCTTAGAATAAGAGAAATCAAAATCAGACCAAGGATGTCCAGAAGAAAAAGAATAAGAAAGATGTTGAGTGCTTCAGCTGTGGTGAGAAGGGCGACTATGCCAAAGAATGTCGGGCCAAGCCAGCGGATAGGAAGTGCTCCAACTGTGGCCAAGTGGGACATCACAAGGATAAGTGTTCGCAACCCCCTAAAGAAAAGCAGATTGTGAAAGCATATGCTATCAATGTTGTTCCTTCTTCGTCGAATGCCCCAACTACGGCGAAGAAAGGAAAGAATGTTGTTATTCAAGCTATGCTTTCTGTTTATGATGTTCCTGTTCGAGTATTGTTTGATACTAGAGCTTCCCGTTCCTTTATATCTAGTGACCTGGTAGGTAGGTTGGGATTGGAGCCCGAGATAGTCGATAGACCTTTATCAGTGTCGAACCCAATTGGTGGTTCGACTAGCCTTTGTATGATTTGTCGTAATGTGGTCTTATCGAGTCATGGATGCATGTTTGTTTGTGATTGCTTTGTTTTGGGCTTTACTGGGTTTGACATTATTTTGGGAGTCGATTGGCTCCAAAGATACGGGGTGGTGGTAGACTGTGAGGGATTTTTGGTGACAGTTAGAGCGGATGATGGGCGGAGGGTAGTGTTTGGTGGCCTACCTAGTGATGGGGTAATGGCTAGTTTTCTAAATTCCCTCAACATCCCGCATGATGATTTGTCAAATGTGCTCGTGGCTGGACAGTATCCAGACGTCTTCGAGGAAATGACCGGACTTCCACCACACCAAGAGATTGAGTTCCGTATTGATTTAGTGAAAGATGCCCGACCTGTAGTGATGTCACTTCGTCGTATGGCGCCAAGGGAATAGCGAGAGATCGAGGTGCAAGTAAGCGATCTTTTGAAGAAGGGATTTATCAGAAGAAGTGTTTCTGAGTGGGGAGCACCGGTTGTGTTTGCTACCAAGGCAGATGGTTCCCTTCGTTTATGTGTGGACTACCGCGAGTTAAATAAGGTGACGAGGAATAATAAGTATCCTCTACCGCGGATAGATGATTTGTTTGATCAGTTGAGTGGCGCGAGAGTGTTCTCCCAGTTGGATCTCGCGACAGGTTTTCATCAGCTTAGAGTGGAAGCTGAGAGTATAGCTAAAACAACATTTCGGACGTCATCTGGATTTTATGAGTGGTTGGTCATGCCATTCGGGTTGACCAATGCACCAACATATTTTGTGGATCTTATGAATAGGGTATTCAGAGATCAGTTGAATAAGTTTGTTCTTGTGTTCGTGGACGATATACTTGTTTATTCAAGGATAGAGGAAGAACACAAGGAACACTTGAGGATAGTGACGGAGGTGTTGAGAAAACACCAATTGAAATCAAAGTTTTCTAAGTGTCACTTCTGGAGGAGGGAGGAGAGATTCTTGGGCCATGTTGTTTCAGAGAATGGTATAGCCGTGGACCCTGCGAAGGTGGCTACGGTACAAGATTGGTCTACGCCCAAGAATGCAACGGACATAAGAAGTTTCTTGGGATTAGCTGGATATTACCATAAGTTTATCCAAGACTTCTCCAAGATAGTGGCACCGTTGACTCAGTTGACCAAGAAGAATCAAACTTTCGTCTAGGACGAAAAATGTGAAAATGCATTCAAGAGTCTAAAAGAAAAGTTGACATGTACACCAGTGTTAGTCATTCCTAAGGGGAATGAAGAGATGATAGTATATACAGATGCATGTGGTACCAGACTAGGTGTTGTACTGATGCAGGAAGGTAGGGTTGTAGCTTATGCAAGGAGGCAATTGAAACAGCACGAGAGAAGATACCCTACTCATGATTTGGAATTAGCAGCGATCGTATTCACGTTGAAGACGTGGAGACAATATCTCTTGGGAGAAAGATTCAGGTTGTTTACCGATCATAAATCGTTAAAGTATCTTTTCTCTCAGAAGGATCTAAATCTCCGATAGCAAAGGTGGTTAGAATTCTTGGCTTCCTACGATTTCGATATCACATATACACTAGGAAAGGGCAATGCGGTAGCTGATGCATTGAATAGAAGACATGCCAGTTTAGGGGCTATGTTTCTTGAGTGGAAGCAACTGGAGTACATCACTGGGTATGATTTTAGACCAAAGTGCGAATTGGATCCAGAAATGTTAGCAAATTTGAAGATCAGACCCACTCTGATTGAGCGGATCGGCTCCAGTCAGAGGGACGATCCTAACCTATTGGAAATCATCTCCAAGTTAGAGATGTGCATCGACGAGGAGATGAACAAGTATGGGCTTGATCGAGATGGATGGCTTAGAAAGGATGGAAGACTAGTTGTACCCAATGTCAATGGATTGAGAGATGAAGTGCTTAGAGAATGTCATCACTCAAAACTGACTATACACCCCGGTGGTAACAAGATGTATCGAGACATGAAGCAGACCTACTACTGGGAAGGAATGAAAAGAGACGTTGGGAAGTTTATATCCAAATGTATGAATTGCCATCTAGTTAAAGCTGAGCAAAAGAAGCCTAGTGGGTTGTTGCAACCATTAGAAATTCCAGAATGGAAATAGGAACAAGTCTCAATGGATTTCATTGATGGGTTACCATGGACTAGATCGGGCTATGATAGCATTTGGGTTATTGTGGACCGATTGACCAAGAGTGCAAGATTTATCCCTGTCAAGTCGAATAGAATGGCAACTAAGTTAGATGAGCTATATATGAAATGGGTAGTTAGATTTCATGGAGTACCTAAAAGCATTGTGAGTGACCGAGATCCATTGTTTACTAGTGGGTTTTGGAAGAGCTTACAAGAAGCGTTAGGATCAGAATTACATCTCAGTACCGCATATCATCCTCAAACCGACGGTCAAACAGAGAGAGTGAATCGTATTTTACAAGATCTCTTGAGAGCTTGCATATTAAATTTTGGTGGATCATGGGATGACCAGTTACATCTAGTAGAGTTTTCTTATAATAATAGTTATCAATCCAGTATTAGTATGGCTCCATTTGAAGCTTTGTACGGAAGACTATGCAACTCACCGTCATGTTGGTTAGAAACTGGTGAGAAGTTTGTGCTTGGACCAGATGTGATAAGAGAAACTTCAGATAAGATTAAGATTATCCAACAATGAATGAAGGTTGCCCAAGATAGACAGAAGAGTTATGTTGATAAGAGGAGAAGATATTTAAAGTTCTCCATTGGCGACTTGGTGTTTGTCAAGATTTCTCCGTTAAAAAGCATGATACGATTTGGCAGGAGAGGCAAGTTAACACTAAGATTTGTTGGACCATTTCCAGTTCTCGAGAAAATTGGGAATTTGGCATATAAAGTTGAATTACCAGAGAAGATGGCAGGAGTTCATAGCATATTTCATGTTTCCCAGTTAAGGAAATTCGTGCACGACCCCAATATGACTATTTCACCGGATCAGTTGGACGATATCGAGGTTGAACCCGAGGCGGTTGGGAACTGCAGGCCTATGCGTATTGTTGGGAACGATACGAAGCAGCTTCGAAGGATGGCGGTGAGACTAGTCAAAGTTCAGTGGGGTGATGATGAGGAAGACTGTACTTGGGAAAACAGAAGAGAACATAAGGAGGAAGTATTCAGAACTCTTTGCCTGGTAAGGTTTTTGTATCGGTATAGTACTCCCTTGTTAGTAAACCGCATGCTATGATAGGCTTGTTGTGTTGTTTTGTATGCTTGATTGTTTTGTTAATGATTGGTAGGCATGCAGGATCCTTTGTATGTTTTGGGTTAAGGAATTTCGGGGACGAAATTTCTTAAGAGGGAAAGAATGTAACGACCCGCATTCTATGCATCGAAGGATCGTAGAATATTTATTTCTTTCACATACGAAGTCATATGGCCATGTTACTTTGGGAGACGACTATTGGGGTCATTTCCCATGTTCATGATTTTTGCCGATTTTTAAATGACCGTTTTGCCCCTGGTTGATCTTTTTTTGGCCATAACTTTTGATTGGAAAGAAGTTTTGACTTGAAACCACTTCCATTAGATCTGGAAGATGGTTTACCTTTCCATAGAGTGGTCATATTTGAAAAACAGACTTACCGTTTGGGAGATACGGCTGAAACAAGGTTTAGGAGGTGAAAAACAGCTTAACCGGGCTTAATTGGGTAGTTAACAGCTAGGCCCATTGGGGGATTTCGGGATTAGGGGTATATAGGGGATAATTAGGGTTAAAAATCATTTTTTTTAGACACTTTTCTAGCCGCCATTTACTTCCTAGGAACACTAACAATGGCCTCCAACATCTAGAATCACCTCTAATCACTCTCTAATCAAGGATTAAGCTTAGCAACGTCAAATCAAGCCAAATCAACACCTAATCTAGGTTGGAGCTGCTGTATAGCCTTGGGGACAGCGCCAAACAGAAGATAATTTCAAATTTGGTATTTTGTTTGTGGCTAAGGCGAGTGATTTGCATAGTTCCTCACTAATTATGGTTAATTAAGGGTAATTAGCGTTAATTAGCGAATTTAAACATGATTAAATTCTGGAAAAATATTTATAAATTTTGAAATATTATTTTAGGCCTCTGTTAGAAAATTTGGTTAATTTGGTTAAGTTTTACTAATCCTATCATTAGTTTTGCTTAAACATGCTTAAGGGAAAATTTGGGATTTTGGCTATGTTTGATCTGTTTTAACCTATCAAATTGTCGTTTTGGTGTAAGTTGTCAATTCTATATGTTGTTATGACTGTATGGTATGTTTTGTGATTGACTAGAAAATTTAGATTGGTCGAAAACGCCGTCAAATGGCGTAAAACAATCGCTGGAAAGAAGTGCAGGAATTTAGCCGAACCGGATCGGATCGGAAAAGGGGACCGAATCGTGGAGCACCATGCAGATCCGACCCGATCCGTTCTCCTGGAGTGCACCATAAAGTCATGATCCAAGGCTAAAGAGGGAGACCGAACCGATAGGGATACCAACCCGAACCACTTCAAAAGTCCACGAGCTGATGGCCAAAGGAGATCACGAGTCGGAGCACCCCACCTGAACCGATCCGATACTCTAGAGCCAAGATCCCGAACCAAAATATTGTGGCACCACGACGCAGTTTGGAGCACCACGACCCGACCCATATGAGTAGCCACGACCCGAACCGATCCAGAGAGGGTGCTACGAACCGAACCGCTTGGTGGCTACGAAGTGGAGAATCCCGACCCGATCCGTATGGCGCGATCCGAACCGAACCCGAGTGGTGACTGCGAACCAAACCAAAGAGCTTGGACACGTGGCATGAGCTATGAACCAAATGAAGACCGATCCGATGATGACCAAAACCCGAGATGCAAAGGTAGTCCAAATAGGAAGTTTGCACTCAGGATCCAGTTGGGAACCAACGAGTTGACTTCATGATTGGACTTTGCTGCGGGGCGTGTGCAAAGGGGTTGTCGACGTCCATAGCTTTGATTCACCACCAAAAGACGATTGTTAGGCTACGGATCAGTGTAGTGAAGCTGTCATGACTTCATGGGGGCAGAGTGATCGTAGTAAGACTATAAGCCAGTGCAGTGGAGCCATCATGACTCTATGGGGCAGAGTGATCATAGCAAGGATTTGAGTGATCAAAGCGGTGGATATCGCATGCTTTACGCACTGAGCGAGAGATGTGAGGATGATTGCTATGCTTGATTGCTTGCCATCACTATGACATGCACACACCCACCCCCGTATTCTTTACACCATATGTTAGTGGCACTTTAGAGTATTGTACAGTATGTAGTGCTAACTCTTTGGTTGCAGGTCCAGGTTCAGGTATGGTTTAGTATACCTGTTATTATTCCGTTTTGCTGCTTATCGCTCATACCAGACTTTTGTCTGACCCAGAGTTTTATGTCTCTTCTTATTACTCTGGGTGCTCTTAAACGGGCAGACTAGAGATAGGTTAGCTGGTTATGCACGAGTAGCTGATCCAGAGATGAGCAGGAGGCTCCTACGTATTATCTACATACATTCTCCCTGTGTTGTTGATGGTCACTGCTTTGGGCACTAGTAGTGTACCTCTCCTTTATTTTGCTTTAGAGACAGTATTTTGAAGTTGTAATAATGGTTATGGATCATAAGCTGTATTTTGGATTTCCGCTGCTATGATGATTATGGTTTAGTTTTCAGCTTATGCACTGTCTCGCCTGTTTTATGTTAAGTATGTTATTATTACATTTTATTCCATGCGCTGTGAGACATTCTACAGGTTCCTAATTAATTCAAATTCCTTACCTTTCCTTTCTTTGGCGACCGTCCCGTGCTGGTTGGACATCGGCGTAACACATTTTCATTGGAAATGTCGGCTGGTGCGGGGCGGGCCGTCACATACGGAGTGCTCAGAAAAAACACAAATGGCCTCGACAAGTCCCAATAAATCACCATATCTTAATACAACATGCGCACACTGAGAGATGTGTAAAAAAAATCATCTCAATGCTCGTGTGGAATTAAAAATCATTGTGAACAACCATTGTGCCTTACACACAACCCCTAAGCGATGTGTAAAATTAATTACCCAATGCCCATGTGTCATAACTATGCAAGAGTGGTGTGTATGTACTTGTCATCTCCAGACCTGTGTAGGGTTTATTATTTAATCCTGCAAATTTAGTTATAGTTTAATTAAGTCCAAATCATGTCCTCAGTTCATATCTGATTAACATGTTGTATACCTGATCTCCAGTCATATGTTCTCGTCGTATAACATCAAATAATTGAATACAATACGGTTCACAACATATAAGCATCAAGAAGCTAAATTCTTATATGGGTATGTAGGGCTATGCTATGTAGTGTAGTCCAATACCTTTTTTCTATCCTATGGTGTTGTTCAATTAATCCAAGAAACCATCACTTGCATACAATTCACACACATTAATCATAAATAAATAAATAACTACTCAATCATCCAATGTCATTTAAGGCGCCACAAGTGTCCATCCACATAGTATGAAATGCGAGTGTAACATATTCATTCAACGCTTCTAATGCAAATGGTTTGTGAATAGTTCATGTGTTTAACTAACAAGAATATAAATGAACTCATATAAGCAGTGATGAGCATCAACAAACATGATTAAATATTTTTTAATAACCAATTACTGATCAAATAAAATTCACTTCACTATTTTTACCAATTCTAGTTTGGCGCAAATTTAAATATTCACTTACATAATAGTTAAAAATAATATTTTTACATCGTTAATCACTTATTAAAATCATAGTAAATTTTTATTATCATTCCTTATTTATCGTATTACTTTATAGTTATTTTTTTATTTTTAACTACAACCAATTAAAGCTCAAATCGTCAATTTTACATAATTAGTTCAAGTTACAATTCCATGATATCAATACGGTTTAGTTTACATATCACATATCTAATCTACATCGGATAGTTTAGTTGTAATCACATTTTTAACTAACTTAAAATTATCTTATAACTTAATAAATTTTATTTACTAACTTACACTAATTGTTCAACTCAATAATTAATCTTCATGCAACTAATTTTCTAATTTACCCCTTTCTAAAGTGGGTTTAGATTTCTCACCGTGAGTTCCACTCCACCAATTCTTTTACACGGAAGAATGTGACTACTCCAATGCTCCAATGCAGCTATCTGAAGGTCCGCGGTGCTCCAATGGTTTAAATGAAATATCGTAACAAACATGAAAAAGAGGAATAAGAAAAGAACAATGACTATTTATCTAATATATATATATATATACATACACCTAATCGGGTGTGTAGATTCGCTTTACACAACCGTCTTGTTTTTTAAAAAAAAAAGAATAATGACCATCATTGTTCTAAGCCTTATTAACAAAAGCCTAAGTAGTTCAGTTGGTTAGAGCATGTGGCTTTCATGCAAGAGGTACAAAGTTCGATCCCCGTTGGCGCCATATTTTTGTTTTAAGGGAACGACTAAAATAATGCTTACTCTAAAGAGAAAATATGTATAAACACACATATAACGAAAGGTATACGTATAAGGATATATATATATATATGAAAATATATGCATATATGTGTGCAAATATACATATACACACGATAAAAAAGTTTAAAATAAGGCTGCAATCAAAGAAATATAGTAAGAATTAAATAACGGTATAACACTGTTTGAATTTTGAAATCAAAATAAAAGTTGTGCGTATATATATACACATAAAATGGGCATTAGAATTTTTTTATTCGTATAAGAAGATTATATGTAAATATAATATTTAAAATAAATCAAAGAGAGTATAACGGGATATTAATCAAACGTTTAAAATCAAAAACGTCAAAACGGTTAACATTTTCTTAGAAAAGGCTAGTGGGACCCAGGGGGTTGGCCCTTGGGTCGACACCAACTTAGGGGGTCGACCTTAGGGTCGACACATACAAATGGGGGTCAACCCGGGGGTCGACCCCATCCCCGATCTAGCCTAAATCCCACATTTTATGAGAAGCCGCCTAAGCTTTGTCATTCTTCTTCCTCCTCAAATCTTGTCAGAAAAGTAGAATAATTAGTTTAAGAAACTTCTGATTTAAGATCTGGAGGAAAAGAATGAATATCAATAAAGAAGGTGTTCAAAATTCTATTCAAAGGAAGGTAAATTCCCCGTTATTATGCAATGTAAATTCCCCGTTATTATTCAAAGTAAGGTGAGCGGATTTAAAATATACCTTTTTGATAATGGTATATTTATCGTTTGACATTCCCTGTTATTATGCAATGTATCTGCTAGAATGTTAAAATGTTGAAACATTAATATGCTAAAATGTTCATATGTTGAAATGTAAATATGTCGAAATGTAAACCTGTTAAAATATGTATAACAATTACTATTGTATACATAGATGTTCCAATTACATGTTAACCTGTGGCATATTATGTACTTGAACCCTTACCTGTAAGGATTAGGATAATAACATGTTAGTTTGTTAAGATGGAATAATTACATGATTCGATGATTACATGTTATTTTAAATGAAGTCAATTACATGTTAGGAAGAACATGCGACATGATAATTAGAAATGGACTTAATGTGATATTAAGTATGACATGTAAATATAGATTACAGTGAAGCTTGAAAGAACGAATATGCTTAAACTACTGTAACCGCACTTAGATATGAGGTTAAATTCAACTTGTAGTAGAATTCTACCTGGAACAGCCCAGAAAATCCAATGTTCACAAGTTGTTAATTTAATGTGAGGGGTCTAGTGCGTAAATATACATGTAACAGTGCTAAGACATGAGGTTAAATTCAACTTGTGGTAGAAATCTGCTCGGAACCATCCGGCAAATCCAACATCAACTAGTAAACAATAACAAGTTGTAGTGACAGTATAAGATGGAATTATGATTAAATGAGAAAGAACAATATATGGGATGAAGTTATGTTTAATCATAAATAATAGGTGACATGTTAAAAACAAAACATGTGAATTGAGATAATTCATGTAACGAGATAGGTTGTACTTAATTGTAAATTAAGTAATTTGTAAATTGGGAAACCTGAAACATGTTGTTTGTAATAAGTAGAGAAAAGAGGAAAACTTATGAAATGCCATAAGTTGTGCTTAATTACAAATTAAGTGATTTATATATCTGAGAATCTGAATCCTGCTAACAAGAAGAACATGTTATCTGTAAACTTGAGAATCTGAAATCTACTGATAAGAATAACTTGTTAAAGGCTTATTAATGAACTTAAAAGGGTTAAGTTATATAACTGAAATTAATAAGCAACAGGAACTTGGTAACTTGAATAAGAAGTCAATATGGTTAGGAATAACCAAGTTGAATGGAAATCTGGAAGGGAGGAACAAGCGTGCGATTAAAAGACTAGACATAGGGTCTAATAACACGTTAACCTGAGGCGCTTGGACTAGTATGTATGTCTGAGTGTGTAAGGACCCATAACTTCCCCGGTAAGGGAAGAGCGGATACTTTGAGAACAACACACAGAGGAACGCAGACGGAAGAACATTTCATTGTATATTACAACAATTCCATCAGAATACAAGAATATACAGTGTATGAATAAATATTACACAGAAATTATCAGAGATTTAAATTACATTTAAATACATCGCAGCGGAAAATAACACAATACACAACTAGAAGAGATATACGGATACAAAGCTTTCTGGATATCGTTCCAGCTGTAAACCAGGATCCTGTGAATAAAAATCTGCAAAACCAAAACTACTAGCTGCCCGTGTAGAAAATAGGGCACCCAGAGTTTAGGTTAAAACAATAAACCGCAGGTCAGTCATGTGACTGGTGTGAGAACTAAAACAGTTATTTATCTTTATTTTCTAAGTAAGGTAAATCAAGGGACCACGCCGTATAACACGGAACGGGTTTCCTCCCAAGAACACCAGTGCATAAAACAACATCGCAATGCTAAATAAAGAAAAATGAAGCTATTATAAGACCCAGGTCCCATCATACAATGCAACGCAAGCCGGAGGATAGGGTTTTTACCTTATAATAGCCAAGAATGCTTGATACGTTTAAAACAAATCATTTGATTCTATTATAAGTGCATATTGTATAAAACATCTTCAAATCATAAGTATCAATCATAGACGGCATAAGCGCCCCATCCCACTATGTCGCCATACTAGGCTCTACAAATAAAACCAAAATACACGTATTGGAAATTGGATTTCCATCATGGTGGCTCCTGATTCAAAAGATCGATCGCGTAGTGTAATTCCCCACGGCTTACGTCCCAGCAAGAGAAAACACCGTATGCACATCCGCACTTTTGGGACCAGAGTATCACCGCGGCTTATGTCCCAGCGAGAGAAAACACCGCTTAGTCTATCCTCTGAGCGCTAAGCTCATCTCGGTCGACCGAATCCATGACACCACTAAGGTGCCCATCCACTAAAAAGCATACTGATCAAACCATCAGTTTACCACCATACCGGGGTGTGAGGCTCGCGAATCAACGCTATACACAAAGCCATGCTATATTAAAGCTGCGCTTTGAACACCATCCACCAAACTTTGCTTTTCAATAAAAGTTTGGATCACTGCATCTCAGCATGCCACACTATCAATCCATATCGTACCACTGATTTCTGCCAATATATAACCTCTGAGCTCGTATGTCTCAGAGAAGGGCGTTAAGCAAGAGAATAAATTCTCCGCCGCCAAACAGATATATATTTAGCAGAGATCAACGAATACAATATAAAGGAATACAATGTCAGACACACCATCCATTTACAAGTCCATTCTAGGTATGAACGAAACCGGAGGCACTTTCCTCGCATATCCATCGATCTCCAGGTACGTCTGGACGACCACCAACCGATTCCCTCATCTTGGGTGTACAGCCCAATCAAGATCATCAGTAATCACCCAAACGATGTGAAGACTTCCGGTCTTCAACCACCGTCTTCATCTTCGACATATCGTCGATTTGGTTATTCAGAATGGGAATAAACCCGGCCTTTCTGAATAACCCGTGTATATTATAAATAAATGTTATACAAACACAACATACGCCCCATTCCAATTCATCAGTCACTAACCGTAAATTAGCAAGAGAACAATTTCCCAAATATTAACCCCGAAGGCTGAAACCAACATCAGATCAATACCCAGAAAACCATCCTTCTTGACTAACCCTGCAGTTAGTTTCTAAATTTCACGTTCTTAGGGAAAAGTTCCCATTAATTTTATCAAAGATAAATTCTTTGAAATTTATTCTTTAATCTTCCTTTGGATATCATTTCAAACCAAATTATGGTTTTCCAAACTAGTCGGGATTAGCGAACCACACCGAAGTAATTATTTTATTTTATTTCCCCATCCCAACCTATTCATCCCATGAACCAAAACTGGTAATACTCCATATCTAACACCACGGTGTTATTGGTAAAATTAATTACCATTTCACGTTCAAATCTAATTAAAGATTTAACTATCGCTTTGGAGCAAAACTGGTGATACTCCATTCTCGCTCACTTTCCAAATTTGATAATTTTCATTATCAATTCACATTTCAATCTAATTACAGATTCATTAAAACTCCTTTTACTGGGTTAAAGAACTAATGTCATTTAAAACACAGTTCACGATAAACCCAAATCACATTCTATTTATTATCGGGTTAAAGAACAAGTGTTATTTAAAACACTGTTCACGATAAACCCACAAATCAATTCTAATTCAATTCCACTCAAATAAATTAGAAATTCCGATTATTTAAAACCCCTTTTAAATCCAATTTATTTATTTAAAAATAATTGGGTTTTAAATTTAGTTCAAAACTAGTTCATTTCGATAAAAAATCTATTTTTATCGTTTCAAATATTGAATTTTTCATCCCAATTTTTCCCAAATCATTTCTTATGATTTTACACAAATTATTGATATTTTTAATAATTTTATCAAGCCCCGTACAGTCGATTTCCAACAGCGGCCAGCGAACTACACTTACAGCGACCTTTTCCAAATTTGATTTGGACGTATCTCCAAATCCAACCGTTAGATTTCAAATTTATAATATTCGTTAGAAAGCTCTTTTTGATACGAACCCAACGGTTCCGGGTTTAGGAGAATCCGACGGTCAGATCTCCCGTAATATCCGTTCGAAGTCAATGGTCGAAATTCGCGAACTGCCGCGGCGCGGCGCGTTCTATTCAGGCCATTATATTATATATATAATATATATAATATATACATCGTCGATTTCCTTTTAAAACGTATTTTATAAATCGTTTTAAATTCGTTTTCAAAACAATTTCAACTTCCTTTTCAAATTCAAATCAAAATTGAATTTACCAATATAAATTCGTTTCAAATTCATTTCAAATTGATTTCAATTCAAATCGATTTTTAATTCAATTTCAGTTCGTTTTCAATTCAATTCAATTTCAATTCGAATTCATTTCTATTCAATTTCAATTCTATTCAATTTCAATTCGAATTCATTTCTATTCCATTTCAATTCTATTCAATTTCAATTTGAGTTCGTTTTTTTTTTCAATTCAATTCAAATTCGTTTTCTTTTCAATTCAATTCAAAATCGTTTTCTTTTCAATTCAATTCAAATTCGTTTTCTTTTCAATTTATTACAAAAATGAATATAATCGATATAAACATCGTTCGTGCCAAAATAGCGCATCTCTAATCAACACGACTTTATATATTTCAATAATTCCGTTATTCTATTCAACAAATGAATATTTATTTTATTCAATACGTGAATCTATATTTTTGTCAACACAAGATTAATCTCAACGAATGAGTACTGTCCACGTGTGACTATTTTTGTTATTTAATATATTTTATAAAAATTATGGTATCTATCGTTTGATTTCAAATCAGACTCCAACCGTAAATTAGTAAGAGAACGATTCCCTAAATATTAACCCCGAAGGCCGAAACCAACATCAGATCAATATCCAGGAGACCACTCATCTTATCTATTTTCCAATTAGTTTCTAATTTTATATATGATAAAGATGTAAATTTTATTGTTAAAATATTTTGTTCAACACAAGACTAATCTCAACGAATGAGTACGGTCAACACATGAACCTTTATTTTATAATGATTAAGATGTAAATTTTATTGTTAAAATATTTCGTTCAACACATGACTAATCTCAATGGATGAGTACGGTCAACACATGAACCTTTATTTTATAATATTCTTTATTTTCTAAATTGGAATGAGGCCCAATCAATTACCATACAAAGTTAATTATATGGATTCCATACCACACATGTATATAATAGCAACGATACATAATCAACCATCATCCAAAGTGCACTACATTGTATAAGCATCAAATATAGATATCTAATGCTTATAACAACCTGTCAATCAATCGATCGACATACAACTAATTACTGGGATTAGTGTATGCCGTAATTTATCCCAATACCCGTGTGGGGTTTCAAATCAACAAACACAGATTTTTATTTGTGCAGTTGGGCGATGTGTAAAATTTATCGTCCCAATCAATGTACTTCAAATAGGTGTACATAAACAAACCGTCCGGTTTGTAAATGAATATTTATTTATTCACATTCACGTTAAAAATTATATTTTCAATGATAAAATAATTTCAACTGTATAAATATTCTATTTCATTCCACATCACCCAATCGATTAAATCAAATTTATCAACCAAACAAATAAATCAATCATCAAACAATTAACTAAACAAACAAGCCATCCATGGTCTGTGGACGACGGGTGTCGGGTGCTAATAAACACCGTCTGCATCCTAGTATATTTTTATAACTAGAAAAGAAGATTTAAAGTGAGAAGTTCTCATAGAGGATTCCACCCCGCTGTGCTTTGCTTCTGAACTGCTGAACCGTCTGGATCTGTTTGAAATTCCAATACAGTTCTCTTCACGTTGTTCATAATAAAAAAATTATATTTTTATCACTTCATTTCAATAAATAAAAATCATATTTTTATTTCTGTTTCAAATATTTTTACAACGCTTCTTACTATATAAAAATTATATTTTTATTTCGCTACTATATAGATAAAAATTCTATTTTTACAACGGTATTCATATAATAAAGATTATATTTTTATATCGCCACTTATATAAAAATCACATCTTTGCTCCTTCTACATAATAAAGATCAAATTTTTAATACTTCTATAATGTAAAAATCATATTTTTAATCTGATCTTTCACATATAAAAATCCTATTCTTATCGAAGTGAAAATCATATTTTTATTTCTGTTTCAAATATTTTTATTACCTTAAAAATCACTTCTTTCTTTATTTGACCATCCTATAAAGATTATATTTTGATAATAATGTCTTTATACTAAAACCTCACCTTTTATATTTATAAAAATCTATTTTTTTTATACGATAAAAATATTATCTTTTTAATTATAAAAAGCATATTCTTACCTAGTCATAAAAATATCATCTTTCCTACTATAAAAATTTGACCTTTCCTTTTATAAAAAATCGATCTTTCCTTTGCTATGTTATCTATAAAACTAAAAATCGAATTTAAACAATGTTTTCAAATTAAAAGCTGAATTTAAAACTGAATTTAAAAATCTAGAATCACCTTTTCGTTCGAATGGAGTCGGTGGCGGTGCTCTGCGTTCGCGGGTGCTTGCTGGTGCTGTGGAGGGTCTTCAGATGGATGCGGCGCTGCTGTCTCTAGTGGCGAGGTGGAACGACGGAGTGGAGTTTCGATTGGAGAGGGAGGAGTGGAGAGCGACGAGGTCAGGAGGGGTTGGACGCGGAGGAGGGCGGTCGGCGATGGGTCATCGATGGCCGAGTAGCGGGTTTCAGGGTAGGGCTTCATGTGAAAAGAAGTGGGGAAAGAAGAGAGAGAAGAGGGGAGTCAGAGGGGTTCAGCACGGTGGGGGAGAGGCCAGGGATGGTCGGCGCCTGAGGCGCAGCGGCCTAGGCCGCCTCGACGGCGGTGATTCGCCCCCACTTGGTCACGTTTTTTTTCCTGTTAAACGATTTGAAAAAGAACGGGTTTGGGGAGAGAGGGTGTTGACCGTGGTATCAGGAGAGGAAGGGGCCCTTTGTAATATTTAATTATATTATTTTAATTTTCCCCAAAAAATCAACTTTTATATTCGATCTCTAAACGAGACCCAACGAATGTCGGCCATAGCCAATTACCCCCATTCCGAACACAATGGGATATGTATCGTAAGCTGATTCGATTGTTTCGATCAGTTTTCGTCAAAATCAACATATAACTCTATATATTGAATTTGAACACGCATTTTAATTTACCGGGGCGTACCAACTCGAAAAATTCTAGAAAAATATTTTCTAACTTCGTATTGACGATACGGTCCCAACAAAATTAATTTCGTCAGATTTCGAGACCGTTTGAAAAATGACCATTTTCCAGTCGATTAAAATCAACTGAAACTGGTCAAACGCGTTTTCCTTTGCCACGCTCACATATTGATTCGAAAAATTATGAAATTTGAAACCTAGAAATAATTTGACATCGCGGATCCAACAAAAGTGGTTTCATCGAAATCCGAGGTCGTTTGCAAAATGGCTATTTTCAAGGGCCTGAATTCCATAGCGACTATTCAGAATTTTCAACAGGACATATCTTTTGATTCCCGCTATGAAATTTCGATTTTTCGGATACGTGGGAAAGATATTATCAATTAGATTCAAATATTTTTGGTTTCACTAAAATCCGGTTTATTTTGCACCCGGTACATTCATTTGAATTTTGAAATCGAATTATCGAACTACCACGCCATTTTCAATTCCTTTTATAATTTAAAATAAATTTTTATATTCTAACGACGATCTATATAAATATATACGTTCGAATTCTATTCAAAATAAATTTCTTGTCATTATTATTTAAAATAATCCATTTTAAATAATCAAAATTCGCTAAAATTGCCAAAATAAAATTTTTAAATTGGCCCAGATTTCCGGGTTATTACAATCTCCCCCACTTAAAACTTTTCGTCCCCGAAAAGGAACAAAGCCGAAAGTTGTTTAACAATTCAACTCAACTTCCATTATTTTCAGTACGGCTTAAGTTCTCCAACTTTTCAGTTTCTAAGAACTTTTCAAATTTTTCAAAAATTTGGCTAACACCCTAAATTTTCGAAAAATTTCGCCATAACCTCCCCTGCACCGGGAAAATCCCGAAATGGCCAAACAGGCCCTCTGATCTCAAAAAGAAAAAGAAAAAGCCAATCAGCTCATAAAATCATCATCACCCAAACAAAACAGTAAATTATGGTAAACATGTACCTATTTGTCGGGCAAACAATTTTATTCTTCTGCTCTAGCCTCTTTGCTATGACCTGTTCAATGTAAGTACATGTACATGCATGCAAATGCGACAAATTTTCAATACAACTCACTATTTGATTCAATGTGGTTAAAGGTTCAACATTTAATTAATCAACCAATAATCAAACAACACAACCATCAATCAATTAGTTGATTAGCTTTTCAAATTCATAATTTTGATACATAGTCAAAAATCACATTTTTGGTGCCAAATCACAATAATAGGCCCTATCTAGTTTCGGTTCTCACACCAATCAATTGGAAATATATAGACATCACACTTTCGAAACTCGAACATACACACTGATGATGCACGTGCTATCATCAGTACCATCTCCGGGCGACTAGAGTGTGATTCTATATCTATCCAGTATATTAAAACTTCGAATACACGCGGATCAGACGTATACGCAAAATATATATATACTGGATTGTCCAAATTCAAACATAATTACTAATCAAATACGAATAGTTGATTTAAATTTTCAAAACAAAATTTGTTTTCATTTTCAAAAATATGCTCTTCACACTCGTTCTAGGATACTACTGATCCCATCTCTAACGAGTCATTCCATTGGATATTACTAATCCAATATCTGATGAATTCTTTTGTATGGTTCTAATGTGTCTTATTCTCTGAACTTTGTAAACCAAAGCTCTGATACCAAATGTAAGGACCCGTAACTTCCCCGGGAAGGGAAGAGCGGATACTTTGAGAACAACACACAAAGGAACGCAGACGGAAGAACATTTCATTGTATATTACAACAATTCCATCAGAATACAAGAATATACAGAGTATGAATAAATATTACACAGAAATTATCAGAGATTTAAATTACATTTAAATACATCGCAGCGGAAAATAATACAATACACAACTAGAAGAGATATACGGATACAAAGCTTTCCGGATATCGTTCCAGCTGTAAACCAGGATCCTGTGAATAAAAATCTGCAAAACCAAAACAACTAGCTGCCCATGTAGAAAATAGGGCACCCAGAGTTTAGGTTAAAACAATTAACCCCGGGTCAGTCATATGACTGGTGTGAGAACTAAAACAGTTATTTATCTTTATTTTCTAATTAAGGTAAATCAAGGGACCACGCCGTATAACACGGAACGGGTTTCCTCCCAAGAACACCAGTGCATAAAACAACAGCGCAATGCTAAATAAAGAAAAATGAAGCTATTATAAGACCCATGCCCCATCGTACAATGCAACGCAAGCCAGAGGATAGGGTTTTTACCTTATAATAGCCAAGAATGCTCGATACGTTTAAAACAAATCATTTGATACTATTATAAGTGCATATTGTATAAAACATCTTCAAATCATAAGTATCAATCATAGACGGCATAAGCGCCCCATCCCACTATGTCGCCATAATAGGCTCTACAAATAAAACCGAAATACACGTATTGGAAATTGGATTTCCATCATGGTGGCTCCAGATTCGAAAGATCGATCGCGTAGTGCAATTCCCTACGGCTTACGTCCCAGCAAGAGAAAACACCGTCTGCACATCCACACTTTTGGGACCAGAGTATCACCGCGGCTTACGTCCCAGCGAGGGAAAACACCGCTTACTCTATCCTCTGAGCGCTAAGCTCATCTCGGTCGACCGAATCCATGACACCACTAAGATCCCCATCCACTAAAAAGCATACTGATCAAACCATCAGTTTACCACCATACCGGGATGTGAGGCTCGCGAATCAACGCTATACACAAAGCCATGCTATATTAAAGCTGCGCTTTGATCACCATCCACCAAACTTTGCTTTTCAACAAAAGTCTGGATCACTGCATCTCAGCATGCCACACTATCAATCCATATCGTACCACTAATTTCTGCCAATATATAACCTCTGAGCTCGTATGTCTCAGAGAAGGGCGTTAAGCAAGAGAATAAATTCTCCGCCGCTAAACAGATATATATTTAGCAGAGATCAACGAATACAATATAAAGGAATACAATATCAGACACACCATCCATTTACTAGTTTGTTCTAGGTCTGAACGAAACCGAGGCACTTTCCTCGCATATCCATCGATCTCCAGGTACGTCTGGACGACCACCAACTGATTCCCTCATCTTGGGTGTACAGCTCAATCAAGATCATCAGTAATCACCCAAACGATGTGAAGACTTTCGTTCTTCAACCACCGTCTTCATCTTCGACATATCGTCGAATCAGTTATTCAGAATGTGTATAAACCCGGCCTTTCTGAATGACCCGCGTATATTATAAACAAATGTTACACAAACACAACATACGCCCCATTCCAATTCAGCAGTCACTAACCGTAAATTAGCAAGAGAATAATTTCCCAAATATTAACCCCGAAGGCTGAAACCAACATCAGATCAATACCCAGAAAACCATCCTTCTTGACTAACCTACAGTTAGTTTCTAAATTTCACGTTCTTAGGGAAAGGTTCCCATTAATTTTATCAAAGATAAATTCTTTGAAATTTATTCTTTAATCTTCCTTTGGATATCATTTCAAACCAAATTATGGTTTTCCAAACTAGTCGGAATTAGCGAACCACACCGAAGTAATTATTTTATTTTATTTCCCCATCCCAACCTATTCATCCCATGAAGCAAAACTGGTAATACTCCATATCTAACACCACGGTGTTATTGGTAAAATTAATTACCATTTCACGTTCATATCTAATTAAAGATTTAACTGTCGCTTTGGAGCAAAACTGGTGATACTCCATTCTCGCTCACTTTCCAAATTTGATAATTTTCATTATCAATTCACATTTCAATCTAATTACATATTCATTAAAACTCCTTTTACTGGGTTAAAGAACTAATGTCATTTAAAACACAGTTCACGATAAACCCAAATCACATTCTATTTATTATCGGGTTAAAGAACAAGTGTTATTTAAAATACTGTTCACGATAAACCCACAAATCAATTCTAATTCAATTCCACTCAAATATATTAGAAATTCCGATTATTTAAAACCCCTTTTAAATCCAATTTATTTATTTAAAAATAATTGGGTTTTAAATTTAGTTTAAAACTAGTTCATTTCGATAAAAAATATATTTTTATCTTTTCAAATATTGAGTTTTTCATCCCAATTTTTCCCAAATCATTTCTTATGATTTTACACAAATTATTGATATTTTTAATAATTTTATCAAGCCCCGTACAGTCGATTTCCAACAGCGGCCAGCGAACTGCACTTACAACGACCTTTTCCAAATTTGATTTGGACGTATCTCCAAATCCAACCGTTAGATTTCAAATTTATAATATTCGTTAGAAAGCTCTTTTCGATACGAACCCAACGGTTCCGGGTTTAGGAGAATCCGACGGTCAGATCTCCCGTAATATTCGTTCGAAGTCAATGGTCGAAATTCGCGAACTGCCGCGGCGCGGCGCGTTCTATTCAGGCCATTATATTATATATATAATATATATAATATATACTTCGTCGATTTCCTTTTAAAACTTATTTTATAAATCGTTTTAAATTCGTTTTCAAAACAATTTCAACTTCCTTTTCAAATTCAAATCAAAATTGAATTTTCCAATATAAATTCATTTCAAATTGATTTCAATTCAAATCGATTTTTAATTCAATTTCAGTTCGTTTTCAATTCAATTCAATTCGAATTCATTTCTATTCAATTTCAATTCGAATTCATTTCTATTCAATTTCAATTCTATTCAATTTCAATTTGAATTCGTTTTCTTTTCAATTCAACTCAAATTCGTTTTCTTTTCAATTCAATTCAAAATCGTTTTCTTTTCAATTCATTTCAAATTCTTTTTCTTTTCTATTTATTACAAAACCGAATAAATCGATATAAATATCGTTCGTGCCAAAATAGCGCATCTCTAATCAACACGACTTATATATTTCAATAATTCCGTTATTCTATTCAACAAATGAATATTTATTTTATTCAATACGTGAATCAATATTTTTGTCAACACATGACTAATCTCAACGAATGGGTACTGTCCACGTGTGACTATTTTTGTTATTTAATATATTTTATAAAAATTATGGTATCTATCGTTTGATTTCAAATCAGACTCCAACCGTAAATTAGTAAGAGAACGATTCCCTAAATATTAACCCCAAAGGCCGAAACCAACATCAGATCAATATCCAGGAGACCACTCATCTTATCTATTTTCCAATTAGTTTCTAATTTTATATATGATAAAGATGTAAATTTTATTTTTAAAATATTTCGTTCAACACATGACTAATCTCAACGAATGAGTACGGTCAACACATGAACCGTTATTTTATAATGATAAAGATGTAAATTTTATTGTTAAAATATTTCGTTCAACACATGACTAATCTCAACGGATGAGTACGGTCAACACATGAACCTTTATTTTATAATATTCTTTATTTTCTAAATTGGAATGAGGCCCAATCAATTACCATACAAAGTTAATTATATGGATTCCATACCACACATGTATATAATAGCAACGATACATAATCAACCATCATCCAAAGTGCACTACATTGTATAAGCATCAAATATAGATATCTAACGCTTATAAAATCCTGTCAATCAATCGATCGACATACAACTAATTACTGGGATTAGTGTATGCCGTAATTTATCCCAATACCCGTGTGGGGTTTCAAATCAACAAACACATATTTTTATTTGTGCAGTTGGGCGATGTGTAAAATTTATCGTCCCAATCAATGTACTTCAAATAGGTGTACATAAACAAACCGTCCGGTTTGTAAATGAATATTTATTTATTCACATTCACGTTAAAATTTATATTTTCAACGATAAAATAATTTCAACTATATAAATATTCTATTTCATTCCATATCACCCAATCGATTAAATCAAATTTATCAACCAAACAAATAAATCAATCATCAAACAATTAACTAAACAAACAAGCCATCCATGGTCTGTGGACGACGGGTGTCGGGTGCTACTAAACACCGTCTGCATCCTAGTATATTTTTATAACTAGAAAAGAAGATTTAAAGTGAGATGTTCTCACAGAGGATTTTACTCCGCCGTGCTTTGCTTCTGAACTGCTGAACCGTCTGGATCTGTTTGAAATTCCAATACAGTTCTCTTCACGCTGTTCATAATAAAAAAATTATATTTTTATCACTTCATTTCAATAAATAAAAATCATATTTTTATTTCTGTTTCAAATATTTTTACAACGCTTCTTACTATATAAAAATTATATTTTTATTTCGCTACTATATAGATTAAAATTCTATTTTTACAACGGTATTCATATAATAAAGATTATATTTTTATATCGCCACTTATATAAAAATCACATCTTTGCTCCTTTTACATAATAAAGATCAAATTTTTAATACTTCTATAATGTAAAAATCATATTTTTAATCTGATCTTTCACATATAAAAATCCTATTCTTATCGAAGTAAAAATCATATTTTTATTTCTATTTCAAATATTTTTATTACCTTGAAAATCACTTCTTTCTTTATTTGACCATCCTATAAAGATTATATTTTGATAATAATGTTCTTTATACTAAAACCTCACCTTTTATATTTATAAAAATCTAATTTTTTTTATATGATAAAAATATAATCTTTTTAATTATAAAAAGCATATTCTTACCTAGTCATAAAAATATCATCTTTCCTACTATAAAAATTTGACCTTTCCTTTTATAAAAATTCTATCTTTCCTTTGCTATGTTATCTATAAAACTAAAAATCGAATTTAAACAATGTTTTCAAATTAAAAGTTGAATTTAAAACTGAATTTAAAAATCTATAATCACCTTTTCGTTCGAATGGAGTCGGTGGCGGTGCTCTGCGTTCGCGGGTGCTTACTGGTGCTGTGGAAGGTCTTCAGATGGCTGCGGCGCTGCTGTCTCTAGTGGTGAGTTGGAACGATGGAGTGGAGTTTCGATTGGAGAGGGAGGAGTGGAGAGCGACGAGGTCAGGGAGGGGTTGGACGCGGAGGAGGGCGGTCGACGATGGGTCATCGATGGCCGAGTAGCGGGTTTCAGGGTAGGGCTTCACGTGAAAAGAAGTGGGGAAAGAAGAGAGAGAAGAGGGGGGGGGTCAGAGGGGTTCAGCGCGGTGGGGGAGAGGCCAGGGATGGTCGGCGCCTGAGGCGCAGCGGCCTAGGCCGCCTCGACGGCGGTGATTCACCCCCCCTTGGTCGCGTTTTTTTTATTTCTTGTTAATCGATTTGAAAAAGAACGGGTTTGGAGAGAGAGGGTGTTGACCGTGGTATCAAGAGAGGAAGGGGCCCTTTGAAATATTTAATTATATTATTTTAATTTTCCCCAAAAAATCAACTTTTATATTCGATCTCTAAACGAGACCCAACGACTGTCGGCCATAGCTAATTAGCCCCTTCCCGAACACAATGGGATATGTATCGTAAGCTGATTTGATTGTTTCGATCAGTTTTCGTCAAAATCAACATATAACTCTATATATTGAATTTGAACGCGCATTTCAATTTACCGGGGTCACGTACCAACTCGAAAAATTCCAGAAAAATATTTTATAACTTCGTATTGATGATACGGTCCCAACAAAACTAATTTCGTCAAATTCCGAGACCGTTTGAAAAATGACCATTTTCCAGTCGATTAAAATCAACTAAAACTGGTCAAACACATTTTCCTTTGCCACGCTCACATATTGATTCGAAAAATTATGAAATTTGAAACCTAGCAATAATTTGACATCGCGGAACCAACAAAAGTGGTTTCGTTAAAATCCGAGGTCGTTTGCAAAATGGCTATTTTCAAGGGCCTGAATTCCATAGCGACTATTCAGAATTTTCAACAGGACATATCTTTTGATTCCCGCTATGAAATTTCGATTTTTCAGATACGTGGGAAATATATTATCAGTTAGATTCAAATATTTTTGGTTTCACTAAAATCCGGTTTATTTTGCACCCGGTACATTCATTTGAATTTTGAAATCGAATTATCGAACTACCGCGCCATTTTCCATTCCTTATATAATTTAAAATAAATTTTTATATTCTAACGACGATCTATATAAATATATACGTTCGAATTCTTTTCAAAATAAATTTCTCGTCATTATTATTTAAAATAATTCATTCTAAATAATCAAAATTCGCTAAAATTGCCAAAATAAAAAAATTAAATTGGCCCAGATTTCCGGGTTATTACAGAGTGTGAATAACCCAACGGGGTTGATTATCGTGGTGTCATGGGACATAAGGTGAGTGCACATCCATCTGATTATTCTACTTGTTCTGCTTATTGTTCTGTTAATATTCTACTGGCTCCGAAGGGCTGGAAGGGGAAGCACGCGGCTTCTTGGGATGTGGAGGGTACTCTTGGTAGTCCTCTGTGCTATGACAGCGTTCTACTGTGCTCACAAAGGAAGTCTGCGTGTTTCTACCCGGTGAGTATGCCTTGATTGCCACGATAGTGGGAAATCAAAAGACATAGGGTGGCATAGGTGATTCGACGATCAAAGTTGCCTTGACTAGGTTGGGTTACGACCAATCTTGAGTACTGATGGGTTTAACCATTTGTTGATAGCAAGTCATCGGGTACCTGTCAACGACAGTCAACTTGATACGTAATGCGTGATGCGGAAAGACGGAGAGCTAAACTAAAAGACAATAGACCTTTTGCTATCAAGGCTATGGGTGAGGGACATGCCAATTAGGATTTTTGTTGTTTGTTGATTGCTCTTGGGCCAGTTCACTAGTTCTCAACCTTGTTTGTCCTTAACTAGTTGAGGGAGGGGTCAGGTGGGACCATACCCACTGAAAATACAGACCTTAGCATCTTTGTATGCAGATATCTGAAAAGCTCCCGATCGAGTTTCGTGTTTCTTGTACAGCACTGCCACGGGACTCGTTGCACATTAGAGGATATATGCGGTTAAGGTATCAAGTATGATTGACGATACTACTTGGGAAAGTCTAGATACATGCATGTCTGCTCTGGGTGGTGTATCCTAGACTCTAGGGCATTACTCTGTGATCTGATCCGATCAAAGGTGGCAGTCCGTAGGCTTACATAGCAGGGCAATGGAGGTTCTATGTAGAACATAACGTTGTTATGTAGAGATATGTACGTCACTCTGTCATAGGATGAGGGACTGCGTACATTTCTGTAATGTTACGGTGGAGACCATTCAAGTGTGGTACCATGGGGTGTACCTTAATATTGGGGGTAGCTACATGTATACTGTATTAGTTTAATCCACTGGGGAGTAAATGCGTATGACGTGTGTAAGCCTTGAGTGTTGTTAACCCAAGTAACCTAATAAATAAGAAAATGTAATTGAACGGTATATGTAGGGTTATCCAAAATGTGTAGTTTAAATCCAATCACCAGAACTTGTGTTATGACCCCCTCGTCATAACATACTCGCAGGTTATATTTGTGGCAGAGATATGATAGCTTTGGATACTGGTTAGGCCGTATTATTATCTGGGTAAGGCTATATTTTGATTATATTATATTTTATCCATTCCGTTGTGAGATGTTTTCTGAACTCTGATATATTTTATATCTCTATTTTTCTGCAGAATACCAGAGTAACCAACACGAGTTCAATAGATTAGAATTTAAAAAAAAAATCGGTCTATCGGAATTCGGGTTGTTACATTTGGTATCAAAGCCTAGGTTTAGGATTCATGTATATATAATGAGTGAACGTATTTGTATTTATAAAATATAAATATTATATAATACCTAGATCCATAGAGGAACCCACTAAATAGAAAGAGTGTAATATGGTAAGAATTGGGATATCTATTTTGTACACTAAAGGAATGAATATGGAAATATGAGAACCTTAGGTAATTTGAGTAGAAAGTGTACAATATACTTTGTATGGAAGGAAGGTGAATCCCATATGTTAGTATTTCTAGTTAGTGGGTTAGGCAGTAAAACCTTATAAATTGGAAAAGGTTAAAAAAAGAAGAATGGATTAGCAATATATATAGTTGAGTGAATTGACTTTGTGGGAGTGTCTAGGAAAGCCTAGTTAAGATTGGAAACTCGCTTTGAGTCTAACCCCATTATTAATTTTTAAGAACTTGAAATTATAGAAGCTTTTTGAAGATGGTTTATGGTGTTTTCAAGTTTTAATCTTAAAAGTTACAGTTTTAAAATATGTAAAGAGCATATTAGAAAAGTACATATTGATTTTTGATGTAAAAAGGGGTACACTTTGGAAACAGTGATTTCTTGTGAAAATTTTGTCTAAAATAAAATTCTCTTGGTAAAAGGTGCACGTTATAGAGCATGTATAACTCGCTAGTTTTCTTGTTATATTGCATGAAAGGATTAAAAAACAAAACTTAGAAAATATTGCATTTTGTTGAAAGCCTGGAATTTTCAGTAAATAAAACATAGAAATCTCTATTCTTTTGATAATCATTATTGATAATTGTTTTAAAAGAGAAAATTTTGTTGGGTGGACAAAATAAGTTGTAGAAATTGACCTGACCTTATAGGCAAAAACAGGTCGTAAACCTGATTGAGAATTTGTTGTCCTTGTCTACTCCGGTTTTTGTGATTTGAAAAAAAAAATTATGACATATTTTTATGAGATGACATGTTTTTTTGGTTTGGCAAAGTAAGTTTTCATGAGGAAAAAAAGTAAAGTTTTAATACTTTTAACTTTTGGAAGAAAATGAAATGAAAAGGCCAAGCCGTGTTTTGAAAAGTGTGAAGTATGTAAAGATTAGTGCCTAGGGAAGACGGGAAAAGATTTTGAGGCTACGGAGCAAATAACGAGAATTATCTTGGAATAATAGTAAGTTCCCGTAGAATGCATAAGCATTGAAAAACCTAGGGTGTTGCTTAAAAACTTATGCTAGTACATAGCAAGGACTAGTGGTGACTACTACACAGTAGAGGACAAGTAAGTGTTTACATCCTGTTGTTTGAATTTTTCTGTCTCAGGGGGGACATAGTCTTGAGATTCTTGGACCTTAGTAGTAGTTATGCGGAGTGTCTGTTTTCCTGTTATAGTTGAAGGACTAGAGGGCTTATTTGAAACTAAACTTAGATCAGAGGATTAAGTTAAAATAAGCAAAGAAAAGAGAAATGGTACAACAAAAAAGGAAACAACAAATTTAGTAAAGCAACAAACATGACACTTAAAGAAAAATGGAAAATTATGAGAAAAGATGGATAAGAATGAAAATTTCCAAGATAAGATGAAAAAATAAAATCTGTAACAGAGAAATTTTTCTTATGTGGGTTGTGCTTGGATAGGAAAATAGGGAATCATTATAAAATAGTTTTATAAGATCCAAGTATGAACAGAAAAAGGTGACTAAAAGAAAAACAGAAGATGTGAAGCTTTCTGTTTTCTGCCTTTTTGTAACATAAGAAATCGAATTTAGAAAATTATATTTTTCTGAAATTCAAAAATTATAGTTGGTTGGTAGGATTTTGGATGCAACAATTGGATGAACTGCGCTCTTTATCTGCAAGAGTGTGGGAAAATTTGGATGAAGATATATTTTGATTTTCAAAATATTGCATTCATGTAGAATTACCAGTATATTCAGGATGTGCGCATCATGTTTTTAAAAAGGATTTTTGAAAAATTTGCATAAATATTGGAGGTACCTCTTAGGCATACATGCATTATTATCTTGTATTACACTTCTCACAAGTGCACACTGTTTGCAAATATTGGATGCACACATGATGGATGGATATTACGCGAGGGGTTATCCATATTTACCCTTATCAAATTTCGGGGACGAAATTTCCTAAGGGTGGGAGAATGTAACACCCGCATTTTATGACAATTAAATATTTAAATAATGCATATGTGTATATATATGCATAGACATAAATATATACAAGAAGAAATTGGTTGCATGCAGTGTAATTATGTTACATGCACTAATTTACAAATATTATGCATTAATAAGAAAAGAAAAATGTAAGAAAAAGATGCATGCAAATTGATAAGGGTACATGCAATGGTTTAAATGAAATGTTGTAACAATCATGAAAAGAAGGAATAAGAAAAGAACAATTACCATCATTGTTCTATGTCTTGTTAACAAAAGCCTAAGTAGTTCAGTTGGTTAGAGAATGTGGCTTTCATGTGAGAGGTACAAAGTTCGATCCCCGCCGGCGCCATATCTTTGTTTAAAGGGAATGGCAAAAATAATGCATGCTCTAAAGAGAAAATATGTATAAATGCACATATAAGGAAAGATATACATATAAAGAAGTATAGAAAATACATGTATATGAAAATATTGTTGGATCTCGCTATATGGCGTTTAGATTATGACAACTATACATTTATATATATATTATTATCGACTAACTTTGTCTTGCAGGAAGATGCTCAACAATAGATTCAAGCGCTATAATTGAAGATTAAATATGTTTAGAGTCTGTTAGTATTAGTATTAATTGTTAAAATCTTCCTTGATGAAACACAAACATGCACATTTTAATATATATATATATATATATATATGATTTTATATGACATGCACAAGGCATAGGTCTGTTACAGAAAACAGACGTCTGAATTATTTAATTCAGACGTTTGTCTACTGAAGCAAAGATATAAATTTCCCATAATATTCAGACATCTGAGTCAAAAATTTCAAACGTCTGAATAACCTCCAAAATGACCTATTTCCTTGCTATTTGAATTTTACTCAAAAACAGACATATGAAATTTTCATTCTGACATCTGAATACGAAGAGATGCAACTTTAAATGAAGAGTCACAACTTTCTAATCCATATCTTTTTATCGAATCTCTTCATGATAAGTTATATCCTTTTATATATTATAAATAGAGACTTGATTAAGTGGTCAAATCACCGAATCTTACTACAATTCTTTCTATCTTTTCTAAAAGATCTCTAAGCACTTCATCTTCATACTCTAAAGATTTTAATCTTTTAAACCTACTATATTCCTTCACAAATTACACTACTATCATCAAGGAAAGGTTATAGGAAGGGTGTACTTCGAATTGACATATCCGTGTTAACAAGAACACAAGTAGTCAACAAGTTTTCTGTATTGTGGAAGTCCTCTTCAGTAGTTGAGGCAAGAAATCCCGTTCGGATGTTCGGGTAGCTGTAAACCAATTCCTCCGGGTGAAGTGAGGGTTGTTGTGTTAGTGAAATTCCCGAAGTGAGTCTAGGACTGGACGTAGGACAGTGGTCCGAACCAGTATAAAATCGACCGTGTGATTTTTCTTACAGCTACTACTTTACCATTCTATATTTATACTCCATACTACACGATACTATACCGCTGCATAGACCCTTTTCAATTGGTATCAGAGCAAGGGATTCTAGAGATCGTAACAACATCCTAGAATATATGGCAATAAAGAAATCTAGTTAAGGAATTATAAAGAAGAAGAGAAACAAAACAGAATCAAAAGAACAATGTCCCATGGCTAAAGTCAGATCACAATCGGTATGTGTAGATTCATTATATAAAGATCTTTTGTTAGACCATGAAAAATTGTTAAAAGATTTTAAAAGTTTAGGCAAACTTAATGCAATTATTTTAGCTAAATCTAAAGATTGTGAGCAAGAAAATTCCAAATTAAAAGAGGAAAATAATTTTTTAGTAAAACAAGGCAATTGTTTTGAAAATACTTTAGAAGAGCTTTTTTTTCAAAAAGATTTCCTTCAAAAAGAAAATGAGCAACTAGAAGATATAAACAAGGTTCTTTTAAAGGAAATTGATCTTTTACAAAATAAAAATGCATTTATAGAAGATTCTTTAAATGATTCTTGTTCTTTAATTTGTCTCTTGAAAAAGAGAATGAAGCTATAATTGGAAAGAATTTAGAATTATCTAAAGAATGTGATTTTTTAAAAGTTAATAATAAAATTTTGCAAAAAGAAATTTGTGACTCAAAAAAAAATTTTGAAATTTACAATTGTCTTTTAATTCAAAATCTCAAATTTATAATCTTGAAAATGAGAATAGTACTTTGAAAAGGAAGAATTCTGAATTAAATAAGGAAAATGATAATTTAAAAGTAGAAAAATTTCTTTTGAAAGTGTTAATCGTGACTTTGGAATCAAATTTGAAAAATGTACAAATAAGTTAGCAAAATTTTGATAAAGGTAAAAATGATTTAAATTTGAT
Organism: Allium sativum; assembly: GCA_030737875.1. Classification (NCBI taxonomy): domain Eukaryota; kingdom Viridiplantae; phylum Streptophyta; class Magnoliopsida; order Asparagales; family Amaryllidaceae; genus Allium; species Allium sativum. The sequence continues at coordinate 807,676,362 of CM060916.1, forward strand.
TTTATCTAGTTCTAGACCTTTACACGACAAAAATGGTTTAGGATATAATAAAACTAATCATAGGAATAGTACTAGATATGCTTTTATGAAAAATATGACTATTAGTACTAAAGCACAAATAAATCCAAGATTCAATTTTTGTCGAAATTCGAATACTCCTATGACTAGAAATATTTATAATAAATCTAGAAGTACCAAAGGAAATATCAATATAAATTATTTAAGTATTTGGGTTCCTATAAATTGGAAAAATAGAGAAAGATATATTGATGATTATTTTGATTCAGTAATTAATAATGAAAAAATTATTTTTAAATGTTCCATTACACCCTCTTGGGTATGGTTACCTTCCATTTAACCCTTGGTCCCTGACAAAGGAAGTGGGTACCAAAGTATTTATCATATATTTTTTTGTAGGTGCATCACAACAATAAGTTTAGTCAAAAATCTTTGAAATTTTTGGAAATAGAGCCCAAAATGAAAGAATAAATCGGAAAAATTGGTAAACTTATATATTTATATTGATATGCAATTATTCTTTTACACATCATATTTCATATTAATGGTCAATTGATATACTATATCATTTCTACATATTTTTATATAGTTTCTTATGGAAATACTTCATATATCACAAGCTCATAAGTAAATAAAGCTTACAATTTCTCCTTTGACTTATATATGAGTACATCTCTAAATGATTCTGTAAATATGCTTTCGTATGATCAAATTGTAGCTTGTGACATGAAATATATAATGAACTTGAATATAAACTTATGAGTTATATATAAACATGAATATCATATGCATAACTCAGAAAAACTATATATTCAGCCGATTAATCCCAAATTCAGTTGTCTGAATATTCATGGGATCAAAATTTTATCCCAAAATTCAGTCATTTGAATGAGCTTAAAAATATCTATCATCTATTTGTTTGTTTGTGCTTATTACATATGCGTATTGTTTGTGCATATTCATGCGAATTGTTTACATAAGTATCTCCTTTTTGTCAATGACAAAGGGGGAGAAATATATGATAATATATGCATATTGACAGGGTGAGTTATCATTATCAAAAAGGGGGAGAATGTTGGATCTCGCTATATGGCGTTTTGATTATGACAACTATACATGTACATATATATTATTATCGACTAACTTTGTCTGGCAGGAAGATACTCAACAACATATTCAAGAGATATAATTGAAGATTAAATATGTTTAGAGTCTGTTAGTATTAGTATTAATTGTTAAAATCTTCCTTGATGAAACACACACATGCACGTTTTAATATATATATATATATTATTTTATATGACATGCACAAGGCATAGGACTATTACAGAAAACAGACATCTGAATTATTTAATTCAGACGTTTGTCTACTGAAGCAAAGAATAAATTTCACATAATATTTAGACGTCTAAGTCAAAAATTTCAGATGTCTGAATAACCTCCAAAATAGCCTATTTCCTTGCTGTTTGAATTTTATCCATAAACAGACATTTGAAATTTTCATTCAGACATCTGAATACGAAGAGATGCAACTTTAAATGAAGAGTCACAACTTTCTAATCCATATCTTTTTATCGAATCTCTTAATGATAAGTTATATCCTTTTGTATATTATAAATAGAGACTTGATTAACTGGTCAAATCACCGAATCTTACTACGATTCTTTCTATCTTTTCTAAAAGATCTCTAAGCACTTCATCTTCATACTCTAAAGATTTTAATCTTTTAAACCTTCTATATTCCTTCACGAATTACACTACTATCATCAAGGAAAGGTTATAGGAAGGGTGTACTTCGACTTGACATATCCGTGTTAACAATAACACAAGTAGTCAACAAGTTTTCTGTATTGTGGAAGTCCTCTTCAGCAGTTGAGGCAAGAAATCCCGTTTGGTTGTTCGAGTAGCTGTAAACCTATTCCTCCGGGTGAAATGAGGGTTGTTGTGTTAGTAAAATTCCAGAAGTGAGTCTAGGACTGGACGTAGGACAGTGGTCTGAACTAGTATACAATCTACCGTGTGATTTTACTTACAGCTACTACTTTACCATTCTATATTTATACTCTATACTACACAATCCTATACCGCTGCAAAGACCCTTTTCAAATATATGCGTATATATGTGTGGAATTATATATATACAAGAGAAAAGTTCAAAATAAGGCTGCAATAAAAGAAATATATTAAGAATTAAATAACGGCGTAACACTGTTTGAATTTTGAAATCGAAATAAAAGTTGTGCATATATATATACACACACACGTAAAATGGGCATTAGAATTTTCGTATACATATAATAATATTATATATAAATATAATATTTAAAGTAAATCAAAGAGAGTATAACGGGATATTAATCAAATGTTTAAAATCAAAAACATCAAAATGGTTAACATCTTCCCAGAAAAGCTAGTGGGACCCGGGGGTCGACCATGGGGTTAACACAAACATAGGGGGTCGACCCTAGGGTCGACACATACATATGGGGGTCGACCGCATACACATCTGGACTGTTTTCTTAACCATGTTCATTGCTGAATCAACGCTGCGTCTACGATAAGATCCTGAACACCTATAAATAGGCTAGCAGAGCCTAGTCTATATCTCACGTTTTCTGAGAAGCCGCCTAAGCTCTGCCGTTCTTCTTCCTCCTCAAATCTCTTCAGAAAAATAGAATAACTAGTTTACGAAAATTCGGATTTAAGATATGGAGGAAAATAATGAATATCAATAAAGAAGGTGTTCAGAATTCTATTCAAAGTATTGTAAATTCTTGTATTTGATCAATTTAAATTTCTCCTCTTTCGTCCCTTTTTTTTCTAATTAAGAATTGTGATCCATGGTTGTTTAGATTCTAAATTCAGTTAGGGGAACCATGGAATTCTAGATCTGGACCAGATTAATGATTTGGAAAGCAATTAGGTGAGTGGATTTAAAATATACCTTTTTGATAATGGTATATTTATCATTTGACATTCCATGTTATTATGCAATGTAAATCTGCTAGAATGATTAATCTGTTAAAATGTAAATCTGCTAGAATGTTAAAGTATTAAAACATTAATATGTTGAAATGTTAATACGTTGAAATGTTAATATGTTGAAATGTAAACCTATTAACATATGTGTAACGATTACTGTTGTGTACATACATGTTCCATTACATGATAACTTGTGGCATATTATGTACTTGAACCCTTAACAGCAACAATTGGGATAATTACATGTTAATTTGTTAAGATGGAATAATTACATGATTTGATGATTACATGTTATTTTAAAGTGAAGTTAATTACATGTTAGGAATAACTTGCGACATGATAATTAGAATGGACTTATTGTGACATTAAGTATGACATGTAAAATATAGATTACACTAAAACTTGGAAGAATGAATATGCCTAAACTTACAGTAAATAGAAAATTGTAACTGCACTTAGACACGAGGTTAAATTCAACTTGTGGTAGATGCCTGCCCGGAACCGCCTGGCAAATTCATCATTCACAAGTTGCTAATTTAATGTGAGGGGTCTAGTGCGTAACTATACATGTAATGGTGCTAAGTCGCGAGGTTAAATTCAACTTGTGGTAGAAGTCTGCCCGGAACCTCCCGACAAATCCAACATCCTCAAGTTGTTAATTTAATGTGAGAGGTCTAGTGCATATATATATATATATATATATATATATATATATGGAAAAAATGGCAAAAGGAGATCCAAGAAATGAGGAGCCGCCAGGAAGAAGAACAGATCCACCAGATCTATCAACAGAAATAGATACAAATGCAGTCAATGGATCAAGACCTGATGCTTCTTCATGGGCAGACAAAGTTCGCAACAATGATTTCAGAATGGGCAACAACAATTTCAAATTGTGGATGAACATTAAAAAATATGAGATGACAAAAGACTGCGTTGTAATACCAGACGAAATCATAGACATATCAAAGGTAAGATGGAACAACACAATTATTTGCAAAGTTTATGGATCAGACCATCATTTTTCAATTCAAATGCTACATAGATCAGATCTGGAAACCAAAAGGTAATTACAAGCTTCAACTACAAGTAGAAAATTACATGATTCAATTCGCAAATAGTAATGATTATGAAGACATGTTAGAAATTGGACCTTATACATATCAATCATGCTACATAATCATGCAAAAAAGGAGACCTGGAATGGAAATTTTCACAAATAACATCACAAACATGCCGATCTGGATTAAACTATATGACCTGAAACTTGAACACTGGGATGATGAAGCGCTAAGCCGAATCACCAGTGCCATTGGAGAACCTATGAAGCTGGATATGGTTACTGCTGAAATGACAAGAATGAAGTACGCCAAAATGTTGATAAATATAAGTCCTGCAAATGAATACAAAGAAGAAGTCACTGTCAAAACACAGATGGAGGAAATTTCAAAGATAAAAGTGGTTTATGAATTCAAACCATTTATATGTACGCAATGCAATGTGTTTGGACACAAAACAGAGACATGTATGCATAGAACAAAAGAAGCATGGCAGAAAAAACAACCACAAACTGAAGATGGAAATCACAATAATGGAAGACAAGAAAAACAAATGAACAAAGAAGTTGAAAAGGAGAAAGACACAAGGGTGGACAATGAAGTTGTAACTGGAGATAAAGGAGATAAAGAAATAAATCAAAAGAATAAACAAAAGGAAATCATAAAACAGAATTCAAGCAGAAGAGAAGAAGAGGCCTCAACATCAAACAAGTTTGAAGCGCTAAACATTGATGATGAAGAAACTGAACACGGAGAATCTGATGACCCAAATCCTGAAACAAAGCAAGAAAAAAATGAAGTTGAATTCATTAAAGACATTGCTAAAAGCATAGATGATAAGGACCAAATACCAGAGGATAACAATGAAGGTGCAGACATGGTAGAAGATAATCCAGCATACAAGGAAAAAGAAATGGGAACACCACAGCATGAAATGACAATAAGCCCTCTAAAAGAATAACAAGGGCTAGAAAGTCAGGTAAATGACAATTATTTCATGGAATGTATGGGTAATTAATACTGATTTCAAGATGAATCAGATATTAAACTTCCTTAATAAAAGTAAACCAAGTATAGTTGGTTTATTAGAAGATAAGCTAAATAACGATATGATGGAAAAATTCATGATGAAAATGAACAAAAACTGGGAATGCAGGCATAATAATGAATGTGGCTCTAAGGGCAGAATGATGTACATGTAGGACAAAACAGTGTGGCAAATGTCTGTCATAAAGAAAAGTACACAACAGATTACCTGCAAAGCCAAAAATAAAGGAGGTTTTAACATGTACTTGACCATAGTATATGCAAAAAATCTATATACAGACATGGAAGTTTTATGGAAAGAACTGATAGACACACAGGCACATATCGATGATGCATGGATGCTCATAGGAGATTTCAATAATGTTCTTAAACCTAAGGATAAAAAAGGGGGTATACTAGTACCTTTTTCACATATAAGAGGATTCACACTGTTTAAACGCCTGTGGAATGGCAGAAACTAAAATACAAGGGTACAACTTCACATGGAGGAGGAAAGGAATTGCAACACATATTGACAAAGTGTTAAAAAATATGGATATGATGCAAAAATGTCAAAATTTAGCAGTCATAGCATTGCCAAATAACATGAGTGATCACACCCTAATTATCACTAAGCTGAGCACAAGTAAAACACAAGACAAAGGCAGGCCTTTTGAATATATCAACACGTGGAAAAACATTGAAGGATATGATGAACAAGTCAATGAAGCCCTCAATTATACAGCATGGCGAAACCCATTAGAAAAATTTCAAAGAAAAGTTAAAAACATGGAATAAAACTAGGCCAAAAAATAATGCAGATAACTTGGATTTGGAAAAAAACTATATGGAAAAGTTGCTGAAGGCAGATATGCACCCTGAAGATGAATCTTATTTTGAAGAAATGATGGAAGCAAATACAAATTTGAAAAACGAAATGCACATGAACTACAGGGATGCCATACAAAAATCAAAAATTAGTTGGCTGAATGAAAGAAATTATAGCACTAAATTTTTTTATGCAAAAATGTCAATGGGGAGACATAGAAACAACATACAAGCATTGATAAATGAAACAGGGGAAATCATATATGATTCAGAAGCTATACAAGAGCATGCAGTTCATTACTATAAGGACATGTACAACTCAGAAGATATCCAATGTGAGAAATTTGAAGAAATCAACTACAGAAAACTGGTGAATGAAAAAGGATGTGATCACATGACTAAAAAAGTTGCAGATGAAGAAATAAAACAGGCAATTTTTTCACTGAAGGATGAAAAATCCCCCAGACCGGATGGACTGTCAGCTAAGTTTTACAAAATTCATTGGAATAGCATCAAAGTAGTTTTAAAATCTGGTATAAATTATTTGTTTAATAATCCTGTAATGCCTGAAGGTTTGAATCATACTTTCATAGCCCTTATTCCAAAAAAGACAAACCTTCAAGCATTTCAGATTATAGACCTATTTCCTGTTGTAACATGCTTTATAAAATTATTACTAAAATTATATGCAACAGAATAAAGCATGTATTGACAATCGAATTTCTGAAGCACAATATGCTTTTATTCCAGGGAGGAACATAGCAGAAAATATTCTTTTGTCCTATGAGTTAATCAGAAATTTCAACAAAAAAGGCACAAAAAATTCTGCATAAAGGTAGATCTTTAGAAAGCCTATGACAGAGTAAACAGGAATTTCATATGCTACATGATGGAGAAAATGGGCTTTCCTAAAAAACTTACAAGACTGGTAAAAGAATGCATCACCATACCTACATTTTCTAATAACATAGATGGTATACCAAGGGGATACATTACTTCTACAAGAGGAATAAGACAAGGAGATCCACTATCTCCTTACCTTTTCACAATAGCTATGGAATATATGTCCTTAAAACTAGAGGCTGCTGTCAGAAGAAAGCAAATGAATCCAATAAACAATATGCAACCATGTATATCACATTTATTATATGTAGACGATGTCATGATATATGCTAATGCAGATGTGAAAAGTGCTCACTGTATCTATGAAATAGCAAAGAACATGGAAGAATTAGCTGGATTGAAGTTTAATCAACTCAAGAGTAAAATATATTTCAGCACAAGCTGTAATAACAAGGAAGAAATTCTACAAGTGCAAAGATTACAAGAAGGGCAACTACCAGTGAAGTATCTAGGAGTGCTTATGTCTAGTGAATATCTCCATTATTCTGAATGCACAAATTCTATTTCAAAAAATAATGGACAAATTTGATAGTTGGGACAACAAGTTGTTATCTATGGCAGGAAGAGCAGAACTAATACATACAGTGATAACACCAATGTTTTTATATTGGGTTTTGGTATACTATATCCCAACAGCCACGATCAACAAAATAGATGGGTTATGTGCAGATTTTTTCTTGGGTGGAAAAACACACAAGATCTCATGGAGTAAACTTTGCAGACCAAAGCAGGAAGGGGGCATTGGTATTAAAAGCTTTGACAAACTAAGGAAGGTTGCCAATCTTAAATTAATTCATAAATTGTTTTTTGTAGATAATTTATGGACAAAATGGATGAAGGAAAAGTACTGTAAACAAGGAAATTTCTGGGTTATGAGCATTAACAACAATATGTCTTGTACCATGAAAAATATGTTGAGGCACAGAAGTACAGCTCTACAATGCACGAGTTGGCAAATTGTAAATGGTAATAACAATTTTATGTGGACAGAACCGTGGATTAATGATAAATGCTTGACCAATATACTTGGATGGGACAGATTTCATATTATTGAGAGCAAGTACAAAAAAGTGAAGGAAATTATACAAGGCTAACAATGGAATACATCAAAATTTTCAGAAACCAGAGAAGTGGAAGGGCAAATTAATAGTATAAAAATCCATGACAATCATGAGGAGGATTTCTGGACATGGATTGATACACAGAATTTTTCCTTCTCACAAACATGGGAAAAAAATCAGAAACAAATATGATAAAGTGGACTGGTACCCTATAATATGGAATACTATCAATAGCAGGAAAATGTCATGTGGAGTTTATAGAATTATCATGAAGAGAATTAATACAAAAGACAAACTGATTGAATGGGGAATGAACATAAACGAAGAATGCGTGCTATGTGAAGATCAAAAGGAAACTGTTGATCATATCTTCTCTAACTGTGCTTACAGCAAATATATATGGACACTCATCAAATTAAAATTAGGGATGCAAGAAAATACAGTTACCCCCCTTTTGCTTTGCAGCGAAATACAGAAGATCCAGCGTCACTTCCAACCACAAGATAAAGCCATCTACCAGCTAGCCTCGCAGCAGTAACCACCACAGCATACCATATATGGCAAGAAAGAAACGACAGAATATTCAGTCAAAAGAAGATGAACAAAATAGAGAGAGAAAAGGTAATACAGGTTGAAATAGCTTACCTAATGCGCAAATCAGCTAGAAGAAGGAGCAGCAACAACTCGCACAACCGGATTCTTCAAAATTGGGGAGTGGAACTGCATGACAACGGATAAGTAAAACTCTAATCAGCCGCTATGTTTTTAGGGTTGATGTCGGTGAAATAAGAATGAAGGAAAAGGAGGCCGATGGGTTTTATTATTTTGGATTGGGCCGGCTTCAAATTTGAGTGGACTTGTATTTTCTTTTTTATTTTAATCTTGTGTATATGGTTGAGATGTTATTTTAGAGAGGGGATTACTATTGATGTCATACTCTTTTTCCCTACTACCCTGGTAGGGTTTTTTAAGGAGACGAATCAATTAGGTGTTCTTTAACGTCATTAATAAAGAACCGTTATATATATATATATATATATGAATATGTGTAAATAACAGGATAGATATAAATGTCATTAATTGTAATTAATGGAAATGAATGGAAATGAGTGATAGTTACAACAGTAAAAGAATGGAATGAACGGGGAGTGATAATAACCTATTATAACTAATTAGGTTAGTGAGAATGTTAAATAATAGGTAGGCTTGTCCTAAGGACAAGTGGAAATTATTACATAAGTTATAATAAATGGGAAAGAAACTTATTAATAAACCTTAGCTAAAAGAACTAAGTTAATAAGTAAACAACAACAAGTTGTGGTGACAGTATAAGATGAAATTATGATTAAATGAGAAAGAACAAGGTGAATATATGGGATGAAGTAAATTATATTTAATCATAAATAATAAGTGACATGTTAAAAAGAAAACATGTGAATTGAGATAACTTATGTAATGAGATAAGTTGTACTTAATTGTAAATTAAGTAATCTGCAAATTGGGAAACCTGAAACTTATTGTTTGTAATAAGTAGAGAAAAGGGGGAAAACTTATGAAATGCCATAAGTTGTGCTTAATTACAAATTAAGCGATTTACAAATCTGAGAATCTAAATCTTGCTAACAAGAAGAACATGTTATCTGTAAACTTGAGAATCTGAAATCTACTAATAAGAATAACATGTTAAAGGCTTATTAATGAACTTAACTGGGTTAAGTTATATAATTGTAATTAATAAATGAGAGGAACTTGTTAACTTGAATAAGAAGTCAATATGGATAGGAATAACCAAATTGAATGGAAATCTGGAAGGGAAGAGCAAGCACGTGATTAAATGATTAGAATTGGCGTAATAACACATTAACTGAGGCGCTTGGACCAGTCCGTATGTCCAAGTGTGAATAACCCAACGAGGTATATCATCGTGGTGTCATGGGACACAAGGGGAGTGCACGTCCACCTGATTATTCTGCTTGTTCTTCTTTTTCTGCCTGTTGTTCTACTGATATTCTGCTGGCTCCAAAGGACTGGAAGGGGAAGCACGCGACTTCGTGGGACGTGGAGAGTACTCCTGGTAGTCCTCTGTGTTGTGACAGCGTTCTACTATGCTCACAGATGTTAGGTCTACACGTTTCTACCCAGTGAGTATGCCTTAATTGCCACGATAGTGGGTAATCAAAAGACTGTAGGGTAGCATATGTGATTCGCCGATCCAAGTTGCCTTGACTAGGCTAGGTTACGACCAACCTTGAGTACTAACAGGTCTGACCATCCGTTTATAGCAAGTCGTGGGTACCTATCATCGACAGTCAGCTTGATACGTAATGTGTGATGTGGAAAGACAACGAGCTAAACCAAAAGACCATAGACCTTTCGTTATCAAGGCTATGGGTGAGGGACATGCCAATTAGGAATTTTGTTGTTGTTGATTGCTCTTGGGCTAGGTCACTAGTTCTCAACCTTTTTCGTCTTTCACTAGTTGAGGGAGGGGTCAGGCGGGACCATAGCCACTGAAAATGCAGACCTTGGCATCTGTGTATATAGATATCCGAAAAGCTCCCGAATGAGTTCCGTGTTTCTTATTCAGTTCTTTCACGGGACTCAATGCACAGTAGAGGATATGTACGGTTAAGGCATCGAGTACGATTGACGATACGTACGTGGGAAAGTCTAAATGCATGCATATCTGCTATGGGTGGTGTATCGTAGACTCTAGTGCATTACTCTATGATCTGATTCGATTAAAGGTAGCAGTCCTTACGCTTATGTAGCATGGCGATGGAGGTTCTATGCAGTTCGTAGCGTTGTTATGTAGAGATCCGTATGTCGCTCCGGCGTAGGATGAAGGATTGTGTACATATCTGTGACGTTACGGTGGTGCGAGTGGGGTACAATGAGGTGTACCTTAATATTGGGAGTAGCTACATATATACCGTATTAGGTTAATCCAATCGGGAGTAAATGGGTACAACGTATGTGTAAGCCTTGAGTGTTGTTAGCCCAAGTAACCCAATAAATGAGAAAAATGTAATTGAACGGTATATGTAGGTTTGTCCAAAATGTGTAGTTTAAATCTAGTCACGGAACTTGTGTTCTGACCCCCTCCTCATAACATACTCGCACATTAGATTTATGGCAGAGATATGATAGCTCTGGATATTGGTTAGGCAGTATTATTATCTGGGTAAGGCTATATTTGATTATATTATATTTTATCCATTCCGCTATGAGATATTTTCTGAGATCTGATATATTTTATATCTCTGTCTTTTCCACAAGATACAAAAGCAACCAACACGAGTTTCGATAGATTAGAATTTAAAAAAAACTAGTCTGTCAGAATTCAGGTTGTTACAGGAATGCTTCCCAGAATTTACTAGTAAAGATCGGATATCTATCACTGACAATCTTGGTGGGGACACCATGCAATCTAACAATCTCTCTCACATATGTATGAACAAGACTTTGAGCGGTTCCAGTCGATTTCACTAGAATAAAATGGGCGCTCTTTGTAAATTGATCAACAATAACCCAAATACTATCATTCCCTTTCTTGGTTCTAGGCAAACCATCAATGAAATCCATGGAAATATGATCCCACTTCCATTCTAGAACCTCTAATGGTTGTAACAAACCAGCGACTTTCATCTTGATTTGTTGACAAGTAGAACACCTGCTAACATATATAGAAATGTCCCTCTCCATTGACTTCCAGCAGAATGTGTGCTTGAGATCGTGATACATCTTACTTACCTCTAGATGGATACTAAGCTTGGACTTATGGCATTCGTCCATCACTTCTCTCTTGTGCTCAGGAATATCCGGAACACGAATATGGCCTAACAATCTCAGAACTCTCTTGCTATTAATCTGGAAACTTGAGACTTCGCCTTCTCGAATTCTCTCAATAATATTCTAAATGAAATCACCATCCTTCTGAACAATAGATATCTTCTCAATCAATGAAGGCGTAATAATAAGATTAGCGATGATTGCATTTTTCTGCTAAGTACATCAGCTACAACATTGGCCTTCCCTGGAACATACAAAATATCTAGATCGTATGCTACAAGAAATTTTAACCACTGCTGTTGTCTCAAATTCAACTTTTTCTGAGTGAACAGATACTTCAATGATTTATGACTTGTCTATAATTCGAACATTTCACCCAAAAGATAATGCCTTCATATTTTCAAAGCAAACACCATGGCTAACAGCTCTAAATCGTTAGTAGCATATCTCTTCTCATGCGGCTTCAGCTGACGGCTAGCATAAGCAACAACTTGGCCTCTCTGCATCAATACCGCACCTACTCCTTCATGGGAAGCATCTGTATAGATAGTCAAGTTCTGATTTCCATCTATAATTGTCAACACCAGAGCAGTAGTCAACCTTACCTTAAGCTCTTGGAAAGCTGCCTCATATTCCATCGTCTAATTAAATCTCGCATGCTTTTTTGTAAGCTTCACCAACGGGCTAAATAGCATTGAAAAATCCTTAACGAATTTCCGGTAATAGCCCGTCAATCACAGAAAACTTCGGACTTCTATGGGAATGCTAGGTTACTTCAAATCTCAAATGGCCGTAGTTTTGCCTGGATCTACTGAAATTCCTTCCTTTGAAACTACATGGCCAAGTAACTTCACTTCTTATTTCCAGAATATGCATTTAGAAAATTTGGCTTTTAATACATTCTTTCTCAGAATTTCCAAAATCTGTTCCAAATGCTTTGCATGCTCACTAGCTGACTTAGAGAAGACGAAAATATCATTAATGAAAACTAGCGCAAACTTATTCAATACCCTGCGAAATACTCGATTTATCAAATCAACAAAATAAGCAGGAGCGTAACATAAGCTGAACGACATTACTAACCATTTAAAATAAGTCTGGACCTCTGAAAGTTGTCAAAGGAACACATTCTTCGGTGATCCACAATTGATGGAAACCTATAGCTAGGTCCATCTTCGAAAACACTCGCGCTCCATTCAAGCGATCCAATAAATCATCTATGTGCGACGATGTATATTTAATTTTCAATGTTTGCTTATTGAGATCTCGGTAATGTACGCACAAGCTGAGAGTACCGTTTGACTTAGGAACAAATACCACGGTTGCTCCCCAACTAGAGAAACTAGGCATGATCAGACCTTTCCAAAAAAGCTGTCGAGTTTGATCACTCAACTCTTCTTTCTCATTCAATGTCATCCTTCAAATTGCATGCACAACTGGCCTTGCATTCTAGACTAAATCGATTCTGAAATCAATTTCTCTTCGAAGGGATAAGCTATCAGCTTCTGCGAACACATCCGCATAATCTCTAACAACGGGTAGATTCTCAATAGAAGTAGGGAAAACTTCTAGAGCAGACCAAAATTCTTTTCTATCTGAATTTTAGCCTTCGCTTGGTATAATAATATTCCCTGGTTTGGTTTTAACTTTGACAACTCTTTCAGTGCAATTAACTTCAGCCTCAAATTTAGTAAACCAATCGAACCCTAGTATAACATCAAATTCGGAAAGATTCATGATGATCAAATTAAAAGAAAACCGGTAACAGGAATATGAGATGGGTACTTTGCAATATAAACCAGAACAACGGAACCTCCTATTGGATTATGGATGTTAACGGATTCTTCAAGATTTCTCAAATTTAAATTCAATTTCTTAACTATATTACTTGAAATAAAACTTCGAGATGCACCCGTATCAAATAATACCGTAACAGGAATATTTTTAGCTGTAAGTGTACCTACCAAAACATTTGGTCTTCCTTCGCCGGTAGAAGGAGCTGGCGCATTCCGCCGATCATACACATGAGCCATTTCAGACTTTTCAGCAATGGACAATACTTGATAATATGCCCTATCTTAACACAATTGTAGCATTCTCTAGTATCTCGAGGCTTTTGACTAGATTCTGATCCATTCCTCTTTGGCCTCTTAGGAGCATTGCATTAATTGACCCAATGCCTATACTAGTCACAATTAAAGCATTTAATATTTGCTCGCTTATCTTCCTGGGGCTTAGCTGCTTCAGTGTTGCTTGCCTCAGGCTTCTTGTCAGAGAACTCCTTTTATTGCTGGCTTGACTTCTCTCCCAATCCGCTTGAGATTTTTTCTTATCGATCCCTTCATATCTACATGCCAGATCGGCAACCTCAGCAAATGGAAGTTCTATATGGGTTGTCACTCTGGTGTGGTACTTCATCCGAAGACCCTCAATAAATCGCTTATTTTTTCCGATTGGATCCTGAACTAACTCTGGTCCATAGCGAGAGAGTTCATTAAACATGTTGACAAACTCATGAACGGTTCGGTCGCCTTGGTAGAGATTAGCAAACTCGTCATGCAAGCGCTCGACTTCCTGTCATGGAACAAACCTTTCCTTAAAGACTTCTTTAAACCTGGCCCAGGTCATATAAACTTCTAGATCACCTACAGTCACTACTTCCCACCAAACTAGAGCCTCGTCTTTAAGTAGCCAGGATGCTAAAAATCTTTTCCTGTTATTTTCCAATTCTAGGACTGTGAAGATCTGCTCACAAGACCTCATCCAAGCTTGAGCTTCCATTATAGTCCCGATGCCTGTGAAGGGCACACCGCCTAAGTTCTTATATTTGTTTGCGATAGCATTAAGATTAAATGGTTGTTGTGGGGTTTGTTGTGGCAATGCAGTCTCGTTGTTAGCTCCAGATTCTACTTCATAGAGGTCATGCTGATTATTAATAGCTTGGATATCACCCCTTCCTCAGCCTCTGCCTCTTCCTCGTTCACTTATTTTCATTTACTTCAGCGAATAGCAAGAAAAGAGTCATGCCAAAAGAAAAGATATCTCAAGGAATTTTAAAAACATAAAGACATATGCATAAATAATGACATAATGATCAAATTATATGCTTTTCTGATGTACTCACTCTAAGATATTACTAATCCTATTTCTAATGAGTTACTCGTCCTAGAATACTATTGATTCTATCTCTGGCGAGTCGTTTAATATGCCATACTCCAGAGCTAAGGTTAACCAAAGCTCTGATACCACTCTGACACGAACCCAAAACCTCGCTCCACGATGACAAGATCTGTGCTTAGAATATAACATATTTATCACATCATCATATTACAGAATATAGCGTAATACATAAAATCGAATAATAATTTACATTATATCATAACAGCGGAATCTTAACCATCAACATCAGAGTTACACAGATATAGGATTCTACTTAGTACATAACAAGTTTCACCAAATAGATAACATGTATATAGCGGAATCAAATATAATTGTACGTAAGATAATGTATAAAAGAGTTCATAAGAGATGATAAAAGATAAGTCTTCATCTTCATCCAAAAGAGCACCCAATGCTATAGTGCATATCCAAAAGAAAGCTAATCACCTGTTAACTTGGCTGCCGGTGTAAAAATAGGGGAACCCTAGTTTGCAAGGGAAAAACAAACTACGACTTAGTCATGGGACTGGTATGAGAAATACTATTGTTACTTAACTTATATAAGAATAAGTCACAGGACCACGCCGTATGTCACAGAATGGGTTTACTTCATTAGATTGCCAATGCATAACATAAAGTAAATAAATAAACAACACAAACCTTTTAAGAAAAATGAAGCTATTATAAGACTTAGGTCCCATCACACAATCCAACGCAAGTCGGAGGATAGAGTTTTACCTTATAATGACCAAATATGCTTGATACGCATAAAACAAAAATAATTTGGTATTATTATTAGTGTCTAAATGTTTTATAAACAATTTTCACATAAAGGTATCACTCCTAGATGGCATAACACCCCATCCTACTATGTCGCCAATAGTGTACAACTAAAACCATACGATGTCATATTGGAAATTGGATTTCCATCATGAGTCAAGACGATGGATGTCTCCTTGCCAGTTTCGAGGAACTCTAGCACATCCCTCAGGATCACGCCCTTAGTAACCCTTGGATCTTCAGGGCCAGTCCACTCTTACTTTTGTAGATTAGTTATTCCTGACCAATACATTTCCCAGTCCTATCGGACCTATCACAAGGTCAATATGCCGACCAATCATATCTGAGGCGCCTCGTTATCCATCATCCACATAAGTTAAAAGGTCTGCGCTCCATACCACGACACCACTTCTAGCTAGAAAGAAACACATGCACTCCCTGCGATCGCTATCCCGTTTTTGACTCATACGGGGGTGTGAGGTTGGAGCATTAACGCTACAACCCAAAAGCTATGATATTTAAAGTTGTGCTTTGATCATCATCCACAAAGCCCTGCTTTTCAACTAAAGCCTTGATCATTGTATCTTAGCATGCCACGTTGACAATCCATATCATATAACTTACGTCTACCAATATATAACCACTAAGCTCATACATCTCAGATAAGGATGTTAGGCAAGAGAATAAATTCTCCGCCACCAAACAGATATATATTTAATAAAAACCAATCAATATGTAACGAAATTCAACGTTAGACACACAATCCGTTTACAAGTCTGTTCTAGGTCTGAACGAAACTGAAGGCTCCTTATTCCCTATCATATATGTCTAATACAGGAGAGAGGTCCTCGCATATCCAGACAATCACCAAGTACGTCCGAACAATTACCACTATAACCTCTTCAAGGAAGCTACCCATATCAAAGGCATCAGTAGTAATCCATTAGATGTCCAGTCTTGCATCGTCTTCATTTTCTTTGACTTTTAGTCGTCGTTTAATTATTTGAAATGAGAATTAACTCGGTCTTTTCAAAATAATTATCATATATATAAATCAAATCAAATTCTTTCTTTGGTAAGTTATTGGCCTTCACAATTCATTTCACTACCTTATATTAAAAGGTTTAATCGAGAATTTAATTCGGTCATCGAATTAAATACTCCAGTCATAACATATCCAAAATTCATTTTATAAGTGTTCACGCCAAATCATACTTAACCATTTTCATTTTTATAAACCAAGTAAAATTGGTTCACATACATTCTAAATTTCTTATAATAATTTAAAACTATTTTTTGCTATATATATATATAGCTTAATTCGGTCGAACGACGTTTCAAATCATTCAGCTGCACTGACGCTGTTTTCATTCAGATTGAATTAAACATTTCTAACGATCTAACAATTGGATCTTAACATATTTCTTATTTTTGGAAAGATCTTTTCAAAACGAATCCAATGGTTCTAATTTCAGGAAAATCTGATGGTCGGATTTCTCGATATACTCGTTTAAAATTACTAGTCGAAAAACGCGAACTACCACTGTGCGATTTGTTTAATTTAATTTATATTTTTCCTACAAAAATATAGTTCGTTAAACGGCTTCCAAATTATTCAATTGAATGAATATATGTTTAACGCCTTTAACTTTTGGAAAATTTTGCCATAACCTCCTTTGTACGGAGTTCTCAGGAAAATCATAAATGACCTCAACAGGTCCAAATAAATCACCATATCTCAATACAACATGTGCACTGGGAGATGTGTAAAAATAAATCATCTCAATGCCCATGTGTGAATTAAAAATCATTGTGAACAACCATTGTGCCTTACACACAACCTCCAAGGGATGTGTAAAAATTAATTACCCCAATGCCCATGTGTCGTAACTACGCAAGAGCGACGTGTATGTTTTTGTCATCTCCAGACCTGTGTAGGGTTTATTATTAAATCCTACAGAATTATTTATAGGTTTAATTAAGTCAAAATCATGTCCTCTATTCATATCTAATCAACACGTTGTATACCTGATCTCAGTCATTGGTTCTCTTCGTACAACATCAAATAATTGAATACAATATAGTTCACAACATATAAGCATCAAGCAACTACATGATTATATGGGTATGATGGGCTATGCTTTGTAGTGTAGTCCAATACCTGTTTTGTATTCTATGGCGTTGTTCAATTAATCCAAGAAACCATCACTGGCATACACTTCACACACAGTAGTCATAAATAAATGAATAAATACTCAATCATTCAATGCCATTTAAGGCGCCACAAGTGTCCATCCACGTAGTATGAAATGCGAGTGTCACATAATCATACAATGCTTCTAATGCAATTTATTTGTGAATAGTTCTTGTGTTTAACTAACAATAATATAAATGAACTCATATAAGCAGTGATGGGCAACAACAAACATGATTAAATATTTTTAATCGCCAACTACTGATCAAATAAAATTCACTTCACTATTTTTGCCAATTATAGCTTGGCGCAAATTTAAACATTTACTTACATAATGATTAAAAATAATATTTTTACATCATTAACCGCTTACTAAAACCATAGTAAATTTTTATTATCATTCCATGTTTATCGTATTACTTCACTGTTATTTTTTTTATTTTTAACTACAATGAATTAACGTTCAAATCGTTAATTTCACTTAATTAATTCAAGTTACAGTTCCATGATATCAATACAGTTTCGTTTACATGTCACATACCTAATCTACATCGCATACTTTACTTATAAATCACATTTGTAACTAACGAAACTTATCTCATAACTTAATAAAATTTATTTGCTAACTTACATTAATTGTTCAACTCAATAATTAACTTTCATGCAACTAATTTTCTAATCTACCCCTTTCTAAAATGAGTTTATATTTCTCACCGCAAGTTCCACTCTGTCAATTCTTTTACATGGAGGAATGCGACTACTCCAAGCTCCAATGTGGCTATCTGAAGGTGCGCAGTGCTCTAACTTTGCTCTAATGCTCCTCAATGCTCAATAGAGATGAAATTAAGCATGAATAGGGTGGTAAACCCCTAAATCTCCATTGTCCAGAACTTTGGTGGTGATTAGAGAGGGTTATGAAGATGGAAATGAGGTATAGAGGAGGTAGGAGGAAGGCTAGGGGGTATTTGATGATTTGGAGGAGAGAAAGATGGAGTTTCAGAGGATGAAGAAGAAGAGAGAGGTGCGGATGTCATGCGCAGGGGTAGGTGGTAGTGCGGTGGGGTTAGGGTGCAGTTAAAAGGATGGAGTGTAGGCTAGGGTTAGGTTTTGTGAGGAGACCATTATTTCATGAAGAAAGGAGGAGCGAAATAAGGGGGAAGTGAAGGAGGAAATGAAGAAAAGGGATTTAAGTAGGAATTTATTTCCTACTCGATCTGATTTCCCAACTGCAAACTATTTCCGTTTGCTATGAAATTTTTTCACAAGATAATACACCCAATTATGGATCCAACGAATCAAGTTTCGTCGAATTCCGAGTTCGTTCGACCTTCCATTTTATTTTTTTTCTCTAGCTCAAATTAGCTTCAAAAAATATGACTTTTAGCATACATTTTCTTCTTGCACACCCACATGCTAACGCCAAAAATTATGAAACATAGAATTTTTCCATTATTTGACGATAGTAATCCCGATAAAAAGTGCCGTTGAATTCCGAGATCGTCACAATAATATTCCTTTGTAAACTGATCGTCTGTTTCTTAGCAAATGTGTTCGCCTCTCGCGGCCACATACTAACCCTGTTTAATGTGAAATTTGAAATCTAGAAATGATTGATTATTCTGATCCAACAAAATTTTTGTCAGTGCATTCTAAGGTTGTTGTCAAAATTTCACTTTTTAAGGGCTACGTAATGGTTTAAAAATCGAATTTTTAAATTCTGGCGCATTTCCCCCCAAAATTACATTAAAAATGATTTTTAAATTGGTTGTGAAATTCTGGGTTTTTACAGAATGTTTATGTAGATTTGATTGAAAATAATACATATATTCAAGTATTATATATATTCAAGTATTATTTGTTGTGTAAGTAGGGATGAATAAATAAGAATAGGTAGCATAAATAAGCGAATTTATCTTATGTTTATTCTTGTATAAAAAGACAAGTGAGCAATGAAAGCCCTTTTGTTTTGATCTATTTGATCTTATTAGATTTTTTGAGCTAAATTCTCATATCTATATGATGAAATTTAACGAGGAAAAACTAAGGGTTAGGGGGTATCCAAAAACACCTCTAACCAATTTACGTAACAATATATGTACTTAAATAATGATGAAGGGTTAGTGAAATCTTTTTGATATACAAACGACATTTTAGCCATTAAGTTAGAAGTAAAAGGAGATATTAATTATACGCTAGTTTAAAAAAAATGGATGCTTAACCCTATCATTGAATTATATATTTTTATTAAGGTATATTTCCTTTGTTAAGTAATTGAATGTGTGTCTTTTCCAAATGTATGAATCTGCTGTATGCGGAGTTAGTGTATGAAATATACATATTCTATGATATAAAATCTGGGAAATTGTTATAGTTGATATGTGCTAGTTTTAAGCTATGAGTGTTTAATTTATTTAATTTAGAATGGAGCATGAGTGTATTGTGAGTTGAATGGTTGTTTGCATCCGTTTATACATTGAGAGTATTATATAAAAATGTACATCATTATTGATGGGGATTTCATGCATACAACTGGGTGTATGGGGAAAGAGTTAGGGTAAAACAGTTTACACCTAACTAATAACAAAGAAAAGGGGTCAGGATAGGTGCTTGTCACCAGGTTTACATGGATCTACTTGGCATCAAGGAGGATGTCAAGTATGCACATGTCTTGTTTAAGCCTATAGGCCTTTGTGTGATTGGGATAATAGATAATAAGGAGGACCCAGGAAATGTGCACATTTGTGTTCAATATAAGGAAAATGACCATTAAAAACTGTAAAAAGTCAAGTCCTAGGTGGTGTTGTAGACTTAGCTATAATATAAGTTAGGGAACAAACCATTTAGGGGAGGGACTAGGAATTGGATATTCAACTTCAATGGTTGTATTGTGTTTGAATGCTTTGCTTTAATATGTATGAATTGCTGGGTATACTTGCTTGACCTTAGATTTATGTATGAATTGTTGTGTTTACTGGCTATCCTTAGATTCATGTATGAATTTTTGTGAATATCTGCTTAAAAATATGAAGTTCATTTTTAACAGTTGACACTTGAAAAGTTATAAAAAGGAAGTGACTGCCAAGTATAGATATAAATCTGATATACACAGATTGAACTATAGAGTAGGTATGTGATTGAATGCATGCTTTAATTTATGATTGCTTGGATGACTTGCTTTCAGAATTATATATGTACAAAGAGTGGTTTTATAATCGAATCTAAAGCAAAGAATTAACATGTCTATATTTGAAAATGTACATTATAGATCTAAATGGCCAAGGAGTATGAAATTAGCATGTTAAGACCTAGTGTGAATTGGCTAGATAAGCTCTTGGAAATGATATAAACACTTAAAATAATTTAAGTTATGTTAAAGAGCCGTAGGATGGACAATGGTGATGCTTGTCATGAATATTATGAATGTTGTTCTCTGTATTTACTGAATATTATGTATGTAGTCCTCTATATTTTATTGTATTATGTATGTTGGTTGGTAAGGGTATAACCTGTTGTATAGTTGTTTAACCAGTTAGCAACATTGAATAAACACACACACAGAGAGAGAGAGGAATATGTAGTAAATAGAAATACGTGATAAATAGGAACCTGTGTTTTATATGCAACTTTATTAATGAAATATACTCATACCAGATAGGTAACGTCTGACCCTATTGATTACCCTTGCAATCTTTTGTGGCATCTCATTCAAACAAAGTAGTTCATAAATTGTATTACAGTTTAGGAAGCACCATTTCAATTGGGGGTTGATGGACTAAAGAATTGGCTATTACAAATGTTTGGGAATAGATAAATAGTTACTATGTTTAATAAGTATGAGACTTGAATTTGTTCCATCATAACAGTATATGATATTTGGTTGTTACTACACAGTTCTTTAAATGTTTAAATTACACGTTAAAAAGTGAATGATCATTTTTGTATTCTGTGAACTTAATGGAGATCTGTGTTAGTTCTTGTTTTGTGCAAAAGGAGAGTCATGCCATATAAGTAAATATATGTATGTGGCTCCTTCTTAAAGTAGCCAAAAATGTATTGGTTGACATATATAGGTCTTAAGCTAAAAGTCTGAATGATTGTTGTCGAATGCAATAGTTTATGGGTAATAATATAATTTACTTCTTTAAAATGTTTTATTACGTTTTGTGTTGCTGAAGTAAGAATGGCATACAAGTTAATGTATGCACATGCCAATTCACTACACAGTAAGTTTTGTGCTGAAGTGAGCATGGCATACAAGTGAGCATAGGGGGTGTGCGTATATATATATATATCACGAGGTATATTATTTGTTTACATGTTTAATATTAACCCCAGAAAATGAATTTATATAAGTAGGGGATTAAATTGAGCAATGTTTTGGTAAATATTGTATACATATAGTTTGCAATGCCTGACCATCTTTATGTAACTGAAACTAAATAGCCGAACGACATGGAATTATAAATAAGCATTTATATGAAATGTTGACATGTTGATGAATAAGTATGGTCAGGAACACATTTATATTTATATGCATGAAATGTACCTTTGTGTACGCCATGTCTTGGTAAAAAAATTTTGAACAATTATATAATGAGTAGGCAGTGTTTTATAGTACTTAAATACAAGAAACCAAAAACTAATATATATGTAAACAAAGCCTAAATGACGAGTAGGCAATGTGTGTGTGTCCTTAATGCAAGGATATGCCAGTTATATGAGATGTATAGCCAAAGAAACAATGATATTTCGACCCTAAAAATCTAAAGGTTTAAGTTGCATGAAATATGCTTAATAGATATATAATTGCAAGGGACATTTATATGAGATAAACATGTGTTTAAAACTCTTTTTGGTTGTATAGTGATTACTTAACTTTAAACTGATCAACCTGCTTTTACTTTTAAATAATAGTCTGATCAATTAAGTAAAAACGACTTATGTATCTTCATATGCATAAGTTAAGTTTTGATTTTGCATATTGGTATTTTTATGTTGGTTGAAGAAGGGATCCTGGATGTAAATGACTGAAAGGGGAGGATGGCTCTGGTTTGTGTAAATTATAAATAAATTCAATATAAAAAATTGGTGAAATTCGGGGGTCGCTAAGTTCTCTAACTCTTGTCCATTTATCCCTCTTATGGGATGGTAAATTATGTTACGTTGTCTCAAATCGATATTCTATTTCTTCAGCCTACCTGAAATCTTAGGTTGGTACAAATATAACTTTGGAGTTTGACCCATTAACCCCTAAACTGCATGAGCTTCAAAATATGGTAATAGTTTCCTTTATGCTATCAACGAGAAATATGATATTTAATCCAATCATAGATAGTTTCTTTTAACTCCAGTAAACTATTTGCACATGTAAAAGATGGTCTCTAATTTTTTGCTTCTTCACACACAAGTGTTGTGTGTAGACACACCTAAGTAAATGAATAAATCTGTTGCATCCATCTATCGCTATAGTCATGGCCAATGGTGTTTTTGTGTGCCTTAACAACACCTAAAGGGCATTTTGGCGGTCATTAATCCATTCAAAATAATATTTACCCTCCTTTAATGCATTAAAGAACATTATGCATTTATTCATTATTGTAGAGATGAACCAACTCAATGTAGTATTCTTCCCTTTAGGATGTGCATTGCCGCCTTCGTTGGTAGGGTTTAACATTTCATAAGGCATCAAACTACTTTGTGTTGGCCTTAATTCCTTTTGAATTCATGATAACTCCAAGAAAGTTTCCTAATGCAACTCTGAAAGAGAATTTCAATAGGTACAACTTCAATCTATATTTCGTTAAGATTTTGAACATTTCCAACCAGTCATCCAAATGGTTTTGGCATACCCATGAATACATAAGCATGTCCTCCACATCATCTATTCAATCTGATTCTAGAACATTTCACTTACTAGTATGTGGTATGCAGCTTTTGCATTCTTCAAACCAAATGGCACATAAGTGCTAAGGATAATGTGATATGGTTCGTATATGATACTTGAGATATATGTATGTATGTATGTATGTATGTATGTATGTATGTATGTACATAGTAAAAGATGAATAATAAGTAAAAATGATCACATTAGAATTTTTATATTGGTTCAAAACCTCCATACTATAACCAATCCCGAAGCTCCCTTTGATGTTTCACTCCGCTTTTCCTAGAGGAATTAGTTTAACAAAATATATCTTTGAAAAACTCGTATTCTATATATAACATGGATATTTACTATTGGCACAATTGTTTCTATAATCTTGCTTGAGTGCAATATGTAAGAGTATATGGATTTATAAAAAGTAAGATTACTTAAATATGGATTTTGGTAATGTTTTATTTAGATCACTTCATCCTTTAAAGTGCATTAGATAATATGAGAACATGATAAAAATGGAATGTAGATTAGCCAATCTCAATCATAAAATATATCATATATATAGATAATCAATTTATTTATCAACGATTACGATCCTTATAGTAAGTTTCTTTAGTCAAGAGTTGTAATGGTTGAGGAGGAGATGTGAATAATGAAGGGAAATAGGAATGTCCTTTTAAAATAGTTAGTATATAAATCAGAAATTTGAATACCAAAGTAAGATGTCTAGCTAGAAAAAATGTAAATTGAAGTGTAGTTAGGTGTCTGGTACATATATAACATGTTTTACTAGTGTTTATTATTGAAACACAAGACATGGCTCAGATGTCTGGTACATAAAATCATTCATCTGGTTTTCAAATAATTTGGTAACTAATACTTGATTCAAATGTTTAACTAGTATAATCAGATGTTCGGTCTAAAGGAAAATGCATAAGTTAATTTTCTTTGAGTATTTCAAAATGAGTTTCACCAATTTGGATTATTGATGTGTATGTATGGTTCAAGGGAGATTATATAAGATTTCTAAGGATAAAATAAATATACAACCTTAAATAATTTGACTAGTCCTCACGCTAAGAGATGATATCGTTTATTTTTGCTCGATTTCATTTATCTTGTACCTGCAAATGATTGTGTTTTTGTCCACATACATTATTATATGGTTATTATCACTAGAATTCGAGAGGTGAAACTCGAGCATTCCCTCCCCCTCCCAGTAATGATGATGACAAGTGTACAATCTATCAAAAATTGTTATAATGCAAGCACCATACATATCATGCATATACTGCCCCTTAATCTGTTATCTTTTCCATTATAAATCCACATATATAATCTCTTCCCTTTTTTCACTATCAACAACACAAGATATACATGTAGAGAGTATGTGTAAACACAATAACATAGTGTAAACACAAGAACACATGTATGAATAATGGTTATACAATGAGAATAAAATGTTACAAATGCATAAATGATTTTTTTAAAACATAACAACTACATAACATATCACAAAATAAAAAAGAATAGAAGTTGGTTGCAAAATAAAAAACACGAAATGCAAGAAAATAAACGAGCTAAACATAACAATTTCATAGCTTAGGTTCACAAAACGAGACACAATATGACAATGTTTGTAAACACAATAATTTTCATGATTACAAATAATAACACAAAATGATTACTGAGACACATCAACATAATGCAAGGTACAAAATGTATAGTACTAGTACTAGTTTGAATCGTTATAGAAAAACCTATTATGTGATAGTAATGACAAAGCAGTACATATCAGTGGAGGAATAGGAGAGGGAAATGAAGATGATTAGAAGGAAAAACATCTACGAACCTTGGTCATTCTTATGGAAAATATCTCTCTAAGCAAAAACCTTCTTTTCTAGTGTCCTTTGAATAAGTAATCACCCATTAATCTCATGGAACTAAATCGTGAACAGATTCTTTGAGATGAAGTTCAGTACGAGTCTCCATAATTTTGGGTTTGGAGTGATATATGTTTCGTATGGAGTTGAAAGAGAAGGCTGTGAAGGTAGGAGTTGTTTCGATGGTTCAACAGTGTAACGCCTTAGGTATTTTAGAAATAATAAATTAGAGTAATAAAATTGAATCGAAACATAAATTTTCACAAATGTCTGAGTACGACAACGAGGACTTTATCATTGTAGTTGAAGCAAATTTCTGGAAAATTTTCATATATAACTAATTGGGATCCAAGTTAGTATGGAGAAAATATGAGGATGAGAAGGAGTTTAAAATAATGGGATGATCGAACTATCCCAAGGGCAGTCGACCAATTCCTAGGGAGGTCGACCGTTTCCCAGGGCGGTTGAACGTTTGCTAAGGCAATCGACCATATTGGTGCACTTGGATGCAATTTTAGGGCGGGTGCGACCTGAATCCACCTGGCCTTTTGATAAGGTGAGACTTGAACCTAGTCATTACTCTAGGTAAGGGATGCGATGTGCCCAAATGATTGGTTTTCCTCTATGATGTGTTCAAATGGTTGGATGGACATTGTGACATGTTCCTACGGATAGGTTATGAGGAGTGGTATAATTGAATGAGTAAGATGGGAATGATGCTTTCATATGGAACTAATCTAGGGTTAATTTAATAGTAGTGAAGGCCCTTAGTAACGGTATAAATATACCCTAATCCTAACCATAAAATCTTAATATCTCTTCAGAATTTATTCAGTCTTCTTTTTCCTCAAAACACCTTTCTATTCCAAAATTTTAAAAAAATCAAATTGGACAGGAAAATTCACAGAAGGTTAAAGTTGATGGGAGTCCATGCTATTAGAGCTTATGTTCTAAATGAGTGGAATCTATATTTGAATCGGAAAGGTTAAATTAATCGGTGTTAGATTTCCTCTTGGTTACTTCATTAAATAAAATATGTATCTAAATTTCTTTAAACTTTTGATTGACAAGGTAAATCTAATCATGTAGGATATATTAAGGAACTATGATTTAAGGACTTAAATTGATATTATTCAATGTTAAATTTGAAAACTTGACCCAAATTGAATATGTAAAACAATAATTAGGTCAAAACAACTAAATTTGGAAATCCAAATTTGCAACACTACAAAAAGAAAAAGAAAATAATACTAAAACATGATCATGATTAGTTAATCTATAATTTAAACATTTAAATCAGTTAAGGCAAAAACCACATGTGTGACGGCGGAATATTAAAAGTTTGACTTATTGATGATGTAGTAAATCTTGAGTTTAATAGCCTAGTTGTTAATCCCCCAAAATATCCATACGCACATTGAGCAAAGGACGCGGAATGGGCACCATCAGAGTCGGCTGTGCATGATGTTATCTGAGGCGCTTAAACGACTCACAACAGACAGGATGCAACCGCACAGAGCAAGACCCAAATATCAAACCCAATACAAGTCAACCAGTACGACCAAAGATGATGGCACAATATGCTATGAGAGGTGCGACCTGATAAAGATCAAGGTCGTATATCATGTAGACCGCTCAAACACTGAAACAAAACAAATCGCCCATTCAACATAGGCGGGAGCGACTTTATGGCATAGCCGTAGGGAAAACAGTGCTATACAGATGCAGCAAAAGGACGAGTGCCCTGAAACCAAGATGGTCAGTCGTACAAGGAACAAAGGGGAATTGATTCCAGTCCCACGTTTTGCTCTTATAAAATTTCTCAAAGCAGTCATGCTCACATGGACACCCACTTCTACGGACTCGCACAACTACTCAAGACACTCGCTCCATTGAGTCGCTCACACATGGTAGCTGAATACAGCCACGGACAGCTGGCTATAGCTAGCCGATAGCATGATTACAATTAATAAAATGAGCGACCCGTAGCTGGCATAAACAAACTTCAGGTCATTTCCCAAGGGGATCTCACCTATAAATACACCGTGACTGTCAACATAAAGGGGATCCAATCTTTGAAACCATGAAGTGCTGCTAAATTCTATCTTCAACTACTGATCCGGCCATGGCATCGAGTACAATCCAGTAATCAAGAAAACGAAAGCATCCTCTTTCTCAATCATTCATCCATCCTTCTTCTCCACAAATTTTACCATTCTCTTGTACAATTCCAAGATCTGAAACATATATGACCGAGGGTGTACTGTGTGAATGTAGTGATGTGTGAAAAGAGAGAATTGATGTATTTTGTAATCCTCATTATAAGATTGGAAATCACGTTCATAATGGATGTAGGCCTAATTAACGGCTGAACCACTCTAAATCTCGTCTCTACTTTACCTTTCTTGTGTTTTTCATTTTTAATTGCTGATTAAACACGGTTCCATTTATTTCTTAACAAATTGGTGAAGTACACTTTAGTACCTTGGGTGTTTAGACCATTTTTGGTTTAAACATTTTGGCGTCCACCGTAGTGCCGTGTTCATAATTCCCTTTCATAGTTCAGCAATAAAAAAAAAGAACCCAAAAAATGCTTTCTCTTTTGAAACCATGGTTGGATCGAAGAAAAGCGGCAAACCTACGAAAGTTACTACGATCAGTGAGGGTGATAATGCTGACGAAGCTACACCTAAAATCTTGAATCAAGGGGCAGGGGTACCCCTAGGCCATCTATGACGTGAGATGAATTGAATGTGGTTGTAACCGGCCTGAACGAAAAAATGGATAATACAACGAAGATGATAATGGAAAGGTTTGATGTCCTAACCAATGTTCAAGCCAATTTGTTACTGCCAAACACTGTGGTTAATACTGGTGAAAAAGAGGACTCATCGGCCTCAGACCCTGGACGACCTTACAGCCCAGTAGGAGGCAGGGGAGAGGCCGGTGTTGAGGATCCTAAGGCCAGATCTCCACAGCGCAAAGAAGAACGTGCGGCTCAGACTGTCGCAAGTCCCACTAACGTAACATCCTTCAAAAATGATGCAAGGCGCTGAAGCTCAAACCGTGGTCGCACGATAAAAACGTCAGTGCCGATCCTAATGAACAGGCAGCCGACGAGAGGTTCACCATAGACATGATCCAACGAATAATGAAGGAGAAGGCGACCTGGGAAGATGAAGAGAAATAATGGGAGTTTTCCCCCAGCAAAAATCAATTCACAAAGGAAATCCGTCAAGCAAAATTCCCGAAGAAATTTGTACCCCCAACAATAGCACCTTATAGTGGAGCTGGAGATCCAACCTTTTTTCTGTTCAAGTATGACCAGCACATGAATGGAGCTAGGGCCACTGATGAAATCAAGTGCCTATACTTTCCCATGTGCCTGGAAGGTGTGGCCTCATTATGATTCACCAGACTTCCACCTAAATGTATCGACCAATTTGCTGAACTGGCAAGGAGATTTCAAGATCAATTCCGACTGCAAACCACCAAGGCAAGGGATGTAATGTCATTGTGCGAAATGGAACAGAAGCATGGGGAAACCATCAGAGCCTTCCTTACACGCTTCCATGATGCAGCAGCGGAGGTTATAGAACCAGATCCTTGGTACTTATTGGCAGCCCTGAAAGTATCTATCGATAAGAAGTCAGAATTTGGAAAGTGGCTCAACATGAAGAAACCAAAAAACATTGAAGAAATTTTACAAAAAAGCGCCGAGGAATACATGAGTGTGGAAGATGAAGTCCCAAGTGTCCAGAAGACTATAGAAAATAATGCCGCCAGAGAAGTAAAAAAGCAATGAGTCCAGGGTTGAGCCGAAGAGTGATGTAGGACAAAAAAAGGGAAATGATGAGAGGAATAGCAAAGCTTATAAGAAGACGTGATTGTACAAACCATCCGAGCTAAACCTCCTAAATAAAACCTCAGAATGAATTTACCAAGCCACAAAGGACTTGGGCATTTTCCCTCAAATGAAGTCGCAGAAGGTAACTGAGAAGCAGGCAAATTTTGGAAAATTCTGCCGGTTTCACGGCCGGCCAGGATACAGCACCAACGAATGCCGACACCTTAGGAGTTTAATTAAAGAACTCATTAGGAAGAACTGACTCCAGCAGTACGTGAAGAATACTCAAAGTGCTCCAGCTGTGCAAGGACATAACAGTGCGGGTAGCCAGCCCAACTCGAGTGCAGAAGCCCGGATGTCAGTCGACTCGAGGCCGGTAATCAATACGGTATTTAGAGGTCCCCTCCCGGCCGGGAACAGTTGGGCAGATATGGAAAGATACGCTAACGAATTGAAGGATGTCACGAAAGAGGAAGGATGCATGATCTTGAACAATGAGCTTCCGATGAAAATGCTCAAAACCTCGATCGAGGATGTGATATTCAAAGATAAAGATGCGGAAGGCATAGTTACACCAACTGTCGATGCCATGGTGATCACAATTGTTCTCGGACCTGCGGTGGTAAAAAGGGTCCTTGTTGACACGGGGGCATCAGTCAATGCGATTTTTATAAATACTTTCCAAAAGATGAATCTCCCTATGGCAAAGGTGTGCGCATAACCAAATAAGATCCACGGTTTTACAGGTCAACCTACGCAACCCATCAGAATGATAGATTTACCTATGGAATTGGCAGATGGGGAACGTAGGGTTTCCATGGTACAAACCTCTGTCCTAATAGATGAGTTTTCATCTTACAATGCATTCCTTGGGAAACCTACTCTTTCGGGTTTCAAGGTTGCATTAGCTCCACGGTGCTTGACCATGAAGTTTCCAACTGAGAAGGGAATTGGTGAAATTAAGGGCGACCAAATCGCTGCAAGGGACTGTTATGTGACAGAACTGAGAGAGGCAAAGAAAAAAGACTCAAGAAAGGATGCGGAGGCTCTTCCCCGCATCCAAAAACCCCCTTTATAGCAACTATAGAAGGGTCCGTGCATTGGCGAACATAGTGGTGAGCAAAGGAGATTGATCCTAGAGAAGCCAGTGCAGAGGACGAAAGAGCGACCTCGGCTGAAGACACAATTCCTGTAGCTGTAAATCCGAAGGACCCAAACCGTGTGTTGAATATAGGATCTTGGTTAAGCCCCGAACTGAAAAATCAATTGATTGCCTTTCTGTGAGCTAACTTATATG
Source organism: Allium sativum (assembly GCA_030737875.1). Lineage (NCBI taxonomy): Eukaryota > Viridiplantae > Streptophyta > Magnoliopsida > Asparagales > Amaryllidaceae > Allium > Allium sativum. The sequence continues at coordinate 807,707,068 of CM060916.1, forward strand.
TGTTCGCATGGAGTCATTTCGACATGTGTGGCATATCTCCGGACATTGCGGTCAAAAAGCTAAACATTGACCTGCGCATTCCGGCTGTCAAACAAAAAAGGAGAACCCAAGGACCGGAGAGGTCACGCGCCTTAAAAGAAGAAGTTGACAGATTAATGGAGAATGGTTTCATTAGAGAATCTACCTATCAGAAATGGGTATCCAACCCGGTTCTCATAAAGAAGTCAAACGGTAAATGGAGGGTTTGCGTAGATTATTCTGGCCTGAATAAAGCTTGTCCGAAAGATAGTTTCTCTCTTCCCAGAATCGACCAATTAGTGGATTCTACTGCCGGTCATGAATTGCTATCTTTCATGGATGCATATTCCGGCTATAATCAAATCGTGATGTATGGTCCAGACCAGGAAGACACAAGTTTCATTACTAATTTCGGTCTATACTGCTATAAGGTTATGCCATTTGGCCTAAAAAACGCAGGGGCAGCTTATCAGCGACTGGTAAATGCTATGTTCAAAAAGCAAATCGGTAGAACGATGGAAGTCTACGTCGATGACATGTTGGTTAAGTCAAAGACAGAAATAGACCATTTGGAAGATTTAGCCCGAATGTTCGATATCTTACGCCAATATGGCATGAAGTTGAATCCCTTGAAATGTTCTTTTGGGGTCGGTTCAAGCAAGTTCCTCGGGTACATGGTCAACGCTAGAGGTATTGAAGCTAATCCAGTAAAAATATCATCTTTAGGAGAAATGCATGCCCCAAGAACCAAGAAGGAACTTCAGTGTTTGAATGGGAAGATCGCAGCCTTAAATCGCTTTATATCTAGGGCAACGGACAGATGTCTTCCATTGTTTGATGCCCTTAGAGAAAGAAAGGAAGAGATACAGTGGACCCCTGAATGTCAGAAAGCCTTCGAGGAATTGATCCAACACTTGGAACCATCACCTATGCTATCGAAGCCTAGTGATAGGGAAGACTTGTTTCTATACCTGGCAGTTTCTGCCCATACCCTGAGCGCAGCATTGATCAGAGAAGACTTGAAGGTACAAAAATCGGTCTATTACATCAGCAAGAGGCTATCTGAGCGGAGCTTAATTATCCAAAACATGAAAAACTTTCTTATTGTTTGCTTATTGCATCAAAGAAGCTTCGGCCCTACTTTCAGGCTCATCCCATCAGGGTTCTCACAGACCAGCCTTTAAGGCAAGCTCTATCCCGACCAGATACCTCTGGAAGATTATTAAAATGGAATATAGAGCTCAGTCAATATGACATTACATATCATCCTTGGAAAGCACTCAACGTACAAGCGCTTGCCGATTTTATCATAGAATTTACCGACCGAGGGGAGGCAAAGGAAGAGGATGATATTGAGACTAGTGTCCGGAGGAAATTATTTGTAGATGGGGCATCAAACGATCGCTGTTCTGGGGCAGGAGTAGTTCTCGAAACCCTTAAGGGAAGATCCTTATGCTATGCATTAAGGCTAGAATTTCTGTCAACCAATAATGAAGCTGAGTATGAAGCCCTTATCGCGGGAGTAAAACTAGCAAAAGAGTTGCAAATAAAAACTATACAGATCTTCAGCGACTCTCAGCTCGTAGTATGCTAGATTCTGGGAGAATTCCAAGCCAAAATGGGTAACCTGCCAAATTATCTTACCAAAGCCTTGGAATTGTTGGAGACTTTCGAGCATTACACCATATCTCATATTCCTAGAGAGGAAAATACCAAAGATGATTCATTAGCCAAATACGCAAGCATAGGAGATGCACAGCTAATGGGGTTAGGTCCAGTGGAAGTCCTTTCTAGCCCGAGCACGAAGCAGACTGAAATGGATTGGATCATGGAAACAACTGATGAGTCAAAGTCATGGATATCACCAATTAAAGAATACCTCACAATTGGGGCACTCCCGGCTAAAGCCAAACTCCGAAGAAGGATTTTGCAAAAGCTCCCTTTTACCTTATTCAGGACGAACGACTGTACAGACGGGGATTTTCTATGCCTTTACTTTGTTGTGTTATAGAGGAGGAGTCCAAGGCAATCATGGCGGAATTACACGAAGGGGAATGCGGAGGACATACCGGTGGACAAACTTTGGCCAAGAAAATCTTACAATATGGCTACTTCTGGCCAGATATCAATAAAGATTCCATGGCTTACACTAAAAAATGTGACAGGTGCCAAAGGTTTGCCAAGATCCCAAGGATGCCATCCACAACCATAACTCACATGGTCAGCCTATGGCCATTTGCTATCTGGGCCATCGACCTCATAGGAGCTCTCCCCACTGCAAAATCCGGTTTTAAATACGCAATTGTTGTCGTTGATTACTTTACAAAATGGGCTGAAGCAGAACCATTGGCCACTATAACTTCGAAGAAAGTTATTAACTTTGTCTTGAAAAATATCATATGCAGGTTTCGGATACCACAAAAGATAATCACAGACAACGGAACCCAATTCGAAAGTCAAGAGTTCCAAAGCTTTTGCGCCAAATACAAAATCTGGAAAAGCTTTTCAGCAGTCGCTCATCCACAAGAGAACTGGCAGGTGGAAGCAGTAAATAAAATCATCAAGACTACCATTAAGAAACGACTAGAGAAGGCTAAAGGCGGATGGGTAGATGGACTTCCGCTGGCATTATGGGCATATCGCACCACGCACAAAACTGAGACAGGGCATACTCCATTTTCTCTATCCTACGGCTCTGAAGCCATGATACCGGTGGAGTTGGAAGTCCCTACCTATAGAAGGACACACTTCAACCCCAAAGAAAATGAGAAGCTACAGCTCGAAGCCCTCAACCAACTTGAAGAAAGAAGAAAAGAAGCGGAACTCAGAGTAGCCGCACACCAAAGAAGGGTGGCCAAGCACTTCAATTCAAAAGTCAAGCATAGAACTTTTGAAATTAGAGACCTTGTTCTGAAAAAGATAATGACCGGTACTGGAGTCTTCGGACCCAATTAGGAAAGGCCTTATGTTATAAGTCAGAAACTCTAGGACGGTACTTGCAAATTGGCCACCACGGATGGGAATCAAATTCCACGAGCATGGAACAGTGAGCATATTCGTCGTTATTTCTTATAGCATGTTATTCACATGCATAGAAAATGCTGTAAAGATTTATGAAAATCTTCGCATTCTGAATGATGTACATAAAGTGACTGAATATGGAGTTCTAATTACATGTATAGCTCACTTATTCACAGGCTCCTACTAAAAGTTGACTTCCTTGTGTAGGAAAACGAGCGACCGGGGGGCACCAACTCGAGGAATTCCGACTTTCATCAGGAAACACTGGATCTCTCAATACAGGACCAACAAAATCTTGGTACCAGATTCAAGGAGTCAATGCTGAAGTAAAAGCAACTCAAAAAGTCCCACGGATAAAATCGCTGAGCCCACCAAAGAAACACCTTCTTAGGTGTTGGACACGTGTTCTCCAACTTGGATTTTTTTTTTCAATAAGGCGAACCAGTGTCTGTTTCCTAGGGCAAGGCACAAAGTCGGAAAAACTGACATGTCTGAAACGGAAAAATTTCCAATCACGGGGGGCACCTTGTTAGGTGAAGGGCGCGAAATTTATCCCTTCTGAGTCAAGGCTCGATGAGATAAATTAGTGTCCGCTCCTCGGGAGGAAGCATAAAAATGGGGAAGGATTAAACATGTTGGAAAGACCAGCACAAAAATAGAAATCCTAGTCGAAAGGGGGTATCCATTCTTGTTCTTTGTTGTTAACCGAGTCAACAAAGCCAAGATTGGATTACAAAAGCAGAAATCCTAGCCGTATGGGGGTGTCCATTCTTGTTCTTTGTTGTTAACCAAGTCAAACAAATCCAAGATTGGATTACAACATTGGAGCCCAAGTCCTCCTATGGGGCCAAGCATAAAAATGCATCATGAAAATACCCCAAACAAATAAACAGGATATTTAATAAAAAAAATTAAATGGCTAAGATTGCTAAAGTTAAAAGAACGAAAAGCTTACCAAGTCAAAGCCAAATATTCGGATGATCCCAGCCTAATAAGAAAGTGTAAGGCTAACCGTAATGCGATATTAACGTGCGAACGGACGCTCCGTAATACGATATTAACATGCGAACGAACGTCCCGTAATACGATATTAACGCACGATCGCCGCGATTTTTTTTAAAGAAAAATGTGTGTGTATTGCTAAGCAGGGAAAAGAGACATGGCATGAAAAAGACATGAAGAGCGTCGTAAAACCAACCAGACAACCATTCATCAGGATCGCAGAAGTGTCACAGATCAAACAACAAGTCACAGCCAGCATAATGTCATAAGCGAGGACCGGCACCCGCTTACATAACGGGTCTTAAAGTTCAAAAAGAAAAATAACCAAGGAGAAGGAGATTACAGATCTCTAACCTTCCTTGGCCAACCTACCTTCCTTTTAGTCGGAGTAGAACAAGATGGAGGCCCATCAGCATGTGCAGAAACCACCGACTCAACATCCCTAGGCGAAAGAAGCAACCAAGCTATCTCTGGACCTAAGAGCCTGGATTAACTTCGCCTTATCATTTTCCAGAACAGAGATGCGCTCAAGATTGTTCTTGTGAAGTCTTTGGAGGTCGTAGGCCAATGTATGCCAGTCGTTTATCCACTTCGTAGAATGATTTTTCAGCAAATCCATCTGTTTCTCAAATTAACGAAAAACAGTCTCACGGTGGGCCAACATCTGACCTTTTGCCGCAGTCGTGTCATAAGAGAAAGTCTGAGAATTAGATGGAGATATATCCATGTTCGAAGGTACTCCTTGTAAGCTCCACCCCGAAATCGCTTAGCAAGCCTAGGGTTCCAAGGCCCAAGAGCATGGCGCGGCCTGTTAATAATAGCTTGAAGCTCTGCATAAGAGGGGTTGGAGGGAGAGTTTACAGTCAGTTGATAATATCTCATCCTTTGGGACGTACAAATCAAAGAAGGTTTCCCATCGACGCCGCTCTGGAGAAGGAACCATCCTACAAATATATCAGGAAATAACCATAAGGTTCAAAGGAAGAATGAACATAAGAAAGAATCAACAAACCTAAGTAGCAGTAAAGAGAAGTACAGAGTTTTTCTTCCTGATTCTAGAAACTCTACTGAAGGTAAATGAGAGAAGAATTGAATTAGAAATAAGAAAATGAAGGGGAAGATTAAAGGGCACACATCAAAAGCACTCCTCGTCACGTTAGCCTAATACTCGAGTACTGAAATGGGTGTCCCATCAGAAGGCCAGTTGGCATGTTCACTTCCCCATAATTTAGTGTTTACAATAATGACAAAATAGTCCAAATGTCTCGCCCAAAGGTAAATACGCCAATCAGCTACAATAAAACAGTCTTAATCCCTGCACGAACGACTCCTCAACAAGATAGGATAAATCTACCAAATAATGTGCAATCAAAAGATGTCGAAGCTAGTAATTCCTTACAAAAAGAAATCACAGACTTCGATGCAAGTGTTAATCCCCCAAAAAATCCATACGCACATTGAGCAAAGGATGAGGAACAGGCACCATCAGAGTCAGTCGTGCATGATGTTATCTGAGGCGCTTAAACGACTCACAACAGACAGGACGCAACCGCACAGAGCAAGACCCAAATACCAAACCCAAGACAAGTCAAGTCAACTAGTACGACCAAAGATTATGGCACAATATGCTATGAGAGGTGCGACCCGATAAAGATCAAGGTCGTATATCTTGTAGACTGCTCAAACACCGAAACAAAACAAATCGTACATTAAACATAGGCGGGAGCAACTTTGTGGCATAGCCGTAGGGACAAACAGTGCCATACGGAGGCAACAAAAGGACAAGCGCACTGGAACCAAGAAGGACGGCCGTACAAGGAACAAAGGGAAATTGATTCCAGTCCCACGTTCTGCTCTTATAAAATTTATCAAAGCAGTCATGCTCACATGGACGTCCGCTCCTATGGACTCGTACAACTACTCAAGATGCTCGCTCCATTGAGTTGCTTGCACATAGTAGCTGAATACAGCCACGGATAGCTGGCTACAGCTAGCTGATGGCATGATTGTAATTAATAAAATGAGCGACCCGTAGCTGGCATAAAAAGATTTCAGGTCATTTCCCAAGGGCAGCTCACCTATAAATACACCGTGACTGTCAACATAAAGGGGATCCAATCTTTGAAACCATGAAGTGCTGCTAAATTATATCCTTAACTACTGATTCGGCCATGGCGTCGAGTACAATCCAGTAATCAAGAAAACGGAAGCATCCTCTTTCTCAATCATTCATCCATCCTTCTTCTTCACAAATTTTACCATTCTCTTGTACAATTCCAAGATCTGAAACATATATAAACGAGGGTGTACTGTGTGAATATAGGGATGCGTGAAAAGAGAGAATTGATGTATTTTTTAATCCTCATTATAAGATTGGAAATCACCTTCATAGTGGATGTAGGCCTAATTAACGGCTGAACCGCTCTAAATCTCGTCTCTACTTTACCTTTCTTGTGTTTTTCATTTTTAGTTGCTGATTAAACACGGTTCCATTTATTTCTTACCAAATTGGTGAAGTACAGTTTAGTACCTTGGGTGTTTAGATCATTTTTGGTGTAAACACTAGTTTTGATGTTTTCCTTATTGGGTTGATTTTGGAAATTCAGATTTTGCATTTAAGTTTGGAAAGAAGGGAGGTTTTGACTTTCTTATTGGTTAAATTAATTGATTTGGTAGGTCCACAATGTCACTATGGGCAGTCATTTGCAGATAATAATGATATGAATAAAGTTCAATAATCTCCATGTAGGAAAGTAAAAGGCCGTCCATTAATGCAACGTAGGCATGGGAAGCATGTTGGCATGTTGGGCAGTCTATTGCATATAACACTAAAAAATAAAAAGGGTAAAAAATAATTAATCCATGTCGATGGGAATTAGGTTGCGAATGCTAGATCTAGTTGTTCCATCCTAACTACGCATGAGCATGCAATGTAGGAGAAGAAAATAAGTGGTTGAAGGTAGGAACAAGGTAGAGTGAAGTCCAATCTTAGCGGTGTGGAGAACGCAACATCAGAGTAGGCAACAAAAGGCTCTGTATTCTCATGCCAACAATAATAGACCTTGCTTTGGCGGGTTAGTAGACAACTTCAAAGTATGCAATTCAAGCCTGCAATTAGTTGTATGTTCCTGGCGATGTTTATTTGAGGCGAACACCGACATATGTAATAAGAGGTAGTTTGCTACTACATATTAAAAGAAGGTATAAGTTTATTTGATAAGTCAAGTAGTAAATTTACATTTGACTTTCTTCTTCACCAGGAATATTAGAGTAGAAAATGATAGGAGAACTCGACTTGGCTAATGTTTTGGTTTGGAACTTTTTTAAATCCTACAATGGAGATAGGTTCCCACTAGGAAATTGAGACGACCCGAACTTCCCCGGTAAGGAAAGCACGGATAGAATTGAGGACAAGACAAAATAGAACGCAAACAGAAGAACATTTCATTGTTATTACAACAATTCCATCAGATACAAGAATATACAGAGTATAAATGAATAAATTACATTCGATAAATATCAGAGATTTTAAATTACATTACTGCAGCGGAAAAATAATACAAAACACGACTGAAAGTAATACACGGATACAGAGCTTTCCGAGCATCGTTCCAGCTGTAAATCAGGATCCTATGAATATAAATCTGCAAAACCAAAACTACTAGCTGCCCGTGTCGAAAATAAGGGCACCCAGAGTTTAGGTTAAAACAACAAACTCCAGGTCAGTCATGTGACTGGTGTAAGAACTAAAACAGTTATTTAAAACTTTACTTTAAAAGAGAGTAATTCAAGGGACCACGCCGTATAAAACGGAACGAGTTTTCTCCCAAGATTACCAGTGCATAGAATAAACAACGCAATGCTTTTTCGAAAAATGAAGCTATTATAAGACCCAGGTCCCATCACATAATGCAACGCAAGCCGGAGGATAGGGTTTTCCCTTATAATAGCCAAACATGCTTGGTACGTTTAAAACAAATCATTTGATACTATAATAAGTGTATAGTGTCAAAACAATTTCAATCATAAATATAAATCATAGACGGCATGCGTACCATATATCATGTCGCCATACTAGTTCTACAATTAAAACCGAGATATCTCGTATTGGAAATTGGATTTCCGTCATGAGTCGAGGCAAGGGGCAAGCTCCTCTCCGCTTCGAGACACTCTAGCAAATGGCTCGGGACTACACACTCTGGGTAACCCCTGGATGCTTCAGGGTCGGTCCTCTCTTACGTTTGAGGATTAATTATGCCTGAACATACGTTTCCCGGTCCTTACAGACCTAAAATCGAGGCGCCTCATCCAACAACCACATAGGTGAAAAGTATATAAATGTCAGGGCTGGTAAGTCACTGACACCACCAAAGCTAGAAAGAAACGTCGTGCTCTCCCTGCAGTCCTTATCCCGTTTTTAACTCATACCGAGGTGTGAGGCTCGCGAATTCACGTTATACACAAAGCTACGCCACAAAGACCGTGCTTTGATCATCAACCACAAGACTTTGCTTTTCAACAGAAGCCTTGATCCATGCAACTCAGCGTGCCACACAGGCAATTCATGCCATGCGACTGATGTCCATCGATATATAACCTCTAAGCTCGTACGTCTCAGAGAAGGGCGTTAAGCAAGAGAATAAATTCTCCGCCGCCAAACAGATATATATTTAACAGAAATCAATCAACACAGAATAAAATCCAATGTCAGACACACAATCCATTTACAAGTTCGTTCTGGGTCTGAACGAAACCGGAGGCACTTTCCTCGCATATCCATCCATCCCCAAGTACGTCTGGACGACCACCAACTATTTCCATCCTCTTGGGTGTACAGCCTAATCCGGATCATCAGTAATTATCCAAACGATGTGAAGACTTCCGGTCTTCGACCACCGTCTTCATCTTTGACTTATCGTCGAATCGGTTATTCAGAATGGGTATAAACCCGGCCTTTCCGAACAACCCGCGTATATTAAAATCAAATGTTACACAAACACAGCATACGCCTCATTCCAATTCAGTAGCCACTAATCGTAAATCAGCAAGAGAACGATTTCCCAAATATTAACCCCGAAGGCCGAAACCAACATCAGATCAATATCCAGGAAACCATTCTTCTTAGCTAACTTACAGTTAGTTTCTAAATTTCAATTCTTAGGGAAAGGTCCCCATTAATTTTATCCAAGATAAATTCTTTAAAATTTATCCTTTAATCTTCCTTTGGATATCATTTCAACCAAATTATGGTTTTCCAAACTAGTCGAGATTAGCGAACCACACCGGAGTAATTATTTATTTTATTTCCCAATCCCAACCTATTCATCCCATGAAGCAAAACTGGTAATACTCCATATCTAACACCACGGTGTTATCGGTAAAATTAATCACCATTTCACGTTCAAATCTAATTAAAGATTTAGCTATCGCTTTGGAGCAAAACTGGTGATACACCATTCTCGCTCATTTTCCAAATTTGATAATTTAAATTATCAATTCACATTTCAATCTAATTGCAGATTCCTTAAAACTCCTTTTTCTGGGTGTAACAACCCTTAAAATGCGAGCCAGTTTGAAATTTTTATTTTGGCAATTTTAGCGAATTTTGAATATTTAAAATGAATTATTTTAAATAATATCGACGAGGAAATTTATTTTGAATATAAATTGATCGTATATATTATATACGCGTCGTCGTTAGAATATAAATATTTATATATAATTATAAATAGAATTGAAAATGGCGCGGTAGTTCGATAATTCGATTTCAAACTTCAATTGAATGTACCGGGTGCAAAACAATCCGGATTTTAGTGAAACCAAAAATCATAGGATCTATTTGATAATATCTTTCCAACGAATCCGAATAATCAAAATTTCATAGCGGGAATCAAAAGATATGTCCAGTTGAAAATTCTGAATAGTCGCTATGGAATTCAGGCCCTTAAAAATGGACATTTTGCAAATGACCTCGGATTTCAACGAAACCAGTTTTGTTGGGTCCGTGATGTCAAGTTATTGCTAGGTTTCAAATTTCATAATTTTTCGAATCAATATGTGAGCGTGGCAAAGGAAAACGCGTTTGACCGGTTTCAGTTGATTTTAATCGACTGGAAATTGGCCATTTTTCATACGGTCTCAGAATTCGATGAAACTAGTTTTGTTAGGACCGTATCGTCAATACGAAGCTAGAAAATATTTTTCTAGAATTTTTCTAGTTAGTATGTGACCCCGGTAATTTGAAATGTACGTTTAAAATTCAATATGTAGAGTTATATTTTGATTTTGACGGAAACTGATCGAAACGATCGAATCGGCTTACGATACATATCCCTTTGTGTTCGGAATGGGGGTAAAACGCTATGGACGACAGGCGGTGGGCCTCGTTTAGATGACATATGTGAAAGTCAACTAATAAAATAATTAAATAATAATAAAAAAAAAAAAAATCTTTCTCCTTATTCATATCAGACCCCCCCCCCCCCGATTAATTTCATTTCTCACAATAAAATAATAAAAAAAAAAAGAAGAGGAAGGACGGGGCGGAGCAGCCACCGCTCCTCCTCCTTGTGTGCCGCCGCCCCTACATCGAGCCCCCCCTCTCCCCTCCTTCCCCTTCGATTCGAGAGCCTCCACCTTCCGCCCCGACCTCAAATCCCGTCGCCCCCCCCCTCGCAAATCATCGCGCCGCCCCTCCTTCTTCCTCCTCCTCCCCTTCCCTTCGCCTGCGACCCCCGACCTTACCCATACCCGAACCCGAAACCCCCCTGATGACCGACGAAGCCGCATAGCCTCCCCTGTAAGTTTTTTTCCTTACTTTTATTTCTTTATTTCATATATATAAAGTACTTATTTAAATAAAATTTGATCTGATTTGAAAAGAAATTTAAAACTGATTCTTTTTATTTTTAAAAGGTTTAAAAAGACTTTTATTTTTAAAAGGTTTAAAAAGATTTTTATTTTTAAAAGGTAAAAGATTTGAATTTTGAAAGGTAAATGATTTAAAATTTAAAAAGTAAAAGAAAAGATTAGATCTTTGAAATGGAAAAGGCGGAATCTATATTAATAAAAATTCGATTTTTATATATTAAACTTTGAAATTAAAATTCGATTTTTATATATTGAACTTTGAAATTAAAATTCGATTTTTATATATTGAACTTTGAAATTAAAATTCGATTTTTATATATTGAACTTTGAAATTAAAATTCGATTTTTATATATTGAACTTCGAATTAAAAATATGATTTTTATATATTGAACTTCGAATTAAAAATATGATTTTTATATGTTGAACTTCGAAATAAAAATATGATTTTTATATGTTGAACTTCGAAATAAAAATATGATTTTTATATATGGAATAGCGAAGTAAAAATGTGATTTTTACGTATGTAGTGAAAGCAGCAACGAAGGTGACAAAAAGGCGAAACGACGAAGACTTCTGCAAATGAAGAGCCGTGGAGCTAGGATAGCTATAAGTGAGAACTTCTCACCTTTCAATTTAAATTTTCTAGTTATATATATATATACTAGGATGCAGACGGTGCTTAGTAGCACCCGACACAATCGTCCACAGACCATGGACTTGTTTGTTTGGCTGTTTGGTGATTGATTGCGATATTGGTTTGAATGTGGTTTGTGGTGTGAAAAATCGAATCGATAAATTGGTTAGGATTAGACGTGCGCCGTTATAAGGCGAAGGAGTAAGGCTAGGTTAGACTCTTACTCCAAATTTTGTGGTTTGCATAACGAATTGATTTGATTGATGTGTGAATGGCGTGGGCCTTCACTAGACCGGGGATAAGGCTAGGCCTTGTCCCGTTTCTAGTATCGTGCCGTTATGCCGCCGAAATTTTCTAAAATATGTTAGAAAAATAAAAATATCATTTTATTTAAAGAATGAACTTAATAGAAATTCATATGTTGAAATAAAATGTTTTATCGTTAAAAATATAATTTTTAACGTAAAGTGAATAAAATAAAATATTCATTTATAAACCGGACGGTTTGTTTATGTACACCTATTTGAATGACATTGATTGGGACGATAAATTTTACACATCGCCCAACAGCACAATTAAAATAGGTGTTTGATTGTTTGAAACCCCACACGGGTGTTGGGATGGAATTTGAAGTTCACTCATCCTGATTGATTAAATATGTCGATCGATTGATTGACAGGCTGTTATAAGCGTTGAATATCTATATTTGATGCTTATACAGTGTAGTGCACTTTGGTTGATGGTTGATTATTTTTCAATGCTATGATACACATGTGTTGTACGAAAATCCATATAATTAACCTTATATGGTAATTGATTGGGTCTCATTCCAATTTGAAAAATAAAGAATATTATAAAATAAAAGTTCATGTGTTGACAGTACTCATTCATTGAGATTGGTCATGTGTTGAACGAAATATTTTAATATTAAAATTTACATCTTTATCGTTATAAAATAAATGTTCATGTGTTGACAGTACTCATTCATTGAGATTGGTCATGTGTTGAACGAAATATTTTAGTAATAAAATTTGCACCTTTAATATTATAAAATAAAAGTTCATGTGTTGACAGTACTCATTCATTGAGATTGGTCATGTGTTGAACGAAATATTTTGATAATAACAACTACTTTGAAAAAGAAATATTTGAAATAGAATGTTTGAAAATAGAAATTTATGAAGCCGTGTTGATTAGATTGACGCCATTTTGACGTGAATGATATTTATATCGATTTTAAAACGATTTCGAAATGAATTGAATTGAAAACGATTTCGAAATGAATTGAATTGAAAACGATTTCGAAATGAATTGAATTGAAAACGATTTCGAAATGAATTGAATTGAAAACGATTTCGAAATGAATTGAATTGAAAACGATTTCGAAATGAATTGAATTGAAAACGATTTCGAAATGAATTGAATTGAGAACGAATTCAAATTGAATTGAAAGCGAATTGAAATGAATTCAAATTGAATTGAAATTTGAATTGAATAGAGATGAATTTTAAAACGAATTTATAAAGAAGAATTCGATTTTGATTTGAATTGAAAAGAAAGTTGAAATAGCTTTTGAAACGATTTTAAAACTATTTATATAATTCGTTTTAAATAGAAATCGACGAAGTATATATTATATATATTATATATATAATATAATGGCCTGAATAGAACGCGCCGCGCCGCGGCAGTTCGTGAATTTCGACCATTTATTTCAAACAGACGTTACGGGAGATCCGACCGTCGGATTCTCCTAAAACCGGAACCGTTGGGTTCGTATCGAAAAGAGCTTTCTAGCGAATGTTAGAAATTTGAAATCTAACGGTTGGATTTGGAATTATGTCCAAATCAAATTTGAAAAAGGTCGTTGTAAGTGCAGTTCGATGGCCATTGATGGAAATCGACTGTACGGGCCTTGATAAAATTATTAAAAATAGTAATAATTTGTGTAAAATCATAAGAAATGATTTGTGAAGATTTGGGATGAAAAACTCCGTATTTGAAAAGATAAAAATAGATTTTTATCGAAATGTACTAGTTTTGAACTAGAATTATAATTCTATTTATTTTTTAATAAATAAATTGAATTTGAAAAGGGTTTTAAAAATAACCAAAATTTCCAATGATTGCATTGGAGTGGATTTGAATCGAAATTGTCTTCGGAATATTTCGATGTTGGAATTCGTGATTATACAGATGTTGTTATGGAAATTTGAAAGATATATATTTATATCGTTATTTCCAATACGACGTTTGTTAATCATAGAATTTGATATTGAATATAAGCCGGGATATTTTCTATTCAGAGCCTTGTATTTAATATCAAATGTGATTTGGGTTTGTCGTGAATGGTGTCTTCACTAACACTGTTCTTGAACCCAGTTGAGAAAAGATTAAATCTTTTTATTTAGATTTAATGAAGTGTACCAATTAAATAATATTTAATTGGAATTGAATCGATATTGATTTTTGGGTTTATCGTGGACAGTGTTTTAAATAACACTCGTTCTTTAACCCGATAATTAATGAAATGTGATGTGATTTTGGGTTTATCGTGAACCGTGTTTTAAATGACACTGATTCTTTAACCCAGTCACAGATTAAAACTAAGTGGAGTTTTAATGAATCTTTAATTAGATTGAAAAAATCGAAATGGAGTATCACCAGTTTTGCTCCAGGCGATAGTTAAATCTTTAATTAGATTTGAACGTGAAATGGTAATTGAATTTACCGATAACACCGTGGTGTTAGATATGAAGTATAACCAGTTTTACTTCATGGGATGAATAGGTTGGGATTGGGAAATTAAAACAAATGATTACTTCGGTAAGGTCCGCTAACCCCGACTAGTTTGAATTGATATTCAAAAGATAGATTAAAGAATAAATTCAGGAATTTATCTTGGATAAAATTAATGGGAACCTTTCCCTATGAATGTGAAATTTAGAAACTAACTGTCGGTTAGCTAAGCAGAATGGTTTTCTGGATATTGATCTGATGTTGGTTTCGGCCTTCGGGGTTAATATTTGGGGAATTATTCTCTTGATTAATTTACGGTTAGTGACTAATGAATTGGAATGAGGCGTATGTTGTGTTTGTGTAACACTTTTATAACATATACGCGAGTTATTCGGAAAGACCGGGTTTATCCCATTCTGAATAACTGATACGACGATAAGTCGAAGATGAAGACGGTGGTCGAAGACCGGAGGTCTTCACGTCGTTTGGGTAATTACTGATGATCTTGATTGGGCTGTACACCCAAGAAGATGGAAACAGTTAGTGATCGTCCAGACGTACTTGGAGATCGATGGATATGCGGGGTACTAGGTGCCTCCGGTTTCGTTCAGACCCAGAACGGACTTGTAAATGGACTGTGTGTCTGACATTGGATTTTAGTTCGTGTGATTGATCTCTATTAAATATATATCTGTTTGGCGGCGGAGAATTTATTCTTTAGCTTAACGCCCTTCTCTGAGACGTACGAGCTCAGGGGTTATATATTGATGGATATCAAACGCATGGAGTGAATTTCCTGTGTGGCATGCCTAAGTGGAAATTGATCGAGGCTTCTGTTGAAAAGCAAAGTCTTGTGGTGATGATCAAAGCACGGCCTTTGTGGCGTAGCTTTGTGTAACGTTTGCTTCGCGAGTTTCACACCCGGTATGAACCAAAAACGGGAGACGGACCTCAGGGAGGGCATGCGTTTCTTTCTAGTTAGAAGTGGCGTCAGTGGTTTTACACGCCCTGACGAGTTTGACTTATGTGGTTGTTGCTGTTGCGAGGCGCCTCAGATTGATCGGTCGTTCTCGAACCGATGGAGTCATTTAGTTGGCTCGTTTACGCCCCATAGGGCGGGGAAACGCATGTTCAGGGTTTAAGTTTAATCCACATCGGTGGACCGGCCCTGTCGCTCCAAGGGTCGATGCGCTCTGACCCTGTGGCTCGGGCTAGAGAGTCACGAATCGGTTGAGGACTATCTTTTGCCTCGGTTCATAGACGGAAATCCAATTTCCAAATACGTGACATTTGCGGTTTTATTTGTAAACCTATATATGGCGACATGATATATGGTACCCATGCCGCCTATGATTGATACTTATGATTTGAAGTTGTTTTATACACTATGCACTTATAATAGTATCAAATGATTTGTTTTAAACGTATCAAGCATTCTTTGGCTGTTATAAGGGAAAACCCTATCCCCCGGCTTGCGTTGCATTGTGTGATAGGACCTGGGTCTTATAACAGCTTCATTTTTCTTTATTTAGCATTGCGCTGTTTGTTTTATGCACTGGTATTCTTGGGAGGAAACCCGTTCCGTGTTATACGGCGTGGTCCCTTGATTTACCTAATGATTTAAAATAAAGATTTATAACTGCTTTAGTTCTCACACCAGTCCCATGACTGACCTGGAGTTTATTGTTTTAACCTAAACTCTGGGTGCCCTTATTTTTGACACGGGCAGCTAGTAGTTTCGGTTTTGCAGATTTATATTCACAGGATCCTGGTTTACAGCTGGAACGATATCCGGAAAGCTTTGTATCCGTATATCTCCTCTAGTTGTGTATCGTATTATTTTCCGCTGCTATGTATTTAAATGTAATTTAAATCTCTGATATTTCTGTGTAATATTCATTTTTACTCTGTATATTCTTGTAATATGATGCATTGTTGTAATAATAGTGAAATGTTCTTTTGTATGCGTTCTGATGTGGCTTGTTCTCGAACTATCCGGCGCTTTCCTTTACGGGGAAGTTACGGGTTTTCACAGTTGGTATCAGAGCTTTGGTTTACAAAGCTCAGAGAACAAGGCACATTAGAACCATACGAAAGAATTCATCAGATATTGGGTAAGTAATATCCAATGGGAATGACTCGTTAGAGATGGGATCAGTAGTATCCTAGAACGAGTGTGAAGAGTGTATCTTTAAAGCGAAAACAAATTTTGTTTTGAAAATTTAAATCAACTATTCGTATTTGATTATTTATTTTAATGAATTTGGACAATCCAGTATATATAGATTTTGCGTATACGTCTGATCCGAGTGTATTCGAAGTTTTAATATACTGGATAGATATAGAATCATACTCTAGTGGCCCGAAGATGATTCTGATGATTGACTAGTCGTCATTAGTATTCATGTTCGAGTAACGAAGGTGTGATATCTATATATTTCCTATAGATTGGTGTGAGAACCAAAATTAGATAGGGCTTATTGTTGTGATTTGGCATCAAAAACATGATTTTTGTATATGTATCAAAATTATGAATTTGAAACTCTAATTCACTAATTGATTGATGTTTGTGTTGTTTGTTTATTTGTTTGCTAATTCTTAGCCATTTAGCCTAATTCAATCGCATATTGTACTGTATTGAAAATTGGTCGCATTTGCTTGCATATACATATATATCATTGAACAGGTCATAGCAAGGAGGCTAGAGCAGAGAATAAAATTTGTTTGCCCGACAAATAGGTACATGTTTACTACATAATTTCCTGTTTTGTTTGGGTGATGATGATTTTATGAGCCTATTGGCTAGCCGCTTGGCTTTTTCTTTTTCTTTTTGAGATCTGAAGGACCGGGGAAGCTATTTGAAATTCCCCGATGCTCCCGGTGCAGGGGAGGTTATGGCGAAATTTTTCAAAAATTTAGGGTGTTAGCCAAATTTTTGAAATTTTGAAAATTCTCAGAAACTGGAGAGTTGGAGAATGGAAGCCAGATCGAACGTAGAGCTGAATAATCAAACCACTTTCGACTTTGTTCCTTTTCGGGGACGAAAAGTTTTAAGTGGGGGAGATTGTAACAACTCGTAAAATGCGAGCCAGTTTGAAATTTTTATTTTGGCAATTTTAGCGAATTTTGAATATTTAAAATGAATTATTTTAAATAATATCGACGAGGAAATTTATTTTGAATATAAATTGATCGTATATATTATATACGCGTCGTCGTTAGAATATAAATATTTATATATAATTATAAATAGAATTGAAAATGGCGCGGTAGTTCGATAATTCGATTTCAAACTTCAATTGAATGTACCGGGTGCAAAACAATCCGGATTTTAGTGAAACCAAAAATCATAGGATCTATTTGATAATATCTTTCCAACGAATCCGAATAATCAAAATTTCATAGCCGGAATCAAAAGATATGTCCAGTTGAAAATTCTGAATAGTCGCTATGGAATTCAGGCCCTTAAAAATGGACATTTTGCAAATGACCTCGGATTTCAACGAAACCAGTTTTGTTGGGTCCGTGATGTCAAGTTATTGCTAGGTTTCAAATTTCATAATTTTTCGAATCAATATGTGAGTGTGGCAAAGGAAAACGCGTTTGACCGGTTTCAGTTGATTTTAATCGACTGGAAATTGGCCATTTTTCATACGGTCTCAGAATTCGATGAAACTAGTTTTGTTAGGACCGTATCGTCAATACGAAGCTAGAAAATATTTTTCTAGAATTTTTCTAGTTAGTATGTGACCCCGGTAATTTGAAATGTACGTTTAAAATTCAATATGTAGAGTTATATTTTGATTTTGACGGAAACTGATCGAAACGATCGAATCAGCTTACGATACATATCCCATTGTTTCGGAATGGGGGTAAAACGCTATGGACGACAGGCGGTGGGCCTCGTTTAGATGACATATGTGAAAGTCAACTAATAAAATAATTAAATAATAATAATAAAAAAAAAATCTTTCTCCTTATTCATATCAGACCCCCCCCCCCCGATTAATTTCATTTCTCACAATAAAATAATAAAAAAAAAGAAGAGGAAGGACGGGGCGGAGCAGCCACCGCTCCTCCTCCTTGTGTGCCGCCGCCCCTACATCGAGCCCCCCCTCTCCCCTCCTTCCCCTTCGATTCGAGAGCCTCCACCTTCCGCCCCGACCTCAAATCCCGTCGCCCCCCCCCCTCGCAAATCATCGCGCCGCCCCTCCTTCTTCCTCCTCCTCCCCTTCCCTTCGCCTGCGACCCCCGACCTTACCCATACCCGAAACCCCCCCTGATGACCGACGAAGCCGCATAGCCCCCCCCCCCCTGTAAGTTTTTTTTCCTTACTTTTATTTCTTTATTTCATACATATAAAGTACTTATTTAAATAAAATTTGATCTGATTTGAAAAGAAATTTAAAACTGATTCTTTTTATTTTTAAAAGGTTTAAAAAGTCTTTTATTTTTAAAAGGTTTAAAAAGATTTTTATTTTTAAAAGGTAAAAGATTTGAATTTTGAAAGGTAAATGATTTAAACTTTAAAAAGTAAAAGAAAAGATTAGATCTTTGAAATGGAAAAGGCGGAATCTATATTAATAAAAATTCGATTTTTATATATTGAACTTTGAAATTAAAATTCGATTTTTATATATTGAACTTTGAAATTAAAATTCGATTTTTATATATTGAACTTTGAAATTAAAATTCGATTTTTATATATTGAACTTTGAAATTAAAATTCGATTTTTATATATTGAACTTCGAATTAAAAATATGATTTTTATATATTGAACTTCGAATTAAAAATATGATTTTTATATGTTGAACTTCGAAATAAAAATATGATTTTTATATGTTGAACTTCGAAATAAAAATATGATTTTTATATATGGAATAGCGAAGTAAAAATGTGATTTTTACGTATGTAGTGAAAGCAGCAACGAAGGTGACAAAAAGGCGAAACGACGAAGACTTCTGCAAATGAAGAGCCGTGGAGCTAGGATAGCTATAAGTGAGAACTTCTCACCTTTCAATTTAAATTTTCTAGTTATATATATATATATACTAGGATGCAGACGGTGCTTAGTAGCACCCGACACAATCGTCCACAGACCATGGACTTGTTTGTTTGGCTGTTTGGTGATTGATTGCGATATTGGTTTGAATGTGGTTTGTGGTGTGAAAAATCGAATCGATAAATTGATTAGGATTAGACGTGCGCCGTTATAAGGCGAAGGAGTAAGGCTAGGTTAGACTCTTACTCCAAATTTTGTGGTTTGCATAACGAATTGATTTGATTGATGTGTGAATGGCGTGGGCCTTCACTAGACCGGGGATAAGGCTAGGCCTTGTCCCGTTTCTAGTATCGTGCCGTTATGCCGCCGAAATTTTCTAAAATATGTTAGAAAAATAAAAATATCATTTTATTTAAAGAATGAACTTAATAGAAATTCATATGTTGAAATAAAATGTTTTATCGTTAAAAATATAATTTTTAACGTGAAGTGAATAAAATAAAATATTCATTTATAAACCGGACGGTTTGTTTATGTACACCTATTTGAATGACATTGATTGGGACGATAAATTTTACACATCGCCCAACAGCACAAATAAAATAGGTGTTTGATTGTTTGAAACCCCACACGGGTGTTGGGATGGAATTTGAAGTTCACTCATCCTGATTGATTAAATATGTCGATCGATTGATTGACAGGCTGTTATAAGCGTTGAATATCTATATTTGATGCTTATACAGTGTAGTGCACTTTGGTTGATGGTTGATTATTTTTCAATGCTATGATACACATGTGTTGTACGAAAATCCATATAATTAACCTTATATGGTAATTGATTGGGTCTCATTCCAATTTGAAAAATAAAGAATATTATAAAATAAAAGTTCATGTGTTGACAGTACTCATTCATTGAGATTGGTCATGTGTTGAACGAAATATTTTAATATTAAAATTTACATCTTTATCGTTATAAAATAAATGTTCATGTGTTGACAGTACTCATTCATTGAGATTGGTCATGTGTTGAACGAAATATTTTAGTAATAAAATTTGCACCTTTAATATTATAAAATAAAAGTTCATGTGTTGACAGTACTCATTCATTGAGATTGGTCATGTGTTGAACGAAATATTTTGATAATAACAACTACTTTGAAAAAGAAATATTTGAAATAGAATGTTTGAAAATAGAAATTTATGAAGCCGTGTTGATTAGATTGACGTCATTTTGACGTGAACGATATTTATATCGATTTTAAAACGATTTCGAAATGAATTGAATTGAAAACGATTTCGAAATGAATTGAATTGAAAACGATTTCGAAATGAATTGAATTGAAAACGATTTCGAAATGAATTGAATTGAAAACGATTTCGAAATGAATTGAATTGAAAACGATTTCGAAATGAATTGAATTGAAAACGATTTCGAAATTAATTGAATTGAGAACGAATTCAAATTGAATTGAAAGCGAATTGAAATGAATTCAAATTGAATTGAAATTTGAATTGAATAGAGATGAATTTTAAAACGAATTTATAAAGAAGAATTCGATTTTGATTTGAATTGAAAAGAAAGTTGAAGTAGCTTTTGAAACGATTTTAAAACTATTTATATAATTCGTTTTAAATAGAAATCAACGAAGTATATATTATATATATTATATATATAATATAATGGCCTGAATAGAACGCGCCGCGCCGCGGCAGTTCGTGAATTTCGACCATTTATTTCAAACAGACGTTACGGGAGATCCGACCGTCGGATTCTCCTAAAACCGGAACCGTTGGGTTCGTATCGAAAAGAGCTTTCTAGCGAATGTTAGAAATTTGAAATCTAACGGTTAGATTTGGAATTATGTCCAAATCAAATTTGAAAAAGGTCGCTGTAAGTGCAGTTCGATGGCCATTGATGGAAATCGACTGTACGGGCCTTGATAAAATTATTAAAAATAGTAATAATTTGTGTAAAATCATAAGAAATGATTTGTGAAGATTTGGGATGAAAAACTCCGTATTTGAAAAGATAAAAATAGATTTTTATCGAAATGTACTAGTTTTGAACTAGAATTATAATTCTATTTATTTTTAAATAAATAAATTGAATTTGAAAAGGGTTTTAAAAATAACCAAAATTTCCAATGATTGCATTGGAGTGGATTTGAATCGAAATTGTCTTCGGAATATTTCGATGTTGGAATTCGTGATTATACAGATGTTGTTATGGAAATTTGAAAGATATATATTTATATCGTTATTTCCAATACGACATTTGTTAATCATAGAATTTGATATTGAATATAAGCCGGGATATTTTCTATTCAGAGCCTTGTATTTAATATCAAATGTGATTTGGGTTTGTCGTGAATGGTGTCTTCACTAACACTGTTCTTGAACCCAGTTGAGAAAAGATTAAATCTTTTTATTTAGATTTAATGAAGTGTACCAATTAAATAATATTTAATTGGAATTGAATCGATATTGATTTTTGGGTTTATCGTGGACAGTGTTTTAAATAACACTCGTTCTTTAACCCGATAATTAATGAAATGTGATGTGATTTTGGGTTTATCGTGAACCGTGTTTTAAATGACACTGATTCTTTAACCCAGTCACAGATTAAAACTAAGTGGAGTTTTAATGAATCTTTAATTAGATTGAAAAAATCGAAATGGAGTATCACCAGTTTTGCTCCAGGCGATAGTTAAATCTTTAATTAGATTTGAACGTGAAATGGTAATTGAATTTACCGATAACACCGTGGTGTTAGATATGAAGTATAACCAGTTTTACTTCATGGAATG
The DNA here is from genome assembly GCA_030737875.1 of Allium sativum. Classification (NCBI taxonomy): domain Eukaryota; kingdom Viridiplantae; phylum Streptophyta; class Magnoliopsida; order Asparagales; family Amaryllidaceae; genus Allium; species Allium sativum. The sequence goes on from CM060916.1 coordinate 807,729,163, forward strand.
AATAGGTTGGGATTGGGAAATTAAAACAAATGATTACTTCGGTAAGGTCCGCTAACCCCGACTAGTTTGAATTGATATTCAAAAGATAGATTAAAGAATAAATTCAGGAATTTATCTTAGATAAAATTAATGGGAACCTTTCCCTATGAATGTGAAATTTAGAAACTAACTGTCGGTTAGCTAAGCAGAATGGTTTTCTGGATATTGATCTGATGTTGGTTTCGGCCTTCGGGGTTAATATTTGGGGAATTATTCTCTTGATTAATTTACGGTTAGTGACTAATGAATTGGAATGAGGCGTATGTTGTGTTTGTGTAACACTTTTATAACATATACGCGAGTTATTCGGAAAGACCGGGTTTATCCCATTCTGAATAACTGATACGACGATAAGTCGAAGATGAAGACGGTGGTCGAAGACCGGAGGTCTTCACGTCGTTTGGGTAATTACTGATGATCTTGATTGGGCTGTACACCCAAGAAGATGGAAACAGTTAGTGATCGTCCAGACGTACTTGGAGATCGATGGATATGCGGGGTACTAGGTGCCTCCGGTTTCGTTCAGACCCAGAACGGACTTGTAAATGGACTGTGTGTCTGACATTGGATTTTAGTCCGTGTGATTGATCTCTATTAAATATATATCTGTTTGGCGGCGGAGAATTTATTCTTTTGCTTAACGCCCTTCTCTGAGACGTACGAGCTCAGGGGTTATATATTGATGGATATCAAACGCATGGAGTGAATTGCCTGTGTGGCATGCCTAAGTGGAAATTGATCGAGGCTTCTGTTGAAAAGCAAAGTCTTGTGGTGATGATCAAAGCACGGCCTTTGTGGCGTAGCTTTGTGTAACGTTTACTTCGCGAGTTTCACACCCGGTATGAACCAAAAACGGGAGACGGACCTCAGGGAGGGCATGCGTTTCTTTCTAGTTAGAAGTGGCGTCAGTGGTTTTACACGCCCTGACGAGTTTGACTTATGTGGTTGTTGCTGTTGCGAGGCGCCTCGGATTGATCGGTCGTTCTCGAACCGATGGAGTCATTTAGTTGGCTCGTTTACGCCCCATAGGGCGGGGAAACGCATGTTCAGGGTTTAAGTTTAATCCACATCGGTGGACCGGCCCTGTCGCTCCAAGGGTCGATGCGCTCTGACCCTGTGGCTCGGGCTAGAGAGTCACGAATCGGTTGAGGACTATCTTTTGCCTCGGTTCATAGACGGAAATCCAATTTCCAAATACGTGACATTTGCGGTTTTATTTGTAAACCTATATATGGCGACATGATATATGGTACCCATGCCGCCTATGATTGATACTTATGATTTGAAGTTGTTTTATACACTATGCACTTATAATAGTATCAAATGATTTGTTTTAAACGTATCAAGCATTCTTTGGCTGTTATAAGGGAAAACCCTATCCCCCGGCTTGCGTTGCATTGTGTGATAGGACCTGGGTCTTACAACAGCTTCATTTTTCTTTATTTAGCATTGCGCTGTTTGTTTTATGCACTGGTATTCTTGGAAGGAAACCCGTTCCTGTTATACGGCGTGGTCCCTTGATTTACCTAATGATTTAAAATAAAGATTTATAACTGCTTTAGTTCTCACACCAGTCCCATGACTGACCTGGAGTTTATTGTTTTAACCTAAACTCTGGGTGCCCCTATTTTTGACACGAACAGCTAGTAGTTTCGGTTTTGCAGATTTATATTCACAGGATCCTGGTTTACAGCTGGAACGATATCCGGAAAGCTTTGTATCCGTATATCTCCTCTAGTTGTGTATTGTATTATTTTCCGCTGCTATGTATTTAAATGTAATTTAAATCTCTGGTATTTCTGTGTAATATTCATTTTTACTCTGTATATTCTTGTAATCTGATGCATTGTTGTAATAATAGTGAAATGTTCTTTTGTATGCGTTCTGATGTGGCTTGTTCTCGAACTATCCGGCGCTTTCCTTTACGGGGAAGTTACGGGTTTTCACACTGGGTTAAAGAACTAATGTCATTTAAAACACAGTTCACGATAAACCCAAATCACATTCTATTTATTATCGGGTTAAAGAACAAATGTTATTTAAAACACCCTTCACGATAAACCCACAAATCAATTCTGTTTAAAACTCATTTCAAATCCAATTTATTTATTTAAAAATAAATAGGTTTTAATTTCAGTTCAAAACTAGTTCATTTCGATAAAAATCTATTTTTACCTTTTCAAATATGGAGTTTTTCATCCCAATCTTTCCCAAATCATTTCTTATGATTTTACACAAATTATTACTATTTTTAATAATTTTATCAAGGCCCGTACAGTCGATGTCCAACAACGGCCATCGAACTGCACTTACAGCGACCTTTTCCAAATTTGATTTGGACGTATCTCCAAATCCAACCGTTAGATTTCTAATATTCGTTAGAAAGCTCTTTTCGATACGAACCCAACGGTTCCGGTTTTAGGAGAATCCGACGGTCGGATCTCCCGTAATGTCCGTTCGAAGTCAGTGGTCGAAATTTACGAACTGCCGCGGCGCGGCGCGTTCTATTCAGGCCATTATATATATATATATATATATATATAATATTTCGTCGATTTCTATTTAAAACGAATTTTATAAATTGTTTTGAATTCGTTTCAAAAACAATTTCAACCTTTATTTCAAATTCAAATCAAAATTGAATTTTCTATTATAAATCCTTTTTTCTTTCATTTCTATTTGATTTCAATTCAAATCGATTTTAATTCGATTCGAATTCATTTTCTTTTCAATTCAATTCGATTCGAATTCGTTTTCTATTCAAATCAAATTCATTTTCGTTTTCTATTCGATTCAAATTGGTTTTCTATTCGATTCAATTCAAATTGGTTTTCTATTCGATTCAATTCAAATTGGTTTTCTATTCGATTCAATTCAAATTGGTTTTCTATTCGATTCAATTCAAATCGGTTTTCAATTTGATTCAATTCAAATTGGTTTTCTATTCGATTCAATTCAAATTGGTTTTCTATTCGATTTAATTCAAATTGGTTTTCTATTCGATTCAATTCAAATTGGTTTTCTATTCGATTCAAATTCTAAAAACGAATATAATCGATATAAATATCGTTCGCGTCAAAATAGCGCATCTCTAATCAACACGGCTTTATATATTTCCGAAATTCCGTTATTCTATTCAACAAATGAATATTTCTTCTATTCAATATATGAATCTATATTTTTGTCAACACATGACTAATCTCAACGAATGAGTACTGTCCATATGTGACTATTTTTGTTATCTAATATATTTTGTAAATTTTTTGGTATCTATCGTTAAATTTCAAATTAGACTCCAACTGTAAATTAGTAAGAGAACGATTTCCTGAATATTAACCCCGAAGGCCGAAACCAACATCAGATCAATATCCAGGAGACCACTCATCTTATCTATTTTCCAATTGGTTTCTAATTTTACATATGATAAAGATGTAAATTTTATTATTAAAACACTTCGTTCAACACATGACTAATCTCAACGGATGAGTACGGTCAACACATGAACCTTTATTTTATAAAGATAAAGATGCAAATTTTATTGTTAAAATATTTCGTTCAACACATGACTAATCTCAACGGATGAGTACGGTCAACACATGAACCTTTATTTTATAAAATTCTTTATTTTCTAAATTGGAATGAAGCCCAATTAATCACCATATAAAGTTAATTATATGGATTCCATACAACACATGTATATAATAGCAATGATAAACAATCAACCATCATCCAAGGTGCACCACACAACTGCATAAGCATCAAATATAAATAATCGACGCTTACACAGTTTGTCGACCAATCGATCGACATATAATTAAATAATTGGGATTCGTGTACGCCAAATATCATCCCAACACCCGTGTGGGGTTTCAAAACAACAAACACATATTTTTATTCGTGCAGTTGGGCGATGTGTAAAATTTATCATCCCAATCAATATCAGTCAAATCAGTGTATATAAACAAATCGGCCGATTTGTTTTTAAATATTTATTTATTCACTTTCACGTTAAAAATTATATTTTTAACGATAATTAATTTATTTCAACACATGAATATATTTCATTTTCTATTTCACATCAATTTCACAAACAAATTTCACAACATATCAATCAAACAAACAAGCCATCCATGGTCTGTGGATGACGGGTGTCGGGTGCTACTAAACACCGTCTGCATCCTAGTATATATATATATAACTAGAAAAAGAAATTGAAGAGTGAGAAATTCTCACAGAATTGCTAATCCAACGCCACGACTCTTCTTAGGTAGAAATCTTCGTCGTTCTTGCCTCTTGTCACTTTCGCTGCCCGTAGCCACTACATATATAAAAATCACATTTTTACTTCGCTATTCAATATATAAAAATCAAATTTTTTCTTTGCTATTCAATATATAAAAATCGAATTTTAACTTTGCTATCCAATATATAAAAATCGAATTTTTACTTCGCTATTCAATATATAAAAATCGAATTTTTACTTTGCTATTCAATATATAAAAATCTCGCCCTTTCAAAAATAAAGATTTCGTCTTTTCAAAAATAAAGATTTCGACTTTTCAAAAATAAAGATTTCTAACTTCTACAATACAAAAGATTATATTTTTATATTTCACATATGATAAAAATCGAATTTTTAATCTTTCTATAATATAAAAACCGAACCTTTCTAATGAATAAAAATTATACCTTTTATCCCATAAAAATCAGATTTTTATCACACTAAAAATTGAATATTTATAAATTAAAAATCAAACCTCTTTAACTCTTTTCATATAATAAAAATAAACTAATTTTACCTACGCTATAAAATAGAAAAACTTATTAGAAATCATTTCATTTCTGAGACATGTTAATTTCAGTTTGTAAATTCAATACTAACCATACAAAGATCAGAAAAGAGAAAATCAATGCTAATTTATTCACCTTTAAATCGTTGTCTCTTTTCCCGTTCGAACACCGTAACGCAGCAGCTCCAAATCGATGATGGCAGGGGACATGGCTGCTCTCGAGTGGGCGCGGCAGGCTGTAGATGAAGGCGGAAGCTTGGCCGAGGTGGCGTGGCCCGTTCAGTCGATCGCAGGCGAGGAGGGGTCTCGGGGTTTGCGTCGCGAGGTGGAAGCAGGGGAGGGGTTCGGGTCTTCGACGCAGGAGGAGGAGAGGGAGGTGGAGGCGCTCGAGGTTAGGGAAGATGGAGGGGGGCACGACGCTCGACTGGAGGGAGGGGGAAGTAAGGCGGCGGTCGATCGACGAGGGTGGTGGAGCGTCGAAGTCTAGGCGGCCGCGATTTAGATTTCCGCCGTTTTTTTTCTTTTGATTTAAATTGAACGGGGGGAGGGGGGCCAGAGGGTATAGGAGAGGGGTTTTTTTTGTTATTATTTAATTATTTTATTTTTCACTAAAAATCAGCTTTTATTTTCGACCTCTAAACGAGGCCCACCGCCTGTCGTCCATAGCGTTTTACCCCTATTCCGAACACAATGGGATATGTACCATAAGCCAATTCTCTCGTTTCGATCAGTTTTCGCTTAAATAAAAATATAAATCTTTATATTGAATTTTAAACGTACATTTCAATTTACTGGGGTCACATACTAACTCAAAAAATTCCGGAAAAATATTTTCTAGCTTCGTATTGACGATACGGTCCTAACAAAACTAGTTCCGTCGAATTCTGAGACCGTTAGAAAAATGGCCATTTTCCAGTCGATTAAAATCAACTGAAATCGATCAAAACACGTTTTCCTTTGCCATGCTCACATATTGATTCGAAAAATTATGAAATTTGGAATCTAGAAATAATTTGACATCACGGACCCAAAAAAAGTGGTTTCGTCGAAATCCGAGGTCGTTTGCAAAATCTCCATTTTTAAGGGCCTGAATTCCATAGCGATTATTCAGAATTTTCAACTGGACATATCTTTTGATTCCCGCTATGAAATTTCGATTTGTCGGATTCGTTGGAAAGATATTCTCAATTAGATCCTATTATTTTTGGTTTCACTAAAATCCGGATTGTTTTGCACCCGGTACATTCAATTGAAGTTTGAAATCGAATTATCGAACTACCGCGCCATTTTCAATTCTTTTTATAATTATAAATAATTATTTATATTCTAACGACGACGTATATAATATATACGTTCTAAATATATTCAAAATAAATTTTTGTCGATATTATTTAAAATAATTCATTTTAAATATTCAAAATTCACTAAAATTGCCAAAACAAAAATTTTAAACTGGCCCGTATTTCCGGGTTATTATAGAAATTATGCCTTAGGGAGGCTCAAATACTAACACTCTATGACACATAGAGTAGATCTAGAAATGATTGCATTTCATAATTATTCTTCCATTTTATTTTACATTCAATGGACTTTAAGTTTGACCCATTCCTTTTTCCCAAGCTCAGATGGGTAGGGTAGTTGTTGATCAGTGTTGTAGGTATTGTGCCTTGAATCTTTGTTCGATCACTCCATTATCTTCTCGTATCTTTTATTTTTATCAGTACATTTGTTTTTGGTTTACTTAAGAGGGATTCTTTGATGTGCTTTTATGTTTTTAAAGTATGCACTAGTATTTAAGACTATGATATTTATGATTAGAGATTACCAGTATTTTCTAAGAATGGTTATTTTATTTGATTTTCATAATATAATATTCCTTCTCTATGATGTTATTTATTATTATATGCTAATGTCTTAGTCCCTATATTCTTTTATTCCCACTAGACGATCCATATCCATTGATATGACCATCTTTAAGGTTTATCAAAGGGTGTGGTTTATTGTAGATGGTACAGAAGCCTAGGATTTCACATTCCTAACAATAATTTTTTATAAATAAGTAAAAAAAAAAGTTTTCAAATTAATTCTTTTGCAAAATCTATAATTATTTTCAAAAAGGTTTTTGTCAAGAACACGTCATATCCCTTCCCATATATAGCCCAAATTATGTTTTGATCTCATTGAGTTGTCTATGGAAGCGACTCATTTAATATTTAATATCCATAAATAGAAATATTTGGCCTTTCTAGGATAAACCATGTTACGACCCACAGACCCTCGCCCTGCCTTCTGACGAAGATCGCCATATCGTTGGAATCATCTGGGAACTTCTTGAGTCCTATCTAAACCCGAAATACACTCGGAATCTGAATCGAGTGTCAAACACTCGAATCAGGCTAGGATTAACTCGCTTGAGAACTAGATAACAAGTCATACATATCTAAAACAATCATCAAAGGGGGTTTCAAAACTTCGTGCATGCTTTTTGGAAATGAATCTACTATAAGACCTGCATCCCATCACATGATGCAAACACACACCATTAAGAGCAAGTTTTACCTTATGATAACCAAATATGCTTGATACGCGAGAATCATTTCAAATTACCATTAATGACTATCTTTGAAAACTTTTCAAAATATATGTATAAATCTAAGCAGACGTAGGTACCGTATATTACGTCTACATACATATATTACAATTAAAACAATAAGGGTTCATATTGGAAGTTTGGTTCCATCAATGACCAAGGCAAAGGATCTTCCTTAACCGCCATTGGGCACACCTCTAGCGAGATGTACCAAGATCAACAAATGCTCCTTTCTATTGCTGCAAAGCCGACCCACCTATACCAGGTGTAGTTTGGGTTTCTCTTGAACATAACGTCCCCCGGTCGTTACCGACCATTATCCGAGGCGCCTCGTTCCATCATCCACTAAGTAAATTTCCTAGGCTCCATACTATGGCATCACTTTCTCAACTAGAAGGAAACGTTAGTCCTTAACTCTATGGTACTTCATCCTGTTTCATCTCATTACCGGTGGTGAGGTCCCGAAGTCATGCTTCCACACAAAGCTCTGCTTTTCAACAAAACGCTTTGATCATCAATAGTTCATCGATTAGCATGCCACATTGTGAATTCACAACATATAATCGGTGTCTATTAATATATAACCCTCTAAGTTCATAAGTCCTAGAGGAGGGTGTTAAGCTAAGAGGATAGATCCTCCGCCATCTATTGATAGATCATCAATAGAAATAAATTCATTATACCGTAAAATACAATGTCAGACATACATCCGTTTACAAGTTAATTCTAGGTTGTGAACAAAACTAAAGGCACTTTATTCCACGACCCTGCAAAAGTTCTTGCAATTTGAATCACTTCAAGTACAGCCAAATCGCTGTTACAATATGACCCCATAATTGGGTAGCCACTCGAGGCATCAACGAGCATCCTTCCGATGTGAAGGTCTCCAGTCTTTAATCACAGTCATCGCCATTTTCAATTGCTCTTATCACGTCGTATAGTTATTCACAACAGGTTGAAACCCGATCTTTCGAATAACTAACGTATCTTAAAAATCAATATAAATATACAAGATATCAAGAGTCTCATTCCATTTTGGAATATTCTTTTACTCAAATCATTCTTTATATTGGGGTATACCAATTAACTATTATCGAAGATTTACATCTTTTTCAAATCCCCAAAATATCTTAAAATCCTCATTCTAATCTTTGAATTAGTTTGCAAATCATTTGGGTATCATTAGTTGTCTCAAATTTTTTTAATTTAACTTGTTCCAAAAATTGTCGTAAATAGCATTGCTAATTCAGCTCATTTTGATAAAATAGCTTTTTTATGTTTTCACAACTTGATATATTCAAACCAAATCACTTTTTAATCATTTACCATAATTTTAATTCAACTCGCTCTAAAAACCGTCGCAAATAGCGTTGTAATTCAGCTCATTTTCGTAAAATAGCTTTTTATCTTTTCACAACTTGGTAAATTCAATCCGAATCACTTTCAAATCATTTATTATGATGTAACATAATTTATTTCTACTTTTAATAATTTATAAGTAGCTCATTTCTATAAAAATCCTATTTCGGGTCCTAAACTACACTAGCGTTGTTTTTTATCCGAATTTGTTTTGAACTTATTTCAAAATATAACCGTTGGATTATAAAACTTTTCTTTGCATTTGAAATCTCTTTTCTTTTCGAACCAATATTTTTTGTTTTAGGAAAATTCGATGGTCAGACCTCCTGGTATGTAAATTTGAAGTCAATGGTCGAAATTCGTGAACTACCGCTGCACGACTAGTCGTATTCAAACTATACTTCACTTATATTGAAACCAAGTCGAATTTATTTTAAAATATATTATTGATTATATAATACCTATATAATAACTTTCGGAAACTATGTTTTCAATATTTAACTTAAAATTCAAATATTCCATTATTATAATATTATTTAAATCATTTAAATAATATTATTTTTCAAACTTCATTTTTTAAAACTAATCTTTCCTGAAGTTAATAATAAAAATAAACAAGATAATTTGGATAATAAATTCTAGTTAAAACATTTTCAGTATATCCAAACTGAACTTCACTTTTTAAGGTTACCATTCACTTTTAAATTCAAATTCGAAACATGACCTAATTACTTAAAAACTTGTTCAAATGAAACTTCCATCTTTACGAAAACTATCCATAATTACTTAAACTATCTTTCCAAATCATTTTGGATAAAAAACTCAAACTTTTATTTTTCACTTTATTATTTAATTAATAAAATATTTGATTAAATTCCAATTCAAAATAAACTTAATAAATTATCGTATAATTCAACTTATATGGGTTTAACACATCATTAACAACTGTTATTGATCATTAACAGTCATTAACTTCCAGTTATTACATAATTGCGTCATTAACATAAGCGTTAAGGTCATCAACCCTTAATTACTTTTTCAAATCACTTTAACTAAATTATTAAACATTGTTAATAATTTGTTTGCCATTATCAGCAAATTCTGTCATATCAAATTAATGTCAATACACATCACATCAAGTTGTCAACCAATGTCGCATAAAAATTAATTATGTTACTATTCATCCATAACATAACAAACATGTTATCAACCAAATTAACTGATCGTTTATTTCTGGTTTAACTTGATAACCATTAGGATATTCACTTTAATTACTAAACTACTAAGTAATTAATTTTTGTAACTTCCATTAACATCATTAAATCCAAATCTACTCAACAAACTAGCAATTACTATTCATAACATAATTAGCTACATTAACTACAATAATTAATCCAAACATGAGAAAAGTGTGCTCACCATAGCTTATCCCATTCGCCAAACTTTAAGTGTGGGACTCTCTAACTTTTCTACAACTTCAGATGTCACTTTACGATCAAGTTAGCACCTTTTCTACTTCAAACACTCCACAAATTCAATGTAAACTAATATATATATATATATATAAACTTGCATTTAAAGGAAGAAATATGGGATTTTTAGTGGTTTAAGCGAGGGTTAGAGGAGGTGTGGCCCACGACCTGAAGGGGGAGTGACTGTTGGGGTGCGTGTGTGGCTGGTGTGGGGTCCAGGGAGGTGGTTGAGAGGAGGTAGAGGTGATTTATTGGTGTAAAAGGGGTTAAAGGTGGTATTTTTAGAGTTTTAAAGGAGAAAGGAGGGAGCTTTGGCAAGGGGGCCCATGGGTAGGGTGGTATGTGACGATCACCCATAACTCCTACACTTAACAAGAGGAATACTACACTGAAAGAAGTGCCTGGCAGCTTTTGACGATCATCAAGGTAAGATAAACACAAGAAGAACCTGTTGTATAACTCACAACGCAGAGATAAAATATAATTGAACATATACAACATGCGTATAATAGTGAAGCATATTTGAACATAAACTTAAACTTTCATATCAACAAGAAAGATCCATACATCACTGGAATACATCATAAGAGTCTGTACAAAATGCCTCACTACATTCACTCAAAGAATAGTCAACAAGCATAACAACGGAAACAACAACTAGTATATATAGTAGAAAGTAATACATAAGCCTCCGGCTCTTCATCGATCTGCATCATCGTCTCATCAAGATCTATCACCATTCACCTGCTACCTAGTCCGCCCATCCACAACATAATTGATGAACAACCCAAGGTAATAAGAGGAAACATAAAACCTTGAGTCATACAACAGTCTTAACGAGCAATAAAATAGCTATCTAACATCATCAATAAAGTATATGAGAAATAGGTAGATCCGTCGACTAATCTACAACTCAACAACAGAGAAGATCCTAAATTGTCTCCCCCACATTTGACAGTGATAACCTTTACAAACAGCCAGAGAGAAAACATAGCAGACATAACAATTAATTATCTAGTGTAGAACATCGTAATCGAGATTAACATCCCCCAAGTGCAAGCCCCGAAGGCCTAAACCGACATCAGACAAGCACCCAAGAGATGTCTCCTTCGATGTTGAACAATCCAAGAAATCAACATCCATGACCCTGGCTATCACCACCTATCCTGATGTGAAACCACCGTTAATCTTATGATCGACTCAACATAATGTCGTCCGTCAAGGGATAATGATAACCCCGGTTCTAGTAAAACTCCATACATTACCAACTTGTATGTTTGCCTTACTCAGCGAAGACAATTAGGCCTTTTCACGATACCCAAGATACTCAACCAGCTAACATCTAGTCTTTTAAACGTCCCTATTATACCCCTGCTTTGAGTCCAATAGAACCTTCGAATAACGATAATTCTTTGCCTGCGATATCTCTAGCCATCCAACTTGATGACTGTTCATAATCTCAAGCGAGTTCTCGAGCAACCATTATCCACGAGCTCACAACCTTGATGTGTCTTAATATTCATTGCATTATGATGATAAATGAACACTTCACAACACCTTGATCATTCCTTCTTGAATTCACGTCGAAGCCATGACCATCGTCGACCCAAAAACATACTTTATTTGGTTGATATCCCATTTCATAGCGTTTCAGCCTTTTACAGCGTTTCATAAATGCTATTATATCCCTTGGATCATTCCAGACTCATTGGCTCAATCCCAGATTCACAGCGCAACTTTCGGCTTTCCACAATGTTTCAGAAACGATGTTAATACTTCTATATATCAGTATGTCTTTTGCTCCATCAATATGCCTTTCGATCCATAGCATTTCTGATCCGTCATCCACAGCATTTCAGACACGCTGTGAATACTTATGATCCATCAATATGCCTTCTGGTCCATCACCTTTCCGTCCATAGCATTTTGATCCATAACATTCTGGTCAATAGGTTTTTACAGCGTTTGTAAAACGCTGTCAGGTCCAGAAACCATCTGATCCATCACTCTTCTGATCCATCACCTTTCCGGTCCATACTTTCTATAGTGTTTCTCAAATGCTGTCAAACTGGTTTTGCCTGATCCATCAAGAAATCTTGTCTGGTCCATGCTAAAACTCGCCGATCCATCATTGAACTCGAGCCACGATCCAACTCCAATCCAAATCAAAACTCATATAATTCAACTAACCATTCAACAACAAAACAATCATCAGTCAATTTATAAAACATCAAACGATCATCAACAATATATGAAATTCACCAATCATGATTAAACAATTAAACGAACCAATATAGATGGATCTAACTTGAATAAACATAGAATTAACACATGAAAATTACCTATTTAATTTTCTAGATTAGATCCCATGGTGATTTGAATGAAAAAATACATACCATGATGTAGATCAAGATGAAAACAACTTGAAATAAAGAAAATACGATCAAACAACCCATATACTCAATTGAATCCGCGTGAGAGATGCTTATCACTCACCTAATCTTCAAAATAGCTTGAAAACGACTAATCTCCAATCCAAATAATGAAGAACGATCTACAAATCTCTCAATTTGATGCGATCTACTCTCTCTCTCTTGATGTTGATCTAGCCTTCCTTGATGTATATCTTTACTCTTCCAATGTAGATCTAAGATTCTAATGGTGGAGAGATGTATTTGACTAGAGTAGGGGGAATCTCAAACCCCAATCAAATAAGAAATGAAGAAAGTAAACCATTACCTTTACCCCCTATTTATAGCCATCTACCAGCCCATTAATGAGCCTCACCAAATCAGCCGACTAATGTCTAGTTATCCTATCTAGAAATTATGTAGCACTAAAACAGCGATTCCTCCCAAACCGCTGAACCAAATCTTTAATGTGGTCATTCTACGGAACTGGCAACCCCATTTCCTTTACAATGAAATCAATCTTAGCACCTAGTTCGATCCCAGTCAAAAGTTATGCCATGTACAAAACTGACAGGGGCAAAATGGTCACAAATAAAATTGATAAAAATTATGGACATGTCTCACATCCCCATAGCAAACATATCAAAATATGAGAATGATCCGACCCTCGGGGAATTAAATAAAATATTTTATGATTCTCTAATACTCAAAATGCAAGTCGTTACATTCTCCCCCTTTTTGGAATTTCACGCCTTAAATCCCAAATAGCCACAAGTGACCAGAAATTTTTTTGCATGCCTATCTTCTAGAAAAGCCAATTTATCGTCTAAACTAGCATCCATCAAGCCATGCATCCATAGACTTAACCTAACGCAAAGAATTCTAATGAATAGTACAAGTTACAATTGTGTAAGGTGACATGACATTAATGGGTCATACCAACGAAGAGTTCTGGATGGATCGTCTTCATACTCTCTTCTGTTTCCCACGTACAATTTTCAACATCCTCACTCCACTGCACCTTAACTAGCTTAACCATCCTTCTCCTAAGTTGTTTCGTATCATTCCCCAAAACGCGAAGCGACATACAAGATTTTGTAACTACGGACTCGACTTCTCGTTCTTCGTACTGTTCCATAGATACCACCATATTTGAATCGTGCACAAACTTCCATAGGAAAGACACATGAAACACATTGTGCATACTCGACACCTTCTCTGATAAATCTAATTTATACGCGAGCTTCCAATTCCGCTCGACTATCGGAAACGGCCTAATGAATCATGAGGCAAAATTTTCTTTACTTCTGAACCAAACAACATGCTTCAACAACGAAATCTTCATGAAAACCATGTCACCAACGTCGAATTCCGAATCTTTTTAATGTTTATCGGCATAACTCTTTTGACAATCTTTGGCTTCCTTCATTCATTGTCGAACGATCTCAATACAATCCAATGTTTCTCTTATCATCTCGGGGCCAAGTATCAACTTGTCTCCAGTTTCTAACCAACATGCCAGAGAATTACATTGTCTACCATATAACGCCTCATATGGTGACATCCTAATGCTCGACTGGTTGTTGTTGTTATACGCAAACTCATCTAAATGTGGATGGTCTTCCCACAATCCTCTGAAGTCTAATACACAAGCCCTAAAGAGATCTTCCAAAACTCGGTTAACTCTCTCGGTTTGACCATCAGTCTGAGGATGATAAGTCGTACTTAAACATAACTCGGTTCCCAGAGTCTCTTGCAAACTCTTCTAAAATCCACTTGTGAACAATGGATCTCTATCACTCACTATGCTCTTCGGGATACCATGGAAACAAACTATACACTTAATATAAAGCTCAGCCAACTTCGATGTTATCCTAGTTGATCTAACAGGAATAAATCTCGCGCTTTTGGTCAAACAATCCACGATGATCTAAATCCCTTTGTTTCCTCCCGTGGTTCTAGGTAGTCCATCGATAAAATCCATTGATATTTGCTCCCATTTCCACGTAGGAACTTCTAATGGCTGAAGAAATCCACTCGGATTCTTCTGTTCAGCTTTGACCAACTAATAGTTCATGCACTTGGAAATAAATTTTCTAACATCCCTCTTCATCCCTTCCCACTAGTGAGCTCGCTTCATGTCCTGATACTTCTTGTTACCGCCAGGATGAATTGTCAACTTCGAGTGATGACATTCCCTCATAAACACATCTCTCAATGCATCAACATCAGGAATAACCAGTCATCCTTTCTTTCGAAGCCAACCCTCTTGATCAACTTCAAATTCCTTATCTTCTATTTCCAACTTCTGGATAATCTCGACAAGATTTGCATCACGCTTTTGACTCTCGCCAATTTTTTGATGAGAGTAGGTCTTATAGATAAGCTTGCCAACATTTCAAGATCTAACCCACACCTTGGCTTGAAATCAAAACCAGCCAAGTACTCGAGGTGTTTCCATTCCGAAAACATCACTCATAAATTTGCATATCTTCGACTCAATCCATCTGCCACTACGTTACCTTTACCAGGAGTATATGCTATACCAAAATCATATGATGCCAAAAATTCTAACCACTGTTGCAGCCGAAGAATCAAATCCTTTTGGGGGAAAAGGTATTTCAACAACTTGTGATCCGTAAACAACTTGAATCGAACTCCATATAGGTAATGTCTCCACATCTTCAGTGAAAAGACGATCGCTGCCAACTCCAAATCATGAGTCAGATAATTCCTTTCGTGTGGTTTCAGATGTCGACTCACGTAAGCCACAACTCTATCCTTCTGCACCAGTACTGCTCCAAGTCCAGTACCACATGCATTGGTGTATGCCACCATTTCTTTATTCCCACTTGGAATGGTCAAAACAGGAGCACTCACAAGTCCCTCTTTCAGGATTCCAAAAACTTTCTTACACTTTGCATCCCATGTGAACACTTGATTCTTCTTCATCAATCATGTTAATGGTGTAGCTTTCTTGGAGAAATCCTTGATAAAACGATGATAATATCTCGCTAACCCAAGGAGACTCCAAATATTCGTCGTATTCTTAGGTCTATCCCAGTCTTGGATGGCTGCTAGCTTAGTGGGGTCAACCGCTGTCCTATTTCCAGAAACAACATTGCCTAAAAACCTCACTTCTCTCTTCTAGAAATGACACTTCGAAAACTTAGATCTTAGCCGATTATTTCACAAGATTTCCAAAATAGCTCGCAAGTGCATCTTATGCTCTTCCTTATTCTGGGAATAAACCAGAAAATCGTCCACGAACACAAGCACGATTTTGTTCAACTGATTCCTAAATACCCTATTCACAAGATCCATGAAATACGCTGGTGCATTAGTCAATCCAAATGGCATCGCCAACCATTCGAAGAAGTCGGATGGTGTCCTAAAAGCAGTTTTTGGCACACAATCCTTTGCTACCCTCAACTGGTGCAATCCCGTTGCTAAATCCATCTGAGAAAACATCTTGGCTTCGTGAAGCAGATCAGACACGTCGTTTATACTCGGTAACGAATGCTTGTTCTTCTTGATCGCCTTTTTCAGCTCATGATAGTCCACACACAACCTCAAAGATCCACCAACCCTGGTTGCAAACACAACTGGTGGATCCCGTTCTTACACACTCCTCCGGATGAATCCTTTTCCCAAAAGGTTGCAAACTTGCATCTCTAACTCTTGCTGTTCCTTAGGCCCCATCAGCCTAAAAGGCAAGACGATAGGTCTAGCACCTTTGACCAAATTGATCCTGAACTCGATCTCGCGATGCGGCGGCAACCCTTTGACCTCGTCAAAGACATCATCGAACTTACTAGCGATCAGCACAGATGATAAGTCTTCCCGTGGAATCACAAGCGAATATAAATAGCTTACGAAGACACCATCTTCGGGCTTACATCGAATCACAACTATTCGCCCTTCCATATTCCGGACTGTCACCTCGAGCTTCTCGCATTCCACTTTTTCCGCATACCTCATGAGCCAGTCCATACCCAAAATAATCCCAAACCCAGTGAAGTTCAAAACAAAGCAATCACACATAAAGGAGCAACCATAATTGAATAAACTCGATCACATCAAAGGATATAAAGATCAAATGAACTTCCATATGAATTAATCACAATCAAAGGTCCACTACGATCCCAGGTTCTAAACCCAACTGACATACAAGCTTATTACAGGTAAAATAAGGCGATGTGCTAGTATCGACAATACCTAAACCAAACACTTCTAGTAGAAGGCATACTAAAACTAAAACATCTTCTCCCAATTCTCATAAGGAATACAATAGGAAATCGGAATAGCTTTTGGAACACATTCTTCCTCCAACTGCTTATTCTTTAAAAAAAACCTAGACAGTCCTTCTTCTTATGCCCAGGCTACCCACAGTTATAACACTTCTTCTCGACTTTTGGGTTCTTGCAATCCTTGGAAATATGGCCTTTCTATCAGCAGTTATAGCAAATGACATACTTCTTTGGTTTCTTCTTTAGGCCATCATTCCTTTTCTTATGTCTTTTCTTTCTCTTATTCAGCTTCTTCGTAGCATTGGATTTAGTAAAAGTTACTTCAAGAGGTTCGTTCTTGCTTTTCAAAGCCTCATCCAAAGCAGCATTGATCCTTTCTTCTTGCTCCTTAATTTGACATCGAAGTTGCTCCAAATTTATACTTATACTCAACTTATCTTATTCATCTGGAGGAGAATAATCCCTTTGTAGCTTAACGAAATCAACCCTGTATACTTGCACAGGAACACTATGCTTTACTACCACTTCTGTAATGGGAATCCTCTGTGTAATTGCAACCATCATGGCCCCGAACATAACCAGATAATCAGGTATACCCGCTGAAGCTCCCAGTTGGCTACCATCGCCTTCCCTTCCAATCGCAGGCTCATCCCTAGCAGTGTTTCCCGTAGTTCGATGACTCATTCTAAATCTAAAAATAGAATGATTAGTACACATATGAAATAAACTGTAAATGGAGTTCAAGCACCATTATACTATACATTAATATATAGTATACATCCATCAGTAATCTACAAATATGTCTCTCATACGTTAATACATCCTCGAACTTTGGCTAAAATCAATTAACAAGGGCTTTGATACCAAATGAGATGGTCGCCCATAACTCATGCACTTAACAAGAGGAAAACTGCGCTGAAAGCATTCCAAGCAGCTATGGACGATCATTAAGGTAAGATAAATACAAGTGAAACCTGTCGTATAACTCACAACGCAGAGATAAAATATATTAGAGCATATACGATAGGCATATAATAGTGAAGCATATTTGAGCAGTAACTTAAACTTTCATATCAACTAGAAAGATCCATACATCACTGGAATACATCAGAAGAGTCTGTATAAAATGCCTCACTATAATCACTCAAAGAACAGTAAACAAGCATAACAACGGAAATAACAACTAGTATATACAGTAGAAAGTAATACGTAAGCCTACGGCTCGTCATCGATCTGCAGCATTGTCTCATCAAGCTCTATCACCTACTACCTAGTTTGCCCATCCACAACATAATGGATGAACAACCCAAGGTAATAAGTGGAAACATAAAACCTTGAGTCAGACAACAGTCTTAATGAGTGATAAAATAGCTATCTAACATCATCAATAAAGTATATGAGAAATAGGTAGATCCGTCGACTAATCTACAACTCAACAACAGAGAAGATCCTGAACCATCCCCCTCACATGTGACAGCGATAGCCTTTACAAACAAACAAAGAGAAAACATAGCAGACATAGCAATTACTTATCTAGTGTACACCATCCTAATCGAGATTAACATCCCCCAAGCATAAGCCCGAAGGCCTAAACCAACATCAAACAAGCACCCAAGAGATGTCTCCTTCGATGTTGAACAATCCACACAAAAAGATACAAGCAAAGTAATCAACATCCATGACTCTAGCTATCACCTCCTATCCTGCTTTAAAACCATCGTTAATCGTACGACCAGATCAATATAATGTCGTCCGTCAAGGGATAATGATAACCCCGATTCTAGCTAAACTCCATACATTATCAACTTGTATGTTTGCCTTACTCAACGGAAACAACTAGGCCTTTTCACGATACCCAGGGTACTCTACCAGCTAACATCTAGTCCTGTAGGCGTCCCTATTATACCCCTGCTTTAAGTCCAATAGAACAACTGACTAATGATAATTCCTCGTCCTTCAATATCTTTAGCCATCCAACTTGATGACTATTCATAAGCTCTAGCGATTTCTCGAGCAACCATTATCCACGAGCTCACAAACCATGAGTCGTCTTCATATTTGTTGCATTACGATTATCAACGAACACTTCACAATACCTCGATCATTCCTCCTTGAATTCACGTCGAAGCCATAACCATCGTCGACCCAAAAACACACTTCATTTCGTCGATATTCCATTTCATAGCGTTTTAGCCTTTCACATCATTTCATTCAGCATTTTACAGAGTTTCAGAAATACTATTATATCCCCTAGATCATTCCAGACCCATTGGCTCAATCCTGGGTTCACAACGTTTCTCTCTGCTTTCCACAGCGTTTCAGAAACGCTGTCAATACTTCTAGCCCATCAATATGCCTTTCGGCGCATCAATATGCCTTTCGATCCATAGCATTCTGATCCATCATCCACAACATTTCAGAGCTGTCAATACTTCTGATTCATCAATATGCCTTCCGCTCCACCACCTTTCCAGTCCATGGCATTCTAATTCATAGCATTCCGGTTAATAGCTTTTACAGTGTTTGTAAAACGCTATCTGGTCCAGAAACCATCTGATCCATCACCTTTCCTATCCATAGCATTTCCGGTCCATACTTTTTATAGCGTTTCTCAAACGCTGTCAAACTGGGTTTGCCTGATCCATTATGAAATCTTGTCTGATCCATGCTAAAACTCGCTGATCCATCATTGAACTAAAGCCATAATCCAACTCCAATCCAATTCAAAACTCATGTGGTTCAACCAACCATTCAACAACAAAATAACGCAATCATCAATCAATCTGTAAAACATCAAACGATCATCAACAATATATGAAATTCACCGATCATGAATTAACAATTAAATGAACCAATATAAATGGATCTAACTTGAATAAACATAGAATTAACACATGAAATTTACCTATTTAATTTTCTAAATTAGATCCTATGGTGATTTGAATGAAAATATACATACGATGATGTAGATCAAGATGAAAACAACTTAAAATGAAGAAAATAAGATCAAATGATCCATATATTCGATTGAACCCACATGAGAGATGCTTATCACTCACCAAATCTTCAAAATACTTGAAAACGGCTAATCTCTAATCCAGACAACGAAGAATGATCTTCAAATCTCTTAATTTGTTGTGATCTACTCTCTCTCTTGATGTTGATCTAGCCTTCCTTGATGTAGATCTTTACTCTTCCAATGTAGATCTAAGATTCTAATGGTGGAGAGATGTATATGATTAGAGTAGGAAGAATCTCAAACCCCAACCAAATAAGAAACGAAGAAAGTAAACCATTACCTTTACCCTCTATTTATAGCCATCTAACCAGCCCATTAATGGGCCTTACCAAATCAGTCGACTAATGTCTAGTTAACCTGTCCAGAAATTGTGTAGCACTAAAACAGTGATTCCCCCAAACTGCTGAACCAAATCATTAATATGACCACACTACAGAATTGGCAACACCATTTCCTTTCCGATAAAATCAATCTCAGCACCTGATTCGATCCTAGTCAAAAGTTATGCCATGTACAAAATTGACAGGGGCAAAATGGTCACAAATAAAATTGATAAAAATTATGGACATGTCTCACATCCCCATAACCAATATGTCAAAATATGAGAATGATCCGACCCATAGGGAATTAAATAAAAATATTTTATGATTCTCCAATACGTAAAATGTGGGTCATTACATTGTGGGGGTGTTATTGGGCTACCGTGGGGATAGGGAGCTGTTGGTAGGGGCAGCGGTTGGAGGTAGGGGGATTTGTGTAGAGGAAGAAGGAGAGAAGGAAGAGAAAGAAAATGAGATGGAAAAT
Organism: Allium sativum; assembly: GCA_030737875.1. Taxonomy (NCBI): domain Eukaryota; kingdom Viridiplantae; phylum Streptophyta; class Magnoliopsida; order Asparagales; family Amaryllidaceae; genus Allium; species Allium sativum. Next base: position 807,749,897 of record CM060916.1, read on the forward strand.
AAAAATGAAATCATTGTTTATCAAAGCTAATTACTTAGGAAGGTAGCAAAGTAAGATGGGGTGACATGTGGAGGGGAGAGAGGGTGAGGTGCCAAAGTGGATGGGAGTTTAGTAAGTTATGTGTGAGTGATTTGATTTAATCTTGAATTTAATCAAACGACCGTTACACGTTTTCAACTCGTACAATCAAACCAGAAATCCGATTGATACGAAATTTGAAATCCTACTATATTTCACCAATACGGATCCAATGAAGCTAGTCTCGTCCATTCTGAGAGCGTTTGCAAAATGGACTTTTTCTGTGCTATTATTAAATTTTAATCAATTTTTTGACACATATTTATATTGTGCACGCTCACATACTAACTCCGATTAATACAAAGTTCGAAACATTACCATATTTTAAGGTCCTGGATCCGATGAAACTGGTTCGTTAAAATCCAAGATCGTCTGTAAAATGGCCAACTTTTAGGCTATTGAAATAATATTAAATTATCAAATTTTAGTATATTTACTTTTAAATAAATTTTGAAAGTTCACTAATCATATTTTATCTTCAGTATAATATAAAACAAAGTTAGAATTCATTTTCCGTAGTTTTTAAGTCTAGATTCAGTATTTAACAAAATTTCAAAGTTCAACTAAACTTATCCATTTAAAAATTCGTTTATATATATTTAAATACATAATTTAAAGAGATAAAAAATACGGGTCATTACAAACCCTATGGACATCCCTAAGGTCGTTAATATGCCCAATTGGTTTCATCGATATTTTCAAGCGAACGCACGAATTAAGCCATGCACTAGGGAGAATGCTAAATTTTCTAGTTGGTAGAGTCCCTGTTTGTCCACTTGGCATTCTTGATTTTTCTAAATTATGTAAGGATTATGCAAATTTTGAAGGCAATTCATTTAGAATCATGTAACCCTACATGGAAGTTAGTTGTTGGATCTTAGTTATGAGCAAATATTTGGACTTATGTGCTTAGAGTATGGAGCTTGGAGGCAGCTTGCCTGTTGTAGGGCGAGGCCCTGAGTTAGTAGGAGAGTTACGAGGTAGAGGTTGGTGAGGTGATGTCGAATGATTTCCATAGGGATTCAGGAGAATTTTTCATCCTAAGCCAATGAAGATGTTCAATTTGGGAAACTTATTAATCTCCGGCCACGTTTGGATTAGAGTTGGTCGATACACTACATAAAAAGAACTCAAGTTTGCGAAATTTATGCTCAACCATTGCAGGATTTAATAGCGAGTCTTATAGGAGCTATATTCAAGGATTTTGCAAAGATGACATTTCTTACTAATGTTGAGAAAAAGAAAGAGTAGATTGACGTGGCTCATGGAAAGAGGGTAAAAACCTTTGACGGGTAAGAGAGAAAGAGGATCTAGAAATAAGGGAAAATTCAAAGAAGGATTAGAAGTATAATATGTTGTATCCAACAATTCTATGATTTTTGTTTGATGATAATAAACATATATTTATTATTACAAATGTGTTTATAATTGTACCATTATACTACATCACAAACAAAATATAATATTTATATTTATATAGAATACTACTACACATGAATTTATATATTCAAATAGTATTTTATTTAAATATAATATTTTATTTCAACATCTCAACAGTACAAATTTATAACTCCACTATTTATACAACTCACTGTAATTCAATACATTCACATTCAATTTCATTATATACATTTCACCTCACTACAGTTCACTCCGTCACTCAATTGTACAGTTACTCACTCGTATACATTTACACTCATACACACTTGTCTTTTGTCTTCTGCGTGCTTCAGTCAGTCCAGTCTTATGCTTACCTGTCACAAAAAGAAACACACACAGAGTAACCTAGAACATAAATAATTTTAAATTCTAGCGGATTTAATTTTTATTTTAAAATTTTATTTGCCTCAGAGTTTTGGTGTGTTTCTCATCATTTTTCATGACTTGATCTGATTTATATGGACATCCATCTGTGTCTAGACAGCTTGTGATATTCACAGTGATTCACTCTAAATACCACAAGGTAGACATCGTCTGTAGTGATCTCACACACACACACATATATATATTCTATACATGCACTATACATGTATACACATACATGTATATGTATATACACATATCTTTCTGTGCAGAGGTAATATGGTTAGAAAGGGACAAATATATCGAATATGATGTGTCAGGTAAAACTTGACAACATTTTCATGCCGTAAGTATCCATGAACACTCAAGCAACAAATACAAAGATATATACACACATGTGTGTATATATACATATGTATGTATATGGTGATACATGCACAAGCATAGTAATGTATAATGCTCAAAACTGCAAGCAAACGAAAGTCGAAGATGTACACTGCTTGACCATGTACAAATGCAACATTTCAAGAACCATGTGATCAAATCAGTCCAAGTATTAATGCATTGCTCAAGATCAAGTACAGTAATGAAGCAAGCTATGTACATGTGGTCAAAGCAAAATACACAAATGATCAAGGTTGAGGAAGCTCAACAACAGTGGACACAAATGGACACTAGCTAGTGGTACAACGAACATAAGCAAATATAAGAAATAAAACTGACATGCAACAATCCAAATTCAAGTGTACACATGATAGAACAAAGCATGATGGTGATATAACTGCATGGATAAGGATTCATGGACAAGGCTAAGAAACTAAAAGAATCATAAAATTTAGTTCAAACGGAAGAAAAAAGTTTAAATTTCTGAGTGTACAAAATACTGAATGGAGAGTCAGTGACATACATGATGTGATACATGAGGTTACAAGCACAACAAGCTCAGGAACGTGGGTTGAGCACAAGCTTGTTTTTTTCTTTTGAACAAGTCAGCCCAACAAGGCTATGGTTCAGATCAAATAACATATGCCAACAACCAAGCAGTAATGTATACACAATACATAGAGCCAAACAGCCAAAACAGTGGTATGCAAGTGCATACGCAGGTCGAGTAAAAGTCAAATGAACTCATTTGCACTGCTAAGAATTGAAGTTCAATCAGTTCAAGGCAAGCACGGAAAGCATGGCAGATACAAGACCAAAGTAACCAGAGAATGGACACACATATGATCATGTACACAAAGAGAATGGGATGACAAATCGGTAAATGAAATTTTCAACATGCAAGAAAACTGGAAAAGATCTAATGTTCAAAAGCAAACTAGACAAGCATGGAAAATTTCATCTCGCATGGAATCATTCTTTTGTTTCCAGAAAAATCAATAGGGCATTCAACGAGCCACTGCATGAAGCAGTAAATTAATAAGTAATTTTTGGCAAAGTTTTTTTTTAATGATTCGAATTCAGATTCAGTAGATGGTCAGGAAAAACAAGACAGTCTTTAAAACTGCTTTCATGACAAAATAGGCACAACGAATAAATAGGCAAGTACTTCAAATTTGCTGAACAATGTTTCCAGGAATTGCAAGTGTTAATTTTGGCAAATATTCCATTCAAGATATAAGGCATAAAATTATTTCAATCGACTTCAGAAATTTACTAAAATCAACATTTAAAATTTTGCAAGGCTTTTAATGTGCCCAAGGATTAGAGTACATTTTTAAGCAAGAAATAAATTCATTCTTTTCTGGAATATTCATCAAACATTCACAGTTGGTTTTATCAAATTTTACAAAGGTGGAACTAAATATGGCAGCGTATAAATCACGCAAGGATCATCAACAATTATTCAACAGTCACGCAAGGGTCAATGGAAAACAAATATTTGTTTTCCACAATCAATCAGAAGATTCACACGTTTTTCAATCACTTAATTACTTTTGGACAAGAACAATATCAATTGTTTTCCAGGAATACAAAAAATCATCAAGTGGTTTCACGGCTATTTACCAAATAAATCACGCAAGCAATCAACCAAGTCACTTAATGAAATTAGAGATTTTAGGATTTTTATAATCCTATTTAAACACCTTTTTCCATCATATGCAATCATAGAGAAAACCAACAATCTAGAAGTTGAGCAAAGAAAGATTTGAAAGGCACTGCCTCCATTTTTTCTGGAAGAAAGAAAAACCCTAATTTGTTTTTTTAGTCAGCTGACATTACTGGTTTTTGACAAAGCTTTGCAAATAATAAGGGGATCCAGGTATTAGTTGTAAAGGGGGGTTTATTTTATTTTATATTGTTTTTTTATTTAATTGTTTTGTTGGTTCATTTGTAAATCATCGTACAGTTGTCTAGTTTGTCTGTAAAACTAGGGGTTTACTTGTTTGTCACCTAAAACTAGGGTTTACCAGTTACAGGTTTATAGCTTGGGGAAAATTTGATCTTGGGGATATAGATCAGTCTAGGGTTTTGAGCGTAGTATTAGAACAAGTTTACAGGGTTTGCGAGTTTATAGGGTTTTGAAAGCGGGATCTATTTTAATACCTAGTAAAAATCATGGGAATGCAACAGTAGGCAGGGTTTGCTAAAGCTGGGTAAATATGGTGTTATTTACTTTCTACATTTATTTCCTCTGTTATAACCTGTGCTATGATTATTTTTTAATATCTCGAATTAATTTAGAAAACCCTATTCACCCCCTCTAGGGTTAATTAAGATCCAACATAATAAATGTGGTAAGCCCGGGTATTTTGCTAAAGAGTGCAAGATTGGAGGGGAGCATCCAAAGTTGAGGTGTTATTTTTGTAATGAGGTGAGGCATATCAGTAAAGATGGTCCATTGGGACATAGGGTTCATTCTTAGGCTTCTACTCAACAAGCTCAGGTTTGCACTCTAGAGGCGGTCAGTTCTACTAGTGTGCAGCTAGCTTGGGACTAGGGGAAGAAAGTTATCATCGGTGGTGTGGTGTCTCTTTATGGTTTTTTTTTCTCGCACTTTATTGACTCTAGGGCTTCCTATTCAGTTACACCTCATACATTATAGAAAATCCATACCTAGATGTTAGTATTACAGCAGAACTTGTAGAAGTGTCAACCCCGTAGATGGATTGGCCTATTTATCTATGTTCTGTCAGGGTTCGAAATTAATGATACTAATGTCAAGTTTGATTGTAATGCCTTTGTATTGGGTTCATCTAGGTTTAGGTTGATATTTTGCATGAATTGGTTAGCCATATATAAGGCTATTTTATACTCTGATAGGAGAGTAGTAAGGTTGGATACTTGTAGTGGGCACAACTTGAAGGTTTCATGTGATATACAAGGAATAGTCATGTTAAACTACGTGTATTCCTTGAACCTATCAGTAGGCGATATGAGTTCGACACATATAATTGGGGATTTTCTTGACGTATTTGGGGAGGCTACCGGTCCTCTACCTCAAAGAGTGATCAGGTTCAAAATCTATTTTACTAATGATGATTGGCCGATTGCTTTACCGATAAATGCATAACTCTTAAGTAATGATGCGAGTAAATTAGGCAAGTTAGGGATTTATCTCAGGCTTTGTGTCGATTATTCTAAATTGAAGAAGTTAAAAAAAAAAGTGGTATCCTTTGCCTTGCGTAGATGATCTCTTTGATCAATAGCAGAAACCAAGTGATTTTCAAGCTCGATCTAGCAATAGGTTTTTACTAATTGAGGGTGGTTGAGGACATCATTAAGAATACTACATTTAGGATTTTTGATAGATTATATAAGTGGTTAGTCATGCCACTTGGACTAACCAATTCCGCACCTTATTTTATAGACTTAATGAGTATAGTATTTCGGGGTTTGCTAAACAAATTTATCGTAATGTTTGTTGTTGACATCTTGGTTTACTCAAGGAGCAGAGTGGAACATGCTTTGTATCATGAGGACGTGCTTAGGAGCACATAAACATAAGGTTAAAACTTTAAGTGCCATTTTTAGAGAAATTAGGTTTACTTTTTAGGGCGTATTGTTTTTTAGGACGGTTTGACTGCAGATCCAATAAGTGACAACAATTAAAGATTTACAAGTTCCTAAGAAATCCAAAGGTGTCATGAGTTTACTTGATCTTGTAGGCTCTTATAGAAATTTCATCAAGGAGTATCCTAAGATATCGTCTCCCCTAGCCTGACTTAATGAGAAGTATTTGGATTTTGTATAGGATGCTAAGCATGAAGAGACCATCGAGAAGTTGAAAGAAGATTTGACTAGTGCACCAGTGTTACCATTACCAGATAGAACCAAGCCTTTTACAATTTATACTGATGCTTGTGGTATGGGATTAGGGGCAATATTCATGCAAGAGTGTAAAGTGGTATGCTATGCTAGTGGTCAATCGAGACTCATGAGAAGAACTACCGAACACATGATCTGGAGTTGGCAGCTATTGGTTTTGCTCTTAGGTCTTAGATGCATTGTCTTTTGGTTGAAAATTTTGGCATTTTTACTAACCAAAAGTACTTAAAGTATTTTTTGTTTCAAAAGGATTTGAATTTAAGGTAGCAAGGGCAGATAGAGGTTTTGGGCTCTTATACCTCTGGTAAGGTTAACGTAGAGGTTAATGCTCAACGTAGATGTAAGGTTCACTTGGTTCTCCATTTTTGGAATGGAGGAATTTAAAGTAAATTTCTACTAATTCTAGACCTTTATCAGGTATTACTCCAGGATGTTAGCGATCATTGATGTTCAACTGACCTTGTTATCGTAGATTAGGTCTAGGAAGCTAGAGTGCATTATGTTAGTAGATATTTGGGATAAACTCAATAGAGGAAATTTATCGGGACACCTTGGGCATTATACATTAGAATTAAGGGAATGAATGTGGAGAGATAATTGACTCTACGTTCCCCTTAGCATAGATTTTATGGATGGGGCGATGGCAGATCCCATATTGTAAAATGACTATTTATTCCGTTAGTGGTAAGGTGTATCAAAATATGAAGATATTGTTTTTTGGTTTGAAATAAGTAGTGTAGTATGTGTCCAAGTGCATAATTTATCAAAGAGTGAGAGAAGAAAAAAGATGCATATAGGATTACTTCAACCTTCGTATGTTCCATGTGGGTAATGTTAGGAACTGGGATGATAGTTTTGATGGCAACAACCTTCTTTAACTATTATTTTTATAAAATATATAATAACACTTTTATATATATGTGTGTGTGTATGTAGGTATTGATTGTTGTACAATATAAAGATTCAAGACTGAAGATTACAAAGATGAAAACTTTAAGATTGAAGACTCGTGGGTATCAAAATATCAAGATAAGTAGTAAGTCTAGATTTATGGTAAAACTTCATTATAGCACTAGCATCTTTATTCGGATTTTAATAATAAGATGGAACCCATGAACTTTCAAAAGAGGTTTTCAAATTTCCTTTTCAATTTTTTGGCCTCAAAATAAAAACTATTTTAAATTACTTATTCTTTGATTTATAAATATTTATTGTTTTTAAATATTTTACTCTTTGATATCCTTGTAATTTATTGTTTTTATCCTTAATCTAAAATTATATCTTTAATTTAATTTTCTTATTTATAGTTCTATATGTTAAGTATTTTATTTTCAAATCATTTTCTAGAGTGTTTAATAGGTGTTATTATTTATTTGTATTATGAACATACTGTTTTACAAATTTCAGAGTTGTTTTAAGAAGTTTTAAAATCATAATTTTGAAATGTACTTAAGTTCTAATATTTCTTTTATATATTATAAATATATGTTTTAAATTTATATTCTTACTCTATTATACTATTTTATAATATAGGAAAATGGTTTGTTTAAACCCCAGAATTACCTTGATCTATTTAAACATCATTTCCTTTATTTAAAAAAAATCGATTTTTAAAAATACAAGGGGAATGTCGACATAGGGGATGACCCATGCCAATAATATAGTCGTTTATTCAAACATTTCAAATTTTAAAAGAAGTATCTATTTGTTTAAATATTTTAGTGAATAAACATGGCTGTTGTTTCCCTACAAATACCCAACTAGTGAACAATTTTTTAACTATTTTTCATTATCTTCTTCACTCCTTCTCCACTCCGTTTTCTTTCTAAATTTCAAGTTTTCTTAACCAAACTCTAATGAAATTCAAAGAGAATCAAATCAGATCATCCCTAGTTTGATTCTCTATAACTCTCTCAATGATTTAAGCGTTATTCAGAGTTATAGGAATAACCGTAATCAAAGATCGAAAGATCAAAGTCCTATTGAGTCTCTCTACCAAACTATTACTAAAAAGGTGTGGTCATAGCCTATTTAAATCAATCAGGTGTGATTGTAGCCCGTAAATCAATTAAGTGATCTTATAGCCTGGTTAAATTAAGAGAGCTCCATGTGCTCGAAAGCAGGTGGGGGTGGACCTCGTGGCCCTGAAATCGAGGATTGTATTAAAGATTATTTGAAAAGAAATCTGCACAACCCAGAGTTGTGTGGGATTGGATGTAGGGTAACTCAGAACTAGTATAAAATACCATTGCGTTCTTTCCTTTATTGTTTTTACTTATTATTTGCATCGGTGATTGATTCTTTGTCTATTTCATATATGTCGTTTGCATTTGATTCTGATATATTCAAAAAGATATTAAAAAAATCATAAATTCCATTAAACACTATTCACCCCTTCTAGTGCTAAGTTAGCCTTAAGATCTATAATTCACATTCATAACAGGTAAGCATCTCCTTGGACTTTATTGACGGATTACCCAAATCTAAAAGAGAAAATGAGGGCATTTGGGTTATAGTCGATGTAATAACTAAGTGTGGTTATTTCATAACCTTTAGAAGTACGACGACATCAACATCATTGGCGACATTACCAGTGAGGGAGATCATTATACTTCATAGTGTTCCTGCTATACTCAAATATTGAAACTAGCTTTTCAATAACGTATTATAGTGGAGTCTTAAGGATGTTTTGGGAATTGAGCTAAATCTTTGTATAGAATATCACCTATAAACCGATTGACAAACAGAAAAGGTGAAAACACATTCGGGGGACTTGCTTATGATGTTCATGATAGACTTTGGAGGTTCTTCGGAGGAGCACTTCCCACTAGTTGAGTTCATACCAAGCATGTATTTAATGCTACCTTTTGAAGCCCTATATGGTAGACCATGTAGATCGTCATCAAGTTGATGGGATACAACTGATAGGATTATTCTTGGACCTAACATGGTGAGCAAAATGTCTAAGAAAGTGGACATGATTCGCAAGATATTGAAGATGACTTGAGATGGATAGATATCATATGCTAATGAGAAGCGTTCCGGCTTGGAATCTAATGTGGGAGAGATGGTATTTTTCAAGTTTCACCTTTAAGGCACATTATGAGATTTGGTTTTATAAGGAAACTAGTTACAAGATTTGTAGTACCCTTTCCCATTTGGCAAGGATAGGGAAGTTAGAATATAGAGTAGAGCTTATACAGAAGTTGGCCAAAGTGTATGATGTTTTCCATGTTTCACACTTGACGGGTTTTGTATGATTATGCAACTATAGTAGTGTAACATCCCATAAAATAAACCCAAAATAAGCCAAGGTAATTCAAGTAATAATAACAGCAGCAACAACAACAATAATATTCAGTAATAAATTAACGGGTTGAAAATAATTTTGAATAAATGGGAATTATGCCACATAAGTATTGTTGTTGCATTCATGGCGATATTTTTATTTGTTTTCATATTTTATTTACTAAAAACGGTGTATGTATGTAAAAGATATTAATAAATTAAGTTGTGCGTAAATGTTAACATACAAGGTTCGAAATTCAAATAGATTAAATTTAAAATCGTAATATATTTAATTATAGATTGGCGTGGAAGAATATGCCAAGAGGATTTGAAATCTTGTATATATTCATATAAAAAGGGGACAAAGATAATCAAGATAAGAAAATGAATCAAAGCAATCAATTCAGAATTAATAGAAAATTAATTTCATAGGAGAAATTAATTCTCTCAACTGACCCCAAAAGGGGGGGTCGACTACCCTCCTATAGAGGGGTCGCCCGCCCTACTGGGTGAAGACGTGGAATATTTGTGTTTTTTAGGGAGTTTTATACAGATTGCATTAGTTAGACCATCCATATTTAATCTTAATAATCCAACGGTCTATACTTACACTTTCAACTATAAAAAGAGCTACTTAGCCACACTTAAAGCCCTATTCTCGTTCCTCTTTACGCCTCCATATTGCCTTTCTGCCATTGCCAATTCCATAGAAAGGTTAGGATCTCTTTTACCTCTCTTATCTTCATTCTACCTTTTCTAATAAAAGTTTTCTTTAGATTTAATTTTCTAGAATTTGGTTTATATATATATAATATATATGAAATTCCTAATTCTTATGCATATATATACTATTGAACGATTGGATCATGGTTTAATAGGATGAATCCATATTCAATTCTATAGCAAGTCCTATTGTTTTCTATCTCGAAACACTATGAGTGGAAACCCTATAAGTACGAACGATCTACTCAAGCTCCTGAGAGTGAGCAGAATAACCAATTTTTCCAAAATTTTGTTTTTGATTCCTTAGATTTTTTTTCATTCGCAATGGTATTTTCTATCTTTTATAGTTTAAATTCGGATTATTATGCCTAAGAAGACTTGGATTTATACAAAAAGAAAATATTATCAAATCCTCCAAATCTTCCAATATATATGATTGTACGTAGAAATGGTCAATCAATTGTTGTTAGGTTTGGATTATTGATGTAATGGAGAAAAAGACATTTGGGTGTTGGTATGATTCTTTAATACGGTCTAATTCTCTTGTTTTAATTCACATATATGTATATTTTGGTTGCAAAAGCTCAAGGACTTGAGTAATGCAAATTGACTGGGTTTAAGCATCTGTTTCTAAAATAGATCATTTGAACATATTATTTGCAAATTACTAAATTGTTAAGATTTCGTATACGAAAATTACATAAAAAATTAATTAGTTCTAAAAAGACGATTTTACTTATATATTTAGAAATTTTACAACTTGTCTCTATTCTGTTATTGGAATAATCATTCAAGCCTTCATTACTAGATTTACGCATATGTTGTTATTTCCCTTTTATTTAAATATATGTGTATACCATCATTGAGGAATACAGGGAAATGGACTTGTACACCTTTATTTTATTAGGATTGACATTTCAAATGAATTAGGTCATTTCTCAACGAACCCTTAATTTACGTCCCTTTTATTACTATATACTAATAGCGTAATTAAACGTAATATTAATGCACATTAAATTTCGCAATAAATGCGTTTCAATTAGGTAATATAATTCGAGTGTGTATGTATGTGTGTGAGTTAGTGGATATTAATTATAGTTAATGACACGTAGACACGAGGTTAACCATTACTTGTAGTAGAGCCTGCCTGGAACCGACTGGCATATTCAGTATCTACAAGTAAGAATGGTTAATGTGAGAGGTCTAGGTGTCATGGGCCATTATAATCAGTACACTAAGACATGAGGTTAATCCCAACTTGTAGTAGAAGCTTGTCGGGAACCGCCCGACAAATCCAACATCTACAAATGGTCTGTTTAATTTGAGAGGTATAGTGTGTCTATGTGTGTGTGTATTTGTGTGTAAGTAGGTTTTCCTTAAGAATGTATTGAGTAGCTAACCTACATTGTTTTTGTATTAAGTAGTTTGGACTAGGTCCATTCCTAAGGTTTACTCCTTGGTTTAGGACCCAAGTCATAGGACTCTCCCTTACAAAGGTCTTAAGTGATTATTGGGTCCACCTTTTTCTTATAAGTATGTAAGGGTTCTAATAGACGATAGCGTATGAGTAGGGTAGTTATACAAGTAATGTACGCTTCTTATCTAGGGGCTTAGTGAGGGATAACCTAGGTATGGTTTATATAAATGGCCTAAAAGAACCACCGTCTAAGGGAAGTATTAAGTGGCTAGGTGTATACTTGTAGGGACAGCTGGATAATAATAAGATAATCTGCCAGAATGGTCTTAAATGAAGTTGTATTCCAACCTAAACCTGGTATTAAGTGGTTGTTATTATCTCTCAACCTACAAGGAGAGTATGTATATTTAAGAACGTTGACGTTAGGGACGACGTCTTAGTTGCATGGGGTCTTCCATAGGGTATTTAGTGACAATATGAGTCCTTCCTTAATAAATTAGGTAATGACCTTAAGTGACCAGGTAGAGCCCCCTCGTTGGTATTAAGTGACAATAAGGATGTCCGCCCTTAGATAAACATGTTGGCCTTAAGTGATTGTAAGGATGTCTGCCTTACATGATTTATTTTTGTATGTTTGTTCGCGTAGACATAACATAAAGAATTTACACTGTCAAATATAGGAGATGGTCATTGCTACACTTATATGATTTTCATTCACTAGAACTTTATGGTCTGACCTCCCTCCTTTTAACATAAACAGGCTAGGAGTTGAGGATGCATGGATCCGTGATGAGTAGTGATGCCTTGAAGATTGATCTCTAAGTTGAAGGCTTTAGTTATTTTATGGTAGTATTAGCATTATTATCATGTTGGATTGGGATAGTATTAGATGTGCCTTTATTTATTGTTACTCGGACTTGTTTTATCTGACATAAATGAAGGTTTTATTTATGGTACATCTCTTTTGATATATTACATTTGATCTCTTTAGCTGTGTGAGATTTTGATTTCGTTTATATTTCTTTGTGATATCTATTTTTAATATTTCCTTATAGAAACCAATGATTCGTTTTGAATGGTTCTAAGTTCCGATGGGCCTTTTTTGGATTGGGATTTAGGCCCATTTCGGGCAGGTTATCACATTTGGTATCAGAGCATAGGTTACCCGATTATGGGAAAATATGTAAGAGAGATGTACTTGTCATTTGAAAAGGTTTTAAAACTATATGTATGTACTATACCCCCAAAAACATATGCAATTATACTAAGCAAACTTTATCTTTCTTCCTTTTTGGGCCTTGATACTATCTTTGGAAGTCCAGTGAAGGGTTTCCTTTTTTGAGATAATAGAAATAGCCGATAGTCAATCCGAGCAGGGGAACCTGGCATGACCTCAATACTTACTTGAATGGTTCCAATAGTACCTTAGTAGGTCCCTACTTCCAATCCTACCTCAGGGGAACCAGTAGCTCAACCCATTGAAGGATCCTTCAACTTCCATCTTTGCAAAAATTTCATGAGTTTGGGAGGCAAGCCACTTTTTGGAACTGAAAGCTTCCTTGAAGCTAAAGCTTGGATAACCGAGTATGAACGGATCTTCGATGCTACCAGGTGGAACGACCATCTTTAGCGTAGGATAACAGCCTGACATTTGAAGGGAGAAGCCCTAGAATGGTGGAACATGATTTTGGAAGAGAACATGAGTAAAGTGTTTACTTGGGAGGAGTTTAGGATCCGCTTTGAGATTAAGTTCTTACCTAATGCCGAGAAGAGCCTACAGATGGAAAAATTTATTCAGCTAAAGAAAGAAGATCAGAGTCTAAGAGAGTGTGTAGTGAAATTTATGGAGTTATCCAAATTTGGAAAAGGATTGTTGAAGACCTCTATGAATAAAGCATTTAGGTTTGTTAAGGGGTTGAATTCCCCATTGAGGGAAATGTTACTGGCCCAGGTGACGTTTAAAGCTATGTTTGAAGCCATTTTTGAGACAGCTATCCTATATACAGCTAAGGAAATTAAAGAAGTTAACAATGAGAAAGGAGAAGTTGCTTCTAGTTTTGGGAAGAACAAGAAAAGTTTTTGTGTTTAGAAAAAGAAAGAAGGAAAATTTAAGAAGGAGGATAAGGTGTGTTTGAGGTGCCATAAGAAGGGCCATGAGGCCAATCACTGCAGAGTGAACCTAGCAAAGCCCGAATTCAAAGGAAAATGCTTCAATTATCCTCAGGATGGACACTTGGCAAGGAACTGCCCTAAACCTAGAGTAGTGCAGAGTGTTTAATATTATGTTTTAGAGGTAGTACTGATTTGACGTCAACACCCTAGAGATCAAAGACAACCAGCGGTGGAAGGTATAATCTCTATCCTAGGAATATCTTTGTGTACTTTTTTTGATTCAGGATCAACCTACTCCTTAATTGCTAGAAAGACAGTTGATTCCTTAAATCTTCCCTTAACCATAGCCAGTTGTCCGATATAGGTGTCTAACCCTATCGGAGGGGCTTTGCAACTTCGCTTGTGTGTAAAGACCTAGTATTGGACATCGGTGATGTCAATTTCCATTGCAAAGCGTATGTACTTAAATTCGAGAGATATGGTCCCATTTTAGGAATGGACTGGCTATCATTTTATAGGGCCATCCTTATTTGTGATAAGAGAGTTGCTTATTTGAAAAAGTCGTGGAGGTCATAACTTAGAGGTCCCATGTAGGACTGGGAATAGGGATTTGGCCATATTGTATTCCTTATCATCTAATTTAGAAGGACCATCTTTGGTGCTTATTGTTTGCGAATTTGCAGATGTCTTTGAGGAAGTCGTAGGACTTCCACCCCTACAGAAATCTCTTTTAGGATAGATCTCGAGAAAGACGTGAGGCAAATAGCATTGCCATTAACGCATATGGCTCCTAAGGAAAGGAGAGATCTTGGTAGAAAAATCTATGAATTATTGCAAAAAGGTTTTATAAGGAGTACATCTGAGTAGGGCATGCCAGTAGTGTTTGCCACCAAATCTGATGGATCATTAAGATTGTGTGTGGATTATAGGAAACTTAACATGCTAACTAAGAAGAATAGATACCCTCTTACAAGGATTGATGATTTGTTTGACCATTTGGGTGGATCCCAAATCTTTTCTCAATTAGATCTGACTATTGGGTTTCACCCATTGAGGATTTCCGAAGAGAGTAATTCCAAGATAGCGTTTAGGACACCAGATGGATTGTTTGAGTGAGAGGTTATTCCCTTTGGTTTAACGAATTCCCCCACTTTCTTTGTAGATTATTTGAGTAGAGTATTTAGGGGCATACTCAACAAGATAGTGGTAGTATTTGTGAATGATATATGTGTCTTTTCCAAGGACTTTAAGGAGCATGAGGATCACTTGAGAAAGATCCTAGGAATTCTAAGGGTAAACCAACTTAAGGCCTAGTTTTCAAAATTTCACTTTTGGAAGAGGGCAATTAAGTTTCTTGGACATATTGATTCAGGGAAAGGATTGGCCATAGACCCCGCTAAGGTAGAGGCTATTCAATAGTGGAGGATATCCCGCAATGCGACAAAGATTAGGAATTTTCTTGTGTTAGCAAGCTACTATAGAAAATTTATTAAGAACTTTGCGAAGATTGCAATCCCTTTAACTCAGCTGACGAAAAAAAATCATTATTTTGTGTGGAATGAGAAGTATGTTAGTGTGATGTGCGCGTAAATGTGCACATTTTAACTACCCTTGTTTTAGTTAAATGAATGAACATATTTGGTATTTTAACATATTTAAACCAAAATTCAAATTATTTTCAAATCTTCACATATTCATCTTCATCCGAGGGCTTGATGGTCATCTTTAGCATATATTAAATTGATAAAATTTAAACTTCTACATTCTTTTGTAGGAGTTTGGTTTCAAATACAAGTGGTTTTATGAAGGATATGCATACACAAATAGAAGATAAAGGAATAAAGATGGAATTAATTCGCATATAAGTTAGTGGAAGAACCACATACGCACCTAACCCACTTTCCTTAAGGCTGCAATTAAAGGCTAATGCATTAGCTAAAGGAGACAAAAAAACCTTCATACACTTGTAATGAATCATTAGTGGCTAAAGACAATATGGAAGCTTCATGAAGAGGATATTTTGGGTAGTTTCCAAAAATGTGGATTAGGGTTTTAGGCTTGTTTAAATACCTATATGTTCGTGTAATACTATCCTCTCTTTTAGTTATTTTTGTTGTAGGATAAAAGCTCTCTTTTCATAGCTACTTTGCTATTTTTATTTTCATGAAATTTTCTTTTTTTTTAATGCAAGGTAAATTAGTGCTTTTTTATTTCATGTTATTTTCTTTGTGTTAGTAGCTTAGATTTACTTTCATGCAAGTAATCTAGCTTTATTTTTATGCAATTAGTTTAGTAGTTAATCTCTTTTCTTTATTGCTTTGTTTCTATTTTGTTGTTTCCAATGTTAACATCTCTATGTGTTGAGATGATAACATTAATAAGAAGCTGAATCCCGACAATTTAGGGGTAATGAAGCTCTCTAAGACATGTAGATTAAACAATTTGTAGTCTTTGATCTCTTTTTATGCTTATTAGAAAAATTTGAAGTGGTTAAATATTTTTGTTTTAGTTTTGAATTTGATATCATATGTTGTTGACACCAATATGATCTACTTAGACAAACAAAACAAAAAATTACCTCTATATCTACATATGTTGTTGGTAACGAAGTGATTTTAAAATCAAAATGCGATGATCTATGTTTCTAATCCGTAGTTAATAGATCACATTTAAAATAGATTTAAATTTTCATGTTATTTGTCAATTTTTATGTGAGTTAGTAAGTGATTTAATGGATGCGTTATAGTTTGATGATTTATTTTGGGCTAGTTACAGCACAAATAAATCATACTTACGATAAAAATATCAGTTAAATTCACTAATGACCAAAAGAGATATCATAATTTCATATTTGTTGATTTATGTAACCTGGAGAGTGGATTTGCTTCTACATTGTCATTTGAACTCGTAGCTTTTATTTACTTTTGTAGTGGTTAGTTTGTAGTTGGTTAGCACAATCTTAAATTTGGTTTAATTTGACTGAGTAGAATTAAAATTATTTCTTTTTCCATGGATCGACCTGTATTCTCCACGTACTACAAGTGTACAGCATGCGCTTGCGGGTTATTTTATTTCTAAAATTCGCGTAATGGAATATTTAATTCAATAGAAAAATCCGTAGTATCGAACAAGTTTTTAGCGACGTTGCCGGGGATTGAATTTAATTTTATTCTTCGAATTAATTTTCTTGTGTTGCTGAGAAATTTTTTTTTCATAACTTCTTCTTTTTCTCTATCTTGTTCACTCGTGTGTGTTATTGCTTTTTTTTGTTCAAGTTAATTTTTGTTTTTATGTGTGTTTTTGTTTCATTATTCGTATCGTGTTGTTCTTCTTACTAAAAAAAGTTCTCTGTTTGCTATTTTGTTTCCAACTGTTTGTTTACTGTTTTTAACAGTCTATTAGTTCATTTGCTGTGAAAAGTTTTCTTTTGCATTTTATTCACTAAAAAATAAAATAAATTGTTTCATTCGGTTTTATTCTTGTGCAACTTGCATTGAGACTTGCATTTTCTCTTCCTTACACTGCTTTCTTGCTGTCATTCAAGTGCATTTTGTTTCGGTTTTATAATAAAGAGAATTTAGTTTCTATGCACTTTGTGCATTTTTTGAGACACAACATAATTTTATGAGGAAACAGAGAAAAGAAACAATGCAATTCAAATTTGTTTTCATTTTCAATCTTTGCAATACATTTTATTAACTTTGACTAATAAGTAATCATCTAGTCCAAGTTGTTTTTCCTCTTTAGATTTCACTCTATTCATCTTCAAAACTTCTTTGTTCATTCGACCTTTCTTCACACAACTCAGCACCACCTTCACTCAACATCCTTGCATTTCAAGCACCAGCATTTCACCCAACTTCCAACAACTTCTTAACACAAACGCCACCATCACCTCGTACTCAAAATCATCATCCAACTTCCTATCAACAGCCTCGACACCCTGCTTGTCTCACATCAAATCACTCACATCAAACTCACCCTGTTCACTGCCACATACAATCCCCTACATAGCAAAAAAAACCACCATCCCCTACTGTTCACTCTCCTCCTTGCACCAAACTTCATCAAACTCTACAAGCTACCCTTTAAAACAAACATTTCTTTCACTTGACCACCACAGTTCAAACCCTCCAAACTACTAAATCATTGCGTCAAACATCCACCCATCTGACAAAAACATTCCTCATAGCTGCACACCTACACTTCATACCACACAAACTATTTCAACAACCTGCACCACACAAACCACCTTCCAACCACTTATCTCCTTCACAACCAAACTCGTATAGTCATTCGACTCCACCCTTCACTCTTCTGAACTTTGACACAACACCAACCACAAGCTCCTTCCTCCCTACCTTGAAAACTCTTCACTCTTAATTACATCGACCATCCCAAATATTTGCCTTGCACCATCCTATACAACCATCATCCTCAACACCAAATCCATCACCAAAATCCCCAACCACCGCAGCCATCTTCAATCGTGAACTACCACCCCTTCCTCTTCACAACCAGTTTCACCACCTACCCCCACTCATCACAATCTTCGCAATAACCTCCTTCCAAAACTCCACACACAAAGCCACAGCCCACTGCAAGCATAAAACGCAACTCAAATCGATCCACCACAATCGCTCCACCCCCAATTCTCAATTCATCAAAACCCCTGAAGCCAAACATGTTGACCCCAATTACATTCATTGTAACACCCCGTATTTCTGTTAACATTAACGTTCACAAATTAAAGAATAACTAATCTCAGACGTAAGAATTAAGGGAAATGGGTTGCGACATTGTGTTCGTCTCGGAATTCTGGTTGAGATAGAGTTCGAGTTTGCGTGAATTGGACTTCGTATGAAGAAGTTATGGCGATCAGAAAATTCAAAACAGATTTCAAAATTCAAAATTTCGGAGTCAGACAGGTTAGGCGGGAATTTTCCCGCCAGGGCTAGGTCGACTTGGGGGTCGACCTTCCCTAACCAGGTCGACCATAAGGTCTACCTGGGGGTCGACCTGCCCTCCCCCCCCCCCCCCCGGGCAGAATTGATTTATGACCTGTTGATGACTGTGTGTTGACTCATTAGGGTTTCTAAACTGCTTTGGTTGGTTGGGATTAATTCTGGGTTGATCGGACGGCTTAAACTAATCCTAGACTCTATAAAAACACCTTTAGACTCAAACCCTAAAATCAGAACAAAATTAGATTCATGGCCTCCATGCCGTCACCTAGCAACTCAGCATAGCCGCCACCAATTAGAGAGGAAGAAAGCAAATCTAGTTCAATCCTTTTCCACTTTAAACAACAAATCTTCTTCAAGGGAAAGCTATTACAACTTCAGAAATCAGAATTCAGAACTCAAGACCGCTTTTGAGTTGTGAGTTCGATAATTTTAATAAAATAATTAGTAATTTAATTGGATTAAGTTATGATGCGGATTGTATGGATGTGATGTGAATTATTGTTGTAAAATTGCGATGTTATCATATATGTTATAAATTCTATGATGTTATGTTGTGATGTTATCATCCATGTTGTAAGGTTATGTTGCTATCATCTATGTTGTAATTTTATATAATCAAATCATCATGTTTCATATGCTAGTTTGGTTATGATAAATCATATGTACGTATGCAACTTTAGGCTTTGATTTAGATGTGGATCATATGCAAGTTAGTAAATTTTATGCATAACCTTACATGTTTCATGACACCTATTTTATGTGAATTGGATCTAAAAGTTAGGCTATGACATGTGTGAGTTATATGTTAAATTCTACATGCTAGTTTACATGCTTAAATGTAAAACCGTTGTTATGTTGCATAAATCACATATGCAAGTTTATATAAAAATATGAGCTTGAAGTATAAATCATGTTATGCAAGTTTACACCTGTAGATGTAGATCTATGACATACATGATTTATGCAAGTTTGTGACCATCATTTAAACAAGTTCACACCTTTAGATTTGGATCTATGACATATATTGTTTTATGCAAAGTTGTAACTTTGGCCTATGCAAGTTTTAGATGTAGAACATCATTCACAAATGCAAGTTCACCCCTATGTTTAGATCTAGTTTTATTATATGTACGTTGTGATGTTTTCTCTTTATTCCATGAGTTAGACTATTAGAGTCTAATGTATATTTTACATTAAGCGAACGAACGTACAACGTGGGGTAAGGGGATAATATTAAAAGATTTAATTGGCATAAATGCCTTAAAAGGCATAAGATAAAATTGTGATGAAAATTGGTATGATTTTACGTACCATAAATAGATGGACATAATTGAGTCAATTATGGCCATAGTAAATTTGGAATTAATTGATAATTTGAATAGGGAAAACAATTCAAATTGGGGAATGATTAATTAGGTGTAATTAATCGTCTAAGACACGAGGTTATGCTCTTTTGTGGTGTAAGACTGCTCGGACCCGCCCGGCAAATCCAGCTGCCACAAATGCCAGTCTAATGTGAGAGGTTTTAGGCATAAACTAAATACGTAACAATTGTAAAGACACGAGGTTAGGCTCTTTTGTGGTGTAAGACTGCCTGGACCCGCCCGGCAAATCCAGCTGCCACAAATGCCAGTCTAATGTGAGAGGTCTTTATGAGGTTACGGTCTTAATGAATTAAGAAACACTTAACCAGATAAGCATGTAGTGGGACATGAGGGGGTTAAGTGGGTGCCTTGGGTGGCATGTGGAATCTAGTGGGTGCCTAGGGTGGCACTGGAAATACGATTAGAAACACTTAACCAAAAATGAAACATGTAAGTGAACATGAATAAGAAGTGGGTTAAGTGGGATGTACTAGAGGGGACCAAGCTTAGGTGGATAGCTTGTGTCAAGTAATGGGGGCCCATTTCAACCAGTAACCCATACGTATCTTTGTGAGCTCGACCCAAGTCGAGGACGGGTCACACATACTGGGCTTGACTGTAAGAGGCCAAAACGGGTTAGCGGCGGCAACGCAAGTCCAACGGGTTCATATGCGTGTGTGGACCCGGGCTAGTAGGTAAGACGTTGTTGCATCGTGTAGGTATAAGCCGTGCATTGTTGGTTGTATCGGGTTGCCACTTTGGGGAGTAATGCACCCCACTGTGGGGCCAGCACGGGTATCTATGAGTTAGGGAGCCGATCACATGGGGGTAGTAGGTACACCTAGTGGAGATAGGGGCAGGCGGCACCTATGAAGGCAGCTAGGGGTGCACGAAACTACCAATATCATTATTAAGTTTTGTAGGTGGGATCAACCTTAGGATGACTAGTGGTAGTGCAGTATAGTAATTATCTTATAGTGGGTTAGGCGCGCTTTAACATTATCTTAGTTCATCTTGTTTCCTTGTTTACTCTGTCATACTCAACTGTTCACAGTCATTTCCTTATTTTCCAACTTATGCCTTAGCCTAGTTATTTTGGTAATTATATTGTGAAAGTTATTGCACTCGCCAGACTTTATGTCTGACCCCCTTTATTTCCTCCTTTTTCTTCCTCCCCCCCCCCCTTAGGTGCTCCGGTTGGAACTAGCACAAGTGGAGTTTGATTTTGGACTGTTGTTTCTCTGCTTTTAGAAGATTGCTTGGATCGCTGAAGTAAAGTTCAGCCTCTCTTAATTATCGTTATTATGTATTGGGGATTATGTCTTTCAATTTATGTACTTTGGTTTAGTCAAGATGGATATTATGTACTTTGACTCTAGTTTTTGATGATGTAATCAAACATATGTGTTTTCCGCTGCAATGAAATAAAGTTTTAAAGTCTTAGTACTGGTTATATCTGTCTAGTTGTTAAGTTTCTGTTCTATACTTACTTAAAACGCTCCATAGAAGTTAATGCATTCCCTTTGTGAGTGACATTAATGGAAATGGGGTGTTACATTCATCTAACACTCAACCTCAACAAACAAACTTACAACAACCTACAAAACATCAAGATAAACGAACTCCCTGAACTAACTTCACCCTATACACTATCCATGCTGCAGTCACAAACTTCTCGCACCTGAAGGCGTCACCACAACCTCCAACTAAAATTCACCTACTTCTGCCTCAACCTTCGAATCCAGTTGCCCACTGCAAAACTCTCCATCTATTCTCTTCTTGAATCTATGCGAATCAATGTTTTAGAAATATGGGTTTTAGGCCATTTGCTATCTACCCCTTAATCAATATTGTCTATTGATTAGAACACATCAATCATTTCAACTCAATGATCAACATTCAATTAAAAATCAATATCCAAATAGAGTATAACGTACTTGGGATAAACAATTCATATATGAATAAGATGAATATAAATAACATACAATTTTTTTGAGCAGTCCAATTGGACCCTCAAATCTGTTATTCCCTGCATCATAGTTAATAATATCATATCATAATAGCATATAATTTATAATCTAAAACATTTAAATGACAGAATTATAAATACTGAAAAACATCGATCAACGACAAATAATAATCATCCATAGCATCCAATTTATACTATCAACGATAAATTTAAGTTATATAAATTAAATTACATCATATGATTCCACGAGGTGTGAGAGTTAACTCATCATTTCGTTTTCGATTTGACGATTTAGGTCAACTTATATAATTTCAAATATACATTTGAAATTACATAAATTTCCAGTCACCTCCAAACCTTTCCAAACCAGCTCGTAAGTGTAGCCTTCGTCTCTGCGATTCCAATATCTCATGTTTCATCGAATTATGATAACATACAAATGAGATATAAATTTATAAGTATACGATTAAATTTAACTTCTCTAAAAAGTAATTAAATATTTAATTACCATCATTAATACGTTAGTTACATCATTACTCTTAATCCCTTCCCTAAATTTCATTTCCTTCGAAATCAACTCCTCCAGTCACGGCATCATTCGAACCCCAAAAACACGACTCAACCATCGGCCACCACCCACCTATTTCGACCACCGGAGAAACCCCCAAGCCCCACCCCATGACCATGCAACCCCAACCGCGCCCCAGCCCTCAAGAACAACCCACGACGATGAACCCTCATTCCAGAAAGCTGCTTCGGATGGAAAACGCATGCACTCCGATTTCTCTTTCCACACGCCGCCTAATACCACCAAACCACCTTCGTCGGAACCACTAGCTCCTCGGCCTCCTTTCTTCTTCAGAACCCCCGACCTTGAAATCGACCACAACTCACGAATTTCTCCAAAATTTGATCATAACTACCTAAAACAAACAGCTTCGATCAGCCGGGGACCATGGCCGCCACAGACCATCGTTCGCCACCGCAGTTAGGCCAAAACATCCACCTTACTCCTCTCTACCATTGACCTTCAGGTCACTTAGCCTTAAAGTTGACATGGCACGCGAAATACCATGAAATACAAAACTGCCATCATCGTTGTTCCTGGCAATTTCCATCCACCACACTTTGTCGTTGGCCACAAAATTTTAGCTGTAGTTAGAACTCAACGTCCTTAACAGCTTTCCTATTGAAAACTTCCTTTGATTCACTACTATTTTAGAGATAAAAATTAAAGTTTGAAAATGGGTTAAAAAGTAAAATAGTGGTTGATTTGGAGATTAGGGTTGATGAAATTCAGGTTTTGTCAAAGGTAGTTTACTTTGGAGATATTTTGAATTTATTATTATTTTATTTGATTATTTTATTCGGTCGTGCCAATAACCATTTTCGTTTGATGTTAATTTACTCATATGATCATATACGAACTCTAATTGCGATGAAAATGGACATCATACTATAGCTTAACATTCCAAACCCAATAAAACTTGTTTCTTTGAAATTTTAGTCTGTTTGCAAAAATAATGCTAGGTTGAGTTCAAATTTCACATTTTAATTTGCATACACTCACAAAATAACTTCGATTGAAGTGAAACTTGAAATCCAGCAATAATTAGCCATTAGCGATTTGATAAAATTCATTTCGTTGAAATCCGAGGTTGTTTGAAAATGGCTTTTTTTAAAGTCTAAATTAAATCAATTTCAAAACAATTCAATATAATAATAAATTATTTTATCATATATATTCAAATATAATTTCATATAGCTTCAAAATAGACTACTTCAAATTTGAAAGATTTTAAATTTCAAGTTAAAATGATATTCAATTTGCTTAAAAATCCTTCATTTTATTAAATAAAATGTTCTGGTTCATAAATGATTTCATAGTGGCTTTCTGAAAATTTGATTTGGACATAACTAAAAATCTACAAGATGAAATCTTGATTTTTATCTTTCATTAGAAAATTATTATCCAATAGATTCAGACGATTCTTGTTTCAAAGAATTCCAATTTATATTGGAACATGTACATTCATTTAAGGTTCAAAACATAAAATTACGAACTACTACGATGCTGCGAGCTCATTTTTAATTAATTATTACTTATACATTCAAACTCGTTGAATTCGAGTTATTTAAATTCCAAATCCATATAAAAAAATATTCGACTATTTATAATACGGGACGTTACATTCCTCCCTCTTAAAAGAATTTCGACCCCAAAATTACTAGGGCAGGAAAAATGTTACAAACCTCCTAATTTTCAAAATTCCACTTTCTTAACTTTAATATCAACCGATCCAATTAGTTTTAATCATAACGCCTATTCAATTATGTTAACAAAAATTTCTAACATCTTAAATTATCAGATAATTTCGGCAGAATCTTCTTTGTACATGGGGACTTTCGCAATATCGCAGGAACAACAAATATATATATATATATATATATATATATATTTATATATATATATATATTGACCCACACGGTCTTAAAATCCAATTCATAACCCAATTTTGTATTTTTGCGTAAACATACCTCATACGAGTGTTATTAAGCATACTTGCTCAACTTATATGCAATCTATGCAACCAAAATCAATTCTCATAGCCTTCTCATACGTGTACTCAACTCAGTTTACCATGTAATTAACAAATACATGAAATTTTAAATATTATTTCATTGATCAATAAGTGTAATTGCATAAACTCCCAAACCAAACATGTAACATCATTCATTTAGAAGATATATGCAAATACAGGGTTAAATCATTTTGTTTCAATTCATAGTGGTTCCATTCAAAATTTATTATAGTGGAATTCATTCTTTTAGCTTTAAATTCATTCAATTTTTTTAAAACCGTTGATGAATTCTATTCAACCCATCTAACATGCAAACAATGCACAACCAATCTAATCAAACCAATTGAATTTATATTCAAACTTAATATTTACTTGTTTTCCTTCACTTTAGTTTAACATACTTTAATATCAATCGGTTAATATTTGATTAACTCCCATTTAGTTTTTACCTATTCGATTTCCAAATCCCAAATCTATTTTTTTAATTCCATTTTATACGATTCATTTTAATTTCATATTAAAATTCTCCTTTATTAATTTCATAGGTGAAATCTCCTTCTGGTATATTAAAGCATTCCAATTTATAATCTAATTTGAATTCCATTAAAATCAATCAAATAAGCCAACACTACCATGATTTAGGAAAATCATGTCTATATAAAAATATAATTTATGGAAAAATTATTTCATTTACCCTCTTTACAAAATATACTAGGCAAATAATATAAAAATAATTTTATATTCAATTACAAATATGCACTCTCATATATATATATATATACACACACACACACACTCAAACTCGATATAGGGTATTACTAACCCCATCTCTATTGAGTCAAGCCACAGAGCCACGGTTATCATTCCACCTTATGCTCTAATACCAAATGTAATGATCCGACTTTTCTGTACCGTTTAAGCTTGACATTTTACTACTCATGTCAAACTCAAAAGGCACAGAAAAGCAGATTGTTAATAGGAAGAAGTTAAGAGGGGGAGAAAATAAAGAAAAAAATATTAGAATTGAAGAATAAGAAGATCAGAGTCTCACAACGATAAAATATAATATATATATATATAACCCTTTCACACATAAAAGCTGTATATATATGATTTACACATTAAATCAATACAACACAAACACAACGGAAATAAATTATTATCGGAAATTATGGATATATGTCTCGACTCCAGCTCGTCTTCAGAAGCTTCAAGCGAAACCTAACCTGGAATATATACTCGGTCTGACTTGAGAACATTTTGAAGCAAAGCAAAATCAACCCGGTTTAGTCTTGAATTCTTTCAATGATAAATTCACATTCGAAACAACCTGCTTAACTTAAGAAAATCCTTTGAAGTAGAGGGACTCTCGTAAGACACGACCATACATAAAAATGGCACGTGTTTTTACCTTACGATAACCAAAACACTTTTTATATCAAAATCTAGTGGTATTATAATAATGTTTATTAATCCACAAATAAATAGGAATATAGCCGGAAGGCTTGCATCTCACTTTCCAAACATAGTTGGTTTACAACTAAAAACGTACGACTCATATTGGAATTTGGATTTCGAACATGACAAGGTATGGGAGCACATTCTGATCAGTGTACTCTAGAGAGTATACACTCGGGTTCAACAAGAACATCTTGCAACCCGGTCACACATGACCGACCACTTATTCAACTTGAGTGTACCGAATATATTATCACTATGATTGGTAGCGACCCAGACCATTTCCCATAAAATACAGAAGTGAAAGAAGAAACAAATGAATTTTCTCTAGATGATGATAATATACCTTAATCATAATGACCCACATAGCCGTGTTGCTTGCCTGATTTTTGTTATTTTCCGATTGATGAGGCTTGAGCTTACGATTACCTATCAGTGAACATAACTTCACTATTTGCTTTGAATGCCACATTCTTAGATCCATCAAATCACTAACTAACGTCCACAATAATACTCTAAGTGTTATGCTAAAAGAAATTTCCTTCTTCTCAAACTTGGTATATTTGTAAAAATCAATTTATGTGATTCTTAAGAAATACTCCGTTAGACATTCGTCCATACAAGTTATCCAGGAACAGGATGAACCGAAGGCACTCTCCTACCACATCCTTTATATGAATCACCCTAAGGATCAGTAGCAAGAAGTCCTTGCAATACGAAGATTTCAATCATGAAATAATCACAAGTCATAATAACTATGGGAGCTAACCAGAGAAAATTTAACAAGTAGTTCTTCTTCTCATGAAGATCCACAGTCTTCAATATTCCATCTTTATAAACACCCATGCAAGTTAGTTTCGAACGCAAAGTTGATTCGAAGTGGTTTTGGGTCTAGTTCTCGTCCCGGACTCTTCAAACTAACTCATCAAAAGTCAACAAGGAATTTATTGATAGTCGGGTTTTTAACTATCAACTCAAAAACAGTATGTATCAATACTTCAGTAGTTTAAGCCCTTTTAAAATCAAAACCATTCATTAAAATCATTCCATCGATTTGAAAATCAATGTCCATATATTTATTTCTATGGAATACTTATATTTCAAATCACTTATATTTTCTTACTTTTGAAAACAAATACCATACTCATATTCCTTTCACAATAACGTATTCACAAACCATCACTATTTCTTTTTCCCTTGAAACTATCGTTATAATTTCATAACCCATTTTCCTTTTCCTTTACCATTACAAACTAATACCATCTCTTGGTAATAGTGAAGTCATTCGAGTTGGGGTATTTTATTTACCTCCCAGACCTTGATCGACAATGTTCTTATCTTAAGATACATAAATGTTTGTAACGCAAAACTACTATTATTTTCAATATCACAAAATCTGATTTACTATTTAATTTAAAATATGGTTTAATAAATTATTTTCTTGCCTTTGAAAGATCAACTTTCAATTACAATTACTTTTTATTTAACTAGTTTTACAAACTCTTATTAAAATACAAATCTTTATCTTTAAAACCTCTTTAAATGATTTGTTTTATATCCTAGATTTATTACAAAATCCATTTATTAATCCTTTACTCACTTTAACTAAAGCTCATTACAAACTCGACTACTTTTTAAATGAATTTCATTTAAAGAGTATTCACTTAGATTATTATTAATTAAAATAAGAATTGACTTCATCATCAACTGAACCAAAAGTAGTTTGCTTTATTATATCAAAACAGAAGAAGTTAACTCTTTATTGACTTAAAATAGTTCATTCCTTTTAAAAAGGTTATTAAAATAAGAATTTGTCTTTATTAAAAATAAATAACTCGTTAATTACCTTTAAACTCGGTTAATTAAAGGATTAAATATTTTCCAAGAAAATTTATTAAGTTAGAGCAACTATTTGTTAAAAATATATGTATTAAATTAATTGAAAATTATTTAGTCTAATGACCAATTACAATTTAAAAATAGTTGATTAGTCAACTTAAAAACATCAATTAACTGATTTTCGTTAATTCTTCCTCATAAATTAATTAATAATTTAATTAATTTACGAATATTGCTCAATTTTGTTTCCTAAAAACAATTGTCTCAAATTATTAACCCTTAGGTTAAATTTTGACTTGTTTGCTTAAAACTCATTAAAACTTAAGAAATTGTTAAACAAAATATTTTATAATACTTTTATAAAAACCAACTTATAAATATCAGTTTATTTATAAAACTTCTATTAATAACTTACAAGATTGAAAACTTCTTTTTAGTTATAAAAATAAATTTTATAACTTTAAATATGTTAATTCGCGTGATGGCAAAATAACTGTTTAAAAATCTAGGTTTTAGGCCATTTTCTACTAGGCCATTTTCTGCTTACCACTTAATCAATATTGTCTATCGATTAAAAACACATCAATCATTTCAACTCAACGATCAAAATTTAATCAACAATCAACATCCAAATTGGATATAACGCACTTAGGATAAATAATTCATATACTAATAAGATGGAAACAAATAACATATAATTTATTTGAGGAATCCAGTTGGATCCTTCTAACTTGTTCTTCCCTACATCACATTTCATAATATCATATTATAATAGCATATGAAATAAATTTCT
This sequence comes from Allium sativum, assembly GCA_030737875.1. NCBI lineage: Eukaryota > Viridiplantae > Streptophyta > Magnoliopsida > Asparagales > Amaryllidaceae > Allium > Allium sativum. Next base: position 807,778,562 of record CM060916.1, read on the forward strand.
AGTCTAAAACATTTAAATGATGGAATTATAAATATCAACAAACACCGATCAACAACAAACAATAATCATCCATAACATCTAGTTTATACTATCAACGATATATTTAAGTAATATGAATTAAATCACATCATAAGATTCTAGAAGGTATGAGAATTAACTCACCATATCGTTTTCGATTTGACGATTCAGGTCGACTTATATAATTTCAAGCATACGATTGAAATTGCATAAAATTCCACTCGCCTCCAAACCTTTCTGAACTATCTTGTATGTGTAGTCTTCGTTTGTGTGAGTCCAACGTCTCTTGTTTCAACGAATTCTGATAACATGCGAAAGACATATAAATTTTATAAGTATACTATTAAATTTAACTTTTATAAAAAGTAATTAAATATTTAGTTACCATCATTAACTCGTTAATTATATCATTACTCTTAATACCTTACCTAAATCTCGTTTCCTTTGAAATCAACTCTTCCAGTCAAGATAATGTTCGAACCCCAAAAACATGACTCATCCATTGGCCACCGCTTGCCTATTTCGACCACCAAAGCAACCCCCAAGCCCCGCCTCGTGACTACCCAAGCAACCCCCAAAAAACACAAAACAGTACACATTTGATTAAAGCCATATATGTTGATTTGTTCTGAAATTGCAAAATAATTTTGCAGAATATTTTCCATCCTTATGCTCTCATAGGTTTAGTCATACTGACCATCCATAACTTTTAACAAATGTTCCGGCATCTCATACTGATATGTCACATAAAAAATAGACAATATTTAAGATTCAAGTACGTCCGACCAGTATGCTCCATATATGTCAAACATAGATATCTAAATATACTTGAAGTATTGAAATGCATGCTGATTCTTACATGTATCATTAAGTGGTGATAAAAGCAAACAATAAATTTAGCTAATACAAACATGTTTGTATATTTATTGACACATAACAAGTATTATATCAACTAATAAGTTATAATTGTTGTAGCTATCACATTTGCAATATGTAAATGTATACGTATACATATATCAATTTTATATGTATATAACTCGGTTTTATCTCAACTTTATTTCTGGTTACATAAAAAAAATATGTCATACATACATATATATATATAATAAGTAGTATCAGTAACCATGGCAAGCTATCATATGTGTACATGATTATCCAGGCATATCATATATGCAGTAATCAACGATCATGTCATAATATTTGAACATGATTTGAAACTATCTCAACTTCTTATAGGGATACAATTATGTCTATGCATATATAAAGATTCAAGCAATGTATATATCCTAATTTCAGATCTGCATCGTTCTTGTACAGATTCTTATAAATTTAAGCTAATAGTCATTCAAGATGTTGTGGTACATAAATGTCTACCAGATGTAGGTGTATATATGAATATATTGAAGCTGTTATATATAATAGGTTACACACACGCACACACACACATACATATATCCTGGCAAGCCACATAGATACAAATAGTATAAATCAAAGCAGAAAATCATTTGTTCTATAATCTAAAATTAACTGTGGTATGATTACATATATACAAATATATACCATTATAAACATAGGATGAGTCCCTTAATGACTAAGTGCATCTCATCATACCATGTCAAGCACATGTATGTCAATGCATATATGCATTATACTCAACAAAATTGTATTCAAAAGTTTTGGTTTTTTTTATATTCAAGTTAAAAGACCAAAACTAGAATAAAATTGTCTCAACTAATTTCCTTATGAATTGATTTCATTAAATCAATTATCATTAAAACTATATTACTGATTTGTCAATCAGTAAAACTTGTTTTTGATTAAAAGGAAGGAAGGTATGACAAATTAGACCTTTGATACTTATGAATCAAACAAATTTTGATGATAAGTTCAACATTGTTAACTCATACAAACAATCATACAACAATTAAAACACATATGATTATATCAATTGTATGTTTTGTGATCTAATCAAAAACACATTTATGGATATAAATAATCTATAAAATGGGATTTTTGCAGTATACATACCAACTAATTTGACAACAATATAGTATTTTAATATTATGCATATACAAATGGTGTTAAAATATAAGGTAAGTCATACTTGCAATGTATTCCAAAAACAAAATATATTATTAAGAATAAAATTGGAAGGCAACCTATTTTGTATTAAACACAAGCAGTCCATATTTTAAAAGGAGTGATATATATATATATAATTTACCCAGTAATTAAAGCAGTTAATTGACACAGCTATTTGCAATTTTATCTCAGATTATTACATCAAGTTAATGTAATACAACAATTGAGGATTCAATCTTGTTTCATGATTAACATCAGAAATAACAATAAAACACATTCTCTATATTATTTTATCTTTACAGATAATAATTAATGTGATACGCAACAAATTTGTCATCACACATATTATGATGTTCATACATTCAATGATTATTCATCAATTATAAATTTAACACTTAAGGATAAATTGAATATACTGTTCACAATTAAACGGTATGTGTAGTTCACTTGACTTGGTTAAACAGAGTAATAAATTTTGAATCATTCAGTCATAGTCAATATAGTCTAACATGCATACGCATTGGTTTGTTTTTATACTGACTAAAATATTAATTCATCGTTACTGACTTTTAATAATATGGATTACTGTCTAACAGTCAGCAAATTCGAACATAATATATTTATATAACATACAAAGGCAGTAATTAATTAACCTTTTTCAGAATCAACAAGCAATAAAATATTTTATGAAATCAGTATTTCAAAATTAAAATAAAATTTCCTTGCCTTTCCTGATCAATAAAAACTAGTTTTTTGATTTCTATGCAGGGTGCCTTTATAAACTAACAAGGTAATGGAAATTTTAAACTTAGTTGATGTTAGATCAAAATTTGGCTCTAACACCCAAATTGTTCTGATTTATAGAAAATTATAACTGAAAAATAAGGAAAAAGCAGAGAACACACAAGGTTTATAGTGGTTCGGCGTTAACGAGCCTACGTCCACTTTATATGCTATTGATTATACTTTGAATGCTAGTACAACCAATGATTTCTCTCAAACTCACTCTTACAATTATGATTTCTCTCAGTAATCTCGAAATAAAACTGATAAGAAATAGTGGTATGACAGTAATGGTGGAATCAATACTCAATACTGCCAAAAGATCCCAAAAAATGCCAAGCTCTGGGCTATTTATAGCTGATTTCTGGTGACGGATCGCGGTCATACGTGGCCCACATTTCAAAGATCTCAGACCGGTTCGTAGCTTGATGAAGAATTGGTCAATATGACAGTTGGTAACACGTGTGGCGAGATCCTGTATTCTCGGATCGTGGTGGACTTGGTCTTGGTCATGATCCATCAGCCTAGGGGATCGGATCGGATCGTGGTTTGATGAAGAGTCGGTCTAATTAGCCGTTGTGGACAGGTGTCTCGTGATCCGTCATACGCGGATCGAGGTAGACTTGGTCAGCAGCTTCGCCATGCCTTCGGGGATCGGATCGTGATGGAAAAGTGGGGATCGGATTGCGACCCGCTTCAGCGATCCGATGGTGCGATCCGAATGGGGGCAATCCGCACGGACTATCCGATCTTCTATGAACTTGAGGAGCGAAATCTCATGCTTTCTTCTTGTGTGTGAACCTTGGTGGCTTGGTCAAAAAGCTAGCCAATATTTTGCCCCTTCGAAGTATATTTTATCAGAGATGGAATATGCTTCGAAACCGTGGAAACATCTTTTCATAGGAAGATACAAATCAAAGGCCATGTCTGTTCATATTGTTGTACCATTTCTGAAAAGTTGTATCTCCTGATTAGTAAAAATTCCCAATGAAATCTTCGATCGTTTCTTTGGTTATCGAGCAGCTCTTCTCTCTGGGATTTCTGGATACTTCAGGTAAACTTTTATTAATTTTCTTTCAAACAATTTCCAAAATTTGATTTTGACAAAAGTTTGTCGAGTCGGATCGTCCAAATCCCCCATGGTTCACGACACGAGGCGTTCATCCTGATCCGATTTTCGTGCGGGCCTCGTGCGATGGGCCATCTTCTGTTGTGAGTTGATTCGGGGACCGACCTCCTCTTTTCTGATGGGCTCGGATCCGCGGCCCGCTAGCCCCCATGGATCGAGTAAAACAAAGAGCGGAAGATGAGAAGTCACCCATTGGCCTATATATACCCGACCCCTTTCTTCTCTTCTTTCCTTCTTCTTTCTCGTTTTTGGTTGCCACTGCTTGGAAATTCCGTCCAACAATCCAACCTTAATCTCCCCATACCCCATCAATTCTAAACCTAAGATAATTGAACACTTTTATTTTCGCTTCCATCGGTTTAGAAAGTGGAAAGCTCCGATTTCAAAGGTTTGAGATCGAGGGGATGAGCTAAGGAAGAAGGAGAAAGAGGGAGCCAGGTTGGTTCGTGGGTGAAGAGGAGAAACGAGGGGGAAAAAAAGGAAACAAGGATCTGGACGACTCGTGGAGGGGAGCTTTATGTCGGATCGCGAGAAGGGTGGAGATAGGAAAGTGGGAGCAGTATTCTGGCCAACGGTTCGGATCGGGGGAAGTGAGATCGGTAGTTCATGGGATCGAGTCGTAAGCTGGATCGTGGTGGGTTCTCACGATCCCCCTAGCAAAATACACGACTTGAAGCCTTCCGCGATCCGACAAGAACCTCGATCCATGCTGCCTTGCGATCCGAAAAAGGGCGATCCATTACATGTATCGCGATCCGACCCGTAGCCCACGATCCAAACATATTCTGAATTCTAAACAATGCCTTGCTATTGCCATATTCTGAACAGTTAGGTTAGAGCCTTCAATACGGACTTTCAGGACCGAATGACAACATAACTTGACCGCATATGACGACTAATACTTCGATGATCTTGATAACTTTTACGTTTTTCCTTTAAGACATGCACAGGCACACACTTGCACTTGCACACACGGGGGATGGGTAATTATATTCTTATTTCTCATGTTTACTCGCCTAAACAGTAATGTCGGATAACCGTTCCCCTTCAAGGTCTGACACAGAGATGGATCCCAAGACATCTGAGCACCACTACCCCGAGGTTCTTCCAATTAATCCAGAGGGTGCAGATTCTGGATACGAATATGAGGCAGAAACAGAATCGGATCCGTCCGAGAGTACTTCGCTTGATGAGGAGTCCGAAGTAGACGACCGAGCTCCTGACGAAATTCCTGGTGCAATAGAAATAGAGAAATTCACTGACTCTTTAGCTTCCAAACTTGATGACATAAAGCTTAAGAGAATTTGCTTGAGACACGGGATCCCCTTGGAAGATGTGAGGACTCCTGGTAGCGAAGATAGACCTCATTTGGCTCCGGAGGGGTACATGACAGTTAGCCGACTTATGTGTTGGGTAGGCGCTATTCCTCCGTTTCCTCCCATCGTCATTGAGACCCTAAAATGATTAGGTGTTGCTCTAATGCAGCTTCATCCCAATGCCTATGAAGCCCTATATACCCTATACATCGCATATGTGGAAATCCTACAAACTGAGCTCACGTTTAAAGATTTGAATTTTTTTTACCTTTTCAAGCATCGCTCCACGGCAACCCCAAATTTTTCTTTCTTCGAGTCGGTAGCAAATAGGAAGATTTTGTCTGATGGGTACAGCAACATAGGGGATCCCAAGGCCGATTGGTTCTATATAAAGAGACAGGCTGGGTGCTCAAGAAGATGGCTTAAATCAAGTAAATTTTAAACCTTTGAATGAATAACTTGTTTAAGAAATCGAAGCACTAACATGCTTCTTTTCTCTAAGCAGATCACGCCTTTCCAAAGACGGAAGGCTCGGTGTACAATAATCGACTGTCCATTCTTCTGCAAAGCAAGTCCAACTTCCTAAAGATCAAGAAATGTATTACTGACGAGAATCTTCACAAGCATCGCCTTCTGGATATAAGATTTGGTCTTGGTGCGGGAGGCAAACCCTACAAATACGTGCCCCCGACTGAGGGAGAAGGAATGTCACGGGCAGCAGAAACAACTAAATTTCGTAAGAGTCCTTCGCCGATAATCATCCAGGACGACGAAGACCTAAATGTATATAAAGGAGATGAGGCCCATGCAGACGAGTCTAAGGAAATCTCAGTCTCTCCGGGGGGTTTCCCCTCAAGGGCCTCTCTACCGGTTGAACCTGCTGCTCCCGATGATTTAACAGAGGAGCAGTTATTTAAAGAACTGAGCAAGATTCCTTTACCTGATGATGTATATACACAGTGAGACTTCGAAGGGGAGCCATTTTTCCTTATTTCTGAGGAAACAACCATTCCAGTTGGAGAACGAGAGACTACCCAGATGAGCCTGACTTCGGGCCCTGGTCTGTTAGGGGGAATTATATGGGATGCACAAATCACATGCACTGTCTGACCCCACACTTTTATACCAACAGTATTCAAGGTTTTAATATGTAATGTTTCTTTTGCAGGAAAGATGTCTCGCAAACGATCTTATTCCTATCGCTCTCTTCGTGAAGGCACACCTAGTCTTCATCCAAATCCTGAGCGTGCTCGCAGTCATTCTCACAAGCCTACTTCTTCACAATCCAGATCTCCATCAAAACCAACCTCTGGTAAGCCTCCCAGTCATCTGGTGCCGCCTACAGGGGGAAAACAACTTCCCAAAGACTTAACCCCTCTGAAGAGTGCACCCTCTCACAGCAGATCATCCAAAAGGCACCACGAGCCCAAGGATAAAAGCAAGGATCCAAACAACGATTCTGAGAAGGAAAAAATTGACATTGTCCCTTCCAGCCAACAAAGTTTGAGTGCCCCCGGGTCACGAGACTATATCCATGGTCCAGAGACTCAGGCCAAGCTGGAAAAATTACGAGAACAATTCCCCGATATCATCTTCGAAAGGATGATGTTCGTTCCAACCTTGGAACCAGTCCCTAGGAATTGGGATACTGAAGTCATCAGACATGTTTACCATGTAGCCAAGCAGTATGAGGCGATGAAGAAACATGCTGTCAGTCTTTTCAGACGTCATCTGAACGCTTGAGATGGAAGCGCATAGGTCCAGAGTGAAGATAAATAACAATGAAAGGGCCAGGGCAAAAATGGAGAAGGACTTAGAAGATGCACAATCTTTGCTTGCCTTGGCTCAACGAGATGCTAAAAATTACAAAACAGAGCTGGAGGAGGCGAGGCAACGTTTTCATAATGAGCTTGATTCTAACAGCAAAGAGTGAGCGTTATTGAAGAAAGAGGTGGAAGATTTCAGGATGGCCAACACCGAACTGAAAACAGCACAGGATCATTTTGAGGCCGAATGAGCTGGTTGGGAGAAAGAAAAGGCAAGTTTGAAAGATAGCTTAGCTCTGGCCGAAGAGGAGAAGGCGATTCTGAATGATCAATTCGCGCGTGCAGAGAAGCATGCTATTCTTGCTGAAAATAATGTGGAAAGTGCCATTGAAATGGCTACTGTTTCTAATGAAAAGCTCCTCGAGAGAGAGAAGGATATCGAAGGATTTGAAGAAATGTTGTTCGACTTCCTTGGTCAGGTCATCAAGACCCGTAAAATCTCCTGGATCCCAGACTACCATGTCACTCTAGCCAACATATGGGATGCAATCGTTGAGAGCGAGAAACATCGATTAGGAGTTGATGAGATTGATGAGAATGAGTTGATGCGGACCATTCTTAGGGATAATGAACCTGAGGATTTAGAGAAAGGCAGACGCCTACTCCGAGAAGAAATTGAAAAAGAGAAAACTCAGGCGAAGGGCAAAGATAAAATGGAAGAAGGCCCGAGCTCAGCTGCAAAGCCCAAGGCCTCCGAAATTGAGGAATACAATCCAGACTATCCATTGATTCCTCTGGGTCCAACCCCTCCAACTGTCGGGGGTTCTGCTGCTAGCTTGGATGGAGGATCGACGGAAGGTATCTCTATATTTTCTCCGCAACTTGCCAAAGCAATTGTCACTTGTCGTCGTCTGGTCGGACAATCAACTGAGCAAACCGCATTCTCTCCCAAAATAACATTTGTTTCTCATGATACAGGTGGCGGGATAGTTGATAAGGATGCTGAAAAGAAGGCAGAGGCAGAGAAGATTGACATCCTGCCAGGCGTTGGTGCTGATGTCCCCCCAGATGCTGAACCCATCGAGGCTTTAAGAGACATGGACGGGCGCCACGACGGCGATGAAGAGGAAGTCGCCATTACCAAAGAAAGCAGAGGCGATGATGAGGAAACATTGGCTAAACAACAGGCCGAAGAGGAGGAGCAGTTGCTACTTGTGAAAGGGGGACAGGATCCAGTATATGTGCCCCCTATTTCCGAGATCGACCCCAAAACTGGGTTGGTCGTAAGATTTTCCTCCCGATCAATAACTTCGCAACTAGCCTCTCAATCCTCTAGTTCTTCGCTGGAGCCTCTTATTGATAAGAGGAAGAGAAAAAAAGATGATCATTCGAACGTTGATAAGGAGGAGCCGGGGAAGCAGAAAAAGAGCAAGAAGCCCACATAGCCCCCTCCCCCCAGCATAAGTAGGATGCAAATATCAATTCATATTTTGTCCTTAGGATTTTTAGGCTCTCCCCTGGCCATGAAATGTAATTGTGAGAATGGCCCTCACTTTTATTTAGGTTCCTCTTTATCTTGTAGGTTTGCAGTTTATGAATGAAAGTTTATTTCTTTTGCGTCATCGTGTACCTGCAGTCAATAAACTTTTCATATTTAGTCACAAGTCATTTGGCTATAACCAAGCTAAAATTATACTACAAATCATTCAAGCAACAGAAAGAATTTAACAATTTCTATGCATGTTGCCCCCTATATTTGAATACGGGGGACTTGAAATTTTTTTTAGTAGAATTATAGTCCTTGAGGCGCCGAACCTCCGGTGCCTCTATACTTTCCCGATCCATCAGCAGGTTAAAGTTCGAACTCGTATCATGATCTGCTCACCGATCCTTTAACGGGGCAGGAATTCTGGGGATGCTGAGTCTCCAGCATCCTTGTCAGCGCTTAATCACAGATGTTTTAATACTCTTCTGGCGGTCGCCAAGGTTAGAGTTCGAGCTCTGCTGTTCAGTCGCTCCCCGATCCTTCAGCGGGGTAAGAGCTCTTTCTCAGCGCTTAATCGTAGACGCTTTTATACTCTCCTGGCGGTCGCTAAGGTTAGAGTTCGAGCTTGGCTGTTCAGTCGCCCCCCGATCCTTCAGCGGGGTAAGAGCTCATTCTCAGCGCTCAATCATGGACGCTTTTATACTCTCCTGGCGGTCGCCCAGGATAGAGTTCTGTCAATGACGTGATTCACTCTATTGTACCTTCAAAGTTCTAGTTGCGGATTGCTCTCCATTCTGATGGAAGGCACCTGGAGTCACGTGTTCCTGTGATTGCCGCATAGTTTACAGTAAATTTCATAAAGATAGAAAAGCGGATAAATAATAGTGCAATAAAGGTAAACGACACACAGTTTTTTTATAGTGGTTCGGTCAAATCGTAACCTACATCCACTTTATAATCTTTTGCTTAAAAAATTGGACTATTCTAGGAAAGTCGTGCCTTTTACATGGTCCTATGAAACAAAAGAATAAATCCGACATCTTTATGTCAGATAAGGCCGCAAATGTTGGGCATTCCACACTCTGGGGATTTCTTCTCCATCCACTATAGCTAGCTTGAAGGTTCCATTATCAAGCCTTCGTAGAATGGAGTACGGTCCTTCCCACTTCGCACCCATATGAGTCGGGGGCGGAAAGACATGCTTCAGAACCAAGTCTCCGGGTTTAAAGGTTCGGGCTCGAACCTTTTTGTTGTAGTATCGAGCGACCTGTTGCTTGTGTCCCAAGGCACGCAAGTCTGCTTCATCCCTCTTCTCTTCTATTGAATCTAGGGAATCAAGGAGCAACTCGTTATTAGTCATCGGATCGTAATAAGTAACTCGGTGAGACGGTACTTTTAGCTCAACCGAGATGACTGCTTCTGCTCCAAAAGCAAGGGAGAAGGGGGTATGGACTGTTGCCGATTTATATGTCGTCCTGTAGGCCCACAATGCCAAGGGTAACTCATCGACCCACATAGCTTTGGCCCGCTTCAATCTTCTTTTGATAATGGACTTAATCACTTTATTTGTTGCTTCAATCTGTCCGTTCGACTGCGGATGTGCCACAGAGGTGTACCGTTTCTCAATGTGGTATTTCTGGCAGAAGTTCCTGAATTCACTGCTGTCAAATTGGGTTCCATTGTCAGTTACGACGATCTTCGGAATCCGGAACCAGCAAATAATGTTCCAAACAACGAAATTGATCACTCGCTTGGTTGTAATTGCAGTCAGCGGTTCGGCCTCAACCCATTTGGTGAAGTAGTCTACAGCTACAATGGCGAACTATGCTCCGCCTTTTGCTATAGGGAGGGTTCCAATGATATCAATTCCCCACATAGCGAAAGGCCACGGACTTGTCATTGTTTTTAACTGGCCAGGAGGTGCCCTGGGAATCCTTGAAAATCTTTGGCAAGCATCACAACGTCGCGCGTACTTTGTCGCGTCTTTGTTTATGGTAGCCAGAAATAACCATACCGCAACACCTTTTTTGCCAGAGTTTGTCCTCCAGTGTGATCGCCACATTCACCTTCGTGCACTTCCTGCAGTACACGTTTAATGTCGTCATGGGCTACACACTGAAGGAGAGGCATAGAAAATCCCTGTCTATACAGGACTCCGTCTTGCAGAACATATCGGGAAGCTTTACGAATTACTTTACGCCTCTCGCTCTTCTTGGTCGGAACCGTTCCATTCATTAGGAAATTCTTTAGAGGGGTCATCCATGACTCCCTTTCCGGCTCAGTTTCTAGTACCGGATCAATTTCCACTGGATCTATACTAGGGAACCGAAGCACTTCAACTGGGGCTAGCCTGATCTCTTCAGGATCGTCGGAACTAGCCATCTTGGCTAAATATCTGCCTGTTGGTTCTTTGACCGCGGAATATGAGAGATACTGTAGTGATCAAAACCTATTAGCAACTCCTTTACTTTCTCCAAATACGAAATCAATCTTGGGCTCTTAGCTCGAAATTTTCCAGAAACCTGATTTACAACCAACTTGGAGTCACAAAATATGTCCAGCTTCGCGATCTCTAATTCCTTTGCGATCCTCAACCCGGCTATCAGGGCTTCATATTCGGAGTCCTTTTTAGTGGCGTGAAATTCCAACCGGATAGCATAGGATATCTGTCTTTTCTCAGGAGTTTCAAACACCACTCCGGCACCAGATCGCTTATCATTCCTAGCACCATCAATACACAATTTCCATGTGCTGGGATCGAGAAGTAACTTTGGTGGGTCAGCCTCTTCGTTTACCATGTCATCCTCCGAGGCAGTAAATTCTGCTATGAAATCTGCCAGCACTTGCCCCCGTATTGATCGTCGGGGCTGAAAATTTAAATCAAATTGACTCAGTTCAATGTTCCACCTGAGCAACCTTCCAGAAGCTTCTGGTTTCTGTAGAATTTGCTTGAGCGGATGATCTGTGTACACAGTGACAGGATGAGCTTGGAAATAATGTCGAAGTTTCCTAGATGCAATCAATAAACTGTACGCCAGCTTTTCGATCCTCGGATAATTGCGTTCAGCTGCCGCCAATTTTTTACTCATGTAGTACACTGGCCTTTGAACCTTGTCTTCTTCTCTCACTAACGCTGAGCTGATCGCGTGGGATGACACTGCTAAGTACATGAATAAATCCTCGTGATCCACCGGCTTAGACAGTATCGGAGGTCTCTCCAGATGATTTAGCAGGTTCTGAAATGCTTCAATGCAAGCAGGGGTCCACTTAAAATTGTGTTTTCCTCGCTTTATCAATTCAAAGAACGGAATGCATTTGTCTGTCGCTCTAGAGACGAATCTGCTTAATGCCGCTACTTTCCCTGCAAGGCTCTGCACATCTTTGATTTGTCTAGGCTCCTGAATGTCTCTGATTGCTGCAATCTGGTCTGGATTAATTTCAATCCCGCGTGAGCTGACAATGAATCCCAAGAATTTCCCGGATGCAACCCCAAATGAGCATTTCGTTGGGTTGAGTTTCATCCCATACTTCCGAAGAATACCAAACATCTCTGCCAGGTTTGTAGTGTGATCGGATGATTGTCTGGACTTAACCAACATGTCGTCAACGTGCACCTCCATCGTTTTCCCAATCTGGTTATAGAACATTCTGTTCACTAACCGTTGATATGTAGCGCCTGCGTTCTTCAAACCAAAAGGCATTACCACGTAGCAGTACAATCCCAGATCAGTAATGAAGCTAGTGTGTTCTTGATCTTGACATGCATAGGAATCTGGTTATATCCTGAATAAGCATCCATGAAAGAGAGAAGCTCATGACCTGCCGTTGAATCTACCAACTGATCAATTCTGGGTAACGGAAAGCTATCTTTTGGGCAGGCTTTATTCAAATCCGAAAAATCAATACACGTACGCCACTTCCCATTGGCCTTATTTACCAAAACTGGATTTGAAATCCAATCTGGGTAGGTTGAGTCTCTGATGAATCCGTTACCTCTTAACTTTTCAACTTCTTCTTTCAAGGCTGCGGACCTCTCCGGGCCCAACATTCCCCTTTTTTGTTTTACAGGGGGGTGCTTTGGGTTAATGTTCAATGAATGGCTTATGATTGATGGAGATATCCCACACATGTCCGCATGGGTCCAAGCAAATACATCCAAGTTATCTTTCAGGAAATCCGACAGTTCTTTAGCTCGAACTGGATCCAACTGGGATCCAATCTTCAGGACCTTCTCTGGGTCGCTATCATCGATTGGTACATCCACAGTCGTTTCGTTGGGAGCCGCCATTCTTCCCCCAGTCTCTTCGTCCTCTCTGGGATCTATATCCTCGGGCAGTTCTCTGGGCGACTCACCTATAGTCATTTTCTTTAATTGCTATGACGTCTCCTCCCTTGTGGGGGAAGAAGCGTCTTTAATCTCAATATCTTTTCCTATACGGAGTAGCTTTAGCTCTGCAATGTAACATGCACGTGCAGCAACCTGATCTCCTCTGGCTATGCCAACACCTGCTTCCATAGGAAACTTCAATAACAAGCACCAGGGGGCTATACAAGCTCTAAACTTTGCTAGGGCCGGTCGGCCCAAGAAGGCATTATAAGGCGATTCAATATCCAAAACTACGAAGGGAAGAATTCTCACTCTCTGGCGTTCTCCTTCCCCAAGTGTTACTGGCAGCTCTACATATCCCATTGGAGTAGTTGAAGCCCCGTTAAATCCATGGATCCATCCTTCACATGGCTTTAAATCCTTCAATTCAAGGTTCGTTAGATCGAACGTCTTTTTGAATAGAATGTTGACTGAACTCCCGTTATCCACTAAAACTTTATGGACAGTAGCCGGGCCAATAGGAACTGTGACTACAAATGGATATTCGGTCGGAGCGTGGACTCCAATACTCTCTCGGTTGCGGAAAATGACATCGTCTGACATCATCTTTTGTTGTTTTACCGGGACATTGTCCTCAGGGTTGCTGCAATCTCCTTCCTCGAGATGATGCTTTGTTGTGTTTACGTACTGATCCATCACCCTGAAACTATGCCTGGCTAGGTGAAGCCCTCCGATTATGGTATTGATAACAAGATCCTTTCCTTTTTGCTAGACAGTTGGCCTGGCAGTAGGTTGATTCTGGTTTTGGTTCGGGGTCTGAATAGCTTGCCCCCTGTCTCTAGGAGTCACCCGGTACTCGTCCAACTTCCCTTCCCGGAGCAACCTCTCAACTACGTCTCTCAGATGACGGCATTCATTTGTAGAGTGGCCGTGAGTCTGATGGAAGAGACAAAACTTCCCCGTCTCACGTTCTTTCTCCGTCGAATCTCTTGGAGGAGGCCTTTTATTTTGGAGAACGTTGTACAAGTCAACAAATATATTCTCCAAAGTATCATTTATTGGTGTATAACTTTCGAAAGACCTGGGACGGGTCCTTCTCTGGGAATCGTTCCCCCGATTTCTCTTCCGATTATTGCCATTACTGTTGTTACCATTGTTTCCTGACTGGCGGCCGCCGCCCTGGTTTCGGTTCCCAACGTTGACTTCAACCTTTCCCGCGCTGTCTCCGGTTTGCTTGATGGCGACATTACTTTGGATTTCCTCCTTATTTGCCATTTTCATCTTCTGGTTAGCATATACCTCCTCCTGACGTAAGTGTACGTTTGCTTTCTCGTAAAAAAATTCTCTAGTATGAGGTGGTTTGCCGGCCAGGTATCTCCCAAATTCAGTATCTTTATCTACCCCATCAATTAGGGCTGCCACAACAGTCGGCTCATGAGGATCCTTGACTTCGGTGGCGGCTAGGTTGAAACGATCCAGATACCCCCTCAAGCTCTCACTTGGTCGTTGTTTGACAAGGAACGGGTCAATCACACTTTTCGACCTTTGTGCATAAATGCGTAACTGTTCTACGAACTTTTCACTCAATTCCCTAAAACTGGAAATTGATCTTGCTGGTAAGCAAGTAAACCATAATAACGCTACATCCTCCAGGAATATAGGGAATGCTTTGCACTTTACAGCGTTGGAAGCTGCGGTAGCGGTCATTGACCAAGAATATCTCATTAGATGTTGGATTGGATCAGATCAACCCTCGTAACGGTTCATTTGAGGCATGTTGAAGCGCCTCGGGAATGTTACATCTAGAATGTCGTCCGTAAAAGGGGTGTGGCTGCGATCAATTCCCCAGTCTACATTCCTTTATCCACGGCTATCCGCCAGGATTTGATGGACCATAGTTGCAACATTTGCACTGGTCATCAGAGGCTCGGGGTCAGTGCTCCTAGCTCGATGAAATTCTCCGATCTCTCTTCTAGGAACATCCACGAAGTCCGGAGCTCGGATTGGGCTTCATTGCCCCCTGTTACTATGAGTATTTGTACAGCGGAGGGGCTGAGGTGGTCTATTCTCAACAGGATTATTCACAACCCGAGCTCTAGGAGTTGCGGCATGATTATTCAAGTTGCAGTTTGAGGGTCCTTCACCAAGTGTCTCTTCCTCCCGTGATGGCAAGGTTCCAAATCGGAGCTGTTCTATGTTTTCAGCCCGCTCATACGGTCGCCGCGGAGGTCTTGGCGATTCCTCCGATGAAGAAGAGTACTCTAGGGTGAGCGGACAGACTGGAGGAGGCGTTCTTTGCCTTACAAGATTATCCAGACGTCTATCCGTAGCAGTCAAATTCTATCGTAGCATGGAGCTTTCCTGCCTCTGAGCAGCTATTTCATCGAACAACCTATCCCACATTTCAACGAAGCGAGAGAGATCTCCTTCAGTAACGGGAGCAGAGGGGTCATACCGATCATCAACATTTTCCCTTATGCGCAGAGAGCTTGAGCCAGGTCGAACAGAGGGACCAGGATGGAAAGAGCGAGCCATAGGCTCCTTTCCAGGTCGAGGTGTAATCCGGTCATCACCTCGGATCGTGGTGGATCGGTGTCGGTGGCTCGCAGCACCCCCGGGATCGGATCGTGGTAACATTGGGAGGGGGGTTCGTGGTGTTATCGTGGGACTGGGTGACGACCCCTTCAACTGTTCGGTTCGCATCGCCCTCCACGGTTCGGTTCGCCATCTCCGTTCCGCGATCCGAGGGTCCTTCACTGACCTGTTCATGCACGCTCTCTTCAATCGTTTCATTCGCAGCTTCATTCGCCTGTGAAGCTCGCACTTCCTTAGACTTCTTTTCAGCCATGATATCAGGTATTGTTGAAATCTTCAAAAGTCTGAACAGTGAGGTTTCGGGACTGTTTTCTTCGGACTTGAATACCCAAACAACGGAGAAACAATCCAATATCCTGAGTTCAATTCTTAGTGAAAGCACCAAAATGTTAGATCAAAATTTGGCTCTAACACCCAAATTGTTCTGATTCATAGAAAATTATAACTGAAAAATGAGGAAAAAGCAGAGAACACACAAGGTTTATAGTGGTTCGGCGTTAACGAGCCTACGTCCACTTTATATGCTATTGATTATACTTTGAATGCTAGTACAACCAATGATTTCTCTCAAACTCACTCTTACAATTATGATTTCTCTCAGTAATCTCGAAATAAAACTGATAAGAAATAGTGGTATGACAGTAATGGTGGAATCAATACTCAATACTACCAAAAGATCCCGAAAAATGCCAAGCTCTGGGCTATTTATAGCTGATTTCTGGTGACGGATCGTGGTCATACGTGGCCTACATCCCGAAGATCTCGGACCGGTTCGTAGCTTGATGAAGAATTGGTCAATATGACAGATGGTAACACGTATCGAGAGATCATGTATTCTCGGATCGTGGTGGACTTGGTCTTGGTCATCATCCATCAGCCTAGGGGATCGGATCGTGGTTTGATGAAGAGTCAATCTAATTAGCCGTTGTGGACAGGTGTCTCGTGATCCGTCATATGCGGATCGAGGTAGACTTGGTGAGCAGCTTCGCCATGCCTTCGGGGATCGGATCGGATCGTGATGGCAAAGTGGGGATCGGATCGCAACCCGCTTCAGCGATCCGATGGTGCGATCTGAATGGGGGCGATCCGCATGGACTATCCGATCTTCTGTGAACTTGAGGAGCGAAATCTCATGCTTTCTTCTTGTGTGTGAACCTTGGTGGCTTGGTCAAAAAGCTAGCCAACAGTTGATAATAAGATTTAACTATCAATGAATCTAGTTCAAAGTCTCATATCAAATATAAAAATTTGTTTACAGTAGAGCAGTTTTAAAAGATTGTATCGAATACAATTTTTAACTTACAATAAAACAATTCGTCTTCTTAATCGAATTTATCATGATTACTTGAATCCATGTTTTTAATAATTTTGATTATCGATTCTGAAAATTGTGATTTCATAGACTTTAATTGTGACGACCGCCCATAACCCCTGCACTAAACAAGAGGAATAATGCGCTATAAGGTGTGCACGGTAGCTATGGACGATCATCAGAGTAGGTAAAGATCATTGGGACCTGTCGTAACTCACAGTGCAAGGATAAAATATAGTAGAACATATACAACAGGTAGTAATAGTGAAGTAGAAAACACTAGACTTTATTAATAACTAGAAAGTAATATCCATACACTTGGGAATATAAAAGATAGTACGTCAGCCTCCTGCTTGCCTCCGAACAACTACTTCATCCACACTAAGCAATCACCTGTCACCTAGTCTGCCCATCCACAACCGGATGAACAACCCAAGGTAATAGGAGAAAACATAAAACCTTGAGTCAAACAATTGTCATAGTGAGCGATAAAACAGCAAACAAACTTCATCAATAAAGTATATAAGAATAGGTAGATTAACAAACCAATGTACGAAACACCAGAGAAGAACTCAACTCCCCTCTTCCCCCACATCGGACAGTGGTAGCCTTTACGATAACATTTCAACCCTACATCCATGAAAACCAGAACACTCATTCAATAATGGCAAAGCACTCATGACATCCAAATTATATATCTCATGTAAACCATCCTAATCAAATTCAACATCCCTCAAGCACAAGCCCCAGAGGCCTAAACCAATATCAAACAAGCACCCAAGGAGCATCTCCTTCGACGTTGGACCATCAACATGAGAGGGTACAAACAGAGCACCCAAACAATCAAACATCCATGACTAACTTTGGTTATCACTGCCAATCCTGCTTTGAAACCATTGTTAATCGTATGACGACCAACTTTGCCACATGTCAAGGGCTAATGGTAACCCCAGTTCTAGCATAAACCCCATATGCCTTTCAATGATACGTATGCATGTCCAACCTTGACAACTAGGCCTTTCAACGATACCCAGGGTACTCGACCTATAACTGGTCTTTTAGGTGCCCCTATCGTACCGCTACTTTGAGCCTACTAGAACTTACGACAATGATAATATCTCGGCCTTTGCATCTCTAGTCATCCAACATGATGACATTTCATAGCTCAAGCTAACTTCTCAAGCAACCATAACCATTATTCACCGATCAACGAACACATTCAACACTTCGAACCTTCCTACTTGAATTCACTTCAAAGTCACACCATAACCGAACCAAATTACATCACTACGCTGTGGCTAGGGTTCGGGGGGTTCCCCCGAAAAATATAATTTTTGGACCTTTTTGTTTGAATCTGAGTCACACCCGAAAAATAAAATTTTCAAAAAATGACCCTGTCTTCTTGGTGCGACCGACTCGACCATTGTCCGACTGACCGACCCACCATTGTACAACCGGAGCCACCCTTACATCACACGACCGACCAGAGACACAAACCATCCTGACCAACCCGATGCTTACTTGACCCAACCCTGAGCTTGACCCGACCCTAAGCTCGACCAACACCCTGCTCGACTAGTGCTCTGCTCGACCCGACCAGACCGAACCCCACTACTCGAGCCCATGCTCAACCCTTCCTTGCACATCCCTGGCCTACTCGATCCAACACTTCGTGCTCGACCCAACATCAACCCAGACCAACCAGGACCAAGCTTGTCGACTGACCGGGTTTGACCAACCCAACCCACAGCAACCGACCGACCCAATCTGACTTGTTTACCAAGACATGATTTGAGACCGACCGACCCAACCATGGCAGACCCAAAACCTGCATTTTCCAATTCATCTCGGATTTCGACCAAAACTTAGCCAAAATGATAGATTCGACGAAACCAACTTGTCCAACTCATCAAATATGACCACAAACATGATATGAAATCAATAACAACATGAAAAATGACTATTTCATAAAAGTCATACCAAAAATCATCCTAAATGAATATATGATCTAAATTGCGAATCTAACTTGCAAAACATATGAAATAGCTTAAGGATTACCAATTTAAACTTATTAAAATAGATCATAGGGTGACTCATATGAATATGGACTTGTCATGGTATAGACCTATGATAAAACACTTGAATTTGATGAAAAAATGATCAAACATTCATATATGTGATTGAATCCATGTAAGAGATGTAAATAACTCACCGATTCTCCAAATCAAGCTAAAATCAATGCAATAAGATTTCAGATAGTAAGCAATTAGAACCAAACCCCTTGATCCGATGAACTCCCTCTTCAATTGGTGTAGATCTAGCCCTCAATGGTGTAGATCTATGATTTCCCTACTTAGATTTTGATTTTTAATGGTGGAAAAGTGTTAGAGAAAGGTGAAACTTAGGCCAACTTATGAGAGAACAGAGAAACTAAAACCTTTCTCTTACCTCCCACCCTCTATTTATATACCCTTCCACTAGCCCATAAATGGGCCTTCCCAAATCAGCCCATTGTGCCTCTCCAAACTTGAACAACCAACTGAAAAACCATAAAACAACGATTCCTCCTAAGCTGCTAAGCCAAATCTTTAATGTAACCACTCAACGAATAGGCAACCATCAATTCCTTTCCAATGGCACAGGTCTCACTCCCTGATTCGACCTAAGTCATAAGTTATGCCCTATATACGATTGACAGAGACAAAATGGTCACAAACAAAATTGGTAAAAATTATGGACATGTCTCACATCCCCATAAGCAATATATTAAAATATGAGAATGATCCAACCCTCAGGGAATAAATTAAAATTATTTTACGATCCTCGATACGTAAAATGCGGGCTGTTACATTAATACTCATGAACGAACAAGTTCATATGATTATTAAATCATTCCAGAACATTAAAAGATAATAGGGTATAGGTTAGTGATTATAATCCAGGAAAAATAATCAATATTGACCTAGAAATGTTTAAGATCTTATATCATATATAAGATATTTTACATCGAAATAATTTCGTTATTAAATGGATTTTGTTACTGTCCTCTATGTATATGTTCATAACGGTTCGAAATATACGCTTTGATTCGTACATAAAAAAACCTAATCATTACTCAACATACAAATTAGCAACAACATGGATTTGATACCATTGAAAGAATTTTGGTTCAATTCACATCATTATTAACGAGATTTAACCAAAACAATACAGGATCTTATGCATTAATTTGTAAATTGAGAGTTCTACCTGTCAAAGCTTTCGCAATTTTGGGGAAATCAAATCTGATCTGTTGGTTCAAATTGAGCCCTCCATATGTTGAGCCTCCATAGAATTTTACACGAACGTGTTATTCTTTGATCAAATCGAAGAAGAAAATGGGATTTGGTGCTAGCCGCCATGGTTAGGGTTACATACTGAAAGGGTATTTTTCGGGTTGGTGTTTTGGAATTAGATCTAATCTATTCAATAATGGCTCACGCGTGTTTTATAAGGAACAAATAACACCCCTATAAAATCAAGTGTGCACCATGAAGTAAGGAAACCATTGTCATACCATTTCAATGTTAAATAAAATATCAACAGATTTGATATTTTATTTATCCAATACATGTTTTTCCTTTTATAACATTCTAAGTGTGTGACCCTATAGGTTACTATAATTCTGGCAATAATTCAAATCGTTTTTAAGTCATAAACAGTGAACGACATCTAGCAACACATCGCTGCTACCCAGGTTATAATAAAACCAATGATTCGATACAACCTTTTTGTGACTAGTATATCAATGTAATATAATCCTTTTAACCAATATATCCAGAATTAAATTCGAGGAATGGAATGTACAACCTCTTTATAATTTAATCCTTTTATCTTGATCGATGAGTAGACTATTTATAACAAATCAATATTTGAGCACGGCTATGCATTTCATAGTCTTACCCAATTAAGAGGCCCATGGATATCACTACAAATATATCGGAGGGTTAAATTCCATCTAGATCATTTGTAATTCGATTCGAGATGTATCTAATAATCACCATTATCTTCTACTCGATTAAAAACAACTTTAGATGATATCAAAACATAAATATCTTCGAATAAAATTATAATGATTTCAAGTATGAGGACCATTACATCACTGTCACTATGAGAATAAATTATGATATTGTTAATTATATTCCATGTAGTTTTCTCACGTTGGGTCAACCCAGTACATTATTCTCCAATACATATTTATGTCTTGACATTAATATCACGTATATTCATGATCAATGAGATGTGATCATCAATCAATCAACATACTAGTCTCAATGTTTTATTGTTGTCCTATATAAACAATAAAACTTGACTAGGGACATTTAACAATTATAATAGTTAATATATATACATATATATATATTATAATCTCAAGTTCAAGTCTTACTCGAACTATATAATTCTATATTATTATTATTCTAAGGACTTCTATTATGTTAATATTTATATTACGCAGTAAATATAACAAAACAGACTATTTTATTCCAAATAAAATTATAACACCAACAATGTTATTAATCACATCAAATGGATATACCAGGCCTTGGGAGTAGGACTTCGTCTTGTAGTGCATAGTTAGGCCTGATATTTCCGATCCGATATTCCAGGCTTGATCCGATCTTTCGAAGTTGGCTCAATCGATCGATAGGTTTTGACTTTGGAAGTGAATGCCAATTCTGGAGGAGGATATCTTGGTCTGCTAAGAGATCTGTTCAGGTCGAACCGTAGTCGATCAATCCATAAAGGTTGGTATCCGAGAATGAGTCGCGATTTTGAGTTGTGACAACTTTTGCCAAAAATATGGTCAACACTTTGCCCCTAAGAACATATCTTTTATGGAAAAGAAGATGTGTTCTGTGCCTTTCACAGAATGTTGAATAGAAATCCGGAAACTCATGGTTATGCCGAACCATAATATATGAAGGCCAGAAAACCGATGATCAACGACGATTGTATTAAGGTCAGAAACCCGACGACCGCTGAGGATCGTATTAAGGTCGGAAAACTGACAATCACTTAGGGATCGTATTAAGGCTAGGAGTCTGGGAATGTAAAAGAGCCAACGATCATGCCGAATCGATCTTTGAGAATAATAGAAGGACCAAGGTCTTACCAAGTCAATCAATGCCTGTAAAGGGTTTAAAATAGACATGCCAAATCCTAACAATGTCATTTGATGTTTTCAAGCATAAGCCATGCTTGGGCGTATGTTGGCATTAAAAACCATACCCAACTTGTAATTGAGAGGGGTACAAACCATACCCTGGCATTCAAGCATAAATCATACTTGGAAGTTTAAAGTGGGGTATAAACCATACCCTAAGTTTAAGGAGGACGTGCATGGACCAAATTGGTTTTCGTGAAGGGGTATAAACCATACTTGAGAATTCAGAATTGAGCATCAACCATGCTTAAGATGCAAATTGGGTTAGCTTGCCATGTCTTGGCAGAATAATGAGTACTTTCAACCATAAGCCATACCTGAGAAATTAGGGTCGAGCATCCACCATGCCCCAAACGTGATCTATCCAAAAAGGTCGAGTAAAAACCATACTCGTAATTTAGTACTTGCCAAATCCTAACAAGTTTTGATTCGAGTATTATCCATACCCATATTGTAAGAAAGTTATGTTTGTCATATCCCGACAATTAGGATTTTAGAATTGGTAACAACCATACCTTGAAAATGAGCATAAACCATGCTCGGTTTGATAGAAAATTAGGCTCGTCACATCCTGATGAATAAATCAGATATCAACCATACCTTAGGAACGAGCATAAACCATGCTTGGTTTTGGGTTAGGGATTTTTCCACATCCTGGAAAAGTATCTATCAAACATAATCCATGTTCAGGAAAGAAAGTTCACTACTGCTAAAAAGCTATTACGAAAACTGAAATGAATCCTAATGGTTTATAGTCGAATCTAGAGCACGCCTTGGCATTAAATCCTAACCCTGTACATGTGTACTTCAACATAACCACATTATCGAAAAAATAACAGAAATACATTTCTTATATCCTAAAAATGGGATGTATTGTAACACCCCGTAATTTTAATAACATTAAAGAGGATAAATTAAATAGTAATTAATTTAATATTCATAATTAAGGGAAACGGAATGCACCATTGCGTCCGTCTCGAAATTCTGGCCAAGATAGACATTTGGTTTGTGTAAAACGGACATCGTATGAATAAGTTACGAAGGTTTTTAGTTTGTATACACGCAAGATAATTATATATATATATATATATATATATATGTATGTATGTATGTATATAGGGTCCAATAATTCAAAATTAGGTCCAGAAAGTTTAAAATCGTTCAAATTTCAGAATTCAGGGTGAGCGGTAAAATTCTCGCCCGGGGGAGTCGACCCCTTGAGAGGGGTGTCGAGCCCTGGGTTGACAAAATTCCCTCCCAGGGAGTCGACCCCCTGAGGGGGGTGTCGACCCCTGGGTCGATCCCTCAAGGGGGTGTCAACCCCAAAGTCGACCTCCCTAGGGATGAGGTGGCAGGTCGAATTCTGGGGGCTAGCAGCTATAGATATAAGCTCATTTATCTTGTTTTCTTGCACTGAAATCAATGGAGGACTAAATGCTATTGGTGCTTGGACTCAATCAAATCCTTTTCTTCTTCTGTAAATCGAGTTTAGAGGTTCAAGTGTAGATCTATGATTCGATCTCCGTTTTCCTCCTTCTATTCTTCTAGATCTGAACACTATGAGTTTAAGTTACCTTTAGATTTAAATAACTAAAAGTAAAACATGGTATGACTATAATCTGGATATATCCCTGTGACTGAATCATATTAGATCTATTGTAATTTGTGAACCCATGATATTCTGAATTAACTATGACTTGGATCTCAACCTTTATCATTTCAGATCTACTTTTGATTATAGATAAAATTTACTATTTAGATCATCTTGTACCTATCATGTTGTGGTTAATTTGGATCTGTCATTAGCGGGACATCTAAATCCTTGTTTAGATCTAATCATGCCTATTATGACACCCCTACTATGTTAGAACTAGTTTTATTATCACAGGTTCAATAGATCTATTCTTATATGTCCATCTCAACATTATGCCATTATATGTTTATGTTAATTTTGCTAGAATAATCGTCTCTGTCATCTTCCCTTCACCCTTTCCCTTTTATTTTATATATAGCCAGGTTACTTTCGAGCCTAGGCATACCGCTAAATTGGGCGAATGCGTTAGTTTGGGAACGAGGGGAAAACATTGAAATTGAGCATAACTTGTAAAGGGGAAAGTTAGCATAACTTGAATAATGTTTATAAACATAAATTTAGGGCATATAATCCATTATGAACACAATTGGGGTAAAGGGCATGAAACCTATAACGATATAGGTAAAAATTGGCTAATAATGGAATGCCTACAATTACAGTAATTAGAAACTGTAACTGTGTCTATACGCGAGGTTAGATTTGGTGGAAGTCTACCTCGAACCGTCCGGTATATCCAGTGACCACAAGTAGTGAATCTAATGTGAGGGGTCTAGGTGCACAAATACGAGACATGCTGAGACATGAGGTTAAGGCCGACTTGTGGGAGAAGTCTACCCAGAACCGACCGGCATATCCAGCATCCACAACTTGTATGCTTAATGTGAGGGGTCCAACACACTATAATCATAAATGGACATGGTAATTAATTGGAATACTTAACCTAGTTGAATCCATAGGGATCATATGAATAAGAACTTGAATAGGGCTTAAGTAAATTTGGATGAATGTGGGTGGGTTAATTAAATCTGAGGGGGTGGGTAATATTTATATGTAGGCCAACAAACTTAACCTAAGTGGGTTATGTAATTAAAGACACCTATAGGTATACATAATTGGTGGAAATCCTAGTGGGGATACGACAAAATGGGGAGAGCTTGTATCATCTTGTGTGGGACCCATTTCAGTCAGTATCCCATATAACGGTATCGAACGAGTACTTCGCCCTAGTCAGAGTTGGGACACACTTACTAGGCAGATTGTAAGAGATCCAAACGTGGAGGGTGGTGTGGGCAGCGCAAACCGACCGGGGACATGTGTGTGCTGGGGCGGGCAGAGGGGGATAAGACGACCGTGACCCCAGTAGATATGGTTGTGTACATCACAAAGGGTTGCCACTTTAGGAAAGTGACACCTCCTACTGTGGGGCCTGCACAGGGTATCTACGGAGTAGGGAGCCGATCGATTAGGGTAGTAGTTGGGGTACGTCTAGACTTTGGTAAAAAGTTTAGGAGCTTATTAGGTTGGGTTGCCTATGGATTGTATGGGGTTAACACCTCTCACTAGGAGTACGCCTAAGTCTACCATCTTGTAGTTGTTGGGATCATCTTATTATGGTTATACTGGTATAAGTGCAAAGAATCAGATTAATCATTAGGGAAGCATATACACTCTATCATGTTTACCTTGTTATACTTACCTTTTATGATGTTATCTTCCTTATCCACCTTATATGCCTGTCATGATACTTTTACTTATTTAATTGCTAAAAGTAACTAGACTCGCCAGACTTTATGTCTGACCCTTTTTGTTTCCTCTTCTCTCTTCCGTTTTCCCCCAGGTTCGCAGGGTGAGAATACTCAGGCTTAATCAGGACTCGGTTATCATCTTGCTAGGAGCTGCTTTTGAAGTATTGCTCAAGTTCTTGTCTTTACCGCTATGGCTTTGTCTCATTTGGGGAATTATGCTTTTTCTTTTATGTATTTCTGTACTCCGATGGTAAAAGACAGAAGCTTTATATTATGGTAATGGTTTTTATGTAGTTTCAGACTTGTGATATTTGGACCACGATGTTATGAATTATGTTTTAAATAAAAAAAGTTTGTTGCTATCTTTTATATCTGTCTTGTAATGTTCTGTGTCTGCTTACCTATAATGCTTCACGAAAATTAATGCATTCTCTTAATGAGTGACATTAAGGGACATGGGGTGTCACACTTGGTATCGGAGCTGAAGGTTACCAGATTGGATAAAAGATTTTGAAAATTGTTTTCAAAATGGTTTAAAAAAAAGCATTTTCGAAAGAAAAAAATCTGTTTTGAAAAACATATTCCCCTAAAGCTATAGGAAATATCTTTTGATTCTCTGTTTGAATCCCTTATTCCTTTTCGTTTCAGCATGTTTGGGAACCGAATATTCCCGAGGGAGTTCAAGTACTGGATTGGTTCCGTATGTATCTAGAGGCCACGGCGCCTGCCAGAGGTCAAGCTGACGTTCCTCCCCCAGCTGCATCCATTGTTCCTCCTCCTCCTCCAAGAGCAGATAATTTCGCTAAGATCTGCAATGATTTATGTGCTATGGGAGGGAAGCCATTCCATGGAACTGAAACATTCATAGAGCAATGAATTGGCTCAAGGAGACCGAGGACTTGTTTGTAATCTTTGAAGTGGAAGATCGAAGGAAGATTCAGTTAGCTGCCTGGTTACTGAAAGATGAAGCTTCGTTCTAGTAAGAAGTAACCCAAGCTGGATATCCGGTGGAGACATGGGATGATTTTAGAATGAGGTTTGAAATGAAGTTTCTTTCTCAAGCTGATAAAAGCATGCAAACGGAGAGGTTCTTGGCACTCAAATAAGGAAACATGTATGTTAAAGAATATGTGAACAAATTCAATTAGCTTGCAAGGTTTGGATTGGAAATGGTGGATACTCTGCATAAGAAAGCTTTGCGGTTTGCTTAAGGGCTGAATGAACCCCTTCATGGGTTAGCGATGTCCCATATTATAATAAGGGAAACGTTTGAAAGGCTTGTTGATATGGCCTTGATGCATAAGGAAGACAAGGAGAAAAGAAGGAAGCTAAGGCTGAGGAAACAATGCAAAACAAGAAGATATGGCCCAAGAACGGACAACAACAACAACAACAACAACAGAAGAAAGGCGGAAAGAATGGCAAGGCCAAGGATAAGAGGAAATGTCACAGTTGTAGACGAGAGGGTCACTTGGTTAAGGATTGCAAAAGAAGGAAGAATATTTGTTTCAATTATGGAGAGGTCGAACTCTTTGCTAGGGAGTGCCCAAAGAAACAGGGACCCCAGGGACAAGGTCAAAGGGCAGGAGCTTCTGGAGGTCAGGTGTTCTGGATTGAGGTAGGAAAATTTCCGTGGAAGGTTTGATTTCTCTTTCCAGTCATCCTATTAGAACTCCTTTTGATTCTGGCGCTTCACATTCATTTATATCTAGTTCTGTGATTGAATCTCTGCACTTCAGTACTAGTATGGTAGCGGCTCTCAAACCCCATTAGTGGTTTGGCTTATTTGTCTATGATTTTTTTGGGGTTTGAGAATATCTATCTTAGGCGTCGAGTTTGAGTGCGATGCGTATGTGCTCGGTTTTTTGGGATACTGTTTGATTCTAGGGATGATTGGCTAACCATGTATGGTGCCATTCTAGATTGTGAGAGGAGGGTCGTTAGACTTTTGACTTACCACGGGAGGACCCTCGAGATTTCTTGTGACCCATAAGGGTCTGTTATTCTTTGTTTCCTAGAATCTCTCGATGCATCGATCGACGACCAGCAACCTGTTCCAGTAGTCCGAGATTGTTCCAATGTTTTTGATGAGGTACGGGCCTTACCTCCGAGGCGTGAGATCGATTTTCATATATATTTGATGGACAATGCAAAGCCAGTTGCATTACCAGTGCGCCATATGGCTCCAAGGGAAAGGAGGGAGCTTAGCAAGCAAGTAGGGGAGCTACTTGAGAAAGGGTTTATCAGGCGAAGCATATCTAAATGGGGTGCTCCAGTAGTATTCACAACTAAGGCGGATGGTTCGCTTCATTTGTGTGTGGACTATAGAGAGTTGAACAAACTCACTAGGAAGAACAGGCACCCACTTCCAAGGATAGATGAATTGTTTGACCAACTTGTTGGTGCCTTGGTATTTTCTCAGTTAGACTTGGCCATGGGGTTTCATCAGTTGAGGGTGGCTGATTATAGTATAGATAAGACCGCTTTTAGACTTTAGAAGGTTTCTTTGAATTGGTCCTGATTCCTTTTGGGTTAACGATTGCATGCGCCTATTTTGTCGATCTGATGAGTTGGGTGTTATGGGAGTTTTGTAAATAAATTTGTCGTAGTCTTTGTTGATGATATCTTGATCTTCTCAAAGAGCAAAGAAGAACAAGCCCAACATCTAAGCGAGGTTTTAAAAACCCTCCGTGCACATCAGCTTAAGGCAAAATTCTCCATATGCCATTTTTGGACAAAAAAGGTGAGGTTTCTAGGGCATGTGGTTTCCAAAGAGGTGATAGCAGTAGATCTTGCGAAGGTGGTTGTTGTTCAGGACTGGAAGATTCCAAAGATTGCAACGGAGGTGAGAAGCTTTTTGGGTTAGCAGACTATTATAGGAAGTTTATTAAGGACTTCACAAAGATATCATCCCCACTCACTAGGCCAACGAAGAAGAATTTTGTGTTTTCATGGGATATAGATTGCAATGTTGCTTTCCTACAATTGAAGTTGGCTCTGAAAATAGCCCCAGTTTTAACCTTTCCTGATGGAAATAAAGTGTTTACGGTTTACACTGATGCAAGTGGTGCAAGGCTTGGTGCAATTCTGATGCAAGAAGGTAAGGTAGTATGTTATGGGGGTAGATAACTAAGGATCCATGAGAAGAACTATCCTACCCATGATTTAGAGCTAGCACCCATAGTGTTCGCGCTTAAGATGTGGCATCATTATTTGCTTAGAGAGATGTTCGAGTTGTACATCGATCATAAATCTCTCAAGTATTTGTTCTCACAGAAGGATCTTAATTTAAGGCAACAAAGGTGGATGGAGTTCCTAGCTTCATATGATTTCGAAATTGCTTATACCCCTGGCAAGGGTAATGTGGTGGCAGACACACTAAGTAGGCTGAGGATGGCCTTAAGTCCTCTGTTTGTGGAGAGGAAAAGTTTAGAGTTTATATCGACTTTTGATTTTAGACCCTCTATCGAGATATTGCATGGTTGGTCTACATCGCTAGAGATATGACCTACTCTTATAGATCAGATAGGAGCTTCGTAGTGAAATGATCCACAGATTTCAGACATCTTGGATAGCCTCAGTAAAGGGAGACTTCTAGTCAACTCAATAGATAATCCATTGACATAAAGGGTGGTTGCAACAAGATGGAAGGCTTTATGTCCCCCAAATTGGAAGTTTGTTAAAGGTAGTCTTAGAAGAAGCCCATCATTCTAAGATGACTATTCATCCAGGCGGTGATAAGAAGTATAGGGACATGAAGAGGGTATTCTTTTGGACAGGAATGAAGAAGGATTTGTTTATCAATGTTTATTTGTCAGCAAGTCAAGGCTGAGCAAAAAAAGCCCGGTAGTTTACTTCAACCTTTGGAGGTACGACAGTGGAAGTGGGAGAGCGTCTCTATGGACTTCATATGTGGTTTTCCTAGATCGAAGAAAGGCTACACCAGTATTTGGGTAATAGTGGATAGACTTACTGAGAGTGCTCATTTCATTCTTATTAACAGTAAGAGGATGGCAGCTTGGTTGGCAGAAATTTATGTTTGTGAGATAGTTCGCCTCCATGGAGTACCTTCCAGCATCGTAAGCGATCGTGACCTCATCTTCACTAGTGAATTTTGGAGGAGTTTGTAAGAAGCATTAGGTACACAGTTATGTATGAGCACCGCTTATCATACTCAGACCGTTGGACAAATGGAGAGCATGAACATAATTCTTGAGGATCTTTGAGGCTATGTATCTTAGACTTCGGAGGGACTTGGGAAGAGCATCTTTTTTTAGTAGAATTCGCCTACAACAATAGTTTTCAAGCAAGCATTGGTATGACACCTTTTGAAGCATTATACGAATGACCCTGCAGATCACCAACTTGTTGGTGGGAATCTATATAAAGACTGTTGCTTAGACCAGATATGGTCAGAGAAACGTCCGAGAAGATTGATCTTATTAGAAGACAAATGAAGACCGCTTAAGGTAGGCCTAAATCATATGCAGACAAGAGAAGGACTGACATTGAATTTGAGGTAGGAGATATGGTTTTCATTAAAGTATCACCTTTGAGGAATGTGGTTCGCTTCGGATCTGTAGGGAAATTGGCACCAAGATTCGTAGGGCTATTTCCCATAATAGAAAGGATTGGCCAAATAGCCTATAGAGTAAAGCTACTAGAGAGGTTATCCGGCATTTATGATGTTTTCCACGTCTCTCATTTGCGGAAGTGCATGCATGATACCGTGGAAGTAGTTGAGCCGAGTGTATTAGAAGAAGTAGAGGAGGAATGGGACAGTCAGATGAGTTCCTTCCCGTATTCTTGGATCAAAAGTTAATAAGCTATGCAATAGGGAAGTCAAGTTGGTGAAAATTCAGTGGGGAGATAAACTAGAGGATGCAACTTAGGAGACCGAAGACAAGATTCGTGCTTCATATCCTTTCTTTTCAAGGGTAAGTTCTTAACTCCTTTTCTAAAGCTTTTATCTATGCTTGTTTCTATCATTTAAGTATGTCTTATCGATTGAATTTTCGACCTTTAGGTAGAAATCCTATGGATGTAAACATGTGTTTGAGACCTGTTATGTTTGATGGATGCAAGTGGATGTAAGTTTTTCTATGGTTGCTCGTGGATGCATATACACACACAATAGGCACTAGATCGGCTCAATCACTCTCATACTGCATATGGATGTGTGTGCATTTTTCTTCTTTTTATGGATGAAATTGAATGTATTATCATATGGATGTTGCATTTGGACGGATGTTTGTGCACCCATATATAACTTACATATCATAATAGGATTACTTGCATACATGTTGGATTCATGGCATTAACATACATTGCATTAAGGAGGTTGACTGAATCAGTAGACTGCTTGATCTTAGCATTAGTATCAGGACATATACACACACCTTTGCATATGATCATATAAGCATTAAAAGTCTTTAAGAACAATGGATGCCTGTGATTGATGGCTGAGTAGATAGGTGATGGATGGTAGGATATACATTCTTCTTAACTTGGAGATTTCGGGGACGAAATCCTTTGAGTAGGGGAGAATGTAACACCCCGTAATTTTAACAATATTAAAGAGGATAAATTAAATAATAATAATTTAATATTCGGAATTAAGGGAAACGGACTGTGCCATTGCGTCCGACTCGAAATTCTGGTCAAGATAGACATTTGGTTTACGTAAAATGGACACCGTATGAAGAAGTTATGAAGGTTTGAAGTTTGTATACCGCAAGATAATTATATATATATAGGGTCCAAGAATTCACATTAGGTCCAGAAAGTTCAAAATCGTTCAAAATTCAAAATTCGGGGTGAGTAGGAAAATTACCGCCCAGGCTAAGGTGGCAGGTCAAATTCCGGGGGCTGGCAGCAATAAATATAGGCTCATTTCTCTTGTTTTCTTATACTGAAATCAATGGAGGCCTAAATGTTGTCGGTGCCTAGACTGAATCAAATCCTTTTCTTCTTTTGCAAATCAAGTATAGAGATTCAAGTGTAGATCTATGATTCGATCTCCGTTTTCCTCCTTTTATTCTTCTAGATCTGAACACTATGAGTTTAAGTTACCTTTAGATTTAAATAACTTGTGATATGACTATATTCTAGATCTATCGTTGTGACTGAATCATATCAGATCAATTGTAATTTGTGAACCCATGATACTCTGAATTAACTATGACTTGGATCTCAACCTTTATCATTTTAGATCTACTTTTGATTATAGATCAAATTTACTATTTAGATCATCTTGTACCTATCATGTTGTGGTTAATTTGGATCTGTCATTAGCTGGACATTTAAATCCTTGTTTAGATCTAACCATGCCTATTATGACACCCCTACTATGTTAGAACTAGTTTTATTGTCACAAGTACACCAGATCTATTCATATATGTCCATCTCAACATTATGCCATTATATGTTTATGTCAATTTTGCTAGAATAATCATCTCTGTCATCTTCCCTTTCCCTTTTATTTTATATATAACCAGGCTACTTTCGAGCCGAGGCATGCCGCTAAATTGTGCGAAAGCATTAGTTTAGGAATGAGGGGGAAAACATTGAAATTGGGCATAACTTGTAAAGGGGAAAGTTGGAATAACTTGAATAATGTTTATAAACATAAATTTAGGGAATATAATCCATTATGAACACAATTGGGGTAAAGGGCATGAAACCTATAACGACATAGGTAAAAATTGGCTAATAATGGAATGCCTAGGATTACAGTAACTAAAAACTGTAACTGCGTCAAGACATGAGGCTAGATTACACTTGTGGTGGAAGTCTGCCCGGAACCTCCCCGCATATCTAGCGACCACAAGTAGTGAATCTAATGTGAGGGGTCTAGGTGCACAAATATGAGACATGCTGAGACACGATGTTAAGCCCGACTTGTGGAAGAAGTCTGCCTGGAACTGACCGGCATATCCAACATCCACAAGTGTTATGTTTAATGTGAGGGGTCCAACACACTATAACCATAAATGGACATGGTAATGAATTGGAATACTTAACCTAGTCGAATCCATAGGGATCTTATGAACATGAACTTGAATAGGGGTTAAGTAAATTTGGATGAATAGTGGGTGGGTTAAGAAATCTGAGGGTGTGGGTAATATTTATATATTGGAACACAAATTTAACCTAAGGGGGTTATATAATTAAAGAAACCTATAGCCTATAGGTATACATAACCGGTGGAAATCCTAATAGGGATACAAGACAAGGGGGAGAGCTTGTATCATCTTATGTGGGACCCATTTCAGTCAGTAACCCATATAATGGTATCAAACGAGTATTTCGCCCTAGGTCGGAGTTGGGACACGCTTACTGGGCTGATTGTAAGAGATCCAAACGTAGAGGATGGTGTGGGCGGCGCAAACCGACCGGGGACATATGCGTGCATGGGCCGGGCAGAGGGGGATTAGACAACCTGACACCAGTAGATATGGTTATGCACACCACGAAGGGTTGCCACTTTAGGAAATTGATACCTCCTACGGGGAGCCGACACAGGGTATCTACGGAGTAGGGAGCAGATCGATTATGGTAGTAGTTGGGGTACGTCTAGACTCTGGTAAAAATTTAGGAGCCTGTTAGGTTGGGCTGCCTGTGGATTGTATGGGGTTAACACCTCTCACCAGAAGTACGTGCCTAAGTCTACCATCTTGTAGTTGTTGGGATCATCTTATTATGGTTATACTAGTATTAGTGCAGAGAATCAGAGTAATCATTAGGGAAGCGTACACACCCTATGATGTTAACCTTGTCATACTTACCTTTTATGATGTTATCTTTCTTATACACCTTGTATGCCTGTCATGATACTTTTACTTATTTACTTGTTAAAAGTAACTAGACTCGCTAGACTTTATGTCTGACCCTTTTTCTTTCCTCTTCTCTCTTCCATTCCCCTCCCCCTAGGTTCGCAAGGCGGGAATACTCAGGCTTAATCAGGACTCGGTTATCATCTTGCTAGGAGCTGCTTTTGAAGTATTGCTCAAGTTCTTGTCTTTACTGCTATGACTTTGTCTCTTTTGGGGAATTATGCTTTTTCTTTTATGTATTTTTGTACTCTGATGGTACAAGACGGAAGCTTTATATTATTGTAATTGTTTTTATGTAGTTCCAGACTTGTGATATTTTGGACCAAGATGTTATGAATTATGTTTTAAATAAAATTTTATATTCCGTTGCTATCTTTTATACCTATCATGTAATGTTCTATGTCTTTTTACCTTTAACACTTCACGAAACTTAATTCATTCTCTTAATGAGTGACATTAACGAACGTGGGGTGTCATATGTATCCATAATGATCTAGACCAGATCAATTGATGATGATACCATAGGTGCTAGGCTCGGGGTCCTTCCTATTTCGGGAAGTATGGGGATCGTTCTAAGGAGCTTGGGAAGGTAGTTGTGGCGGTGCGACTGGTGCAACCGTCTTGACATACTCGGGTACCTATCCATGTCTGACCCGTTCCTCAATGAGATCGCGCAAGTTCCTGTAGTCATTAGTTCCATGACCTGGCATATCATGATACATGCAGTGCTTTCCTGACTTACGTTCTCTTGGGTCAGCTCCCTCCTAGGAGGCTTTGGAAAAGGTAGGTTTTCTCGCTCATCGAGGTATATATCCAGTAGGAAGGAGTTGAGCTTGGCGTATTGATAGTATTTAGGTTCTCTCTGAAACCGTACGTTCTAGTCATTCTTCCCCGAGGCTTTTCATTTACCCTTAATTTGGACAGCGGTGGTCAGTCCTCCATCCTTTATAGCAAGTACCTTGAGATTTTTCATCTCGATTTTGGCATCTTCTTGTCGGTGGAATCTATCGGCTTTGGAGTAGAAGTCTCAAATGTCTTTAGGAGGGTCCCTCTAAAGGGAGATCTTGACATCAATTCGATCCAAGACACCAGCCATGGCAGCCATAAGCACCATCGATGGCTCGGGTCGATCGACCATTGCTACAGCTGCATTGAATCTTTCTAAGGAGCGTAGTGTCTTGTCGGACCGTTTCTTGATGGAGGTGAGTGTAACATCCTGCATTTTACGTATTGGAGGATCATAAAATATTTTAATTTTATTCCCTGAGGGTTGGATCATTCTCATATTTTAATATGTTGCTTATGGGGATGTGAGACATGTCCATAATTTTTACCAATTTTGTTTGTGACCATTTTCCCCTGTCAGTCTTGTACAGGGTATAACTTTTGACATAGGTCGAATCAGATGGTGAGACCTATGTCGTTGGAAAGGAAATGATGATTGCCTTTCCATAGAGTGGTTACATTAAAGATTTGGCTCAGCGGTTTGGGAGGAATCGTTGTTTTAAGGTTTAACAATTGGCTGTTTAGGTTTGTGAAGCCTTAATAGGCTGATTTAGAGAGTCCCATTAGTGGGCTAGTGGAAGGGTATAAATAGGGGTGGGAGGTATGGGAAATGGTTTAGTTTCTCTATTCTCTCATTTGGTGGCCAATGTTCCTCCTTCTCTAACACCTTTCCACCGTTAAAGTTCAAAATCTAAGGAATGAAATCAAAGATTTACACCATTGGAGGCTAGATCTACCTCATTTGAATTGTGAGTTCATCGGATCAAGGGGTTTGATTTGAATTGCTTGATGTCCGGAATCTCAATTCATTGTTTTTGCTTTGATTTGGAGAATTGGTGAGTGATTTACATCTCTCACATGGATTCAATGAAGTATATGAATGTTCGATCATGTTTTTCATCAAATTCAATGTTTTACCATGGATCTACGCCTTGGTAAGTCCATTTTCATATGAATCACCCTAGGATCTATTTTAGAAAGTTTAAATCGGTAATTCCTATGTCATTTCATATGTTTATGCAAGTTAGATCCGCAATTTAGTCCTTACGTTCATTTATCATGATTTTGGATTGATTTGCATAATTTGGTGAAAATTGTCGTTTTCATATTGTTAGTGAATTCATATCGTGTTTTTGGTCATATTTGATGAGTTGGACAAGTTGGTTTCGTCGAATCTATCGTTTGGCGAAGTTTTGGTTGAAATCGAAGCTGAAATTGCAATATGCAGGTTTTGAGTTGGTCATGGTTGGGTCGGTCGGGCCTAAATCATGTCTTGGGGAGCAAGTCAGGAAATGGGTCGACCTCATTTTAAGTCGGTCGATCCTTACCTGGTCGGTCGTTTCGGTGTGGAGCTGAGGGATTGACATGGTGGCTTCGGTTCGGTCCTAAGTGAGAGGATCGGGTCGGTTTTCAAGTGGGCCGGTCATGATTTGGTCGGTCCAGAAGTGGAAGTGGTGAAGGATTGGACCTGGTCAGTCGAAACGGGATTGTCCAGTTTGTCCTTAGAAGGGTCGGTCCTGTTCCAAGAGAGGGTAGTTGGGTCGATCGGTCATAAGAAGGAAAAGTCGGTCGCTCATGTCTTCGGGTCGAGCATGGGTGAGCAGGGACGGGTCGGTCATGTAATGTAAGGGTGGTCGGTCGGTCATGTGATGCATGGGTAGTCGGTCGAACACAAAGGGTCGGTTGCACATGGTCATTTTATGAAAATTTATATTTTTTGGGTATGACTCAGATTTGAACAAAAGGGCCTAAAAAATATTTTTTGGGGGCAACCCCCATCCTAAATCCTAGCCGCAGCACAGTGGTGTAATTTGGCTCAGTGATGTTGTGACTTCGAAGTAAGTTCAAGTAGGAATATTCGAAGTGTTGAATGTGATCGTTGATCGGCGTAGAACAACGAATGAGGTGACAACTCAAAGGTTGTGAGTTGGTGGATAATGGTAGCTCGAGAAGGTTGCTTGAGTTAAGAAAATTTTTCAGGTTGGATGACTAGAGATGTGAAGGCCAAGAGGTTATCGTTGTAGTAAGTTCTAGCAGGATCGAAGAAGGGGTACAATAGGGGCAACTAAAAGACCGGTTGTAGGTCGAGTACCCTAGGTATCATTGAAATGCCTAGTTGTCAAGGTTGGACATACATACGTATCGTTGAAAGGCGTATGGAGTTTATGCTAGAACTGGGGTTACTATTAGCCCTTGACATATAGTAAGGTTGGTCATCATAAGATTAACAATGGTTTCAAAGCAAGATTGGTTGTGATACCCAGAGTCAGCCATGGATGATTGGTTATTCTGTTTGTACCGTCTCATATTGATTGTCCAACGTCGAAGGAGATGTTCCTTGGGTGCTTGTCTGATATTAGTTTAGTCCTCTGGGGCTTGTGCTTGAGGGATGTTGGGTTCGATTAGGATGGTTTACGTGGGATATATAATTTGGATGTCATGAGTGTTTTGCCATGATTGAATGGGTGTTTTGGTTTCCATGAATGTATGGTTTGAAATGTATCGTAAAGGCTATCACTATCCGATGTGGGGAAGACGGGAGTTGTGTTCTTCTCTGGTATTTTGGGTAGATTAGTATGTTTATCTATCCATTCTTATATATTTTATTGTTGAATTTTGTTAGTTGTTTTATCGCTCACTGAGATTGTTGTCGGACTTAAGGTTTTATGTTTCCTCTTATTACCTTGGGTTGTTAATCCGGTTGTAGATGTGCAGACTAAGTAGCAGGTAACAGGTGAATAGTGAGGATGATGCGGTTGTGCGAAGTCGAGCAGGAAGCTTGCGTATTATCTTTACTACTATCTTGTATTTCTATTTCCGCTGTTTGAGTTGCTCTCTGAGCATTGTAGTGAGGCTTCATGTACAAACTTGGTTATTCCTATGATGAGTGGATAACCTTTCAGGATGTTGTGAAAGTTTTCAAAAGTTTTATATGATGCTCCACTATTTCTACCTGTTGTATATGTTCAATTATATTTTATCCATGCGCTGTGAGCTTTACGACAGGTTCCGATGTTGTTGTTTACCTATGATGGTCGTCCACAGCTGTCTGGCACACCTTTCAGCGCATAATTCCTCTTGTATTGTGTTGGGGTTGTGGGCGGTCATCACATTTGGTATCAAAGCTCTAGTTAACGATTTTAGCCAAAGTTCGAAGACGTTAATACATATGAGAGATGTATTTTTAGATTTCAGTTGGATGTATACTATATGATACTATATAGTATAATAGTGTTTGTACTACTTTAGTAGCTTTTCTTACAAGTAGTTAATCATTCTAATTTGCAGATTTAGAATGAGTCAACGAACTATAAGTCATAATGCTAGGGAAGGGGATATGCTTGGAGGGGGTAATGGCGGTACACCAGATTACCTAGCCATGTTTGAGGCCATGATGGAAGTAGTCATGCGAAGGGTACCTACTCCAGTGGCAGCCATGGTAGATGTAGGTGTGTGAGTTCCTAGGGTTGTGGATTTTGCGAAGTTGTGCAAGGATTATACATCTCTAGGAGGGAAACCATTGAAAGGAACTGAGCCAGCTGAAGAAGTTCAGAGGTGGATGGATTCTTGTGTCCATATTTTTGGTGACTTGGTGTTAGAGGATGCAACTAAGAGAAAGCTTGCGTCAAGGCAGGGCCATGGAGTGGTGGAATTCTGTACCCCCTTGAGACTTCAGAGGAAGAGATTTCATGGGAGTAATTTCAAGTTAAATTTGATATGAAGTTTATCTCCACTGCTCAGAAGTCGTCTTTGTTCAAGAAGTTCGTAAAACTGAAGCAGAGTGGTCGTTCTGTGCTTGACTATGTTTCTGATTTCGAGGCTCTGTCCAGATATGCTCGTTCATACATTGACACACCTTATCAGAAGAACGAGAAGTTCGTTATAGGTCTGGATACCTATATTGGAAGGCCATTGGTGGATCATCTTGATGATTCATTTGAGTAGATTATAGAAAAAATTATTCACCATGAGAGCTTGTTTCCTAAGGAAGCAAATATTGTCGCTGCAACTAAGGAAGTTCAGAAACAACAGCAAAGTGGTAGTAACAAGAAGAGGAAGCAGCAACAACAGAAAGGAAAGGATGGCTTGAAGAAGCCTAAGAGTGAGGTGGTTTTCTTTAACTGCCAATAGAAGGGTCATTACTCGAATGAATGCAAGAATCCCAAAGCTGAGAAGAAGTACTTCAAGTGTGGAAAGCCTGGGCATAAGAAGAAGGATTGTCCAGAATTAGCTAAGGGCAAGCAGATTGTGAAGGCATATGATTTGGAAGTCGTGCCATCTTATTCAAGAGCTCCAACTGCAGAGGAGAATGGAAAGGGTGTCGTCGTCCAAGGTACTGTTTCTGTCTGAGGTGTTTCAGTTCGAGTTTTGTTTGACACTATAGCATCGCATTCATTCATTTGCAATGAACTTGTGTGCC
Source organism: Allium sativum (assembly GCA_030737875.1). Taxonomy (NCBI): domain Eukaryota; kingdom Viridiplantae; phylum Streptophyta; class Magnoliopsida; order Asparagales; family Amaryllidaceae; genus Allium; species Allium sativum. The sequence goes on from CM060916.1 coordinate 807,817,178, forward strand.
GCTTGGGTTTGAACCCGAGATTTGTGATAGACCTTTCGTAGTAACTATTATAGTCGGGGTTCGTCCAATCTTTGCATGATTTGTCGTGGTCTAGTGTTGTCGAGTCATGGTTGCTCTTTTGTGTGTGGTTGCTTTGTTCTTTACTTCGCTGGGTTTGGGATCATCTTGGGCATGGATTGGCTTAAGAGGTATGCGGCAAGAGTGAATTGCGAGAAGCTAGAGGTGAGAGTCGGGGATGTATAAGGGCGAAAAGTGTTGTTTAGGTGTAAGCCCGAAGATGGTGTCTTTGTGAGCTATCTATATTTGCTTGTGATTCCATAGGAAGTCCTGTCATCTATGCTAATCGCTAATAAGTACAAGGATTTCTTTGACGAGGTCAAAGGGTTGTCGCCGCATAGAGAGATCGTGTTTAGGATCGATTTGGTCGAGGGTGCTAGACCAATCGTTATGCCTTTTAGGTGGATGGCGCCTACGGAACAACGAGAGTTAGAGGTGCAAGTTCATGACCTTTTGGGAAAAGATTCATTCGGAGGAGTGTTTCTGAGTGGGGTGCACCGGTCGTGTTTGCAGCCAAGGCAGATGGCTAATTTAGATTATGTGTGGGCTATCTTGAGCTGAACAAGGTGACTAAGAAGAACAAGTATCTGTTGCCAAGGATTGATGACTTGTTCGATCAGCTTCACGAAGCCAAAGTGTTTTCGTAGATGGATCTGCCAATGGGATTTCACTAGTTAAGGGTGGCAAAGGATAGTGTGCCAAAGACTGTTTTTGGACACCATACGGGTTCTTCAAGTGGTTAGTGATGCCATTCGGGTTGACTAACGCGCCAGCGTACTTTGTGGATCTTATGAATAAAGTTTTCAGAGATCGGTTAATTAAGTTCGTGCTTGTGTTCATGGATGATATTCTAGTTTTCTCCCGAAACGAGGAAGAACACAAGATGCACTTGAGAGTTGTGTTGGAAATCTTGCGAAATCATCAGTTGAGAGCTAAGTTTTCGAAGTGTCACTTCTGGAAGAGCGAAGTGAGGTTATTAGGCCATGTTGTTTCTGGAAAAGGAATAGCGGTTGACCCCGCTATGGTGGCAGCAATCTAGGACTGGGATCGACCTAAGAATGCGACGGATGTTCGGATTTTCCTTAGGTTGGCAGGTTATTACCGATGGTTTATCAAGGAATTCTCCAAGATAGTTGCACCATTGACAGGATTGATGAAGAAGAACCAAGTGTTCACATGGGATGCAAAGTGTGAACAAGCATTTGGGATCCTGAGGGAGAGGTTGACGAATGCTCCTATTTTGACCCTTCAAAGTGGAAATGAAGAGATGGTGGTATACACCGATGCATGTGGTACTGGGCTTGGAGCAGTGCTAATGCAGAAGGATAAGGTTGTGGCCTGCGCGAGTCGACAGCTAAAGCCGCATGAGAGGAAATATCCAACTCATGATTTGGAGTTGGCAGCGATTGTGTTTGCTCTGAAGATGTGGAGATGTTACCTGTTGGGAGTCCGATTCGAGTTGTTTATGGATCACAAGTCGTTGAAGTATCTTTTCTCCCAAAAGGATTTGAATCTTCGGAAGCAATGATGGTTAGAATTTTTAGCATCGTATGATTTTGGTATAGCCTATACTTCTGGCAAGGGTAACGCAGTTGCATATGCATTGAGTCGAAGATACGCAAGTTTAGGAGCGATGTTTTCGGAATGGAAGATCCTCGAGTGTTTAACAAGGTTTGATTTCAGGCTAAGGTGCGAGTTGGAGCCTGAAATGTTGGAAAGATTATAGATGAGACCTGCTCTTATCGAAAGGATTGGCGAGAGACAAAAGCGAGATGTGAAGTTTGTAGAGTTTATCCAGAAGCTGGAACCAGAGAATAAAGAGTTCGAAGTTGATGGAAAAGATGGGCTCCGAAAGAAAGGGCAACTAGTTGTTCTTAATATCGACAGATTGAGAGATGAGGTTCTGAGGGAATGTCATCACTCGAAGTTGACGATTCACCCCGATGGTAATAAGATGTATCAGGACATGAGGCGAGTCTACTACTGGGAGGGGATGAAGAGAGATACTGGAAAGTTCATTTCCAAGTGCATGAACTGCCAGTTGGTGAAAGCTCAACAGAAGAAGCCGAGTGGTTTGCTTCAGCCATTGGAAGTTCCTACAAGGAAGTAGGAGCAAGTATCGATCGACTTTATCGATGGACTACCTAGAACGAGGGCAGGAAAAGAAGGAATTTGGGTCATCATGGATCGCTTGACCAAAAGTGCAAGGTTCGTTCCTGTCAAGTCAACTAGGACAGCATCGAAATTGGCTGAACTTTATGTGAAATGGATAGTTTGATTCCATGTTATCCCCAAAGAGTATAGTAAGTGATCATGAACCATTGTTCACGAGTGGATAGTGGAAAACTTTGCAAGAAGCTTTCGGAACCGAGTTGTACTTGAGTATGTCTTACCATCCCCAAACTAATGGTCAAAATGAGAGGGTTAACCGAGTTTTGGAAGATCTCTTGAGGGCTTGTGTGTTAGACTTCGGGGGTTCATGGGAAGACCATCTACATCTAGTCGAGTTTGCGTATAATAATTGCTACCAGTCGAGCATTGGGATGGCACCATACGAGGCCTTGTATGGGAGATCATGTAATTCTCCGGCATGTTTGTTAGAAACTGGAGATAAGTTGATGCTTGGGCCAGAGATGATAAGAGAAACGTCGGATTGTATCGAGATCGTTCGATAACGAATAAAGGTAGCCCAAGAATGTCAGAAGAGGTATGCCGATAAGTGTCAAAGGACTTGGAATTCGACGTTGGAGATATGGTTTTTGTAAAGATTTCTCCATTGAAGCATATGGTTCGATTCGGAAATAAGGGAAAGTTATCTCCAAGGTTCATTGGACCATTTCCAATAGCCAAGGAATTGGAAAAACTCGCATACAGATTGGAGTTACCTAAGAAGATGTCGAGTGTGCATAAGTGTTCCATGTGTCGTTTCTACGCAAGTTTATGCATGATTCGAATGTAGTGGTACCTCCACAGTAGTACGAAGATCTAGAAGTAGAGACTGTAGTTGTGAGACCTCGTAAGCCGCTTCGTGTTGAGGGAAAGAACACAAAACAGCTTAGGAGGAAGAAGGTTAAGCTAGTCAAGGTACAATGGAGTGAAGATGGTGACGATTGTTCATGGGAGACGGAAGAGAGCATGAAGGTGACTCATCCAGAACTCTTCATCGGTAGAACCCTTTGATATCGTATCATCGTTATATCATTGTATCTTGTTGTTGTTTGATAGAATTCCACGTGCTAGGATAAGGCTATGGATGCATGGCTTGATGGTTGCAAGTTTGGATGATAGAATTAGCTTCCATGGATGATAGGCATGCAGAATTATTGTGGTTGCATGTGTTTTCCTGGAATTTCGGGGGCGAAATTCTTAAGGGGGAGAATGTAACAACCCGCATTTTATGTATCAGAGGATCGTAAAATATTTTTCTTTATTCCCTGAGGGTTGGATCATTCTCATATTTTAATATGTTGCTTATGGGGATGGAAGACATGTCCACAATTTTTACCAATTTTGTTTATGACCATTTTGCCCCTGTTAGTCTTGTACAATGAATAACTTTTAAGTTATGTCGAATCAGGTGGTGAGACATACGTCATTGGAAAGGAAATAATGATTGTCTTTCTGTAGGGTGGTTACATTAAGTATTTGGCTCAGCAGTTTGGGGGGGGGGGGGAATCCCTGTTTTAAGGTTAAACAGTTGGTTGTTCAGGTTTGTGAAGCCTTAATGGGTTGATATGGAGGAGCCCATTAATAGCCTAGTGGAAGGGTACAAATAGGGGGTGGGAGGTATGGGAAATGGTTTAGTTTCTCTGTTCTCTCATTCGATGGCCTATGTTCTGCCTTCCTTTAACACCTTTCCACCATTACAAAATCAAAATCTAAGGAAAGAAATCGAAGATCTTCACCATTGGAGGTCGGATCAAGAGGTTTGGTTCGAATTGCTTACTGTCCAAAATCTTAATTCATTGTTTTTACTTTGATTTGGAGAATTGGTAAGTGATTTATATCTCTCACATGGATTCAATGAAGTATGTGAATGTTTGATCATATTTTTCATCAAATTCAAGTGTTTTACTATAGATCTACACCTTGGTAAGTCCATTTTCGTATGAATCACCCTAGGATCTATTTTAGCAAGTTTAAATCGGTAATTCCCATGTCATTTCATGTGTTTATGCAAGTTAGATCCAGAATTTAGTCCTTACGTTCATTTATCATGATTTTGGAGTGATTTGCATAATTTGGTGAAAAATGTCATTTTCATGTTGTTAGTGAATTCATATCGTGTTTTTGGTCATATTTGATGAGTTGGAAAAGTTGGTTTCGTCGAATCTATCATTTGGCGAAGTTTTGGTCGAAATCAGAACTGAAATTGCAATATGCAGGTATTGGGTCGGTTGGGCCAAAATCATGTCTTAGGGAGCAAGTCAGAAAACGGTTCGGTCTCATTTTAGGTCGGTCGGTCCTTACCTAGTCGGTCGTTCCGGTGTGGAGCCGAGGGATTGACGTGGTGGCTTTGGGTCGGTACCATGTGAGATGGTCGGGTCGGTCTTGAAGTGGGTCGGTCATGATTTGGTCGGTCCAGAAGTAGAAGTGGTGAAGGTTTGGAGTGGGTCGGTTGGTCGAAACGGGTCGGTCCAGTTTGTCCAGGGAAGAATCGGTCTCAGGGAGGTCGGTGGGTTCTGTTCCAATAGAGGGTTGCTGGGTTGATCGGTCGTAAGGAGGAAGGGTCGGTCGCTCATGTCTTAGGGTCGAGCATGGGTGAGCAGGGACGGGTCAGTCATACAATTCAAGGGTGGTCGGTCAGTCACGTGATGCATGGGTGGTCGGTCGAGCACAAGGGTCGGCCACACATGGTCATTTTTTGAAAAACTATGTTTTTCGGGTACGACTCAGATTTGAACAAAAGGGCCTGAAAAAATATTTTTGGGGGGCAACCCCCCCCCCCCCCCGAACCCTAGCCACAACGCAATGGTGTAATTTGGCTCAGTGATGTTGTGACTTCGAAGTAAGTTCAAGTAGGATTATTCGAAGTGTTGAATGTGTTCGTTGATTAACGTAGAACAGCGAATGAGGTGACAACTCAAAGGTTGTGACTTGGTGGATAATGGTAGCTCGAGAATGTTGCTTGAGTTAAGAAATGTCATCAGGTTGGATGACTAGAGATGTAAAGGACGAGAAATTATTGTTGTCATAAGTTCTAGCGGCTCGAAGCAGGGTTACAATAGGGGCACCTAAAGGACCGATTGTAGGTCGAGTACCCTGGGTATCATTGAAATGCCTTGTTTTCAAGGTCGGACATACATACGTATCGTTGAAAGGCGTATGGAGTTTATGCTAGAACTGGGATTACCATTAGCCCTTGACTTATGGCAAGGTTGGTCGTCAGGTTTCAAAGCAAGATTGGCGGTGATAGCCAGAGCCAGTCATGGATGATTGGTTATTCTATTTGTACCGTCTCATGTAAATTGTCCAACGTCGAAGGAGATGTTCCTTGGGTGCTTGTCTGATATTGGTCTAGGCCTTTGGGGATTGTGCTTGAGGGATGTTGAGTTTAATTAGGATGGTTTACGTAGGATATATAATTTGGATGTCATGAGTATTTTGCCATGATTGACTGGGTGTTCTAGTTTCCATGGATGTATGGTTGAAATGTATTGTAAAGGCTATCACTATCCGATGTGGGGAAGACGGGAGTTGTGTTCTTCTCTGGTATTTTGGGTAGATTAGTGTGTTTATCTATCCATTCTTATATACTTTATTGTTGAAGTTTGTTAGTTGTTTTATCGCTCACTAAGACTATTGTCGGACTCAAGGTTTTATGTTTCCTCTTATTACCTTGGGTTGTTAATCTGGTTGTGGATGGGCAGACTAGGTACCAGGTGACAGGTGAATAGTGAGGACGATGCTGTTGTGTGAAGTCGAGCAGGAGGCTTGTGTATTATCTTTACTACTATCTAGTATTTCTATTTCCGCTGTTTGAGTTGCTCTATGAGTGTTATAGTGAGGCTTCATTTACAAAATTTTATATTCCTATGATGAGTGGATAACCTTTCAGGATGTTGTGAAAGTTTTCAAAAGTTTGTCATATGATGCTCCACTATTTCTACCCGTTGTATATGATCTATTATATTTTATCCTTGTGCTGTGAGTTTTACGACAGGTTCCGATGTTGTTGTTTAACTATGATAATCGTCCATAGTTGCCTAGCACACCTTTCAGTGCATAATTCCTCTTTTATAGTGCAAGGGTTGTGAGCAGTCTTCATAGTACGGAACATGACGCTCTTAGGTCGACTGATGTAAACTCTGAACTGTTCGATGAAGCGGGTGACCAACATATTCCGGTTGTTGATCGATTCAGTTGTTAACTGTCGAAACCACATGCTAGCAATATCAGTGAGAAAGAAAGGGAAGCACTTGGCCATGACATGGCCTATGCGGATAGTACTTCCATGTGACGCATGTATCGCGTGAGATGTATGGTCGTGTCGGTTCTGCCGTTAGAGGGTTCCAGGACTAGAAGATTGAAGTCCGGTGGATTTTGAGACTCCTGATTTCTCGTGTGAACGGACTGCGATTGACGTTATCCACGTCCTACTGAGAAGAGGCGCCTCTGATGAAACGCTTAATGATGTTTGCAATCTGATTTCCATCCCCAAGAAGTTGTTGCTAGTGAGATGTATGGTCGTGCCGGTTCTGCCGTTATAGGGTTCCAGGACTGGAAGCTTGAAGTCCGGTGGATTTTGAGACTCCTGATTTCTCGTGTGAACAGACTGCGATTGACGTTATCCACGTCCTGCTGAGAAGAGGTGCCTCTGATGAAACGCTTAATGATGCTTGCAATCTGATTTCCATCCCCAAGAAGTTGTTGCTAATCCACGTCCTGCTGAGAAGAGGCACCTCTGATAAAACACTTAATGATGCTTGCAATCTGATTTCCATCCCCAAGAAGTTGTTGCTAGTGAGATGTATGGTCGTGTCGGTTCTGCCGTTATAGGGTTCCAGGACTGTAAGCTTGAAGTCCGGTGGATTTCGAGACTCTTGATTTCTCGTGTGAACGGACTGCGATTGACGTTATCCACGTCATGCTGAGAAGAGGCGCCTCTGATGAAACGCTTAATGATGCTTGCAATCTGATTTCCATCCCCAAGAAGTTGTTGCTATGAATCCAATTACGCACTGGGGACGTTGGTGAGAATCCCGGTACGGGGTGGAAGCATGCCATGAGTTCTTGGGCTCAGTTCGGTACAACCCACAAGTGATGGGTGGAGGTGGTCCCCAGCTATGTTCCAGATTGTTCGGGGCTCCTGAGTAGGTATGTGTATTGGTTTGAACCATACCCATGCATTTTGGGTTGAACCGGTTCGGGTATGCGTTATCAACTCGGGGCTCGGTATTGCTTCCGCTCGGGGCAATGTCATGGTGATTTTTAGTAGTGTCTTCCTTCTTCCTACCCAGAACTGGTATGGTAGAATAGTCTTGGTGAGATGGAGGGTTACTACCTCGCTAAGCTTGGATCGCCGTGCTGGGAAGGTCGAATGGGAGGCAGCATGAAACGTGTTTGTGGTAAGATACTGGGTTGGAGAAGAGGTTGCATCAATCTATGTTCTAGTGGACCCAGGAGTTGCACTGGTTCAAGAGATGCTTGTCCAGGGAGTTGAGTCGAACCCTGGACTAGAGGCAAAATGGTCGATCGACCTAGGGTTTGGCCTTGGTCGACCTGAGAATCTGCAGCTACTCCAGCTTCTTGGTTGTCGGGAGTGATGACCCTAGATTTGGCCGATCGGTAATTAAAGTTGAACATGGTGGAAGCAGAGCAATAAACCTATCTAGGGCATGGATTTCATCGGTTTGAATATTAGCTGTTGCCCCAGCTTCAACTCGTGTAGGAAGTGATCCTAGGTGGCTCGTTCTCCCTTCCGTCCGAGCGAGGAAACCATTCATCAATTCCTGCTTCTCTGCAAGGAGCTCGTCCTGATGTTCCATATGAGCTCTGAGTTCGGCTAGAACTCCATCCATGTAACACCCCGTAATTTTAACAACGTTAAAGAGGACAGATTAAATAATGATTAATATAATATTCATAATTAAGGGAACGGACTGTGCCATTGCGTCCGTCTCGATATTCTGGTCAAGATAGACATTTGGTTTGCGTAAAAAGGATGTCGTATGAAGAAGTTATGAGGGTTTGAAGTTTGTATACGCGCAAGATAATTATATAAATGTGTATATATATATATATGTCCAGAAAGTTCAAAATCGTTCAAAGTTCAGAATTCGGGGTGAGCAGGAAAATTCCTGCCCAGGGGAGTCAAACCCTCAAGGGAGGTGTCGACCCCAGGGTCAACCCCCCTAGGGTTGAGGCGGCAGGACGAATTCTAGGGGCTGGCAGCTATAAATATAGGCCCATTTCTCTTGTTTTCTTACACTGAAATCAATGGAGGCCTAAATGCTGTCAGCGCCAGGACTGAATCAAATACTTTTATTCTTCTGCAAATCAAGTTTAGAGATTCAAGTGTAGATCTGTGATTCGATCTCTGTTTTCCTCCTTCTATTCTTCTAGATCCGAACACTGTGAGTTTAAGTTACCTTTAGATTTAAATAACTAAAAGTAAAACATGATATGACTGTAATCTAGATCTATGCATGTGACTGAATCGTATTAGATCTATTGTAATTTGTGAACCCATGATATTCTGAATTAACTATGACTTGGATCTCAACCTTTATTATTTCAGATCTACTTTTCATTATAGATCAAATTTACTATTTAAATCATCTTGTACCTATCATGTTGTGGTTAATTTGGATACGTCATTAGTTGGACATCTAAATCCTTGTTTAGATCTAATCAAGCCTATTATGGCACCCCTACTATGTTAGAACTAGTTTTATTATCACAAGTTCACCAGATCTATTCTTATATGTCCATCTCAACATTATGCCATTATATGTTTATGTCAATTTTGCTAGAATAATTATCTTTGTCATCTTCCCTCCACCCTTTCCCTTTTATCTTATATATAGCCAAGCTACTTTCGAGCCTAGACATGCCGCTACGTTTTGTGAATGCGTTAGTTTGGGAACGAGAGGAAAAACTGAAATCGGGCATAACTTGTAAAAGGGAAGTTGGCATAACTTGAATAATGTTTATGAACATAAATGGGCATATAATTCATTATGAACACAATTGTGGTAAAGGGCGTGAAACCTATAACGACATAGGTAAAAATTGGCTAATAATGGAATGCCTAGGATTAAAGTAATTAGAAACTTTAACCGCGTCTAGACACGAAGTTAGATTACACTTGTGGTGGAAGTATGCCCGGAACCGCCTGGCATATCCAGCGACCACAAGTAGTGAATCTAATGTAAGGGATCTAGGTGCATAAATACGAGACGTGTTGAGACACGAGGTTTAGCTCGACTTGTGGAAGAAGTCTGCCCGAAACCGACCGGCCTATCTAGCATCCACAAGTTGTAGGCTTAATGTGAGGAGTCCATCACACTATAACCATAAATGGACATGGTGATGAATTGGAATACTTAACCTAGTTGAATCCATAGGGATTATATGAACTTGAATAGGGGTTAAGTAAATTTGGTTGAACAGTGGATAGGTTAAGTAAATCTGAGGGGGTGGGTAATATTTATATATAGGCCCGCAAACATAACCTAAGGGGGTTATGTAATTAAAGACACCTATAGGTATACATAACCAGTGGAAATCCTAGTGGGGATACAAGACAAGGGGGAGAGCTTGTATCATCTTGTGTGGGACCCGTTTCATTTAGTAACCCATATAATGGTATCGAACGAGTACTCCGCCCTAGGTCGGAGTTGGGAAATGCTAGGGTTGATTGTAAGAGATCCAAACGTGGAGGACGGTGTGGGCGGTGCAAACTGACCGGGGACATGTGCGTGCATTGGTTGGGCAGAGGGGGATAAGACGACCACTGCACCAGTAGATATGGTTGTGCACATCACGAAGGGTTGCCACTTTAGGAAAGTGATACCTCCTACTATGGGGCTGGTATAGGGTATCTATGAAGTAGGGAGCCGATCGATTAGGGTAGTAGCTAGGGTACGTCTATACTCTTGTAAAAAGTTTAGGAGCATGTTGGGTTAGGCTGCCTATGGATTGTATGGGGTTAACACCTCTGATCAGAAGTACGCCTAAGTCTACCATCTTGTAGTTGTTGGGATCATCTTATTATGGTTATACTAGTATTAGTGCAGAGGATCAGAGTAATCATTAGGGAAGAGTATACACTCTATCATGTTTACCTTGTCATACTTACCTTTTATGATGTAATCTTTCTTATCCACCTTATATGCCCGTCATGATACTTTTAATTATTTACTTGCTAACAGTAACTAGACTCGCCAAACTTTATGTTTTACCCTTTTTGTTTCCTCTTTTCTCTTCCGTCACCCCCCTCCAGGTTCGCAGGGTGAAAATACTCAGGCATAATCAAGACTCAGTTATCATCTTGCTAGGAGCTGCTTTTGAAGTATTGCTCAAGTTCTTGTCTTTACCACTATGGCTTTGTCTCTTTTAGGGAATTATGCTTTTTCTTTTATGTATTTCTGTACTCTGATGGTACAAGACAGAAGCTTTATATTATTGTAATGTTTTTTATGTAGTTCCAGACTTATGCCATTTTGGACCACGATGTTATGAATTATGTTTCAAATAAAATTTTAAATTCCGCTGCTATCTTTTATATCTGTATTGTAATGTTCTATGTATGTTTACCTATAACGTTTCACGAAACTTAATGCATTCTCTTAATGAGTGACATTAATGGACGTGGGATGTCACACTTGGTATCAGAGCTGAAGGTTACTGGATTAGATAAAAGTTTTAGAAAACTATTTTCAAAAAGGTTTTAAAAGAAAGCATTTTCAAAAGAAAAATCTTTTTTGAAAAACAAATCCCCCATAGCCATATGTAATATCCTTCGATCATTTGTCTAAATCTCTTCCCTTTTTCTTTTCAGCATGTCTGGGGAACCTAATATCCCTGAGGGCGTTACATTACCAGGCTGGTTCCATAGGTATCTAGAGGCCAGGACGCCTGCTGGAGGTCAAGCTGACATTCCTCCCCCAATTGCACCCATTGTTCCTCCTCCTCCTCCAAGAACAGATAATTTCGCTAAGATTTGCAAAGATTTCTATGCCATGGGAGGGAAGCCATTCCGTAGAACCGAAACATTCATAGAGGTAAGGAATTGGCCCAAGGAGACCGAGAACTTGTTTGTAATCTTTGAAGTGGAAGATCGAAGGAAGATTTAGTTAGCTGCCTGGCTACTGAAAGATGAAGTTTCATTCTAGTGGGAAGTAACCCAAGTTGGACGTCCGATGGAGACATGAGATGATTTTAGAATGAGGTTTGAAATGAAGTTTCTTTCTCAAGCTGAGAAAAGCTTGCAAATGGAGAGGTTCTTGGTGCTCAAACAAGGAAACATGTCTGTTAAAGAGTATGTGAACAAATTCAATCAGCTAGCAAGGTTTGGGTTAGAAATGGTGGATACTCTGCATAAGAAAGCTTTGTGGTTTGCTAAAGGGTTGAATAAACCCCTTCATGGGTTAACGATGTCCCATATTCCAATGGGGGCAACGTTTAAAAGGCTTGTTGATATGGCCTTGATGCATGAGGAAGACAAGGGAGAAAAGAAGGAAGTTAAGGCTGAGGAAACAATGCAAAACAAGAAGGTATGGCCCAAGAAATGATGACGACAATAACATAAGAAGAAAGGCGGAAAGAATGACAAGGCTAAGGATAAGAGGAAATGTCACAGTTGTGGACGAGAGGGTCAATTGGTCAAGGACTGCAAAAGAAGGAAGAATATTTGCTTCAATTGTGGAGAGGTCGGACACTCTGTTAGGGAGTGCCCAAAGAAACAGGGACCACAGGGACAAGGTCAAAGGGTAGGAGCTTCTGGAGGGAAGTTGCATGCTCTCGCGACCAGTGCTCCGGGTAAAGGTAGGAAAATTTCCGTGGAAGATTTGATTTCTCTTTCCAGTCATCATATTAGAACTCTTTTTGATTATGGCGCTTTACATTCATTTATATCTAGTTCTGCGGTTGAATCTTTGCACTTAAGTACTAGTATGGTAGAAATTCTCGTTGTTGTCTCAAACCCCATTAGTGGTTCGGCTCATTTGTCAATGATTTGTCGGGGTTTGAGAATATCTGTCTTAGGCGTCGAGTTTGAGTGCGATGCATATGTGCTCGGTTTTATGGGCTTCGGTTTGATTCTAGGGATGGATAGGCTAACCATGTATGGTGCCATTCTAGATTGTGAGAGGAGGGTCGTTAGAATTTTGACTTGCCATGGGAGGACCCTCGAGATTTCTTATGACCCCAATGGTCTGCTATGCTTAGTTTCCTAGAATCTCTAGATGCATCTATCGACAACCTGCAATCTGTTTCAATGGTCAAAGATTATTCTGATATTTATGATGAGGTACGAGGCTTACCTCCAAGGCATGAGATCGATTTTCATATATATTTGGTGGAAAATGCAAAGCCAATTTCATTACCAGTGCGCCATATGGCTACAAGGGAAAGGAGGGAGCTTAGCAAGCAAGTAGGGAAGCTACTTGAGAAAGGGTTTATCAGGCGAAGCATATCTGAGTAGGGTGCTCCAGTAGTATTTGCAACTAAGGCGGATGGTTCGCTTCGTTTGTGTGTGGATTATAGGGAGTTGAACAAACTCACTAAGAAGAACAGGCACCCACTTCTGAGGATAGATGACTTGTTCGACCAGCTTGTTGGTGCCTCGGTTTTTCTCATTAGACTTGGCCATGGGGTTTCATCAGTTGAGGGTGGCTAAAGACAATATAGACAAGCCTGCTTTTAGGACTCCATATGGTTTCTTTGAATGGCTAGTCATGCCTTTTGAGTTGACGAATGCACCCGCCTATTTTGTCTATCTGATGAGTAGGGTGTTTAGAGAGTTTCTAAATAAATTTGTCGGGGTCTTTGTTGATGATATCTTGATCTTCTAAAAGAGCGAAGAAGAACATGCCCAACATTTAAGGGAAGTTTTAAAATCCCTCCGTGCGCATCAGTTTAAGGCAAATTTCTCCAAATGTCATTTTTGGAGAAAAGAGGTGAGGTTTCTAGGGCATGTGGTTTCCAAAGAGGGGATAGAAGTAGATCCCGCAAAGGTGGTTGCAGTTCAAGACTGGAAGATTCCAAAGAATGCAATGGAGGTGAGAAGCTTTTTGGGGGTAAGCAGGCTATTATAGGAAGTTTATTAAGGACTTCACAAAGATATCAGCCCAACTCACCAGGCTGACGAAGAAGAATTTGGGGTTTTCATGGGATATAGATTGTGATGTCGCTTTCCAACGACTGAAGAGGGCTCTGACAACAGCCCCAATCTGGACCTTGCCTGATGGAAATACAGTGTTTACAGTTTACACTAATGCATGTGGCACAGGGCTTGTTACGATTCTGATGCAAGAAGGGAAGGTAGTTTGTTATGGGGGTAGACAACTAAGGGTCCATGAGAAGAACTATACTACCCATGATTTAGAGCTAGCTGCCATTGTGTTCGCACTTAAGATGTGGCATCATTATTTGCTTAGAGAGAGGTTCAAGTTTTACATCGATTATAAATCTCTCGAGTATTTGCTCTTGCAGAAGGATCTTAATTTAAGGCAACAAAGGTGGATGGAGTTCCTAGCTTCGTATGATTTCGAGATTGCTTATACCGCTGGAAAGGGAAATGTTATGGCAGATGCACTAAGTAGGCAGAGGATAGCCTTAAGTCCTCTATTTGTGGAGAGGAAAAGCTTGGAGTTCATATCGACTTTTGATTTTAGACCCTCTACCGAGATATTGCCTGGTTTGTTTACATCGCTAGAGATACGACCTACTCCTATGGATTAGATAGGAGCTTCGCAGTGAAATGATCCATTGATTTTAGACATCTTGGATAGGCTAAGTAAGGGGAGACTTCTAGTCACCTCAAAGATATTCCATTGACAATAAAGGGTGGTTGCAACGAGATGAAAGGCTTTGTGTCCTCCAAACTGGAAGTTTGTTAAAGGCGGTCTTAGAAGAAGCCCATCATTCTAAGATGACTATTCATCCAAGTTGTGATAAGATGTATAGGGACATGAAGAGGGTTTTATTTTGGGAAAGAATGAAGAAGGATGTGGCAGAATTTGTTTCTCAATGTTTAGTTTGTGAGCAAGTCAAGTCTGAGCAAAAGAAGCCCGGTGGTTTACTTCACCCTTTGGAGGTTCCAAAGTGGAAGTGGGAGAGCGTCTCTATGGACTTCATAGATGGTTTGCCTAGATGAAAGAAAGGCAACAACAATATTGGGGTGGTAGTAGACAGACTAACTAAGAGCACTCATTTTATTCCAGTTAAGAGTAAGAGGACAGCAACTTGGTTGGCAGCAATTTATGTTCGTGAGATAGTCCGTCTTCATGGAGTACCTTCCAGCATCGTAGGCAATCGTGACCCTATCTTCACTAGTGAATTTTGGAGGAGTTTGCAAGAAGCATTAGATACACAGTTAGGTTTGAGCACCGCTTATCATCCTCAGGCCAATGGACAGATGGTGAGGGTGAACAAAATTCTTGAAGATCTTTTGAGACTGTGTATCCTAGACTTCGGAGGGACTAGGAAGAGCATCTTCCTTTAGTAGAGTTTGCCTATAACAATAGTTAACAAGCTAGCATTGGCATGACACCCTTTGAAGCATTGTACGAATGACCCTGTAGATCACCGACTTGTTGGTGGGAATCTACAGAAAGGCTATTGCTTGGACCAGATATGGTAAGAGAAACATCCGAGAAGATTGATCTTTTTAGACGACGAATGAAGACCGCTCAATATAGGCAGAAATCCTACACAGACAAGAGAAGGACTAACATTGAATTTGCAGTAGGAGATATGGTTTTCATTAAAGTATCACCTTTGACGAATGTGGTTCGCTTTGGATCTGTAGGGAAATTGGCACCATGATTCGTAGGGCCATTACCCATAACAGAAAGGATTGGCCAAATGGCCTATAGAATAAAGCTACCAGAGTGGTTATTCATGATGTTTTCCACGTCTCTCATTTGCGGAAGTGATTGCATGATACAGTAGAAGTAGTTGAGCCGAATGTATTAAAAGAAGTAGAAGTGGAGCGGGAGGCGACGGTCAGAGAGTTCCTTCCAGTATTCTTGGATCAGAAGTTAAGAAGCTACGCAATAGGGAAGTCAAGTTGGTGAAAATTCAGTAGGGAGATAACCCAGAGGATGCGACCTGGAAGACCGAAGACAGATTCGTGCTTCGTAACCTTTTCTTTTCAAGGGTATGTTCTTAACTCCTTTTCTAAAGCATTTATCTATGCTTGTTTCTATCATTTAAGTATGTCTTATATATCAAATTTTCGACCTTTAGGTAGGAATCCCATGGATGTAAACATGTGTTTGAGACATGTTATGTTTGATGGATGCAAGTGTTTGCTAGTGGTTGCTCGTGGATGCATATACACACACATTAGGCACTAGATCGGCTCAATCACTCTCATACTGCATATGGATGTGTGTGCATTTTTCTTCTTTTTATGGATGAAATTGAATGTATCATCATATGGATGTTGCATTTTGATGGATATTTGTGCACCCATATAGAACTTACATGTCATAATAGGATTACTTGCATACATATTGGATTCATGACACTAACATACATTACATTAAGGAGGTCGACAAAATCAGTAGACTACCTGATCTTCGCATTAGTATTGGGACATATACACACACCTTTGCATATATTCACATAAGCATTAGAAGTCTTTAAGGAAAATGGATGCCTGTGATTGATGGATGAGTAGATGGGTGATCTATGGTAGGATATACATTCTTCTTAACTTGGAGATTTCGGCGACGAAATCCTTTGAGTAGGAGAGAATGTAACACCCTGTAATTTTAACAACATTAAAGAGGATAAATTAAATAATAATTAATTTAATATTCAGAATTAAGGGAAACAGACTGCACCATGTGTCCTCTCGAAATTCCGGTCAAGATAGACATTTGGTTTGTGTAAAACGGACACCGTATCAAGAAGTTATGAGGGTTTGAAGTTTGTATACGTGCAAGATAATTATATATATATATATATATATATATATATATATATGTAGGTCCGGAAAGTTCAAATCGTTCATATTTCAGAATTCGGGGTGAGCGGGAAAATTCCCGCCCAGGGGAGTCGACCCCTCGAGGTGGGTGTCGACCCCCCTATGGCTGAGGTGGAAGGACGAATTCTGGGGGCTGGCTGCTATAAATATAGGCTCATTTCTCTTGTTTTCTTACACTGAAATCAATGGAGGCCTAAATGTTGTCGGTTCCTGGACTGAATCAAATCCTTATCGTCTTCTGCAAATCAGGTTTAGTGATTAAGTGTAGGTCTGTGATTCGATCTCCGTTTTCCTCCTTCTATTCTTCTATATCTGAGCACTGTGAGTTTAAGTTACCTTTAAATTTAAATAACTAAAAGTAAAACATGATATGACTGTAATATGGATCTATGCATGTGACTGAATCGTATAAGATCTATTGTAATTTGTGAACCCATGATATCCTGAATTAACTATGACTTGGATGCCAACCTTTATCATTTCAGATCTACTTTTGATTATAGATAAAATTTACTATTTAGATCATCTTGTACCTATCATGTTGTGGTTAATTCGGATCTGTCGTTAGCTGGACATCTAAATCCTTGTTTAGATCTAATCATGCCTATTATGACAACCCTACTATGTTAGAACTAGTTTTATTATCACAAGTTCACCAGATCTATTCTAATATGCCCATCTCAACATTATGCCATTATATGTTTATGTCAATTTTGCAAGAATATTCATCTCTGTCATCTTCCCTTAACCCTTTCCCTTTTATTTTATATATAGCCAGGCTACTTTCGAGCCTGGGCATGCCGCTAAATTGTGCGAATGCGTTAGCTTGGGAACAAGGGGAAAAACATTGAAATTGGGCATAACTTGTAAAGGGAAAAGTTGGCATAACTTGTAAAGGGAAAAGTTGGCATAACTTGAATAATGTTTATGAACATAAATTTAGGGCATATAATCCATTATAAAAACAATTGGGGTAAAGGGCATGAAGTCTATAACGACATAGGTAAAAATTGACTAATAATGGAAAGCATAGGATCACAGTAATTAGAAACTATAACTGGGTCTAGACACGAGGTTAGACTACACTTGTGGTGGAAGTCAGCCCGGAACCTCCCGGCATATCCAGCGACCACAAGTAGTGAATCTAATGTGAGGGGTCTAGGCACACAAATACGATATGTGTTGAGACACGAGGTTAATCCCGACTTGTGGAAGAAGTCTTCCCGGAACCGACCGACCTATCTAGCATCCAGAAGTGGTAGGCTTAATGTGAGGGGTCCAACACACTATAACCATAAATGGACATGGTAATAAATTGGAATACTTAACCTAGTCGAATCTATAGGGATCATATGAACATGAACTTGAATAGGGGTTAAGTAATTTTGGATGAATAGTGGGTGGGTTAATTAAATCTAAGGGGATAGGTAATATTTATATATAGTCCCACAAACTTAACCTAAGGGGGTTATATAATTAAAGACACCTATATGCATACATAGCCAGTGGAAATCCCAATGGAGATACAAGACAAGGGGGAGAGATTTTATCATCTTATGTGGGACCCGTTTCAGTCAGTAGCCCATATAACGGTATCGAATGAGTACTCTGCCCTAGGTCGGAGTTGGGACACGCTTACTGGGTTGACTGTAAGAGATCCAAACGTGGGGAATGGTGTGGGCGGCGCAAACCGACCGGGGACATGTGCGTGCATGGGCCGGGCAGAGGGGGAAAAGACGACCGTGCCACCAGTAGATATGGTTGTGGACATCATGAAGGTTGCCACTTTAGGAAATTGATACCTCCTATTGGGGGCCGAAACAGGGTATCTACGGAGTACGGAGCCAATCAATTAGGGTAGTAGTTGGGGTACGTCTAGACTCTGGTAAAAAGTTTAGGGGCCTGTTAGGTTGGGTTGCCTGTGGATTGAATGGGGTTAACACCTCTCACCAGAAGTATGCCTAAGTCTACCATCTTATAGTTGTTGGGATCATCTTATTATGGTTATAATAGTATTCGAGCAGAGAATAAAAGTAATCAATAGGGAAGTGTATGCACTCTACCATGTTTACCTTGTAATACTTACCTTTTATGATGTTATCTTTCTTATCCACCTTATATGCCTATCATGATACTTTTACTTATTTACTTGTAAAAAGTAACTAGACTCGCTAGACTTTATGTCTGACCCTTTTTGTTTCCTCTTCTCTCTTCGTTCCCCCCTTCCCCCAAGTTCGCAGGTGGGAATACTCAAGCTTAATCAGGACTCGGTTATCATCTTGCTAGGAGCTTCTTTTGAAGTATTGCTCAAGTTCTTGTCTTTACTGCTATGGCTTTCTATCTTTTGGGGAATTACACTTTTTCTTTTATGTATTTCTGTACTTTGATGGTACAAGACAGAGGCTTTATATTATTGTAATTGTTTTTATGTAGTTCCAGACTTGTGATATTTTGGACCACGATGTTATGAATTATGTTTCAAAAAAAAAATCCACTGCCATCTTTTATATTTGTCTTGTAATGTTTTATGTCTGTTTACCTATAACGCTTCGCGAAACATAATGTATTCTCATAATGAGTGACATTAACGGATGTGGGGTGTCACAATCCATCTCGTTCCCAGTTAAGTATTGGGGCGATTCTTTGTTGGAGGAAGCACCCTGGCTTGCCTCTGTTGCTGCTGTGTCTGCTGCACCAGCGGGTTGAGATTGAGCGTGAGAAGGTGATGCATCCTTTTTCTGTTTTGTCATTTCTTCTTTAAGAGTTGCCGAAGGTCATAGGTTCGACCCTTTCCTGGCGAGACAAAGTGTTGACGTCTAAAGTTGGTCTAGTGACAATCAACCCCCAACATGTGTTATCCACACACAATGATATTCCCAAAGTGCAAGAAAGAAAACAAACACAGTAGACACAATATTTTTATAGTGGTTCCGCTTCAACCAAGCATACGTCTACTTTATAATCTCTGTTTATACTGTCAATTATAGGTTAGAGTTGCTTTTGATTGAAAGAAAGTAGAGAAAGAAGTGGTTTACACACAAAATCCTGGTGTTATAGTTGAAATGTATGGCATGTTATTTGTGGAATGCCAAATATGAACTTTTTTCATGTTGTTCAAGATTGCCCAAGACGCTTTTCTATTTCTGGAAACTGATGTATTTATAGGCAAGAAGTTGGGCCGAGCTGAATGCAAAGTTGCATGCATATTGTAACGACCCGTATTCTACGCATCATAGGATCGTAGAATATTTATTTCTTTCACATACGAAGTCGTATGGTCATGTAACTTTGGGAGACGACTATTGGGGTCATTTCCCATGTTCATGATTTTTCCCGATTTTTAAATGACCATTTTACCCCTAGTTGGTACTGTTTTGGCCATAACTTTTGACTGGAAAAGAATTTTGACCTGAAACCACTTCCATTGGCTTCGGATGATGGTTTCTCTTTTCGTAGAGTGGTCATAATAGCCAAACGGACTTACCGTTTGGGAGATATGGCTGAATGAAGATTTAGAGGGTTAATTTTGGTTAATTGGGCCTAACCGGGTGATTAGCAGCTAGGCCCAGAGGGGAATTTCGGGTTTAGAGGCATAGGAGGGCTGATTAGGGTTAGGAAATCACTTTCATTTCAGTTTTGAGCCGCCACAAACCTTCTTGAGACCCTAGTAATGGCTTCCATCCTCTAAAACCACTCCAAAAACACATTTTTAGTGAAGATTAAGCCTAAACTACATCAAAACAAGGCCAAATAGCAACAGAGCAAGGTTGGAGCTGCTGCTATACATAGGAATTCGACCCAAACAGAGAGTATTTCAGATTTGGTGTTTTATTTTGTGGCAAAGGTGAGTGATTTGCATAGTTTTTGCACTAATTACGGTAATTAAGGGTAATTAGTAATGATTAGCGAATTTATACACTAATAAATTCTAGAAAAATGTTTAGAAATTTGAAAATAATATTTTATGCCTCTGTTAGAAAATTTGGACGATTTGATTAAGTTTTACTAAGTATGTGCTTAAACATGGTTAAGAGGGATTATGGGAAAAGGTGAGGTTTTAGCCGCTTTTGATTCACTTTGATTCATTTGAATTGTTGTTTTGCTGTTTGTGGTTGCTATTACATGTTGCTATGACTCTATGGTGTGTTTTATGATTGATTAGAAGTGTTAGATTTGTCAAAAACGCCGTCGAATGGCGTAAAATACTTGCTGGAAGAGTTGCAGAAAAGTGCAGGTTCTGGACCAGATCGGATCGGATATGGAGGCTCAGATCGGATGAGTTGAACTGGGCAAGGGATCTGATCGGATCGGAACTTGACACTTGAGACAATTGGCAAAAAGGAAGGCCACGCTAATTGAACTGGGATCGGATCGGATAAAGGAGGAGAGATCGGATCGACTTAAGGACGAAGGGCTCGGATCGGATCGACTGAAGGAGGAAGGGCTCGGACTGAAGTAAGGCGAAGGAATCGGATCAGAGCAAATGAAGGAACGAGGGAGCGGATCGGAGCGGAAGCACGAACTGGAAGGGAGATGGCACCCGACCCGACCCAGAGGAGGACACCCGACCCGACCCGAAGTGGAACACCCGACCCGACCCGACGCAACGCTATGAACCCGAACCGAACCGCTACAGAGGAAGAACCCGACCCGAACCGATGGCTAGAAGGAGAACCCGACCCGACCCAGTATTGACCAATAACCCGAGATGCAAAGGTAGTCCAATATGGGAAGTTAGAGCTCAGGATCCAGTTGGGAACCGATGAGTTCACTTCATGATTGGGCTTTGCTGCGGGACGTGTGCCAAGGGGCAGTCGATGTTTATGACTTTGGATCACTATGTATGGGAAGTACGTGAACGGATTCAGGGCTGCAATGGCCTAGGTACGACTAAAGGGCTATAGACCAATGAAGTGGGGTCATTTGTAAAGATTTGGTCATGACTCCATGTGGTAAGCTTGGTAGTAGCAGTAGTTGTACAAGTTGAACTCCGTCACTACTTCAATGGGTCTAGTGATTGACAGTGGTGGACATCGTATGCTTTACGCACTGAGTGAGAGATGTGAGGATGGTTGCTATGGTTGATTTGTTTGCTATCATTATGACATGCACACCCCACCCCCGTATTCTTACACTATTTATTATGGCACCTTAGAGTGTTGTACGGTATGTGGTACTAACTCTTTGGTTGCAGGTCCAGGTTCAGGTATGGTTTAGTATACCTGTTATTATTCTGTTTAGATGCTTATCACTCATACCAGGCTTTATGTATGACCCAGAGTTTTATGTCTCCTCTTATTACTCTGCGTACTCACACGAGCAGACTGGAGACAGGTTAGCTGGTGATGCACGGGTAGATGATCCGGAGACGAGCAGGAGGCTTCCACGTAAAATATACATAGTATTCTCCCTGTGTTGTTGAAGATCACTGCTTGGGCATTAGTGGTGTATCTTCTACTTTAGCTTTCTTTTGTTTAGAGACAGTAAAATTGGAAAGTTGTAATAAGCTGTATTTGGATTTCTGCTGCTCTGATGTCGATGTTGATTTTAGTTATCAGCTTATGCACTGTCTCACCTGTTTTATGTCAAGTATGTTATTACTATTATATTTTACTCCATGCGCTGTGAGACATTCTACAGGTTCTTGATTAGTTCGTTCCCTTCTTTCCTTTCTTCTGACGGCCGTCCCGTGCTAGTCGGGCATGTGTACAACGCACTTTTGGAGGAAATGCAGGCTGGTGCGGGGCGGGCCGTTACACTTGGTATCAGAGCTCTAGGTTGCGTAATTAACCTAGGGAAGTTATCAAGGAGAGATAATATACGTATACGAGAGAGCGTATTTGTGATTATTTTGGTTTTCAAAGCTATATATATACTATTAGTAGTATAAGAATGAAGTCGTGCTGCACTAGCACCACTATGGGGTCGTTAATCGTTTCCTTTTTCAGATTGACGATGAGCCGATATGTTAGAGGTACCAGTAGAGGGGCCAATAATGGGAATGCTGCTGACATGAGGGCGATGTTTACTGACCTCATGAGAGAGAAGCTTAGGGATGTGTAGAGGGCAGCACCCAATGGTGGAAATGGTGGTGGTCCAATAGTGCAGGCGCCGAGAGTCGACTTCGCCAAGCTGAATAAGGATTGTACTAGCCTTGGTGGGAAGCCGTTCCACGGAACGGAGTCGGCTACGGATGTTCAGGATTGGTTGGATAGTTGCGAATGTATCTTCGAGGATTTGGGTATCGAGGATGCGATGAAGGGAAAGCTAGCGTCCCGTCAGCTGCAAGGGTGGGCAATGAATTGGTGGAATGCTATAAAGGCAGCTACTCCCGAAGATCAGATTACTTGGGAGCAGTTTAAGGCTCGCTTTAGCGAGAAGTTCATTCCGGCTGCTCAGAAGTCAGTGCTGTTTAAGAAATTCTTGGAGCTCAAGCAGAATGGCAGAGCTGTCTCGGAGTATATCGCTGAATTCGACACTTTGTCAAAATATGGGTTATCTCTTATTGATACTGCCGAGAAGAAGAATGAGAAATTCATAACTGGTTTGGATCAGTACTTGGGGGAAAGGCTTATTAACCACATCGATGAGACGTTTGAATCGATTGTGGGGAAAGCATTGAGATCAGAAAGTCTCTACCCTAAGCCAAAGACTGAGGTTGCATCCGCAGATAAGCCAAAGCCACAAGCAAGTGGTGGAGGCAAGGGTGGTTCCCAGAATAAGAGAAAGCAGAGTCAGGCTAAGGATGGCTAGAAGAAAAAGAATAAGCAAGATGTTGAGTGCTTCAGCTATGGTAAGAAGGGCCATTATGCTAGTAATTGTCGGGCCAAGCCAGCGGATAGGAAGTGCTTCAACTGTGGCCAAATGGGACATCACAAGGACAAGTGTCCACAGCCCCCTAAAGAAAAGCAAATGGTGAAAGCATATGCTCTTAATGTTATTCCTTCTTCGTCAAATGCCCCAACTGCGGCGGAGAAAGGAAAGAATGTCGTCATTCAAGGTATTCTTTCTGTTTATGATGTTCCTGTTAGAGTTTTGTTTGATACCGGAGCTTCCAGTTCTTTCATATCTAGTGACCTGGTAGATAGGTTGGGATTGGAGCCCGAGATTGTCGATAGACCTTTAGTAGTGACGAACCCGATTGGTGGTTCGACTAGCCTTAGCATGATTTGTCGTAATGCAGTCTTATCGAGTCATGGATGCATGTTTGTTTGTGATTGCTTTGTTTTGGGCTTTACTGGGTTTGGCATTATTTTGGGAGTAGATTGGCTCCGAAGATACGGGGTAGTGGTAGACTGTGAGGGCTTTTTGGTGATAGCTAGAGCGGATGATGGGCGGAGTATAGTGTTTGGTGGTCTACCCAGTGAAGGGGTATTGGCTAGTTTTCTAAACTCCCTCGACATTCCGCATAGTGAGTTGTCAGGTTTGCCCGTGGTTGGCCAGTATCCGGATGTTTTCGAAGAAGTTACCGGGCTTCCACCACACTGAGAGGTTGAGTTCCGTATTGATTTGGTAAAAGAAGCCAGACCTATAGTGATGCCACTTCGTCGTATGGCACCAAGGGAGCAACGAGAGCTCAAGGTGCAAGTCAGCGATCTTTTGAAGAAGGGATTTATCAGAAGGAGTGTTTCTGAATGGGGAGCACCAGTTGAGATGGAGTGTTTCTGAATGGGGAGCACCAGTTGTGTTTGCTACCAAGGCGGATGGTTCCCTTCGTTTGTGTGTAGACTACCGCGAGTTGAATAAAGTGATGAGGAAGAATAAGTATCCTCTACCGCGGATAGATGATTTGTTCGATCAGTTGAGTGGCGCGAGAATATTTTCTCAGTTGGATCTCGCGACAGGTTTTCATCAACTTAGAGTGGAAGCTGAGAGTATCGCTAAAACGGCATTTCGGACGCCGTCTGGGTTTTATGAGTGGTTGGTCATGCCATTCGGGCTGACCAATGCCCCAGCATATTTTGTGGATCTTATGAATAAAGTATTCAGAGATCAGTTGAATAAGTTTGTCCTTGTGTTCGTTGATGATATTTTGGTCTATTCGAGGACAGAGGAAGAACACAAGGAACATTTAAGAATAGTGATGGAGGTGTTGAGAAAACACCAATTGAAAGCAAAGTTTTCTAAGTGTCACTTCTGGAAGAGGGAAGTGAGGTTCTTGGGCCATGTTGTATCAGAGAATGGTATTGCCGTGGACCCGGCGAAGGTGGCTACGGTACAGGATTGGCCTATGCCCAAGAATGCAACAGATGTAAGAAGTTTCTTGGGGTTAGCTGGATATTATCGTAAGTTTATCCAAGGTTTCTGCAAGATAGCAGCACCATTGACCCAGTTGACCAAGAAGAATCAAGATTTTGTCTGGGATGAAAAGTGCGAGAATGCATTCAAGAGTCTAAAGGACAAGTTGACATGCACACCAGTGTTAGTCATTCCTAAGGGGAATGAAGAGATGACGGTATACACGGATGCCTATGGTACCGGACTGGGTGCTGTATTGATGCAAGGCGGTAGGGTGGTAGCCTACGCAAGTCAGCAATTGAAACCGCACGAGAAAAGATACCCTACCCATGATTTGGAATTGGCAGCGATCGTGTTCGCGTTGAAGATGTGGAGACACTATCTCTTGGGAGAAAGATTTGAGTTGTTCACAGATCATAAGTCGTTGAAGTATCTCTTCTCCCAGAAGGATTTAAATCTCCGGCAACAAAGGTGGTTAGAATTCTTGGCTTCCTATGATTTTGGCATCGCATATACACCGGGAAAGGGCAATGCGGTGGCTGATGCATTGAGTAGGGGACATGCCAGCTTAGGGGCTATGTTTCTAGAATGGAAGCAATGGAGTACATCGCTGGGTATGATTTCAGACCAAATTGCGAATTGAATCCAGAAATGTTGGCAAGTTTGACGATCAGACCCACTTTGATTGAACGGATCGGCTCTAGTAAGAGGGACGATCCTAACCTATTGGAAATCATCTCCAAGTTAGAGATGAGTATCGATGAGGAGATGAACAAGTATGGGCTTGATCGAGATGGATGACTTAGAAAGAATGGAAAGCTTGTTGTACCCAATGTCAATGGATTGAGGGATGAAGTGCTTAGAGAGTGTCATCACTCAAAACTGACTATACACCCCGGTGGTAACAAGATGTATCGAGACATGAAACAGACCTACTACTGGGAAGGGATGAAAAGAGACATTGGGAAGTTTATATCCAAATGCATGAATTGCCAGCTAGTTAAAGCCGAGCAAAGGAAGCCTAGTGGGTTGTTACAGCCATTAGAAATTCCCGAATGGAAATGGGAGCAAGTCTCGATGGATTTCATCGATGGTTTACTAAGGACAAGATCGGGACATGATAGCATTTGGGTGATTGTGGACCGATTGACTAAGAGTGCAAGATTCATACCAATCAAATTGACCAGAACGGCAGCTAAATTAGCAGAATTGTATATGAAGTGGGTAGTGAGATTTCATGGAGTACCTAAAAGCATTGTGAGTGACCGAGACCCGTTGTTCACTAGTGGGTTTTGGAAGAGCTTACAAGAGGCTCTAGGGTCAGAGTTACATCTCAGTACCGCATATCATCCTCAGACCGACGGTCAGACGGAGAGGGTGAATCGTATTTTGGAAGATCTCTTGAGAGCATGTATATTGGATTTTGGTGGATCATGGGATGACCATTTGCATCTAGTAGAGTTTGCATATAACAATAGCTACCAATCCAGTATCGGTATGGCTCCGTTTGAAGCTTTGTACGGAAGACCGTGCAACTCACCATCATGTTGGATAGAGACTGGCGAGAAGTTTATGCTTGGACCAGATGTGGTAAGGGAAACTTCAGATAAGATCAAGATCATTCAACAACGAATGAAGGCTGCCCAAGATAGGCAGAAGAGTTATGCTGATAAGAGGAGAAGAGACTTAAAATTCTCCGTTGGTGACTTGGTGTTTGTCAAGATTTCTCCGTTGAAGAGCGTAATACGATTTGGCAGGAGAGGCAAGTTAGCACCAAGATTTTTTGGCCCATTCCCTGTTCTTGAACTGGTCGGGAATTTGGCATATAGAATTGACTTACCAGAGAAGATGGCGGGAGTTCACAATGTATTTCATGTTTCCCAACTAAGGAAGTTCGTTCACGACCCAGATATGACTATTTAACCTGATCAGTTAGAGGATTTCGAAGTAGAACCCGAGGCGGTTGGGAACCGCAAGCCGGCCCGTATTGTCGAGCACGAGATGAAGCAACTTCGAAGGTAGGCGGTGAAGCTAGTCAAGGTTCAGTGGGGCGAGGACGAGAATGATTGTACTTGGGAGACAGAGGAGAACATTAGGAAGACGCACCCAGAACTCTTTGCCTGGTAAGATTTTGACTTCGATTTAGTTTTCCGCATGCTAGGATAGGCTTGTTTGCTTGTTTTGCATATTTGATTATTGTATGTGGTTGTTAGGCATGCGGGATCCTTTGTATGTTTTGGGTTAAGGAATTTCGGGGACGAAATTTCTTAAGGGGGGGAGAGTGTAACGACCCGTATTCTACGCATCATAGGATCGTAGAATATTTATTTCTTTCACATACGAAGTCGTATGGTCATCTAACTTTGGGAGACGACTATTGGGGTCATTTCCCATGTTCATGATTTTTCCCGATTTTTAAATGACCATTTTACCCCTAGTTGGTACTGTTTTGGCCATAACTTTTGACTGGAAAGGAATTTTGACCTGAAACCACTTCCGTTGGCTCCGAATGATGGTTTCTCTTTCCGTAGAGTGGTCTTAATAGCCAAACGGACTTACCGTTTGGGAGATATGGCTGAATGAAGATTTAGAGGGTTAATTTTGGTTAATTGGGCCTAACCAGGTGATTAGCAGCTAGGCCCAGAGGGGAATTTCGGGTTTAGAGGCATAGGAGGGCTGATTAGGGTTAGGAAATCACTTTCATTTCAGTTTTGAGCCGCCACAAACCTTCTTGAGACCCTAGTAATGGCTTCCATCCTCTAAAACCACTCCAAAAACACATTTTTAGTGAAGATTAAGCCTAAACTACATCAAAACAAGGCCAAATAGCAACAGAGCAAGGTTGGAGCTGCTGCTATACATAGGAATTCGACCCAAACGAAGAGTATTTCAGATTTGGTGTTTTATTTTGTGGCAAAGTTGAGTGATTTGCATAGTTTTTGCACTAATTACGGTAATTAAGGGTAATTAGTGAAGATTAGCGAATTTATACACTAATAAATTCTGGAAAAATGTTTAGAAATTTGAAAATAATATTTTATGCCTCTGTTAGAAAATTTGGACGATTTGATTAAGTTTTAATAAGTATGTGCTTAAACATGATTAAGAGGGATTATGGGAAAAGGTGAGGTTTTAGCCACTTTTGATTCATTTTGATTCAATTGAATTGTTCTTTTGCTGTTTGTGGTTGCAATTACATGTTGCTATGACTCTATGGTGTGTTTTATGATTGATTAGAAGTGTTAGATTTGTCAAAAACACCGTCGAATGGTGTAAAATACTTGCTGGAAGAGTTGCAGAAAAGTGCAGGTTCTGGACCTGTAGCGACCCGCAAATCTGAGCTACCTGAGTTGACTAAATACACCACAAGTCCAACCCAAATAACACAGAAATACGACTCATTATTAGAAAGAAGTTAGAGGATGAGAAATAGGAAGAAAGAAATGTTAGAATAGAAGAAAAACGAAGATCACAACTCACAGCGGAATGAATAAAATATATTATATAACATAAGCTTCGAAATACAAATCTTGTTTTGTACATATATACATACCATCATCAGAGTACACATAACATTTGATCCAGCGGAAGTAACTCTAAATAACTAACGTTGAAGCCTCCTGCTTCAAGCTCCTCCAAGTATATCTGTAAAAGCCTGAAACACTTGACTGCCCGTACAAATTTGGGCACCCAAGAGTTTAGGGAAAACAAAACAAAACAAACTCTGGGTCAGTCATGGGACTGGTGTGAGTAAACTCCAACCACTTGTTTAACTTTCAAAACTCTTTTCGAAAGAAAAGATAATAGTAAGACCAGCCCACACATAAACATGGACGGTTTTTACCTTACTATAACCCAAAACACTTTGATATCAAAAATCCAGTGATATTATAATAATGTCTACATCAAGTAAATAACCAAATAGTAGAACGCTTGCATCTCACGCTCCACATATATAGTATATAATCAAAAACCGCATGGCGCTTATTGGAGATTTGATTTCCAACATGACAAGGTATGGAACCACCTTCCGATGATGTATCTCTAGAGGCAAATACACCTGGGTTCAACAAGAACATCTTGCAACCCGGCCCACACATGACCGACCACTCATTTCGCTTGAGTGTATCGAATGTATATCACCAACGGTTGGACTCAAACCACCGTTCCCGAATGGGCAGAATCGATAGATTTAGAAACAAAAGGAATTTCTCCAGATAGGTGATTATACACCCTAATGGGTGCGACCCACATAGCCATGCTGCCTGCCCGATTTTTGTCCTTTCCCGGTTGTTGAGGCCTGAGGCTACGCATACTTACCATTCATTGATAGCACAATCACTTTGAATGCCACATTGTCAGATCCGTTAATCACTAGTTGAGTTTGCACAATATTCTGGATATTATGCTAAGGGAATAAATCCGTTGCAACCATATATATTCATACAGACCAACCCATTTGATCATTGGAAATACTCTGTCAGACATTCGTCCATTTACGTTCGTTCTGGGATTGAACGAAACCGAAGGCACTATTTCTATAAATAGAAAAGCCCTTGCACTTTACTCCGTCTTCAATATATTCAGCATACTTGGTTCGCAACGCTTATGCCGATACGGAGTGGTTCTTCGGATAATAATCCAACCGGTCTCTCCATATTGACAACGATGGTCAAAACTTCGATAGTCTGTGATTTAACTATCGAATAAAAACAAGTGTTCATCCAAACATATCAAACAAATCACTGGGCTCTTTAATTAATATTTATTAATTAAATCTTTTCTCTATTTTCTCAATCAATATTTGTTAGCCAAATATTTTCAATAATCATTCTTGGCTCTTATGCCATTTGGAAAACGTTTCCAAATATTAACTTCTTTTATTTCTATATATTAGAAAATATCTCTATCTGCAATTGAAACAATTTCAATCACTTATCTCTATCCCTTTTTGTTTGCAATATTCGATTTTTATATTCACTTTACTATCGAATTCAATACGTCGATATAATGATCTCTAATTATCAAAATATCTTAAAAATATTCTAACTCCTTAAATTTCCGGAAAAATTCGCCATAACCTCCCCTGTATCGGGAGCATCGGGAAATTTCAAATAGCTTCCCGGTATCTTCTAATCTTAAAAAGAAAAAGAAAAAGCCAAGCGGCTTGCCGATACGGCGCATAAAACCTCATATATGAATTAAACATGTACCTTTTGTCGAGCACATTATTTATATACCTGCATTATCCTTGCCCCATACCTGTCTCCTGTATATCTATACCTGTCCCATTTATTTCAACTTCGTACACTCGTTTGACTCGATTCGTTAAAGTAATTCTTTAACTAACTCTCTGCCCATCTCGCTTGTATATTTGAATATAACCCGTTTCGAATATATTTCCACTTACTTATCAATCAATTGAATTCAAATTTCAATTTAAGTTCTATATTCGATTTCGAATATATATTTACAATCCCAAATTTCACTTTTCAAAGTTCGATTTTAGTTCAAACTCGATTAACTAATTCTTCTTTAGTTAATTCTATTCAATAATCAAAAATATGATTATTGTTTCAAAAATCATCTTCTTTACTTCACTTGAGTCCACATTTATTTTCTAACTCAAATCTAGATTTTTAAAATGGAAATCCGGATTTTTATTTGCTTAAAAATCCCAATTTATATATAAAATCCATTATGGTTTAAAATGGTTTCTGGCGCTGCATTTTTGAAATTTTGATTTTGACATAACTCAAAATCTATACGACGAAATTCAGATTTTTCTCCTTCATTAGAAAACTATTATCAAATCGGCCCTGACGTTTCTTGTTTCAAAGAATTCCGACTTCAATCGAGTTCGGTATACTCGATTGAAGTTCGAATCGCTATTTTACGAACTGCAGCGCTGCGGCGAGTTCGTTTTTAATTATATTTATAAATATAAACGTTAAACTTCTTTAAAATGAATTCAACTTCATTTAACTCCATTTGAATTCCTTGATTCAAATTCCCATCTCACTTTGAATTCCATATTCAAATTTCAATTCCTTTTCTATTTGATATTCAAATTCAATATTTGAATTTCTATTTGAATTCCCTATATTCAAATTCGATACTTGAATTCATTTGAATTCTTTTATTCAAACTTTATACTTAAATTCCATTGGAACTTCTATATTCAAATTTCTATATTTGAATTCTATTGAAATTCAAATATTCAAACTCCTTTTTAAATTCTATATTCAAAATTCCATAGTTAAAACCCATTTGAATTTCATATTCAAATCCCATAGACCAAATCCTATAAATTCAACTTGAATCTCTTATATTCAAATTTCATTTTTCATTTGAATTCTAATATTCAAATTCATTTCCAGCCTCATTTGAATTCTAATATTCAAACTCATTTCAACACCATTTGAATTTCCATTATTCAAAATCATTTTCAACACCCTTTGAATTTCTATTATTCAAATTCATTTGAATTCCCTTGAATTCAAATTTCATTTCAAAACTATTTGGATTTCCTATTTTGAAATCCTATTTTCAAAGTTTATTTCAAATTCTATTTTGAAATCTCATATTCAATTTCTACTTGAATTTCTATATTCAATTCCATGTTCAAATTCAACACTCGAATTTCTATTTCAAATCTCTATTCAAATTTCATATTTGAATTCCAATTCAAATCTTTATTCAAATTTCATATTTGAATTCCAATTCCAATCTCTATTTAATTCTTCTTTGAAATTCTATTTTCAAAGTCTATTTCAAATTCTCTTTTGAAAATTCTATTTTGAAATTCTATTTCAAATTCTATTTGGAAAATTTTATTTCAAATTCTCTATATTCAACACCATTGCACGTTCTATATTCAAATCCACCTTGGGTTTTCTATTTGAATTCTAAATTCAAATTTTCCATTTCCTTTTCTTTTTGAATTCAAATTTCCATTTCCTTTTCTATTTGAATTCAAATTCTATATTTAAATTTTCTTTTGAATCATATTTTCAAAACACTTGGATTTCTATTTCTGAATTATCAAATGATAATTTTTTTCACTTCATTTATAACTTCGTTATAAAAGAACTATTTATAAACTTCGTTTATAAAGGAACTACTTGTTTTATTTTTCAAAACAAGTTTATAATTTATTTCCCTTTTAAAATTCAAATTCTATTTAAAAATAGAATTTTTCCTTTTTAAATCTCCAATATCCTTTCACGATATTTTTAAATATCATTACTTAAGCCCAGTGATATTTAAACACACAAAGCAACCAAATATTTATTTTTCTAACACATCATATATAACAATATATATGCAAACAAATAAACAAACAGAAAATATATTTTTGAGGAATCCAGTTGGATTCCTCCAACCTGTTTTCCTGCATCCACAGATGTTAGCACATAAATAATACCCATTCTGCTTCGTGGCAGAATATCGTGGTATAGAAGGTCATCCACTAATCATAGCGTGGGGCGTATAGGGTAATCATCCGCTATGAAACTGCGGGCATCCGCTAATGAGACTGCGGGAATCCAACCAATCAATCAACCCAATATATATATAATAGCCTAAATAACTAATATATATAAAACAACCAGAAAATATTCACACAAGCAACAAACAATTATTTTTAATGAAATAAAAATAATTCTAAAGGTGAGTGAGATTTACTCACCGAAACTTGCAGTTGTCGAATATCCTGTTTATCTCGAAATTTCTGGCTACTAATCTTCTCGAATGATATTTGATCCTGCGACAATTTTATTTAATTTTACCGATTAACCATTTATTTATTACATCAATTATTTAAATAAATAAATAACTTTCCTCTATTTTTCTCTTCTATTAATGGTTATTAAATTCCTTCTAACATAACCAATATAATTTATGTTTCATAAAATGATTTACTCAATAATTTCCTTTCGGCTTTTATATTCCAAGCTTAGTAGTCAGTGCCAATTTCCATACTCAACAAATTATTTTACCATCTATATATTTACCAACTAGTTTCTTTTATATAAACTATTTCCTAAATAATAAATGACCCATTTTAAAACTAATTTCTACAATAAAAATCCTTATTATATTATTTACTAAATAACTAAAAATAAATTACCTTAAATCCCTCTTAACTCTTCTTCTCCATTCTCACCGAATACATCGCAGCCTCTCTATTTGCGAAAATCAGATCGATCATGGGATAACAGTCCCACTATTGCCGAAGCTTCCACCGTATGAAGTGCAAACCCCTCGGCTACACCCTACACCAATCCATCGTCTTCCCCTTCCCAGTAGAAACAGCTCAACTATTTCAAACCACGGCTATCACCACTTCATCGCACCATCTCCAAATCAACCACCAGAACTCCTCAATCGAATCCAGTTTTCCCCAAATCAACGACTCCAGGCATCGCACCACACACCGACGGTCATGACGTTGTAGAAATGGCAACCTCTAAATCAACGCGACTTAGCATCGAACCCTTCGCAAATCCCAAAACCCTATTGCGAACTCCACACTGTCACGCGTCGAACTCCAGCATGAACCCCATGATAACCACCCTAAGTCGCGAGTGCCTCCACTGCTCGCAAGGCCTTCCGCACTCTAGTTCGATTCGAGCTTCTGAAGACCCATAGGTTGAATCGCGACTTCGATTTAAAGGAGGAATTCTTGAATTAAAAAGGGGCCAGCAGCCATTTACTTTCGTCTGTCGAAGCTTAAAAAAAAAGAAAGAGGAATCGTGTTTTTATAATTGAAGAGGCAGACAGAAATGTTAGCTCGAGAAAAAATATAGGGTTGCGGAGTTTTTAACAGTAGGTCTGCGATGTAAACAAATTAGGTCGGCCTGTTTAAATTTTAGGTTGGCAGAAGTACATGTCCTTAAATTTTGATTTGATTTTATATTATATAATCCCCTAAAATATCTCCCGGTCCTTAAATCCAATCCTGAACCCCTATTTTTTCTTAACGACCAATATTTCCAAGTTGATACGATATTCTGAACTAAATGGAGCGTATTTCAGATTTTAATTTAAACGTATATACGGATTAACCACATTAAATTAATGATTTTAAATTACGTTTCGATTTAGTTTTAAATCTGAATTATATCCTATATCGATTATTAAATCGGTAAATCCAATATAAAGATTCTTTTATATTGCCAACACAATATTTAAAATGATATTAAATATTTAAAATAAATCGACGAAAAATCTGGGTCGTTACATTCTTTCCCCCTTAAAATAATTTCGTCCTCGAAATTGCTAAGGTAGGAAAAATGGTACAAACTCATTATTTTGAAAAATATTATTCAACTTCCCAGGATTTTGAAATTCTTAATTCTGGTTTGAATTAAATTCTAATTCATCTCATTTGTATATTTAATTTCATTCATATACAAATTCAGTTTGGTTATAAATAACCATTTTAATTCTATAATCTCGTTTGATTATAATGATATCAATCAACACATCCATATAATAATAATTCTAGAAAATTATTCTTTCTATATCAAAATAGAATTTTGGGTAAAATTATTTCATTCACCCACTTTAAAACAATACTGTGTTCAATCTTCTGTTCAAGTATTTACAAACTCCTATCGACGTCGTGGCGTCCCACGATTCGACCAGAATTCATAAACCACCCAACAGACTAGTCAACACAATATAAAATAGCTTTTATATCAACTAACAAATACGCTCTCTCGTATCTATACACTCAACTCATTCTAGGGTACTACTGACCCTATCTCTAATGAGCACATGCCACACAAGCCTAGGTATTCGCTCAACCTAAGCTCTGATACCAACTGTAGCGACCCGCAAATCTGAGCTACCTGAGTTGACTAAATACACCACAAGTCCAACCCAAATAACACAGAAATACGACTCATTATTAGAAAGAAGTTAGAGGATGAGAAATAGGAAGAAAGAAATGTTAGAATAGAAGAAAAACGAAGATCACAACTCACAGCGGAATGAATAAAATATATTATATAACATAAGCTTCGAAATACAAATCTTGTTTTGTACATATATACATACCATCATCAGAGTACACATAACATTTGATCCAGCGGAAGTAACTCTAAATAACTAACGTTGAAGCCTCCTGCTTCAAGCTTCTCCAAGTATATCTGTAAAAGCCTGAAACACTTGACTGCCCGTACAAATTTGGGCACCCAAGAGTTTAGGGAAAACAAAACAAAACAAACTCTGGGTCAGTCATGGGACTGGTGTGAGTAAACTCCAACCACTTGTTTAACTTTCAAAACTCTTTTCGAAAGAAAAGATAATAGTAAGACCAGCCCACACATAAACATGGACGGTTTTTACCTTACTATAACCCAAAACACTTTGATATCAAAAATCCAGTGATATTATAATAATGTCTACATCAAGTAAATAACCAAATAGTAGAACGCTTGCATCTCACGCTCCACATATATAGTATATAATCAAAAACCGCATGGCGCTTATTGGAGATTTGATTTCCAACATGACAAGGTATGGAACCACCTTCCGATGATGTATCTCTAGAGGCAAATACACCTGGGTTCAACAAGAACATCTTGCAACCCGGCCCACACATGACCGACCACTCATTTCGCTTGAGTGTATCGAATGTATATCACCAACGGTTGGACTCAAACCACCGTTCCCGAATGGGCAGAATCGATAGATTTAGAAACAAAAGGAATTTCTCCAGATAGGTGATTATACACCCTAATGGGTGCGACCCACATAGCCATGCTGCCTGCCCGATTTTTGTCCTTTCCCGGTTGTTGAGGCCTGAGGCTACGCATACTTACCATTCATTAATAGCACAATCACTTTGAATGCCACATTGTCAGATCCGTTAATCACTAGTTGAGTTTGCACAATATTCTGGATATTATGCTAAGGGAATAAATCCGTTGCAACCATATATATTCATACAGACCAACCCATTTGATCATTGGAAATACTCTGTCAGACATTCGTCCATTTACGTTCGTTCTGGGATTGAACGAAACCGAAGGCACTATTTCTATAAATAGAAAAGCCCTTGCACTTTACTCCGTCTTCAATATATTCAGCATACTTGGTTCGCAACGCTTATGCCGATACGGAGTGGTTCTTCGGATAATAATCCAACCGGTCTCTCCATATTGACAACGATGGTCAAAACTTCGATAGTCTGTGATTTAACTATCGAATAAAAACAAGTGTTCATCCAAACATATCAAACAAATCACTGGGCTCTTTAATTAATATTTATTAATTAAATCTTTTCTCTATTTTCTCAATCAATATTTGTTAGCCAAATATTTTCAATAATCATTCTTGGCTCTTATGCCATTTGGAAAACGTTTCCAAATATTAACTTCTTTTATTTCTATATATTAGAAAATATCTCTATCTGCAATTGAAACAATTTCAATCACTTATCTCTATCCCTTTTTGTTTGCAATATTCGATTTTTATATTCACTTTACTATCGAATTCAATACGTCGATATAATGATCTCTAATTATCAAAATATCTTAAAAATATTCTAACTCCTTAAATTTCCGGAAAAATTCGCCATAACCTCCCCTGTATCGGGAGCATCGGGAAATTTCAAATAGCTTCCCGGTATCTTCTAATCTTAAAAAGAAAAAGAAATAGCCAAGCGGCTTGCCGATACGGCGCATAAAACCTCATATATGAATTAAACATGTACCTTTTGTCGAGCACATTATTTATATACCTGCATTATCCTTGCCCCATACCTGTCTCCTGTATATCTATACCTGTCCCATTTATTTCAACTTCGTACACTCGTTTGACTCGATTCGTTAAAGTAATTCTTTAACTAACTCTCTGCCCATCTCGCTTGTATATTTGAATATAACCCGTTTCGAATATATTTCCACTTACTTATCAATCAATTGAATTCAAATTTCAATTTAAGTTCTATATTCGATTTCGAATATATATTTACAATCCCAAATTTCACTTTTCAAAGTTCGATTTTAGTTCAAACTCGATTAACTAATTCTTCTTTAGTTAATTCTATTCAATAATCAAAAATATGATTATTGTTTCAAAAATCATCTTCTTTACTTCACTTGAGTCCACATTTATTTTCTAACTCAAATCTAGATTTTTAAAATGGAAATCCGGATTTTTATTTGCTTAAAAATCCCAATTTATATATAAAATCCATTATGGTTTAAAATGGTTTCTGGCGCTGCATTTTTGAAATTTTGATTTTGACATAACTCAAAATCTATACGACGAAATTCAGATTTTTCTCCTTCATTAGAAAACTATTATCAAATCGGCCCTGACGTTTCTTGTTTCAAAGAATTCCGACTTCAATCGAGTTCGGTATACTCGATTGAAGTTCGAATCGCTATTTTACGAACTGCAGCGCTGCGGCGAGTTCGTTTTTAATTATATTTATAAATATAAACGTTAAACTTCTTTAAAATGAATTCAACTTCATTTAACTCCATTTGAATTCCTTGATTCAAATTCCCATCTCACTTTGAATTCCATATTCAAATTTCAATTCCTTTTCTATTTGATATTCAAATTCAATATTTGAATTTCTATTTGAATTCCCTATATTCAAATTCGATACTTGAATTCATTTGAATTCTTTTATTCAAACTTTATACTTAAATTCCATTGGAACTTCTATATTCAAATTTCTATATTTGAATTCTATTGAAATTCAAATATTCAAACTCCTTTTTAAATTCTATATTCAAAATTCCATAGTTAAAACCCATTTGAATTTCATATTCAAATCCCATAGACCAAATCCTATTTGAATTCAACTTGAATCTCTTATATTCAAATTTCATTTTTCATTTGAATTCTAATATTCAAATTCATTTCCAGCCTCATTTGAATTCTAATATTCAAACTCATTTCAACACCATTTGAATTTCCATTATTCAAAATCATTTTCAACACCCTTTGAATTTCTATTATTCAAATTCATTTGAATTCCCTTGAATTCAAATTTCATTTCAAAACTATTTGGATTTCCTATTTTGAAATCCTATTTTCAAAGTTTATTTCAAATTCTATTTTGAAATCTCATATTCAATTTCTACTTGAATTTCTATATTCAATTCCATGTTCAAATTCAACACTCGAATTTCTATTTCAAATCTCTATTCAAATTTCATATTTGAATTCCAATTCAAATCTTTATTCAAATTTCGTATTTGAATTCCAATTCCAATCTCTATTTAATTCTTCTTTGAAATTCTATTTTCAAAGTCTATTTCAAATTCTCTTTTGAAAATTCTATTTTGAAATTCTATTTCAAATTCTATTTGGAAAATTTTATTTCAAATTCTCTATATTCAACACCATTGCACGTTCTATATTCAAATCCACCTTGGGTTTTCTATTTGAATTCTAAATTCAAATTTTCCATTTCCTTTTCTTTTTGAATTCAAATTTCCATTTCCTTTTCTATTTGAATTCAAATTCTATATTTAAATTTTCTTTTGAATCATATTTTCAAAACACTTGGATTTCTATTTCTGAATTATCAAATGATAATTTTTTTCACTTCATTTATAACTTCGTTATAAAAGAACTATTTATAAACTTCGTTTATAAAGGAACTACTTGTTTTATTTTTCAAAACAAGTTTATAATTTATTTCCCTTTTAAAATTCAAATTCTATTTAAAAATAGAATTTTTCCTTTTTAAATCTCCAATATCCTTTCACGATATTTTTAAATATCATTACTTAAGCCCAGTGATATTTAAACACACAAAGCAACCAAATATTTATTTTTCTAACACATCATATATAACAATATATATGCAAACAAATAAACAAACAGAAAATATATTTTTGAGGAATCCAGTTGGATTCCTCCAACCTGTTTTCCTGCATCCACAGATGTTAGCACATAAATAATACCCATTCTGCTTCGTGGCAGAATATCGTGGTATAGAAGGTCATCCACTAATCATAGCGTGGGGCGTATAGGGTAATCATCCGCTATGAAACTGCGGGCATCCGCTAATGAGACTGCGGGAATCCAACCAATCAATCAACCCAATATATATATATATAATAGCCTAAATAACTAATATATATAAAACAACCAGAAAATATTCACACAAGCAACAAACAATTATTTTTAATGAAATAAAAATAATTCTAAAGGTGAGTGAGATTTACTCACCGAAACTTGCAGTTGTCGAATATCCTGTTTATCTCGAAATTTCTGGCTACTAATCTTCTCGAATGATATTTGATCCTGCGACAATTTTATTTAATTTTACCGATTAACCATTTATTTATTACATCAATTATTTAAATAAATAAATAACTTTCCTCTATTTTTCTCTTCTATTAATGGTTATTAAATTCCTTCTAACATAACCAATATAATTTATGTTTCATAAAATGATTTACTCAATAATTTCCTTTCGGCTTTTATATTCCAAGCTTAGTAGTCAGTGCCAATTTCCATACTCAACAAATTATTTTACCATCTATATATTTACCAACTAGTTTCTTTTATATAAACTATTTCCTAAATAATAAATGACCCATTTTAAAACTAATTTCTACAATAAAAATCCTTATTATATTATTTACTAAATAACTAAAAATAAATTACCTTAAATCCCTCTTAACTCTTCTTCTCCATTCTCACCGAATACATCGCAGCCTCTCTATTTGCGAAAATCAGATCGATCATGGGATAACAGTCCCACTATTGCCGAAGCTTCCACCGTATGAAGTGCAAACCCCTCGGCTACACCCTACACCAATCCATCGTCTTCCCCTTCCCAGTAGAAACAGCTCAACTATTTCAAACCACGGCTATCACCACTTCATCGCACCATCTCCAAATCAACCACCAGAACTCCTCAATCGAATCCAGTTTTCCCCAAATCAACGACTCCAGGCATCGCACCACACACCGACGGTCAGGACGTTGTAGAAATGGCAACCTCTAAATCAACGCGACTTAGCATCGAACCCTTCGCAAATCCCAAAACCCTATTGCGAACTCCACACCGTCACGCGTCGAACTCCAGCATGAACCCCATGATAACCACCCTAAGTCGCGAGTGCCTCCACTGCTCGCAAGGCCTTCCGCACTCTAGTTCGATTCGAGCTTCTGAAGACCCATAGG
Organism: Allium sativum; assembly: GCA_030737875.1. Taxonomy (NCBI): domain Eukaryota; kingdom Viridiplantae; phylum Streptophyta; class Magnoliopsida; order Asparagales; family Amaryllidaceae; genus Allium; species Allium sativum. Next base: position 807,856,806 of record CM060916.1, read on the forward strand.
TTGAATCGCGACTTCGATTTAAAGGAGGAATTCTTGAATTAAAAAGGGGCCAGCAGCCATTTACTTTCGTCTGTCGAAGCTTAAAAAAAAAGAAAGAGGAATCGTGTTTTTATAATTGAAGAGGCAGACAGAAATGTTAGCTCGAGAAAAAATATAGGGTTGCGGAGTTTTTAACAGTAGGTCTGCGATGTAAACAAATTAGGTCGGCCTGTTTAAATTTTAGGTTGGCAGAAGTACATGTCCTTAAATTTTGATTTGATTTTATATTATATAATCCCCTAAAATATCTCCCGGTCCTTAAATCCAATCCTGAACCCCTATTTTTTCTTAACGACCAATATTTCCAAGTTGATACGATATTCTGAACTAAATGGAGCGTATTTCAGATTTTAATTTAAACGTATATACGGATTAACCACATTAAATTAATGATTTTAAATTACGTTTCGATTTAGTTTTAAATCTGAATTATATCCTATATCGATTATTAAATCGGTAAATCCAATATAAAGATTCTTTTATATTGCCAACACAATATTTAAAATGATATTAAATATTTAAAATAAATCGACGAAAAATCTGGGTCGTTACAGGACCGGATCAGATCGGATATGGAGGCTCAGATCGGATGAGTTGAACTGGGCAAGGGATCTGATCGGATCGGAACTTGACACATGAGACAATTGGCAAAAAGGAAGGCCATGCTAATTGAACTGGGATCGGATCGGATAAAGGAGGAGAGATCAGATCGACTTAAGGACGAAGGGCTCGGATCGGATCGACTTAAGGACGAAGGGCTCGGATCGGATCGACTGAAGGAGGAAGGGCTCGGACTGAAGTAAGGCGAAGGAATCAGATCGGAGCAAATGAAGGAACGAGGGAGTAGATCGGAGCGGAAGCACGAACTGGAAGGGAGATGGCACCCGACCCGACCCGGAGGAGGACACCCGACCCGACCCGAAGTGGAACACCCGATGTAACACCCCGCCTCCACTAGGGTCACTCGCAAAGGAATGCACTAGCTTTAGAGGGGCATTATTGGTAAACATGCATAATGATGTAGCAAGGCAGGACATGACATATATATATGTAAATAAACAGAGTAAGTAAATAAAACAGCGGAAGATTTATAAACCATTCAAAACACAAGTCTGGTACATCAAAATGTCAATTTCCCCAAGATTACAAGTCTAGATAAGAACATCATCTGATAAACTGAAAATACATAAGTACTATCCCCAAATGAGAGTGATAAACCATAGCGCGCTCAAGTCCAAAGCATACTTGAGCTATCCAAGGAAGCAGCTAGAATCCAAGCTAGGCTCCAGTATTCCCTCCCTGAGAACCTGGGGGGGAAACGGAAGAAAAGAGGCGAAAGAAAACGGGTCAGTCAAAAAGACTGAGTAAGCCCTGCTACCATCAGTCTATAAACTAATAAAGTTAACATCATGATGGAAACTGAGATTATCATAGATAACAGCATACTGGCATGGTAAAGTAACTACAAGATAGATAGAGGTGTCATCGCATAAACAAGGTTAAGTTTTGCACCACGGTGTACTAGCAAACCAACATAACAGGTATTGATCCCTCAGCCCAAACTTTGGCCCAATAACATGAAGTGACCTTAATATAAGGTCCAACCCAACGGTCTAGTCGATCGGCTCCCTATAAGCCTAACACGTCAAGTGTTGATGTCCATACGGCCCACATGTGGATGTAGTCTGACTGTGCTGGGTCCACCTTCGGGTGTATCAAGCCCTCGGGTGTCAACCCCGGACACTTAAGCAATAATGCACAGCCCAGACCTACTGGTACCCGTGCCTCGAGTGTGTCCAACACCGGACTACATGCACGTCCGTAGCCCGCTTGGACCCGCATCGCTGTACCACTCGGCCTCCTCTTTGGTCGGTTACATCCGTCCAGTAATCGTGCCCCGCCCTAGCCTAGTCTCTAGGGTTGTGATGATACCAAACTGGGATTACTGCCGGAACAGACCCGCTGCTAGGGTTTCCTAAGAGGGTTAAGTGTGATTTAACCCTTCACTAATCCTGGATTAAACTGGTTAAGTGTGGCTTAACCTCATTTCAATCCCTCGAATCCCCAAGTGGATTAAACTGGTTAAGTGTAACTAACAGTTCACACTTAACCCCATTTCAATCCCTCGAACCCCCAAATTGGTTAAGTATTAGTGGACCCTGACTTAACCCTAATCATGAGGCATTAATTAATTTAATGCACCTTAACCTCTCACATTAGACTTTGTTGCGGTTACTAGTTAAGCCGGGCGGGTCCGGGTAGCTTTACACCACAACTTGGTCTAACCTCGGGTCTTGGCACCACATGACCAACTTCTCACATTGGGTCCTATTGTTTGTAGCCACTAGTTAAGCCGGTAGGTTCCGGGTAGAATTACGCTACAAACTCAACCCAACCTCGAGTTGGCCACACTTATGTTTTCTAAGTGTCATGTCCACTTCATTTCAAAACATAATCACAAGTCAAACAATTACTTGGGTAGACCTAACTTAATAGGTAAATTCCCAAGGGGTAGACCTAACTTAATAGGTAAATTCCCAATCTTATATTTTCATGTATTTTAAGTTTACCCAAAACCCCCAACGTCATTCTATCGCTTACATATTCGTAGTAACGCATAAAGGATAAGAAGAGGGAACTTGGCACAACATACATGATGAACTTGCACAACAATCATGCATAACATGTTAAACTTGCACAACTTAGCATAGTGAACTTGCATATTAGCATAAACATGCATAACATGTTAAACTTGCATAACTTCGCATAGGGAACTTGCATATTACCATAAACATGCATGGTATGTTAAACTTGCATAACTTCGCATAGGGAACTTGCATAAACATGCATAACTTGTCAAACATGCACAACTTGCCATTTTAAACTTGCATAAGCATGCATAACTTATTAAACTTGCAAATCATGGCATAGTGGACTCGCATAAACATGCATAACTCATTTAACTTGCAAATCATGGCATAGTGGACTCGCATAAACATGCATAACTCATTTACTTTGCAAATCATGGCTTGGTGAACTTGCATAAACATGCATAACTCATTTACTTTGCAAATCATGGCTTGGTGAACTTGCATAACCATGCATAACCCAATAAACTTGCAAAACATGGCATAATGGACATGCATAACTCAATGAACTTGCAAATCATAGCTTAGCGAACATGCATAAACATACATAACTAAATAAACTTGCAAAGATCCCAACTTTCATCACATATTAACTTTAGAGTTTCTAAAATGAAGGTAAGAGGGCTTACAATGCTTATGCGGACTCAAATGAGTATAGCTATTGTAAGAAACCCCCTTATGCAACTAATTAAAACCCCCAAATGCAAGAAAACTTGATCAAGACTCCTCCTTTATGACGCCGATAGAGAAACAAGCCTTTAATGCAAGCTAAGGAGGATCATACAAGCCCAAATATACTTGTATGCTTGGAAAATCACTTAGGAATCAATTTAGGAATTGTATGAAGAGAGTGGAGGCCATGAGAGTTTTGATTTTGCCATAGTTTAGTTACTAGGATGAATAATGAATGATTTAGGGTAGGTTAGGGTCTTATTTATAGATTAGGCTAGTGATTTGGACCATAGGATTAACCCTAGATTCAATTAGGTCCATCAGATCTCGGAACTCTCTAGAAACAGGCCACAAGACCCAACCCTAATCAGAAATGGTGCACCAGGCTAATCAGCCGGGCACCCCCTATCGACAGGGCTGTCGACAGGGCAGTCGACATGCCTAAGACCCCTGTCGACAGGCCTGTCGACATGTGGCCCTGGGCGGGAATTTTTCCCGCCTGCCAGTTTGCCCTAATTCCTGTTTTTAAATTTAAAATTTAAATCTGTTTTTACTTAGGAATTTTCTGCAAACTTCAATGGGCCTTAACTGAGTCATACGGACTCCGATTTTCGAAAACTCGGACTCTATTTCGCGTATTTTTCCGAGACGAACGCAATGGCATAGCCCGTTTCCCTTGATTCACATTTTATAATTAAATTCTGCCTCAATTTATGTTATAACAGATTATTGAAAATACGGGTTGTTACATTCTCCCCTCCTTAAAGGATTTCGTCCCCGAAATCTTCAAGTTAGGAAGAACGTATCCTACCATCCAATCATCCATCTACTCAAAGCATCATCCACGAGCAATCATTGTCCTTACAAGATTCTAAATGCTGGATGAACATATGCAGAGGTGTGTGTATATGTACTTATCTAATGCAAAGATCAATGCAAAAGATGTTAGTGAAATGTATCCATATGTATGCAAATTCCTAACGTAATGTATAATATCTACATGCGTGCTCAATCATACATCCATATGCAACATCCATGTGATAACACACAATTTTCATCCATGAATAAGCATAAACACTCATGCACATGCAATATGAGGAGTGTGCGAGCCGATCTAGTGCCTAATCGTGTATAATGCATCCACGAGCAACCACTTGCAAACACTTGCAACCACTTGCAACCACTTGCAACCATCAACCATAACATGTTTCAAACACATGTTTCAACCAAAGGGTTTCTACCTAAGACTCTCATGACAAGATAAACACGATAAACTAGATAAACATGGACAGAGGAATATGCTAAAAAGAGATCTTAAGCAAGATAAACTCCTTTTTGGATTACAAGGAATCCATTCCAACTCTGACATATAGTACTAACCGATGAGTCATAACCCGCTTATGGAGTTTACAACAGAAATGAGATCGAGAATGGGACCGAGAGGATATATACAAAAGATAACTTGCAAGCAAGCTCTACAGGAAAACAAGGATCAAGGATGCACTCCTAAAAAGAGGTATGATGCGCGTGTCTAGTCTTCACTCCTCTTAGTCACGTTTCCTTGAGCTCAACTCCACTGTGCTTTGACCGTCTTTTTACTTCATGACTTCTTGGCTTCCTAACTCCTATTTCCCAAATTCGAGTTGGAACTCGTCGCCTCTCGTCCTCTTTTTTCCACTTATTCTCCTTCCTGCATACTTGGGTTAAACATAACTGTAACCTTATGATTTCATGCAAGCTCTCCAAAATTCACTAGTGAATCCTGGATCTCATCTACTTACTATAAAGTATTCCACGCAGCAGAACTTTCCTTGAAAATACCAATCCCTGTTGCCAATTGCCCTTATAAACGTGATTTTCCATAACTCAGGCTTAATCGAAATGAACCATCCGCCTATAGGCCATACCTAGATTCAGTTGCCTACCCATGGCTTCCTGTAGGCTATTTCAAAACTGGCCAACTTCTCGAGGGTAAACCGTTGCTATCCATGACGCAGTCCTCTTGCTCTTCACCGGACTGAAATGAGCACTCTTCATGAGTCTGCCTATTATGACCCACATACCCGTATTCCCTTTCTTTGACCTAGGTAGTCCATCCACATAATCTATCGAGATGTTTCCACACTTCCCTTGCGGAACCCCCAATGGAGGTAATGGCCCACTGGGCTTTTATGACTTGGCCTTAACCTGGTGGCACAACATGCATCCTAAGACCAACTCGGCCACCTCCTCGAGTGATGCGCATCTTCAAGAACATTCTTTACCGAGTCTTTCACTCGAGGAACACATAATTCCTCATCGCGCCTTAGTCATCCCTTGTCATCTATAATATATCTAGCGAGGTGACTTAACATCCCGCCTCGAATCGACCGGTCCATGTTCTTGACCAACTGCGGGTCTCCTTCCTGTGGAACCCCTCCTTCTTGATCCAGAAGAGTATGTCCAAGCTCAGGGAATGCTAGCTAACTAGCCAAACGGAGAAAGCTTCTTACCTCAATTGCCCACCTCAAAGTTTTCCGGTCTTAAACCGCAACCACTTTAGCGGAATCCACCGCTAAGCCTTACTTAGGGACTATGTGCCCAAGAAATCCAATTCCTTTCCTCCAAAGTGACATTTGGAGAACTTGACCTTCAACTGGTGGCTCTAAGCGTATCCATCTCCTTCTTGAGATGTCTAACATGCTCTTCCTCGTTCTTTTTAGGAGATCAGAATATCGTCTACGACGACCACGACAAACTTGTTCAAGGACTCCCTAAACACCCTACCCATCAAGTTCACGTAATATGCGGGTGCATTAGTCAAACCAACTAGCATAACTAGCCATTCCAAAATCCATCTAGAGTCCTAAACGCAGTCTTGTCAATTCCATCCTCAGCCATCCTAAGCTGATGGAATCCGGTAGCTAGATCAAAAGAAAACAGATGCTCCTACAAGCTGATCGAACAAATCATTGATCCTTGGTAACGGTTGTCTATTCTTCTCACGATAATCACCACATAAGCGAAGCAAACCGTCCACATCCATAACGAATACTACTGGAGCACCCCACTCGAAAATGCTTCGTCTCAGGAAGTTCTTCTCAAGCAACTCCTTGCCTTGCTTTCTTAACTCTCATCTCGTGAGGTCACGTGCCTAGCCGGCCACGAAACTGGCTTGGTATTACCAACCAGATAATGCGGAAATCTATCCCACGTCTAGGGGTAACCCTTTTTACTTTCCCCCAAGATATCGGGATATTCTCGGACCACCCTCACCGATTTCAAACTATCAATAGACGAGTTGAGGGATTCAAGATAACATAACATGACGGGACCCATGGGGTTGCTAGAAATTTCTAGGGTATTACCGAGGCGAGTCATGTGCCTCCCAACCCTATATACAAAAACCCAGAATGGCTCCAAAACAGGACAACCATTCCATGCCCAAAACCAACCCATATCCCCCGAAACCGAGAATATAAACATCCCACGAGCATTCCATACTCAAGATAGAAATTTTCAAATCCACTCAGACCACAAACAGGCGGGCAGAACCCCCAATTGGATTTGAAGCACATACGGGATCATCAACCAGACTAGTACTTAGGTGCAAACTTTCAACTAGATCAGATGAAATAAAACTATGCGATGTGCCAGAATCAAACAAAGTACGAACAGGGAAAATCATAAAATGTAAACAAGATTTTCAACAAAAACACCACCTCTATGAGCTGGAAGAACGGTGTTGAGGGGATGAACTCGCCCTCCAGATAGTCCTGCACACTGAGTCTGACCTTGCCCTTGTTTCCTTGGGCAATCTTTGTTGAGATGTCCAGACTCACCACAATGAAAGCATTCGCCCCGCTTTCTCTTCTTCTTCCTACATTCCCTGGCTATATGTCCAACTGTACCACAGAAGTTACATTTCCCATTCGCTCTTGGCTTGTCCTTGCGGTTGTTGTTGTTATTCTTGCCTCGTTTCCCGGAATTTACTCTCTTGCCTTGAGACTCATTCGTCTTGACCTCTTTCTTGTCATTGTTTTCTTGTTCTTGAAGTAGGGCCATATTCACCAAATTCTCGAGAGTCGCCCCCAAGGGTATATGAGACATGGCCAAACCATGTAATGGCTCGTTTAATCCTAGAGCAAAGTGTAGGGCCTTCTTCTGAGCTGTATTAACCAAGTCTAAATCGTCCTGAGCCAGTTGATTAAACTTATCTATGTATTCCCTAATAGTCATGTCCCCTTGCTTCAGTGATAAGAACCTCAGTCCAAACCTTCCTCTAAAGTCATCCCAAGTCTCAATTGGCCTAGTAGCGGTGGTGACTACCCACCAACGTACAGCTTCTTCCTTTAGCAACCATACTGCCAATAGAACCTTCCTGCGGTAACCTATATCAAAGGTGGCTAAAAGATCTTCGGTCTCTTTCAACCAATTCCTTGCCTCTACAAAAGTCTCGGTTCCAAAGAAATTCTTGCAACCCATCGCCTTAAAATCTTGGCAAATCTCTGCGAAGTCAGTTTGAGGATGCTGAGGGGAAGGAGGAAGAGGAACATCAACTACCGGAGGAGGAGTAATATTTGCGGGGCCGGCTTCGGTCGCCCTAGCCTCCAAAAGTCTCCTATACCAAACAGGTACGCGTACTCCCTCCGGAATGGCAAAGTTGTCGGCCATACTGAAAAGGAAGGAAAAAGATAAATTCAGAATGGAGAAAAACGAAGGAATTTTGCTAATGGCTTTTTTTTTTGGGGAATAGCCTTTAAAATAAACTAGACTTTTCTTTGGAAAATACTTTATACTTGGTTTTGAAAATAGTTTTTCCAAAAGTTTTAAAAACCTTTTTATCCCTTCTCGTAAACCATATGCTCTGATACCAATTGTAACACCCCGCCTCCACTAGGGTCACTCGCAAAGCAATGCACTAGCTTTAGAGGGGCATTATTGGTAAACATGCATAATGATGTAGCAAGGCAGGACATGACATATATATATATGTAAATAAACAGAGTAAGTAAATAAAACAGCGGAAGATTTATAAACCATTCAAAACACAAGTCTGGTACATCAAAATGTCAATTTCCCCAAGATTACAAGTCTAGATAAGAACATCATCTGATAAACTGAAAATACATAAGTACTATCCCCAAATGAGAGTGATAAACCATAGCGCGCTCAAGTCCAAAGCATACTTGAGCTATCCAAGGAAGCAGCTAGAATCCAAGCTAGGCTCCAGTATTCCCTCCCGGAGAACCTGGGGGGAAACGGAAGAAAAGAGGCGAAAGAAAACGGGTCAGTCAAAAAGACTGAGTAAGCCCTGCTACCATCAGTCTATAAACTAATAAAGTTAACATCATGATGGAAACTGAGATTATCATAGATAACAGCATACTGGCATGGTAAAGTAACTACAAGATAGATAGAGGTGTCATCGCATAAACAAGGTTAAGTTTTGCACCACGGTGTACTAGCAAACCAACATAACAGGTATTGATCCCTCAGCCCAAACTTTGGCCCAATAACATGAAGTGACCTTAATATAAGGTCCAACCCAACGGTCTAGTCGATCGGCTCCCTATAAGCCTAACACGTCAAGTGTTGATGTCCATACGGCCCACATGTGGATGTAGTCTGACTGTGTTGGGTCCACCTTCGGGTGTATCAAGCCCTCGGGTGTCAACCCCGGACACTTAAGCAATAATGCACAGCCCAGACCTACTGGTACCCGTGCCTCGAGTGTGTCCAACACCGGACTACGTGCACGTCCGTAGCCCGCCTGGACCCGCATCGCTGTACCACTCGGCCTCCTCTTTGGTCGGTTACATCCGTCCAGTAATCGTGCCCCGCCCTAGCCTAGTCTCTAGGGTTGTGATGATACCAAACTGGGATTACTGTCGGAACAGACCCGCTGCTAGGGTTTCCTAAGAGGGTTAAGTGTGATTTAACCCTTCACTAATCCTGGATTAAACTGGTTAAGTGTGGCTTAACCTCATTTCAATCCCTCGAATCCCCAAGTGGATTAAACTGGTTAAGTGTAACTAACAGTTCACACTTAACCCCATTTCAATCCCTCGAACCCCCAAATTGGTTAAGTATTAGTGGACCCTGACTTAACCCTAATCATGAGGCATTAATTAATTTAATGCACCTTAACCTCTCACATTAGACTTTGTTGCGGTTACTAGTTAAGCCGGGCGGGTCCGGGTAGCTTTACACCACAACTTGGTCTAACCTCGGGTCTTGGCACCACATGACCAACTTCTCACATTGGGTCCTATTGTTTGTAGCCACTAGTTAAGCCGGTAGGTTCCGGGTAGAATTACGCTACAAACTCAACCCAACCTCGAGTTGGCCACACTTATGTTTTCTAAGTGTCATGTCCACTTCATTTCAAAACATAATCACAAGTCAAACAATTACTTGGGTAGACCTAACTTAATAGGTAAATTCCCAAGGGGTAGACCTAACTTAATAGGTAAATTCCCAATCTTATATTTTCATGTATTTTAAGTTTACCCAAAACCCCCAACGTCATTCTATCGCTTACATATTCATAGTAACGCATAAAGGATAAGAAGAGGGAACTTGGCACAACATACATGATGAACTTGCACAACAATCATGCATAACATGTTAAACTTGCACAACTTAGCATAGTGAACTTGCATATTAGCATAAACATGCATAACATGTTAAACTTGCATAACTTCGCATAGGGAACTTGCATATTACCATAAACATGCATGGTATGTTAAACTTGCATAACTTCGCATAGGGAACTTGCATAAACATGCATAACTTGTCAAACATGCACAACTTGCCATTTTAAACTTGCATAAGCATGCATAACTTATTAAACTTGCAAATCATGGCATAGTGGACTCGCATAAACATGCATAACTCATTTAACTTGCAAATCATGGCATAGTGGACTCGCATAAACATGCATAACTCATTTACTTTGCAAATCATGGCTTGGTGAACTTGCATAAACATGCATAACTCATTTACTTTGCAAATCATGGCTTGGTGAACTTGCATAACCATGCATAACCCAATAAACTTGCAAAACATGGCATAATGGACATGCATAACTCAATGAACTTGCAAATCATAGCTTAGCGAACATGCATAAACATACATAACTAAATAAACTTGCAAAGATCCCAACTTTCATCACATATTAACTTTAGAGTTTCTAAAATGAAGGTAAGAGGGCTTACAATGCTTATGCGGACTCAAATGAGTATAGCTATTGTAAGAAACCCCCTTATGCAACTAATTAAAACCCCCAAATGCAAGCAAACTTGATCAAGACTCCTCCTTTATGACGCCAATAGAGAAACAAGCCTTTAATGCAAGCTAAGGAGGATCATACAAGCCCAAATATACTTGTATGCATGGAAAATCACTTAGGAATCAATTTAGGAATTGTATGAAGAGAGTGAAGGCCATGAGAGTTTTGATTTTGCCATAGTTTAGTTACTAGGATGAATAATGAATGATTTAGGGTAGGTTAGGGTCTTATTTATAGATTAGGCTAGTGATTTGGACCATAGGATTAACCCTAGATTCAATTAGGTCCATCAGATCTCGGAACTCTCTAGAAATAGGCCACAAGACCCAACCCTAATCAGAAATGGTGCACCAGGCTAATCAGCCGGGCACCCCCTGTCGACAGGGCTGTCGACAGGGCAGTCGACATGCCTAAGACCCCTGTCGACAGGCCTGTCGACATGTGGCCCTGGGCGGGAATTTTTCCCGCCTGCCCAGTTTGCCCTAATTCCTGTTTTTAAATTTAAAATTTAAATCTGTTTTTACTTAGGAATTTTCTGCAAACTTCAATGGGCCTTAACTGAGTCATACGGACTCCGATTTTCGAAAACTCGGACTCTATTTCGCGTATTTTTCCGAGACGAACGCAATGGAATAGCCCGTTTCCCTTGATTCACATTTTATAATTAAATTCTGCCTCAATTTATGTTATAACAGATTATTGAAAATACGGGTTGTTACACCCGACCCGACCCGACGCAACGCTATGAACCCAAACCGAACCGCTACAGAGGAAGAACCCGACCCGAACCGATGGCTAGAAGGAGAACCCGACCCGACCCAGTATTGACCAATAACCCGAGATGCAAAGGTAGTCCAATATGGGAAGTTAGAGCTCAGGATCCAGTTGGGAACCGATGAGTCCACTTCATGATTGGGCTTTGCTGCGGGACATGTGCCAAGGGGAAGTCGATGTTTATGACTTTGGATCACTATGTATGGGAAGTACGTGAACGGATTCAGGGCTGCAATGACCTAGGTACGACTAAAGGGCTATAGACCAATGAAGTGGGGTCATTTGTAAAGATTTGGTCATGACTCCATGTGGTAAGCTTGGTAGTAGCAGTAGTTATACAAGTTGAACTCCGTCACTACTTCAATGGGTCTAGTGATTGACAGTGGTGGACATCGTATGCTTTACACACTGAGTGAGAGATGTGAGGATGGTTGCTATGGTTGATTTGTTTGCTATCATTATGACATGCACACCCCACCCCCGTATTTTTACACTATTTATTATGGCACCTTAGAGTGTTGTACGGTATGTGGTACTAACTCTTTGGTTGCAGGTCCAGGTTCAGGTATGGTTTAGTATACCTGTTATTATTCTGTTTAGATGCTTATCGCTCATACCAGGCTTTATGTCTGACCTAGAGTTTTATGTCTCCTCTTATTACTCTGGGTGCTCACACGAGCAGACTGGAGACAGGTTAGCTGGTGATGCACGGGTAGATGATCCGGAGACGAGCAGGAGGCTTCCACGTAATATATACATAGTATTCTCCCTGTGTTGTTGAAGATCACTGCTTGGGCATTAGTATTGTATCTTCTACTTTAGCTTTCTTTTGTTTAGAGACAGTAAAATTGGAAAGTTGTAATAAGCTGTATTTGGATTTCCGCTGCTCTGATGTCGATGTTGATCAGCTTATGCACTGTCTCACCTGTTTTATGTCAAGTATGTTATTACTATTATATTTTACTCCATGCGCTGTGAGACATTCTACAGGTTCTTGATTAGTTCGTTCCCTTCTTTCCTTTCTTCTAACGACCGTCCCGTGCTAGTCGGGCATGTGTACAGTGCACTTTCGGAGGAAATGCAGGCTGGTGCGGGGCGGGTCGTTACACATATTTTTTGGGGTTGGCCACGTGAAACTCGATCCCATAAAATAGTTGTAGGCGGAGGGACAACGGTTCTCCTCGAGAATTGTGGCATACACGGAACTTGAAATCTAGTGCATGAAAAGCAGTGCAGGTCAAAGTTGACCGGTTCTGTAGCCTTGGGAGTAGGACGTCGTCTTGTAGCACATAATTAGGCCTCATATTTCCGAACCGATCTTGTAGGCTTGATCCGATCTTTTAGGGGTGACTCGATCGATTTGTTTTGACTTTGGAAGTGAACGCCAATTCTAGAGGAGGATATCTTTGTCTGCTAAGAGATCGGTTTGGGTCGAACCGTGGTCAATCGATCCATAAAGGATGGTATGCGGGAATGTGTTTCGATTTTGAGTTGTAACAGCTTTTGCCAAAAAGCTGGTCAACAATTCCTAAATTCTTATAGATCTTCAGTTATTCTGAAAAAGGAATACTTTTAGATATTTAGATTTGTAAGAAAATAAGAAATAAGGGAAGAAATCTAATGAAGAAGAACCTAAATGCCAATCTATACCTTTTTCCACTTGAATCTGATTAATCTACTCAAATCTATATTGTTTTTTTTATTGTGTTTATACATATGAATATATTTTGTTTTAGAATATGTTTAAGTAGAAAAGAAATGGCAGAGCTTCACTGCTGCTCTTAGAAATATGTGGAAAAGAATGGAGGCCCAACCCTTTACTTGTAGGAATTGAATAACCCTGAATCGTTGGATTTATTTTTATAAAAATCCACCCGAATAATAAATAAGTTATAATAAATTAACCTTAGCCTCCACCTGCTGTGTCGACCCAAGTGGTCGACCTCTTGGGGTCGACCTGCCAGGGGTGGGCCACAGCAATAAATGCCTACCATATATATTATTCTGTTTTATTTATTTTTCCGTCCGTTTCGTATTTCGTCCGTAACTCATCCATACTACTTCGTTTGCAAAACTCCAAACATGAAAGTTTATCAGAATTTTCAGACGAATGCAGCGGTGCAAATTTTATGGTCAAATTCCATCATTTGCAAGAATTTCTGTTTAGGAAATTTAATTAAATAACAAATTTATTTATTGTTAAATTTCTGGGTTGTTGCATTCTTCCCCCTAAAAAGGATTTTTGTCTTGAAATTTTGATGCCTACTTATCCTATTCTACACAACCAATTTGTATACATCCATTTCGCAACCAAATGTGCATGTGCACAGTGTACAAATGCATTACAACCATAAAACATGCATGCACAATGATTCTAAATCGGATCCTCCTATATGGATGCATTTTTTAAAACACTTTTGAAAACATGATGCAAAACACCTAAAATATACTGGCAGTTCTACATAAATGAAAATTTTGAAAATCCTTTTTCATCCATAAACCCCACACGACTATGAATAGAAGTGTGAATAAACCAACTTTTGCATCCAAACCCGACCATCCATCACGTCAACGCATCTAATCGTTTCCTATTTAATTTCTCCTAAGCCTGAAAAAGAAAATCAAAGCGAAGAAATTTAACTTTCTCAACGCATATAGATATTCAGATTCTCGTATTATAGTGGAATTTTACCTCAATTCCCAAAAATACTCTAAAATTTCTCATTTGTAGACTGCAAAGAAGGTTTAAAATAAGCTCTAAAATGTAAAACGAGTTAATTACAACTTGCGTGCATCATTAATAAGGTATGAAAACAACGTTTTCATGGCTAAAACAGCTTTTCCCTTGTTGTCGTTAACGTTTTTATCGCATCGTCGGCCCTATTACATCGCTAAAATGCGCACACAAACCATTCAAAAATCTTCCTTACTCCTTTCATGTGCCCAAAAATCAAATTTTTTACAAAAATAAATTTCTTCTTTAAAACTTATTTTATATATTTTGAAAATTTCCTTTCAATACTATTTCACTTTCCATATGAGGTTTGTAAAAAAAACTAAAATTTTGGTAACATGCGCTTTACGTCATTTAAACCATCTATTTTAATGCAAAATAGATGTTTAAATGCGTGCAAACTGCCATACACGAATCCATGTTTTTGCGCAAACTAAAATAAAAGAAAGTAAATTAGTAAAAACATAAAATTTAAAAAGCATATGATTTTTTGAACAACATTTCCAAGAAGTCTCAAAAATGTATTTTGCGGAAACTTAAAGATTCAAGTCGCATGTTGGCGAAAGAGGAAGTCGGTCACGCAAAAGATAAGAAAACCGAAACCATAAACAAACAAAATAAATTTTAGCTTAACAAAGAACAGGTGATAAATATACCCGTGTCGAAAACAATGCAAAACATGTCCTTCGCTAAAATTTATTCGATACATAATTTTATTCCTTCCAGCTCTAGGATAACTGTTATTTAGATAAGAAAAAAAATGAGATTTCAATTACATATGCATGAGTGACACATATATTTCCAAACATAGAAATATCATAAAAAGTCATTTGAGTACAAACAACACTAACAGTTACAACCCTACTACTACAACAAGGATAAAATGCTGGAAAGGGAAACAAAAGATATAAAAGATACAAACTAACACGCCTACAAACTACAAGATGGTCAAGCTCCACAGTTGGAACTCGATCCATTACCACATCCATGCTAAGAATGTAGTATGGAGGAAATGCAACCAATCTCGTGTGCCTTCCAACGCTGCTCCCTATGGACCTCACGAAGCTCAGCATGGATATCATAGAGGACGGCGAGCTCTGGACTCCCCTGGCTGGGTTGCTTCTGGGCGGGAGCGGGAGATGCATAAGCTAGCACTACGGGAATATGAATGCTCATCTTACGGAGAGTGGTGTGGCTAATGGCGGGAGGCGTCTTTTTCGCTGCGGTCACTCCAGTAGGCCTCAACTGAAATTCTCGGGAGACATAGTGAGAAAATGGCTTTAATGGCTCCTCGTGGTGCCGATGAAAGGCTCGTAAAGGTGAATCATAAATATGCATGCCTAGTTGACAACTATACTACCCAAAATGGCATAAGTGTGACGATCCCAAAACACCGTACGACGGTGTTAAGGATAATCATTGGAATATAACACATTAATCATCATTAGCTGAGAATAGATAATAGCAAAAACAGAAAATAGAATAATTTACAACAATTTGACTGCGGAATCAAAATATGTAATAACATCAGAGTACCACAGTGCAGGATACAACTTAGTGCATAAAAGGAAATGATCAGTCTACATCAAGATCACTGGGACATATACATCATAGAGTACATAATAGAAGTAAATCTGTCTACATCGCGATAAGCGGAATCATATACATGAGATACTAATGGAGGAATATCAAATAGCCAAAATACTGAGAAATCTAGTCTTCGCCATACAAGCCAAAAGGTGCACTCCATGCTACAGTGCAAAAGCCAAAATATAACCTGTCACCTTCCACTAGGCTGCCCGTGTGAAAATAAGGGCACCTGTTCGCAAGGTGAAACAAACTACGAGTCAGTCATGGGACTGGTATGAGAAATCTACTTAACTGATTAAACAGCAATAATAAGGCAAATCATAGGACCATGCCACTTTCGTGGAACGGGTTTCTCCAGTAATTGCCAGTGCATGAAATAAAGTAAATATTTTGAACAATGCAATGCTTTTTATAAAAATGAAGCCGTTATAAGACTCAAGTCCCATCACACAATGCAATGCAATGCAAAACGGGGGATAGAGTTTTACCTTATAATGGACAAAATATGTTTAATACGTGTAAAGCAAAATCATTTGATATTATTACTAGTGCATATATGTTTCAAAAGCAAATTCAATTATAAATATCAATCATAGACGGCATAAGTGCCCCATACCACTATGTTGCCATATATAAGTTACAATCAAATCCGCAATTTCGTATTGGAAATTTGGATTCCATCATGAGTCGAGGCCAGGGATGGCTCCTGACCGATTTGAGACATTCTAGCAAATGTCTCAAGACTGCACACTCTGGGCAACCCCCGGATCTTCAGGGTCGGTCCTCCCTTACGTTTGAGATTGGTTATTCCTGAACATACGTTTCCCGGTCCTATCGGACCTATCCATCGGCTCCGTAGAGACCGATATATCCGAGGCACCTCGCATTCCAACATCCGCAAAGGTATAATAAACAAAAATGTCAGGGCTAGTAAAATGCTGGCACCACCCATAGCCAGAAAGAAACGTCGTGCACTCCCTGCAGTCACGATACCGTTTTTGACTCATACCGAGGTGTGAGGCTCGCAAATTAATGTCATACACAAAGCTATGCCCTTTAAGGTCGTGCTTTGATCGTCAACCACAAGACTCTGCTTTTCAACAAAAGCCTTGATCACTGCATCTCCACATGCCACACAGGCAATTCACGCCATGCGACTGATTTCTATCAATATATAACCCCTGAGCTCGT
The DNA here is from genome assembly GCA_030737875.1 of Allium sativum. Taxonomy (NCBI): domain Eukaryota; kingdom Viridiplantae; phylum Streptophyta; class Magnoliopsida; order Asparagales; family Amaryllidaceae; genus Allium; species Allium sativum. The sequence continues at coordinate 807,873,727 of CM060916.1, forward strand.
ACGTCTCAGAGAAGGGCGTTAAGCAAGAGAATAAATTCTCTACCGCCAAACAGATATATATTTAATAAAGATCAATCAACACAGAATAAAATCCAATGTCAGACACACTTCCATTTACAAGTCCGTTCTGGGTCTGAACGAAACCGGAGGCACCTTATTCCTCGTTCCATATGTCCAATACGGAAGAGAGTCCCTCGCACATCCAGAAGATCAACAAGTACATCCAGACCACTACCACTGTAACCTCGTCAAGGGAGCTACCCATCTCAAAGGCATCAGTAGTAATCTACACGATGTGAAGATCACTGGTCTTGCATCATCCTCATATCTTCGACATTTATTCGTCGATCAATTATCTGAAATGAGAATTAACTCGGCCTTTTCAAATAATTGACGTATATTAGAATTCAAATCAATCCTGTCCATGGTTAAAATATTCGACATCCACATTTCAGTTCTTTATATAATTTTCATGTTAAACACATTCAATCACCAAATATCAAGCAAACCAAGTAAAATCAGTTTATTTCCATTCCATATCGCATATAATATTTTATAATGATATATCGCTATTTTTATTTATTTAAAAATAGCTCCATTTAATTAAACGACGTTTCAGGCCGTAACGTGGACCTGGCGCTGTTTTTCTCTAGATTTGATTTACACATTTCTCATTCGATGATTTCCATATCGTTTTTCACTTTAAAAATTTCACTAACGCCTTGAAATTTCAGAAAATTTTGCCATAACCTCCTTTGTACGGGGAGGGGTATGGAAATTTATTGGGTTGTATTAGGCACCCAGTAAATCCTAAAAAGCATGCACATATTTATAGTGATATATTTCGGTGTCCACAGGGAAGTGTGTATAGGTCATAACTCCAAAGAATAAATTCTCATCACCCTATAAATGGTTTTTATGTCTTAATGACTAGAGAGACGTGTTTATTGTCATCTCCAGACCCGTGTGTGGTTTTTATTTATCTGGCAATTTACCAATACATTTTATATAGTCCACATCAGTCTTCAGTTCAATCTGAAATATAGTCATCGCCATACAAGCCTCTCGCTTGTGTGGTATATCTTCAACCTCGTCACATAAGCTCCAAATGCTTATGTGGTATATGATAGGGTATGTTATCTTCAAGAAGTATGCCATGTAGTGTAGTTCAAAATTAATTGTTACTATCCAATGGAATTCACAGGAGTTTATATAGTAATAAAATTGCGTAGCCAACTCATTAAGGCTTGCCTACTTGTCAGGCATGCAAATATATTCTTTACGCAAGAGCCAATGCATTCTCCTGTTCAACATATGTGTATATATATGCAGAACTAAGTTAAAAATAATATTTCTAGCGAACAAATATTTATTTCAACACACGGTTCAAAATATTTATTAGATGAATGTTTTTAGCGAGTAATATACATGATAAAAAAGATATTTTTATCTATCAAACTATTTATTCCGCGCATGAATGTTTTTAGCACTTCATATTCACAATAAAAATGTTAATTTTATTGTTCAATCCTTTTATTCAAACATGAATACTTTTCAACACATGAATATTTTAAATAGTTCAACATAAAATAAAAATGGTATTTTTATCATTAAAAAAAATTATTTGAAACACGAATATTTTATATACTTCATACATAAGATAAAAATGTTATTTTTGGTGTTAAAACAATTTATTTAAAACACTAGTATTTTATATAGTCCATATATATGATAAAAATGCGATTTTTATCTTTCTAAGAATTTATTCAACACATGAATATTATTCAACACACGAATATTTCATATACTTCATACTCATAATAAAAATGTGATTTTTATTATTTAAACAATTCATTCGACACATGAATATAATTCAACACATGAAAATAATTCAAACACATAAATATTACTGAAAATTTAGGCAGCATAATGGTAGGGGGTTTAAAACCGGCACCGTCCCGAGTACGGCTCCTCGCATTACCTTAGGCCTCGCGGCGTTCCATAAGGGGCTTATCTAAATGATCTAAGATCAATTTCATATCATATGAATTTTCCACAACAATTCCCATTTGTTTCAACCACAAACAATTTCTTTTAACCACAAACAATTATTTCCAACCATTCGCATTTCAACTAATTTTCAACCATTCGCATTATCAACCAATTTTCACGCCAATCACAATCAATTCATATTGTCCATGGTCTGTGGATGAGGGGAGTATATATATATATATACGTATATAAATATATTTCATTTCCATTTCAACACATATATGATTTTTACAACGCATGTATAATTTATACATCGCTCATATAACTTATACAATGCTCATATATGAGGTGTACAACGCATATATAATTTATACTTTGCTTATATAATTTACACAATGCATTTCCATTCCATATATGAATTTAGAAGTCTCACATCGATTTTAATCTTTCTGAAATTTGTAGCGAGCTTGGAATATGTTCTAGCTTCTTCTAGAATGTGGATGACATCGCTACGAGTCTGGTGTCTCTGGTTTCACTGGATTTCGACAACATAGCAAAAAAGATATGATTTTTATTTTAAAAACATGATTTTCAACACTTAAAATTGTTATAATCAGTCGAATATATTCTAGGCCGTTACCTCAGCTATTTCTTCAAATCTAGGTTTTGATTTTTAGCACAAACGGTGGCACGATGTTGGAATCAGGTTTGACCATGGCCTATAGCTCAGAGAGGCGCTCAAGCGGAGGTAGGTGGGGTCCCACTCGATGTGACGTGGCAGGCAGGGCGGCGCACTGAAGTGCGTGACTTCGGGGAGCTCGTTCCTTACGATGGAGCGACGAGGGGTGGTGCTCCTTAGGATTTGAAGAGGGAGAGATGATCTTCAAAAAGTTGTTCTGGGGGTGAGGTGTGATTCGAATTGGATTGGCCGGAATATGGATAGGAATGATGGAAAGCTTTTCCGTCGTCGAACAGAAGGGTAACGGGGGTTTTTGATTTTTTTAACAAATTTATATAATGAATGGAATTATTTTATTCGCCGATATTTATATTAATTCAAAAATTAGTGTTTCTCCATACGAACTCCATTTCAAACCCAACGACTGTCGCCCCTAGCTAAATACTCCCATTCCGAACATAATGGAATATGTTTCGTAAGCCCATTCGACTATTACAGTTAGTTATTCTACAAATTAAAATATAACACATTCAAATTTGGATTTGAACGTACATTTTAATTTGTCGGGGCCACATGCTGCTTCTAAAAATTCCCAAAAAAATCAATCTAGCTATGTTGGGACGATACGGTCCCAAAAAATGATTTTGTCGAATTCTGAGACCATTTGAAAAATGGCCATTTTCTGGACGATCTAATTTGACTGAAATCAACCAAACACGTTCTCCTTTGCCACACTCACATATTAATTCCAAAAATTATGGAATTGAAACCTAGCAATAAATTGACATCCCGGATCCAACAAAAGTGGTTTCGTCGAAAACGGAGGTCGTTTGCAACATGTCTATTTTCAAGGGCTATATTTATTCCATAGCGACCATTCTGAAAATTCATTCGGCCATAACTTTTGATTCCCGCTCTGAAATTTCGATTTTTCAGATTCGTTAGAAAGATATTCTTAAACAGATTTAAATATTTTTGGTTTCGCTAAAATCTGTTATATTTTGCATCCTGTACGTTCAGTCAAATTCCGTATTCAAAATTTTAAACTACCGCGCTATTTCTAACTCATTATTTAATTAAAATAAATTATTTCAATTACTCCAAATTCGTTAAAATAGCCAAATTAAAAATTTTAAAGTGGCTCTGATTTTACGGGTTGTTACAATCTCGCCCACTTAAATCTTTTCGTCCCCAAAATGGAAACAACAGTAAAGTAGGAAACAAAACGGATACGGAAAGTGTTGTAAATGTATCTAGCACCGGATTTAGTCAGAGACATCCACTCTGCAATTTTGATAAGCTTGCTTAATGCTTTCATCAGTTTCCCAATTACAGTCTCTGGGATCTCCACTGCCCTTTAACTAATTGAACCTTCTTGTTCCTTAGCTCTTTAGTTTCTTTGCCAATAATCTTTATCGGCTCTTTTCTAACTGCTAATTCTGGAGTAATTTCCAAGTGCTGTTGCGCTGCTTCTTCTACAACAAAATCTGGATCATGCACATGCTTTCTAAGTTGAGATACGTGAAACACATCATGTACTCCAGGCAACCAATCAGGTAACTGAACCTTATAAGAAAGAGTTCCAATTCATTCGAGTATAGGAAATGGACCAATAAATCTAGGCGCCAACTTCCCTGTTTTACCGAATCGGACTACTCCTCTCATCGTAGAAAATCGCAAATAAACATAATCACCAACAGCAAATGCTAAATCTCTTCTTCTTGAATCCGCATAACTTTTCTGTCGGCTTTGAGCTATTTGTAATCGTTTCTTGGTGAAATCGACTTTGTCAGAAGCTTCAGGAATCATATCTGGACCTAATACAAGTCGGTTTCCAGGTTCTACCCAAGATGCGGGAGATCTTCATGGTCTACCGTACAAGGTTTCGAATGGTGACATTGTTAAGCTCGCTTGATAACTGTTGTTGTATGAGAATTCAGTTAAATGCAAGTGGTCCTCCCATGATCCGCCAAAATCTATAACACAAGCCCGCAGTAAATCTTCTAGTATACGGTTCACCCTCTCAGTTTGGCTATCTGTTTGATGATGATAGGCGGTGCTTAGATTCAGCTTCGTTCCCAATTCTGTTTGGAATGCTTCCCAGAATTTGCTAACAAAGATTGGGTCTCTATCACTGACAATGCTAATGGGGACTCCATGCAATTTAACGATGTCTTTGAAATAAACCTGTGCTAGACTTTGGGTGGTTCTATTGGACCTAACAGGTATAAAATGGGCAGTCTTCGTGAAACGATCTACGATCACCCAAATACTGTCATTTACTTTCCTAGTTCGGGGCAAACCATCTATAAAATCCATGGAAATTTGTTCCCACTTCCAATTTGGAATTTACAACGGTTGCAACAATCCGGCCAGTTTTTGTTGGTCGCTTTTGAATTGTTGGTAAGTAGAACACCTACTAACATATAAAGAAATGTCTCTCTTCATCGTCTTCCACCAGAATGTGCATTTGAGATCATTGTACATCTTACTCACTCCAAGATGAATACAAAGTTTGGACTTATGACATGCATCAAGCACTTCTCTTTTGAGCGTAGGGATGCTGGGAACACAGATTCTTCCTTTTAATCTCAGAACTCCCTCACTATCCACTTGGAAACTGGAGACTTCGCCTTTTTGAATTCTTTTGATCACCTCCTTAACAAATTATCGTCTTTCTGAAGAACGGAGATCTTGTCAATTAACGAAGGCGTAATAATAAGATTGGCAATGATTGCAGCTTTTCTGCTGAGCGCATCGGCTACCACATTAGCTTTCCCCGGCGTATACAGGATATCTAGATCGTACGCTGCAAGAAATTCTAGCCAACGATGTTGTCTCATGTTCAAGTCTTTCTATGTGTACAGATATTTCAATGATTGATGAACGGTATATAATTCGAACTTCTCACCCAATAGATAATGTCTCCAGATTTTCAAAGCAAATGCGATGGCTAGTAATTCAAGATCATGAGTTGCATAGTTCTTCTCATGGGGCTTCAACTGACGGCTAGCATAAGCGAGTAATTGGCCTCTTTGCATTAATACTGCACCAAGACCTCTAATAGAAGCATCCGTCTAGACCGTCAAATCCTGATTGCCATCGATTATCGTTAATACTGGAGCAGTTGTCAATTTTAATTTCAGCTCTTGGAAAGCTGCCTCACATTCTGGAGTCGACTTAAATCTTTCATGCTTCTTTGTAAGCTTTGTTAATGAACCGGATATCTTCGAAAAATCCTTGATGAATTTCCGATAATAACTAGCCAATCCCAGAAAACTTCGGACTTCTATGGGTGTAGTAGGCTGCTTCCAATCTTGAATTGCTGTAATTTTGCTTGGATCTAAAGAAATTCCATTCTTTGATAAGATGTGGCCAAGGAACTTCACTTCATCTTGCCAGAAGATACATTTAGAGAATTTAGCTTTGAAGACATTCTTTCTCAGAATCCCCAACACTTGTTCTAAATGTTTTTCATGCTCGCTTTCTAACTTAGAGTAGATTAAAATATCATCGATGAATACCAGAACAAATTTATTCAAGACTTCTCTGAACACTCTATTCATTCAATCGAAGAAGTAAGCTGGAGCATAACACAAGCCGAACGCCATTACTAACCACTCATAAAATATGTTTGGACCTCTGAAAGCTGTCAAAGGAACACATTCTTCAGTAATTTTCAGTTGATGGAAACTTATAGTTAGGTCCACTCTGGAAAATACTCGCGCTCCATTCAATTGATCCAACAAATCATCGATGCGGGTTAATGGATATTTGTTCTTGAGCGTCTGTTTGTTGAGGTCTCGGTAATCAACACACAATCGGAGAGTACCGTCTGACTTAGAAACAAACACTACAGCTGCACCCCAATTAGAAAAGCTAGGTTTGATCAGACCCTTCCATAGCAATTGAGGAGTTTGATCACCCAATTCTTCTTTTTCTTTTAGTGTCATTTTTCGAATTGAATGTACTACTGGCTTGGCATTCGGAATTAGACAGATCCTGAATTCAATTTCTCTTTGCGGAGGTAAGCTTTCAACTTCTTCAAACACATCCGCATAGTTTTTAACGATAGGAATCTTCTCTAACAAAGTGGAAATAACTTCTAGCGCAAACCAAAACTCTTTCCAATCGGTTTCTGAGCCACGGCTTGGTATAGTAATATGCCTAAGCTATGTTTTAATCTTTACTTCTCTTTCGGCACATCTTACTTCGCCCTCGTATTTGGTTGACCAGTCCAGTTCAAGTATGATATCAAATTTGGAAAAGTTCATGACGATCAGATCAAAAGAAAACTTGTAACAAGAATAAGAAACTGACACTCTACAATATAGGCTGAGAACAATAGATCCTCCTATCGGATTATGAACTCTAAATGATTCTTTAAGCTTTCTTAATTTTAACTTTAACTTTAACTTTTTAACAGTGTCACTTGCAATAAAACTTTGTGATGCACCAGTGTCAAATAGTACAAAAACAGGAATATTTTTAATAGTAAGGGTACCTCCCAAAACATCGGGTTTACCTGCTCCAGGAGAAGCAGCTGGCGGGTTTACCTGCTCCAGGAGAAGCAGCTGGCGGGTTCACCCCGTCATATACATGTGCAACCTGTGAATTCTTCATCAAAGGACAATTCCTTCTGATGTGCCCCGTCTGGTGGCAGTTAAAGCACTTACTAGAGATGCGGGGTTCTAACTTGAGCTTGCTTGGGTGATCTTCTGCCACTTCGGAGCGGTGCATACATTGGAGTAATGGCCATCTTGACTGCAGTTCTAACAACGTCCCCTGGGTAGCCTATTTTTTTATGGCTTGGCATTTACTGTTGTGTTGCTAGATTCTGGCTTCCTTCCAGAAGTCTTGCGCTTGTTTCCCCCTTGATTCTTGGCACGGTCTATTTTCATGTTCCTCATATCCAGGCTCTCCTAATTGCATGCCATATCCACCATCTCGGCGAATGTAAGATTAACGTGGCTCATTGCCCTATCCTGATACCTGCGCTAAAGTCCATGGATGAACCTCTTATTCTTCGCCTTAACAGTTTGAACAAGCTCTGGAGCGTAGCGGGATGGCTGAGTGAATCTGTTGAGGTACTCCTGGATGGTGCGATCTCCTTGTTGGAGATTGGCAAACTCATCATGCAAGCGCTCCATCTCTTGCTCTGGAATGAACTTCTCTTTGAACAGTATTTTGAATTCATTCCATGTCATCACTACCTCTTCCTCATTCAAGGTGATGGCTTCCCACCATAGTTGGGCCTCATCTTGCAATAGCCAAGCACCCATAAAGCTTTTCCTATGATCCTCAAGACATATGCCCCTGAAGATCTTCTCACATGTTTACAAATAACCCAAGGCTTCAATTGCAGTACCGGTGCCCGAGAATGGCTTGCCTCCAAGATTCTTATATGTCTTTCCCACTCGGTCTAAATCAAACTGTCGTGGGGGCGGTGGTGGCTGAATCAAAGGCTCTGGGACAACAGGAATATTCCCCCGCCCTCCTCCTCGGCCTCCTCTAGCTCTAGCTGCTCGGGTAGCCATCTAAGTCAAGTTCTGTACAAGCAAGAAAAGAGTCCGGCCATAGAAATGATAATTTTAAGATATAGTAAAAGCAGAAGAATATATGGAAATATAACGATGTACTATCAAATTATTTTGCTACTCTGCTTATCTCATTCTAGGACATTACTAATCCTATCTCTAATGAGCTACTTGCCTTAGAACACTACTAATTCTATTTTGACGAGGTGTTTAATGTGTTTAATTCCAGAACTAAGATTAACCAAAGCTCTGATACCACCTGTGACGATCCCAAAACCCCATACGATGGTAATAAGGATAATCATCGGAATATAACACATTAATCATCATTAGCAGAGAACAAATAATAGCAAAAACAGAAAATAGAATAATTTACATCAATATGACCGCGGAATCATAATATGTAATAACATCAGAGTAGCATAGTGCAGGATACAACTTAGTGCATAAAGGAAATGATCAGTCTACATCAAGATCACTGGGACATATACATCATAGAGTACATAATAGAAGTAAATCTGTCTACATCGCGATAAGCGGAATCATATACATGAGATACTAATGGTGGAATATCAAATAGCTAAAATACTGAGAAATCTAGCCTTCTCCATACAAGCTAAAAGGTGCGCTCCATGCTGCAGTGCAAAAGCCAAAATATAACCTGTCACCTATCACTAGGCTGCCAGTGTGAAAATAAGAGCACCCGAGTTCGCAAAGAGAAACAAACTACAAGTCAGTCATGGGACTGGTTTGAGAAATCTATTTAACTGATTAAACAACAATAATAAGGCAAATCATAGGACCGCGCCACTTTCACGGAACGGGTTTTCTCCAGTGATTGCCAGTGCATGAAATAAAGTAAATCATTTGAACAACGCAATGCATTATATAAAAATGAAGCCGTTATAAGACTCAAGTCCCATCACACAATGCAACGCAAACCAGGGGATAGAGTTTTACCTTATAATGGCCAAAATATGCTTAATACGTGTAAAGCAAAATCATTTGATATTATTACTAGTGCATATATGTTTTAAAAGCAAATTCAATCATAAATATCAATCATAGACGGCATAAGTGCCCCATATCACTATGTCGCCATATATAAGTTACAATCAAATCCGCAATTTCGTATTGGAAATTTGGATTCCATCGTGAGTCGAGGCTAGGGATGGCTCCTCTCTACTTCAAGACACTCTAGCAAATGTCTCAGGACTGCACACTCTGGGCAACCCCTGGATCTTCAAGGTCGGTCCTCCCTTATGTTTGAGGATTTGTTATTCCTGAACACACGTTTCCCGGTCCTATCGGAACTATCCATCGGCTCCGTAGAAACCGGCATGTCCGAGGTGCCTCGCATTCCAACATCTAAAAAGGTATAATAAACAAAAATGTCAGGGCTAGTAAAAAACTGGCGCCACCCTTAGCTAGAAAGAAACGTCGTGCACTCCCTGCAGTCACAATCCCTTTTTGACTCATACCGAGGTGTGAGGCTCGCGAATTAACGCCATACACAAAGTTATGCCCTTTAAGGTCGTGCTTTGATCATCAACCACAAGACTCTGTTTTTCAACAAAAGCCTTGATCACTGCATCTTCGCATGCCACACAGGAAATTCACGCCATGCGACTGATTTCTATCGATATATAACCCCTGAGCTCCTACGTCTCAAAGAAGGGCGTTAAGCAAGAGAATAAATTCTCCACCGCCAAATAGATATATATTTAAAAGTCCGTTCTGGGTCTGAGCGAAACCGGAGGCACCCTATTCCTCGTTCCATATGTCCAATACGGAAGACAGGCCCTCGCACATCCGGACGATCAACAAGTACATCCAGACCATTACCACTATAACCTCGTCAAGGGAGCTACCCATTTCAAAGGCATCAGTAGTAATCTACACGATGTGAAGATCACCGATCTTGTACCGTCTTCATGTCTTTGACATTTATTCGTCGATCAATTATTTGAAATGAGAATTAACTTGGCCTATTCAAACAATTGACGTGTATTAGAATTCAAATCAATCCTGACCATGTTTAAATTATTCGACATCCACATTTCAGTTCTTTATATAATTTTCATGTCAAACACATTCAACCACCAAATATCAAGCAAACCAAGTAAAATCGGTTTATTTCCATTCCATATCGCCTATAACATTTTATAACGATATATCGCTATTTTTATGTATTTAAAAATAGCTCCGTTTAATTAAACGATGTTTTAGGCCATAATGTGGCCCTGGCGTTGTTTTTCTCCAAATTTGATTTACACATTTCTCAAAATCTAACTGTCGGATCTTAATGAAGTTAATTCCATTGGAAAGACCCCTCCAAAGGAACCCAACGGTTCCGGTTTCGGGGAAAATCCGATGGTTGGATCTCTCGATATAATCGTTTGAAGTTACGATTTCAAAACACGAACTGCAACATCGTTATTCGTTTTATTTAATTTATGTTTATATATATATATATATATCATTCTCGCGTTGTTTTTATTCAGATTTGAATTAAACATTTCACACAATCCAACCGTTGGATCCTTACAAATTTTATATCGTTGGAAAGATTTTTCCAAAGCGAACCCAACGGTTTCGATTTCGGGAAAATCCGATGGTCGGATTTCTCGGTATAATCGTTTAAAGTTATGATTCCAAAACACGAACTGTAGCTGCGCGATTCATTTATTTTAGTTTATATATATATATATATATATATATATATATATATGATTCATTCGACGATTTCCATATAGTTTTTCACTTCAAATATTTCACTAACGCCTTTAAATTTCAGAAAATTTTGTCATAACTTCCTTTGTACGGGGAGGGGTTTGGAAATTTATTGGGCTGTATTAGGCACCCAATAAATCCTAAAAAAGCATGCACATATTTATTGTGATATATTCCGATGTCCATAGGGGAGTGTGTATAGATCATAACTCCAGAGAATAAATTCTCGTCACCCTATAAATGGTTTTTGTGCCTTAATGACTAGAAAGACGTGTTTATTGTCATCTCCAGACCCGTGCGGGGTTTTCATTTGTTTGGCAATTTACCGTTACATTTTATATAGTCCACATCATTCTTCAGTTCAATCTGAAATATAGTCATCGCCATACAAGCCTCTCGCTTGTATGGTATATCTTCAACCTAGTCACATAGGCTCCAAATGCTTATGTGGTATATGACAGGGTATGCTATCTTCAAGAAGTATGCCATGTAGTGTAGTTCAAAATTAATTGTTACTATCCTGTGGCGACGTTTATTATTTCACACAGAACAACCAGCACTTCGCATCCAATGGCATTCACAGGAGTTTATATAATAATAAAATTGCGTAGCGAACTCATTAAGGCTTACCTACTTGTCGAGCAAGAAAATATATTCTTTACTCAACCGCCAATGCATTCTCCTGTTCAACATATGTATATATACATATATACATATATATATATGTGCAGAACTAAGCTAAAAATAATTTTTCTAGCGAACAAATATTTATTTCAACTCACGGTTCAAAATATTTATTCAACACATGAATGTTTTTAGCGAGTCGTATACATGATAAAAATGATATTTTTATGGATCAAAATATTTATTCCACACATGAATGTTTTTAGCACTTCATATTCACAATAAAAATGTTAATTTTATTGTTCAATCCTTTTATTCAACACATGAATATTTTAAATAGTTCATACATATAATAAAAATGATATTTTTATCGTTAAAACAATTTATTTGAAACACGAATATAACTTCATACATTAGATAAAAATGTTATTTTTGGTGTTAAAACAATTTATTTAGAACACTAGTATTTTATATAGTCCATATATATGATAAACATGCGATTTTTATCTTTCAAAGAATTTATTCAACACGTGAATGTTATTCAACACATGAATATTTCATATACTTCATACGCATAATAAAAATATTATTTTTATTATTTAAACAATTTATTCGACACATGAAAATAATTCAAACACATAGATATTACTGAAAATTTCGGCAGCATAACGGTAGGGGGTGTAAAACCGGCACCGTCTCGAGTATGGATCCTCGCACTACCTTAGGCCTCACGGCGTTCCATAAGGGGCTTATCTAAATGATCTAAGATCAATTTCATATCATATGAATTTTACACAACAATTCCTATTTGTTTCAACCACAAACAGATTCTTTCAACCAAAAACAATTATTTCCAACCCTTCGCATTCCAACTAATTTTCAACCATTCGTATTATCAACCAATTTTCACGCTAATCTCAATCAATTCATATCGTCCATGGTCTGTGGATGAGGGGAGTGTGTGTGTATATATTTCATTTCCATTTCATCACATATATGATTTTTACAACGCATGCATAATTTATACATCGCTCATATAACTTATACAACGCTCATACATGAGGTGTACAATGCATATATAATTTATAATTTGCTTATATAATTTATACAACGCATATTCATTCCATATTTGAATTTAGAAGTCTCACATTGATTTTAATCCTTCTTAAATTTGTAGCGATCTCAGAATACGTTCTAGCTTCTTCTATAATGTGGATGACATCGCTGCGAGTCCGGTGTCTCTGATTTCACTGGATTTCGATAACATAGCAAAAACATATGATTTTTATTTATAAGACATGATTTGCAACACTTAAAAGTGTTATAATCAGTTGAATAGGATGTTACCTAGCTATTTCTTCAAAACTAGGTTTTGATTTTTAGCACAAACGGTGGCACAATGTTGGAATTGGGTTTGGCCACTCCTAGAGCTCGGAGAGGCACTCAGGCGGAGATAGGTGGGTCCCACTCGATCTGACGTGGCAGGCGGGGCGGCGCACTGAAGTGTGACTTTGGGGAGCTCGTTCTTGATGATGGAGCGACGAGGGGTGGTGCTCCTTATATGGATTTGAAGAGGAGGAGATGATCTTCAAAAAGTTGTACTGGGACGAGGTGTGATTCGACGTGGATTGGCCGGAATATGGATGGGAACAATGGAAAGCTTTTCCGTCGTCGAGCAAAAGGGTAACGGGGTTTTTTGATTTTTTTTAAATTTAATTACTAAATGGAATTATTCTATTCGTCGATATTTATATTAATTCAAAAATTAGTGTTTCTCCATACGAACTCCATTTCAAACCCAACGACTATCGCCCCTAGCTAAATACCCCCATTATGAACCCAATGGAATATGTTTCGTAAGCCCATTCGACTATTACAGTTAGTTATTCTTTAAATTAAAATATAAAACATTCAAATTTGGATTTGAACGTACATTTTAATTTGCCAGGGCCACATACTGCTTCTAAAAATTCCTAAAAAATAAATCTAGCTATGTTGGGACGATACGGTCCCAACAAAACTAGTTTCGTCGAATTCTGAGACCATTTAAAAAATGGTCATTTTTGGGTCGATCCAATTTGACTGAAATCAACCAAACACATTTTCCTTTGCCATGCTCACATATAAATTCCAAAAATTATGGAATTTGAAACCTAGCAATAAATTGACATCCCAGATCCAACAAAAGTGGTTTCATCGAAAACGGAGGTCATTTGCAAAATGTCTATTTTCAAGGGCTATATTTATTCCATAGCGACCATTCTGAAAATTCATTCGGCCATAACTTTTGATTCCCGCTATGAAATTTTGATTTTTCAGATTCGTTAGAAAGATATTCTTAAATAGATTTAAATATTTCTCGTTTCGCTAAAATCCATATTATTTTGCATCCTTTACGTTTAGTCAAAGTCCGAATTCAAAATTTTAAACTACCGTGCTATTTCTAACTCATTATTTAATTAAAATAAATTATTTCAATTACTCCAAATTCGTTAAAATAGCCAAATTAAAAATTTTAAATTGGCTCTGATTTTCCGGGTGTTACAATAAGTGTCGCGACACTCCAAAGGGTAGATCTGCTCCAAGATTCCCGTCTTTGGGATGATGTTGTGTTGAATAATGCACACAACTAAACGAGAAATAAGTCGCAGGTTGGCAGTGGCCTAAACTCCAGGGGCTTCAAGGAAGATGCACTCAAGGATATGTAGGTTGTTCATCTCAACGACTTCTAACTCAGCTCAGACCGCTGAGACACCCAAAATCTCCGCCAAATCATTGTCAATGCGGGTGCTTATGACCTTGGATTGGATGACACAAGCCTCATCATTGAAATCAGCATCCATCTGAGCATCGAAGAGGCGAATGCAGTGCGGATAATATTCATGCTCGAAGGTATCGAAGTGTAGGATCGGTGCCAGGCCTGCGGCAGTCGAACAGCTCCTCTAAATGAAAAGGGAGGAAATCAGCGAACTTCATCGATTGGCCATTGTGAAAATCATAATTCGCCATAGCCAAATTGCATTGAATCTTCTCCTCGCTGCAATCTAGCCACACAGCCTCCTAAGGTGTGATGCCGGGATATTGAGCGACGACATTTCAAGGAGGGGCCATAGAGGAAATGGAGAATTGGAAAAAAATACATTGCAGATCTGGAGTATGATAGGGTTGAGATCTACGCTAGATGATTTCAGTGGAAATTACAGGAAAAATGGAGTGAGCGATGCTTGGGTTGGAGTTTGGGAAGGAGGAGGGTTTAAGTTTGTTGAAAAATGGAGGTGGGGAGGAAGAAGTCGGTTGGAACGATACATACATATACATATACATATATATATCGTTCCGACGTCATTAGGGTCGGCCTCCAGGTTGCGCCTGGGTGCCTAGCGGTCGACCTAGCTCTAATCGCTTAGTGATTGACAACTTTCCCGTAAATGGGCACGACATGAACTTTGGCTCCACGGCCCATTTCAATTTATAAAACTTACAACAAAAATCCTTATAACACCGTATCGACTTCCAAACCCCAATCGAAATCTCGTGTTGATATCCACCATTAGTCAAGTCAAGAATTAAATTTCTAAACGCCATTTACCCATCTCCGAACAGCTGCGACCACTAAACGAACGAACGAATTTTCGAGTAGAAAATCAACTAGAAATCCGAAATTAAAACGGATTTTCCCCTTACCTAGCTAACAAATAAATAAACGATTCGCAAATCAAATATCCCAAAATAAAAACGAATTTTTTTTCCTTAGCCTTTTCAAGAGAAAATTTAAAACATTTTTCGAAATTGATTTATTTATTATAAACTAAAGGATTTGTAGTATAAAACCATTTGATTATTATTTATGTTCTAGTTTATATTACTAATTGGAAAACCTTTTCGCATTCCAAGGCATCGGGATTTTAAAATTTTGAAAGGATTAATTGTGATAATTTCAGTAAATCATCCAATATATATAAAAGAGGAATACTAAAAATCACAAGGAATGGGAGTTAAATATTTTAAGTTTTGAGGCATATTCCTTATCGTTTCCAATTTCCTTCTTTTTACCAACTGAATTTATTTATTAAAATTAGACAAAACCCTAACAATTCTGAAATGTGAGTAGATTTAAAATTTTGAAACCATATTTTTATAAAACTATTTTCAAAACCATAGTTTTTCAACTTTCAAAATCCGTTTTATTTTGCTAAAGTTGTTTTAAAAATGGAAATTTCTTCGAATACAAGACCAAGGACTCAAATGAATATTCCCAACAAAAGAATATCCGGAATTTTGATGATGTATCAAATAGATATACCTCGTAATTATATTTCTGGACAGATAAGACATATTAGCACGAATTTCCTGTTTCAGACCAAGAAAAGGTCATTGATTGGAATCACCAATGAGACCAAAAACTAGAAATTGCAAGTATCTCAGTCATTGCTTGATTTTCGTCCAGTCTCCAAACTCAAATCCACGGGATTCACCATATGCCATCCTCATGCTCTCCACAACGAAATTGCCAACGTACTGTGGGATAAGATAGAATCGACTAGAAATTCAAACTCGACATATTTAAAACTCTCAATCGATTAAGGCCCATGTTAAATAAATAGGTCCATGACTATTTCATCGTCTAAATAATTTAAAGTCGAGTAAGAAAGATGAAGAAAATAGAAAAGAAAATCATGTATGCTCTCTCACGAGTCCTAATTTAACTAATTCCTTTGATCGTCTAACCAAAGCTCTGATACCAAATATAAAACCCCACACTCTTTTGAGCACAAATTTCGATAAAAAACCGAAACTCAAACCCATCCAAGCATGGAGCATATGAATTTGGTACCTACAAACAAAGGAGCATGAGCATAATCAGAGTACAATAAAATAACTCGTAGCGAAAACGAAATAGGATAGACTAGTATCAACTCGGGTAACTACCTTATAATAGTATGTCACTACGTTAATACCGAGCATGAGAGAGAACGAGAACTGAAAACCATACTTGAACACCTATGGAAACCAGACCTTCTCGAGATAACCTGGGAGTTGTAATTAGGAGGGGGTCAGAACAATAAGTTATGTTGAGCAGAAAAAGTATAACATTGTCTACAATACACAAATGTATTCCATTTGGTTTAACCAGAAACATATGTCTAACAAGGCTGGTAATTATAACCTAACCTTATAAACACTTACGCATGACAATACCCTAAACATTTTCCAACGATATTGTAATACTAAGAAAGAACCTTTTATGCATAAGTATGAAGACTTCTAAACCACCACTCAACTACAACTAAAACTAAGAGGCGGGCTTTCCAACTACCAAAACTATATAAGAAGGTATATTATGATATTTATATAGCCACTTAATAGCCTCGCTACCAATTTGGTATAAGGGTGGACCCTACCGATACTTAAGACCCAAGGCGGATCCTTCGATCAATTAAGGCCTTTTAAGTGGTTTAGTCTGACTAATATAGGACACTAACTACATATCTTACTAGTACTAGGCTTCCATCATTAATGCAATTAAACTCATGACATGCATAAGGCGAGAGATGGTAAGTAGCTACTTAAGACCAGTCAGATAGGTAGACGTCGTACGCCATTTAAGACATCCCTATGGTGGAGTCCTCGTTACCATCTAGTTGATATTATTGGATAATCTCCCAAACACTTAATACTTTCCCTTTGGATAGGTTGACCAATGATACCTCCATAGTGTTCATTTAAAGCCTATTCCTCGGGTGGACCCTCAACCCCAGCCAGTTAAGACCCTAGGAAAGCGGTCTAATCGTGGAGATTATCAAACTCGTACCCAATCAGCCTTTAATGCTTTCATGTATGGGAGGTGGGCTATGTGATAACTTAATACCTTTTCAAAGGTGGATCTAACCACTTAAGACCTTAATTCCCAAAGCAAACCACGTAATTTAATTATTTCCTTTTTGGTTGTTTCTTTTGGATGGGAGGAAGACCCTACAGCCACTTAAGACCTCGCTTATGAAGCAAACCTCAAATTTGGAAATAATCTGCATTACGCAAACTAATGATTATCACGGGTTCCTATAGTCAATGATGTCTCACATCATTTGGACATATATTCGACTGTTGGAAAGTGCAGACTTCTGCCGAGTAAGGCAACTAACCTCGCATCATTAACCTACTAAGTTCAATCCTAATTTCTAAATATTTTAATTCTAGATTAACTAGAATAGAATAAGAAAACCTATACATTTCATGTCCTACGATGTTTAATTAATTCTTTCCTTATTGGACTTAGTATTTAAAACGACAACCAATACCGATTTATCCCCTTTTAATTCCGTTTGTTGTTATTTATTAGGGTTATTGCCATTTATGACCATAACAGTCATATTTTTTTCTAAGGCACTAATTAACCCTTAAATTCCATTTATTTCCATTAGTTATAATTAATGTCATTTATAAACCTAACGGTCGTAGTTTTCTAAGACATTAATTAACAATTAAATGTCCTTATTATATTAGTCCCTTATTATTCTAATCTAATTATTGTAACTTCTTAAATCTTTATATTTTATTTTAACTTGATTCATTCTTGTTGTACATATATATTTATATGTTTATAAGAATTATTTATTTCTCAAATTGGAGTTACAATTCCTATTCCTAGTCATCACATTTAAGTTGTAACCATTTAGGCATAACTACCTAATTCAATTTATTTTCCCCAAATCAACAATGGTTACAATAGCTATTATTACTTTATGACCTGATTTATAGCAAATCAATCACATTTATTGCTACGTTGACCATAATATATATTTCCATTTAATATGTATTCTACTTGCACATGTTGTTCCGAAAAAAAAATTGGCACGACCGACGGGGTTGAGTGGACCCCTACCACTTTTACTAATGTACCAGGGAAAAGAAGAGTTACAACACACACTAGATTACAGAGAAACACGGTACATTAATAACTAGAAAATGACAAAGGAAAACACATATTAACAAGACCATTAATAAAGCAGGTTATCAAGGATGCCAGGGTCAAACGTGAAGTTTAAAAGCATTAATCCATTCCTGAGCTCCATTCTGAAAGCATTTCTGAAATGCACATTAGTCTTTGCATTTGCTTGATTAAAAATCCGCACATTTATTTCTTTCCATACTAAATACACGTATTTCTTCATAACATAACACAACAGTCTACCCTTGAGTTTCTTTCTGCTGGTCAGATTAGCAATTCTCCTCCATTCTATTTGATTATCTTATGTTACTCGCCTACAACCTATGACACCTATAGTCTCTTTCCATATTTGAAATGTCTTTGTGCAGGAAAAGAAAAGGCGTTCAAGGGTTTTTGGAAGTTCACCACACATCTTGCATAATAAATCATCAACATTCCTCTTTCATGCAAACGAACTTTAGTACATAGGGCTCTATTGATAACTTTCCGGAGAAAAAAGTTCTCTCTAGCATGATTATCATTACTCCAAATTTTCTTGCTCCACTTACAAGAGATCGTGCCAGTAATCCCAACCATATGATTATAGATTATTTTAGTCTCATAGCTCTTGTTCCTTGCTCCACATTGAACATTGTCTTCATTCAAATCATGAATAATCATAGCCTTAGATTTATTCCACAATGTATTAACAGCGTGAACTGAGGAATTAGGTAAAATAAGAGAGTTTTCAATAATGAAATCACTTACTTTCGCATTCATGCTAACTCCAGACAGTTCCAACTATAAATTCGAAAAGGAATTGCAAAGAAGAAGACCATGCTCCAACCAAGGGTCATACCAAACTTTAGCTTGAGAGGACTGCTTAATATTGTATTTGATGACAGGCAATACCTTAGGTCTTAGTTTGAATACGCATCTCCAAGTCAAGCTAATTTTTTGTGGTTGTTGCATCACCCAAAAGTCCTTGTTCTTCATAATGTACTTCTTGGACCAATCAACCCACGAACTATCGTTACAGTTTAGAAATTTATCCATGTGCTTCATGAATGCAGTCGTATTGCAGATGATCAAGTTAAGTTAAGCCCCAACCTCCTTTGCTTATTGGTTTTTCTACCACTTTAAAAGCAATATGAGCTAGATAATTGCCATCACTCTTTCCCTTCCAAAGAAATCTCATGCATGCAGAACTTATCATTCTCATGAGCTTACCTGGCAGTATAAATATCCTAGCCAAGTACACTTGCAAAGAGAAAACAACCGATTTAATGAGGGTTAATCTTCCAGCTTGGCTTAGAAGCCTAGTTGTCCACGAGTTAATTCTTGATGTTATCATGCTAAATAGAGGCATACATTGGTTAATTGTTATTTTGGCAGTGGAAAGAGGCACTCTAAGGTAGATAATAGTTCCAATTCTGTTGTGTAAACCTATCTTAGTGCATATGGCATTCTGAGCACTCTCACTTAAGCTTGCAGCCATCATATCATACTTTTCCAAATTAACTTTCAGGCCAGACATCAGGCATAAGCTATAAAGAGTTTCAAAAATAGAGTTAATAGTTTCACTGTTAGGAGAACAGAAAATTACGAGATCATCGGCAAACATTAGAGAGGAGATCCTTGGTTCATAGCATTTTGGGTGAAGTTTAAAATGACCACTGTCAAATTTACTATTGAGCATTTAGTTTAATAACTCCATTACAATGATGAATAAGTAAGCTGAAATGGGGTCACCCTACCTTATTCCCTGTTTACTCCCAAAGTAACCAATAGCTGACCCATTGACAAGTATCGAAAAGTTGGAAGTGGAAATACATGAGTGAATCCACACAATGAAGTTGGGAGGGAAATTCACAAAACCCAAAATTCTCACTATAGTGTCCCATTGCAGATTATCGAAAGCTTCCATTATGTCAAGTTTAAACATCACTCTGGGAGATACATTCTGGTTTGAGTAGCCATTGAGCAATTCATGTGATAGCAGTACAATATCAAGAATACTATGGCCAGGTAGGTTAGCAGCTTGATTGGGTGAGATTATAGAAGGAAGAACTATTTTTAGTCTAGTAGCAATTAACTTTGAAATGCACTTGTAGATAGTATTACAACATGAAACTGGTCTAAAGTCAGAGACTTTAGTTGCATTTTTTACTTTGGGAATTAAAGCAATGTTAGTGTTATTGAAACTCTTAATCATTCTGAAATTTCTGAAGTAATTTTTGATAGCATTACATACCTCTTTGTGAATAACGGGCCAGCATGAGTAATAGAACTGAGCGTTAAATCCGTCAAGTCCACTCAAGGAGTTTCTATTCAAAGAAAACATAGCAACCTTTATCTCTTCATCAGTTATTTCCTCTTTAAGAAACTGGAACTGATTGTCAGATAGCTTAGGGAGTAAATAAGGATTAACTCTGTCCAACTCAGGTATGAAGTTGCCCTTATTTCCAAGCAGATCAGAAAAGTGAGACAGAAAAGCATCTTCAACTTTAGCTTGAGCGGTAGCCAAGTTCCCATTATTATCAATTATACTAGTCATGTTTTCCCTACATTGCTTGTCTTTTAAGGAAGCATGGAAGTATGCACTATTTTTTCTCCCTCAAGCTTCCATTTTATCCTAGCTTTTTGCCTCACCACTGCATCTTTATTAGTGAGGGGATTCAGAAATTGTTTATGTAACTCAGTTTCTTGAGAGGAGAATGTGATGTTGGAGAGATCCAGCATCATTTGAGTTTGAATTTCCTATAGCTTGTGTCTCCAGATAGTACTTTGATTTGCTCCATTCCCAAATTTCATTTTAGCCTAAGACTTCAGTTTCTGTTTTGTTGCTTTAAGTTTCTCCTGCAATATAGAAAGGGGGTTACCAAAAACAGGTCTCTACCAAACTTCAATGAAAGTTTCCATGAAGTCTGGTTCACTGACCCAAACATTACAAAATTTGAAACTAGAGGGATTTTTCATGTCCATACCACTGAGATTGAGGATGATAGGGGAATGATCAGAGAGGAAGGGTGGTGGTATAGAAGAAATGGAAGGCCAAGTGTTGAAGGTTAAAGGGTTGCAAAAAGCATGGTCAATGAAGGTAAAGTTCCGGGTCCCTGTCTACTGCTGTTGCTCCAAGAGAATGGAAGACCAGTTCTCTTAATGTCAGTGATATTGGCAGCATGCATATCATTTTTGAGAGGCAGGATTTCAGTGAGTGATAAAGTGTTACCTCCATTTTATGAGAGACATCAAAGCAACAATTGAAGTCTCCAAGAATTAACCAAGGCAAATTGGGTTAGGATAGAGTTGGAAGACAGTCTAGCATTGTTTGTCTTACTTAAAGAGAATTGGCAGCATAGACAAAGGTGATGAGGAATGTATTTTGGCTTGAGAGGTCAGTGGATTGACAATGAATGAATTGAGAGGAGGAAATAAGCTTTGTCATCCTTATAGTTGCAGGGTTAAAAAGGATTAAAATCCTTTCATATGGGGCTTAAGTTAAGTTGTGGAGATAAGACCAATAGGGGTTTATATAGTTTGCAGCTCTCTCTGTCAACTCCTGGTTTAGTTTGGTCTCAAGTATTGCAAGAATATTGAGCTTATTTTCTGCTATCAAAACTTTACACTGATTCAGCTTGGTGTCATTATGACATCCTCTGACATTCCATACTCCAACTGTTTTCATAATTGATTAAATAGTTGGAGGGATAAGGGGACAATGTTTCATACTCCTTAGTGGATACTGATGAGGTACATACACAGGAGTCAAAAAATTCTTACTTTTGGAAGTGATACAAGGAGTGGAGAAGGAGTCTGGAGGTGGTTGCTTGTATGATGAAGGTGGTTTCAGGTGACAATATTGCTTTGGTTTTGAAGGGGAGGTTTGAGTAGATGAAGTGTCCTTGGTTATATTTGGCTCAATGAGGAATGAAATAGACGTAGGAGGTTGCATGGAAGTTTTGAATTGAATTTGAGTGGGGCTTTGGATTTCTGTCACTTTAATGGAGTTATTAAATGAAGAGTTGAAACCTCCAACACTATTAAAAGCAACATATTGTTTCCTGCATTTCAGAGACATTCCCAACCACTTTAACCACTTGAGTTTTTTTACTCTCATGTTGTTTACTATAGTATTCATCTTCACATCCCTTAATGACTATTTCTTTAATCATGTTAGAAATGAATTGCTCCTCCCCTTCATCATCAACTTCAATCACCTCTGCATACACACACACACATACACACACACACACACACACACATATATATATATGTATATATATATATATGCGGTCAACGTAGTTAATATGTTTTTGTCTTATTATTATATTCAAATGCTTTGGCCTAAGCTAACGACCAAAACAATCCTTTTATGCTCAATCTTAAGATTCCAAACATCATAAAAAGGTCAAAACTAAAATTATTGTAAATTATGCCATAAAATATTTTAAAGGGGATCAACATATTTCGAATCATAAGAAATATATATAATATATGTTTTTGGAATGGTTGATGTAAACTATGTATAAACATACATAAATCTATGTTTGTCTATTAATTTACATAACCCTTTCTTTTTAGGCTATTTGTACATATTTCTTATTGATTTCAAATAACGTCTTTTTTATTGAAAAAGACCAAAAAGGCATATTTACAATAAGCAAGTTAAAACCCAAACAAACTGAACACTAACAGACTTATATTTTTTTAACAAAACTTAAATTAACCACAAATCAACACCAAAACTACAGATTGTGAATAAAACTTCACTACGCCATAAGTGGGCATATTCGACACTAATGTGTGTGCATTGCAAGAAAATCATTGCAAAATCTATGCTTTCTTTGATCTTCTGCAATAATATCCATATGTTATTGCATTAGACGTGAATGCATTGTTGCAGTGGGAATTCTAGTGTTTTGACGAGCAACACCAATTAAAAGCATAGTTTTACATATATACAATCCAGCTCATTAATCTGTGTTATCAGCATAAACAAAGCCCCAGCCGTAGATGCATGATTAATCCAACGGTTTAAACCAATCCATGCTTCCTATCTAAACATTACCCATCATCTAGTCAATGACAGCCACCTCATTGCATTCTTTTGCTATGTGAAACTTTCGCGCGATCTTCCCCTTTACGAAATAATTTAAAAATGGTCTGGTCATAAATCATTCTTCTTCTTCTCTTTCATCTAATCGTTCTTTCCTCTTTTTACTATTGACAAAAAATTAAACCTAAATTCACATCGATCCAAATTTAATTCCTGGACATGTTCTCTCAGTTCGAGAGCTTATCAAAAGCATCATCTCTTGTCTTACAAATCGGTAACGATGCCCATCTGTACGTTGACCCATATGACATCAATATCTTTTCCTCGACAGCAAATTTGATTCCGAAAAGGTTAAAGCTTTGAAACGCCTTCTAGCTTTGATTGCTCAGGGCATTGACATTGCCAGTTATTTCCCTCAGGTTCGGTTTGGATTTACTCTATATATTTGCTTTCGAGATTTATTTTCTTTCCTCTTTCTCTAGTATGTTATACATTTTTTTTCTTTTTTTTATGATCTCTTATAACATGTTGTGGAGAATGTGCCATCACAGAGTTTGGAACCGAAAAAGCTCGTTTATCTATGTTTGCTTCATTATGCTGAAAAGTAAGCAATTTTATTCTCTTACATTGCTTTAGGGGATATATTGCATGCTCTTTATTACTTAAGCAGAGTGTTATTCATGTTAGGATTTGGTCTACATTATTACTGTTACAACAAAACATTTGTAATTTGGCTTCTTAGATGTATCTGTGCAAATATAAGTATGTATGTACCTAAATATGTATTATTGGTTTCTGGATACAAGCTTAGAGTTTACATAGATACTTGGTTAACTAAGTATTAAAAATGTCATGATGATGGGGTATGGTATACCTCGACTATTACGATTTTACCAAAGCAAAAATAAAAAGAACCAGGGAGCTTTTATTGGTAGTCAATGTCAAAGATTAATATATAAACAATGATGATATCTGCTTACTAATTTCATCCATTTTGCATCAAATATCTATATCATAAATATACCAGTGATCAATATTTTGATTATATTTTCATAAGAATATCATCTAAAGTCCTTTATTCAATAGTGTTGCAACATATCACATGTATTATCCAATTTTAATTACAGGGTTTCCATTTAGAAATATATTCCATATATATATATATATATATATATATATATATTCTTAAAAGATAAATTTAGCTTTCTCATATTCAAAACTGAAGCGTCAATAACAATGTGCTTGATTTGTGATGGAGCCCAAATAAATTGTTTGAATTTCTTTGAGCTTTCTGATTTATAGTTTCACCTATGCTAGTTTCTTTGCAATGCATCTCTTTGACCTGATCTAGTCTTGAGTTGCTATATGTGTATGCACATCATAATGGTTTTATTGTATGATAAGTAGCCGGTTTTTAAAATTGTCTTGGATGTTTAATTGTCGAAAATCACATGTATTCAAACTGCACTTATTCGTCTATGCTTATATGTGCATGTACTTCGCCATGCGTGTCTGTTTCACTGTCTTTTGGGTATGTCAAACTCTACTATTTTTATGCCATTGTTTCTGGTTTTGTTTGGACTATAGTTCTTTTAGATCTGTTTTAGGGTTTTGTGATGGTTTTTGGGTTTGTATCGTGAGTTTATTTTATTGTACGTTTGTTATCCTTGCCTACCCACCCATTATCAACGGTGATAGCGCATGTAAGGTGGTGTCAGGTTCGTTGGAGGTCTCAGACCGCCTTGGTTATCATCCTTGCTTTGTATCCCCTTAGTCTTGGTAGTCCCCTTCTACTGCCTATGCTATGGATTTCCTTTGTCATGTGAGTCTTAATTGATGGTGTTTTGAGCAGAACTTATGTTATGAGAAGAACTTACGCTATGAGCACAATCATAAGAAGTAATGCCAAGCAGAACTTATACTATGAGCAGCAATATGTTTCACCCTACCCAGTATTCTTGGAAATGCAACATGCAACCGAATGTATCTGTGTTTGTACCTGGAACAATATGGCCAAATTGTCACCCCATGCATTTCTCTCACATGTCATATGCCAGTACTTCATTTTTTGAAAATTTGTCTATGCTTAACGTGCATACTGATAGTGTTGGGTTATGTATCAACCCCACTAGTGATAGAGCGATGTTGTAGAGGAAACACAAGGTGAAGGATAGAGTTCAACATTCATTGAAAATGTGAATGCAGTAGCTGAAAGTGAACCCGAAGCTAATTCTGCTCAGCCAGAACCTGAAATGGAAGCTAAAGAGAAAAGAGAGAAGCACATCCTTAGGAATAGTAAAAGATACGAAGGCGAAGGAAGCTTTAGTATATACATAAAGGGAGGAAGTCGTAGAAAGCAAACTCTAAGAACTCCCATCAATTTACTTAATAGACCGTATATGGGTCACAGTCATTTAAACTTATTTATAACAGAGTAGTTAGAGTAATCGACGATAATGTACCTTATTTAGCCGATGTTGGCACTTTAAATGCATCTTAATTGCAGAGGTTTTCACCAATGGAAGCTTAGATTTACTCTGAAATTATGTGGTTCTCGTTCTTAAGTATGGCAGTTTTCACCTTAGATCTACTTTGAAGTTTCACGGTTCCTATTATTATTACGGCATCATCCTTCAGTTTCTACTCAGCTTTCTCACGGCCACACATACAGAAGACTGGTATGCTCTTACCTTTAACTTTCTTGGTATTTTTTAGTTGTAAAAACCATAAAATTATGTTGTACCAGAAAATTATCTGATTCTAGTGTTCACCTTACTATGTGCTTCCTTTAAGTTAATGTTTCACATATTACAGAGTGATGTGTGTGTAGGCGTACTTTTGTGTGAATATTATGATAGCTAATGGTATAGTATGTATTCTCAATTGACATCATCACAACTACTTATGAAGGCACTATTTTCTACTTTTGTATTTTGAACTTAACATACATATGATTTACTTTTTTTGTTTTTATAATCTGGCACTCTTGGTTAAATATTTTTGTTATTTCACATTATCCCCTCGTGCTTTTATAATATGTACATTCTAGGGTAGATAAAATGTGTTAGACCAAAAAATGTTTCTAACACCCAACTGGCTAGAAATCGTAGAGAATTATAATCTGAAAACAGATAAAAAGCAATCGACACACAAGATTTATAGTGGTTCGGCAGTAACGAGCTTACATCTGCTTTGTAGTTCTTTGATTGAAGGATTGATTACAAGTATAATGTTGATAGTCTCTCAACCTCACAAGTACAATTAATAATCTCTCCAAATCTGTAGAATTATACTCTAGAATTTAAAGTACAATCTGAATAAAACAAAGAAATATTGTTAATGGTGAATTTTGAGTACTTAGAATGCCAGAAGATCCTTCAAAATGGCAAGTCTTGGTGCATTTATAGGTGGAGAGTACAGGCGGGCCGGATGCCACATGGGTCCCATCCCATAAATCTCGGATTCGGACATGCTGAAGTGGTTCCAGCACATCAGCTTCATGGGTTATGGGTGGTTACCACTCCGCTTTTGTAGGAATGTGGAATAACTTCTTAAGTATAATGGATCCGGGTCGGATCGGACATGGGGTACTCCAACCCGGTCGGATGTTCTCCCCTAGTTGCCTTCAAGTGTTATGCGGATTGGGTAGTTGTGCCCCGACCTGACCTGATGATGGTGCTCTGGAAATTCTCCGCTTGTATAGGTGGATCGGGTCATGGTTCCTCTGACCCGCTCCGGTCTTACTCAGCATGTGTTGATAAATAAGTTCTCCCTTCAACTCGGGATTCCTTTGTGATAACCCCAAACTTCCACGGAATGAAAGTAAGGAATAATCATTTGGAATACAACATAAATACAACAATACAGATCACAGATACAACATAGCATAGGAAAGCTATAGAATAACAACATCATAGCAGCGGAAATATGAATGTCATCAACCACAGAATTCCACAGTCACAGAGTCCTAAATTATTACATCAAGTTTCAGCAAAAGGAAATAAGTTTCAACTTCAAAATAAAACAACATGAAATAAAATAAGTTTGGATGTCTCAAAGTCTAAATATAAAATGCAAACAAAAGATAAATGATAGATAGTCTTCATAGCTCCAAATCAACACCTCAACTAAGCAACACCAAGAAAGCTCCAAAGACAGCAACTCCAAAGAAAGCTAAACCTGTTACTTGGCTGCCCGTGTAGAAAGTAGGGCACCCGAGTTTGCAAAGGTGGAAACAAACTACGAGTCAGTCATGGGACTGGTGAGAGAATTCTTAACTAATTTAACTAATAGTAATAAGGCAAATCCAAGACCAGGCCGTCAACGTGGAACGGGTTTTATTTCAATGGATCGCCGTGCATAATTTAAGGTGACATAACAAACAATAAGTAAATCGTAAAACAATGCAATGCTTTTGGAAAAATGGAATCACCATAAGACTCAAGTCCCATCACACAATGCAACGCAAACCAGAGGATAGAGTTTTACCTTATGATGATTAAACATGCTTGGTACGATAAAACAAATTTGATATTATTATAAGTGAATATAAAAACATTTCAAAATAAATGTATCAATCCTAGGAAGCATAGCTACCATATACTATGCCCCCATACTAGTAATACAATCAAGTCCGTAGGGTCGTATTGGGAATTTGGCTTTCCATCATGAGTCAAGGCTAGGAACGATCTCCTCGCCGATTCGAGACACTCTAGCTAATGTCTCAGGATCCCCCGCAGTGAACCCTTGGAAAGCTGCAAGGCCGGTCCACACATACGATTTTGCGGATTGGCAATTCCTGAACACACGTTTCCCGATCCTATAGGACCTAATATCCGAGGCGCCTCATTCCATCATCCACACAAGTAAAATGTTGGGCCGTGTAAAACCCAAACACCACTTCTAGCTAGAAAGAAACGTGATGCTCTCCCTGCGTTCCCTTGCCCCGTTTTAGACTCAATTGGGTTGTGAGGCTCGTGAAGCTACGTAATACACAAAGCTATGCTTATTCAAGCTGTGCTTTGATCGTCACCACAAGGTTCTGCTTTTCAACAAGAAACCTTGATCATTGCATCTTGGTATGCCACACTGTCACTCCATATCACACTATCAATCCTTTGCCAAAATATAAAAAAGGGTGTTAAGAAAGAGAATAAATTCTCCGCCATCAATCGTCCATACATTCGGCAGAAAATCAATAAATACAATATAAAGGAGTACAATGTCGGACACACATTCCATTTATAAGCCTGTTCTGGGTCTGAACGAAACTGGAGATACTCTCGTACCGTATGTCCAGTACGGAAAGGAGATACCCGCATATCTGTGCAATCAACATGTTCGTTTGGACAATTACCATGACCCTTGAATTGGGAGCAAGTCAATTCAGGGTCTCGATCGTTGTCCATTCGATGGGAAGATTGACGGTCTTCAATCATCGTCTTCAACTTCAAATTTTTAAATGTCGTTTGATTATTTGGAATGAGATTAACTCGGACTTTCCAAATAATTCTCGCATATATATAATTTGAGAAAACTCATTTCATATCGTTATATTATTTTATAACGATTAATTCTTATCTTTAATTATTTAAAATAATTAAACCTTTATTTAACGCTGCTCCGGGTCGAGGGGCGACCCTGGCACTGTTTTCAACCAATTTTGATTTACACATTTCTCAAAATCTAACCGTTGGATTTAACGTAGTATATATCATTGGAAAGATCTTCCCAAAGCGGTCCTAACGGTTTCTGTTTTGGGAAAATCCGACGGTCGGATCTTTTGATATAGTTGTTTAAAGGTACGATTCCAAAACGCGAACTACCGCGCTCGATTCGTTTAAATTTAATTATATTTATATATAAACCGTTCAACCATAATAACGTCGTTCGATTTAACAACGAGCTAAACAACTACCGATCTCCATTCAATTTTAATTCGTTTAAAAATGTAGATAATATTTCAACATTTTAAATACATTCTTTTATTCCTTTATTTACATTAAAAATGTAAATTATAATTCAAAGTCCAATTTCTTCCTTTATTCTTTAATTCTTATATTTACATAGAAATGTAAATTATATTACAATGTTGAATTCCATTCTTTATTCTTTTATTTACATTAAAAATGTAAATTCCATTTTTTATCATATTGTAAAATCACCTTTTTAATTACAATGTAAATTGTAACTAACATTACAATGTAGAATTTTTATCCTTCAATTATAATGTAAAATCTCCTTTTTAATTACAATGTAAAATCCTCCCTTTTTATTTACAATGTAAATTGTAATTCACATTACAACGATAAAATCTTATTCCTTAATTACATTGTCAAATCCTTCTATTTAATTACATTACAAATGTAATTACATTAACGGTGAAAAATTATATCTTTAAAAATTACATTAAAAATGTGATTTTGATTCCATTGTCAAATTTCTCTTTTTAATTACATTAAAAATGTAATTAACATTATAATGTAAAATTCCTATCTTTTAATTTACAATATAAAATCTTACTTTTTAATTACATTAAAAATGAAATATTACACGTCAAATTTTGTCTTCTAATTGGCAACGTAAAATCCTACTTTTTAATTACATTAAAAATGTAATTTATATTACATGTCAAATCTTGCTTTTTAATTTACAATGTAAATTTCTATACTTTAACTACATATAAAAATGTAATTTTATTTACTATGAAAATTCTTACTCTTTCATTACATATACAAATGAAATTTTATTTTACATGTAAATTCTTAATCTTTAATTACATATAAAAATGTAATTTTAATTTACAATGTAAATTCTATTCTTTAATTACATAATAAAATGTACTTTTAATTTACAATGTAAATTCTACTCTTTAATTACAAATAAAGACAATTTCCTTTATGGTGTAATATCATACTTTAATTACATAAAAAATAATGTAATTTCTTTTACGTGCAAATTCTGACCTTTTTACTTTTAACAAAAAGTAAATCTTTTCCATACCATCATCTTTTCCTTTTTGATTGTAATAAAATGTAATAACCCGGAAAATACGGGCCAATTTAAAATTTTTAAATTTGTGATTTCAAAGGAATTTGAACAATTGAAATAGAATATTTCAATAAAATAGTGAATTAGAAATAGTGAGTCAATTTGAAAATTTGAATTCAAACTTTGACTGACTGTGCAGGGTGGAAAATATAACGGATTTTAGTGAAACCAAAAATATTTAAATCAGTTGGTCAATACCTTTCTAACGAATCTGAAAAACCGAAGTTTCATAATAGGAATCAAAAGTTATGGCCGAATGAATTTTCAGAATGGTCGCTATATAGAATATATAGCCCTGAAAAATTAATATTTTGCAAACGACCTCGGAATTCGACGAAACCACTTTTGTTGGGTCCGGGATGTCAAACTATTGCTAGGTTTCAAATTTCATAATTTTTGAAGCTAGTATATGAGCGTGGCAAAGGAAAATGCGTTTGGTCAATTTTTGTTACATTGGATCTACCAGAAAATGGCCATTTTTCAAACGATCTCAGAATTCGATGAAACTAGTTTTGTTGGGACCGTAGCGTCAAAACATAGCTAGATTTATTTTTCTGGAATTTTTCGAATCAGTTTGTGGCCCTGGCAAATTGAAATGTGCGTTCAAAGTTAAAATTAAATGTTTTATACTTTAATTTGAAGAATAACTGACTGTAACAGTCGAATTGGCCAACGAAACATATCCCATTGTGTTCGGAATGGGGGTATTTAGCTAGGGACGACAATCGTTGGGTTTGGATTGCAGTTCGTGTGTGAAAGGGGTATTTTTGAAATTTTAAAAAATTTATAAATTAAAAGAAAATCCCTCATTGGCCCAGATGCTTTTCTCTCTCCCCGATCATCAGGCGCGCGAGACGGAAAGGAGCTCCAATCTTCTCTCTTCAATTTCTCTTTCATTTCTCGACGAAATCAAGTGAGGTTGGATCCATTTTGAAGCTCTAACCGTCCTCTTCAAATCCATGTGAAGTTTGGCATTTATCGTGTAATATTTCTCGAGTTGCGAGCTCGGGAAGATCGCCCCTTTGGAGCGCCGCCGCCGCCACCAGAGTGCACCGAACTGCACCTCACCACCACGCGCGCGAAGGTCTTTCGAAGCTCTACGACGCTGTGTGAGCTGATTCTCCTATCGCGCAACGGTTTGATCGAAAGATCAAAACCTAGTTTTGAACCATCGTGAAAGGTGCGTCTTTTATTACATCTGCACTTTGGAAAATCATATCTTTTTGGTGTGTTGACGAAATTCGATGAAACAGGAAACATCGGGACTGCAAGGAAGCTCTCTACCACATAGAAGAAGCCGCGGATTTTTCTGAGTCATCTACGATTTTTAGCACTCCAAAAACCAATGTGAGAAATTTAAATTAAATAAATTTGAATGGAAAATGTCGTGTATAAAATATATTAGCGAAATATAAATTACACACGTGTTGTATACCTCATGTACATGGGTAGTGTAAGCTATATAAGCGAAGTATGAATTTTACACGCATAGAATAATTGTTATATGTGTTGAAATGCAAGTGAAATATAGCAATAATATATATATATATATACTCCCCTCGTCCACAAACCATGGACGATATTTATTGTTGTGAATTGGTATGAAATATTGGATGAAAAATACGAATGGTTGAATAATTGTTTGTGGTTGATATTGTTTGGTTGTGGTTGAAAAATACCCATTGGTGATTGAAATGAATTGGAAATATTTGTGGAAATAAAAATAAAACATGCCGCCTGCGTGCGAATCAGATGCATGAATCCCCATTGTCAAAAACCGCGAGGTTTTAAGGTAGAGCGAGGAGCCGTACTAGGGACGGTGTCGGTTTTAACTACCCTGCCGTTATGCTGCCGAAATTTTGAATAATCTTTATGTGATAGAATAATTTTCACATGTTGAAATTATTTTCATGCGTTGAAATTAAAGTCATATGTTGAAACTATATCCATGTGTGGAAATGTTCATGTGTTGAAAAGTGATGTGTGAAAATTAAATTCATTTGTGAATGAATGAAGTGTTTAAACAATAAAAATCACATTTTTATAATATATATGAAGTATGTAAAATATTCGCCCAATATATAAATAGTTTCAAAAATAAAAATTCTATCTTTCTTATATGAACAACATAAATAAAATATCCATGTGTGGAAATGCTCATGTGTTGAGAAGTGTGTGTAGTGGAAAAGTTCATGTGTTGAATAAAAAGATCGAACAATAAAAATTACATTTTTATTGAAAATATGAAGTGTTGAAAACATCCATTTGTCGAATAAATATTTTAAATGATAAAAATATCATTTTTATCATATATGTGATATGCTAGAGATATGCGGACGTTGAAATAAATATTGGTGAAGAAATATTATTTTTAACATGCATAGGAACTAAATAAAATAGTCATGTGTTGAAATCTATTTTAGTTCGCCAAAATTATCATCTTTGAAAGGTGAAGTGTTAAAAATAGCCACTTGTTCAAATAAATGTGCATGGGTTGAAATATACATTAATTAGCTAATGATATGATTTTAGCCTATGCATGCAACATTGGAATGAATGGTGTTTTTAAACAAAAGTAAATCAAATATGAAGTTGAATGGAAAATGATAAGTGATAAAAATTGTATATATGTACATGCATATTTATTGAATAGGTTATAGCAAAGGGGCTAGAGAAGAGGAATAAAATTTTGTGCCCGACAAATAGGTACACATTTACTGTTTTGTTTGGGTGATGATTTTATGAACCTGTTGGCTAGCCGCTTGGCTTTTTCTTTTTCTTTTTGACATGAAACGCCCGTGTGGCTATTTGGGAATTTTCCCAGCCCCTCCCGTACAAAGGAGGTTATGGCAAAATTTTCCAAAATTTTAAGGCGTTAGTGAAATAATTGAAGTGAAAACGATATAGGAATTTTTGAATGAACTATATTTATATAAATTTATAAATATAAATAAAATTAAAACGAAACGTGGCCGTGCAGTTCGTGTTTTGAAACCGTGATTTCAAACGACTAGTGCGGGAAATCCGACCATTGGATTTTCCCGAAACCGCAACCGTTGGGTTCGCCTTGGAAATATCTTTCCAACGGCACCAACTTTGTGAAGATCCGACGGTTGGATTGTCTGGAATGTTTAATTCAAATCTAAAGAAAAACAGTGCCAGAAACGATTATATTTATATATATATATATAATTAATTAAATTAAATCGAATAACGACGCTGCAGTTCGTATTTTGAAATCATAACTTCAAACGATTAGTGCGGGAGATCCGACCATCGGATTTTGCCCAAAACTGAAACCGTTGGATTCGTTTTGAAATGATCTTTTTAATGATATAAATTTTGTGAAGATCCAACGGTTAGACTTTCAGATATGTGTAAATCAAATCTGGAGAAATACAGCGCCACGGCCGCGTTATGGCCTGAAGCGTCGTTTTAATGAAATAGCTATTTTTTTTAAAATAAATAAAAATAGCGATAAATCGTGATAAGATATTATAAACGATATGGAATGGAAATAAACTGAATTGGCCCGATTTATTTGATATTTGATGGTTGAATGTGTTTGGTGTGGAAATTACATTAAAGAACAAAATTGGTGTTGTCGAATGATTTAACCATTGAAATAAATTGATTTGAAATTCTAAATATATGTGAGTTATTTGAAAAGGCCGAGTTAATTCTCATTTCAAATGATTGACCGACGATTGAAGGTCGAAGATATGAAGACGGTGCAAGACCGATGATCTTCACGTCGAATGGAGGGGTGCTATTGATGCTCATGAGAGGAGTAGCTACCTTGACGGGGTTGAAGTAGTAGCCACCCGGACGTACTTGTTGATTGTACGGATATGCGAGGTATTAAGTGCCTCCAGTTTCGTTCAGACCCAGAACGAACGTGTAAATGGACTGTGTGTCTGACATTGGATTTTGTTCTGTGCTGATTGATCTCTATTAAATATATATCTGTTTGGCGGCGGAGAATTTATTCTCTTGCTTAACGCCCCTCTCTGAGACGTACGAGCCCAGAGGTTATATATTGATAGAAATCAGTTACACGGGGTGAATTGCCTGTGTGGCACGCCTAAGTGATAGATAATTAAGGCTTCTGTTGAAAAGCAAAGTCTTGTGGTTGATGATCAAAGCACAGCCTGTGTGGCATAGCTTTGTGTATAACGTGAATTCGTGAGCCTCACACCCCGGGATGGACCAGAAACGGGAGAAGGATCCAGGGAGGACATGCGTTTCTTTCTAGCTAGGGTGGTGTCAGTGACCTACCAGCCCTGACATTTATATACTTTTCACCTGTGTGGTTGTTGTTGTTGCAAGGCGCCTAGGATATATCGGTCGATCCGAGACCGATGGAGTCATTGGGCTCATTTACGCCCCAAAGGGCGGGGAAACGCAATGTTCAGGCATTTTAATCCACATCGGTGGACCGGCCCTATGGCTCCAAAGGGTCGATGCGTTCTGATCCTGAGACATGGGCTAGATTGTCTCGAATTCGGTGAGGACTATCTTTTGCCTCGGTTCATGACGGAAATCCAACTTCCAAATACGACATCGTGCGGTTTTGTTTGTATACCTATATATTGCGACATAGTGGTATGGGGCATTAATGTCGCCTATGATTGATAGTTATGATTGAAATTGTTTTTGAAACATATATACACTAACAATAATATCAAATGATTTGTTATGCTCGTATCAAGCATATTTTGGCCATTATAAGGTAAAACTCTATCCTCTGGTGTGTGTTGCATTGTGTGATGGGAACTGAGTCTTATAATGGCTTCATTTTTATAAAAAGCATTGCGATGTTTAAAAGATCTATTTGTTTTGAAGCACTGGCAATCCAATGGAGTAAACCCGTTCCGCGAAAGTGGCGTGGTCCTGTGATTTTCCATATTTAATAATGTGTTGAGTAGATTTCTCATACCAGTCCCATGACTGACTCGTAGTTTGTTTCACTTGTAAACTCGGGTGCCCCTTTTTCTACACGGGCAGCCTTGTATTTAGGTTTTAGCAGGCTCTTTTTGGATAGCTGGAGCTGAAGATGGATTCTATCATTTATCTCTTTTATGCTGTTCAGCTCCTGTTGTACATATTATGTTTTCTTTTCCGCAGTAGGCACTTATGTATAGCCGAACTGTACTTTGTACTAAGTATGATCCTATATACTGTGTAACTCTGATGATGATATTTATCCACTGTATTCTATTGTACATTATCTGGTGTATTCATTTATTTCTGTTCTGTTATTATCTGTTTATGTGTTATATTCCAAAGATTACCCTTGCCACCGTCTTATCGGGAATGGGGTCGTCACATAAAAACCCTATCTTTACCATACCGTTATTTAATAACCACATAACAATACTTTATTAAACTAACAAGATCTAGTCCAACCAAATACAACAGGGTGATGTATATAATTATTTTCCCATGATTCGCAGAATAACAACAAACATAATACGACCAAATATTAAAACAAATAATTGGTTCTAATTTACTACCACACACAGATCTAAACTTTTGACTATCAGGTCTAGCATCATACATCACACAACAACAGATCAATCATTCAGAATATTATTACATCGCAGATCTAGTTTATTTATAGTTCAACCGATTTAAATAACTAGAGAATAATAGTTAACTTGATTTAATTATTTAAAATAGAATCTCATCCTGATTGGATCAGTATTAGAAATTCAAACGTGTTCAGAATTTGTCCCAGTTGCTTTCAAGAGGTTCTATTCGATGTTACGGTTCAAATGGATCTGAAAATTTTCAGTTTGGAGTTCGTATGAACAAATTATCAATTTCTTTTTACAACTGCAATTGCAACAGATAAAAGCGTGGAAAATCTGAGAATGTACTTCTGAAATTAAGGCCGTATATTTTCAGATTTGTTCAAATCTTTGAGTCCAGATTTCAGGAGATTGGATCGATGGTTTTCAAAATGGTTTGCGCGACGTGAGAGAGCTTGGAGAGGGGGCTGTTCGCCGGGAAAGGGGGGAGGTGCGATGCGGTCTGGTGGCGGGGGCGGCGTGCGAACGGCGGCGGGTTCGAGGCGGTGGTGCGGCGGTTTCAAGCGATGAGGGGTGCTGATTTTGGTGTAGAATCGAAGAGGGGATTGAGTACTTCGAAAAGTTACACTACGGGATGGTCTGAAATTGAGTGAGGAGGGAGAAAATTGGAGGAGAAAAATCGATGAAAATGGAGGCGACGACTGAAACAATCAGGAGAAGGAGATGAATAGTGGAATACGGTGTACGCGTATTTATAGTGGTATTTCCCTTTTTTTAATTTAATTAATTTCAAAAATTAGGATTTTTTCGTCCGAACTCCAAACGGATCCCAACGACTGTCGAACAATAGGTTTTGACGTCTTCTGAATGCAATGGCGCTAGTGACGAAGCTCAATTCTGAAGTTTACAGCATGTTTCTTTTATTTTTAAATATAACATTCAATATTAAATTCGAACGTACTTTTTAATTTTACCGGGGCCACATACGAACTCAGAAAAATCCAAAAAAATTATCCCTGGCTTTGTTTTGATGATACGGTCCCAACAAAACAAATTTCGTTGAATTCCGAGACTATTTGAAAAATGGCCATTTTTAATATTAAAATATATATAGAAAGTCTACAGCGACTATTCTTAAATTTCAACTGGCCATAACTTTTAATTCCCGCTATGAAATTTCGATTTTCCGGATTCGTTGGAAAGATATTTTTAAATAGATCCTAATATTTTTGGTTTCACCAAAATCCGATTTATTCTGCATCCTGTACAGTCAGTCAAAGTTCAGATTTGACTTTTCAAACTACCGTGCTATTTCTAATTCCTTTTATAATTAAATTAAATATATTCGTATCAACTTCGATTAAAATAAATTTCTAGTCGTTACTATTTAAAATATTTTATTTTAAATATTCAAAATCCCTTAAAATTTCTAAAATAAAAATTTTATATTGGTCCCAAATTCCGGGTTGTTACAATCTCCCCCACTTAACAACTTTTCGTACTCGAAAAGGAAAAAGGAAAAATAGAAGGGTAGGAACCAACACAGAGAATGTAAAATGTTTTAAGCGTACTTCAAAACAAAATCTAATCGGAGATATCCACTCTGCAATTGGGATAGGCTTGCTTGATACTCTCCTCAGTTTCCCAAGTGCAGTCTCTAGGATCACCGATCCATTGCACTTTGACTAGGTTGATTCTTTTATTTCTCAGCTCTCTAGTCTCTTTGCCAATAATTTTCAGTGGTTCCCTTCTCACTGCAAGGCTTGGGGTAATCACCAAATCTTGTTATGCAGCTTCCTCCACAACTAGATCTGGATCATGAATATGCCTCCGAAGTTGAGATACATGGAATACGTCGTGCACCCCAGGCAACCAGTTGGGCAACTGAATTCTGTAAGCTAGGGTACCGATCTTCTCAAGAATAGGAAAAGGACCGATGAATTTAGGTGTTAATTTTCCTGTCTTTCCAAAACGGATTACACCTCGCACTGGAGCAACTTTCAAATAGACATAGTCACCCACTTCAAAAGCCAGCTCTCTTCTTCTTAAATCTGCATAGCTCTTTTGTCTACTTTGGGTGGCCAATAATCGCTTCTTAATATGGTCAACTTTGTCCGAAGCTTCTCGAACCATGTCTGGACCCAATACAAGACGATTTCCTTTTTCAACCCAGCATGCTGGTGATCTACATGGCCTACCATATAAGGCTTCAAATGGAGACATTTTCAAACTTGCTTGATAGCTATTATTATATGAGAATTTAACTAAATGCAAGTGATCCTCCAAAGAACCTCCAAAATCAAGCATGCAAGCTCGCAATAAATCTTCAAGAATGCGATTCACCTTTTCAGTTTGGCCATATGTCTGAGGATGATATACGGTGCTTAGATTTAACTTCGTTCCCAACTCATTTTGGAATGCTTCCCAAAACTTGCTAGCGAAGATAGGATCACGGTCGCTAACAATGCAACTAGGAACTCTGTTTTAAAACAAAAGATTATTCTTTCCTTATTATTTAGAAAAATGGAAATTTTCATTCAGATAATGATGAAAAGGAAAGATTTAGTTTTATTACCCATGTAGCCTGACGATTTCTTTGCAATAAATTTGTGTCAGACTTTGAGCAGTTCTAGTG
Source organism: Allium sativum (assembly GCA_030737875.1). Taxonomy (NCBI): domain Eukaryota; kingdom Viridiplantae; phylum Streptophyta; class Magnoliopsida; order Asparagales; family Amaryllidaceae; genus Allium; species Allium sativum. The sequence goes on from CM060916.1 coordinate 807,912,498, forward strand.
GACTTGACAGGTATGAAATGAGCGGTCTTGGTAAAGCGATCCACGATCACCCATATGTTGTCATTTCCTCTCTTAGTATGGGGCAAACCATCTATAAAATCCATGGAGATTTGGTCCCACTTCCAATTTGGAACCTCCAATGGTTGCAACAATCCTACCAGCTTTCGTTGATCGCCTTTTACTTGTTGGCGTGTAGGACATCTACTTACACAAATGGATATATCCCTCTTCATAGATCTCCACCAAAACGTGTGCTTTAGATCTTGATACATCTTGCTCATGCCTGGATGGATGCTAAGCTTTGATTTGTGACCTTCATCTAAAACTTCCCTTATGAGCTCTGGGATATTTGGATCACAAATCCGCCCTTGCAATCTAAGAATTCCCTTGCCATCTATTTGGAAGCTCGTGTTTTCACCTTCCCGAATATTCTTAATAATTCTTTGAATAAACTCATCATCCTTTTGAAGAGCAGAAATTTTATCAATCAAAGAAGGGGTAATGATGAGGATGGCGACAATGGCATTCTTTCTACTAAGTGCGTCCGCCACAACATTGGCTTTCCCCAGAGTATATAAGTTGTCTAGATCATATGCCGCAAGAAATTCTAGCCACCTTTGCTGCCTTAAATTCAAATCTTTTTGGTCGAAGAGATATTTCAAGGATTGATGGTCTGTAAATAATTCAAATTTTTTGCCCAAAAGATAATGTCTCCAAATTTTCAAAGAAAATACCATGGCGAACAACTCTAAGTCATGAACACGATAATTTTTCTCATGCGGCTTTAATTGATAACTTGCATAAGCAACAACTTTGCCTCTTTGCATCAATACTGCGCCAAGACCACCAATTTGAGAAGCATCGGTGTAGACGGCTAAATCTTGGTTGCCATCAATGATGGTTAGTATGGGAGCAGTGGTCAAACTCACTTTTAGCTTTTGGAAGGCCTCCTCACACTCCGTTGTCCAAATGGACTTGGTGTGTTTCTTGGTGAGCTTTGTTAATGGGCCAGACAGTTTGGAGAAGTCTTTGACGAATTTCCTATAATATCCAGCCAATCCTAGGAAGCTTCTCACTTCAGTGGGTGTACTGGGCTGCTTCCAATCTCGAATGGCGGCAATTTTACTTGGGTCAACAGCAATTCCTTCCTTTGACACAACATGGCCCAAGAATTTTACCTCCTCTTGCCAAAATGTGCATTTGGAAAATTTTGCTTTTAAAACATTTCTTCGCAGAATCTCCAATACTTCCCTTAAATGTTTTTCATGCTCCTCCTTAGTTTTAGAATAGATAAGAATATCATCAATGAAGACTAGAACCAATTTATTTAAAACATCCCGGAAGACCCTATTCATCAAGTCAAAAAAATAGGCTGGAGCATTGCATAGACCGAACGGCATTACCAACCATTCGTAGAATATGTCAGGACCTCTGAAGGTGGTCAAAGGTATGCATTCGTCGGCTATGCAAAGTTGATGGAAACTTGTGGCTAGGTCCATCTTCGAAAACACCGTGGCTCCATTTAATTGGTCCATTAAATCATCTATGCGAGGCAAGGGGTATTTGTTCTTCAATGTTTGTTTATTAAGGTCGCGGTAATCCACACAGAGCCTTAGAGTACCGTTAGACTTGGTAACAAACACCACAGCTGCACCCCAACTGGAAAATCTAGGTCGGATGAGTCCCTTTCATAAGAGTTGCTTAGTTTGGATTTTCAACTCTTCTTTTTCTTTAGGGGTCATCCTTCGGATAGCATGGACTACATGCCTTGCATTTGGAACAAGATCAATTCTGAAGTCAATTTCTCTTCACGGCGGTAAATTGTCTACTTCTTCAAATACATCCGCGTAATTTTTGACAATAGGAATATTCTCTAAAGAAATGGGAGTGATTTCAAGAGAAGACCAAAATGCCTTTCTATCAGATTTTGAACCATGGCAAGGTATAGCAATAGTATTTCCGAATCCTGTTTTCGCCTTCACTACTCTTTCCGAGCATAGCACTTCAGCGTCAAAATTTGTTAGCCAATCAAGACCAACGATGATATCAAACTCAGAAAAATTCATAATGATTAAGTCAAAAGGGAATTGAAAGTAAGAGTAAAAAATAGGCACCTTACAGTATAAATCAAGGACGATAGAACCTCATACAGGATTATGAACATTAATTGGCTCTTTAAGACTCCTTTGTTTTAATTTCAATTTCTTGACCGTGTTGCTAGAAATAAAGCTCCTCGAGGCACCCGTATCAAACAAAGCAGTAACAGGAATGTGTTTAATAGAAATGGTACCATCTAAAACATCAGGCTTACCTACTCCTTCAGAAGCAATAGGTGCGGAAGAAGATGGTGCACTTGCCCCCTCGTACACATGTGCAATCTGAGCTCCTCTCAATAGTGGACAATTAGGCTTGATATGACCCTTTTTTGGCAGTTATAACATTCTTTAGTGTCATCACTTCTGGCCTTCTTCGGATTTTTACACTCCGAGCTATAGTGTCCATACCTCTTACAGTTGAAGCATTGCACCTTAGACTTATCACGAGTTTTAGCGGCTCCAGAACCGCTCCCTTCAGTCTTCTTATCGGGTTGCTTCCTTTTATTATTATTGTTGACCAAGCTCCTTTCTCTATCTTGTTGTGAAACTCTTTTCTCGTTCTCCTCATAGCGACAAGAAAACTCAATCAGCTTATTGAAAGAAAGGTCAATGTGAGCAGTAACCCTGTCAGTGTACTTCCTTGCAAGTCCATTAATAAACCTCTTATTCTTTTGAAAATCATCCTGAATCAATTCTGGGGAATAGCGAGAGAGGTCTTCAAATCTCCTCACATACTCAGAGATAGATTTGTCGCCTTGCTTCAAGTTGGCGAACTCGTCATGCAGCCTTTCCACTTCTTGCCTTGGAACGTATTTTTCATTGAACAACTCCTTGAATTTAGTCCAAGACATATTTTCTTCATCCCCTCCTATATTGACCGCTTTCCACCAATTCTGTGCTTCGCCTTGGAGCATCCATGAAGCCGTGAATCTCTTCCTTTGATCTTCTAGCTCTAGCCAACTAAATATCTTCTCACAATTCTTAAGCCATGCCTGAGCCTGTGTCATGGTCTCTATACCAGTGAATGGAACTCCCCCTAAATTCTTGAACTTCTTCGCTACCCTATCCAAGTCAAAGGGCTGCGGTGGTGGTGGTGGTGGCTGTTGAACTGTGGACTCCTCAGTTCCAGCAACATTTTGCCTCCTTGCTCTAGCTCTAGCAGCTCTAGCGGCACTAGTACTCATTTTTAGTTAGTTCTGTACGATCAAGGAAAGAGTCAGAACAACTATAATGGTGATTTTAAGAAATGATAAGATAAAAGGATGGATAAAAGGATGGCGATAAAATGACTGACTATTATGTAAGTCTAATGAACTGTTTGCCAGAGAATATTAGTGATTCTATGTTAACGAATCGTTATAAATATGTTATACTCCAAAGCTAAGGTTAACCAAAGCTCTGATACCAACTGTGATAACCCCAAACTTCCACGGAATGAAAGTAAGGAATAATCATTTGGAATACAACATAAATACAACAATACAGATCACGGATACAACATAGCATAGGAAAACTATAGAATAACAACATCATAGCAGCGGAAATATGAATGTCATCAACCACATAATTCCACAGTCACAGAGTCCTAAATTATTACATCAAGTTTCAGCAAAAGGAAATAAGTTTCAACTTCAAAATAGAACAACAAAAAATAAAATAAGTTTGGATGTCTCAAAGTCTAAAGATAAAATGCAAACAAAAGATAAATGATAGATAGTCTTCATATCTCCAAATCGTCACCTCAAGTAAGCAACACCAAGAAAGCTCCAAAGACAACAACTCCAAAGAAAGCTAAACCCGTTACTTGGCTGCCCGTGTAGAAAGTAGGGCACCCGAGTTTGCAAAGGTGAAAACAAACTACAAGTCAGTCATGGGACTGGAGTGAGAATTCTTAACTAATTTAACTAATAGTAATAAGGCAAATCCAAGACCAAGCCGTCAACGTGGAACGGGTTTTATTTCAATGGATCGCCGTGCATAATTTAAGGTGATAGAACAAACAATAAGTAAATCGTAAAACAACGCAATGCTTTTGGAAAAATGGAATCACCATAAGACTCAAGTCCCATCACACAATGCAACGCAAACCAAAGGATAGAGTTTTACCTTATGATGATTAAACATGCTTGGTACGATAAAACGAATTTGATATTATTATTAGTGTATATAAAAACATTTCAAAATAAATGTATCAATCCTAGGAAGCATAGCTACCATATACTATGCCTCCATACTAGTAATACAATCAAGTCCGTAGGGTCGTATTGGGAATTTGGTTTTCCATTATGAGTCAAGGCTAGGAACGATCTCCTTACCGATTCAAGACACTCTAACTAATGTCTCAGGATCCCCCGTAATGAACCCTTGGAAAGCTGCAGGGCCAGTCCACACATACGATTTTGCGGATTGGCAATTCCTGAACACACGTTTCCCGATCCTATAGGACCTAATATCCGAGGCGCCTCATTCCATCATCCACACAAGTAAAATGTTGGGCCGTGTAAAACCCAAACACCACTTCTAGCTAGAAAGAAACGTGATGCTCTCCCTGCGTTCCCTTGCCCCGTTTTAGACTCAATTGGGTTGTGAGGCTCGTGAAGCTACGTAATACACAAAGCTATGCTTATTCAAGCTGTGCTTTGATCGTCACCACAAGGTTCTGCTTTTCAACAAGAAACCTTGATCATTGCATCTTGGTATGCCACACTGTCACTCCATATCACACTATCAATCCTTTGCCAAAATATACAAAAGGGTGTTAAGCAAGAGAATAAATTCTCCACCACCAATGGTCCATACATTCGGCAGAAAATCAATAAATACAATATAAAGGAGTACAATGTCGGACACACATTCCATTTATAAGCTCGTTCTGGGTCTGAACGAAACTGGAGACACTCTCGTCCCGTATGTCTAGTACGGAAAGTAGGTACCAGCATATCCATGCAATCAACATGTTCGTTTGGACAATTACCATGACCCTTGAATTGGGAGCAAGTCAATTCAGGGTCCCGATCGTTGTCCATTCGATGGGAAGATTGACGGTCTTCAATCGCCGTCTTCAACTTCGACTTTTTAAACGTCGTTTGGTTATTTGGAATGAGATAAACTCGGACTTTCCAAATAATTCTCGCATATATATAATTTGAGAAAACCCGTTTCATATCGTTATATTATTTTATAACGATTAATTCTTATCTTTAATTATTTAAAATAATTAAACCTTTATTTAACGCTGCTCCGGGTCGAGGGGCGACCCTGGCACTGTTTTCAACCAATTTTGATTTACACATTTCTCAAAATCTAACCGTTGGATTTTAACGTAGTTTATATCATTGGAAAGATCTTCCCAAAGCGGTCCTAACGGTTTCCGTTTTGGGAAAATCTGACGGTCGGATCTTTTGATATAGTTGTTTAAAGGTACGATTCCAAAACGCAAACTACCGCGCTCGATTCGTTTAAATTTAATTATATTTATATATAAATATATAAATATAAACCGTTCAACCATAATAACGTCGTTCGATTTAACAACGAGCTAAACAACTACCGATCTCCATTCAATTTTAATTCATTTAAAAATGAAGATAGTATTTCAACATTTTAAATACATTCCTTTATTTACATTAAAAATGTAAATTATAATTCAAATTCCAATTTCTCCCTTTATTCTTTAATTCTTTTATTTACATAGAAATGTAAATTATATTACAATGTTGAATTCCATTCTTTATTCTTTTATTTACTTTAAAAATGTAAATTCCATTTTTTATCACAATGTAAAATCACATTTTTAATTACAATGTAAATTGTAGCTAACATTATAATGTAGAATTTCTATCCTTTAATTACAATGTAAAATCTCCTTTTTAATTACAATGTAAAATCTCCCCTTTTTATTTACAATGTAAATTGTAATTCACATTACAACGGTAAAATCTTATTCCTTAATTACATTGTCAAATCCTTCTATTTAATTACAATACAAATGTAATTACATTAACGGTAAAAAATTCTATCTTTAAAAATTACATTAAAAATGTGATTTTGATTCCATTGTCAAATTTCTCTTTTTAATTACATTAAAAATGTAATTAACATTATAATGTAAAATTCCTATCTTTTAATTTGTCTTTTAATTTACAATATAAAATCCTACTTTTTAATTACATTTAAAATGTAATTAATATTACACGTCAAATTTTGTCTTTTAATTGGCAACGTAAAATCCTACTTTTTAATTACATTAAAAATGTAATTTATATTACATGTCAAATCTTGCTTTTTAATTTGCAATGTAAATTTCTATACTTTAACTACATATAAAAATGTAATTTTATTTACTATGCAAATTCTTACTCTTTCATTACATATACAAATGAAATTTTATTTTACATGTAAATTATTAATCTTTAATTACATATAAAAATGTAATTTTAATTTACAATGTAAATTCTATTCATTAATTACATAATAAAATGTACTTTTAATTTACAATGTAAATTCTATTATTTAATTACAAATAAAGACAATTTCCTTTATGGTGTAATATCATACTTTAATTACCTAAAAAATAATGTAATTTCTTTTACGTTTAAATTCTGATCTTTTTACTTTTAACAAAAAGTATATCTTTTCCATACCGTCATCTTTTCCTTTTTGATTTTAATAAAAACCCAATCTTTACCATACCGTTATATTTTAAATTAACAACCACATAACAATATTTCATTAAACTAATAAGATCTAGTCCAACCAAATACAACAGGGTGATGTATATAATTATTTTCCCATGATTCACAGAATAACAACAAACATAATACGACCAAATATTTAAACAAATAATTGGTTCTAATTTAATACCACACACAGATCTAAACTTTTGACTATCAGATCTAGCATCATACATCACACAACAACAGATCAATCATTCAGAATATTATTACATCGCAGATCTAGTTTATTTACCGTTCAACCGATTTAAATAACTAGAGAATAATAGATAACTTGATTTAATTATTTAAAATAGAATCTCACCTTGATTGGATCAGTATTAGAAATTCAAACATGTTCAAAATTTGTCCCAATTGCTTTCAAGAGGTCCTATTCGATGTTACGGTTCAAGCTGATCTGAAAATTTTCAGTTTGGAGTTCGTATGAACAAATTATCAATTTCTTTTTACAACTGCAATTGCAACAGGTAAAAGCGTGGCAAATCTGAGAAATTACCTCTGAAATTAAGGCCGTATATTTTCAGATTTGTTCAAATCTTTGAGTCCAGATTTCAGGAGATTGGATCGATGGTTTTAAAAATGGTTTGCACGACGTGGGAGAGCTTGGAGAGGGGGTTGTTCGTCGGGAAATGGGGGAGGTGCGGTGTGGTCTGGTGGCGGGGGCGGCATGCGAACGGCGGCGGGTTCGAGGCGGTGGTGCGGCGGTTTCAGGGGATGAGGGGTGCTGATTTTGGTGTAGAATCGAAGAGGGGATTGAGTACTTCGGAAAGTTACACTACGGGGTGGTCTGAAATTGAGTGAGGAGGGAGAAAATTGGAGGAGAAAAATCAATGAAAATGGAGGCGGCGGCTGAATCAATCAGGAGAAGGAGATGAATAGTGGAATACGGTGTACGCGTATTTATAGTGGTATTTCCCTTTTTTTAATTTAATTAATTTCAGAAATTAGGGTTTTTTCGTCTGAACTCCAAACGGATCCTAACGACTGTCGAACAATAGGTTTTGACGTCTTCTGAACGCAATGGAGCTAGTGACGAAGCTCAATTCTGAAGTTTACAGCATGTTTCTTTTATTTTTAAATATAACATTTAATATTAAATTAGAACGTACTTTTTAATTTTACCGGGGCCACATACGAACTCAGAAAAATCTAGAAAAATTATCCCTGGCTTTGTTTTGATGATACGGTCCCAACAAAACAATTTTCGTCGAATTCCGAGACCATTTGAAAAATGGCCATTTTTAATATTAAAATATATATAGAAATTCTACAGCGACTATTCTGGAATTTCAACTGGCCATAACTTTTAATTCTCGCTATGAAATTTTGATTTTCCGGATTCGTTGGAAAGATATTTTTAAATAGATCCTAATATTTTTGGTTTCACCAAAATCCGATTTATTCTGCATCCTGTACAGTCATTCAAAGTTCAGATTTGACTTTTCAAACTACCGTGCTATTTCTAATTCCGTTTATAATTAAATTAAATATATTCGCATTAACTTCGATTAAAATAAATTTCTAGTCGTTATTATTTAAAATAATTTATCTCAAATATTCAAAATCCCTTAAAATTTCTAAAATAAAATTTTTAAATTGGTCCCAAATTCCGGGTTGTTACATCCTTCATCGATACGATCCAACTTCCTTACTTATAAATAGTCATCTTGACGTTGCGTGGCCCAGTCATAAATTTGGCCAACTTTTTCCCCCCTCAAAGTATGTTTTATTGGAGATAAGACGTGCTTTGAAGTTGCCATTCTTTCTATTCTTGAACTGGTGGTAATCAATAGTCGTGTCTATCTATAGAGTCGTGACACGTGGTGAAATCATGTTTCTTGATTTTTGTGTCAAGTATAAATACAGGGTTAGACTCATGGTCATTTCTGTTGCATTCAGCAAACTGGGGATTTCAACCAGAATATAGGCGAGTTTCCAAGTAAATTCTATGACTTCTGTCGCCACAAAAAGTCATACTTACCCGACTCAATTAAATTGCACCGTCTATCTGCCTTCACACATTTATGTGGCCTCGACAACTTCTTTGAACTTTCCTTGTTTCCAACCTTGCTCAACTTCATTTTTATACCACCAGTTCAGAGTTTGCACAACGGATCGGGTCAAAATTGTTCGACCTGCTTACCAAATGAATTTTGGGTCATTTCTATTTTTAGGCTGACGGGACGGATTGGGCCATCACTTCAGGAATACGAATGGCCTCTTTAAATTAGTATATAAATCCACAAACCTTCTTTCGTTCTTCACTTTTGATGCTGCTAATTCACATTTAATCTATCGAAACCCTAATTCCTCTTTCATTAATTATGTCATGATTTTCAGATTCGAACATAGTTTGGCTTAGATTCCTTATCTCATACTTTTTAATTTTCTATTTTGAATAAATAATATTCTAATTATCGTGCAAATCTATGTTGCTCCGCCCAAATCGATGGCGGTGCTAGTATTGAGGCCATCTGGTCCACCGATGTCGATGGCGATGTCATTGTCGCCTCAAAGCGGTGGTGCCGATGAACTATGCTCGGCGTTGAGGAGATCGATGCATGGGTTGCCTCTTACTTTGATCAAAAGGAGGTAATGGTAATTTGGTACTTGGTGTAATGATAGAAGGAAGAAGACAGTGGATTGGAAGGAACAGGGACTGATCCAGTCCGGTAGGTGATGTTAAGACAAAGTCAAAAATGTTTGAGCAGATGGAGCAGGTTACAACAAATTGTACCGGATCGGCTAGGATCTCTTCGATTCTCTTTGGTGGTTAGGAATTTACCTGATCTGACCTGATGCAACTTCCCCACGAAACCCCGATCTGACCCGTGATCCTTTAACATGGAGCATATGCACTACCCAACATTACCAAACTTGGTTGGAACTAGCACTACACCAAATATGCTAATTAGACTGTGCTAGTGGTTGTATCTACAGTGATTTGGGATGCCTGTAAGCTGTATCAAAAAAGGCATGTCTAATTATTAGATATGGCTAAAATTCGTGCCCAACTGAAAATTTGGCATGCCCACGTAGCCGTATCAAAAGTGAAAAAAGAAACGGCTTATTACTGTATCTAAAGGGCAACTAGATATGAATATAAACTATAGCTAACTTACAAGGTATGCTGCTTTACTATATTTTAGAAACGGCTTTTGACCGTATCTATGACACTTGTATCTTATTTTATATATATATATGTGTGTGTGTGTGTGTGTGTATATATTAATATATATACGCATATTATATATATATATAAAAACAGAAACTACAACACATGTTTTCCATAACACAGACCATATCACAATTTATACAAAGCATAACAAGAATTTTCATAACACAAATTATAGAGTGTTGTATAATTATTTAAAGAAAACTATCACAGATTTTTCATCTAAATACAAAGACTGATAAAACTGAGCTGGTTATTGAAAGTAGCAAATTTAATTAAAGCAAAAACATATGTGATAAAACTGGAGGATCAGATCGGACTGGGAAGATTGAGCGTGCTGATCATGCTGTGTAGTCCACGTTGCTGTAAATTAAAGCAGTGATCAGCAGAAAGTGATACTGTAAAACCCCACATCCGTTAATGTCACACATAAAGGGAATGCACTAAGTTCTGTGGAGCATTTAAGGTAAAAGATACAGATAAATTACAAGACAGAAAAAAAATTAAAACAGCGGAAAATAAATCTTTACTTTATTGATAAAATAGTTTGTACAACAATTGCTTTCCAATACCAGAGTATCATCTGTCTTACAAAATAAAGAAGCATAAAATAACATTTATATTCCCCAATGTAGCATAAGCCAGCCATAGTAGCCGAAAAGAGAGTCTGAATCGATATATCCAAGAGTCTTCAAGCTTGGAAAGAGTAACAGCCCATACAAAGCAGAGCTATTCCCTTCCTGACTACCTGGGGGAAAACGGAAGAAAAGAAGATGAAAGAAAAACAGAGTCAGACATAAAGCCTGAGTAAGTCTAGTGGCTTTTAGCATGTGAACAGGATAAAGTTCATGACAGGAGTAAACTGGAAAATGGGACAGTACCATAATAACAGACTAATATAAACCAAAGCAAGACAGTTTAAACTGAATATACTATCACACCCCATTCTATATCTCTGCACCACCTAACTAGTATCCAAACTAGTAATTTGTATAAAGATGATAACGTGATCCCAATCCCTGTAATTGTGGTTGCCTTTAGGTGTACATCTATTATTTATTACCTAGATCTAATCTAGGGTTTTCTTATCGAGCGCTTCCTAGATTCAACTAGGGTTTATGCGACTTATCTAATACTTGTCGGATTCAGGATTTATGCCACTTAGGTCCAACTAGGGATTATGCTACCTGTCGAACGATGCCCCTAGTCTAGGACGCACTACCTAGAGTGGTATATGTTCCTAGACTTTCCCCACGTATGTGTCGTGAATCGTTTATCGCTGTCTAGAGGCACATGTCCTGAAATGTGCGACCCGAGTCCCGTGGCAGGGCTATTATAGAAACACGGAACTCGGTCGGGAGCTTTCAGATATCTGTCGATGCAGATGCTAAGGTCTATTTTTCCAGTGGCTATGGTCCCACCTGACCCCTCCCTCAACTAATGAAGGCTACCCTTGAAAAATTGAGAACACGGGCCCCTTATGCCCCACTGTCTTATGGCCATCCTCACCCATAACTAGATAGCAAGTATATAGTCTTTTGGAGTTCTCCGCCTTTCCGCTTTACGTATCTCGACTGACTCAAGATGGTAGGTAGACGACGAGTTGCTATCACAGGGCTACTGGCCTCGCCGAATCACGCTAGTCCATCCTAGTCTTTAGGTTGCCTTATATTGCAACCAAGGCATACCCTTGGTTCTTCTAACGCATACCTTAACCTCTGTGTGCCCAGGAGGATCATCTGCAGCCTCACAGAGGGATACCATGAATACCCTCACGTCCCCTCGAAGCCTCGGGCTTCGTAACCCAATTCGTTGGAGCCTTCTTTAAGATTAGATGGACATTCGCTCCTCCTCGTGTTATACTAAGAATTACTACTTAGTTTTCCTAACTAAGGTTTACCACTTAGTTTCCTGAATCGTCGTTTTCTTAACTAAGGTTTACTACTTAGCCCCTTTCAACTAAGGTTTACTACTTAGTTCTCTTTCTCGTCAAGTTGGATTGGTTAAGTGTCATTAGTCGATACAAGTTAACTTAACCCATTCATTTGTCATGTTAAACTGGTTAAGTGTTATCAGTAATTCACGTTGACTTAACCTTGCCCATCTGTTTTAACTAACATGTTATAACGGTTAAGTGTTCCCTTAGTTAACTTAACCCTAACATCCGTTTAATTAACATATTCTAATGGTTAAGTATTGTCCCTTCATGTTTTAACTTAACCCTATTCATTTATCACACTATGATGGTTAAGTGTTCTAAGTTTACTTAACCCTACATTCTAGTCCAGCTAACATATTAAATTGGCTAAGTGTATTAGATTTACTTAACCCCAACCTTTAGTCTAGTTAACATGTTAAATTGGCTAAGTGTATGTAACGACCCGGAAAATCTGAACCAATTTAAAAATTTTAAATTGGCTAAAATAGTGGATTTTAAATATTTTAAATAAATATTTTAAATAATAACGATGAAAAGTAAGTTTGAATCGATATTTGAAAACGAATATAATTAATTCTAATTATAAACAAGGCCTGAAATGGCGATGCAGTTTCAAAAATTGAATTCAAACTTTGTCTGACTGTACCGGGTGAAAAACAAAACGGATTTGAGCGAAACCAAAAATATTTAAATTTGTTAGTGAATATCTTTCTAACGAATCTGAAAAATCGAAGTTTCATAGTAGGAAGCAAAAGTTATGGCCAAATGAATTTTCAGAAAGGTCGCTATAGAAATTATATAGCCCGTGAAAATGGCCATTTTGCAAACGACCTCGGAATTCGACGAAACCACTTTTTTTGGATCCGGGATGTTAAATTATTGTTAGGTTTCAAATTTCATAATTTTTGAAGCTAGTATGTGAGCATGGCAAAGGAAAATGTGTTTTGGTCAATTATAGTTAAATAGGATCGACCAGAAAAGGGCCATTTTACAAACGGTCTCAGAATTCGACGAAACTAGTTTTGTTGGGACCGTATCGTCAAAACATTGCTAGATTTATTTTTCTGGAATTTTTCGAGTCAGTATGTAGGCCCGGCAAATTAAAATGTACGTTCAAATCAGAATTTGAATGTTTTTTATTTTAATTTGAATAATAACTGACTCTAACAGTCGAATTGGCCTACGAAACATATCCCATTGTATTCGAGATGGGGGTAATTAGCTAGGGGCGACAGTCGTTAGGTTTGAATTGGTGTTCGTATGGAGAAGGGGGTATTTTTGAATTTAAAGGATTAAATAAATATAAAAAAAGGAGGAGGGCCAATCACATTCTTTGGTTGACTTTCTCTCTCCCCGATTCTCCGAACCACGCACGACGATAGCAGCTCCACCCCTTCTCTCTTCAAAATCTCGTGAACCACTCAACAAAATCAGGCGCTCCAGTGCAAGTTTTTGTCGAGCTCGACGTGGGCTTCGAATCCATACCCACCATCATCAGTTTCGTGGCCTGTAGGAGGAGAATCACCTCCGGGAAGTTGTGGTCTTCCCATCGCCGCCGTGAGCAGCCGCCACCACCAAACTGCACCCCACCACCACGCGCGGAGGCGCCCCTCCTCCCCCTTCGACCTCGCGCAACCCGATCGTGGAACCGTTACACCGTTTGATCGAAAATCCAAAACCTAGATTTGAACCTCCTCTGAAAGGTACGGCTGTGAATTTTTAAACTGGTTTTGACACTTTAAAGTGTCGCGAAATTCGACCATCTTTGAAAAATCATATCTTTTTCGTGTGTTGACGAAATTCGATGAAACAGGAGACATCGTGACCGCAAGGAGGCTCTCTACATTCTAGAAGAGACCGCGGATTTTTCTGAGCTCGTTAGGATTTTTAACAAAGCGACAAAGCAATGTGAGATTTCTAATTTATAAACGATATGGAAAACGATGATGTATAAATTATATAATCGATGTATGAGTTATATAAGCGTTGTACACCTCTTGTATAAGCGTTGTATAAGTTGTATGTTCGATGTATAAGTTGTATATGCGTCGTAAAAATTATATATGTGTTGAAAAAGATATGAAATGCTATATATAAATATACATATATAAATATACGTCCCTCGTCCACAAACCATGGACGATATTTATTGGTTGTGATTGGTGTGAAAATTGTTTGATAGCAAATGGTTGATTGAAATTGTTTGTGGTTGAAATTGATTGATTGTGGTTGAAAAATACCCGTTTGTGTTTGAGAAATATTTGGTTGAAACCACATAGGATTAGTTTGTGGAAATGAAAAAAATATACATGCCGCCTGCGTGCGAACTAGATGCATGATTCCCCATTGTCAAAAGATGTGAGGCTTTAAGGTAGAGCGAGGAGCCGTACTAGGGACGGTCCCGGTTTTAACTACCTTGCCGTTATGCTGCCGAAATTTTGAATAATATTCATGTGTTAGAATTATTTTCCTGTGTTGAAACTATATTCGTCTATTGAATAGAAAACCTTCATGTGTTGAATAGAAATTCATTCGTTGAATCATATTCATGTGTTGAATGGTATTCGTGTTCTAAATAAATTGTTTTAACAATAAAAATCACATTTTTACTCTATATATACAAACTATAGAAAACCTTCATGTGTTGAATTGAAATTCATTCGTTGAATAGAAATTCAGGTGTTGAATGGTATTCGTGTTTTAAATATAAAAATCACCTTTTTATCTATATATATAAATTATAGAAAACCTTCATGTGTTGAATAGAAATTCATTCGTTGAATCATATTTATGTGTTGAATGGTATTCGTGTTTTAAATAAATTGTTTTAACAATAAAAATCACATTTTTATTATATACATGAATTGTTAAAAATAGTGAAGTGTTGAAATAGAAGACAGTTAGATAAACATATAATTTTTATCAAAAGTATGAAAAATCATATAGTTTTGAAATCGAAGAATCGATATATATATATATATATATAAAAATAGAATTGAAATATATCGAATAACGAAGCTGTAGATCGTATTTTGAAACCGTGATTTCAAACGATTAGTGCGGGAGATCCGACCATCGTATTTTCCCGAAACCGCAACCGTTGGGTTCGCTTTGGAAATATCTTTCCAACGGCACCAACTTTGTAAAAATCCAACGGTTGGATTGTCTGGAATGTTTAATTCAAATCTGAAGAAAAACAGCGCCAGAATCGATTATATATATATAATTATATATAATTATATTAAATCGAATAACGACGCTGCAGTTCGTATTTTGAAATCGAAACTTCAAACGATTATACCGGGAGATCCGACCGTCGGATTTTTCTGAAACTAGAACCGTTGGATTCGTTTTGAAAATATCTTTCTAATGATATAATTTTTAGAAGATCCAACGGTTAGAATTTCAGATATGTGTAAATCGAATCTGAAGAAAAACAACGCCATGGCCGCCGAAGCATCGTTTTGAATAAATTGGCTATTTTAAAATAAATAAAAATAGCGATAAATCATTATAAAATATTATAAACGATATGGATGTGAAATTTAGAAACTAACGGAAGGTTGGCTAAGTCGAATGGTTTCCTGGATGTTGATCTAATGTTGGTTTCGGCCTTCGGGGTTAATATTTGGGAAGTCGTTCTCTTACTGATTGACGGTTAGTGACTAATGAATTGAAATGATGCGTGTGTAGTGTTTGTGTAGCACGTGTTTATTATATACGCGAGTTGCCCAAAAAGACCGGGTCTATCCCATTCTGAATAACTGAATCGACGATAAGAAATCAAAGATGAAGACGGTGGTTGAAGACCGGAAATCTTCACCTCGTTTGGATGGTAACTGATGTCCTGATTGGGAGGCATCCCGAAATATGGATAATGAGTGGTGATCGTCCAGATGTACGTGGAGATCGATGGGTTTGCGAGGTATATAGTGCCTCCGGTTTCGTTCCGACCCAGAACGGACTTGTAAATGGATTGTGTGTCTGACATTGGAATTTATTCTATGTGATTGATAGCCATCAGTTGCATGGTGTGAATTGCCTGTGTGACATGCTAAGATGCAGTGATCAGGGCTTCTGTTGAAAAGCAAAATCTTGTGATTGATGATCAAAGCACTGCCTGTGTGGCGTAGCTTTGTGTATAACGTGAATTCGCGAGCCTCACACCCCGGTATGAACCAAAAACGGGAGAAGGACCTCATGGAGGGCATGCGTTTCTTCCTAGCTAGGAGTTGTGTCAGTGTTTTTACACGGCCTGACATTTTACTTATGTGGATGATGGATAGCGAGGCGCCTCGGATATATCAGTCGATCCGAGACCGATGGAATCATTCGTTGGCTCATTTACGCCCCATAGGGCGGGGAAACGTAGTGTTCAGGAATTTTAATCCACATCGGTGGACCGACCCTGTCGCTCCAAGGCCTCACCTGTGTCTGGGTCCTAAGGCTCGGGCTAGGCAGTCTCGAATTAGGTAAGGACTATCTTTTGCCTTGGTTCATGATGGAAATCCAATTTCCAAATACGTGACTGTGCGGTTTTGATTGTATACCTATATATGGCGACATAGTGGTATGGGGGCATTAATGCCATCTATGATTGATACTTATGATTTGAAATTGCTTTTTAAATATATAAACACTAGTAATAATATCAAATGCTTTTGTTTTATTCGTATCAAGCATATTTTGGCCATTATAAGGTAAAAACTCTATCCTCCGGTTTGCGTAGCATTGTGTGATGGGAACTGAGTCTTATAATGGCTTCATTTTTATAAAAAGCATTGCGATGTTTAAAAGAATTATTTGTTTTAAAGCACTGGAAATCCGATGGAGTAAACCCGTTCCACGAAAGTGGCGTGGTCCTGTGATTAGCCATATTTGAAATGTGTTAAGTAGATTTCTCATACCAGTCCTATGACTGACCCGTAGTTTGTTTCACTTGCAAACTCGGGTGCCCCTTTTTCTATACGGGCAGCCTTGTATTCAGGTTTTAGCTGGCTCTTTCTGGATAGATGGAGCTGAAGATGGATTCTATTATTTATCTCTTTTTATGCTGTTCAGCTCCTATTGTACATATTATGTTTGTTTTTCGGTGTAGACATTTATGTATAGCTAAACTGTATATGTATTAAGTATGATCCTGTATACTGTGTAACTCTGATGATTACGTTTATCCAGTGTATTCTATTGTGCATTATCTGGTGTATTTATTAATTTCTATTCTGCTATTATCTGTTTATGTGTTATATTCCAAGGATTGCCCTTGCCGCCGTCAGTACGGGGTTCGGGGTCGTCTCATTTGGTATCAGAGCTTTGGTTAAGCTTAGTTCTGGAATATAACATATTAACGAACTCGTCAGAAATAGAATCAGTAGTGTTCTATGACGAGTAACTCATTACAGATAGGATCAGTAATATCCTAGTATAAGTAAAGCAGAATGAAATACACCCCAATAGACACATTTACATTTGAAGTATATGTTTCTATGTTTTAAAAATATCTTTTCTGTGACCTGACACTTGATCTGCTATTTGCAGAAGTACTAGAAAATGAGTGTCAGAATCAGAAGGAATGCCGAACCAGATATTGAGGCCCTATTAATCAAGTATCGAAATATGGGTGGAATACCATTCTCTGGTGAAGAATCTATTATGAAGACACAGGCTTGGATTCGTGCTGCTGAGAAAATCTTTGAGGGTTTAAAGCTGAGGGATGACCAGAAAAGATTACTGGCCTCCTGGGCACTCAAAGACGAAGCTTTGTTCCGGTGGGATTCGGTTATTAAAGATAATCCAGAGGGTGATATCACCTGGGATAGATTCAAAGTGATTTTCCTGGAAATATTTACTCCTCCCGAAGCGACTGAGCGATTATGTGATGAATTTTCTTATCTGATACAAGGAGATATGACCATTCCAGAATATCATAAGAAATTCAACGAACTTTCTCACTTTGCTACTCATCTGATTCAAGATCCAAAGAGGAAGAATTTGAGGTTTATTCATGGCCTGCAAAGAAAATATCAGAATAGTGTAATGAGAAGTGTGAAGCTTCCTTTTCCTGAAATGATATACATGGCCTACCAATACGAGGATCTCGACAAGAAAGGTATGTTACGCTACGAAGAGGAGGTCAGCTCTAGCAACAGAGGTGAGTCTGAAACTGATCGCCCAGAGGCCAGTACGATGTCTGAGGTCAGTAAGGAGCCTAAGGTCAATCGAAAAAGGGCCAGATCTGAGAAGGAACCAGTAACGACGGCCACCTGCTCTAACTGCAATAAGGAAGGACATTTTACTAGAAATTGTAGATCTTTGAAGAAAGTTGGACTTAAATCCGGTAGGAAGGCTCGAGAAAGTAGAAAATGCCGGAAGTGCCATCATGTTGGCCATATTGAGAAGAATTGCCAGCTATTAAAGAAAGAATCTGAAGCAGTACATATAAATGAAGTAGCAGAAACTTCTGAGCCCTCAGCTAGCCAGGGAAGACCAGATGTTTTGGAAGGCACGCTTAATGTCAAAAACATTCCAGTCAAAGTGATGTTTGATACAGGCGTGTCACGAAGCTTCATTTCCAAGAATGTAGTTAAGAAACTGGATTTGAATTTGAAGAAGCTCAAAGAACCAATGACTGTCCAAAATCCGGTTGGGGGTTCCATCGATCTCAGTTGGGTTTATGCAGTACCTATCTCTTTTTCCTACTATAAATTCCCTACTATCTCTATCGTCATGAATTTTACTGAATTCGATCTTATTCTGGGATTGGATTAGCTAACCAAATATGAAGCAGAGGTTAGATGCGCCGAGAGAGTTGATAAGGCGAAGGCACAATCAGGGAATTATATAACCATACCATGCGATGGTTCGAATTCCAATAGAAAAGACTTCTGGTCAGATCTAGATGTTTCTCCTGCTCAAATAGAAAATATCCCTGAAGTCACAGAGAATATTCCCGACCTCGTAAAAGATATTCCTGTCGTCAAGAACTATGCGGATGTGTTCGAAGAAGTTATTCGCTTACCTCCGCAAAGGGAAATTGATTTCAAAATAGCTTTAATTTCGAATGCAAGGCCAGTAGTTCACGCTATTCGAAGAATGTCCTTGAAAGAGAAGGAGGAATTAGACAATCAAACACGACAGCTCGTATGGAAGGGTCTGATCAGGCCTAGTTTCTCTAATTGGGGAGCAGCAGTGGTGTTTGTCCCAAAATCTGACGGTACTCTGCGACTATGTGTGGATTATCGTGATTTGAACAAGCAGACCATAAAGAATAAATATCCATTGTCGCGAATCGATGATTTATTGGATCGTCTGAATGGAGCACAAGTGTTTTCAAGGATGGACCTAGCTACAGGCTTCCATCAGCTTCGAATTACCGAAGAATGTTGTAACACCCCACCTCCGCTAGGGTCACTCACAAAGGGAATGCACTAGGTTTGGTGAAGCATTATCGAGGTAAACATGCACAGAAATATTACAAGACAGAACATATATATAAAACAGCGGAAGTAAAACAAATTTCATTACCTTATAAAATAAGGTCTAAAGCCTTTTACATCAGAATACATCAAAACCTGTCTTGCAATAATAAAGAAGCATAAAACCATTTCATAAATTATTCCCCAAGTAAAACAGTAAAGTAGCCATAGCTAAGAAAAGTCCAAGCCATGCGTGATGACCTTCATATAGAAGAAGTCCAAACTAACAACAACATTTCCTCCCTGAAACCTGGGGGGAAACGGAAGACAAAGAGGCGAAAGAAAACGGAGTCAGTCATAAAGACTGGTAAGTCCTATCTACTTCCAGTATAAAAACAGGTAAAGGTAACATCACATGCATAAACTGAAAGTAAACATAAGGATGACGACAAGATAGATAAACTAAACCAGGGTAACAGGATGAACTACTGTAGCAGGGTAAACTAAGATATCATGATAAACTACGGTGTCATGATAAATCAAGGTATCATATCGTCAGGTTTCTATCAAGTATAATATCCCAAGGTATCTATCTTGTATAACATCCCACGGTATCTATCATGTATATTGCTCATGGTTCTAACATGTATATTTGCTCTGCACCTCTCGTACTAGTATCCCAACCCGCGTCATGTGTTAACTATGAATGTCCCTTGCCCAATGTCATGGCCCATGTCAACCTAATATATCATATGTAGGTTTCCCCCAACTCGTATGTTTCTTTCCATGTTAAGTTCAGTCCTTTGCCGTAGGCCATACGGGCTTTTCCATGTAAACGTTTTATCCTTGAGGTTATTTTGGACTGCTACCCTTGATCTAGTTATGTTTCCTTACCATGAACTATCGCGCGTTTACTTAGGATTTATGCCGCCTAGGACCACTAGGGATTATGCTACCTAATGAACGTTTCCGTGTCTCGGTTTGGGTTCAGCCACCTAGGGCCACTAGGATTTATGCCACCCGTCAACCGCGCCCTTTTATCCCGCGTATGTATCGTGAATCGTTTTCCATGTCTAGACGTACATGTTCCTCAATGTGCCATCCGAGTTCCGTGCCAGGGCAAATCAAGAAATACGGAACTCGGTCGGGAGCTTTAAGTCGTCTGCTGATACAGATATCAAGGTCTGTTTTTGTACCCGTGGCTATGGTCCCACGTGACCCCTCCCTCAACTACTGAAAGGCAATCCAAGAAAAATCATGTATGAGAACTACACTAAGGCCCATCGATGCCCACTTCCAGATAGCCAACCTCACCCATAACTCAATAGCTAGTATATGGGTTGTTGGGAGTTCCCTGCCTTTTCGTACGTACACGATTGACTAAAGATGGTAGGTAGTCGGCGACATGCTATCCCAGGGCAAAATCAAGTATCGTCGACTCCACGCTAATCCATCCCAGTCTTTAGGTCGCTCGCATAGCAACCAAGGCATACTCTTGGCTCTTCTACCGCAGACCTTAACCCCTGTGAGGCCGGGTTTCATGGACCACTTGCCACCTCACAGAGGGATACCAAGAGTACCCTCACGTTCCCCGAAGCTTCAGCTTCGGCACCCAGTTCGCTGGAGCTTTTATCCAAGTCAGATAACTTGCTCCTCCTCGTATACTAAGCGATGACCTACCGTACCAGGTTACTCATCTCTTTATGAACTAGTCCCATGTCCTTAGCTAAGAATTATTACTTAGTTATCCTTAACTAAGGTTTACCACTTAGCTTCTCTTCCCGCTATCCTTGTTAACCACGATTTCCAACCTAGCCCCCTGATCTAGGGTTTTGCCGAATGGGTTAAGTGTTGTTATCCAAGTTCATGTCTTAACCCGCCTACGAATCATGTCAAGATTGGCTAAGTACTCAAGTTCAAGGTTTAGCCCTACAATTTGGTTAAGTGTACCAAGAAGCTCATGGCTTAACCCTATCAAGTCAAATTGGTTAAGTATTTATTTGTCTTAACCCTATCAGATTATCATGTTAGATTGATTAAGCATAGATTATCTTAATCCCATCAGATTATCGAGTCGGATTGGTTAAGTGTAGGTGAACTTAACCCCATCCACTAGTCGTATTACACTGGTTAAGCCTAATTTAAAAGGTCTTGTGACTTAACCCTACCAGACCCACGTATTAGATTGGTTAAGTGTAGGTTACTTAACCTCATCAAATCATCACGTATAATTGGTTAAGTATAAGTTACTTAACCCCATTAAATTATCATATTAAATTAGTTAAGTATTGGTTACTTAACCTCATTGGATTACCAAGTTTAGCTTGGTTAAGTGTTTAACTTAACCCCAGCGAATTACCGTGTTTGGATTAGTTAAGTATAGGTTACTTAACCCCATCTAATTACCGTGTTTAGATTAGTTAAGTATAGGTTACTTAACCCCATCTAATTACCGTGTTTAGATTAGTTAAGTCTTAATTACTTAACCCCATCTAATTACCAAGTCGGATTAGTTAAGCGTAAATTACTTAACCCCATCCCCTAATTGTCTTGTATGGTTAAGTGTCATTAAGGAATCAAGCTCGGTCCCACCTAACCTACCCATTCGTGTCATATCGGTTAAGTGTCATTAGTCAAATTTACTTAACCTTATCATGTGGCATTAATTTAATTAATGCACTCTTAACCTCTCACATTAGACCTTGTTGTGGTTACTAGTTAAGCCGGGCGGGTCCGGGTATTTTTACACCACAACCTAGTCTAACCTCGGGTCTTAAGCGCGACATGACCAACTTCTCACATTGGATCCTATTGTTTGTAGCCACTAGTTAAGCCGGGCGGGTCCGGGTAGATTTATGCTACAAACTCAACCCAACCTCGAGTTGGCCACTTTCATGTTTGGTCTAGTGTCTTTTTTACACTTACAACCCACCCATGTCTAGTTCAAGTTCCATGTTTTCCCACGTGTCATGATCATATTTAAATGTATCATGAATGTCATGTTCTCATGTAAGCCCCATGTCAAGTTTTTCATGTCATACCCACGTTTTTCCTAAGCTACCCAAACGTATTTCCAACCCAAGTGGAAGCGAGTCACATAGTAGGGTATTATGCCAACATATTGGCCACAAACATGCATAGTATCATAAGGGAATTTGGCCACAAACATGCATGGTATCATAAGGGAATCTGGCCACAAACATGCATAGTATCATAAGGGAATTTGGCCACAAACATGCATAGTATCATAAGGATATTTGGCCATAAACATGCATAGTATCATAAGGGAATTTGGCCACAAACATGCATAGTGTCATAAGTGAATTTGGACACAAACATGCATGATACATAAGGGGTTTGGGTTCATTTACATGCATAAGCCCCAAAGTCCAATTTATGCAACTATTTCACAAGTCAAAGTGGCTCTAAGTGTTCATGCTATCATACTACAAGTAAAGGTCCAATCTTGCATGGAAAACTAAGTCCAATGCAACATAAATAGCATGGTTTAGTCGCTAAAACATAACCCAAAGTCATATGTTCATGATAAAGGGGCAAACTAGGTTTACATGGGTTAACATACTCATGTTACATCTCATTTTATCCCATGTCACATTAGAACCACCGTTAGAATCTACAAGTAGCTAGAACTTACATAGCGAGGATTAGGAAAGGCTCATGCATCATCTTGACGAAGAAAGGTGGCTCCTTTGTCGAAGAATCGTCATGGAATTTGCGTAGCAACGTTGATTTGGCCTTGATTTGGTGTAGCAAGCTTGCACCTTTCAATTCGGATCCGATTTGCATGCATAGTCTCTTGGAGTTGGAGATGGAGGCCATGATCACTCGGCATTTGGGCAGCACTTCGTGGCATGAGTGAATTATGAGGGGTTTAGGGTAGGCTTAGGGTCTTTTTATAGAGATTAGGAGTAGTTTAGGCCGTTAGATTAACCCTAGGATAGATCCAAGCCCTCAAAAATCGTCACAAGCCTCCAAAACCGAGCCAAACAGCAAAACAGGTGCACCAGGTTGCCTGGGTCCGACCAGGCAGGTCGACCCTGGGGTCGACTCCCCAGTCGACCTGGGGGGGAGGTCGACTCCCCAGTCGACCCCCAGGTCGAACCCCCTGGGTCTGGCGGGAATTTTCCCGCCACTTTTGATTTTCTGAAATTTGAATCTGTTTTGAATTTGAATTTTTCGTGAAACTTCGCGAGGCCATATCTTGGTCATACGGACTCCGATTTTCGAAAACTCGGACTCTATTTCGCGTATTTTTTCGAGACGAACGCAATGGCACAGCCCGTTTCTCCTGAGATTTTAACATTTAATTCTTCCTTGATTCTTGTCTTAACGCGTTGTTTAAAATTCGGGTTGTTACATTCTCCCCTCCTTAAAGGATTTCATCCCCGAAATCTCCAAGTTAGGAAGAACGTATCCTACCATCCATCATCCATCTACTCAAAACACCATCCACAGGCAACCATTGTCCTTAGATGATTTCTAATGCCATATGAACATATGCAAAGCGTGTGTGTATATGCTCCTTAGCTAATGCTAATGATCAGGCCTGAAAGATCTTTTTAATGCAAAGTATGTTTAGTGCCATGAATCCAACATGTATGCAAATAATCCTAGTCATATAAGTACTACATGCGTGCACAAACATTCATCCATATGCAACATCCGCATGATAACACATTCAATTTCATCCATAAACAAGTATAAATACTCGTGCATATGCAACATGAAACGTGATCGCGTCAATCTAGTATCTAATATGTATTCGCGCATCCACGAGCAACCACTTGCAACCATTTGCAACCATATCAATCATAACATGTTTCAAATACATGTTTACATCCATAGAGTTCTATCTAAGGTTCCCAAGATAGGATCAAGAAGATAAACAAGACAAACTCCTTCCGGGGTTTGCAACGGAAACAGGATCGAGAGGATATCCACCAAGCGATAGCATGCAAGCAAGCTCTGCAGGAGAACCAGGGATCAACGATATACTCTCAAAAAGAGACTTGATGCGTGCGTCTAAGCCGCATTCCCATGAGGTTGATTCCATTGTGCCTTGACCGCCTTTGACTTCATGATTTCGTAGCTCCTTGATTCCTATTTCCAAGGTATGAGTTGGAACTCATTTCATTGTCGCCTCTCGTTTCACTTCCACTTATTCTTTCCCTAGTATACTTGGCTCAACCATATCTGCATACTCATGCAAGCTCTCCAAAATTCACTAGTGAATTCTGGATCTCGTTTACCGATGTCAATCCATGTTAACACGTGCACTTACTAGGGTGAATCCTATAACTCATGCATAAGCGAAACGAACCATCCGCCTAAGCGGCGAATTCTATTCGAACGGATTATCGACAATTGCATCCCGAGATTCTAGGTAACTAACCATGACAGAACCCAAAAGGTTACACGAGACTTCGAGGGTATCACCAAGGTGAGTCGAGAGCCTAACTACCCTCTTTCCAAAACCGAGAATGGCACCCCTTATTGGGTGACCCCTTTATCCCTAGAATCCATCCGTAGCCGAGACATGTCATTCCCAAATCCAAACAAGTCATGAAGAAATGGACCAACTCTCCAACCAGATTTTGGGACAAAACTGGGATCCTTTACCATGCTAGTACTAAGGTGCAGAGACTTCACTATCCAAGCAGACTTAAATGATACGATGATCAAGACAAAGTCTGGACGGGATGATAGAAAAGAACGACTAAACCTTTACCAGAAACGGTACCATTTCTTTTAGGTACCCTAGAAATGGGAGCGTACAATTGCCCTCTCCGATGATCTTGTCCTTGTCCTCCTTGATGGACTAAGCCATAGCAACAGTTGCTTATCCTTAAGCTCGCGTCCTTTATCCTTGCTCTTATTATCCCTTCTTATAACTTCGGTAACCGGTCTCTCGAGAACTTCCTCCATCGCACGGGAAAACACTTACGTAGCTAGACAAGGATTAGTCGCAGTCAAAACTACTGTGACTACAGATGGAGGAAAGAAAGGAAAAGAGATTCAATCAAGGGATCAAAGGATAGTGCTAATGGCCTTTGGGGAATAGCCTTTCAAAACAAAACTTTTCTTGAAAAATGCTTCGTTGTAAACGGTTTTTCAAATAGTTTTCAGAAGGTTTTAAAAACTTTTGCCCAGTCTGGTAACCTTCTGCTCTGATACCAAATGTAACACCCCACCTCCGCTAGGGTCACTCACAAAGGGAATGCACTAGGTTTGGTGAAGCATTATCGAGGTAAACATGCACAGAAATATTACAAGACAGAACATATATATAAAACAGCGGAAGTAAAACAAATTTCATTACCTTATAAAATAAGGTCTAAAGCCTTTTACATCAGAATACATCAAAACCTGTCTTGCAATAATAAAGAAGCATAAAACCATTTCATAAATTATTCCCCAAGTAAAACAGTAAAGTAGCCATAGCCAAGAAAAGTCCAAGCCATGCGTGATGACCTTCATACAGAAGAAGTCCAAACTAACAACAGCATTTCCTCCCTGAAACCTGGGGGGGAAACGGAAGACAAAGAGGCGAAAGAAAACGGGGTCAGTCATAAAGACTGGTAAGTCCTATCTACTTCCAGTATAAAAACAGGTAAAGGTAACATGACATGCATAAACTGAAAGTAAACATAAGGATGATGACAAGATAGATAAACTAAACCAGGGTAACAGGCTGAACTACTGTAGCAGGGTAAACTAAGATATCATGATAAACTACGGTGTCATGATAAATCAAGGTATCATATCGTCAGGTTTCTATCAAGTATAATATCCCAAGGTATCTATCCTGTATAACATCCCACGGTATCTATCATGTATATTGCTCATGGTTCTAACATGTATATTTGCTCTGCACCTCTCGTACTAGTATCCCAACCCGCGTCATGTGTTAACTATGAATGTCCCTTGCCCAATGTCATGGCCCATGTCAACCTAATATATCATATGTAGGTTTCCCCCAACTCGTATGTTTCTTTCCATTTATAAGTTCAGTCCTTTGCCGTAGGCCATACGGGCTTTTCCTAGTAAATGTTTTATCCTTGAGGTTATTTTGGACTACTACCCTTGATCTAGTTATGTTTCCTTACCATGAACTATCGCGCGTTTACTTAGGATTTATGCCGCCTAGGACCACTAGGGATTATGCTACCTAATGAACGTTTCCGTGTCTCGGTTTGGGTTCAGCCACCTAGGGCCACTA
This sequence comes from Allium sativum, assembly GCA_030737875.1. Lineage (NCBI taxonomy): Eukaryota > Viridiplantae > Streptophyta > Magnoliopsida > Asparagales > Amaryllidaceae > Allium > Allium sativum. Next base: position 807,939,096 of record CM060916.1, read on the forward strand.
GGATTTATGCCACCCATCAACCGCGCCCTTTTATCCCGCGTATGTATCGTGAATCGTTTTCCATGTCTAGACGCACATGTTCCTCAATGTGCCATCCGAGTTCCGTGCCAGGGCAAATCAAGAAATACGAAACTCGGTCGGGAGCTTTAAGTCGTCTGTTGATACAGATATCAAGGTCTGTTTTTGTACCCGTGGCTATGGTCCCACGTGACCCCTCCCTCAACTACTGAAAGGCAATCCAAGAAAAATCATGTATGAGTACTACACTAAGGCCCATCGATGCCCACTTCCAGATAGCCAACCTCACCCATAACTCGATAGCTAGTATATGGGATGTTGGGAGTTCCCTGCCTTTCCGTACGTACACGATTGACTAAAGATGGTAGGTAGTCGGCGACATGCTATCCCAGGGCAAAATCAAGTATCGTCGACTCCACGCTAATCCATCCCAGTCTTTAGGTCGCTCGCATAGCAACCAAGGCATACTCTTGGCTCTTCTACCGCAGACCTTAACCCCTGTGAGGCCGGGTTTCATGGACCACTTGCCACCTCACAGAGGGATACCAAGAGTACCCTCACGTTCCCCGAAGCTTCAGCTTCGGCACCCAGTTCGCTGGAGCTTTTATCCAAGTCAGATAACTTGCTCCTCCTCGTATACTAAGCGATGACCTACCGTACCAGGTTACTCATCTCTTTATGAACTAGTCCCATGTCCTTAGCTAAGAATTATTACTTAGTTATCCTTAACTAAGGTTTACCACTTAGCTTCTCTTCCCGCTATCCTTGTTAACCACGATTTCCAACCTAGCCCCCTGATCTAGGGTTTTGCCGAATGGGTTAAGTGTTGTTATCCAAGTTCATGACTTAACCCGCCTACGAATCATGTCAAGATTGGCTAAGTACTCAAGTTCAAGGTTTAGCCATACAATTTGGTTAAGTGTACCAAGAAGCTCATGACTTAACCCTATCAAGTCAAATTGGTTAAGTGTTTATTTGTCTTAACCCTATCAGATTATCATGTTAGATTGATTAAGCATAGATTATCTTAATCCCATCTGATTATCGAGTCGGATTGGTTAAGTGTAGGTGAACTTAACCCCATCCACTAGTCGTATTACACTGGTTAAGCCTAATTTAAAAGGTCTTGTGACTTAACCCTACCAGACCCACGTATTAGATTGGTTAAGTGTAGGTTACTTAACCTCATCAAATCATCACGTATAATTGGTTAAGTATAAGTTACTTAACCCCATTAAATTATCATATTAAATTAGTTAAGTATTGGTTACTTAACCTCATTGGATTACCAAGTTTAGCTTGGTTAAGTGTTTAACTTAACCCCAGCGAATTACCATGTTTGGATTAGTTAAGTATAGGTTACTTAACCCCGTCTAATTACCGTGTTTAGATTAGTTAAGTATAGGTTACTTAACCCCATCTAATTACCGTGTTTAGATTAGTTAAGTCTTAATTACTTAACCCCATCTAATTACCAAATCGGATTAGTTAAGCGTAAATTACTTAACCCCATCCCCTAATTGTCTTGTATGGTTAAGTGTCATTAAGGAATCAAGCTCGGTCCCACTTAACCTACCCATTCGTGTCATATCGGTTAAGTGTCATTAGTCAAATTTACTTAACCTTATCATGTGGCATTAATTTAATTAATGCACTCTTAACCTCTCACATTAGACCTTGTTGTGGTTACTAGTTAAGTCGGGCGGGTCCGGGTAGTTTTACACCACAACCTAGTCTAACCTCGAGTCTTAAGCGCGACATGACCAACTTCTCACATTGGATCCTATTGTTTGTAGCCACTAGTTAAGCCGGGCGGGTCCGGGTAGATTTATGCTACAAACTCAACCCAACCTCGAGTTGGCCACTTTCATGTTTGGTCTAGTGTCTTTTTTACACTTACAACCCACCCATGTCTAGTTCAAGTTCCATGTTTTCCCACGTGTCATGATCATATTTAAATGTATCATGAATGTCATGTTCTCATGTAAGCCCCATGTCAAGTTTTTTATGTCATACCCACGTTTTTCCTAAGCTACCCAAACGTATTTCCAACCCAAGTGGAAGCAAGTCACATAGTAGGGTATTATGCCAACATATTGGCCACAAACATGCATAGTATCATAAGGGAATTTGGCCACAAACATGCATGGTATCATAAGGGAATCTGGCCACAAACATGCATAGTATCATAAGGGAATTTGGCCACAAACATGCAAAGTATCATAAGGATATTTGGCCATAAACATGCATAATATCATAAGGGAATTTGGCCACAAACATGCATAGTGTCATAAGTGAATTTGGCCACAAACATGCATGATACATAAGGGGTTTGGGTTCATTTACATGCATAAGCCCCAAAGTCCAATTTATGCAACTATTTCACAAGTCAAAGTGGCTCTAAGTGTTCATGCTATCATACTACAAGTAAAGGTCCAATCTTGCATGGCAAACTAAGTCCAATGCAACATGAATAGCATGGTTTAGTCGCTAAAACATAACCCAAAGTCATATGTTCATGATAAAGGGGCAAACTAGGTTTACATGGGTTAACATACTCATGTTACATCTCATTTTATCCCATGTCACATTAGAACCACCGTTAGAATCTACAAGTAGCTAGAACTTACATAGCGAGGCTTAGGAAAGGCTCATGCATCATCTTGACGAAGAAAGGTGGCTCCTTTGTCGAAGAATCGTCATGGAATTTGCGTAGCAACGTTGATTTGGCCTTGATTTGGTATAGCAAGCTTGCACCTTTCAATTCGGATCCGATTTGCATGCATAGTCTCTTGGAGTTGGATATGGAGGCCATGATCACTCGGCATTTGGGCAGCACTTCGTGGCATGAGTGAATTATGAGGGGTTTAGGGTAGGCTTAGGGTCTTTTTATAGAGATTAGGAGTAGTTTAGGCCGTTAGATTAACTCTAGGATAGATCCAAGCCCTCAGAAATCGTCACAAGCCTCCAAAACCGAGCCAAACATTAAATCAGGTGCACCAGGTTGCCTGGGTCCGACCAAGCAGGTCGACCCTGGGGTCGACTCCACAGTCGACCTGGGGGGGAGGTCGACTCCCCAGTCGACCCCCAGGTCGACCCCCCTGGGTCTGGCAGGAATTTTCCCGCCACTTCTGATTTTCTGAAATTTGAATCTGTTTTGAATTTGAATTTTTCGTGAAACTTCGCGAGGCCATATCTTGGTCATATGGACTCCGATTTTCGAAAAATCAGACTCTATTTCGCGTATTTTTCCGAGTCGAACGCAATGGCATAGCCCGTTTCTCCTGATTCAGATTTTAACATTTAATTCTGCCTTGATTCTTGTCTTAACGCGTTGTTTAAAATTCGGGTTGTTACAAATGTGTTCCTATGACAGCATTCAGAGGTCCAGACCTATTCTATGAGTGGTTAGTAATGCCATTCGGCTTATGTAACGCTCCGGCTTACTTCGTCAATTTGATGAGTCGAGTGTTCCGTGGTGTCCTGAATAAGTTTGTTCTGGTTTTTATCGATGATATTCTAATCTTCTCTAAATCAAAAGCCGAACATGAAAAGCATTTGGAACAGGTTCTAGAAATTCTGAGAAAGAATGTATTGAAAGCCAAACTGTCCAAATGTATATTCTGGCAAGATAAAGGGAAATTTCTGGGCCACGTCGTATTGAAAGAAGGAATTGCTGTGGATCCAAGTAAAATCACAGCTATTCAAAATTGGAAACAGCCCAGCACTCCTACAGAAGTCCGCAGTTTTCTCGGATTGGCTAGTTATTACCGGAAGTTCGTTAAAAACTTTTCGAAGATATCTGGTCACTTAACGAAGCTTATAAAGAAGCACTCAAAATTCAAATGGACTCCAGAATGTGAGGAGGCTTTTGAAGAGCTAAAGTTAAGATTAACGACTGCTCCAGTGTTAACCATAATCGACGGCAATCAGGATTTAAAAGTCTGGAATGATGCTTCTAGAGAAGGCCTTGGCGCAGTGTTAATGCAAAGGGGTCAAGTGAATTCTTATGCTAGCCATCAACTGAAGCCACACGAGAAAAACTATGTAACTCATGATCATGAGTTATTGGCTATCGTATTCTCTTTGAAAATCTAGAGACACTATCTTCTGGGTGAGAAATTTGAACTGTATACAGACCATCAGTCGTTAAAGTATCTGTTCACCCAGAAAGACCTGAATTTGAGGCAGCAACGTTGGCTAGATTTGCTTGCAGCATATGATTTTGAGATTCTATACACTCCAGGGAAATCCAATGTCGTGGCCGATGCGCTGAGTCGAAAGAATGTAATGATCGCCAGCTTTGTTATTACGACTTCCCTGATTGACAAAATATCTATTCTTCAGAAGGATGATAACTTTATTAAGGATATGATCAAAAGGATTCAGAAAGGCGAGCCCTCGTGTTTTCAAATAGATAACGATGGAATCCTGAGATTGAAAGGAAGGATTTGTGTTCCTGGCATCCTCGAGCTAAAAAGGGAAGTGTTAGACGAGTGTCACAAATCCAAGCTGAATATCCATCCTGGTGTGGCCAAAATGTATAATGATCTCAAGCGAACATTCTGGTGGAAGGCTATGAAAAGAGATGTTTCAATATATGTTAGCCGATGACCTACTTGCCAGCTTGTCAAAAGCGACCAACAGAAACTGGCTAGATTGTTGCAACCGCTGGACCTTCCAGGTTGGAAGTGGGAACATATTTCTATGGACTTCATAGATGGTTTGCCCAAAACCAGAAAAGGAAATGACAGTATTTGGGTGATCGTAGATCGCTTCACGAAACCGCCCATTTCATACCTGTCAGATCAAACAAAACTGCTCAGAGTCTGCTGCAGATATACTTCAAGGAAATTGTTAGACTACACGGAGTGCCGCTCAGTATAGTCAGTGATAGAGATCCAATATTTACTAGCAAATTCTGGGAGGCATTTCAAGTAGAGCTGGGAACGAAGCTGAACTTGAGCACCGCTTATCATTCTCAGAAAGATGGTCAGACTGAGAGGGTGAATCGTATACTAGAAGATCTATTGCGGGCTTGTGTTCTCGATTTCGGTGGATTATGGGAAGACCATCTGCATTTTGCTGAATTCTCGTATAACAATAGCTACCAGGAGAGCCTGACAATGTCACCATTTGAAGCGTTGTATGGTAGGTCGTGCCGATTTCCTGCTTGTTGGGTCGAACCCGGTAATAGACTTGTATTGGGACCTGATATGATCCGAGAAGCTGCCGACAAAGTCGATTTCGTTAAGAAACGATTACTCGCCGCTCAAAGCCGACAAAAGAGCTATGCCGATAGGAGAAGAAGAGATATATCATTTGCAGTTGGCGACTATGTATATTTGAAAGTATCGCCGATGAGAGGAGTTATCCGGTTCGGTAAAACAGGGAAGTTGGCGCCCAAATTCATTGGCCCATTCCCTATACTAGAACGGATTGGAACTCTCGCATATAGGGTTAAATTGCCAGATTGGTTGCCTAGAGTGCATGATGTATTTCACATATCTCAACTTCGAAAGCACGTTCATGATCCAGACTTGATCGTGGAAGAAGCAGCACAACAGGATATCGAAATTACCCCAGAATTGGCTGTGAGAAGAGAGCCGCTAAAGATCATCGGCAAAGAAACCAAAGAGTTGAGGAACAAGAAGGTTCACTTAGTCAAAGTGCAATGGAGTGGAGATCCGCGAGATTGTACTTGGGAAACTGAGGAGAGCATTCAGAAAGCCTATCCTAAGTGTCGAATAGATATCTCTGATTGACTCCGGTGCAAGGTACATTTACCATACTTTGCATGACCAATTAGTTCTTTACTTTGCTGCTATTTTCTTTCCATGGATGTGCACCTTTGATTCTATAGTCTGCTTAATTTAAAAAGAGTGTATGAGTTAATTTGTATGATTTTGAAAAGTTAAAAACAAATTGATTGTTGTTTGTGTTGTGTGATTGTAGATTTGATTAATTAAATTTATTGAAACGATAGTTAATTTAATCAATAATAGAATGAATGATAGAATTTATTCGATTAAATCACACATTGAACTGATTAGAAAATAGGTAGAAATGTATACATGTGAATTATATATGTTTGAACAGGTAAATGGATTAGCTGCTGAGTAAAGAATTTATTTGCGTGCCCGACAAATAGGTAAACCTTAATGAGTTGGATGCGAAATATTATTATATCAACTCCTGTGAATGCTATTGGATGCGGAGTGCTGGTTGTTCTATGTGTAATAATAAATGTCGCCATAGGATAGTAACAATTAATTTTGAATTATACTACATGGCATACTTCTTGAAGATAGGCATACTTCATCATATACCACATAAGCATTTGGAGCTTGTGTGACGAGGTGGAAGATTTACCATATGAGCGAGAGGCTTGTATGGCGATGACTATATTTTACAGGTTGAACTGATGACTGATATGACCATAAAAAATTGTAACGATAAATTGCCATATTAATAATAAAAACACACGGGTCTGGAGTTGACAATAATCACGTCCCTCTAGTCATTAGATATGGCACATGGATTATTTATTTCCCACACGGGACGAGGTGACGAGAATTTATTCTCTGGAGCAATTAAAATACACACTCCCTCAGGCTTTAACAGGGTGACGAGAATTTATTCTCTGGAGTTATTATCTATACACGCTCCCCTGTAAACACCAGAATATATCACTATAAATATGTGTATGCTTTATAGGATTTATTGGGTACCTAATACGGCCCAATAAATTTCCAAAGCCCTCCCCGTACAAAGGAGGTTATGGCGAAATTTTTCGAAAATTCCGGGTGTTAGCCAAATTTTTGAAGAATTTGAAAATTCTCAGAAACTGAAAAGTTGGAGAATGGAAGCCAGGTCGAACGTAGGGTTGATTAATCAAACCACTTTCGACTTTGTTCCTTTTCGGGGACGAAAAGTTTTAAGTGGGGGAGATTGTAACGACCCGGAAAATCTAAACCAATTTAAAAAATTTTAATTGGCTAAAATAGTGGATTTTAAATATTTAAAATAAATATTTTAAATAATAACGATGAAAAGTGAGTTTGAATAGACATTTGAAAATGAATATAATTAATTCTAATTATAAACAAGGCCTGAAATGGCGCTGCAGTTTCAAAAATTGAATTCAAACTTTGTCTGACTGTACCGGGTGCAAAACAAAACGGATATGAGCGAAACCAAAAATATTTAAATCTATTAGTGAATATCTTTCTAACGAATCTGAAAAATTGAAGTTTCATAGTAGGAAGCAAAAGTTATGGCCAAATGAATTTTCAGAAAGGTCGCTATAGAAATTATATAGCCCATGAAAATGGCCATTTTGCAAACGACCTCGGAATTCGACGAAACCAATTTTGTTGGATCCGGGATGTTAAATTATTGCTAGATTTCAAATTTCATAATTTTTGAAGCTAGTATGTGAGCGTGGCAAAGGAAAATGTGTTTTGGTCAATTATAGTTAAATAGGACAGGAAAATCGGGTGAAGGAAGAACATGTCATGTTTTTTAGCTTAAAGGACGCGCTTATTATTTTTACGTTGGAAGGACACGCCGATCAAAATTTTGGCCGAAGGAAATATTTTTACAAAAAATTTGTACTTGCGTTCTTCTTCTTCGATCTCCATTTTCACTCCTTTCGATAAAAAAAACCAATCGATCTCAAATCTCAAATCGTGCGGCTTCAATCTACATTCGACGCCTTCAATCAACAAATCGTTCTCAATTCGAGAGTTTTCTGTCAGATTTGATTTATGCGGCTAAGTTTTGGTTAATTCGACTTTATAGTCATGGATGATGAGGTAAAGCTGCGTTGGTTAGGAATGATCAGAATTTTTCCATTCAAAAAGCATTTCTACAGTTTTCAAGAGTAGGTATTTGGGGCGCTTCAGCCTCATGGAAGTTATACTTGGCTTTGATAGGTCAGGGGCGAAGGGATTGTGAAGAGAAGCCGAAAGGGATTGACGATGTGGGTTTCCATGGTCTGTTTCCCTGGCAAGGGTAGTGGTGGTGCACGACTTGCTGTCATCGGCATGTTTCAGTGTGCATCATATTTGGGATGAAGAATTTATGAGACGTTGCTGCTGTGAGCTGTTTGGATTGGGTTTTTGTTTCTGCCCAGGATAATGATATATGAAACTATCATTTCTGTGTGTGCTGTGAAATTCACTCTATTATATGTGCAGTTTACTTTGTATATTTTATGTCAAATTTGATCGATCCATCTCAAATCGTGTATTTTCTGTCAAATCAAATGAATTTTTCATTCTTGTTTTGATTTGCGATTTTGAGAGAAAGAAATCATGTTGTTTGTGATTTTTTTCAATTGATTTTGTATTTCAACCCAGATTAATGATATATGAAACTATCATTTCTGTGTGTACTATGAAATTTACTGTATTATATTTGCATATTATTTTATTGTCCTTGTATAGTATGTTGATTGGATTTTTTTGGTTAGTTTTATGCTGTTGTTGAATTTAATAAAGCGTGTAATGCTAGATGTATATAACATTCCATTTTAATTCTTGTTAGTTTTATGCTGTTGTACTTGTATTGAATGCTATTTTTCTCTATCATTTATCATTGCAACATAATACATTAAGCAAACAAGGTAACATATTCAAATGTAAATATATCATGTTATGTTTGTGTATCATCTTTTTCAATATTATGTATGTCTATCATTACTCAAATGCTATATTAAAGTGAACTAACATTATAGAATCTGAAAAATGATAGATGAATATAACGTTTGTTTTCAAAGTGAACAATCATGTATATAACATGATTATTGATATATGAATATAACATTATATTTTTAAAGTACTATAGTATATGTTGAATATACAAAATAGCAGTTGAATTTAGCAATGAATTTTTTAAAGTAAAGTAGAACATATAGAATATATTAAATGATAGTTAAATGTAGCATTGCTTTTTGAAAATAAACAAGTATGTACAAAATATGATAAATGATATCTGAATATATTATCACATTTTTAAAAGTACTCTATATATGCTAAATGATAGTTGAATTTTGTGTTTTTTAAGTGAATTGTCGCGTGTAGAACATACTAAATGATGGCTGAATATAACATTGTTTTACGTGCGAAAGTGTTTTACGTGTCATAGGTACCCGATTAGGCCTTGCATGCGGAAGTGTTTTACGTGTCATAGGTACCCGATTAGGCCTTGCGTGCGAAAGTCTTTTACATGTCACGGGTACACGCTCGGTTAACTAATTCCTACTGGGTGCAAAATCATTGCTGGAGTACCCGATTAGGCCTTGCGCGCGGAAGTGTTTTACGTGTCATAGGTACCCACTCGGTTAACTAATCCCTACTGGGTGCAGAATCGTTGCTGGAGTACCCAGTTAGGCCTTGCGTGCGGAAGTGTTTTACGTGTCATAGGTACCCGAATAGGCCTTGCGTGCGAAGTGCTTTGCATATCATTTTTAATATCATGCTATGTTTGTGTATCATTGTTTTTCAATGTTATGTATGTCTATCATTACTCAAACGCCATATTAAAGTGAACTAACATTATAGAATATTAAAAATGATAGATGAACTAGCATGTATATATTATGATGAATGATATCTGAATATAGTATGCTAAATTATAAATGAATTTAACATTGTATTTTTAAGTTGAGCTGGTAAGCAAAAAATTTAATGAATGATAGTTGAATTTAGCATTGCAACTTCTAAAGTGAACTAGCATTATAATAGTTATATATGATTACATTAAAAAAAGAACTAGCATGTTTATAGCATTATATTATAAAATTGAATAGAGCATCATGTATAGTAAAGTAAATAATGGTTGAATATAGCATTATTTAAAAAAAATGAAATAACATGTGTAAAGTATATAATAAATGATAGTTGAATTTAGCATTGTATTTTTTAAACTGAAATAAGATGCGTAGAATACGTTGCATGATAGTTAAATATATCATTATAATTTAAAGTGAATTATATGTATAAAATATAAAAAATGATAGTTGTATATAATATAATATTTGTAAAGTGAACTAGCGCATGTATAAAAATGATAAATGATAGTTGAATTTAACACTTTATTTTTTAAAGTGAAATAACGTATATACAATATGCTAAATGATAGTTGAATATAGCACTGTATTTTTTAAAGTGAAATAACATATGTACAATATGCTAAATAATAGTTGAATATAACATTGTATTTTTAAAGTGAACCAGCATGTATAAAATATAATAAATGATAGTTGAATTTATCATTTGTATCATTGAAGTGAGTTAACACGTGTAGAGTTTGCAAAATAAAGTTTGAATATAGCATTTGTTAGTAAAATGAACTAGCATGTATAGAATATAATAAATGATAGTTGAACTTAGCATTGTATTTTTTAAAGTGAAATAACATATGTTCAATATGCTAAATGATATTTGAATATAGCATTGTATTTTCAAAGTGAGCTACCATGTATAAAATATAATAAATGATAATTGAATTTATCATTTGTATTTTTGAAGTGGATTAGCACGTGTAGAGTTTGCAAAATAATGTTTGAATATAGCATTTACTAGCAAAATGAACTAGCATGAATAGAATATAATAAATGATAGTTGAATTTAGCATTGTATTTTTTAAAAGGGACTAGAACGTTAAAATATGCTAAATACAGTTAGCATACTAATTATAATTGAAATTAAACAGATAAAAATTCTGATTATACTTTTCAATGTTCAAATTGTATTTCAGATAAGATGCATACTAATTATAATTGAACGCTAGTTACTACTATCATTCGACTGAAATGCTATGTACTATTAGCATTGAATAGAATTAGTAATACAGAATACAATTAGCATTGAAAAAAATAACCTAACTTCACAAAAAATAACCCGACTTCAAAGCAACAAACATTAGACATTTGGATATTCTCAAAATAAAATAAGCTGACATTATAAATTAAGCAGAACAAACAACAGAACATTCACTTTTTATTCTGTAAAGATTTCACATATCCTGACTTCAATTTACTACAAGCGCAGCAACTTTACACTTAAAAAACTAATCCATTACACTAACAAATAACATATTTTTTTCATATTTGTTTAATTAAAATATACGGATGCTATATTCAATTATCATTTTATGATATTATATTTTTGGGCATACAATCGCTTAGATCTGAACACGGAAAACATAGAAGTATGAAGGATGAGGGTTTGGACGACGATTATTTAGGCGATTAGACTACACCCTCCAAGCGATTGCTTCAAAAACGATGAAAATTGGATCTGATTGCTTTCAACAACGACGGCGTCTTCAAGTGGCGGTGGCTTCAGGCGGAGGCGGCTTTAGATGTCGACGGCGGCTCCAGATTAGGACGAAGTTGGAAGTCTGTTATTGAAAGAAGTTGAAATCGCGGTTACTTCGAAAGCTAGTTAGTGGGGGTGAAGACAGGTGTTGCATGTCCTTCAAACGAAAAGCAAAAAGTTATGTCCATAATTTAAAATCCGCTTTTAAGTTTTTCCTTAAAACCAATTTACTCTAAATAGGATCGACCAGAAAAGGGCCATTTTACAAACGGTCTCAGAATTCGACGAAACTAGTTTTGTCGGGACAGTATCGTCAAAACATTGCTAGATTTATTTTTCTGGAATTTTTCGAGTCAGTATGTGGGCCCGGCAAATTAAAATGTACGTTCAAATCAGAATTTGAATGTTTTATATTTTAATTTGAAGAATAAATGACTCTAACAGTCGAATTGGCCTACGAAACATATCCCATTGTGTTCGGGATGGGGGTAATTAGCTAGGGGCGACAGTCGTTGGGTTTGAATTGGTGTTCGTATGGAGAAGGGGGTATTTTTGAATTTAAAGGATTAAATAAATATAAAAAAAGGGAGGGCCAATAACATTCTTCGGTTGACTTTCTCTCTCCCCGATCCTCTGAACCACGCACGACGATAGCAGCTCCACCCCTTCTCTCTTCAAAATCTCGTGAACCACTCAATAAAATCAGGCGCTCCAGTGCAAGTTTTTGTCGAGCTCGACGTGGGCTTCGAATCCATACCCACCATCATCAGTTTCGTGGCCTGTAGGAGGAGAATCACCTCCGGGAAGTTGCGGTCTTCCCAGCGTCGCCATGAGCAGCCGCCACCACCGAACTGCACCCCACCACCACGCGCGGAGGCGCCCCTCCTCCCCCTTCGACCTCGCGCAACCCGATCGTGGAACCGTTACACCGTTTGATCAAAAATCCAAAACCTAGATTTGAACCTCCTCTGAAAGGTACGGCTGTGAATTTTTAAACTTGTTTTGACACTTTAAAGTGTCGCGAAATTCGACCATCTTTGAAAAATCATATCTTTTTCGTGTATTGACGAAATTCGATGAAACAGGAGACATCGTGACCGCAAGGAGGCTCTCTACATTCTTGAAGAGACCGCGGATTTTTCTGAGCTCGTTAGGATTTTTAACAAAGCGACAAAGCAATGTGAGATTTCTAATTTATAAACGATATGGAAAATGACGATGTATAAATTATATAATCGATGTATGAGTTATATAAGCATTGTACACCTCTTGTATAAGCGTTGTATAAGTTGTACGTTCGATGTATAGGTTGTATATGCGTAGTAAAAATTATATATGTGTTGAAATAGAAATGAAATGCTATATATAAATATACATATATGTATATATATATATATATACGCCCCTCGTTCACAAACCATGGACGATATTTATTGGTTGTGATTGGTGTGAAAATTGATTGATAGCGAATGGTTGATTGAAATTGTTTGTGGTTGAAATTGATTGATTGTGGTTGAAAAATACCCGTTTGTGGTTGAGAAATATTTGGTTGAAACCACATAGGATTAGTTTGTGGAAATGAAAAAAAAATATACATGCCCCTGCGTGCGAACTAGATGCATGATTCCCCATTGTCAAAAGCTGCGAGGCTTTAAGGTAGAGCGAGGAGCCGTACTAGGGACGGTCCCGGTTTTAACTAGCCTTCCGTTATGCTGCCGAAATTTTGAATAATATTCATGTGTTAGAATTATTTTCCTATGTTGAAACTGTATTCGTCTGTTGAATAGAAAACCTTCATGTGTTGAATAGAAATTCATTCGTTGAATCATATTCATGTGTTGAATGGTATTCGTGTTCTAAATAAATTGTTTTAACAATAAAAATCACATTTTTACTCTATATATACAAACTATAGAAAACCTTCATGTGTTGAATTGAAATTCTTTCGTTGAATAGAAATTCATGTGTTGAATGGTATTCGTGTTTTAAATATAAAAATCACCTTTTTATCTATATATAAACTATAGAAAACCTTCATGTGTTGAATAGAAATTCATTCGTTGAATCATATTCATGTGTTGAATGGTATTCGTGTTTTAAATAAATTGTTTTAACAATAAAAATCACATTTTTATTATATACATGAATTGTTAAAATAGTGAAGTGTTGAAATAGAAGACAGTTAGATAAAAATATAATTTTTATCAAAAGTATGAAAAATCATATAGTTTTGAAATCGAATAATCGATATATATGTATATATATATATATAAATAGAATTGAAATATATCGAATAACGAAGCTGTAGTTTGTATTTTGAAACCGTGATTTCAAACGATTAGTGGGGGAGATCCGACCATCGGATTTTCCCGAAACCGCAACCGTTGGGTTCGCTTTGGAAATATCTTTCCAACTGCACCAACTTTGTAAAAATCCAACGGTTTGATTGTATGGAATGTTTAATTCAAATCTGAAGAAAAACAGCGCCAGAATCGATTATATATATAATTATATTAAATCGAATAACGACGCTGCAGTTCGTATTTTGAAATCGAAACATCAAGCGATTTTACCGGGAGATCCGACCGTCGGATTTTCCCGAAACTGGAACCGTTGGATTCGTTTTGAAAAGATCTTTCTAATGATATAATTTTGAGAAGATCCAACGGTTAGAATTTCAGATATGTGTAAATCAAATCTAAAGAAAAACAGCGCCATGGCCGCCGAAGCGTCGTTTTGAATAAATTGGCTATTTTAAAATAAATAAAAATAGCGATAAATCATTATAAAATATTATAAACGATATGGATGTGAAATTTAGAAACTAACGGAAGGTTGGCTAAGTCGAATGGTTTCCTGGATGTTGATCTGATGTTGGTTTCGGCCTTCGGGGTTAATATTTGGGAAATCGTTCTCTTACTGATTGACGGTTAGTGACTAATGAATTGAAATGATGCGTATGTAGTGTTTGTGTAGCACGTGTTTATTATATACGCGAGTTGCTCAGAAAGACCGGGTTTATCCTATTCTGAATAACTGAATCGACGATAAGAAATCGAAGATGAAGACGGTGGTTGAAGACCGGAAATCTTCACCTCGTTTGGATGGTAACTGATGTCCTGATTGGGAGGCATCCCGAAATATGGATAATGAGTGGTGATCGTCCAGATGTACGTGGAGATCGATGGGTTTGCGAGGTATATAATGCCTCCGGTTTCGTTCCGACCCAGAACGGACTTGTAAATGGATTGTGTGTCTGACATTGGAATTTATTCTATGTGATTGATAGCCATCAGTTGCATGGTGTGAATTGCTTGTATGACATACTAAGATGCAGTGATCAGGGCTTCTATTGAAAAGCAAAGTCTTGTGATTGATGATCAAAGCACCGCCTGTGTGGCGTAGCTTTGTGTATAACGTGAATTCGCAAGCCTCACACCCCGGTATGAACCAGAAATGGGAGAAGGACCTCATGGAGGGCATGCGTTTCTTCCTAGCTAGGAGTTGTGTCAGTGTTTTTACACAGCCTGACATTTTACTTATGTGGATGATGGATAGCGAGGCGCCTCGGATATATCGGTCGATCCGGGACCGATGGAGTCACTCGTTGGCTCATTTACGCCCCATAGGGCGGGGAAACGTAGTGTTCAGGAATTTTAATCCACATCGGTGGACCGACCCTGTCGCTCCAAGGGCTCACCTGTGTCTGGGTCCTAAGGCTCGGGCTAGGCAGTCTCGAATTCGGTAAGGGCTATCTTTTGCCTTGGTTCATGACGGAAATCCAATTTCCAAATACGTGACTGTGCGGTTTTGATTGTATACCTATATATGGCGACATAGTGATATGGGGCATTAATGCCATCTATGATTGATACTTATGATTTAAAATTGCTTTTGAAATATATAAACACTAGTAATAATATCAAATGCTTTTGTTTTACTCGTATCAAGCATATTTTGGCCATTATAAGGTAAAAACTCTATCCTTCGGTTTGCGTAGCATTGTGTGATGGGAACTGAGTCTTATAATGGCTTCATTTTTATAAAAAGCATTGCGATGTTTAAAAGAATTATTTGTTTTAAAGCACTGGCAATCCGATGGAGTAAACCCATTCCATGAAAGTGGCGTGGTCCTGTAATTAGCCATATTTGAAATGTGTTAAGTAGATTTCTCATACCAGTCCCATGACTGACTCGTAGTTTGTTTCACTTGCAAACTCGGGTGCCCCTTTTTCTACACGGGCAGCCTTGTATTCAGGTTTTAGCTGGCTCTTTCTGGATAGCTGGAGCTGAAGATGGATTCTATTATTTATCTCTTTTTATGTTGTTCAGCTCCTATTGTACATATTATGTTTTTTTTCCGCTATAGACATTTATGTATAGCTAAACTGTATTTGTATTAAGTATGATCCTGTATACTGTGTAACTCTTATGATTACGTTTATCCAGTATATTCTATTGTGCATTATCTGGTGTATTTATTAATTTCTATTCTGCTATTATCTGTTTATGTGTTATATTCCAAGGATTGCCCTTGCCGCCGTCAGTACGGGGTTCGGGGTCGTCTCAGTGTATTAACTTTACTTAACCCTACCTTTTAGTCTAGTCAACATGTTAATTTGGCTAAGTGTATTAAATTTACTTAACCCCAACCTCTAGTCTAGTTAACATGTTAAATTGGCTTAGTGTATTAACTTTACTTAACCCCACCTTTTAATCTAGTCAACATGTTAATTTGTCTAAGTGTATTAAATTTACTTAACCCCAACCTCTAATCTAGTTAACATGTTAAATTGGCTAAGTGTATTAACTTTACTTAACCCCACCTTTTAATCTAGTCAACATGTTAATTTGGATAAGTGTATTAAATTTACTTAACCATACCAATCCTAGCTTAGCTTTAATTGTCTTATTAAAGCACCAACCACTCACATTAGACAGGTATTGTTGTGGCTGCCTGTATGCCGGTCGGTTCCGGGCAGTCTTACGCCACAACTCAGTCTAACCTCGGGTCTTTATCGGGCTCAATGCCTTAACCTCCCACATTGGATAGGTATTATTGTGATTACTGGACAATCGGGCGGGTCCGGGCGGGTTTACATCACAACTCAATCCAACCTCGGGTTAAGCATATTCATATTGTCTAAATTTACAATTTTACTTATGTAAATATTTCATGTCACATGTTTTATTCCAAACTAATGGTACATAATTTATACCATTTATGGCCTTAACCCATTTCATGGTTTTTAGGCCCGCCTACATATTAACATATTTTAATTTAATAGTTAATCCCAACGTTACCCTCGCTTGATTATTCATATTAATCGTATGAAGATATTGGGCCCGCTAATAGGCCCAATCCATAAACAAAGTAAAGAAGGGAGCATAGGTTCAATGAACCTATACTATGAAATTTGGCCTAAACATAGTTATTGATTAGAGTGTGACATAAAGGTGTAACTAGATAAATAAGTGATTTTGCATAACATGAATCATAACATTGCATAACATGTCACAAACTTGCACATGAATATTGGATCCAGTTAGATAGGTGTCACATGAATCATAAATTTTGGACTATTACAAAGATATAACATGGTATAACATGGTATAGCATAATAGGTGTCGCATGAATCCAATACAACGCAGTATGACATGTAAATGTATTGATCTAAGCATAACCTCAAACATAAAACTAGCATGTGACAAGATTTTAATATGTCCATAAAGCATGTATAGTTTGTCGACATTAACATATAGTTATGGGCTAGATCTACTCATTTGGACTTGTAACACATATATATGAATATGGGTCTAACATGAAACTTATAAAATCATGTGAACATGGATCCAAATCTAAGCCTTTAACTTGCATAAGAATCATGTGGACGAATCTATTTGCATATGACTATGAGACATATAAGTTGATCTAAATTTATATTCTAGCATAATACAATCTCCATGAATCATGTAACATATGTGTAAATCTAGCTTGCAACCTATAACTTGCATAAGCATATATTTAGATCTAACTGTATACATACAATTCGCATAAGGTGTTGATTGTTTGATTCACAATACATAAAAGATTCAATCACCAAAACATTTAAATTATCACAAATAACAAATATAAAACAACATCATCAACACTGATATAATTCCATATTACAATTTACATCAAATCATGTCTTAATCGCATTCCCATCTAAAGAGCCACTATACTTACAACGATCGATGAACTTGAATTCTGGATTCTGAGTTCTGAAATTGTAAAGCACTCCTTTGGTGTAGACGTTTGTTGTATTTGATTTAACTTTGAATTAGATTTGTTCTAGCTTTGTTTTTCTTTAAGCTTTAGGCGGCGGCCGTTCCAAGCTATCTTACAGCAGCGTGACGGCTCCAAGTTTAATTGTGTGAATTAGGTTAAGAGCTAGGTTGTATATATAAAATTTTAGGATTAATTTTGGCCGTTTGATTAACCCTAGAAATGACCACAACCGTTCAATCAAGATAGAATTATCCTATTGACTCGGCAATGAGTCAGAAATGACTCAGCATTGACTCAGCATATTAAATATTCATTTTTTTTCATACATGACACATTGGTTCTTTCCTAATATATCATAACCAAAAGGACATTTTTTATTTAAAACAAAACATTAGCTAAATGAACATTTCTTAACTGAAATGTCAATTTAATCTGAATAAACATTTTAATCTAAATATACATTTCTTAACGAAATGTTATTCTAGTGTTAACATAACAAAAGTGATATTCTAATGTTCATCTTTTCTTTTTATTATTTATTGTCAATCAATTCAAACGTAAATACATATATAATAGATACATTTTCCCTTTACCGTTTACATTAATTACCCATATATAAATATTTATATATATATATGAATAAATCTTTTCTTAATTTTAATTTGTCATAAATCCAATTGGGGAAGGCCATTTAAAAAAAACAATCCTTGACAACCAAAAATGCGCAACGTACGCTACATGATGCGTACACGTCATACATGTATATATGCGTGTATATATATATATATATATGTATATATATATATATATATATTCATTTTTTTCTTTTTATCTATCTTCCCAATTACCCATTTTCACACTAAGCCACTTTTTGAACTGCGTTCACACTAAACCAAATAAGCTACTAAGTCTTTTGCTTACAAAAGTTAGAACAATGCTAAACATTATTCTTTTCTCATTCCTCTTTTTTCATGTTTTGCTGCAATATTTAATTTAAGGATATCTTTTTCATACGTAGTCCAATTTACGCAAACTCGGACTTTATCTCAAGCAGAATTTCGAGGCGAACACAATGGCGTAACCCGTTTCCCTTAATTCTTCTTCTAAAATTTAATTATACTTTAATTTGTGAAACTTAATGTTATAGAATTACGAGGTGTTACATTCTCCCCTTCTTAAAAGGATTTCGTCCCCGAAATCTTCAAGTTAGGAAGAATGTGTCCTACCATCCAATCACCCATCTACTCAACCATTCAATCACAGGCATTCATTGCCCTTAAAAAGATTTCTAAATGCTTTCATATTTATATGCATAGTGTGTGTATATGTCTTTATCTAATGCAAAATCAGGCGGTCTACTGATTCAGTCGACCTCCTTAATGTGAATTATGTCGGTGCCATGCATCCAATCATGTATGCAATCCTAATGATACATATCATTTCTATATGAGTGCACAACCATTCACTCAAATGCAACGTCCGTATGATAACACATTGAGTGCAATCTGTAAACAAATACATATATGCGAATGCAATGTGAAAGTGACTGAGTTGTTCTAGCACTTATGGTGTGTATATGCATTCACAAGCAACCACTTGCAACCATCAATCATAACATGTTTCAAATACATGTTTACATCCATTGGCTACTACCTAAGGATCGACGATACGTCCTAGAGGATATACCTTAAAAGCTAGAAAGTATGCATAAAATTCCTAGAAAAAAAGATCAGGGATATACCCTTAAGAAAAAGGGTATGATGCTCGTGTCTAGTCTCCAGTCTTATATGTTGCATCTTCTCGAGCTTCACTATACGGTACCTTATCTAATTTAACTTCATGATTGCGAAGCTTCTTCTCCTCCATTTCCAAGATAAACAGATGTTAACCTTGATACTAGTGTATATACTAAGATGATTAGAGGTCTCTCCTCTACTTAGATTAACCATCATGTTACAAATCTGAGGGTCTAAAGCTAAAGGTTGCTATGTACTTTTTACCTCTCTTAAGGTCATTCTTTCTTCCTACCTAGGGCACCTGCCACAATTATTCATCTCCCAGAAAGCCAGGAGCCCCGAAAACTCAAGAAAGAAAGGGACAAGAATTCAAACAGAGAATCAGAAGATAGTGTGTATGGATTTGGGGAATATGCCTTTAAACCGAAACTTTTCTTATGAAAATTCTTCTTTTTAAAACCGCTTTGAAAATAATTTTTCAAATCTTTTATCTGATCCGGTAACCTTCAGCTCTGATACCACGTGTAACACCCCACATCCGTTAGTGTCACTCACAAAGGGAATGCACTAAGTTCTGTGGAGCATTTAAGGTAAAAGATGCAGATAAATTACAAGACAGGAAAAAAAATTAAAACAGCGGAAAACAAATCTTTACTTTATTGATAAAATAGTTTGTACAACAATTACTTTCCAATACCAGAGTATCATCTGTCTTACAAAATAAAGAAGCATAAAATAACATTTATATTCCCCAATGTAGCATAAGCCAGCCATAGCAGCGGAAAAGAGAGTCTGAAGCGATATATCCAAGAGTCTTCAAGCTTGGAAAGAGTAACAGTCCATAGTAAGCAGAGCTATTCCCTCCCTGACTACCTGGGGGGAACGGAAGAAAAGAAGACGAAAGAAAAACAGAGTCAGACATAAAGCCTGAGTAAGTCTAGTGGCTTTTAGCATGTGAACAGGATAAAGTTCATGACAGGAGTAAACTGGAAAATGGGACAGTACCAGAATAACAGACTAATATAAACCAAAGCAAGACAGTTTAAACCGAATATACTATCACATCCCATTCTATATCTCTGCACCACCAAACTAGTATCCCAACTAGTAATCTGTATAAAGATGATAATGTGATCCCAATCCCTGTAATTGTGGTTGCCTTTAGGTGTACATCTATTATTTATTACCTAGATCTAATCTAGGGTTTTCTTATCGAGTGCTTCCTAGATTCAACTAGGGTTTATGCGACTTATCTAATACTTGTCGGATTCAGGATTTATGCTACCTAGGTCCAACTAGGGATTATGCTACCTGTCGAACGATGCCCCTAGTCTAGGACGCACTACCTAGAGTGGTATATATTCCTAGACTTTCCCCACGTATGTGTCGTGAATCGTTTATCGCTGTCTAGATGCACATGTCCTGAAATGTGCAACCCGAGTCCCGTGGCAGGGCTATTCTAGAAACACAGAACTCCGTCGGGAGCTTTCAGATATCTGCTGATGCAGATGCTAAGGTCTTTTTTCCAGTGGCTATGGTCCCACCTGACCCCTCCCTCAACTAATGAAAGGCCACCCTTGAAAAATTGAGAACTATACGCAGGCCCCCTATGCCCCCACTGTCTTATGGCCATCCTCACCCATAACTAGATAGCAAGTATATGGTCTTTTGGAGTTCTCCGCCTTTCCGTTTTACGTATCTCGACTGACTCAAGATGGTAGGTTGACGACGAGTTGCTATCACAGGGCTACTGGCCTCGCCGAATCACGCTAGTCCATCCTAGTCTTTAGGTTGCCTTATATTGCAACCAAGGCATACCCTTGGTTCTTCTAACGTAGACCTTAACCTCTGTGAGCCCAGGAGGATCATCTGCAGCCTCACAGAGGGATACCAAGAATACCCTCACGTCCCCTCGAAGCCTCGGGCTTCGTAACCCAATTCGTTGGAGCCTTCTTTAAGATTAGATGGACGTTCGCTCCTCCTCGTGTTATACTAAGAATTACTACTTAGTTTTCCTAACTAAGGTTTACCACTTAGTTTCCTGAATCGTCGTTTTCTTAACTAAGGTTTACTACTCAGCCCCTTTCAACTAAGGTTTACTACTTAGTTCTCTTTCTCGTCAAGTTGGATTGGTTAAGTGTCATTATTCGATACAAGTTAACTTAACCCATTCATTTGCCATGCTAAACTGGTTAAGTATTATCAGTAATTCACGTTGACTTAACCTTGCCCATCTGTTTTAACTAACATGTTATAACGGTTAAGTGTTCCCTTAGTTAACTTAACCCTAACATCTGTTTAATTAACATATTCTAATGGTTAAGTATTGTGCCTTCATGTTTTAACTTAACCCTATTCATTTATCACACTATGATGGTTAAGTGTTCTAAGTTTACTTAACCCTACATTCTAGTCCAGCTAACATATTAAATTGGCTAAGTGTATTAAATTTACTTAACCCCAACCTCTAGTCTAGTTAACATGTTAAATTGGCTAAGTGTATTAACTTTACTTAACCCCACCTTTTAGTATAGTCAACATGTTAATTTGGCTAAGTGTATTAAATTTACTTAACCCCAACCTCTAGTCTAGTTAACATGTTAAATTGGCTAAGTGTATTAACTTTACTTAACCCCACCTTTTAATCTAGTCAACATGTTAATTTGGATAAGTGTATTAAATTTACTTAACCCCAACCTCTAGTCTAGTTAACATGTTAAATTGGCTAAGTGTATTAACTTTACTTAACCCCACCTTTTAATCTAGTCAACATGTTAATTTGGCTAAGTGTACTAAATTTACTAAACCCTACCAATCCTAGCTTAGCTTTAATTGTCTTATTAAACCACCACCACTCACATTAGACAGGTATTGTTGTGGCTGCCTGTATGCCGGTCGGTTTCGGGAAGTCTTACGCCGCAACTCAGTCTAACCTCGGGTCTTTATCGGGCTCAATGCCTTAACCTCCCACATTGGATAGGTATTGTTGTGATTACTGGACAGCCGGGCGGGTCCGGGCAGATTTACATCACAACTCAATCCAACCTCGGGTTAAGCATATTCATATTGTCTAAATTTACATTTTTACTTATGTAAATATTTCATGTCACGTGTTTTATTCCAAACTAATGGTACATAATTTATACCATTTATGGCCTTAACCCATTTCATGGTTTTTAGGCCCGCCTACATATTAACATATTTTAATTTAATAGTTAATCCCAACGTTACCCTCGCTCGATTATTCATATTAATCGTATGAAGATATTGGGCCCGCTAATAGGCCCAATCCATAAACAAAGTAAAGAAGGGAGCATAGGTTCAATGAACCTATACTATGAAATTTGGCCTAAACTTAGTTATTGATTAGCGTGTGACATAAAGGTGTAACTAGATAAATAAGGTAATCTTGCATAACACGAATCATAACATTGCATAACATGTCACAAACTTGCACATGAATATTGGATCTAGTTAGATAGGTGTCACATGAATCATAAATTTTGGACTATTATAAAGATATAACATGGTATAACATGGTATAGCATAATAGGTGTCGCATGAATCCAATACAACGCAGTATGACATGTAAATGTATTGATCTAAGCATAACCTCAAACATAAAACTAGCATGTGACAAGATTTTAATATGTCCATAAAGCATGTATAGTTTGTCGACATTAACATATAGTTATGGGCTAGATCTACTCATTTGGACTTGTAACACATATATATGAATATGGGTCTAACATAAACTTATAAAATCATGTGAACATGGATCCAAATCTAAGCCTTTAACTTGCATAAGAATCATTTGGACGAATCTATTTGCATATGACTATGAGACATATAAGTTGATCTAAATTTTTATTCTAGCATAATACAATCTCCATGAATCATGTAACATATGTGTAAATCTAACTTGTAACCTATAACTTGCATAAGAATATATTTAGATCTAAATGTATACATACAATTCGCATAAGGTGTTGATTGTTTGATTCACAATACATAAAAGATTCAATCACCACAACATTCAAATTATCACAAATAACAAATGTAAAACAACAACATCAACACTGATATAATTCCATATTACAATTTACATCAAATCATGTCTTAATCGCATTCCCATCTAAAGAGCCACTATACTTACAACGATCGATGAACTTGAATTCTGGATTCTGAGTTCTGAAATTGTAAAGCGCTCCTTTGGTGTAGACATTTGTTGTATTTGATTTAACTTTGAATTAGATTTGTTCTAGCTTTGTTTATCTTTAAGCTTTAGGCGGCGGCCATTCCAAGCTATCTTACAGCAGCGTGACGGCTCCAAGTTTAATTGTGTGAATTAGGTTAATAGCTAGGTTGTATATATAGAATTTTAGGATTAATTTAGGTCGTTTGATTAACCCTGGAAATGACCACAACCGTTCAGTCAAGATAGAATTATCCTATTGACTCAGCAATGAATCAGAAATGACTCAGCATTGACTCAGCATATTAAATGTTCATTTTTTTTCATACATGACACATTGGTTCTTTCCTAACATATCATAACCAAAAGGACATTTTTTATTTAAAACAAAACATTAGCTAAATGAACATTTCTTAACTGAAATGTCAATTTAATATGAATAAACATTTTAATCTAAATATACATTTCTTAACGAAATGTTATTCTAATGTTAACATAACAAAAGTGATATTCTAATGTTCATCTTTTCTTTTTATTATTTATTGTCAATCAATTCAAACGTAAATACGTATTTAATAGATACATTTTCCCTTTACTGTTTACATTAATTACCCATATATAAATATTTATATATATGTATGAATAAATCTTTTCTTACTTTTAATTTGTCATAAATCCAATTGGGGAAGGCCATTTAAAAAAACAATCCTTGACAACCAAAATTGCGCAACGTACGCTACATGATGCGTACACATCATATATATATTCATTTTTTTTTCTTTTTATCTATCTTCCCAATTACCCATTTTCACACTAAACCACTTTTTGAACTGCGTTCACACTAGGCTATTTTAAGCCATTCCCCTAAAACAAAAATAGGGCGCTGGCGGGGATCGAACTCTGTACCTCTTATATGCAAGTCATGTGTTCTAACCAAATAAGCTACTAAGTCTTTTACTTACAAAAGCTAGAACAATGCTAAACATTATTCTTTTCTCATTCCTCTTTTTTCATGTTTTGCTGCAATATTTAATTTAAGCATATCTTTTTCATACGGAGTCCAATTTACGCAAACTCGGACTCTATCTCAAGCAGAATTTCGAGACGAACGCAATGGCGTAACCCGTTTCCCTTAATTCTTCTTCTAAAATTTAATTATACTTTAATTTGTGAAACTTAATGTTATAGAATTACGAGGTGTTACAGATACTGAATGTGCAAAATTTATATGTTTCAAAGCATGCATTTATAAGCATAAGCTAGATGCTAAATGTTGATGTGTGCATGCACGAATCATGTGTGCCACAGTTTAAGTGTAACCAATACATGGCATGTAGGCAAATAGGTGTTGCATCATAGAGGTCAGTAATGGCAACAAAGATACATGGGCAAATAGGCATATACATGTGCAAGTTTAAGGGCATCGTGGTTATTATGGCAGTAATCGAGTGGACAGACGTCCAGTCAGTCGACTCGTCGATAAGTCGTAGACTATAGTTGACAAATATATTTCTACTTTCAGTGTATCCACCGACTTTCAATCGACTACATGGAAATTCACAACAAAATTTAGGTTCAGGAAGTAGAAACAGGTATATGGAAGGTTACAATACCAAACAAGCGACAACACGAAACAATTCCATAGACAACAAATACATAGCCAAATAGGTCAACATGATCAAATACATGTATAACAACTGTTATACATGTATTTGATCATGTTGACCTATTTTCCCATGTATTTGTTGTCTATGGAATTATTTCGTGTTGTCGCTTGTTTGGTGTTGTGACCTTCCATATGCCCAACAAAGGACAGTTTGTTGTCGCTTGTTTGGTATTGTAACAAATACATGGGCAAATAGTCAAGGGCAACATGATCAAGGCAAACAATACGAAATAAGTCCTCATGAACCGCAGATGTACACACATGAATTATCAGTGGATCAATCAATTTGTAGAACATTAACAAATAATATTCAGAGTATTTTCATAGTAACAAAAACGGAACACAAAGCCACGATATTCGGAGTGAACACTCTGATGTATTATTGCTTAGGTTATGGCAGTTAAGGTCTAGTCAGGTCAGTATCGTGGCTTTGTGTTCGCATGTGCAGCATATTGTGTCTCACTATACATGTGTATGCCACCAAAGAGAGCCCATGAAACTAATGCAAACACAAGTGTCATGGAATTCTTATTTCATAAGTAAACTAAGAGTCAAGTGTAAAATTATATATATACCTTCTCCAACGTCTAAAGATATCAAATCAGGGACTTCACATGACACACAAACCCACCCACTCCGACTTCATCAAAGGTCTCTGCAAATTGACGATTCAGTTTGGAGGTTTTCTCATCTGGTAGCAGTATACTTTCCAAAATCACTTTTTCATGTGTAGGTGGTACATCAATCCCATGGCATCTGGATGATGAAGGATCTCGACAGACAATACCCGTTGCAATAAAGTCGAGAATTTCAATGGATGATATTAATAAAATATGCTTAATTTTATTGAAACATAAAGACTGGAGTACGTATCTGTAAAAACCCGTAACTTCCCCGTAAAGGAAAGCGACGGATAGTTCGAGAACAAACCACAACAGAACGCCTATAAAAGAACATTTCATTGTATATTACAACAACGCATCAGATTACAAGAATATACAGAGTACAAATGAATACTACACAGAAATATCAGAGATTTAAATTACATTTAAATACATCGCAGCGGAAAATAATACAATACACAACTAGAAGGAGATATACGGATACAAAGCTTTCCGGATATCGTTCCAGCTGTAAACCAGGATCCTGTGAATCTAAATCTGCAAAACCGAAACTACTAGCTGCCCGTGTCAAAATAAGGGCACCCAGAGTTTAGGTTAAAACAATAAACTCCAGGTCAGTCATGGGACTGGTGTGAGAACTAAAACAGTTATTAATCTTTATTTTAAAAGTTAGGTAAATCAAGGGACCACGCCGTATAACACGGAACGGGTTTCCTCCCAAGAATACCAGTGCATAAAACAGCAGCGCAATGCTAAATAAAGAAAGATGAAGCTGTTATAAGACCCAGGTCCTATCACACAATGCAACGCAAGCCGGGGGATAGGGTTTTCCCTTATAACAGCCAAAGAATGCTTGATACGTTTAAAACAAATCATTTGATACTAAAATAAGTGCATAGTGCATAAAACAACTTCAAATCATAAGTATCAATCATAGGCGGCATGGGTACCATATATCATGTCGCCATATATAGGTTTACAAATAAAACCGCAAAGTCACGTATTTGGAAATTGGATTTCCTTCTATGAACCGAGGCAAAAGATAGTCCTCAACCGATTCGAGACTGCCTAGCCCGAGTCTCAGGCAAGCGCGCAGGCAAGCCTTGGAGCGACAGGGCCGATCCACCGATGTGGATTATTATACCTGAGCACTACGTTTCGCCGCCCTTTGGGGCGTAAGCGAGCCAACGAATGACTCCATCGGACCCGGATCGTCCGATCTAACCGAGGCGCCTCGCAACAGCAACAACCACATAAGTCAAACTCGTCAGGGCGTGTAAAACCACTGACGCCACTTCTAGCTAGGAGGAAACGCAGGCCCTCCCTGAGGTCCGTCTCCCGTTTTTGGTTCATACCTGGTGTGAAACACGCGAGGTAAACGTTACACAAAGCTACGCCACAAAGGCCGTGCTTTGATCATCACCACAAGACTTTGCTTTTCAACAGAAGCCTTGATCATTTGCATCTTAGCATGCCACACAGGCAAACCATCCTATGCAACCGATATCAGTCACACAGAATGAAATCCGATGTCAGACACACAGTCCATTTACAAGTCCGTCCTGGGTCTGAACGAAACCGGAGGCACCTAGTACCCCGCATATCCATCGATCTCCAAGTACGTCTGGACGATCACTAACTGTTTCCATCTTCTTGGGTGTACAGCCCAATCAAGATCATCAGTTATCACCCAAACGACGTGAAGACCTCCGGTCTTCGACCATCGTCTTCATCTTCGACTTATCGTCGTATCAGTTATTCAGAATGGGATAAACCCGGTCTTCCCGAATAACTCGCGTATATTTAAATAAGTGTTACACAAACACAACATACGCCTCATTCCAATTCATTAGTCACTAACCGTAAATTAATCAAGAGAATAATTCCCCAAATATTAACCCCGAAGGCCGAAACCAACATCAGATCAATATCCAGAAAACCATTCTGCTTGGCCAACCGACAGTTAGTTTCTAAATTTCACATTCATAGGGAAATATTCTCATTAATTTTATCCAAGATAAACTCCTTGAATTTATTCTTCTTTTGAATTTCGATTCAACTAGTCGAGATTAACGAACCTTACCGAAGTAATCATTGGTTTTAATTTCCCAATCCCAACCTATTTATCCCATGAAGTAAAACTGGTAATACTTCATATCTAACACCATAGTGTTATCGGTAAATTCAATTACCATTTCACGTTTAAATCTAATTAAAGATTTAACTATCGCCTGGAGCAAAACTGGTGATACTCCATTTCGATTATTTCAATCTAATTAAAGATTCATTAAAACTCCACTTAGTTTTAATCTTTGATTGGGTTAAAGAATCAGTGTCATTTAAAAACACGGTTCGCGATAAACCCAAAATCACATTCATTAATCATCGGGTTAAAGAACGAGTGTTATTTAAAACACTGTCCACGATAAACCCAAAAATCAATATCGATTCAATTCCAATTAAATATTATTTAATTGGTGCACTTCATTAAATCTAAATAAAAAGATTTAATCTTTTCTCAACTGGGTTCAAGAACAGTGTTAGTGAAGACACCATTCACGACAAACCCAAATCACATTTGAAATTAAATACAAGGCTCTGAATAGAAAATATCCCGGCTTATATTCAATATCAAATTCTACGATTAACAAATGTCATATTGGAAATAACGATATAAATATATATCTTTCAAATTTCCATAATAACATCTGTATAATCACGAATTCCAACATCGAAATATTCCGAAGACAATTTCGATTCAAATCGACTCCAATGCAATCATTGGAAATTTTGGTTATTTTTAAAACCCTTTTCAAATTCAATTTATTTATTTAAAAATAAATAGAATTATAATTCTAGTTCAAAGCTAGTTCATTTTGATAAAAAAACTATTTTTATCCTTTCAAATATGGAGTTTTTCATCCCAAACTTTCACAAATCATTTCTTATGATTTTACACAAATTATTACTATTTTTAATAATTTTATCAAGGCCCGTACAGTCGATTTCCAACAATGGCCATCGAACTGCACTTACAGCGACCTTTTTCGAATTTGATTTGGACGTATCTCCAAATCCAACTGTTAGATTTCTAATTTCTAATATTCGTTAGAAAGCTCTTTTCGATACGAACCCAACGGTTCCGGTTTTAGGAGAATCCGACGGTCGGATCTCCCGTAATGCCCGTTTGAAATCAATGGTCGAAATTCGCGAACTGCCGCGGCGCGGCACGTTCTATTCAGGCCATTATATTATATATATAATATATATAATATATATTTCGTCGATTTCTATTTAAAACGAATTATATGAATAGTTTTGAATTCGTTTCAAAAGCAATTTCAACTTCCATTTCAATTCAAATCAAAATTGAATTCTTCTTTATAAATTCGTTTTAAAATTCATTTCTATTCAATTCAAATTTCAATTCAATTTGAATTCATTTCAATTCACTTTCAATTCAATTTGAATTCGTTTTCAATTCAATTCATTCCGAAATCGTTTTCAATTCAATTCATTTCGAAATCCTTTTCAATTCAATTCATTTCGAAATCGTTTTCAATTCAATTCATTTCGAAA
This sequence comes from Allium sativum, assembly GCA_030737875.1. Classification (NCBI taxonomy): domain Eukaryota; kingdom Viridiplantae; phylum Streptophyta; class Magnoliopsida; order Asparagales; family Amaryllidaceae; genus Allium; species Allium sativum. Next base: position 807,968,511 of record CM060916.1, read on the forward strand.
TCGTTTTCAATTCATTTTGAATTCGTTTTCAATCGATATAAATATCGTTCACGTCAAAATGGCGTCAATCTAATCAACACGGCTTCATAAATTTCTATTTTCAAAATAGTTGTTATTATCAAAATATTTCGTTCAACACATGACCAATCTCAATAGATGAGTACTGTCAACACATGAACTTTTATTTTATATTGATAAAGATGTAAATTTTATTACTAAAATATTTCGTTCAACACATGACCAATCTCAATGAATGAGTACTGTCAACACATGAACTTTTATTTTATAATATTCTTTGTTTTTCAAATTGGAATGAGGCCCAATCAATTTCCATATAAAATTAATTATATGGATTCTCATACATCACATGTATATAATAGCATTGAAAAATAATCAACCATCAACCAAAGTGCACTACACTGTATAAGCATCAAATATAGATATCTAACGCTTATAACAGCCTGTCAATCCATCGATCGACATATTTAATCAATCAGGATGAGTGAACTGCATATTTCATCCTAACCCCCGTGTGGGGTTTTCAAACAATCTAACAAATATTTTATTTGTGCAGTTGGGCGATGTGTAAAATTTATCGTCCCAATCAATGTCCTTTAAATAAGTGTACATAAACAAACCGTCTGGTTTGTAAATGAATATTTATTTATTCACATTCACGTTAAAAATTATATTTTTAACGACAAAACATTTTATTCTTTTCACTTCACGTTAAAAATTATATTTTTAACGATAAAACATTTTATTTCAACATATGAATTTCTATTCAGTTCATTCTTTAAATAAAATGATATTTTTATTTTACTAACTTATTTTAGAAAATTTCGGCGGCATAACGGCACGATACTAGAAACGGGACGAGGCCTAGCCTTATCCCCGGTCCAGTGAAGGCCCACACCATTCACACATCAATCAAATCAATTCGTTATGCAAACCACAAACTTTGGAGTAAGGGTCTAACCTAGCCTTACTCCTTCGCCTTATAACGGCGCACGTCTAATCCTAACCAATTTATCGATTCGATTTTTCACACCACAAACCACATTCAAACCAATATCGCAATCAATCACCAAACAGTCAAACAAACAAGTCCATGGTCTGTGGACGATTGTGTCGGGTGCTACTAAGCACCGTCTGCATCCTAGTATATATATATATATATCTATATAACTAGAAAAGAAATTGAAAGGTGAGAAGTTCTCACTTATAGCTATCCAAACATCTTGACTCTTCTTTGATAGAAATCTTCATTGTTTTCGCATCTTCGTCAGCTTCGTCGTCCGTAGCCACTACATATATAAAAATCGAATTTTTACTTCGCTATTCAATATATAAAAAAAATCCATCTTTCTATCGAAGTTCAATATATAAAAATTCTAATTTTCTATCGAAGTTCAATATATAAAAATTCTATTTTTCTATCGAAGTTCAATATAAAAAAAATTCTATTTTTCTATCGAAGTTCAATATATAAAAAATTCTATTTTTCTATCGAAGTTCAATATATAAAAATTCTATTTTTAGTGCAAAGTTCAATATATAAAAATCGAATTTTTAGTGCAAAGTTCAATATATAAAAATCGAATTTTTAGTGCAAAGTTCAATATATAAAAATCGAATTTTTAGTGCAAAGTTCAATATATAAAAATCGAATTTTTAGTGCAAAGTTCAATATATAAAAATCGAATTTTTAGTTCGAAGTTCAATATATAAAAATCGAATTTTTAGTTCGAAGTTCAATATATAAAAATCGAATTTTTAGTTCGAAGTTCAATATATAAAAATCGAATTTTTAGTGCAAAGTTCAATATATAAAAATCGAATTTTTAGTGCAAAGTTCAATATATAAAAATCGAATTTTTAGTTCGAAGTTCAATATATAAAAATCGAATTTTTAGTCAAAGTTCAATATATAAAAATCGAATTTTTAGTATGCTATTCAATATATAAAAATCACATTTTTGACTTCGCTATTCAATATATAAAAATCACATTTTTTTATAACTCTACTTCATAGATAAAAATCTTGTTTTTATAATGTTGGTCATACTATAAAAATCCTTTCTTCATTCACTATGTGCATATATAAAAATCAAACCTTTTCTCTAATAAAAATATAATCTTTTCTAATAAAAATCAAATCTTTTTCGATTTACAAAATCTTATTGCGATAAAAATCTATACTTTTATATGATAAAAATCTAATCTTGATTTAAATAAAAAAAATCTAAACTTCATCTTCATTAAAATATGTACTTTATCATAGTGTAAACATAATAAAAATCAAGTCTTTATGATCATGAAACATTATAAAACTCAAGTCTTCACACTCATGAAAACGATATAAAAATCTAGGCTTTATATATAAAAATCAAATTTTTATCTCAAATCTAAATTGTAAAAATCATATTTTTAATTTAAATCTACATAAGAAAAAAAGTCAAATCTTTAATTTAATTAAAAAATCACCTTTTTTTTTATACAATAAAAATCTCCTTTACTGAATATTAAAAGGGAAGACTTACACATTTTGATCGTTGGAGGGGGGGTGTTCACTGGCGCGTGGTGGTCTTCCAGGGTGGCGGTTGGGGATGGCTGGGGGTCCGCAGGGGGTCGGGTGCATCGGAAATGGTGGGGGATGGTCAGAGGCGGCGCCCCACTAGCCGGTGTCGGCTAGGGTAATCGGAGTATTCAAATTCGAGGGAAGGGGAGAGAGGGAACGGGGTGTCGGAGGGAGAAGGAGGGCTGGAGGAGGGTTGCGCGGCGGCGGGGCCCTCTGGTGGTGGCGCCTTCGACGAAGGGGGCGACGAGCAGGAAAAGGGGATCAAGGGTTGTTTTTTTTTTTTCTTCTGAACTGAAAATGAGAGAGAAGGGAGGATAAAGGGGGTGAATTGGAATTTATAAAATATATATAATAAATTAATATTATTTTCTCCATTTATGTTGACTTTTCATTCGATCTCCGAACGAGACCCAACGACTGTCACCCCTAGCTAATTACCCCCATTCCGAACACAATGGGATATGTATCGTAAGCTGGTTTGATCGTTTCGAACAGTTTCCTTTGAATTTACATTTAAATCGCTATTTTGAATTTTAAACGTACATTTCAAATTACCGGGGTCACATACTAACTAGAAAAATTCCCGAAAAATATTTTCTAGCTTCGTATTGACGATACGGTCCTAACAAAACTAGTTTCGTCAAATTCTGAGACTGTTTGAAAAATGGCCAATTTCCAGTCGATTAAAATCAACTGAAAATGGTCAAACGCATTTTCCTTTGCCACGCTCACATATTGATTCAGAAAATTATGTAATTTGAAACCTAGCAATAATTTTACATCACGGACCCAACAAAACTGGTTTCGTCGAAATCCGAGGTCGTTTGCAAAATGTCCATTTTTAAGGGCCTGAATTCCATAGCGACTATTCAGAATTTTCAACTGGACATATCTTTTGATTCCCGCTATGAAATCTTGATTATTCGGATTCGATAGAAAGATATTATCAATTAGATCCTATTATTTTTGGTTTCACTAAAATCCGGATTGATTTGCACCCGGTACATTCAATTGAAGTTTGAAATCGAATTATCGAACTACCGCGCCATTTTCAATTCTATTTATAATTATATATAATTATTTATATTCTAACGACGACGCGTATAAATATATACGTTCGAATTATATTCAAAATAAATTTTCGTCGATATTATTTAAAATAATTCATTTTAAATAATCAAAATTCGCTAAAATGGCAAAAATAAAAATTTTAAACTGGCCCAGATTTTCCGGGTTGTTACAGTATCCCATACGACTTTAAGCACTCGCTTTAGAATTATTAGCAATAAGGTCAAAGAAAACGAAACCAACCCATCGAGCATATCCAAAAAAGTTGTGCAAACAAGTTCTATCAAACTCTTTTTAAAATAAGCTAACTATATATTACACAGTAGATTGAAATTTGAAGGGAAGTTTGATTTCTTACTATTAATAAATACTAGTTGCTAATATGTTTAGATCAGAGTTGAGAATTTCACATCATTGGTTGGTCACCACATTGGTTATATCCTAGATCGGAGAAGCAACACACTTTGATGCACTGATTTGTGTACTGTTGCGTCCTCCATTCAACGTAGTTAATGGTGCATGAATTCCTTGATCAGTCAAAGTTCCTATCATGTTGATCAGAACCTCCATTTTTCCGTTCAAATTTCCTACTGTACCCTTCATATCAGTCATCATACCCTCCAAGCTTCCTACCCTCATTTTCAACTCATCATTGTCTTTACGAACATTTTTGTGCAATGGCACAAGCCTTAACATGCATCTTTGGTATGATGCTCCCAACAGTGCGGCTCCTACCCCTTGTATCCTTACCCAACACTTGTGATAAGATATCTTCATCAACAGGCAATTTTTCTTCATCACTATCGGTGATCTTTTCCTTCAGTTTGGCAATTTGATCCTGGAATAAAAGTTAAATGCGTTTACATCAACATTTACTTGTAACAGCTTGTAACTATAGTATGTTACTCCTAACAGATTGATCACAATTTTAGAAAGCCTGAAAGCCTGAAATGGAAGTCCAAACAATAGACTGCTCGATGTTAACCATAATAAGCATAATACAAGTGAAAATTTATGAAGTACCCAGACGTGGCATCTGATATGGTACCATCTTTTTTCCTGTGTGTCTTCTCCCATACTTGATGACGGTAGATATTTGCAGACGGACTTGCAACGATTTGCAATATATTCCATTTCATGTATATTATCTCCGTTAATTGTGTTTTTTTACTACACTTGAAAGAAAATAATCAAATAATTTACCAATTCGTATTCTACTCTAGCGTGACTTTTACGTCCTGCATGGTGGGCATAACTTAGACTGGATCTATTTTTTTTGCCTGCCTCACTTCTTCCATTCGCTTCAGGCATTGCTTCATTCTTTACGAACTTGTTCCAATCATCTTGAGCAATTGTAGGTGGACAATTTTTCATCCATTCTTCGTCATTATCGAAAATGTTATAATAAGTTGCTCTCAATTTTTTCTTGTGTCTCCTAAAAGCCTCGGCCATTCTTTTTGAAAACATTTCCTTTGAAAGTGGCTCAAGCGTATACATTTTATGCAAAAATTAAGAGTCAGAGACTGTAAAAATAAATTGTAACATTTATATGCTATTTTTTAACAAAATTACCACCAACTGGTTCCAAACGTCGTCCTTATACATTTTGGGTACTTTATCCCAACCTGTGTAAGAGATCAGCACATAAGATCGTACTAGTTTACCAAGCGTAGTAGCGACTTTTGGAGCGTTTTCTGAGACTGGAATACCAAGTAGGTTTTGTTCAACTTGTTGATCTTTCGAACATGATGCATGTGATGATGTGGGATCTTACGACATATTTTCCTGCGAAATAGAAGTAACATTAAGAATCAAGACAAACACCATGAATCAGAATATTATTCACATTTGAAATAGTTAAAAGAAATAATAAAAGTAGAATGGATTGTGATCAGAAAGTGTAAGTCATGACATTCCAATTACATATGATTCCCTGGTAAAAAAAACATTCAACAATTCATAGGTTAACACATGAGTTTGGTTAGATCTTCTAGTTTTTCATTGTCTTCCAAAGCTGATTGATAGACGGTAGGAGACTCAGTGTCATCCACATTTGTAGTCAACCGTTTTGGTGTATGCAAAACCATAGACCAGCCGTCATTTTTTAAATCTTTTGAGTAGAACACTTGACTCGCTTCTGATGCAAGAATAAATGGCTCATCATTGGCGTTGTCTCTATTATTTAATTTTCCTAAATTAACCATGATCAGGTTTGAAGCGGGATCTATTTTGCAACCATTGATCTTATCCTCGACTTTTACCCAATCACAATAAAAAATCTATTTGCTTGAAATCAATGTAATCCAACTCAAGTTTCTGCTGAATGACTCCGTAATACGTTGTTTCTGCTTCCTTATATTTTTTATCTTTGCTACTCACTCTAAATTTTTTAATTGCTCTCATGCATACACTGATACACCGCTATCCTGTGTTACCATATGGTCTTCGTGCATTTTCATGGAAAATAAAAATCTATTCACTTGGTACTTCGTATACCTAAGCGCCATGAACATCGGCCGTGTATTAGCCGCCAAAAAGTTGGGTCTACATCGCTGCAATTCGACAACTACATAAAACACAGGAAGAAAAATCAAGCTCATTCACGAAGGTGTATTGCAAACTTATAAACACGTGAAATACTTTAGATGATGTAATACCTTATTACGTAACCATATAGTAGAAGGTTTAACGACTTCGACAGTTGTTATATCTCTGCCTCATGGTTGAAATTTAGTGCTTTTCACATAGGAGTTGTACCTTCTATACATAGATAACAGAAATCGAAATGAATAAATAAATTTGAATTAAAAATTGGAAATTCGAAAGCTACATCATGAACTTACGTCTTCCATGGATCCAATCCATCATACTTATTTAGGACCCATCTATGCACTAGTTCGAATTGCACTTGGGTTAACGTTATATCTTTACCATTATCCAAAGGTATCTCACCAGCAAACTCATCATCCTTGTCTAAAAATGCTTCACGGGTATGTTTATGGTTGCCATAATCTCCGTTTGGGATATATTCCATGCAATAAAGGCTGGCTTCTTGTATTATATATCCTTCTGCAATACACCCTTCAATGTATCTTTTGTTGCACACATACCCTTTATATGTTTTCATCAACCTATAATTGTGATCAATTATAACTTGCACATGATATCCATTTATATGTTTATGTACATAACTGAAATTAGTTATTTACCGTTCAAAAGGATACATCCATCTATATCTGACAGGGCCACCAAACAATGCTTGATCGGCTAAATGAACCATAATATGGATACTGATATCAAAAAATGCAGATGGAAAATGTTTTTCAAAAACACATATTGCTTCCACCAATATATCATTTGCTTTTATAAGGTGTTCCCTATTGATCAACTTTGAGCACAAAATGTTAAAGAATAGACTAATACGATGAATAGCATTTCATAGATCCTTATGTTGTGTATAAGTATGTTGAAGCAATACCGGAAGAAGATGTTGCATTATGACGTTGTAATCATGTGACTTCATATTTCTTAGTTCAGGAGAATTGATGCTCACGTTGTTGCGGAAGTTAGAGGAGATTTTGTTAGCTACTTTCAAATTTTTCAATATGGTGCAAAATCTTTTCTTTTTTTCTTTGCTCAAGGTGAAAGTTGCCTTTGGTATGATTGTTTTTTTTTGTTTCGGGATCTACCATCACCCACAACTTTTGTTTTATAGCCATGGTTTTCAAATCCTTGCATGCATTGGTGCCTACTTTTGACTTCTCTTTATGGTCCATAATGGTGCTGATGAGATGCTCTGCGACATTCTTCTCCGTATGCACAACATCAATATTTTGTCGAATCATATTTGCTTTCCAATATGGTAAATCAAAAAAGATAGACCTCCTATACCAAGCAGAAACATTGTCACCTTCTTCAACGGCCGACTTTTTCCTTTTTCGACCAACTTCTTCTTTGTGTTTACCGATTTTCATTTTGACATTCGCTACTCTCTTTTCAACTTCAAAACCATTCAATGGTCTTTTAGGACGACTAAGTTCTTGTTCATTGTTGAAATTTGTCTTGTCGTGTCGAAACCTGCGTCTGTTAGGAAGATACATTCGATGTCCCATAAAACACATCTTCTTATTTTCAGGAAGATAATAAGAACAAGTGTTTTCCCCACAAATGGGACATGCAAAGTAACCGTGAGTTGTACATCCCGATAAAGTCCCAAGAGCAGGTTGATCATGGATCGCCCACAACACCCTAGCTCTCATTGTAAACTCGGATTTATTTGATGAATCATATGTAACAACTCCTTCCCATAACTGCTTTAACTCGTCTACCAACGGCTCTAAATAAACATCAATATCCTTTCCCAGTTGTTTTGGCCCAGAAATCAACAGTGCTAACATTGAAAATTCCCATTTCATGCACATAAACGGAGGAAGATTATACGGTACTACAATTACCAGCCAATAACTGTAAGGGTAGTAAGAGAAGCATTCAGACAAAAAACATATGTTGCTATTCCAAGTGTGACATTTCGTGGCTCGACTGCGAATTTTTCATCAAAAAAAATTCACGGCTTTCCATTGAGAAGTGTCATATGGATGACGCATTACGTTTGGATCAGACTTGGCATGACCATGCCAGGTCATTGCATTTGCTATCCATGGTACAGTATACAATCTCTTCAATCTAGAAATTAATGGAAAATGTCTTAATGTCTTAATGTCTTTCGAGCTACTTTGGTTCCTTTTCTCTCGTCATTAAAAGATGTCCTATATCTTGGTTCATTGCAATTTGTACAAGAAATTCTGTTCGCATTATCGTTCCAGTACAACATGCAATCAATGATGCATGCGTCATAAGTTTTGTAATTCATCCCAACTTGCTTAATGAACTTCTTCACGTCGTGGTATTTTGTCGGCGGCGTATTACCTTCGGGTAGTAACTCCTTCATTAGTTCGAGTAGTGCTGTCACACCATTATCTGAAAAGCTGTATTAGGTCTTCAAGCTATTCAGTTACACAATGGCATACAGCTTCGCTATCCCTTTTGGACGTGAAGGATACAGTGGCTCTTTTGCGCTTTCATAAAGTGGTGCATACTACTTACTTTCATTGGCCTGCCAATTGCCATCATCCGTACACTGCTCTCCAACATTAGCATGATCAAACAATGGATTTTCAGGTTGAAAATCATGAAATCTATTTGCATCATTGACTAGATCTTCCATCACAATATGTTCAGCCTCGTCAGTACTTGTTGCATTACTAATTGGTTGTTGTCTTCCCATCTCCACCCTTTTTCCCATGTAAATACCACATGCTATATGATTGGATAAAACCCCATCTAAGCAAATGAAAATGAATTTCATCTAATTTGAACGTCTTCATATTTTGGCATCGATTGCAAGGGCATAAATACACTCCTTTTTTACCATAGTTTTCTTCGACAAAACAAATAAACATGTTCACCCCATTAATATAGTATGGAGATCTTTGATTAGATTCACTAATCCACTTTTTGTCTATACCGAATGGCATGTTGCCCGCCTATAAATTCAAAAATTGTTACAACCTACAAATCGCATCAATCAATGGATGTTTTCATTGGCAAGTTGGTTTTTTCTTTTATTGGAATGAGTACGGCAGTTTAACAAACAAAATTCAAGGTTCATATTCTACATATCCAGCATGACTAGCTAATACAAGGAAATAGATCAAATAACGTGTGCACTAACCATGGTGTAATATGACCAACTGCGAAAACCTAACTTTCTTCAACGTTCAACCTTGTTTTGTAACCGCCCTTAGGTAAAAACCAATAAATAGCTCTTCGACCTACAACATATTGAGCATGAATTGAAACAATAGCGCAAAAAATATCGATTACTAGAAACCGAATCAAACGAAAATTTTACCAGCAATAGAGACGCACGATTTGCAGACAATGACAAAGAAGTATATTTGAGCCGACAACTATTGGATTTCTATAATTTTTTGGGAGCGATTTTCAGAAATGGAAATAGGGCACGGGATACAATATTAGACGAGGGAAATTAGAAAAAGGGAGGGAGAGAACCTGAAAGGATTACAAATTTGGAGGGATGGGTGTGCTTTTTCGGCCAAATTTTTTACATAAAGAAGGCACGAATTTGAAGCGGCTGACAATCGAGTCAAATTAACTGATCCAGAGCATTCGCGATGAATGGCCAGATTTGGGGTGCCAGGGGTGGTGTGGATTGCAAGCTGTTGTTTGATACAGATCTGAGCATTATCATATTTGATACGGATATTAGCCGAATTGTATACCAGCATCCATGTGTGCCAAATTCGTTGATGTGGTGTAGTGTAGGACTTTGATGATGTGGACTTATAATACAAACTTGCATATAATTCAATCAAAATCAAGCACGACTTACAGATTCGTGGATAGTTAGGATAGAGCCCTTTAAACTGGACATTCTGGACTTAGTGAACATATGATTGCTCGATTATTCATCACACATTGATCAAATGCTTTCTTTTCTTCTTACTTTATATCTTCTAATTTCAGCACTGCACACACTGGCACACATTAGCTCATACACACATATGGGGGACCCAGGAAACTACACTCTATTCCTTGCTATCTCTTGGATAGTACAGCAAGCATGATTGGGAGACGCTTTGCAAGATTGTCAGAGAAGACTACAGTTCCAAGACCATCTAATAATCCCGATCTTGAGACTATTTCGTCAAATTCAGATCCGGAGTGGGACAGTGCCGGCTCAGACTTCGAGACAGAAATTCATGAGAGCGTAGGATCATCTGAAGGTGAAATTTCCATGGATGAGGAAGGGAAAGGGGGAGTAGGAGGCAATTTTTCTCTCGACGAGTTCAGAAGTGCAACCATCTTGGAGGTACCTAGTGATTCCGTTCGTTCAATAATCGATGAAGCTAGACTTAGGCGTATATGCCTGAAGCATGGAATCTCCTGGGAAGAAGTCAAAGTAGCAACTGAAACAGACAGACCCCATAAATGTGGCCATGAGTCGATTGATGTGTTTCGTAGGGGCCATTCCTCCATTTTCTCCATTCGTCGTCGACTTTCTAAGATGAATGCGCATTTCCCCGATGCAACTCCATCCCAATGCCTATGCCTATTTGTATACGTTATACATTGCATATATGGAAATCTTAGGCGTGGCGATCACTTTTGAAGAAATAAACTTCTTTTATCACATCAAGCATCGAAGAAAGGAGACTAACTTCTTTTATCACTTCAAACATCGAAGAAAGGAGACTCCGTCTTTTGTGTACTTCGAGTCTGTGCCAAAAAGGAAAAACGTCAACAAAGGGTACAATAAAGTAGGAAATGTAAAGCCTGAGTGGTTCTACATCAAGCATCAGGTCGGATGTGCTAGATGATGGATTCAGTCAAGTAAGATTCAAATTGTGATCTTTCCATTGTGACTGTTATAGCCAGTGTGCTAACTTATCTTGTTCTTTTGCAGTTATGAACCCGAGGAAAGAGGAGAACCAAGTATACTGGGATCATTTGAGTCGTCTACTAAACGGCAACCTAGGTCTTCTAAATGTTAGGAAGTGTTTGGTGGACAAATATATTCATCGCCATCATCTGCTTGCCACGAATCGGAGTATAGGCTATGGGGGCGGTGCTTACGTATATGTACCTTCTGCTCCAGTCCCTTCTGCACCTGCAAATACCAGTAGCGTGCCCCCGGTCTAGAGAAGGTTATAACCTCAGTTGAAAAGGGAGAAAGCTTCTGAGCCCAAGAACTTTCAAGACTTAGGGAAGTACCACAATCGGGAGATAAGGAAACGATTCCTGCTCAAGATCCCAACACCTTTCTTAGAAGTCTTTCTCTAATGAACATCCAAGATGACGGTCTTTTGAATAAGCCAACTAAGGAAGAGCCCCGGGATGCTGATTCGAAAGGCGCTTCTGTTTCAGAGAGGTAGCCTTCTCCAAAGACCCCGCCTCCATCCAAATCTCTTATCTACGACTCTCAATTCAAGAAATCCATATTCTCGGGTTTAGCCAAACTACCCCTACCCGAAAAGATTTTCACTTCCAAATATTTCAGCACAAATTCCTTCTTCCCTACATTTGAAGAGGAAGTTACTCCTGAAAAAGCCAGGGAGGTCATGTAGACAAGCCTTACTCTGGGCTCCATGCCATCGTGTGGGGGGGGTTTACTTAGGACTCACACTGCACTTGCACTATGCGTTATAGCACCTGTGCACTATATCAATTCCGATGTCTAATGCTTGTTTGTTTTGATTTGGAGAGACAATGCCTCATCGTCATTATCCTATTAGAGACATTCGTGCAAGCATGCCTAGGTTCGGTTCTGATACTGAGCACGACCGAGGTGATAGCCGCGGGAGGGATAATAAGAGGCATTATGATTCACACCACTCTTACCCTTCATGCTCTCGTTCCCCTCATAAGTCAGATGCTGATAAGCATAAGAGCCACTAGAGTCATTGTGAAGGGGATAAGCCACCATCTAAAGCTCCAAATCCTTCGAAGGAATCACATTCTCAGGAGAAATTGCTACCGAAGCACTCGGACCTATAGCGAAAAGCCAATGATTTAGCCAAGGAGCAGGAAAAAAGCAAAGTGGCTCTTGTGCCCACCAAGCGGCGAAACATCGATATCACTATAACAAGGCCCGTGATACTTCACTCCAAAAATGAGGCTAAATTGAAGGTTTTAAGAAAACAAATTCCAGATCACCATTTCGGGAAAATGCATTTTATTCCAGCCCTTGAACTGGTACCGTCAAAGTGGGAAGATGAAGTCAAGGCTAAGATAGACCTGGTGGATAAGCAGTGCAAGGAAATGCGCAAGTATTCTCGGAATCTTTCCAAGATCATCCGCGATCTGTTGGCTGATGTAGCTATCATGAAGGAGATGGTTGAATATGATGCAAAGGCTATAGAAAACAGAGAGAAAGAGCTTGAGGATGCACATGCCAAGTTTGCCCTTGCGCAGCGTGATGTCGATAACTAAAAGAAACGGTACAGGGAAATGTGAAAGCACTACTACGCCGAACATGATTCTCATAGTCAGGAGCACACAGCCTTGAAAAAGCAAGTCGAGGATGCTAAGTCAAAGAGTACCGAGATGAAGTTATCTTGTTATCGACTCGAACAGGAAAAAGTGGAGTTAGAAAAGAAGAATGCCGATCTAGAGGCCAAGTTAGCAGAGGTTGAGGCAAGGTCAGTCTTAGCCGAGGGGAATGCCAACATTTCCATCAAATCTGCTGTCGATTCTAGTGTGCAGCTTGCCGAAGCCTATAAAGAGTTAGATGGCTATATCGAGCTTATGACCGAATTCTTTGCTCTCAAGTGATCCGGACTCAGGACATTTCTTGGATCAAAGACTATCTGAAGACTCTGGTCGATGTGTGGGATCAGATCGTTGACAACAAAAAGCGATAGCTTAAAGTTGACACTATTATGAGGAAGAGCTCATGAGAACATATTTGAGAGGCGAGGAGCCGAAGCGTTTGGCCGAAGGGAGGAGGTTGATCCATGCAATTATGGAGGAGGAGAGGTACCAAGCCAAAGGGAAGGATACTCTCGAAGGCGGTTCTAGTTCTTCATCTGTCGCTCCTGGGTTCATTGAAACAGAGGGGTATGATCCCGATCGTCCAGGGATTCCAAAGATAACTCTCCTATCTCTAATTGTCGAATCGGTCCCTGAAACTTCTGGTACTCCAACTGGAAAATCATCCGAAGGTATCTCCACCTTCTCGCCTCAATTTGTTGAAGCTATTATAGACTGTCATCGCATTGTAGAGCAAATAATTGAAAAGCCCATGCTCTCTCCCGAATAATAACTATTGCTTCCCGTTCTTTAGGTGCAAAACCTGCTAAGAAGACTGAAAAGAAGTAAGGAGAGTAGCTGAAAAAGCTATCGTGCTGTCCAGTGATGAAGTTCCCAAGGAGGGAGATGTGATAGATGCTTTAAAAGACACTGATGGCAATGGAGGCGAAGGAGATGAAGATGTTATTATGACTGGGGACTCGGGCAAGACTGAAAATATGATTTTGGAGGAAAGAAAGGAAAAGAACGATGAGCTTCTGAAATCCAAAGTTGAGGAAGAACCTCAAACATTGATCCTCTCTAGGCAATTGCTTCTGGGTCTAAATTAATCATCAAGATTTCTTCTTGGTCAATCACTGGGGAGTTAACTCAGAAATCCTCTGCCAACCCAAACTCCCTCAGACAAAAAAAGGAAGAAACATATCCACACTGATGCTAAGCGAGAAGAGAAAGAGAAGCTTAAAGTCGCCAAAAAGTCCAAATCTTCCCCAAAGCCCGAGTGAAACGTAGTCAAGTCTTTTTCGTTTTGTTTTCCACTGGCCTTATGTTATCGAGTACGACTCTCGCGTTTTTTGGTTAGTTTCTTTGTATACATTTGCACTTTTGTAAATAAAGTAGTTTCCCTACAGCATAATATATTTGCAAGTTTGTCATTTATTTCAATCAAATGTAGTTGTAATCAAAACACTACTATGCCAAGTAATAAACAGTAAGTCACATCACAAACCAAACCAGGATTTCCACTCAGCATCCTTGCAAATCAAGGAATGATTACTAAACTAAGTAATAAATAGGATGTCACATTACTAAACTAAGTAATTAACAGGTGTGATGTGTATATGCCCCAATCAATCTTAAATAAAGTACATGGCCAGGGCTTATTCAGGATTTATTAGGATCTACCTTATATTGCCCCCAATCCTTCAAAAGTTCGAAGTCGAACTTTCCTGTTGTAATATCGAGCGACCTGGTGTCTGTATCTCTAGGCACATAAGTCCGCCTCATCTCTCTTTTCCTCAATCATGTCCAAGGATTCAAGGAGGAGCGCTTTGTTCGTCATCGGATCAAAATATGTTGTTATGTGCGAGAGGACTTCCAATTCCACTAGAATGACCGCTTCTGATCCAAATGAAAGTGAAAAGGGAGTGTGGTCAGTTGCCACTTTGAAGGTCGTTCTGTAGGCCTATAATGCGAAGGATAACTCATCGTCCAACATGGCTTTCACCTGCGTCAATCGCTTCTTTAGAATAGACTTAATGATTTTGTTTATTGCTTCGACTTGCCCATTCGATTGAGGGTGAGCTACAGCGGTGTATCTCTTCTCAATTTTGTATTTTTAGCAAAAATCTTTGAATTCTGTGCTGTCGAACTGGGTTCCATTGCCAGTTATGATAGCTTTGGTGATCCTAAACTGGCAAATGATGTTTCTGACAACAGAATTAATCACCCACTTATCGTGATCGTGGTCAATGGCTCAGCTTCTACCCATTTGGTAAAGTAATCCACGACCACGATTGTGTACTTTGTCGTGCCTTTGGCGATTAGAAGGCTACTGATGATGTCAATTCCCCATATAGTGAATGGCTACGGGCTCACCATCGAATTGAGTTAGTTAGGAGGTGCTCTGGGAATCTTTGCAAATTTTTGGCACCTATCGCAGCGTCGTGAGTAATCAGCTGCACCCCGATTCATAGTAGGCTAGAAGTAGTTGTACCGCAGTATCTTCTTTGCCAATGTTTGACCTCCGGTGTGATCTCCACAATCACTTTTGTGTACCTCTCTCAATACACGTTTGATGCCGTCATGTGCTATGCACTGAAGGAGGGGTACCGAAAATTCTTGTCGGTAAACAACTTTACCGTGCATGACGCATCTTGAAGCTTTGTGAAAGACGGCGCAACTCTCACTCTTTTTGATCCGGAGTGTTCCATTTTGCAGGAAGTTCTTTATCGGCGTCATCCATGACTCTCTTTCTGTTCCTGTCTCCAGCACTGGGTCAGTTGCCATCTGATCAATGCTTGGAGCTTCCAGTGTCTTGATTGGGACCATTTCTGTTTCTTTTGGGTTGTCTGAACTTGCTAACTTGGCCAACCTGTCCGCCTTTTGATTTTCATTTGTGGAATATGGAGTATGTTGTAATGTTTAGGTTGTCCAGTAGCTCCTTTACTCTTTCTAGGTAAGCTGGGAGTTGTGGTCTCTTTCTTCAAAATTCCTGCCGAATCTGATAAACAATAATTTGAGAGTCACAAAAGATATTCAATGCCGCTACTGCCAACTCTTTAGCGAGTTTCAACCCGGAAATAAAGGACTCGTACTCAGAATCGTTGTTGGTAGCGGAAATTTTAATCATAGAGCATAGTAAATAAATCGTCTTTTAGGAGTTATTAGTACAACTCTGGCGCTAGACCGTCGGTCATTCTTAGCGCCTTCGGTATACAGCTTCCAGGTGTTGGTTTCTGACTTCTGTTTCGAGGGGCCACCCTCTTCATCCGATATATCCTCTTTAGGAATTGTGAATTCAGCGATGAAGTCATCTAATGCTTGCCCTCATATGGACTTCTGGGAAGGAAACTGAGGTCAGACTGGCTTAGCTCGATGTTCCATTTGAGCAATCTTCCCGAGGACTCAGGTTGTTGTAGGACCTGTCAGAGCGGTTGATCGGTGCATATAACAATCGGGTGAGCTTGGAAATAGTGGCGAAGCTTCTTTGAGGCGATCAACAAAATGTAAGAAAGCTTTTCTATCTTTGGATAATTGCATTCTACTGCTGCCAATTTCTTGCTCACATAATGCATTGGTCTCTGAATTTTATCCCCCTCGTGAACAAGTACTGAGTTGATAGCGTGCGACGATATCTCTAAGTATACAAATAAATTTTCATGATGCACAAGCTTAGATAGTATCAAGGGTATCTCTAAAAGATTCAACGGGTTCTAGAAGGCCTCAACACAATCTGGGGTCCATTCGAAGTTGTGTTTCTCTCATTTTATCAAGTTGAAGAAAGGGACGCACTTGTCGGTGGCTTTAGAAATAAACCTGCTCAACGTTGCAACCTTCCCTGCTCGGCTCTGCATATCTTTGATCTTCCGTGGTTCGATAATGTTACTTATCGCCGCAATCTGATCAGGACTGATTTCAATTCCGCATGAGCTGACGACCAAGTCAAGGAACTTTCCTGAAGAAACTCCAAATGAGCACTTCAACAGGTTGAGCTTCATTCCATAGCGTCGGAGTATACCAAAAATCTCTGCTAAGTCTGTAGTATGGTCAGATGATCACTTGGACTTCACAAGCATATCATTCACGTAAACTTCCATAGATTTCCCGATTTGATTGTAGAACATTCGATTCATTAAGCGTTGGTATGTCGCTCCGGCGTTATTTAATCTGAATGGCATTACCATGTAACAGTACAATCCTAAGTCGGTGATGAAACTGGTATGCTCTTGATTTGGCACGTCCTTGGGAATCTGATTGTAACCGGTGTATGCATCCATGAAAGAGAGGAGTTAATGTCCCGTCATTGAGTACACAAGCTGATCAATCTTCGGTAATGGGAAGCTATCTTTTGGGTAGGCTTTGTTCAGATCCGAAAAGTCAATGCATGTATGCCACTTCCCATTTGCTTTCTTGACCAGGACGGGGTTCAATATCTAGTCGGGATATATCGCGTCTCTGATAAATTCATTATCTCTCAATTTCTCTACTTCCTCTTTTAAGGCAGCCGACCTCTCCGGACCCATTATACGCCTCTTTTGCTTCACAGGAGGAAGCTTCGGGTTTATGATTAGTGAATGACTCATGATTGATGGTGAGATCCCGCACGTATCAGAATGGGTCCAAGTGAATACATTCAGGTTCGCCTGCAGAAAGTCAATTATCTCCCTCGTTCGGAGGGGATCCAGGTGAGATCCGATCTTCAAGACCTTTGTCGGGTCGTCGTTACTGATAGGAATATCTATAGTTGCTTCGTTAGGTGTTTTCCCTTCTGCATTCTGGATCTTCATCCTCTCTAGGATCTATGTCTTTGAGCGGATCGTCAGGTAATTCCTTTGGCAACATCTCCTTTGTTTGCTATGCTAAACCCTCCTTTGCACGAGGGGAGGTATTCTTTAGTTTTATGCTATCTCTGTTACGTGGAATTTCCAACTTAGCCATGTAGCAAGTTATTCCATTAACTTGATCACCACGGATCATTCCTACTCCGGCTTCGGTCAGGAATTTTAACAATAGACATCAGGGCGTAATATAGGCCTTGAACTTTACTAAAGACGGTATACCCTAAAAGGCGTTGTATGGTGAGTCAATATCCATAACAACAAATGGAAGAATACATACTCTCCTATAATCTCATTCCCCAAGCTCCACAGACAATTCCACTACTCACATTGGAGTCGTTGCTGAGCCATTGAAGCCAAGAATCCATCATGTACATGGCTTCAAATCTTTAGCCTCCAATTTCATCTGGTCAATTGCTCTCTTGAACAAGATATTGACAGAACTCCCACGATCAACAAGGACTTTCCGCATAAGGGCTAGACCAATGGTAGTTGTAATTACCAATGGATCAACACTCGGAGTCTCTACTCAAACACTTTCTCTTTCTCTGAAGATAATATCATCTGCCATTGTCTTCTGCTGCTTCGCGGCGGCAGTATCCTGGAGGAAACTACACTCTCCTGCTTCGGGATGCTTAGCAGCATTGACGTACTATTCCATGGTTCTGTTGCTAAATCCATCTGTATGCAGTCCTCCGACCATAGTATTAATGACTATTCGTTTCCCTTTTCGCTAAGCAGTAGGTCTAGGGTTAGGTTGGTTTTGATTCGGGATCGGTCCTCCTTGCCCCCATCTTTAAGGACAACCTTATACTTGTCTAACATCCTAGCGCGAAGCAACTTTTCCACAACATCTCTCAAATGGCGACACTCATTCATGGAGTGGCTATAAGTCTCATGAAATAGACAGAACTTCCCGGTTTCACGCTCTTTTTCAGCCGAATCCCTGAGTAGAAGATTTTGGTATTGGATAACATTGTAGGTATCCAGATAAATGTTCTCCGAGGATTCATTTAGCAACATGTAATTCTCAAGAGACTGAAATTGAGGCCTCTTTTTGGGATCATTTCTCTGATTTCTACCTCTCTTGTTCCCGTTCCCACCTTGGCGGTCATTTCTTCCACTCTTATTGCTGACATTCACTTTAACTTTCCCTACACTATCACCAGATTATTTGATGGCGATGTTGCTCTAGATATCTTCTCTCTGAGTTTCCTCGGATTTTCTTTTTCGGTTAGCATATATCTCTTCTCATCGTAGACGAATGTTAGCCTTCTCATAGAACAACCCTCTAGTTAGCCGACCAAGTGTCTTCCAAATTCAGTGTCTTTCGTCTATTAACGCCATAAAAATAGTTTGCTCATGGGGATTACTTACTTCTGTTACTGTCAGATTGAAGCGGTCTGAATATGACTTCAGAGTTTCCCCAGGAGCTTGTTTGATCACAGAAAGCTCGATGATGTTCTTGGATTTCTGAGCATGGAGTCGAAACTGATTCATAAAACTCTCGCTTAGTTCTCTGAAATTGTAAATTGATCGAGGCAGAAGCCTGGTAAACCATATCATTGCCTCATCTTCAAGGTATATCGGAAAAACTTTGCACTTTACGACATAAGGGCTGCCGCAGTGTTCATGTACCAGGAGTATCTCATCAAATGTCGCCCTGGATCAATTCTTCCTCCATATCGATCCATAGTGGGTTGGTTGAATCGCCTGGGGAACATAAAATCCAAAATGTCATCAGTGAAAGGTGTGTGGCTGCGATCAATTCCCCAATCTTTGTCATTGTAACCTCTGCTATCGGCCATAATCTGATGCACCATAGCTTCCACTTCAGCATTGGTTAGCGTAGGCTCAGGCCCGGTACTTCTCTCTTCCAGCATTTCCAGCTCCCACATCGGGCAAACGTTCCCCGGATCCTGGTAGGGGCAGAATTCCCTTGCCCCTATAATCCCGGTCATTCACAGGACGAGTAGACTGAAGAAGTTGGACCTAAGTAGGATTAGTGATATTTAGGTCCCTGGGAAGGACATGAGATCCTCGCATCGGCAGCAACATTGGCTCTCTTAAGCTGGGATCATTAGGTCCTAGGATGCAGGGTACATCTTCGTGGGATCCCAATGATCTAAACATCATTTGTTCGAGGTTCTCAAGTCTCTCATATGGCCTTCTTGGAGGTATTACATTCTCTTTTGAGGAAGATGAGTAATATGCGGCAAGGCGATCAGTCAGAGAAGGCGTTCTCTACCTACGAAGCTCATCCATCTGCCTATTCATCGCATTCATGTTCTCATGGATTGTGGCACTATCACGTCTTTGGGAATCTAGAGCGTCGTTAATTTCGTCCAACGTAGTAAGCAAGCGCGAAAAATCCATTTGAGAAACAGGGGCAAAAGCAGGGATTTGATTGCTGATAGTCGCAGCTGGAGTTGGAGCATTTGGATCGGCTCGAGTAGGAACACCAGCTTCAACTGCACTTGGGTCGGCTCTATTGGATCGGGTCTGTGTGGTGCCACCGGGTTGGATTGGGAAGCCATCATCGTTACGAGTCGAAGTAACATCCCCAGTATGGATCGTGACAGCACCACCGGATTGGTTCGGACCCGATCCGATCCCTTGCAGGTCAGTTGTTATGAGCATTCGTGTGCCCCTTCGCTGATCTTCATTAGTCTCGTTTGCTTGGGAAGTTTTCGGTTCCTTACCATTTCTTGGAGCCATGGAGTCTAAACCCGTTGAAACCAATGAAAACTTCAAAAATGATAAAAATGCAGACTATCTTCTTCGGACTTGAAAATCCAAATAATAGAATGATAGTCCAAAAAGCTGAGAATTTGACATTCTCAATGAAAGCACCGAAATATTAGACCAAAAAGTGGTTCTAACACCCAACTTACTAGAAATCGAGGAGAATTATAATCTGAAAACAAATAAAAAGCAATCGACGCACAAGATTTATAGTGGTTCGGCGTTAACGAGCCTACGTCTACTTTGTAGTTCTTTGATCGACGAACTGATTACAAGTACAATGTTGATAGTCTCTCAACCTCACAAGTACAAATAATAATCTCTCCAAATCAGTAGAATCATACTTAGGAATTTAGAGTACAATCTGAATAAAATATAGAAATATTGTTAATGGTGAAGTTTGAGTACTTAGAATACCAAAAGATCCTTAAAATGGCAAGTCTTGGTGTATTTATAGTTGAAGAGTATAGGCGGGTCGGATGCCACGTAGGTCCCATGCCATAAATCTCGGATTCAGACATGTTGAAGTGGTTCCAGCGCATCATCTTCGTAGTTTAGTGGGTGGTTACCACTCCGCTTTTGTAGGAAGGAACAACTGCTTCAGTATAGTGGATCCGGATCGGATCGGAAATGGGGTACTCCGACCCAGTCGAATGTTCTCTCCTAGCCGCCTTCAAGTGTTATGCGGATCGGGTAGTAGTGCCCCGACCAGACCCGATGATGGTGCTTTGGAACTTAGCCACTTGTGTGGGTGGAGCGGGTCATAGTTCCTTCAACCCGCTCCGGTCTTACTTAGCATGTGTTGATACATAAGTTCTCCCCTTCAACTCGGGATTCCTTCATCGATTCGATCTGACTTCGTTACTTATAAATAATCATATGGACATTGCTTGGCTCAGTCACAAAGTGGGCCAAAAAAGGTATATACATGCCATATCTTTTCCATGGTTCTTTTAATTATTTGATAAAAGGTATATCATGGAAGTTGTTGTGTATGGGATTTCTAAATGCCAATTGTTCTACGACGTGCTGCAAGTTTTGGTCTTCCACTTGTGTTGTGTTTATGGAGTTATGTCTTTTGATTTTGGAAAGTGTTGTTGAGTTTATATGTTTTGGAGAATGCTTGTTTTCCTGTAAAAGGTTGTTGCTTAGTGCAATAGGTTGGATGCTAATGGCTTGCTATGTGATTTAACAAATTCAATGCTCTTCGTTTGATCCTATTGTGATAACTGAATGTATGACATTTGTATTTGTAGCTCAGCATATACTAGGTTAACACGGAAAGAAAAGAACGTACTTGAAGAAGCAACAAGAAGCAACCTGAAACCAGTGACTTTGAAGCAAGGAGGAAAATCTTCGATCATAGTTTTGGATGACTTTGATGTTAATTTGACGGTAGATCTTGCTCATTTTGCACTGTTCAGATAGGGCATTTTATTTGTGCAACCAAATATTTTTGGTAACATTATTGTATGCTAAGATATATGTTAAACAAAGCCAAATGTACAAAACTATGATGATGAATGGTATGGTGTGTGGAATATTTTGGATGGTTTGAATGTGATGATGAATATTTTGGATGGGTTTATTCTATGTACAAAACTAGCATTGCAGAATTTTTAATCAAAGCGTTATATTTGTTTTCTTCTAATGTAGCATTTGCCTTCTTCTGCTATTGTATTTGCTTTTTTTCTGATGTTGGATTTCAAGATAAAGGTGTTGCATTAAATAAAATATTATTAATTCCACACGGCATGTGGGCCCTACAGTTGATGTGGCTGTGAGACGTGGGGAGTTGACCTGGCGTGTGACACGTGGGCAGCTTATGTGGAAAGATGACGTGGGCCCCACTATCATGACCTAGAAGCCAGGCTCTAACTTATGCTTAAGCCAAAGGTGTATATTGTTGCATTACTTGCAAGTAGCATTCCAATATAGTTATAATGCACTACTTTCTCTTTGTGGCAGTAGATGGACAAATGTGTTGCCTTAGAGAGCTACGGCAACGGCGCGGATGCCACGCCCCTATGATGTTGCCTATTTGAAAAAAAAAACTTAAGGCAACGCTATTTCGATCTACAGCCACATGAAAATAGTGTGATATATGCCCACTTATGGCATAGTGCTTTAACAATGATTTATGGGACTGATTTCGAGATCTAAGTGTTTACAATAATCATAATATTTTTAAACGCAATTGTAGGCAATAATAAGAAACAACCTAACAAGCCTACAAAATAAAAATATTCAAACCATAACTATTATTTCAAATCTGACAAAAACTATAACAGATCTGCTGAACACATAGGCATCCATTTCAGATTTAATATAAATGAAATAATCAGATTATTGTAAACTTTGTATATAAACTTTCCACTCACCTAAAAGCGTCCAATCTGAATCTGAATAGTCTTTTAGGCCTACAATTCCTAAATTCTTATAGATCCACAGCTATTTTGGAAAAGGGATACTTTCATATTTATAGATTTGATAAGAAAAGAGGGAAGAAACATGATGAAGAAGAACCTAAACACCAATCCATACCTTTTTTCACTTGAATCTGATTAATCTCCTCAAATATATATTGTTTATTTTTATAGTGTTTATATATATATATATATATGAATATAGTTTATTCGAGGATAGAAGAAATGGCAGAGCTTCGCTGCTGCTCTCAGAAATATATGGAAAAGAATGGGGGCATAACCCTATATTTATGGGAGTTGAAATGACCTGAACTGTCGGATTTATTTTTACAAAAATACGCCTGTATAATAAATAAGTTATAATATATTAACCATAGTCACCACCCGCTATGTCGACCCAAGTGGTCGACATAGTGGTCGATTACTTGGGGTCGACATGGTAGGAAAGGGCCAGGGCAATAAATGCCTACTATATATGTTACTCTATTTTATTTATTTTTCCGTCTGTTTCGTATTTCATTCGTAACTTTTTCATACGGACTCCGTTCATGAAACTCCAAACATAAAAGTTGACCAAAACTCCAAGACGAACGTAATGGTACAAGTTTCATGGTCAAATTCTATCACTTGCAGAAATTCCTGTCTTGGAAATCTAATTAAATAACTAATTTATTTATTACCGAAATTCCGGGTTGTTATAGTTATCCATATATATGTCTATTTTGGTTGCAAAATCTTAAGGACTTGAGTATTCCATATTGAATAGGTTTAAGCATCTATTTCTAAAATGGACCATTTGAACGAATTACTTAAAAATTACTAAAATATTAAAATTTTGTACATGAAAATTACATAAAAAGCGAACTAGTACCAAAATGAGGATTTTATTTATATAATTAGAAATATTACACCTTATCTCTATTATGTTATTGAAATAATCATTCAGATGTTGTTTACAAGTTTTATGCATATGTTTTTATTTCCCTTTTTGTTTAAATATATGTTTATGCCATCATTGAGGAATATATGGAAATGGACTTGTACACCTTTATTTTATTAGGACTGACATTTCAAACGAATTAGGTCGTTTCTCTGTGAACACTTAATTTACGTCTCATTTATTACTACATATTAATCGCATAATTAAACGTAATATTAACACGTATTAAATTTCATGATGAATACATTTAAATAAGGTAATAGAATTTCAATGTCCCTACAGGAATTTTAATGTGTTTTTATATGTGTGAATCAATGGCTATTAATTATAATTAATGTAGCGTCCCATAAATTTTGACAACTGGAATGTGAAATTAATTGAATGATTTAATTATTAATAATCAAATTTTTTTATTGATACTGGGATCAAAAATCAAATATATGGTTTTGTGTATGCATTGAATTCAATACTTAATTTTTTATGGTCAGTTAAGAATTCAAATATTTGTTGTTGAATATTTAGATTGAATTTTGTTGAACATTCGAGGGGAAAATATAAGTGATTGAATTTAAAAATAAACGTAGTTAGCGTTGAATGAATTAGAGAACTTTTATTTGTTAAAATATAAATAAATTGGCTTAGATATGTGTGTATTTGTGTATATGATAAAATTGGAATTCACTGTTTCAAATTTCGAATCGAACAAAGTTGTTTTATTGACAAATAGAATCAAATTGGTGAATCGATTAATAGTTTAAAATATCGTTGTACACAAACGGAGTCAGATTATGATTAAATTAATTTTATTGGATTCCGAACGCGAAGATGAATAGGTACGTATAATCTTTGTCGTATTTGGTGACTGTGTTTGCGGTACATATATGGAGCGTTCAACATTAGTTCATGGTACAGTTAAATATTTAGTCAAACCAAAAATGAACCTTCCCCGGTAAGATTCACACATACCCATATTTGATGCACGCCACTCCCTAGTCCTTATAACCCTATATGAACTTTGTTCTTGTCCTAAATTTCCCTTCTATAAAAAAATACGAAATTTCCCCATTTGCTCAGCAACATTTGTTCCCTTTTCTAAATTCTAATGGCAGAAATCGAAGCTCCTTTTTTCCACTATAATGGCTACCGAAGGAACCACTAACTCCTCGGCCTTAATCGGAGCGAAACCCTCAAATCAATGACTCGACTTTTCCCAAAATCTGTTCTTCTTCCTTCGAGAATGGCCTCTGAATGATTTCATCGCTCCTTCCTCTCCAAATCGACAGTCACTTTATCACCTTCATTCGAAGCCGCCATCCTCAACTCAAGGCTGAAGCTTTTTCCCTGAAACCCAGACCGCCACCAAGAAGACGCATGATTCAACGTTTGTTCTACATGGCACCACTAAGCTCAGCACCATCGTCGAGACACTGACCATCCAGAAGCCCAAACCCCACTACGCCTTGACCGTGTCACTGCTTGCCTGCTCCCTTTTCGTCGATGCAAGGTGAGTACTCACTCATGATTAGTCATTGATTCAAATAGTTAACCTCGATTTTAAACTATGGTACAAAAGTTGATGTTGAGTTTTTTGTTGGTTGTTTTGGGTTGAATTGTTAGATGTTGTTTTACATAGTATTTTAATTAGCTGCTATTGCCAGATGGGTCCTGCTTATTTGATTTTGTATTTCCCTGTGAATTTTACTTTCAGTAGATAGTCCGTGAACTTCCTGGTCACCTATTTAACTGGAATTTTGAGGTGTACCTTACCTCTTTGATTCATGGTCCTATTTGAATCTTTATCAATTAGACAGTCATGTTCTAAAATAACCTTGAGTTAACTGGTTCTCTGCGTTGGACTGCAAAATCCATGTTGGCTAGTAACTTGCGGCCTATTTATACCATACAGTGGCATTGTGGTAATATGGAGATGTTCATGCTGACAAACTTGGAAATGCAAACTACTTATAGGCTGAATAAGTACCTTGCTTGGAAAAAATATATTAAGATTATTTATGCAACGGAAATGCTGCCTTGTAGTAATGTTAACTGCCCTATACAATTGGTTAAATAATTGTAGGGCAGCACAATCATCTTTCGTATGGCATTGAATCCCTTTACCTCTCATTCATGTGTGGTACGACCACTTATAACATGCTTGGTTGCTATGTTTTGTTGTGCATAGATTATGTGCATGTTGCCTTGACTTTTGTTGTATGCTAAATCCCCTGAATAATTTTAGTTTGTAGATTAACCAATATAAAGAGTGTTAAAGCGATAGTGGGTGAGTACTATGGAAAATATGAAATAACAAAAACTGAAGCAAGTCATTGTATTTTTATTCCCTTGGCTAAAGATTTATTGGAATGAGATTAACGTGATTTATTTCCAGTTTCTGGTAATTGTAATACCCTTGTTCTATTAGAAACGATAAAAATTGAAGCATTGGCCTTGATTTTGATGATATGCTGATCATAAAAAAAAATACTCATCTATATGCTGAATGTATTGATTTTACGATATACTCAATATGTCTATAACAAGTAAATTCAGGGATCTAAATGAAAGTTTGAAATTAGAAACCACTTGATAGACAACATTGTTCATTTGCCAGGGTGTTGTGTATTGAGGTATTTACATCCATATGAGACGAATTTTCTTTTTCTTTTTGTAGGGTACTTAAGTCTATCATTTGCTCTAGTATTTTGTAGTTTCCTTTCTATTGCTAATGAAGTATCATTTTGAAAATATTTAACAAATTACTATTAGAGAATTAGAAATAAAATGCTGCCATCTTCTGTATTTTCGCAATAATATAGTAAAGAAGGTAACAAGCATAACTAAGCATTCCCGAATTATTGTTCAAAAGAAACCTTGAATACTGAAGTATATAATGAAAGCATGCCATATCAAGAAAGCACAAATGTATCTTATTCATCTTTCTATACATATAAATAGGAATATATGTATATACAAACTGATATTGGATTGTATTTGCGAGAGAAATTGAAACTTATCTTTGTGCACGACGATTGGTTTACTTTCAAGAGTTACGTCCTTATCTATATCTTTTGCGATAGAAATCATATTTATAAAATTACTTCCTTATCTAACTCATTTTACAGATGTATATCGCTTTCTAGATTATAATAAACAACTTTTAATGAAGAAAATCATTTTGGCACAATGTTATCGCCAATATAAAATCCTATGGAAATTCTTTTCATTTCCCTGGTTTCCCAAAAATAGTACTGTGTCTGCTTGCTTTATATAAGTACATAAAAATCAATAACGATGTACTGATAAAACAATGTAAAAGAAATATGTACCACTGATAAATACACTTTTTTATGTGTATTTATAAGTTATGAAATCAGGAAGTATAGATAGCATCACAAATAAATAAAAAATTACCTGAATAATATACATGATCTGTTGTGTTAAACCCAGATATACACACATGTCTGTCTTTAAAATATATGCTACATAGGACAAGGAAAATGGATCATATGCTAATTAGGCTTTTGCATTGTATGTTTAAAGGAAATATTTCCATATGGTTGTTGCACTCCTGTCGATTACTATATGGTCATGCTTAGTTTAGAGCTTACTATCATTAAGACTACTTGGTACATTACTTCTATTCCCTGCTGCTCTATGGGAACGTGCTCCATGTATTCACCCATGTTTTCATGATATTTTCACCTCTGTTACACAAATCCAGTCTATGTCTTGGATTTGTTGTGTGTTCACCTATTCCTTGCAGTTGACATTTATATGTATAACAATGCATATGTCCTTGAAATATGTATAGTGATACACTATGCATATTACAAGCTGACTGTGTATGATTTTATGACATGTAATTTGGTAAACACAGATACCACAACTGATCATTTTGTATAAGACACGAATTTATGTAAATTCTGACTATTGTATTTTAGTTTATATTGAAGTTAATTTACTTGAACTATGATTAATCCTAACTCGAGTGTTTGTTGTTTTTGCATGAAATGCTCGGGTCAGATCCGAGCAGTACAAATTTTAAGATCATAGCTTAGGATTTGAAGATTGAAGCTGGGGATCCAAAGAAGGCGCACTCTGAAGATTTTAAAAATAGTAATATCTTTTGTATTCAAACCGTATTTTTCATTCTGCTGTATAGGAAAAAAAATCTTGTATCAAAAATTCTGATTAATAAATAAAAATTTATTTTGCTGTTCAATACTGCGATATCTATTTGTTCTATGTTTTTGTGTTGATTCTATCTTTTAAAATCTATAAGCTAATAACGATCCGTCGTTTTGAATGGTTTAAGTTGGTTTCATTATCAATTTGAAGCGGTCAAAATGGCGGGACGTTACAAGTGGTATCAGAGCTCTTGTTTATTCAAAGCTTAGCTTATCGGGTTTAAAATGAGTAGGATCGACACTAGAAAAAGAGAATTTCTAAAATAAAAAGTTTTCGAAAAATAAATTTTGTAAGTGTAGATAATCTTTGAAAGGGTAAATTATTTTGGAAAATACTATTTTGAAAATTTGTATTTTGAAACTAATATAGCAAAAACAAAAGTTTATTTTGATGTTTAATTTTTATTTCGGAATCCCCAGTCTTCAGAATTTAGATTTGCTAGAGCTGTTCTTCGATAAAGTCTCCTTAGGTTTGAATTTTGAATCTATCATCGAATGATATCGAAAGAAGACAAGTATAAGAGAATCGATGAGTCGATCTCTCTAATCGTGTATTTTAGCAAATTAAAGATAACTAGATTAAATAAGAATTCAGATGAGAATTTGAATGAAAAGAGATAATATGAAATCGTTTCAAAATGAAACGATGAATTTTATTTCAATATAAATAATGGAAATAAAACCCAAAAAAAGTTATAATTGGAATTTGATTGTATCGAATTGTATTACTAGTTTATTTGAATTATTTAGAACATGGTAAGATGATTTATAATTGGGTTCAAACTAATAATGTATAATCGAATACAAGAATTCGATAGTGAAGTACAAAATTGTTAATTAATTCATAAGAAGTGAATTGTAAATAAGAACTGTAAATGAAGCGATATATGAATAAAGATTGTGAAGAAATTTGAATTGATATTTGGATAAAATAAAAATTTATTTGATATGACGAGTTCAGATTTTGAAAAGGGAATAATATTTACCTTTTTAGAAGTAAATAATTTATGAAAAAAGGATGCACATAAATTTGGGATAAAAGAAATGGAGTCGACCAGTATGGTGTGGTTATTCCGTAGTTCGAAATATATTATCGGATAAGAGATTGTTCGGGAAGGAGTTATTTATGGAAGACAATTATGTCAAATTTCAGGAAAGTACCATTTACTTTTCGTTTTTAATTAAAAATTAATATATTATTGATTAATTAATTTTATATTCAGACTAAAGAATAAAGTATATTTTAAAGTTAAATATTTTAAAGACATGAATTATTGTTATGATCAGTGATTTCTAAAAAGAGTGAATTCTTAACTCAAGTTCGAAAGTTTCAAGAATGGATGTCTTGTTGTGAATTTTATCTATTTCGAAGTTAATAATGTCGTTCAGTTAAGGTCTGAGAGGTAATTACACCCCAACTTGATTGACTTCATTGTTGACTAAGAAATGGTTAAGATTCGATAGCAAGAATTAGTCATGTGAAGTGAGCAAATAATTAGCAACAGTAAGTGGCGATAACCATGTTTTATTTAATATATGTTTTAATTGAACTAACGAATTTAGAAATGTTTTCATGATGAATAAAATATATTTTCTATGGAAAATAAAGATTTTTGAATATATGGAAATGTTTTCCAATAAGAATTATAGGATATAAATATGGCAATTGGAAATGTTTTCCAAAAGATCATGAGAGTGTAATGGGTTTTGATAAATCAAAATGACAAGAACTGAAGAATAAAAGGCAACAAGACGAAAATGAAGGGCGGTAGAACGTAAGAGAAGTGGATTCGTAAATTGAATCCGAGAGTTGCTTAAAAATTGATTTGATAAGAAATTAAGAAATGGAGTTAAGGAATCTAGAAATTGACGGGAGATTAGTTAAGTTGAATAATTTCCTGAGTGTTGATTTGATGTTGGTTTCGGCCTTCGGGGTTGATACTTAGGGAATTGCTCGCTTGCTAATTGACGGTCGAGTGATGTAAACATGAAAGAGAAATAGAGCGTGAACAAGAAATTTGTTATAAGGAGAAAGAAAAAAATTCTGGAATTTTGGAAGTGTGAAAATTGGAATTAAGCGATGAAGTGAATAATTGGAAAATTTAAGTAACCGGAAAATTGGAATAAAATTGGTTTGAAACCAATAGATTCATATATTTGGTTTGAGATGGATATTAAATATCCGAATTGATTAAAGAGATCAAAGCTAAGATTTTGAAATTTGAATGGAAATTTGAGGATATTCGGTTTTGGATATTGGAATATGAGTTTTGGAAATTAATGTAGAAAATATAAGAATATAGTGAATCGAAAAGAAAAAAAAGCTACTGGACTGTAAGGTGATAGAATTGAGATGAAAACTTATATAGTAGAATTCATATAAGAATGAGATGTTTTGGAAATGTGATTTGAAAATAAAATCATAAGTATGATTTATGAGGAATGTGAATTGACGTACTATATGTATATAGTATTATATGTTTTCAAAGCAAAATAAGGGAAGTACCATTCTTCTCCTTTGAATTTAGAGCTTAATTGAAATATGATGCTGGTGGTAGTAGGTTGTCCGGACATAAAACTCATGAGTTGCCACTAAGCACGACTATTAGCGTAATTCGCAGGGCCGTAGATAGCCTATAGCGAACGGATGTTTCTTGAAGGAATCAGGCATAACCATTGTGATCGCTGCGATCTAGAGTCGTTGGAATTCGACCATGTAGCATAATTCGTAGGGCTGAAGATAGCCTACAGCGGACGGATGTTTCTTGAGGGAACCAAACGTAACCATTGTGACTGCTGCAATCTACAGTCGAATTATAAAGGCGTAATCCGCATAGCTGTGAAAGCTTACGGGTATGGATGTTTCCTGGGGGACCTAGGTGTAACCATTGTGTACCTGCGGTCCACGCGGTAAATTGTCTACCGATGAAAGAGATGTAACCACTAGAGTTACTAAAGGTAGTATGATGAGCTGTGCGAGTATTCGAGATATCTTAGTGATAGTGAGCCACCTGTTTAATGCAGCACTGTGTCTCTGTGACTTGATTCGTCTTCAAGACGTGAATTGTCCTCATGACTTAATTGATCCTCATGATTTGATTTAACTTCATTTGATAATTTGTTTTCGTGATTCTAAGATGGAGCAACCAACACTCAGTAACCTCAATTTTTCTTTTTATTCTTAAATATCTTCCGTTGATTTTTCCATGATGAAATTCACAGGGAAGCGATTTCCTACGGATACAGATGTTTTCTGGGGGATCCAAACGAAACCATTGTGTATCTGCGATTTATGAGCAATCGACATATCAATGCCATCTTGGTACTTTTCATATCCGTTTTTAAAAGAATTTTTGAAATATTTTTCACTGCGAGTTGAAACAAGGATATTTAGTACTTGGAGTTTTAGTCGTGTGTCTGGCTAGCATATGCCTAACATTTGTTAGAACGATAATAGACTTGTCAAACTTCGAGTTATCAAATATTTTCAAATCAATAATTTGAAATTAAGATAAAAAGATTTCAAAGTATTTTCAAGTCCATAGCTTTGAAGTAATAATACGAAAATTTTCTATATGAATTTCTTGTTATGTATAAAAAATTATAAATATTTCGGATTTTGGAAAAATTCAAGTTAATAATTTGTGACTTGAAGAAGAGGTGTTATTTACACTCTTCAATAAGTGTTGAAAAAGATTAAATGGATTGGTTAAATTTGGATTGTAAGGAATAAGTGCACGATGGATAAGTAAACGTTGACAGATGAAGTTATAAATAAATTTGAAATAATTCGAGATGCATATAACCGACTTATGCAGGATTTGAAATTTAAAAAGAAAATGGATTTGAAAGGAAACTATACGATTTCGAATCTCTTAGAGGTTTAGATAAAATGAGAAATTGGGAAATATCTCAAAATAATTTGAGATAGAAATTGGTCTGAGAAAATTGAGTATAGTTACATAGAGCATGGAAATAAATAAAACACCGATTCAGAAGATAAAGAAATCGTGTTGATCAAATTTGATCAACTATACGAAATGAACTTTGATTGTCCGAGTTAATTGAATATGATCGAAGAGTTTAAATATCGATATTTAAATTAATTGTGGAAAAATTACATGAATATGAAAATTTAAAGTATACATTGTTATAAGTCTAACGATCTCTCCTTTTTGAGGACAAAAAGTTTTAAGGGGGGAGATTGTAACGTCCCATAAATTTTGACAACTGGAATGTGAAATTAATTGAATGATTTAATTATTAATAATCAATTTTTTTTATTGATACTGGGATTAAAAATCAAATATATGGTTTTGTGTATGCATTGAATTCAATATTTAAATTTTTATGGTTAGTTGAGAATTCAAATATTTGCTGTTGAATATTTGGACTGAATTTTGTTGAACATTCGAGGGGAAAATATAAGTGATTGAATTCAAAAATAAACGTAGTTAGCATTGAATGAATTGGAGAATTTTTATTTGTTAAAATATAAATAAATTGGCTTGGATATGTGTGTTTTTGTGTATATGATAAAATTGGAATTCACTGTTTCAAATTTCGAATCGAACAGAGTTGTTTTATTGACAAACAGAATCAAATTGGTGAATCGATTAATAGTTTCAAATATCGTTTTACACAAACGGAGTTAGATTATGATTAAATTAATTTTATTGGATTCCGAACGCGAAGACGAATTGGTACGTATAATATTTGTCGTATTTGGTGACTGTGTTTGCGGTACGAATATTATAACACCCCGAAATTTTAAATACTAAATTTGACAAATTTAAGAATACTTATTTGTTATTAAGGGAAACGAGTTATGCCATTGCGTTCATCTCGAAATTCTGCTTGGAATATAGTCTAAGTTTTCATAAATCGGACTTCGTATGAGGAAGTTATGGCCCTCGGAAGTTTCAGTGATTTTATATAAATTAAAACAGTTCTCAATAATAAATTCAAAATTCAAACAGGGGAGCAGGCTGGGCGGGGATTCTCCCGCCCAAAGGCCAGGTCGACCAGGGGGTCGACCTACCCATACAGGTCGACCAGAGGGTCGACCCCCCAAGGGCAGATCTAAAATGTGACGATTTCTGACTCTGTGCTGAGTCATTAGGGCTGATGTGGCTGTTCTAGATAACTCTATCCAGTCATGGATGGTTGGAATTGTTCCTATGATAATCTAACGGCTTATGTTGATTCAAACTTCTATAAGAGAGTGCCTAGACTTAAACCCTAAATCAAAAAAAAAAATCTCATGGCTACCATGCTGCTGCTAAGATAGTTCTCCTTACTAAAGCTTAGGATTTAACAAGTCAGAATTCCAATTCAAAAGACGAACAAATCATTCTCTTCTCTAACCTATCTTTGTGAGTACTATTTCTTTCACAATATAACTAATAATTTAATTATGATGGGTTGTAATTGGATCATGAGAACATATCTGTTGAATCATATGATGTTGTTTAACTTTGTTATCTTATGTTGGTAGATTTATTTCATATGTCCAACTTTACATGTTTAACTTGATTCATTTTATGCAAGTTTGGGATGTTAAATCATATGTTAATGTGAA
Organism: Allium sativum; assembly: GCA_030737875.1. NCBI lineage: Eukaryota > Viridiplantae > Streptophyta > Magnoliopsida > Asparagales > Amaryllidaceae > Allium > Allium sativum. Next base: position 808,001,928 of record CM060916.1, read on the forward strand.
TTTTATGCAAGTTTGGGATGTTAAATCATATGCTAATTCGTATATGAAACCTTATGCAAGTTTGGGATGTTAAATCATATGTTAACTCATATGTGAATTTTATGCAAGTTTGGGATGTTAAATCATATGCTAATTCGTATATGAAACCTTATGCAAGTTTGGGATGTTAAATTGTATGCTAGTTTGAATATGAATCTTATGCAAGTCTATATGTGAATTGTACACAAGTTTATATGTGAATCAAGTATATACATGTGCTAGTTTATATGCAAAAACATGTGATAAATTCATATGCAAGTTATAGGAATCTATATGCAAGTTTAGGTGAAAAACTATATTCACATTTTTGGGTGAAAATTATATTCACATATGCAAGTTAGATGAAGCCCATAATCCATATATGCAAGATCAAAATTTCATACGCAAATATATGATTCTATATGGCCATTGTCTATGCAAATTATTGGCTATGCAATTTTATGTTATAATTCCTATTAGCAAGTTAGATCTAATTTTATGTGTTATGCAAGTTGTGATGTTTCTCTTTTATAAGTTAGACTATTTGCAAGTCTAACATATTTAATATTTGAACGTACGAATAACGTGGGGACAAAAAAGGAAAATATTAATTATGCAAATTGTGAATTGTCATAAAAATAACTTTAAAAAGGCATATAATTGAATTGAGACATTAATTGGTATAATTTTTATACCTAAAAAGTATGGACATAATTTAGGTGACAATTATGGACATAACTAAGTTGGAAATTATTGACAATTTGAAATGAAGATATTAATTCAAATTGGGGTTGAATAATAATGTGGAATAATAAATGCCTAAGGCACGAGGTTAGACTCGTTTGTGGTGTAAGACTGCCCGGACCCGCCCGGCACACCCAGCAACCACAAACGGTAGTCTAGTGTGAGAGATCAAAGGCATAAATTAATTATGTAATAAATGCCTAAGACACGAGGTTAGACTCGTTTGTAGTGTAAGACTGCCCGAACACGCCTGGCACACCCAGCAACCGCAAACGGCAGTCTAATGTGAGAGGTCGTAGGCGTAATTAAAAGATGCTTAGACACGAGGTTAAGTCTGGGTTGTGGTGGAAGTCTGCAAAGACGAATATGAATGACAAACAGAAGTTTTGTTGAGTTGAGCAATCCTATGAGTACCAATCTGATGTTGATTTCGGTCTTTGGGGTTGATACTTAGGGAGTTATTCTCTTAACCAATGTATCTGTAAACTAAGATGTACTTAATCATAAATTAAGTAAAACATGTTATATAATATATATATATATATATGATACATAACATGATAAGTGAATAGGGTTAAAACTAGCTTAACCAATAATTAGATAAGTGGATAAGGTTAAGACTAGCTTAACCAATAATCTAATAAGTAGGAAGGGTTAAGACCAGCTTAACCAATAATATATAAGTGGATAGGGTTAAGACCAGCTTAACCAATAATCTGATAAGTAGGTAGGGTTAAGACCAGCTTAACCAACAATATATATTAATTTGATAAGTGGGTAGGGTTAAGTCTAGCTTAACCAATAATATATATATTAATCTGATACGTGGATAGGGTTAAGGCAAACTTAACCAATAATACATATTGATCTGATAAATGGATAGGGTTAAAACCAACTTAACCAATAATATATAAGTGGATAGGGTTAAGACCAGCTTAACCAAATATATATATATATATATATATATATATTGATCTGATAAGCGGATAGGGTTAAGACAAGCTAAACCAATAACACATGTTAATTTGATAAGTGGATAACATGGGTGACATATGAGATATAATCATTAACACTTAACTAAGATAAACATGTGGTGGGACACTGGGGTTAAGTGGATGACATGGGAGACATGTGAAATACGATTAGAGACACTTAACAAAATTGAAACATGTAAGAAGACATGAATAAGAAGGGGTTAAGTGGGAATTCCTGGTGGGGACCAAGCATAGGTGGAAAGCTTGTGTCAAGTGTGGGGACCCTTTTCAACCAGTAACCCATTTAGTATCTAAGTGAGCTCGATCTAGATCGAGGACATGACACGCTTACTGGGTTTGATTGTAAGAGGTCAAAACGGGTTAGAGGTGGTAACGCAAGTCCAACGGGGTCATATGCGTGCGTGGGCCCGGGTTGGTAGGTAAGACGTTGTTGCATCGTGTAGGTATAAGCCGTGCATCTTTAGTGGTATCGGGTTGCCACTTTGGGAAGTGATACACCCCACTGTGGGACCAGCACGGGTATCTATGAGTTAGGGAGCCGATCGAATAGGGAAGGTAGTGGGTACGACTAGCGGAGATAGGAGCAGGCGGCACCTATGAAGACAGCTAGGAGTCCAACTACCATATTATGAATAAATGTTGTAATTAGAATAAGGAGGGTAGTGGGTACAACTAGTGGAGATAGGAGCAGGCGGCACCTATGAAGATAGCTAGGGGTATGCGAAACTACCATTATGATTATTATGTTCAGAAGGCGGGATCAACTTTTAGGGTGGCTAGTAATGGTGCAGTATAATAATTATCCTATAATGATTAGGAGCGAGATTAACGCCAGAATATTCCTCTTGTTTGTTTTGTCTTGCCCACTTGTTTCACAGTCATTCCTTGTTTTACAGTTTATGCCTTATCCTAATTACTTTAATAATTATATTGTTAAAGTTATGGTACTCGCCGGACTTTATGTCTGACCCCCTTTGTTTTCGCCTCTTTTCTTCCTCCCCCCCCCCCCTCCAGGTTCTCAGGGTGGGACTAGTACCAGTGGAGCTTGATCTGGATCTTTCTATCTCTTTTGGAAGTACTTGGATTGCTGAAAATAAAGTTCAGCTCGTCTCTTTTATGGCTACTTATGTTGGGGTTATGCTCTTTGCTTTATGTATTCAAGAAAAAACAATTTGTCAAGATAGATATTAAGTGTACTTGGTTTTTCTGTTGGTTTATGATGTTGTTGTAATCAAACTATTTCTCCGCTGCAATAAAAGTTGTTTTGAAAATTTTCAAGTACCAATATATGTATCTGTCTTGTTACATTCTGTTCTACGCACCAATAATACTCCATGAAAATTAATGCATTCCCTTTTGAGAGTGACATTAATGGACGTGGGGTGTTACAAATATGGAGCGTTCAACGTCAGTTCATGGTACAGTTAAATATTTAGTCAAACCAAAAATGAACCTTCCCCAGTAAGATTCACACATACCCATTTTTGATGCACGCCACTCCCTAGTCCCTATAACCCTATATGATGGAACTTCATTCTTATCCTAAATTTCCCTTCTATAAAAAAACGAAATTTCCTCATTTGCTCAACAACATTTGTTCCCTTTTCTAAATTCTAATGGCAGAAATCGAAGTTCTTTTTTTTCACTATAATGGCCACCAAAGGAACCACTAACTCCTTGGCCTTAATTGGAGCGAAACCCTCAAATCAATGACTCGAGTTTTCCCCAAATCTGTTCTTCTTCCTTCGAGAATGGCCTCCGAATGATTTCATCGCTCCTTCCTCTCCAAATCGACATTCACTTTATCACCTTCATTCGAAGCCTCCATCCTCAACTCAAGGCGGAAGCTTTTGCCCTGAAACCCAGGCCGCCACCAAGAAGACGCATGATTCAGCGTTTGTTCTACACGGTGCCACTAAGCTCAGTACCATCGCCGAGACACTGACCATCCAAAAGCCCAAACCCCACTACGCCTTGACCGTGAGTTTCACCGCTTGGCTGCTTCCTCTTCGTCGATTCAAGGTGAGTACTCACTCATGATTGGTCATTGATTCAAGTAGTTAACCTCAATTTTGAACTATGGTATAAATTTTGATGTTGAGTGGTTTGTTGGGTGTTTCGGGTTGAATTGTTAGACGTTGTTTTACATTGTATGTTAATTAGCTACTAGTGCCTGATGGGTCCTGCTTATTTGATTTTGTATTTCCCTATGAATCTTACTTTCATTAGACAGTCTGTGAACTTCCTAGTCACCTATTTAACCGGAATTTGAGGTGTACCTTACATCTTTGATTCATGGTCCTATTTGAATCTTTATCTACTAGACAGCCATGTTCTAAAATAACCTTGAGTTAACTGGTTCTCTGCGTTGGACTGTAAAATCCATGTTGGCTAGTAACTTGCGGCCTATTTATACCATACAGTGGCATCGTGGTAATATGGAGACATTCATGCCGACAGACTTGGAAATGCAAACTACATATATGCTGAATAAGTACCTTGCTTGGAAAAAATCTATTAAGATTATTTACGCAATGGAACTACTGCCCTGTAGTAATGTTAATTGCCCTATACAATTGGTTAAATAAATGTAGGGCGGCGCAATCATCTTTAATAAGGCATTGAATCCCTTTACCTCTCATTCACGTGTGGTGCGACCACTTATAACATGCCTAGTTGCTATGTTTTGCTGTGCATAGATTACGTGCATGTTGCCTTGACTTCTGTTGTATGCTAAATCCCCTGAATAACTTTAGTATGTAGATTAACCAATATAAAGAGTGTTAAAGTGATAGTGGGTGAGTACTATGGAAAATCCGAAATAAGAAACACTAAAGCAAGTCACTGTATTTTTATTCCCTTGGCTAAAGATTTATTGGAATGAGACTAAAGTGATTTATTTCCAGTTTATGGTAATTGTAATACCCTTGTTCTATTAGAAACGATAAAATTTGAAGCGTTGGCCTTGATTTTGATGATATTCTGATCATGAAAAAAAATACTCATCTATATGCTGAATGTATTGATTTTACGATATACTCAATATGTCTATAACAAGTAAATTCAGGGATTTAAATGAAAGTTTGAAATTAGAAACCACTTGATAGACAACATTGTTCATTTGCCAAGGTGTTGTGTATTGAGGTATTTACATCCATATGAGACGAATTTTCTTTTTCTTTTTGTAGGGTACTTAAGTCTGTCATTTTCTCTAGTATTTTGTAGTGCCCTTTCTATTGCTAATAAAGTATCGTTTTGAAAATATTTAACAAATTACTATTAGAGAATTAGAAATAGAATGCTGCCATCTTCTGTATTTTCGCAATAATATAGTAAAGCAGGTAACAAGCATAACTAAGCATACCCGAATTATTGTTCAAAAGCAACCTTGAATACTGAAGTATATAGTGCAAGCAGGCCATATCAAGAAAGCACAAATGTATCTTATTCATCTTTCTATACATGTAAATAGGAATATATGTGTATACAAACTGATATTGGATTGTATTTGCGAGAGAAATTGAAACTTATCTTTGTGCACAACGATTGGTTTGCTTTAAAGAGTTACGTCCTTATATATATCTTTTGCGATAGAAATCATATTTATAAAATTACTTCCTTATCTAGCTCATTTTTACAGATGTACATCACTTTCTAGATTATTAAAAACAACTTTTACTGAAGAAAATCATTTTGGCACAACGTCATCACCGATATAAAATCCTACGGAAATTCTTTTCATTTACCTGATTTCCCAAAAATAGTACTGTGTCTGCTTGCTTTATATAAGTAAATAAAAATCAATAACGATGTACTGATAAAACAATGTAAAAGAAATATGTACCACTGATAAATACACTTTTCTATGTGTATTTATAAGTTATGAAATCAGGAAGTATAGATAGCATCATAAATAAATAAAATTACTTGAATAATATACATGGCCTGTTGTGTTAAACCCAGGTATACACACATGTCTGCCTTTAAAATATAGGCTGCATAGGATGAGAAAAATGGATCATATGCCAATTAGGCTTTTGCATTGTATGTTTAAAGGAAATATTTTCATATGGCTGTTGCACTCCTGTCGATTACTATATGGTCATTCTTAGTTTAGAACTTATTATCGTTAAGACTACTTGGTACATTGCTTCTATTCCCTGCTGCTCTGTGGGAACGTGCTCCATGTATTTACCCCTGTTTACATGATATTTTCACCTCTGTTACAAAAATCCAGTCTATGTCTTGGAATTGTTGTGTGTTCACCTATTCCCTGCAGTTGACATTTATATGTATAACAATGTATATGGCCTTGAAATATGTACAGTGATACATTGTGCATATTACAAGCTGACCTTATATGATTGTATGACATGTAATTTGGTAAACACAGATACCACAAATGATCATTTTGTATAAGACACGGATTTATGTAAATTTTGACTATTGTATTTTAGTTTATATTGAAGTTAATTTACTTGAACTATGATTAATCTTGACTCGAGTGTTTTGTGTTTTTGCATGGAACGATCGGGTCAGATCCGAGCAGTACAGATTTTAAGATCACAGCTTAGGATTTGAAGATTGAAGCTGGGGATCCAAAGAAGGCGCACTCTGAAGATTTTAAAAATAGAAAAATCTTTTGTATTCAAACCATATTTTTCATTCTGCTATATAGGAAAAAAAATCTTGTATCAAAAATTCCGATTAATAAATAAAAAATTATTTTGCTGTTCAATACTGTGATATCTATTTATTCTGTGTTTTGTGTTGATTCTATCTTTTAAACTCTATAAGCTAATAACGATCTGTCATTTTGAACGGTTTAAGTTGGTTTCATTATCAATTTGAATTTGTCAAAATGGCGGGACGTTACAATTAATGACACGTAGACACGAGGTTAACCATTAATTGTAGTAGAAGCCTTCCCGGAACCGACTGGTATATCCAGCATCTAAAAGTAAGACTGATTAATGTGAGAGGTTTAGGTGTCATGAGCCATTATAATTAGTACACTAAGACAAGAGGTTAAGCCTAACTTGTAGTAAAAGGCTGCTCAGAACTGCCCGACAAATCCATCATCTACAGATGGTCGGTATAATCTGAAAGTTATAGTGTGTGTGTGTGTGTATATATATATATATTTGTGTGTGAAGTCGACCTGCCTTGAGAAGGTATTAAGTGACTGACCTACCTTGTTTTTTTTATTAAGTAGTTAGGTCCATTACTAAGGTTCTCTCCTTGGTTTAGGACCCAAGTCATGGGAGAGTCCCTTACAAAGGTCTTAAGTGGTCATTGGGTCTTCCTTTCTCCTATAAGGTATTTAATGGTCCTAATAGACGATAGCGTATGAGTAGGGTAGTTCTCCATGTAATGTGCGCTTTTTATCTAGGAGCTTAGTGAGGGCTGACAGAGGCGCGATTTATATAAATGGCCTAAAAGAACCACCGTCTAAGGGAAGTATCAAGTGGTTAGGAGTTCACTCGTAGCGACTACTAGATACTAACAAGCTAGTCCAACAGGAAGGTCTTAAATGAAGTTGTGTTCCCACCTAAACTTGGTATTAAATGGCTGTTATTATCTCTCAACATACAACGAGAGTATGTATATTTAAAAACGTTAACGTTAGGGTCCAGGTCTTAGTGGCTTGGGTCCGCCATGGGGTATTAAGTGATAATAGGAGTCTTTCCTTAATAAATTAGGTAATGGCCTTAAGTGGCTAGGTAAAGCCTGCCTCGTAGGGTATTAAGTAACTATAAGGATATTGTCCTTTGTTAAACTTGTAGGCCTTAAGCTACCGTAAGGATGTCCGCCTTACATGATTTATTGTATATATTTGTTTGCGTAGACATAACTTGAAGAATTTACACTACCAAATATAGGAAATAGTCATTCCTAAACTTATATGATTTTCATTCACCGGAACTTTATATTCTAACCTCCGTCCTCTTAATATAAATAGGTTAGTTGGTGCAGACACTTGGATCGGTTATAAGTAGTGATGCCTTGGAGATGGAGCCCTACGATGAAGGCTTTAGTTATTTTATGGAAGTATTACCATTATTATCATGTTGTATTGGTTAGTATTTTATGTACCTTTATCTATTATTACTCAAATTTTTTGTATCTGACATTGATGACGGTTTTGTTTATGGTACATCTATTTTGATATATTATATTTTACTATGCTGTGTGAGATTCTGATTTCGTTTAGATTGCTCTATGATATTTGTTTTTATTATTTTCTTATAGGAACCAATGATCCATTTAGAATGGTTTTAAGTTCCAATGGGCCTTTTCTAGGTCGAGAATTAGGCTCAATCCAGGTGGGTTGTCATAAGTGAAACCTAGTCAGCTAGTGGAGGTAGAAGTTGAGAGCGAATCATTTATTCATCTTGTACCTACCTGCATACTAGAATAGATGTTAAGCGACTTTGTTATGAATTAATTCATCATATAAAAGTTCTGTGCGGAGAAGATTTTGTAGAGTGCATGTAGGAATATGAGGATATGGTTCGAGCTTCCTACTTACGTCTTTTTGATGGTATGTTTTAAATAATAAACCTTAAGTTATTCCTTAGTTATGGTCTTTAAAATAAATATTGCGAGACGGGTAGATCTTTTAAGATAAGGTCTATGAATGTTAGGAATGGAAGTAACATGTCACTAGGACTTTTCATGGATAATGGATACCAATGGTTGGAAGTGGTTATTAATGGATGTGAATGACTGCATTTCAAACACTAGAATATGAAATAAATGGGATAACTAGCCAACTTGCACATTCACATCATATGCATATAAGTGTATGATTCTTAGTTTATATGGCCGTTACAGATATGGATGTCGAATATATGAATGTTGCATATATGATTAGTGAAGCATACATATAAAACAATCAACTGTCATTAGGACTTTGCATACATTTAGATGCATGACATGCACATACTTACATAAATATGAGGTCAATTGAATTAGTGGACCAACTACTCTTTTGCATTAGATATGTTCAAATGCGCTTCACGATTGCGTAAAAGCATAAAGGAATTAGAAATTACAATGACAGTGATAGCTACGAATGATATATGAGTATGTCAATGCAGGAATTGGATGTTGGTTGTTAATTACAGTTTTTATTGTTATGGATTGAGATGGTTGTAATGATGATTTTTGATGGCAACAACCTTGTTATAACTATTACTATTATAAAATACATACTAACACTTATATAGAATATATGTATATACATGAAATATACGTAGGTAATAATTATTGAAGACTGTACAATTTAGAGAATCAAGATTTTGAAGAAGAAGAATTCAAGAAATAAGACCCATGAGCAACAAGAGTTCAAGAAATAAAATAATTGAGTCTAGAATTTTTGTTAAAACTCTAATTAGCACTGAATCCTTATTTCAATATTTTCTCACTATTTTCAAAATGATTTCAAAATTACTTCCTTATTTTAAATCTATATTTCTTTGTTTTTAAATTTATTTTAACTCCTGTTTTTAAATATATTTAATTTTCAATACACTTTTTAACTCTTGATTCAAATATTTCTTATTTATATATTTAATATTAATTTTCATATTTAGTTTATAGTTACTTTTTAATTTTCTTACTTATATTTATATATTAAGTTCTAAAGTATTTCTCATATTCATAGTTTTAAATATGCTTTAATATCATTTTTTAAATCATCTTAATATATGTTTTGATATATATTTTTACTTGAAAAACGCTACTTTTATATAATGGAATGTAATTTATTTTAACTCAAGAATCACCACAATTTATTTAACCATTATTTTCTTTAATGTAAAAAATTATTTTTTGAAAATCTAATGTATGTTGACATATACATAAAAGTATGTTGACATAGTGGTCGTTGTTTTCAAATTCAAATTTTAAAAAGTTGTGTCTTTTGAATTTAAAACTATGCTGAAAGGATTTGACTATTGAGAGACTACATATAGGCTTCTAAATTCGATTTTTTAACTAACTTTCAATCATCTTCTTCTTCAATTATTATCTCTCCATTACTATTCTTTATTTCTCAAACTACATACTTATACTTTGTCGGTATTCAAAGAGAACTATATAAATCTCTTTCTACTTCAATTCTCTGTCAAGCGCTCTCAAAGATTTAAGTGCTACTCAAGTGTTACAGGCTTTCTGTAATTAAAGATCGCAAGATCAAGTTTTATCAAGTCTATCTTCCAAAATTGATACTAAGAAAGATGTGGTCGTGTCCCATATAAATCGGTTAGGTGTGATTGTGTCCTAAAAATGAATTAGGTGTTAATTCTATACATATTTCCGGGGGATATTCATAGAAAGAGAGGATATATAAAGGCTTATTGGATTTTCTCAAATTTTAGGTGAGTATTACTATGATTACAAGATTTCTTCCAAGTTGAGGTTAAAATTGATATAATAGTTGTTACAATGTTTCGGGTCTACATCTTTCTATAGTTATACACAGATCTAGTTCATTTGTTGTTTATTTACAAATTTAGTTATCCCTAATTCCTTTCTTTGTAAATAATTCTTTTAGATCTGATTTATGTTCTTGTTCTTCCCTTTTTCTCTATTTTAGTAAATCCGTTGTTGTAGTTTATTTCAGTTATCTACAGCTTTGTTCTTCATATGAAATTTTATTGCATTTCTGTAATTAACCCTATTTTTATTTCAGATCTATTTTTGTCCACCTGAGCCTAGGCCATGCGAGAGCCTATGCCATTTCCTTTTATTTCTAACATTAATTTTAGGCCTTTTTGAGCCTAATCTTTCAATTTTTTTCTATTTTTTGCGCAAACTGGGTTAAACATGTAATGGGATGATAATAGCGCAATTGGATAACAATAAAAAATATGTATAAAAAGGATTAACTGGGGCTTAGCGAATTTTATACAATAATGGGTATAAAAGAGGCATGTTGAAATTTGATTAAAAAATGAATCAACAAATGAACTGTAATATTGGGAAAATGATGAAGTTGGACAAGTATTGCAATCTATAGGTGAACTGTAATTTAAAGAAAATGAAATTGAATAAAAAGGGGATTTTGGGCATGTTGGAAATTAATGTTTTATTCAAATGATGGACTGTAAATTGGGATAAATCTTGATTGAAGAATATTCAAATTTATGGATTAGAATAAATTTTACTTAATCAGACATTAAATAACATGCAATTAGAAAACATGGGGAATAAAATGCACTTAATTGGACACAAAGTAACATGTAAATAATAGTAAATTGGACTTAATTAAACCTTAAGTGACATGGGGAAGGGTTGTATAAAAAGATTACATTTATTTAGAAACGTTAATTACAACCTAGGAATATAACACGTGGTTATATTGGACTTGTTAATGAACTTAAATGTGTTAATTTAAAATTGTGAGATTAATAAACTAAGATAGAGTGGGTCCGTTCTAGTGGGATATAAAGGGCTCGTAGAAATCCTAGTTATAAATTGGAGACCAAGTCTAAGGGTGACTTGTGTCAAGTGCATTTTTGTTTGGAAACCTATATCAGTCAATATCCCTTGTTATCACAGAGTCTCAGACTAGGTAGAGGCTACGACATGCTTTACCGAAGTGGATAGTAAATGGTTCAAATGAGGTGGGTACGGGGCGTTCCGGCGGAGCAATGAGCGTGCATTATTCCGAATGGGGAAGATAAGATGATGTTGTATCGCCTGTGATTAATGTTATGTCCTTTTTGTTGATGGGTTCGGGAATTAATAACCCCAAATTCCATAGCTGGGATAGATTATTCACATTTGGGTAAAGAAACCGATCGATGGGCAGTACTAGGAAATTCCTTCCTAATTATTTAATTCAGTTTGAAGTTGTAGAAGTGCAAAACAGTCCATTATCGTTTATATGATCATTATTATCATCATTGTCTTTTGGATAAGAATAGTCAGTTATTTATGCAAATTCATATCAGTAATTGTTCACTTTTAGGTGTGCACAAATACTTACCCATTTATGACACTAGAATTACTATTTATTTATTTTCCCTTAACTTAGCAATCGTGATAGTAATCATTACAGCTCACCGGATTTTACGTCTGACCCATTTCCTTTCTTCCTTTCTCTTTTCTTCCCACCGGCTTACAGGGAGGAAATGTATAGTTCAGATTTCTTTGTTGATTCTATCATGAAGGATTTTTACAAAAGATGTGGGGTGTTACATTGTTGATTTTCCTGACAGATAGCACTTTAGTTGGCTATGGCTGAGACTTGCAGCTTTCAGAGGTTGTTTTTGAAGTTTTTCCCGCATGTTGTTGGTACAAGTAATTGTTGTACTTTGTTTTTACTCAGTTTGTGTTGTATTTATCTCAAACCAGTGGTATGATGGTACACCATTGGTTTGCTTTTGTGTGCCATCGAAGAAAGGCGTTTTCCTTCACTTTTAGTATATATGTGTCTCAATTTTAATTTAAAAGATCGGGCTTTTGCGTGTGAATTATCTATGAATAGAGACTTGTATATAGTATAGGGTATTCTTAAGATGCAATTTCAAGGATGAAATTCCTTTAAGGATGGAGAATGCAAAGAACCAAAATTTTATGCTTTGGTTTGTGAATATTTTATCTATTTTAAATGTTCAAATAATGGTTTAATAAATAAAATACTTCTTTTAGTTTGAAACTAATTATTTAATTCATTTTTGAATTTTGTGTACAAAAATATATAATTCAAAGAAAAATAAAAATATGACCAGAGTTCATTATATTTTCGAGTTTTCTTGGCTAATGGCTGTCAAAAAGGTTGTATACTTTGTACAATTATATAGACATATGTTTGTAACTAAAGTTAAGAGGATTTTATATGTACATATACTTATATATATGAGATGATATAACTTTTTATGAAATTAAAATAATTTTTATTTTTGCAAGGCTGACTGGTTTTTTATAGTGGGCCGTGACACCGTTTATTAGAATGAGAGAAGAGAAAGAGACTCTGTACAAGCACAGAATCTCAAAACCGGTTTGAAGTGCCAGCACACTGAACAGTTACAAAACATGAGATAAGATATTGCTTCCAGAAGTAAACTTTTACATAATTCCTAAGCAGCCTCTTCATAAGAGGAACTATCACTCGGTACTGTATAGGGTGCCATGTGCCGGATATGAGAAAAGAATAGCCCGGCTAAGCTTTCTACATAATCCAAAGCATCTACGTTAAATATTAGTTTCCTATCCCAAGTGTCGTCCTTTATTGTTTCTTCGTTAAGTTCACCTAGTCTGCCTGTCAGACATAACCTCAACTCATCGCCAAATGGTTCGTAGAAGAGCCTTTTAGGCTCAACAGCCTCACCGACAAACTTAAAGAAATAGCCGTGGATGTCATATCGCATCTCAGCATCTTCATGCGCCCAGGCTCTATCCGTATCAAGCCAAACTATATCAGGCTTGTGCTCTACCACCATACACACTTCATGCTCCTTTTCCACCTCCTTACTCACTTCAGAAATTTTGGCTTTTGGCATCCATTTTCTTAATGGAGGCCTTGGGAGAGGGACCTTAACAGGGCAAGGCATATCAGCAGGAACTTGACATGAATCATTTGAGTGTCCAAACGACTTACAAGTACTACAAATTTCTAGCTTCCACTTGTAGGTGATGGCAACAAAATACTCATAACCTTCAATGCAAACTTTCAATTTATCCGGAAGAGGCTTGGTAAGAGTTATTTCAATCAAAGCTCTGGCAAAAACCAAGTTTTTTCTTGCAACTATGTTGGCATCAAAACACTTGAGTTTTCCTATGTGACATGCCAACCAGTTAAGACCGATGAGAGGCTGAAGTGATGAGGGAACATTATTGTAATGTGTAAATGGAAGGTAACTTAATAAACATGTCATAACACGTCTAAACACAAAGTAAATGAGCACAAGTGGAAATTGGTTCATCAAGCTAAGGGGATGGGGACATGATCAGATGTAAAATGGAGGGACGAGGTAGAGGAGGCAAGGTGGCATTCAAGGAGTGGAGTGTAAGTACCATGAGGTTATTTTGCTAATTTAATTTATATATGCATACATATTTAGATTTCTTATGTTTTTTTATTTTGTTTCCGCTTTCTAAACTACTTTAAGCTTTAGGAAATTTTCTTGGTATCCTTTAAATTTTCCATGTTCGAAAATCTTATTTTTCTACCTTAAATTCTTTTAAACTTGTTTAATAATCACTCCTTTCTACATGTAACGACCCAGCGGAATTCGACATCCGAATTCTGACAATAATACATAAATCCCATATTACTTGCCAAAACCCAAGTATTAAAAACACCAAATAGTTAGTACAAAGAAGTTAGAGGATGAGAAAAGAAAGAAATAAATATTAGAATAGAAGAATGAGAAGAAGAACCAACACCATACAAAGTCTCACATCACAGCGGAATAAGATATAATATAGAAATAATCTTTATTGAAAGCTTGAAAAATACTTACAAACAACAGAGTACATCAATACACTTGGTGAATTATAAAAAATTGTCCTCATACACAATACACAACGGAATAATAACATCATGTAACACCCCGTATTTTCTATGAACGTATAAGTAACAAATTAAAGTATACTAAATTTTTAGGAGAAGAATTAAGGGATACAGGTTGCGCCATTGCGTTCGTCCCGAAATTCTACTTGAGATAGAGTCCGAGTTTGCGTAAAACGGATACCGTATGAAGAAGATATGGACGAACGAAGTTAGGCAGAAAAACCGGAAACAGGCCAGAATACACTGGCGCACTTGTGAAGTGCGCCAGTACAAAAATACACTGGCGCACCTGCCAAGTGCGCCCATACCAATCCAGCACAGAATTCTGGAGTGTTCTGTGATGACGTGTCTTCTTCTGAGTGGCTGGATGACCTGTCTTCGAGTTGACTGATCTGAAGGCTCTAAATCACCCTATTCTCCTATAAAAACACCCCCAAACCTCACTTTCTCTCCACACAATTTCATTCTGCCTATACTCTGCCTCTATTCTAATTAAAATAAAATAATGGCGTCGCTGCTCTGCTGAAGTCTAAGCTAGAACTAGTGCATCTTCGTCCAATCTGAATAGAATTAAAAGAGAACAACTATTTTCTAATCTAATCGATAGTCTACGCCAAAGAAGAGCTATTCAGTGTCAGAATACAGATTCCAGAATACAAGAATTGTTCCCTTTTTGTGAGTACAGTTATTTTTAGATATGAACTTTAATTATGATCTTGACATGGTTATAAATATGAATCTGAGGTTATGCATATTCTTATCTATCAGATCTATTTTTCTGTGACTATTCTCTTTCTTTTTTTCTGTTCTATAGCCAGGCTACTACGAGCCTGCACCAAATCTCATAAGAGATTAATGCATAAACGCTAAATTTTGGGGTAAATAATGAATAATGCATAATTGGACATGACTGATCTGTGACTGATTTGAGAAAGGACATATGTTGTAAATTAGATCTAGATCTGTGCATACTCTATGATTTGGAAGAAGAGAAATCATTGAATGATAACATATGACTTGAAACTTGGGGACATAATGCATATAAAAATTAAGATCTGATTTTGAGAGGATATAATTTAAAGATCTAGATTTTTGGGTATATTTTATATAACGATTCATGTCTTGAAAAAGGAATATGAAACTTAGGTGTAAAGACCTATATTAAAATAGGATAACTATTAATGTGAATGCGCCTAAATATGGATTTTTGAATATTGGCATTAAAGGCTATAATTTGGCATAATTCATATCATGATTTGGAGATTTTAGAGAGTGTTCTGTACTGTGCAAAGTTTAACGAAAATTTGGGGGCATATATTGTATTATGAATTATGACCATGAATTGAGCATGTAAGTTTAGGCTTAATTTATGATTAGGCAAGATATGTAAATAGAATTTTTTAAGAAATGTTAAATCTGCTGAATTGCTTAATCTGCTAAATCTGTTGAATTGCCTATTCTGCTAATCTACTAAATTGCCTAATCTGCTAGATTTGTTATCTGCTAAATCTGTTGAATTGTTTAATCTGTTGAAAGCTGAATAATTGTAATTTGGAGGCTCGATCTAAAATTGAGAAAAACATGTTAATAGAACTTTGGATAATCTGCCGTAACTTGTAAAGAAGTTAAATATGCTAAATGGACATAATTAGACTGATATTTTCTGTAATGGAATAAAGTGGTTATGACACAAGGTTAGACTCCGTTTGTGGTAGAAGCCTGCCCGGAACCAACCGGCTTAACCAGCGACCGCAAACTGTCAGTCTAATGTGAGAGTTCGTAGGCATAACTAAAATATGCTTAGACACGAGGTTAGGTCTGGCTTGTGGCAGAAGTCTGCTCGGAACCGCCCGGCATATCCAGCGGCCACAAGCTACCGACCTAATGTGAGAGGTCTATGCATTAATATTTAATTAATGCAAATCTGAGATAAACATGACGTCTAAAACGTGTTGGGTGGATAGGGTTAAACCATCTGGACTGATGAATTTAACAAACCCATTTCGTGAATCTGTAAGCCCAATACAAAGTTAGACAATCTGTAAGTCTGTTGAAACTGAACATCTGATCCGTTAGTCTGAAAACTTGTTAACTTGATTCTCTGATCTGTGAACTAGTAAATATGAACTCTGTATGTCTGAAACTTGTAAACAAGTTAATCTGAAATCTGTTAGTCTGGGGACACAAGGGTAGGAGGGAAATACTTGTGTCATATATTATTTGGGACCCATATTAGTCAGTAACCCTGTAACAGCCCGCACCTCCGATCACGTAAGATATTGTCCCAACTTAGCCACCATATAGGTGTGGGGTTTTGTTCCTCAAAAGGCCTCGGTGTTAGTAAGAGATAGACTCTACTATATAAGTACCCACTTTATACAGGCTTCCACGATGTAGGACTTAGGGGTGTTGCATTCTCCCCTCCTACAGAGCCCAACGTCCCCGTTGGCTCAAAAACACCTCACCCAAGCGTTGTGGTCCACACAGGAGCCACAATTCCGGCTGGGTATTGGCTCTGATACCAACTGTAACAGCCCGCACCTCCGATCACGTAAGATATTGTCCCTAACTTAGCCACCATATAGGTGTGGGGTTTTGTTCCTCAAAAGGCCTCGGCGTTAGTAAGAGATAGACTCTACTATATAAGTACCCACTTTATACAGGCTTCCACGATGTGGGACTTAGGGGTGTTACAAACCCTTTCTGGTATCAAAAACTTTGACCCCACGCTATGTAGGGGTCCGGGCACGCTTACTGAACTAATTATAAGCGGTTCATTCTGATAATGGCGAGGGGTGTTGATGGTGCGTTCCAACCGGGTCATGTGTGTGCATGGATCCGGTCTGCTCTGAGGATGTAAGACACCGTGACATCTATAAATAGGTCTGTGCCAATAGGTTGCCACTTTAGGGAGTGATATACCCTATTGTGGGGCCGACACATGGCATTTATGTATTAGGGAGCCGATCGCTTGGGGTAGGACTTAGGGTACACTTAGTTCTGTCTGTTTCTGTTGGTACCGTCTGTTTCTGTTGGGTGGTAACACCTGTCTGTTTCTGCGTGGTATCGTCTGTAGGGGTGGTAAAGGCCCATTACTTGTGTACACCTAATTCTAACATTCTGTTTCCGTAGGGATTATTCTGTTTCCGTCTCTGATTCCGTTTCCGATTCTGTTTCTGTACCTTCTGTCTGTTGGTGTGGTAAAGGCCCATTAGTTGCATGGTAAAGGCTCATTATTAGTATTCTGTTTCCGTACCTTCTGTCTGTTGGGGGTGGTAAAGGCCCATTATTAGTATTCTGCTTCTGTACCTTCTGTCTGTTGGGGTGGTGAAGGCCCATTGCTAGCATTCTGTTTCTGTATAGATTATTCTGTTTCGATTATGTTTCAGTTTAGACATTAGGGTAACACATAACCCTGTTATACTAGTATTAGTGCAGAGAAGTAAGATGTAAGTAAGGAACATAACTTGGTTTACATCATTCTGTTTCTTCTGTTAACTTAAAGTATATCTGCTATTCCTGTTGATGTAATCTCTCATCCATCTTTATTTACATGTCATGGTAATATTATCTGTTTATATGCTGAAAGTCACTGGACTCGCCAGACTTTATGTCTGACCTCGTTTGTTTTCGCCCCTTTTCTTTCCGTTCCCCCCTAGGTGCTCAGGGTGGAAACATAGGAGCTTGATTCTGGTTCTCTCTGCTTGTAGTGCTTGGAGTATTGTTTGGCTTTGACTCTATCTTTTCATGACAGTTTATGTTGGGGATTATGGCTTTGAAACTTTACATTCTGAACGATTTTGTATAAGACTGATAATTGTGTACTTGAGTTTTGGTATTGTGACTTAGAAAGATGTAACCAACCTTATTTCTGCTTCTGCTGTAATAAAGTTATAATTTTTCAAGTACTACTTATATGTCTTGTAATATTCTATTCTGTCTACTAAAACGCTCCATCAAAGTTAAGGCATTCCCTCTGTGAGTGACCTTAATGGAGGTGGGGTGTTACACTTGGTATCAGAGCTGAAGGTTACCAGATTTGATAAAAAGTTTTTGAAAACTATTTTCAAAAAGGTTTTAAAAAGGAAGTATTTTCAAAAGGAATGTTTATTTTGAAAAACATAGTCCCCAAAGCCATATATCTATCTTTTGATTTTCTGTTTATTCCTTGTTTCTTTCTTTTCTGAGTCTCCAGGGCTCCTGGCTTTCTGGGAGGTAACCTCATCGCGACATGGTTCCGTAGGCATGATGAGACTACGGCGCCTGTCGAAGGGCAAAGAAGTGTCTAACTTCCATCTATAGCCGCAGTAATTTCACCTACGGCTAATCCTCTTTCGAGCTTCGTAGGGTTTTCTGTGTGATGGGGGCAACTTTAGAGAAAGACTTGTTAACATGTAAGAAGACTGGTTGTTTTCAGTGCGGTGAAATAGGACATCTGATCAAGGATTGCCCCAGAAGGCAAGGGCAACGGGTAGAATCTTCTGGAAGGTAGGTGAATGTTCTCGTAGTTGGTGGACAAGATAGAGGTGGAAAATTTTCCGTAGAAAATTTAATTTCTTTATCTAATCATTCTGGCATTTAAATTCTATAGTTGAGTCTCTGCACTTTAATACTAGTCTTGTTTAGTCTCAAACCCCATAAGGGTTACGACTCATCTGTTTGTGATAGGTTGGGGTTTGAGGGTATCTGTGTTAAGCGTTAAGTTGACTGTGACATATACATTCTGGTTTTTGTGGGATATGATGGGGTTTTATCATGCTTAGTTTCCTAAGAATCATTTGATAATATGATATGTACTAGTAGTCTGTAAGTATCTGAATATTTCTGAAAAGGATAGGGGTTTTTACTCGAAGCGTGAAGTAGATTTCCAGTTTTGACATTGTTTAATGGGAGTAATTCTCTGAGTGTCAATCTGATGTTGATTTCGGTCTTCAAGGTTGATACTTAGGGATTTATTTTCTTGACCGATGTCTAATGGGAACAGAACTTTTGTTTTAATTGTACTAGCTTCTATCACTCGGCTGTATCCTATTGATCGAGTCTTCGACCTTTAGGTAGAAACTAATGGGTGTAAACATGTGTTTGAGACATGTTATGTTTGATGGTTGCAAGTGGATGCAAGTGGTTGCTCGTGGATGCAAATACACACACTAGGCACTAGATCGGCTCAATAACACTTTCATACTGCATATGGATGTGTGCGCATTTTTCAATTTTTGTGGATGCAAAATGATTAACTCATCACATGGATGTTGCATTTGGATGAATGGTTATGCACACAAATAGAAATGATGTGTATCAAATAGGATTTCTTGCATACATAATTGGATTCATGGCACCAGCATGGTTTGAATTGAGGAGGTCAACTGAATCAGTAGACCGCCTGATCTTTGCATTAGATAAGAGACATATACACACACTTTTGCATATGTTCATACAACATTAGAAGTTTTCTAAGGACAATGGATGCTTGTGGATGATGGTTGAGTAGATGGATGATTTGATGGTAGGACACATTCTTCTTAACATGAAGATTTCGGGGACGAAATCCTTCAAGGAGGGGAGAATGTAACACCCCGTATTTTCTATGAACGTATAAGTAACAAATTAAAGTATACTTGATTTTTAGGAGAAGAATTAAGGGAAACGGGTTGCGCCATTGCGTTCATCTCGAAATTCTGCTTGAGATAGAGTCCGAGATTGCGTAAAACGGATACCGTATGAAGAAGATATGGACGAACGAAGTTAGGTAGAAAACCCGGAAATAGACCAGAATCCACTGGCGCACCTGTGAAGTGCGCCGGTACAAAAATACACTGGCGCACCTGCCAAGTGCGCCCATACCGATCCAGCACAGAATTTTGGAGTGTTCTGTGATGATGTGTCTTCTTCTGAGTGGCTGGATGACCTGTCTTCGAGCTGGGTGGTTCTGATGACTTCTGGACTGATCTGAAGGCTCTAAATCACCCTATTCTCCAATAAAAACACCCCCCAACCCTCACTTTCTCTCCAAACAATTTCATTCTTCCTATACTCTGCCTCTATTCTAATTAAAACAAAATAATGGCGTTGCTATTCTGTTGAATTCTAAGCTAGAACTAGTGCATCTTCTTCCAATCTGATTAGAATTAAAAAAGAACAACTATTTTCTAATCTAATTGATAGTCTACGCCAAAGGAGAGTTATTCAGTGTCAAAATACAGATTCCAGAATACAAGAATTGTTCAATTTTTGTGAGTACAGTTATTTTCAGATATAAACTTTAATTATGATCTTGACATGGTTATAAATCTGAATCTGAGGTTATGCATATTCTTATCTGTCAGATCTGTTTTTCTGTGACTATTCTCTTTCTTTTTTCTGTTCTATAGCTAGTCTACTACGAGCCTACGCCAAATCTCATAAGAGATTAACGCACAAACGCTAAATTTTGGGGTAAATAATGAATAATGCATAATTAGACATGACTAATCTGTGACTGATTTGAGAAAAGGACATATGTTGTAAATTAGATCTAGTTCTGTGCATACTCTGTGATTTGGAAGAAGAGAAATCATTGAATGATAACATATAACTTGAAACTTGGGGACATAATGCATATAAAAATTAAGATCTGATTTTGAGAGGATATAATTTAAAGATCTAGATTTTTGGGTATATTTTATATAACGATTCATGACTTGAAAAAGGAATATGAAACTTAGGCGTAAAGACCTATATTAAAATAGGATAACTATTAATGTGAATGCGCCTAAATATGGATTTTTGGATATTGGCATTAAAGGCTATAATTTGGCATAATTCATATCATGATTTGGGACTTTTAGAGAGTGTTCTGTATTGTGCAAAGTTTAACGAAAATTTGGGGGCATATATTGTATTATGAATTATGACCATGATTTGAGCATGTAAGTTTAGGCTTAATATATGATTAGGCAAGATATGTAAATAGAATTTTTTAAGAAATGTTAAATCTGCTAATCTATTGAATTGTTTAATCTGCTAAATCTGTTGAATTGCCTGTTCTGCTAATCTGCTAAATTGCCTAATCTGCTAGATCTGTTATCTGCTAAATCTGTTGAATTGCTTAATCTGTTGAAAGCTGAATAATTGTAATTTGGAGGCTCGATCTAAAATTGAGCAAAACATGTTAATAGAACTTTGGATAATCTACCGTAATTTGTAAAGAAGTTAAATCTGCTAAATGGACATAATTAGTCTGATATTTTCTGTAATGGAATAAAGTGGTTATGACACGAGGTTAGACTTCGTTTGCAGTAGAAGCCTGCCCGGAACCAATCGGCTTAACCAGCGACCGCAAACTGTCAGTTTAATGTGAGAGGTCGTAGGCATAACTAAAATATGCTTAGACACGAGGTTAGGTCTGGCTTGTGGCAGAAGTCTGCCCGGAACCTCCCGACATATCTAGCGGCCACAAGCTACCGACCTAATGTGAGAGGTCTGTGCATTAATATTTAATTAATGCAAATCTGAGATAAATATGGCATCTAAAACGTGTTGGGTGGATAGGGTTAAACCAACTGGACTGATAAATTTAACAAACCCGTTTCGTGAATCTGTAGGTCCAATACAAAGTTAGAAAATCTGTCTGTTAAAACTGTACATCTGATCCGTTAGTCTGAAAACTTGTTAACTTGATTATCTGATCTCTGAACTAGTAAAACTGAACTCTGTATGTCTGAAACTTGTAAACAAGTTAATCTGAAATCTGTTAGTCTTGGGACACAAGGTTAGGAGGGGAAATACTTGTGTCATCTGTTGTTTGGGACCCATATTAGTCAGTAACCCATTCTGGTATCAAAATTTTTGACCCCATGCTATGTAGGGGTCTAGGCACGCTTACTGAACTAATTATAAACAGTTCATTCTGATAATGGCGAGGGGTGCTGATCGTGCGTTCCAACCGGGTCATGTGCGTGCATGGATCCGGTCTACTCTGAGGATGTAAGACACCGTGACATCTGTAAATAGGTCTGTGCCAATAGGTTGCCACTTTAGGGAGTGATACACCCTACTGTGGGGCCGACACAAGGTATTTATGTATTAGGGAGCCGATCGCTTGGGGTAGGACTTAGGGTACACTTAGTTCTGTCTGTTTCT
Organism: Allium sativum; assembly: GCA_030737875.1. Lineage (NCBI taxonomy): Eukaryota > Viridiplantae > Streptophyta > Magnoliopsida > Asparagales > Amaryllidaceae > Allium > Allium sativum. The sequence goes on from CM060916.1 coordinate 808,024,332, forward strand.
GTTGGTACCGTCTGTTTCTGTTGGGTGGTAACACCTGTCTGTTTCTGCGTGGTACCGTCTATAGGGGTGGTAAAGGCCCATTACTAGTATACACCTAATTCTAACATTCTGTTTCCGTAGGGATTATTCTGTTTCCGTCTCTGATTCCGTTTCCGATTCTGTTTCCGTACCTTCTGTCTATTGGGGTGGTAAAGAACCATTAGTTGGGTGGTAAAGGCCCATTATTAGTATTCTGTTTCCGTACCTTCTGTCTGTTGGGGTGGTGAAGGCCCATTATTAGCATTCTGCTTCTGTACCTTCTGTCTGTTGGTGTGGTGAAGGCCCATTACTAGCATTCTATTTCTGTATAGATTATTCTGTTTCGATTCTGTTTCAGTTTAGACATTAGGGTAACACCTAACCCTGTTATACTAGTATTAGTGCAGAGAAGTAAGATGTAAGTAAGCTATTCCTGTTGATGTAATCTCTCATCCATCTTTATTTACATGTCATGATAATATTATCTGTTTATATGCTGGAAGTCACTGGACTCGCCAGACTTTATGTCTGACCTCGTTTGTTTTCGCCCCTTTTCTTTCCATTCCCCCCTAGGTGCTCAGGGTGGAAACATAGGAGCTTGATTCTGATTCTCTCTGTTTGAAGTGCTTGGAGTATTGCTTGGGCTTGACTCTATATTTTCATGGCAGTTTATGTTGGGGATTATGGCTTTGAAACTTTACATTCTGAAGGATTTTGTATAAGACTGATAATTGTGTGCTTGAGTTTTGGTATTGTGATTTAGAAAGATGCAACCAAACTTATTTCTGCTTCTGCTGTACTAAAGTTATAATTTTTCAAGTACTACTTATTTGTCTTGTAATATCCTGTTCTGTCTACTAAAACGCTCCATCAAACTTAAGGCATTCCCTTTGTGAGTGACCTTAACGGAGGTGGGGTGTTACACATCATATGTCTGAACTCCTCCAGCACATCTTTTGAACTTCGTATTATCCAATAACCTGAAGCTATACAACCCGGTTTAACCCGAGCATTATAAACACTGGGTCAGTCTGGTGAACCAGAGCGAGAAACCCACTGAGTTTACAAGCACATCCAACTTGATTTTATAGTTAAAAAATATTTTCTGAAAGAAAAGAATAATCGTAAGACCGATCCACACATAAACACAGATGGTTTTTACCTTACGATAACCCAAAACATTTTGAAGTCATATATATAAATTCTGATATTATAATAGTGTCTAAATCAATCAAATAACCATCTAGCAGAATGCTTGCATCTCATGCTCTACATGTATAATATAAAATCGAAAACCACGGGCGCTTATTGGAGATTGGATTCCAACTATGACTAGGTATGGAACCACCTGCCGATAGTGTAACTCTAGAGGGGAATACACGGGGTTCAACAAGAACATTTTGCAACTCGACCACACATGACTGACCACTCATTTCGCTTGAGTGTATCAAATGTATATCATCAATGGCAGGGATCAGCAACCGTTCCCGAAAGGGACAACATCGAATATATTAAAGAAGGAAATAAATTTTCTCTAGATAGGTGACTATACACCCTAATGAGAGCGACCCACTTAGCCATGCTGCCTGCCCGATTATTGTCATTTCCCAGCTGATGTGGCTTGAGGCTACGATTATCTATCCTTTTTGCATCAGCACATCAAACTTTGAATGCCACATCGTCAGATCCGTCAAATCACTAATTGACGTCCTCAAAATACGCTGGGCACGTTGAAGAAATCAATGTATGTGACTATCTGGAAATACTCTGTCATATACTCTTCCATATAAGTCATCCAGGAACAGGATGAACCAAAGGCACCCTCCTACCGCATCCAAAGGATCAGTAGCGAGTAGTCCTTGCAATCTGCAAAATCTCAACCACGACCGAATCACAGTTTAAAAACCTCTGGTAGCTAGCCAAATAAATTCAACAGCAATCCTTCTACTTATGAAGATCCACGGTCTTCACTTGCTCCACCTTGATCAACATCTTTCATCTTTAATGTCTACGTGTTTGCTGGTCGAAATGGTTTTCGAATATAAATTCGATCCTGGACTTTCCGTACAACAATCGTTTTGGCCAGATTTTGATAGTCGGTGATTTAACTATCAAAATAAACAACTATCATCCAAAGAAAAATAAATTGGATTCATTGGTTCAATATACAGCATCACTTGGCCTTCTTAGTTAAATAGTAAATAAATTTCTAAATGTCTCAACATTTGTAATATTGCTTTCCCGGTTCTTATTTCCAAATCAATTTGTTCAACTTATAACTCTTCAATTTATAGTTTATGATATCCTTCACGGAAATATTAACTTAACTCCCTCAACTACCCTCGTTTCTAAACTAATATGATCCTTGGATATTCTTGAAGTCGTTCAAGTTAGGGTATTTTATTTACCTCCCAGGCCTTGAGTCAACAACATTCTTATCTTCGGAATAGATAAACGTTTATTGACGAAATCCCATTTCAGTAATTATCCCAACACTTCTATTTACTATAGAATCCCATTATAACCACTTTGTTTTAATTAACTTCATTTAATATCTGGAAAATTTATCTCTAGATTTTATCGTTAGATTTTCACTTTCAAAATTAAATTCACTTCACTTAAGCTCTCGTTCGATTTCAACTCATATTAAATCTTGGTTAAACTTTCCTTGTTTATAAAATTCCTTCCATGGAATAAATCAAAATTCAAACTCATACAAATATGAGTAACTTATTAAAAATCCTTTTTGATTATAATAAAGGTTTTACTCGGCTAATCCCCTTTATCACCATTTCCATTTCAACCTGGTTTCTTTCAAACATTATTCACTTTAAAAGTTAATATTATACTTTTTATAGAAATCTCGACTCGATATATCAGAACAACTTGGTTTCATTTGAAAACACTATTATATATATTCAAATCTTGTCTACCGAGTCACTTTACGAATTCATATTCATACTATATTTTTTTTAAATCCCATTTACAGTTCATCTCCTTGTTAATTGTCTAACATCCTTTACATCAAATAGTTTACTTCGTTATCAACTATAAATAAAATAATCGATCTTTCTTAAAAGGTTATTTTTTTTAAATGATATTTAACTTCAATAATAATTAACAATCCAATAATAGTTTATAATCATCAAATCTTGGTCATCTCAAAAAGGGTTACTTTGTTAACCATTTCCACTTGGTTATTTCTTTAAATTAATAAGTGAAATTAATTTGAATAATTTCATTTGATTTAATTAACGATCGAATTAAATTAGATAATATCATTTAATTGTTTATTAAAAACTATTAATTCAACTCTTAACCATTTTGTTAATCACTTCTCACTTACTTACAAAACTCAGTAATATACAAATCTCATTTTATATACTCGTTTTATAATTACAAGATAAATTTAATTATTTATTTCCTTTGATAACGTCATTTAAAAATAATCTATATAAAATAGATTTCAAAATTTGTCTTTAGTTATAAAAACAAATTTTATAACTTTCTTTCGATTGATTTACCTGATGGTAAATTAATTTCTATAAAACGGTTTATTTACAGGTCATCTAACGATAATTACTCGACCAATATCACCCATTGATTAATATCAAACAAGTGCTGAATTTGGATTCAACAATCAACAATCAATCAAATTGATTAATAGTTCATATAAATAAACAACATATTTGAGGAATCTGGTTGGATCCCTCCAACCTGTTCTTCCCTGCATCAAAATTGGTTACCTCAAATTCAATACGATAATATATATATTCATCACGATAAACAGAAATAAACAGTTCAACTAATAACGGTCAACAAGCAATTTATAACAATCAATCAAGCATTCAATTATTTATTCAATATGTTTATATTATTATAAACGTAACCAACAAGGTAAGTTACCTCGTTGGAATCTAATCGTTAAAATAATGATTTAATTTGATTAAATTATACAGACGTTTAATTTAAATCATGAATATTTAAAAATATTCAGCATCCATTCAAACATTTACCAAACCATCAATCATTAGCAAACATTACACACTAAACAAAAACCCATCTTAAAAAAGTATAAGCGGGATAAACTGAGTGAGTTCAACTCACCATGAATTCCATTTGTTGAAACTGTTCGGTTATAGTTAAACAAAACAGTCATTTAATTTAACCATAAATTTCATCCGTCTCCTTTTCTGTCCAAACCAACTTCAAAATGTTACACTCGTCAGTGCGGACCAGACGTCACTTGTTTTACCCATTTCCACTACTGTATGACATGGTTAAAAATTTAATATGGCATTCACTATTTAATACAGGGATAAACTCATTACTAGTACTAGTTCATTATTATTAAAACTAAATAATCAATTATTAACTTAAGTTCCTATTTAAGTTAGTTAAATCATAGATTAGGCAAGACTAAACATCATTAGGCAATTCGAAAATGTATATGGACTGCGCAGGCTACTGTTCCTTGTATACATATTTCACATGTTGGTAATCATGCATTTTTTAAATTTGTTTGACACAATCTAACTCCTCAGATTATGCTAAGCTTGTTTACGAAAATTTTAATTATGGGTTAGGCATGATAAATAAATAACTAAGCAAACTTAGTATGATTAGGCATGTTAACTTAAAGATCTGGCATGGTTTAAGTTTGGGCATGCAACTACTAGCCAACTACTTCTCTCACCTGCTGGTTTTACATCATGGCCACGTTATATATTTAATTAGGCTTAATTAAACTAGGTTAAACACTTATAAATTATAATTAGGCATGAATATAGACAATTAGGCACATGAACTAGTTACTGTTCGTTCTCTTCTCACCTTCTCTGTGCCGTAACCACCCGCACACGTGTTGTTCTTTTTCCCCAACGTGGTTTCCTTCTCTTTGCTACTTCTTTGTAGCCAACATATCTCCATTCCACTCTAGCTTTTTTCTTTTTTCTTTTTCTTTTCTGAAACAGTTCGTTCGAGATGCCTCTGTACCCCAACTCCATGTCGGTGCTGCCTCAGAACTCCAGCGCCCGGCTTAGCCCACCACCTCGAAGCCCCCTTCCATCCGCCCACTCATGAAACGACCATCTCTTGTATACGCTCACTCCAAAACCTATAGCACCGCATACGACTTCTGCATCACTTTCTTCCTTACGTCGGAATTTGGGAACCCACGCAATTTTTATTTTTTTTCGTTTGGCAAGTGGTAACCAGAAAATGAACCCACCTCGCAACCACGGGTCAGCCTGAACGCCACCTACCTCTCGTCAGACCCATCTTGGCTTCCACCTAATCGGCCAGCACTTCGAGCTCCCCGTGAGCTGCTCCCCTCTCATACACCGTTCGGTATTACGAATAACAATGGCCCCTTTTTCTTACTTTTCAAGTAAAGGTGGCTTGCAGTTTTAATTCTTGTGGAGGAAAGCTTTTGAGAGCTTCAGCTTCGTTACAATTTGCAAAAATGAATAGAAAGTGTCCATATATATAGAAGAACAAAACGTGGTGGTCACGGCCAAATTTTATATTATATATATAAATAGATCTAGGTCTGTGTAACAGCCCACATTTTACGTATTGGAAGATCGTAAAATATTTTTATTTTATTCCCTGAGGGTTGGATCATTCTCATCTTTTAATATGTTGTTTATGGGGATGTGAGACACATCCATAATTTTTACCGATTTTGTTTGTGACCATTTTGCCCCTACCAGTCTTGTATAGGGCCTAACTTTTGACTCAGGTCGAATTAAAAGGTGAGGCCCGTGCCATTGGAAAGGAAATGATGATTGTCTTTCCGTAGAGTGGTTACATTAAAGATTTGGCTTAGAGGTTTGGGAGGAATCACTATTTTAAGGTATTAAAGTTGGTTGTTTAGGTTTGGAGGGCCATAATGGGCTGATTTGGGAAGGCCCAATTAGTGGACTGGTGGAAACTATAAACAGAGGGTGAGAGGTATGGGAAATAGTTTATTTCCCCATTCTCTCATTAGGTGGCCTTGAGCTCCTCCTTCCTCTAACACTTTTCCACCATTAAAAATCAAAATCCAAGGAGGGAAATCATAGATCTACAGCATTAGAGGCTAGATCTACATCAATTGAAGCAAGAGTTCATCAGATCAAGGGTTTGGTGTGAAGTGCTTGCTGTCCGAATTCATATTTCTATCATTTTAGCTTGTTTTGGAGAATCGATGAGTGATATGCATCTCTCACATGGATTCGATGAAGTATATGGGTGTTTGTTCATGTTTTCATCAATTTCAAGTGTTTTTCCATAAATCTATGCATTGGTAAGTCCATTTTCAAATAAAACGTCATTTTTATTTGATTTAGCAAGTTTAGATAGGTAATTTCTATGCTATTCCATATGATTATGCAAGTTAGATCTATAGTTTTGTTCATGTTTGCATTTATGGTGATTTTGGGGAATTTTACATAATTATTGATGGAATTTGTCATATTGGTGTTATTGTTGATTTCATATCATGCTTGTGGTCATATTGGATGAATTCGGTGAGTTGATTTCATCGAGTATCGATTTGACGAAGTTTTGGTCAAAATTGGAGTCGCATTAGGGTAATGCAGGTTTTAGGTCGCACGTAATGGGTCGGTCGTGCACCATAGTGTGGTTTTCTTGGGGAACAAAACAGGAAGGTCGGGTGAGCGAGCTTGGGGAAGCAGGGTCGGTCTTGCGAGCGTCCCAGGACGATTGTAAAAGCCTGGGATGGTGAAGTAGCGGGTCGGTCGTTCAGGTTCTGGTCGGTCGCTCGATCCTGGTTGGTCGTCTATATTTTGGTGTGAAGCAAATCTGGTTGATTGTGCCAACAGGGTCAGTCGATCATACTAGTGAGGTGGTTCCAGAGGAGTTGGTCGGTCGTTTGTTCTGGTCGGTCACTCCAACCTGGATGGAAGGAAAGGTGGACGGTCCAAGATAGGGTCGGTCCAAGGTGGGGTCGGTCATGGAGGTTGGTCGGTCCAAGTAGTGGGTTGGTCTAGTTTGAGGGTTTTCTCAGCGCTTTAAGTGATGTGGTTGATGGCCTAAGTGTTGTGGTTGATTTCCTTAGCCGATGTTGATGAGTGCTATGAACTATATTAACCTTATATTGATGTTGTTTGGTTCGATGATGATGACGACTTTGACGAGAGTCCAAATGAGGATGTTCGGAGTGATGTAATGTGTTCATTGATCAGTGAAAAGCAATGAATGTGCAGACAACTCAAATGGTGTTGGGTTGTGGATAATGGTTACTCGAGTGGGACTTGAGTTTGTGATTAGTCGCCAGTGATGACGACTAAAGATGTGAAGGCCGAGAGATTATCGTTATCGTAAGTTCTAGCAGACTCAAAGCAGAGGTACTTTAGGCAGTCGTGAACGGCCTCGTACCTTGGGCAGTCGTGAAGGGCCTAGTTGTCGAGATTTGAGAAGACAAATATACGAATCATGATGGCTTATGGACTTGTGCTAGAATTGGGGTTACCATTAGCCCTTGACATATGGCAGTCATGATGGGCCGTCATACGATTAACGATGGTTTCAAAGCAGGATCTGCGGTGATAGCCAAAGTCTATCATGGATGTTTGAATGTCTGGATGTTTTGTTTATACCATCCCACATGGATTATCCAACGTTGAGGGAGATGTTCCTTGAGTGGTTGACTGATATTGGTTTAGGCCTCTGGGGAGAGTGCTTAAAGGAAGTTAAACTCAATTAGGATTGTCTACGTGAGACTTGTGTAATCTGGATGCTATGAATGTTATCGATGGTTGTTCTGAATTGCCATGAATGAATTGTTAATACCTTGGATATCATGGATTGTAAAGGCTATCACTGTCAGATGTGGGGAAGACGGGTATGAGTTCTTCTCTGGTGATTGGGTGGTGGTTGGTAAATCTACACATTCTCATATACTTTATTGATGAAGTTTGTTAGCTGTTTTATCGCTCACTAAGACTGTTGTCTAACTCAAGGTTTTATGTTTCCTCTTATTATGTTGGGTTGTTCATCTGGTTGTGGATGGGAAGGCTGAGTAGCAGGTGACAGTTGATGCTTTAGTGAGGACGATGATGCTAATCGATGGCAAGTAGGAGGCTGGCGTATTATCTTTACTACTATGTAGTACTTGTTCCGCTGTTTGAAGTTTTACTCTGAGGGATGTAGTGAGGACCTTTGTACAGAAATATTATCCTAATACTGGTTCTGTTAAGAGTTTACAATTTCTGTGCAAGTGGATTTCTCTACTATTACCTGTTGTATATGTTTTATTATATTTTATCCTTGCGCTGTGAGTTCTACGATAGGTTCTGGTGGTGTTTATCATACCTTAATGATCGTCCATAGTTGCCTGGAACACCTTTCAGTGCGTTAGACCTCTTGTGTAGTGCGGGGGCAGTGGGCGGTCGTCAAAGTCTGCGCCTATGTTCAGTAGTTGCGTGGGGTAGGAGAAATTTCGAAAACATGGCCATCACGGTTTTGATGGATTCTTGCGCAAGTAATTAAAGTGGTGTGGGACACAAGTAAACAAATATCTGGGCAAAAATTGAAAAGGCAGTAGGTAAATTTGTGTTTACGGATTAAACAAATATATACACACCCATATATCACGGTACAGGCATTTTAAATTTCGTTAATTTTATACGGTATTAAACCTTACCGCTTATAACCGTTAACCGTTATATTTTGTCCGACACATGCGAACTCAGAATGCAACGAAAATGAATACACCGCTACGTCTTAACGTTCCAGTCCCAATGGAATTAGTTTCGTTGCAAACCGAATCCGTTTACATAACGGCACTATTTTAATTTATCGGTTCACCTTTAAATTTAGTCTACCAACAAAAAAGCTCCTGTTGGCTCCAAACTAGAAATCTAGCAATAACTAGCGATACGCATTCCAATAAAACTTGTTTTGTTGATAACGAAGGTCATCTGAAAAGAAAACATTTTTAAGGCTTATATAATATCGATAAAATATTATTAATTCTAAAACAATTCAAATTAAATGATAATTTATTATTATTATTATTATTATATTTCTCCAAATAAAATATTTTACAGCTTAAAGTAAACCAATATATGTTTTTAACCTTAATACTTAAAATTCCGGGTAAAACGATATTCACATTATATTTAAATTCCTACTTTATTTGTATAATAAACGTTATCGTTTATTAACGAATTCCATAGCGATTATTTGAAAATTTGAACTGGGCATAACTTGAAATCTATAATTTGAAATCTCAATTTATCTCTTTTATTAAAAAAATATAATCAAATAGATTCAAACGTTTCTTGTTACGTAGAATTCCGACTTATATCAGATCCTGTATATTCAATTAAAGTTCAAAACTCCATATTACGAACTACCGCGTCGTTACGAGCTCGTTTTAAATATATTATAAATTTATGTATCCAAACTCCATTTTAATGAATAAATTCATTAAAAAATACATTTATGTTACTAAATCAATATTTAAAACGGATTTAAATATTCGTAATTAGCGTTCAAAAATCTAGGATGTTACAGTACATCTCTTCCTCTCTGAAACAAAACATCATACAAAGTTTTTTAAAGCTTGGCTAAGCCTTATCATGCTTGGACCAAATCACTTTGGCTACCAAGGACACTAAAATCGAATTTTTCCTAGAGCTAAGCATGGATATAATATCGATACAAGTTTTGCTGGAATTTTGAGTTGGTTTGCATAGGTTTAAAGCGAGGACGACTCCTCAATTTATTTTAAGTTTCTAACTTTAGTTTTGGTGCTTGCTTTGTGATAAAAATCATGGTTGGTTCATTGATTAATGATTCTGATTATTCTCTATACATTCATGTTTGGGTATGATGTTTAATTTAATCTGGAAATCAAGTTTGAAATGTATGTGTATGGATGGAAAGTTGTGATTTTTATTTATGTATGACGACAACATGTGCATGCATGTATATGCCCATATTTGTGATATTTTATGATGTAATGAAGTACTTGTTCTTGCGACATTGAACCATTGGTTTAGAAATGACCTAGCTTGAGTAATTTGTTTGGAAAAGTTTATAGATTCTTAAAACTTTTATTTATTTTCCAAAAACCTTACTTTTCTTTTCTAAAACCTTATAATAAGTTTTAAAAAGGTAGTTAAAGTGTAAAGCTATGATTTTTAAAGCCATTTAATATAAAAATAAGTTTTGAAAGTAGCGGGTAGTATAGCAATAATCGCTATAAGTTCATGAAATCGAACTCCTTTTGAAACTCTAAATTTGTTTTCATCTTATTTATGTTTGGAAAAGTGTTTTCGAATTGAGGTATCTAAAGGTAGTTATTATTATTAATTATTCAGCTAATGGTTATTTCATTAATTAAGAAGGGTGATTAGTACTTAATCATTAATTAACAAAGTAATTTGTGCTTAGGTGTTAATTAAGTAAGCAAAACATAATTATTACAAATAATATAAGTTAATTATTATTTGACTTTATTTAAGTATTATTAATTAAAATTAATTTTTTAATGATTGTTAATGTAGAATGGATTTTGACATTTAATTAATTATAAATTAATATAAGACTTAAATTAGAATTAATTTAATTATTAATGAAGGTTTAAATTACTATTTAATTATTAAATAAATGTTAATTAGTGTTCTATATTATATATTTAAAGGCTAAATAAATATTTAATTGTTTATGTAAAGGATAATAGTTGTTTAATTATTTATTTAATTTAAAAGTAAAATTTGAATTTAGCTATTTATTTAATAGTTGGTTATTATTCAATAAATTGTTTAATGTTACTTAAATGTTAAATCAATTATTTTTTGGAATGATTTGAAAAGATATTTTAATATAAGGATTCCCTTTTCATTCACTCTAAAGCAACCTAAATGATTAGGAACTAGATGACGCTTGTTTAGTAGAACTAAACATTATTCTGTTATTCATTTAACTTGATTGATATATGCAGACATATTTAGTAGAATACATCCCATTTATATTGTAACTTAGTAGTTTATTATGTAGAATGTCTATTAAGCAAAATAAAACACATTTCTTCTATTGGCAACTTGGACGTTTATTTATATATCATTGGTTATTATGTGTTGCTCTCTTTTACATATATGTTGTTATGTAAATTCTTATGTTATAACTTGGAAAGTTAAATTTAGTAAAATAAGAACAATTGTGGTCACTAAGCATCCTTCTGAATTTGTAAAGCAAATAATTTAAGTGTGTGTGTATATATATATATATATTTATTTATTTATTTAAGAAAGCTATTTAATTCTTCAGTTCAAAGTTTAATAACATTTTAAAACTGATATTTAAAGGGTAATTAAGCAGTGATTTTTGTTTTGAGTAATTGATTGTTATTGAAAGACCTTATTTGATTAGAAACTTAAGAGGCTTTGTTTTTAGATAAGGGAAATTTATAAAAAGGATTTTTAAGTGAGGAAGAGTTTACTAACTGATTTTGGATATTTGTAAATGATTTTTATATTTATTAAATAGACCTATAAATAAACTTGGAGATTTGTACAGAAGTTCCTCTGCCATTTCAGCACAGAGTGACACAAAAGAGACCAATACCATATGGTATCCATAACAAAATTAAAATAAGTATCGGCTTTATAAAAAAAAGCGGCATAAGTATAACAATTCTTAGGGTGTCGCCTTAATTTTTTTATGAAATAAGGCAAAAAAAGGAGCGACAACTCCTCTTAAAATAAAGGAGACATGCCTCAAATTTACTAATTTGATAAATATTGGAGTTGGCTCCTTACTTTAAAATAAGCGGCATGCGTCGATCAATGAGAAAGGGATATGTGTCCCCTTGCTTCGTGTCATTTTACTCCTTATAGTAAAATCATTACATACCAACTAAGCTGATATCCTATAGTTTTACTCGGGAGGTGGCAATACACATAAAGGCAAAATGGTTAGGCTATTACTGTATATCATTTATAGCAAACCATCAATTAATAATAAAATTGGTTTCTTTCTTTCTTTTTTACCAACTTCTATAATATATCAAAAAGGCATTGTTATTGACACTCCAAATATTATTAAGGGGGGTTAATTTTTTCTGTTTTCAAAAATTGTTAAGGGAAGTACTAATGAGGTAGGTAGCCCCTTAACAAATAAAGGTAATTTTACCTTATTACCCATTTAGTCTCATAACAAATAAAGGTAATTTTACCTTAACAAATATTGCAAGGGCCGTGGTAAATTTTTCGATGCACATATATCAATTTTTTTAACTCTAAAGGATAAGCGTTTTCGGAGGAACATACGAACTTTTTTCTTTGACATAAATATGCCAAACTTTATTATTACGGAGGAAATGCACCTAAATAATTATTAATTTTCGACATAACACTATCGAATTCATATATAATTGATTACGTAATGCATTCACTGCAGTGGTGATGAACTGCTTATTTTAATTCGGTTTCGCTTATCGAATAAGATTTTTTAATTTAATTTAAAGGGGCAATGTAGGAATATTGAGTAGTGTGAAATAAAATGTGTGCGTAGCCCCTTAACAATTTTTCAAAGAGTGGAGTGTTTTTAAAAAATGACCTCCCCTTAATAATAGTTGGAGTGGAAATAACAACACCTTATCAAAATACTATTAGTGGAATTCAAATTTTGTACTTTCTTTTTAGAAATCGCATAAATTGTGTCTTCTTTTCAAAGGCTAAATACAAAGATTTAAACAATTAATATCCTTAATTAATTATTATACTATATGCTTTTCTGTTAAAGAAAATCATAATAATTAAACTTGGATTGGAAAAATCTCGAAAATTATATAATTTGAGAATATTATTCTCTTCATCATATACAAATTTCAAGTCCAAAATCATTATTTGATTGTTTTAAATAATTAAAACTCGTGGTTAACTAATTTTCTCCCGTAGAAAATTCATAAAATATTCATAATAGCTTGGAGAATTATGAAAATAAAAGGGGATTGTTATTGACACTCCAAGTATTGTTAAGGGGGCATCAATTTAAAAATAAAAAAGAATTTGTTAAGGGGATTATCAATGCAGAGAGCACCCGTCTTAACAAATAAAATTTATTTTACCGAATTAGCCTTCTTTACAATAATCCTTTTTTAATTGTTAATTAAAAAATTTTATACGATATATTAGCCGAACTACATCAGATTTTTATATCAAATTATCAATAATCTCATTTGTCAATCGTTTTTTTAAATAATTTTATTTCTCATTTGTCAATCACTTTTTTAAATAATTTCATTTCTCATATGTTAAATTATCAATAATCTCATTTGTTTCACGTTCTTCGTTTGCGCCATTATTTCTCCCCAAACGATCGCTCTTTTTTTGTTTGCAAATAATTTAGGGATTTTTTTTTTTTTTTTTTGCATTTGAAATTGATTGGGATTTGAGATGCTAACTGATGTTATTACCACGGTAAAAAGAGAACATAAAAAATTATGTACGTGACTCCCCCTAACATTTTTTTATATGATTAGAGTGTTTTTAAATTTTGACCCCCCCCCCCCCAAAACAATATTTGGAGTGTCAATAACAACACCCAAATTCCAAATTAATGTTAAGCATGACATGTCTAAATTTTGAAGCATTTGGAAACATAATCTTAGGTTTCTACAAAAATCTACTCAAATAAATTAACAATAATTATCATAAATCATTCTTCTATCCAAAAGAGATTATTCAACCCAAACTTGGCAAAACAAACACTATAAGTTCGGTTATCATCCATAATTGAATCAATCAAAAGATCAAAGAGATGGTTTTAGTGTTATTGACCTTAAATTTGATATTGGAGTAGAGATTTGATACAACTTGAATTTCCTTAAGCTTTCTCCTTAGTTTTCCTTAGATTTCTTCTTCTTCATAACCCGATTATGGTCGGCCTTAGTCTTGTATGTTTAGTGTGTATAAATAAAAATGAAATACTGATTGAGAGGGTTAATGTTTAAAAGAAGGTAGAACCATTCCTATTTTACCCTCCTTATTAACTCTCTTCTTTATTTAAATGTAAAACAAGCTCTAGAGCTAATTAATTATGCCAACCTACGTTAACTATGAAATCCCATCTCTAAATCCAATGACATCATTCTTTTCAATATATCTAATTAAATTTTCTAAATAATGTTACACTAAAAATTAGAGATGTTACAACCGACTATTGTTGTTTGTTTCATATATTTTATGCAATCGTGTATAGTTCTTTTAGCTTCCATTTATACTCATTTGCTAGTTTATAAATTATGATAGAGAACACATAAAGGTAGAAACTTATGTATCAATTTATAGCTAAAGTAGTGCGATGACCTTATAATTTATCATAGTGAATTCTCTAGAGTTCTATGGACTTTGAACCACTTTGATTCAAAGGTTTTGAGTTTTATAAACTTATAGCTATCTATATTAGAAGTATATATATATAATCAAGTGGTATATAAGAAATTTCAAAAGAAAAAAAATATATATTTGAGTTTACGAATAATAACTTTGTTTTTATATTAATATGATATCTTTATATATAAAATGGTTGCTTCTATATGTGCGTGTGTGTGCACACGCATGTGTGAGTGTGTGCGCACGCGCGTTGTTCGCACATATACATATCTACAACTATATCAAACTGGATTTATGATTTATTTTATCAAATGATAAATATAATAATATTTGAGATCCTTAGTTTCGTAATACATGAAACACAAATAATCTTAATGTTACCGATCGATTCAAATGTTTCCGTGACGCTTAGTCGAGTATTATACAATTCATTGAATAAACATTTGAGTGGTATTTGTTAAACCATCAATGAATACTTGAATTTCATCGGGTAGTATGGAATGCCTTTGTTAAATTTTGTAATTGCTTTTAAAAAGGTAATTAACACTTTAGAGTCATGTTCTCTTTTGGTATTTGTCATGAGGTCGACGGATCCTTAAGAGAATATGGTTTAGGTTTTCCAATGGTATCCGTAATGAGTGAGACTTACCTGCTTCTGGTAAGTACTTGAATTTCACCAGGTGTTATGAGATGCTTTGGTTATGTTCTTATGATAACTATAAGTAACAATATTTAGCACTTAGAGTGCGTTGTCTTTTATGTTCAACTCTCAGGCTGATAGATTCCTAAAAAGATATACCCATGAATTTCTTTACAATCTTAGTGATCAGAATGAGTTGAATATAAACAAATAAATATATATTATAAGGTCTTTGGATTATAGTTTCTACAATCATCTTGATCCAAATGGACGGTCATTGAGATTGGTTGTGATTTTGTGTTCCATGGTATGGATGATCTTTTGTGTTGGATCAGTGTGAGTGATACCAATTGTTTGTTTTTATTTTCCATGATCCGAGTACAATCATTGCGATTGGTATGGATGATCATTATGATCAGTACAGATTTAGATTTTCTTGGATTTTGTGATATAAGGATTTATCTTGGAATTATGACCTTCTGATTATTCTATGTCTCATGATTCAAATATTCTTTGTTTGAGATCGAATCCATGGAACTCCGTGCTTTATAATTTATTGTGTGTTCTGTGGACTGAATATTCTTGTACTATGTGATAAATTCTGAGTTAAATTATTTTCATTACTGGTTTATTATATTTAGGACATCTGGATTTATTTACACTATCATATATCCTTGTGTCATATTTTGTTTTCATCATTTGGATATTTAGAGATGGTCTAACTCGTTTACTATTTATAATGTTCAGATGTCTAGTCATTTAAGATTCTATGACATGCGGGCTTTTAGGCGGATGTGCCAGCATGAAGATAGACCATTTTGATTTGTATGTTTTATCTCACGTAGGGTTAAGTGTTGGTCTAGCACTACATTTTATAAACTCATAATATGTATTTGCATATGATGTATATTACCTTATTGTGATCTATAATTGATGTTTATATCTTGTACTGTTCTGATTTAGAGAAACCTGCATGGTACTTACTTTAAACTGAGACTATGCACATCAAATTTCATTCAGAGGCTTGATAAATTAGCAAGTATGACGTGTTACTGTTGGTTTAAAGAGATATTCATATTTGGTCGTCCTTAGCAAGTCGTATTCTCCTTATTATTCGATGACATTATTTCTATTTTTCTTCAATAATAAAAATATAACGGTAGAGTTGTTACAACAGTAGTAAAATGCTGATAGTTAATTTTACCTACCAATGACATCGGCATGGTAACAGTTTTCTCGTATCGGTATCGATTTTCTTGTATCATTAATACATCATATTAGATAAGATACTACATTTTATTTTACATATGAAAGTCATTCAATGTCACTATGAAAGTAACTCGGGATTGTGTTACTGAATGTAGTCCTCAATTTGGTCAAATTTTAACCGGAACGAGATAATTTAGACGCTCTAGGTACTTTCAGCACCACTTAAAAAGGTAAATTCTTTTCAATTCCTTAAAAATGCTCATTATCCCTCAAATGTTAAAAAATTATGTAAGAAAACCTTTATTTTGCTAAATGAACCCTTTTTATAGTATTAAAAAGGGTACTTATATATATATATATATATATATATATACATACATATATATATATATATATATACAAATTTGGGTAGTAGAAAAACTGAATGAACTAACCATTCCAAAACTTATGTCATTACATGAGATTTGATCGTTTTTCCTTCGTCATCTTCGTTCGAACCATGGTGGAGCAAGTAGGGTTAGGTATGCAATTAAATTTGATGTTTAAAGCAGCGCGGTTTCTGTCGATCGACTTTTAAAGAATTAAAAAGTCAAGTTTACCAACACGTAACACGTAAGGAATGATAGTTTGATCTCTTTTTGTTTCTATTTTTTTATATTCAATTCCCCTTAACATGTAATAAATAAAAAGGGTCCCACATGCAATTTTACTTTACTAAAATTGGAATGGCATTGAGAATGCCTTGTATAATTCAGAGGATTTATGTAGCTTTTACCGCCATTCAGAAACAGTTTAATAATGTATTGTGCTATGGCTGGGGTCGTTCAAAGCAAATTTAGGTGGAGAAACACATTACCCGTTAAAATTAGGGCTTGTTTCTTCTTATCGATCAATTAAGAGAAATGTCATCTTGGAGAAATAAACTATCTCGATTTTTTGGAGGATCTGGGGGATCCCGACCTTCGAATTCTTCTGCTCGATCTCAAACTGATCAGGTATTATAAATTCAACATTTAACCATTTCATATATGCGATTTGATTCCTGCTTATGAGCTTTTATTCCGTATGTTTCTTTTTGACTGATCTGTATATAGTTTAGCGTTTCATTGTCAATGCACATGGAAGAAATTGCTAACTGGAAATATAATTCGGAAAGAGGCACATTAAAGGAATTTGTGGGTTCTATTGGTTCACTAGTGAGTGGCAAGGGCGATAATAAGTGAAATGTTGTGATGAGTTATAAGAGAAATGGTAATAACTAATAAGAAGGGACATGAGAGATGTATTTGACTGGCTTTTAGTTTGTAACAAGTTAGAGTATACGTAACATTTACAAGTTGAAGTAGACAAACATCTTGTCCAAACTGGTTAAGACACTTGCATATGGTGCAAGAGGTCATGGGTTTGATTCCCGTCTCGTGGGCTCTAACCTAGCTGCCATGTAGTATGATATAATATATGTACTACCTAAAACTTGTATATAAAAGTACCAGGTTCACCAAAAAAGAAGAAGAAGACGTTGAAGTACACATAGCAACTTAAAGTGCATATAGGGTAAAGTAATTATTTGTCTTAGCTGACAAAAATCATGGTAGTGCAATTAGAACATTGATTTGATTATTGCATTTACATTGTGATTAACTCACACGGATACTGAAATCATATATGGCAATTGTAGGATGCCACTTTATCCACAGATGAATTGTTTCGTAGAAGATCGGGGTTATCTTCATTTCTACTATTTTTTTTGCCTACTAGCTGTTCTGGAAATGAAGGATCAAATAGGCCAACAAGGTCAATGGCATCACAACCGATTTCTAAAGGATGGAAATTGTTTAGTGTCTCATCAAAAAACAAGTCACAAGATTTTAGTATGCACAGCCAAACTGAAACAGAGAGTTGTATCGATGATAATGAGTCGTCCAAAGGAAATAATGATGTTGTTACCCAAAATAATTGCGATGGAATTGAAAACAGTACATCCAACAACTCGGGAGAGTTTGAATCTTGTTTTGCAGAAAAATCTACCTTTATAGATGTAGAATTGTTTGCATGTTTGCAGTGTTCCCTACCAAATATCGTTAAAGGATGCAAATGGGTATTGCTCTACAGGTAGCATCTTATTTGCTGGTTTATATTCATGTGTCAGTAATGTCATAATCTAATTTCACCTGATAAATGAATGAAGGGCAGTACTATGAAACATGGGATATCGCTTCACACACTTCTTCGTAAGAGTGCTGACCTTTCTGGACCGTGCATATTAGTAAGTATATTTCTTTAAAGAATAATATACTGCGATTTTTGAAGATTGATGTAGTCAATTATGTAGCGATTTCGACTGAATACAAGCAGCTCCATTGTACAGAATCTTTACTTGGGTCAGCAGATTGAATATGGAAAGCAAATAATACCAGCTTATATGAGCTGATTTCGTTGAATAAAAAAAGTTTCAATAAAATATAAATATACAAATATATTTAAGTTAAAAAGGAATGAACATCCTTATGGGCAAAATTCATACATTAGCCAACATATTATGTCTAAACAGAGACTTGGTATTCTAAAGAGTAAATAACATTCAAATTTTGGTATATTTTCCCTAATAGCATTTGTTGAACAAATAAGACGTCAAGAGCAAGTATGTACTCATTTTCTTTTCTCAAAAAGAAGAAAAGAAATAAGGAGAAGAAGAAAAAGTAAAAGATATATATAACTGAGCTTAAAAATGATCCAATTTTTAGGTGTATCATACTTTTGACGACACAATCGTGACATGGATTCTTCTTTCCAACTTTTGCATTAAACAAGTTAATAAACTTAACTAAGTTAATATGTTCCTTTTTTGCTTTTCCATAAATACTATGGCTACATGTGTTATAAGAGCATACACTGTGATTTTATAAAGACAAACAGCCATATATAATACTACTTTATTTATAGTTAAGGGTATTCAAATATCATCCGTTTGGATTCCAAGTGCAAATACAAATACATGTAATCTCTGAAGCAAATATGAACAAAATCTTTGTCATGATAATAATGATAAAATGGTATTTTGCTTTGATTTATTAGACAAAGCAGTACTTATACTCAAAGGTAATATTGTATTTTTAACAATACTTCTAACAATATTCAATGAACATTTTTTGATTATATGCTAGCGTTATCCGTTTACAATATTAATTTTTTAAAGAAGAATTTTTCATATGGAGTATAATTCAAAGTAACAGAACATAAACAAATTGACCAAAGTTAATTTGGTTAGTTTGACACACTACAATTTAATATCTTATTTTATTCTTGGTTTGACCTGATTCATTGTTTTTCAACCTATAACCAACAAAATCGTTCAAATGTTCATTTGTGTCTGTTTTTTTGGGGATCGACGCATATCATGTAATTGGACAAATCTTCGTGTGACACTTCCTATGTGTGATTGGTGGTATCTTCAATTCAATACATCGTATTGTATGGTATCTCTTAAAATTTTAGCAGTGCAAAAAAGTTTGATGCAATACGGATAAGCAAGTTGTGATAAGAAGTTTTTTGAATCGTCCGATGCAGTACATTATTTATGTGAACTAGAAGACATTTTAACTTGCTTACTTGTTTAATGCAAGTAGTTTAATTGTCGTGTGTTGCATGAATTGAAGACATTGGCTTGTACTTTCAGAAAAGTATTTCTTTAGACTTGATTAAAATTTGCGTTTAATAGTCGAAGTCAAGACTTATAATCTTGCAGTCTGACGTGGCATTAAATTTAAAAAAAATGTATTAGTATGTTGGTACATTCATTCTTATCGCCGGTTGAACTTGGTTAGAGAATATGTCTACTAGTCGAACTCTATTCGATATTTCATGTAAACTTTTTGATCAGTTTACTAACTTTTCTTCATATTTTTAGCTTCATGGCAAATTATATTATATCATCATCCTCATCATTACAACTATTGATTTCTTTATGAACAATTCTTTTTGGAATTTTACAAGCCTTTTGCTTCGTTAGATTGCTGGAGATATGCAAGGTGCAATATTTGGTGGTCTATTAGATTGCCCATTAAAACCCCCACCCAGGAGAAAATATCAAGTGAGTAGTAAATGATCTTTGAGTAGTGGTTAATTAGTACTTCACAATTTTCTCAGTACTCTTAAAATTTGTTTCATAGCTTTTTAAACCAAAATCAGGAACCATAGCTCTAATCATGTTGCTATTTAAATAGGGAACAAACCAGACATTTGTGTTTACTACAGTTGATGGGGTGCCAAGGCTATTTAAAGCAACTGGTATGGAAGTCCAATAGCGGTTGTCTTCTTGAAAGCTTTGTTATGTAACTATATATGTTTCCAAGTGTAATATCAGTCCAAGTCGCTCTTGCATAGATAAATAAGTGTGTTACTGCAAACATTTTTTTTTTAAATTCTCCTTCTTTATTATCATTATTAATAAAAAATAAATAAAAAATCAGTATATCTAAAATTTGTTGCACTCGTGTTAAGTAGGCTGCAATTATATTGGGTTTGCTTCATAATTCCCAACACTTAGTTTCAAAATAGGTAGACGAGTATTATATTATGTTGCATATCTATTCAGCATGAATAAAAATGTTATCATTCTCCATGTCATTATTTTCAATTGCTTGTCCTATCTTAGCTTGAATAAATGTAACACAGACCGTAATGATAGTGCAACACATTCATAGAGTTTAATATGCATGCAATAATCATACAAACCAACATATTTGTAAAATGTAGTAAGCATATTATCACACAAATTGCGTGGGAAGACTTTTGGGTAAAAGAACAAACATAATAGCGTCTGCAACTGATTTGTTGAGTTTGCTTGTTTTTGTGAGTGTGGCTTTTTTTTGGGTGTGTGTGTGGGGGGTATTTTGTGGAATGCCAGCCTCTAAGTTGCAAAGTAGCATACATGTATAGTGTTAAGATTATACCCAAAATTCAACAGAAAAAGTGCATATCTTTGTATCTTTATGAAGAAACGTGGAGCTAGGTGGCTTGTTGTAGTGCACAACCGAAAATTGTTACTTATGCAATGACAATGCTTGCAGTGATTTCAATAACATTTCTTTGTTTACTTCTTTACTCAAGCCAGTATGCGATATATATGCAGTAATGCACAGCACAGATGAATGGGATTGGGAATTATTTAATTCTAGTTCTGAGTGAAACCTAAATTGTATTTTGTAAGCATGAAAGATTTTTTGAGAAGATATCGCAAATATATGCAACTTCATTTTATGTTTCAACTTAGAATGCCATTTCTAAGATGAGATGGCATTGCACATTCAATATTTTTTGTGAAATTTGCTTGAATGTATTTTAGTTCACAATGTTTTGAAGGGGGCATGTCCAAGAGCGGGTGTTTTAGATATATTTGAGTGAAAAGGTGAAAATGATGGTATTAGTTTTCCTCCAACCGATTGTTTTGAACAGCCAAGAAAGTCTGAAATAGATGTATTATCAACATGGCTAAATACTGTTAAGCTGCGTATATGTAATGTCAGTAACGTAATAACTCTTTCTAATATCACTTATGGATCAATATAAAAGAAATCTAACTTTTGCTTTGACGTTATAGGTGCAAATAGATATTTTTACTTGTGTGAGAATGATCTATTGGCCTTCGGAGGGGGTGGTGGCTTTGCATTATCATTGGACGAGGATTTGTAAGCAACTCCTTTTTAACCCATCTCTTTGCATTTGTTGTTACTTTTATATCTTCTCTGTGGACCAAGCAGATGTCAATTGCAGAGAAAACTTCAAATATGATGCTCGTATTATCTGTGGAATTATAAATCATTGAAAATTATAAATGTTTTGTTTGCATAGGACAAAGACATGATTGGATTTCCATGCATCTGCTGATAAAAGTATAGGGTGCGACCCTCTGAGAATGGTGATAGATGTGTGCATGTGTGTGTGTGTGTATGAGATAGCACCAATAACTCCCTTTATTTAGCATCATTCGTAGCCTCTTGATATCGGCCATAAGCTTATATTTGAATATTTGGTCCATGTGTCAGAAGATAGAAAGTACAAATATTTAAATACTTGTGGCCGATATGAAGGGGATACAAAATTGTGTTAAATACGGGATGTTATTGATCCCCCGCCCCCCCCCCCCCCCCAGTGCACTTACAATCTAATGTGCCATCATCGATATAAAATTTGGGGTGCTTGTGTGTTTTATTAGCACGGTAACTTCCTATGAATATTATTTGGGCTTCTAGATACACCACAACCACGGGATTTGTTTGAGTATGATACCTTATGTCGTCTTTATTTATTTTTTCCTTTATATAGATTGCATGGAACAAGTGGACCATGTGAAACTTTTGGGAACACATGCTTAGCTCATAACCCAGAATTTGAACTGAAGAATGTTGAGGTATATCTTTGCACTCTCTTATTCATATATCACTGTATAACAAATTTACACACTAGAATTCGCTTTTTTTTTTTTTTTTTTTTTTTTTTTAAGAAATGATTTTGTCCTTGGAAGGTTCTAACTGAAAATTTGCAGAGCCCAACCAGAAATAATCAGCATTTAAAATCTGTTAATTTGAACAATGCACAAATTTCGAGTAGCCATTATATCACTATGTCCTCACGATGATCACAGATAGAGTTGTTTCTTGAAATGCTTTGAAGCACAAAATTTATGAAAGCAACAAGTCTTCCTTTGTGTTCTTATAATAGCTTTGGATGTCAGACTTTATAGAAAGTATGAGTTTATTACTCTTATTATAACCAACGTAGCTTTAGTACGATTAGTGAAGAAAATGTACAAAAGTTGGTGGGCTAGGTTATTAGGGATTTTTTTTTTTCGGTGTGGGGTTTTTTTTTTACCGGGGGGCCGGGGGGGGGGGGGGGGGGGGATGGCTCCTACTGACCAATACATAGCTACGCCGCTGTGTATATACAACGTTGTACATGAATATCCTAAGTGCGTTAGCAGTTATTTTATCAGACATTAATTCAATACTTTGCAAGTTTTAACGAAGATGATCTGTAAACCGTACTTACAAAAAAAAAAAAAAAAAAAAAAAAAAAAAAATTTAGCGAGCTAAAAAGTATTTTGCCTCATCAAAAACCTTTTCTCTGTTTCTATCAGATATCTGAGATATCGTTGTAATTTTGTTTCATATGTTTTCTTATCTATCTTTTTAGTATAAATCTAATTTTGAATTCCGGTTGTACATATTTGAATTCTGTGTTCACATTTGTTGTGTCCTAATCTGTTACAACTGGGATACCGCCAAGGAGCTATAGTCCGTTCTTTTTTCCCCTTTCTGGAATGTTCTGTAAAAGTTTTTTTAACTTGCCGTTAAGTCTTATGGTAGTCCAGCTTCCAATGAAATACCCATGTGTCACAAGGTAAAATGGTCATAAGAAATATTGAATTCATTGGCCATAAGTATATACCAAACAAATTTAAATATTTAAATACATAACTTAAAGAAGTTGATACGAATTGCAACACTAATAAGAGTACTTAAATATTATTAATTTTCCTTTTAACAAACATAAATAAAAGTGTATTTTCATAATCAAACTATACATGTAAAGTTTATGCTATAGGTATGGAGGCTAACATATATGGATGAGATTTAAGTACTATTTGGCAGTTAACAAATGATTATTTCCGTTTTCAAAATATAAGAAGGTCACGGTTAATTTATATATGAATTTGGATTAAAACCAGATTAAGGGTTAAATTTGAAATTTAAAATAATGGGTGCTTATTTTTCACACAAAAATGATATTACTTACTAATTGCTCATCAATTGCAAGTATTATTACTACCAACAGTGCTTGTTTTTTCATAAGTTAGAGAATCCGCAGCAGGGAGTCACTCAGCATGTGACTGACTCCCAGTGGGGAGTGGGTGAGCCCAATTTAGGGCTTATCAGTTACCATTGACAGTCAGGGTTAGTTTGCTGATCCTAGCAGTCAGTCATTTATCCGGCCTTATTAAGGTCGGATAACTTGCGAGATTGGATTTTATAATTCTATACGTGCATTTCTTATCTGGTTTTATAAAGGTTGGATAAAAGTAAATGGTTGTTGGAGGTGAGTTGGTTTCAGTCAGTAGAGGAAATGCTATTATATTCAATGTTTTAAAACGCAAAAGGCGTACGTGAAGCGTTTTCGGGTCCGTGAGGCGAGGCGTAAGCCTCGAAGCGTTGAGGCGTAAGCCTTTCGGGTAAAAGAAAAGCGCAACACATATAATTAACTTTTAATGTGGAGTAACATTAAGCGTCAAATAGTTAGTAAAAACCATAAAGCATTCAAAGCAATTCAAACAAAATACAATTATCCTTGCATATATAATATAAATTGCAAAAGATCAAATGATATCTTCCTCCGGTGTGTGCATATATGATCACAAAATCCACAAAGAAAGTTTTTTGAATTTGTAGAGTTCGGTAAATCTTTGACCCACTTTCATGCAATATCATGTTTGCTCATTTTAAATTATCCTAGCCAACAATTGAAATGAGGAAACTATTAAAATGGCTTTTCAATGAAACACAACAAACAAAAACAAAAGACAGAAAAAAAAGACAAAACAAAAGTCTTTTAAACCAGTTTTTTTACGTTTTTTTAACGTTTTTTTTTTGCGTTTTTTACGCCTTAATTGGTTGAGGCTTAAGCCTCGGAGGTAAAACGCCTTTTGATATGCGCCTCAAGGCGTTCCGCCTCACCTCGAGGCACGCCTCAAGGCGCGCCTCAGGCGCGTTTTTTAATACACTGATTATATTACACTGACCGACTTTTAATAATGAGATTATATTATAACCCGTGTTGTTTCTTTTATTTGAATTTGTCGGACTTTTTTTTTCATGTTATAAAAATGCTTTGTAGTAAAGTGAAGTTATTAAAATGTTGTTTTAGGAAACTTTGAGCATCAACTCCCTCTTTTAGATTTGGTTGTAAGAAAAGTCAATGTAACAATGAATGTATAAATCAGCCTTTTCAAAACAGAATGCGCATTTTGAAAAGATTTTAAAAAGTCAAAAAATTCATTGTTGGTAAACATATATATAATTTTTATTTAAGTATGTAATCAAATAACCTTTTTTTTCTTAATGATTACCGTGGAAATTTTAAATAGCTTTCTAAAAACACAAGTTAGCTTGTGCTTTCTATCAAAAAATACCAAGTAGTGTGCGCTTCCTATCTTTTAGAAGACTTAATTTACGTATTCAGTGCTACATGGATTTTTCTTACAATGTTAAAGTAAGGTTTTGTAATTATTTTATTTTTTGTTTTCTTATTTTAAATATTTCAAATTATGACCTGTTTCAGTTTTTTCTTGCTCAAAAACTTTGTTTTAAAATACAAGGGCTTGTTTGATGTGAATAAGTTGTGTTTTGAGTTTTCAGTTTGTATTTCAAAATGACGCAAGAGATGAGGAATTGGAAAATCCTAGGCATTGCTACAAACGGGGAAGGGCAAGCAACAAGATAGTTTTTGATATTTTTCAAAAGGCTGAAAGTCATTTTCAATTGTGTAGGTCAGTACCATTTTCCAAATGTAACGTTTTCCATT
The DNA here is from genome assembly GCA_030737875.1 of Allium sativum. Taxonomy (NCBI): domain Eukaryota; kingdom Viridiplantae; phylum Streptophyta; class Magnoliopsida; order Asparagales; family Amaryllidaceae; genus Allium; species Allium sativum. Next base: position 808,050,126 of record CM060916.1, read on the forward strand.
GTCTTGGGCATTTTGAAATATATATTGTTAAAAACCTAAAATAAAACCCTTTTTCAAACCGAACATGCCTTACTTTTTTCGAGATGATCTATTTTTGGATTTACTTATATTTCAAAATTTGTTTATTTTCTTATATATTTTTTATACTTAAAAATTTTATGTTCCTAAATTTAGTATAATTATAAATCTAGATAATATTAAATCTAGAAATATAAATCTAGAAATATATTATCTTTTTTCATAGTTTACATTTTAGTATATGGTGGATTTTGATTGTGTTTTCTTCGGAAAAAGCACCAAGTGCTAAAACTAAGCTCAAGGCTGGAGCTTGGTTTTATTTTATTTATTTTGACAATATGAGTTTAAAAATGTTTTTTTCCTTTCCTGTATTTATTTTGCATTGGTAGGGGAAAAGGGGGGGGGGGATTGGGTTCGGTTGAGGATGGTGCAGACCCCGAATATTGATTCAGAGTGGGAATATAGTGTTTGATTTCATCGATCAAAAATCAAAAAGTACCCGGCAATCAAAGAGGGTGGGTGGGTGGGGGTGGTTGGTTTGGGTTGGGTTGAGGGTGGTGCAGATCCTGAAAATTGTTTCGGAGTGGGAGCAGAGTGCTTGATTTCATTCATCAAAAATCAAAAGGCAACTAGCACAAAGTTTTATGTAAAGCTGTTCATGTATATGCTCAAATGTCATTATAACCTATGTCATGAGATGCTAAGCGTCAAAGGTACTCAGCTTAATGATTGATTTTATTAAACTTTTTAACCGTTTTTAAAATGAGCAAAACGAGTAACCAGCTCTCGCCTTCTTCAACACGTCCATTTTGTACCCTTCCCCATTCTCTTGACTCAACAGTTGTCTTTCTTATAAGCTAAGAACAAACAAAGGTATTGTTTGTTTATAATAAGTGGTCGCTTGTTTGACCACTTTATTGACCATCAAGCACTTTTAGGTTGCTTGTTTCGAATAAGCATTCAGATCTGAAACACTTATTTGTTGAAAAAGAGTTAAGCACTTTCATAATGCTTTTTGTAGTTATGGATGCTTAATGATAATTTCTTCCACATACGCCAATACATTGAACATTCAATAAAATTAAAACAAAGAAGTATAAATATTCATTATACTTCAGATTTTACACTTTCCAAATTATATTTTGTTTGAATTTCTGAATTCATATTTATTTTAAGAAATAAAAAGCAAAAAAAAAAAAAATCATGTATTATTTATTTTTTGGAAAAAAAGATAGGAAATTGGATATTTTCGAGTTACATAATTTTGATAATTTATTTTTATGATTAATTTTTTAAAATTTGAATTTCAAGAAACTTAATTCATGAAATCAATTTTTTCTTAAAATTTAAAATTTAATAATAACAAAAAGTAATTTAAATCTTTTAAACTTAAATACTTTTCAATAATTATCCACTATTCGATTTCAAAAATACCCAAGTATATTCAAAACTAGAAAATTTCTAATTTCAACCTGTTTTTTTTTTTTAATTGTGCTTTAAAGTTTTCGCTTTAAAAATGCTGATATGGATAACCAAATATTACGAAGAACAATATTGTCAAAATAGACATTTGCAAAAGTTTTAGAATAAAACTCTGATACCATGCACACTATAAAACCGATACTTAAAATCTAATACATTGTCCTTCAGAATAAAATTTTAGCAGGTCGTCCTTACGGTTGAAGAAGCCCGTAATTTTGTTTTCGGCACTATTTTCCTGTTTTAGAAACATGAATAAATACTTTTTTTATAATTTAGCATTCAACAATCAGCATTTTAAACAAATGAAGTCTAAGATTCAATCTCAAGATCAAATGTTCTTTTTCCCTTGTTGCTCACTTTTTCCGACGTCAAAGCCTTAAAAAAATTTATAATAATAATGATCATTGTTTGACCCCGTCCAAAAAAAAAGCACAAATCTGTGGAGGGACATTTCACCAATTGTTACCCCAACATGGTATGGAGACTTGTATTTGCTATTCAACTCATTATTCTTAAAGTATTTTGGTAAATTGAGTTATAAGGTTATAGAAGTTTTCATAAAGAAGCAATGGCTAACATGAGTCGGTTTTTCATGTTTATGTTTGGAAAAAATAAATAGGAACAAGACAGAACAAGTGCATTTGCTTTTGAGATTTTCATCGTTGTTTTTAGTTTTGAGTCAATAAAGTGGAACATAAAATGAATGGGTTGGAGAAAAAGAACGTTGACACTTATTATTTAAATCCTCAAATTATATTTCAGTTATTTTAAACGCATATCTATAAGAGTTTATGCGCCATTTTAGCGAAAATATTAGTCAAGAATCAAACCCTGATATTTTACTATTTAAATGAAATTAAAAAATTGTTACTTTTTCTTCTTTTTCATTATGAAATGATTACAATGTTTTTAAATTTATTCGATAAGCTTACGAAAACAATCATCAAGGTGAAACAATCATCAATGTGAATGCCTTAATGATAAATAATGTTTGAATTCTGATATAAATAGATTCTAGTGATATTGGAGTACAAACACGACTATTCTGTAATCGTTTTTATTAATGTTTTCATGACCTTACCCAACCACGGTCCGACATCGAATAACCCTGAACCGTGGATCACTACGGTTCGAAACTCAATCAGAACTCAATCGTTCACGAATCTCGGTCGGATCTTCAAACCAGTGGTTTAACCATAGATTTTAGATGGTTGAAACACGGTATTTCGTTTTTTCTCTTACTTTCTCACCATGCAATTCTTTCACATTCTCATCATTTATATCAATTTGAAGAAAACAAACAATTTTATATTACAAAAATCATCATTATCTCAAAATTTAATCACACTCAACAACTTCAATTTTCACCGTTACTAGTTTCTCCAAGATCACCGTAAAATTGATTAAGTTTGTCATCATTAGACTTCAATCAATGTGCCCTGTTCTAATGTATATACAGTGTAGTTGAATTGGTGCAATTGTGCACTACAGCAGCACATAAATTTGACTGCAGAGATTTAAGACCATCTGCAACTCACGTATGTAATATTTTATGGTCTGGTTATAAAAACTATGGTTTTTATATGATTATGTTGTGCACATTTGATTTTTGATTGCTGTGCATTTCGTACCCTCTATCAATGGTATTATGAATTCGTCTAGCAAATAACTAGGAAATGGTAATTTTGGATCTATGAATAAGAGAAATGCTAAGCTCACTCTCTTTTAGGAGAGTGAGCTTGTACTTGCCACCTAATTGGTGGAAATGAGTTGTTATCAATCATTAGTTATGTATGATATAATAAATGCAAATTTATTTCCACCAATCAGGTGGCTTGTATATGCTCTCATGGCATTTATTACACAAGTTGGAAAAAGGGCAAGATTAATTATAGTAATCTTAGCTATGTGGATACTAACTGGTTTCTGTGTCTTTCTGCTACAGCTGTGGGGCTTCACCCATTCGTCACGTTACCCTACACAGAAGTAAAGAAGTCAAGAAAAGCATACATTTTCTTGAAAATGTTACATTTCTGCATTTTTACATCTTGTATCCACGCCTGTCACGCCTATGCTACAATTGTCAGAGGACTCTAATCATGCATGATATAAATGTTTTTCATTGTAATAACGTATGTCAAAGTATGTATAACCGTTACTTTATTGAACGATCTTTAATTTAACCATTGCGTAATTCAGATAGCTTCAAGGAAAATCCAGAGATAGCCAAGCAGGCTTTGCTTTGTGTCTCTCACAGGCCTGCCAAATGGATCGGATCGGATAATAAATGGATCAACTAAAATTTGATCAGACTCATTCAATATGCATAAACAAACTCCATCCATTTAACATACAGGTTGACACGACCCAATCCAATTATTTGAAAGGTCAACTCGATCTGATCCATTTGACCAAAATGTCTGCTTAAAAAGGAAAACAACCTACTGTAAATGAAACACTGCGTCAAGAATCAAAAACTGCAACACAAACAAAAACTAAATTAGTTAACACAAAACATAAATTGTTTGAAGGCTCTACCGAGTATGGTTAGAAACTAAATAATTTAGCATAGTATAATTTACATCCACAAAAGCTACATTAGGTAACTTACGTATTCCAAATCAAATAAGACAACCAGATGATGTAGATGTATTTTTTTTAATGTTGCAAGCATCTTGGCATATAATAAAAGAAGTACACAAAGAACTAGCAACATGAACATCTTCTGCTTTGAAACTTCATGTGTTCACGGTTACAATTTGGTCAGTCTGGTAAAAAAGAAGGAAAGAAAGACTCAAGCATTAACAAGAACATGGTAGATAGATAGTCATATGCTACCTTCCCTCTATACATGTTTCTAAGTCTCCCAACCTCTTCATCCATAGGCTTACCAATAGTTTGGTCCAATATCCACATACCTTCTTTTGAATTCTCTCCGTATATCAATCCAATTTCATTCATTCAAAATAGATAAACGCACCAATATCTATTTAATGTTAATCCATACCTAAAATAAAAGCCAACATCAGTCAATATGCTAACTTATGCATTAGAACTTACTGAATACAAAACATACATTTGATAGGAATAAAGATGCACAAAACCTTTGGAAGAAGCATGATGCAGGCAAAAACACACAAATTCTCCTTTATATGTATAGTTCTCTACTATTAATATAATATGCCTAGAACGCCGTAGAAGAAGAAGTAGGCTAGGAGCTGTCAGCAGCTTTATTAGAAAGAGAATACTTAGATTCTCTACCAGCACCTGAATCACTTACTTGACCTTAGTTCTTCGCTCCAGGAGAAGTTACTCCTTCTTGTGCTGCCCTTCCATAATACCACTTTTATATTTAGTGTATTTGTCAACATAGTGTGACATAGTGGAAAGGTTTACTCCTGTTTGGTAAGAGGTTAAGAGTTCACGGCCTACCTTGACCACCACGTTGGTATATTAACCAATTTTTTTTAAAAAAAAATCAGTGTATTTTATACAAAGTTGAACAGTTAGAAGCTTTTAATGCATAGTCCAAATAGAAGATATTTTTGACACGTGGACAATGTATTTAAGACACTATAAATAAAACAAACAAGATAAAGTGCTTACTTTTCGTTTGAACCAAAAAACCAAAAGAAGTAAATAATAAAAGTGGAAAATAGGTTGAAGGGAAAATTTAACAAAATTTTTGGTGAAAAGTAAACAAAGTTTGGAATTTAGGCAAAAAGATATATTTTAGTGTAAAAGGAGAAATGATAGTGGACCCCCTGAATTCCTTTTTTGTACTAAAGTATGTCATTCTCCCTAAAAACCAAACTTTGGATACTTTTCACCAAAGTTTTCTTTAAGTTTGTCCTTTAAACTAAAAATCTCATAATAAAATATATAATTATAAAAGAAAATTTCCAGTGTCAAAAAGAACGACCCATGATCACGAAAAATATCAAATATGAACTAAAATAAGCAATCTTGAAAATTGAAGAAGAAAAGGACAAAATAAACACTGCAAATTCAAAATAGAATTAAAAAGATGAAATTTTGCAAATACCAAGGACTTGATTGCTTAAAGTATCAGTCTGGGAATAATGAAATCAGCTGAGAAGAATAAAGAATTGATAGACTGTGTTATTCAGTGTATAAAGCATAATGAAGATATAGAATTTATGCTACCAAGCATAATGAAGATATAGAATTTATGCTACCTGCGGTCTTCCCTGGTCCTTTGTGACATTTATAACTTATAAATTAACCAATTCACTTCTATGTATGTTGTCATTTATGCAGTGTTGACGTGGGGAATTGTCGTCGATTCAAGGCACGTCAACCTTCGAGTGTATGTTGCAGAAACACAGTAATCCAAATCCCAAGTAATGAAATGCAGGGAGAACACGGATTTTTATAATGGTTCGACACTAATGCCTACGTCCAATTTATAGTGGTCATTCATCATGTAATTGTTGATTATAATTGTTGTACAAGTTCAGATAAAATTGTGTACACAGCGTTGTAATAGAATAACAAAATGTTTGTAAATTTTAAACTTAAACTTTGACCAAAATGTCCTTCTTCTTCGTTGGGCGAAAAATATGTTGATCTGGTCAACAATGTCCAAAAAGTAGCTCCAATGTCCAAGAAATCTAAAAATATCCAAAACAGCCCAAAAGCAGTGTAAATGTCCAAAAGTTGAAGGAAAATGTGTACGCAACGTTTTAGAGGTCCATGCCATGTCCAATGATCATGGAGAAGAAGGTGGCTGCCATTAATGATGCTTGAGAGCTCCAAGAAGTCCAAAATACCAAATCAGAACCAACCTCTTTGAATGCCAAGCTTGAGAATATTTATAGTAGTGGGTAAGGTAGGAGTATGTGAGAATTGGGGACCACAATATGAAAAATCGCATCCCTCACCTCGTACCCAAAAAATTGCATCACTTGTTGGTGGCGAAGTGTAAAGTCGCATCACTTTGCTCAGATCAGCTAGCATCACTGAAAATGGTTGAAAACACATGCGGATCAGTGGAAAACAAGTGAAAAAGTTTAAGATTTTGCTCAATTCTGCTTCACTATTATTGCCTGTTGCATATGTTCTATTATATTTTATCCATGCGCTATGAGTTATACGACAGATTCCGCATATATTATTCTACCCTGATGATCGTCCATAGCTTCCCGACATGTCTTTTAGCGCATTCTTTCCCTTGTTAAGTGTAGGAGTTGTGGGCCGTCGTTACATTTGGTATTAGAGCTCTAGTATCAATTTTAGCCAAAGTTCGAGGACGTAATAACGTATGAGAGACGTATTTGTAGATTTCTGATGGATGTATACTATATGTTAGTGTATTATATAATAGCGTTTGAACTCCATTTGCAGGTTTGCTCGTACATGGACTAATCATTCTATATTACGGGTATAGAATGAGTCGTCGACCATCGAGACACACAGCTAGAGAGGAGACTATTCCTGGAGGGGGAAATGGCGGTATACCAGATTATCCAGTTATGTTCGAGGCCATGGTGGCAACGATCATAAGGAGGGCTCCTACTCTAGAAAAAAGCCGCGGTAGATATAGGGGTTCAAGTGAAAGTGCCTAGGGCTGTGGACTTCGCCAAGTTTTGCAAAGACTTCGCTACTCTAGAAGGGAAGCCATTTAAAGAGACGGAACTGATTGTAGAGATTCAAGGATGGCTTGATACTTGCATTCAGATCTTTGGAGACTTGAGAATTGATGATGCAACTAAAAGGAAGCTTGCATCAAGATAGCTAAAAGTAAAGCTATGGACAGGTGGAACTCTGTCACTTTGGAGACTCTAGAAGATGAGATTTCATGGGAGCAATTCCAAGTCAAGTTTGAGATGAAGTTTATCTCTACCGTTCAGAAGTGTATTTTGTTTAAGGGGTTTGTTGAGCTTAAGCAAAATGGTCGACCAGTGCTGGAGTATGTTTCTGACTTCGAAGCTTTGTCGAAGTATGATCGTTTATATGTCGAGACTGCTTATCAGAAGAACGAGAAATTTGTCATGAGATTGGACAAATACCTTGGGAATCAGCTGGTGGATCATCTAGATGATACTTATGAGAAGATCATGGAAAAAGCTCTAAGGCATGAGAGTCTGTTTCCCAAAGAGGAGATTGTTGTTGCAGCTAAGGAAGAACCGAAACCACGGCAGGGTGGTAATAACAAAAAGAGGAAGCAGCAACAATAGAAAGGGAAGGATGGTTAGAAAAAGCAGAAAGGCGAAGTGACTTTCTGTAACTACCAGCAGAGGGGCCATTTTTTCAAGGATTGCAAGAATCCGAAAGCTGAAATGAAGTGTCACAACTGTGTCAAGCATGGGCATCTCAAGAAGGACTGTCCAGAACCAGCCAAAAGGAAAGCAGATTGTGAAGGCGTGTTCTTTGGAAGCTGTGTCATCGTCTTTAAAGGCTCCTACGGTAGAGGAAAAAGGAAAAGTGTCGTCGTTCAAGGTATTCTTTCCATTAGAGATGTTTCAGTTTGTGTGTTGTTTGATACTGGGGTATCACATTCATTTATTTGTAATGAGCTTGTTTATTGCTTGGGTTTGGAACCTGAGATTTGTGATAGATCTTTCGTTGTGACTAATCCAGTTGAGGGTTCGTCCAGTTTGTGTATGATTTGTCGTGGTCTAGTGTTGTCGAGTCATGGTTTCTACTTTGTGTGTGATTGCTTTGTTTTGAACTTCGCTGGGTTTGGGATTATTTTGGGGATGGACTAGCTTAAGAGGTATGCGGCAAAAGTGGATTGCAAGAAGATGGAGGTGACAGCCGGGAGTGTGGAAGGGCGAATGGTTGTGATTCGATGTAATCCCGAAGATGGTGTCTTCGTGAGATATTTATATTCACTTGTGATTCCACGAGAAGACTTGTTATCGGTGTCAATCGCAAGTGAGTTTAATAATGTCTTTGACAAGGTCAAAGGGTTGTCGTCGCATCGCGAGATTGAGTTCAGAATCAATTTGGTCGAGGGTGTTAGACCTATCATCATGCCTATTAGGCGGATGACACCTAAGGAACAGCGAGAGTTAGAGGTGCAAGTACGTGACATTTTGGGAAAAGGATTCATTCGTAGAAGTGTGTCCGAATGGGGTGCACCAGTAGTATTTGCAACCAAGGATGATGGATCGTTGAGATTGGCATCGATTATCGTGAGTTGAACAAGGTGACCAAGAAGAACAAGTATCCGTTGCCGAGGATAGACGGCTTGTTCGATCAACTTCACGAAGCCAAGGTGTTTTCTTAGATGGATTTGGCAACGGGATTCCACCAGTTGAGGGTGGCAAAGGCAGTGTGCCAAAAACTGCTTTTAGGACACCATATGATTCCTTCAAATGGTTGGTGATGCCATTTGGGTTGACTCACGTGCCAGCGTATTTCATGGATCTTATGAATAGGGTTTTCAGAGATCAACTGAACAAGTTCGTGCTTGTGTTCGTGGACGATATTCTGGTTTTCTCCCGGAATGAGGAAGAGCACAAGACGCACTTGCGAGTTGTTTTAGAAATCTTGCGAACGCATCAGCTGAGAGCTAAGTTTTCAAAATGTCACTTCCGGAAGAGCGAAGTGAGGTTCTTAAGCCATGTTGTTTCTCGAAAGAGAATAGAGGTTGAGCCCGCTAAGGTGGTAGCAATCCAGGACTGGGATAGACCTAAGAACGCGACAGATGTTCGGAGTTTCCTTAGGTTGATAGGATATTATCGTTGGTTTATCAAGGATTTCTCCAATATAGTTGCACCATTAACGGGATTGAAGAAAAAAATCAGGTGTTCACATGGGATGCGAAGTGTAAGCAAGCTTTTGGAATAATGAAAGGGAGACTGACGAGTGCTCCTGTTTTGACGATTCCAAGTGGGAATGAAGAGATGGTAGTATACACCGATGCATGTGGGACTGGACTTGGAGCAGTGCTAATATTGAAGGATAGAGTTGTGGCTTACGCAAGTCGACAACTGAAGCCGCACAAAAATAAATATCCAACTCTTGATTTAGAGTTGGCATCGATCGTATTTGATCTGAAGATGTAGAGACATTACCTGTTGGGAGTTTGGTTCGAGTTGTTTACGAATCACAAGTCATTGAAGTATCTTTTCTCCCAAAAGGATTTGAATCTTTGGCAGCAACGGTGGTTGGAGTTTATGGGATCGTACGATTTTGGCATAGCCTATGCTCCTGGTAAAGGTAACACAGTGGCGGATGCATTGAGTCGAAGGCACGCAATTTTGGGAGCGATGTTTTCAGAATGGAAATACCTCGAGTACTTGACAGGATTTGATTTCAGACCACGGTGTGAGTTGGAACCTGAAATGTTGGCAAGCTTATCGATAAGACCTACTCTCATCGAAAGGATTGGCGAGAGCCAGAAGTGTAATGTAAAGCTTGTCGAGATTATCCAAAGTTAGAGCCAGAGGATAAGGAGTTTGAGGTCGATTAAGAGGGTTGGATTCGAAAGAAAGGACGACTAGTTGTTCCTAATATCGATGGATCACTAGATGAGGTTCTAAGGGATTGTCATCACTCAAAGTTGATGATTCATCCCGGTTGTAACAAGATGTATCTGGACATGAGGCGAGCCTACTACTGGGAAGGGATCAAGAGGGATGTTGGAAAGTTCATTTCGGGATGCATGAACTATCAGTTAGTGAAAGCTGAACAGAAAAATCTGAGTGAATTGCTTCAGCCATTGGAAGTTCGTACGTGGAAGTGGGAGCAGATATCGATGGACTTTATCGACGGACTACCTAGAACCAGGGCAGGAAACAAAGGAATTTGGGTCATCGTGGATCGCTTGACCAAAAGTGCAAGATTTATTCCTGTCAGATCGACTAGGACAACATCGAAGTTGGTTGAGCTATATATAAAATGGATAGTTTGATTCCATGGTATTCCGAAGAGCATAATGATTGATCGAGATCCATTATTCACGAGTGTATTTTGGAATAGTTTGCAAGAGACTTTAGGAATCGAGTTGTGTTTGAGTACGCCTTATCATCCCTAAACTAATGGTCAAACTGAGAGGTTTAACCTAGTTTTGGAAGATCTCCTGAGGGCTTGTGTATTGGACTTCGAAGGATCATGGGAAGACCATCTACATTTAGTTGAGTTTGCATACAACAATAGCTACCAGTCAAGAATTGGGATGACACCATATGGGGCACTGTATGGTAGACAACATAATTCTCCGGCATATTGGCTAGAAACTGGAGATAAATTGGTACTTGGGCCGGAGATGATAAGAGAGACCTCAAATTGTACTGAGATCGTTCAACAATGAATGAATGCAGCGCAAGACCATCAAAAGAGTTAGGTTGATAAGCGTAGAAAGGATTTGGAATTCAATGTTGGAGATATGGTTTTCGTGAAGATTTCGCCGTTAAAGAATGTTATTCGGTTCGGAAACAAAGGGAAGTTGGCCCCGAGATTCATTGGACCATTTCCAATAGTCGAGCGGATTGGAAAGCGCGCATATAGATTGGATTTACCCGAGAAGATGTCGAGTGTGCACAATGTTTTCCATGTGTCATTTCTACGGAAGTCTGTGCACGATTCGAATGTGGTGGTATCTTCAGAACAGTACGAAGACCTAAAAATCGAGACCGTAGCTACGCGACCTCGTAAGCCGCTTCGCGTTGTGGAGAATGACATGAAACGGCTTAAGAGAAAGACGGTTAAGCTAGTCAAGATGCAGTGGAGTGAGGATGATGACGATTGTACATGGGAGACGGAAGAGAGTATGAAGACGGTCCATCCAGAATTCTTCGTAGGTATGACCCATTAATGTCATGTCACCTTACATCATTCTCATATTTTGAAATGTTGGTTATGGGGATGTGAGATATGTCCATAATTTTTACCAATTTTATTTGTGTCCATTTGTAACAACCCTGAATTTTGGGGCCAATTTAAAATTTAAAATTTAGTAATTTTAATGAGTTTTGATATTTAAAATAATCTATTTTAAATAATAATGATCACAAATTTGATTCAAATCGAAGTTAGAACGAATAATTTAATTTTAATTATAAAAGGAGTTAGAAATAGCGCTGTAGTTTGAAAAGTCAAACTTGAACTTTGACTGACCGTACAGGATGCAAAATTTAACGGATTTTAGTGAAACCAAAAATATTAGAATCTATTTAAAAATATCTTTCTAACGAACCCGAAAAATCAAAATTTCATAGCGGGAATCAAAAGTTATGCCCAGTTTAAAATTTAGAAAGGTCGCTATGAAATATATAAAGGTCAAAAATGCTACTTTTCACATACGAAGGAATTTGGACTCGAAACCACTTCCATTGAATTCAGAATGACGTTTCTGCATTGAAAAACAGTAAACACTTATATATTTCGAGTTTCAGAAATTATTTGTTTAAAAATGTATTTTTAATATTAAATATATTGGCCTTAAAAATAGTCATTTTTCAAACGACCTCTGTTTTCGACGAAACCACTTTTGTTGGAACCAGAATCTCAAATTATTGCTAGGTTTCAATTTTCATAATTTTTCGAAGTAATATGTGAGCGTGGCGAAATAAAATGTGTTTTTGACTATTTTCAGTTAAATTTGAACGCCTTAAAAATAGCCATTTTTCAAACAGTCTCAAAATTCGACAAAAATAATTTTGTTGGGTTCGTATCGTCAAAATAAAGCTAAAAATGATTTTTCGGTAATTTTTAGAATTAATATATAATTATAATTGATTTTTCAGTGTAAACGGACAATTTTTGACTTTAAAAATTCATTAAAAATTCATACGAGCTCAGAATCGAACGCAATTAATTTTCATAGGTCCACAGCATCAAAACATAGCTAAATATATTTTTCGAGAATTTTTGAAGTTAATTTGTGACCTCGGTGAATTTTCACATACGATATACATTAAAATATTAATAAAATAATGTAATTATTCCAAAACTCATAACAGACCTCTGAATTGGACCCCGGGACATAGCCCATCGCGTTCAGAAGGCCTCAAAACGTTAAGATCGACAGTAAGCAGGCCCAAATCCGACAAAGTCCAAAAATCCACCTTTTTAGCACAAATTTCGAGATTTATTAATAAAATAATATTTAAAAATCGGGCTGAACCCTAATGCCAGCCGCCACTGCAGTTTTTGATGGTTGAAACCATTCGAATTTCAAATGCTAATATCTTCCAATCCGCTCAAAGAAAATCAACAAATCATATACCGAATCGAAGAGAATTCCAAGACCTTTCAATCCATACGGCTAAGATTGAGTTTTAAGTCACGGATTTCGAGGCAAAGCACCCCAAACCCGCCGCCTATTGCAGCCCGCCGCCCCCTGTAGGACCCACCGCACCCCCCACCAATCCCGGCGAACATAGCCCTCTCCTCCCTCTTCGATTTGCCACCTTCCGATCGATTTCTAGTTGCTCCAATCTCAAGATAAATGGATCCCTAGTTTTGAGCTTTATGGGTTCACAAATTGCATAAGTCACGGCTGAAACATTGAGGAAGATGGAGGATTAAGGTGGGTTTGACTTTTGCCTAATTACAGTTGACTATTTAATTTATCCAATTTGACCAATCTTAATTTGATCATATCTTGCTCGTACGGACTCGAAACTAAGCGATTTCAGGTGCGCCACGATCGTGAGACCGAGAGCTTCGCGATGACACTGACTAGGCATGATTCCGAGAAAGTTGAATTTTGGCCAAATTTTGGCTCTGAACAGCGCAGAACTCAATATCAAGGTGAGATTTCTTTGTTTAAAAATAATTAATCAATTCAATTTGCTATATGATGATTGTATGTATATAATTTAGATCTGTTTGTGCTGAAATTTGTATGATGTTTGATTTGTTGTTTAGTTGAGAACAAATATATCATATTTGTTTAGTTGAAAAATAAGTATATTATGTTTGTTAAGATAATATAGTTGAAAAACAAATATACATCATGTTTGTTTTGTTGAAACCAAATGTCTCATGTTTGATTTAGAGGAAATGGTTGAAACCAAAATATCATTTTTGGTTAATTAGAGGTTTGTTAAGAAATAACAATACCACTTATTTTGCTTAGTTTACATAGAAGGATATGAACAACAAATTTACTTATTTTGTTGAATAGAACAACAAAATACTGATATTGTTGAATAGGATAATATGAAAAACAAAATAACTTGTTTCGTTGAATAGGAAATTGTTATGTTAATATCACCTTGTTAGAATTGGTCATGTAAAATTATCCTTTTTATGTGAATTAGAATTGGTCATGTAAAATATACATTGTATATATACAAATGTTGAAACAAACAAAAAATGAAAAGAAAAGGAAATTGACATTTTTCTTAAATATGGATCAAAGAACAAAAATTCACATTTTTGTTTAATGTAATGAATAAGAACAAAAATTCACATTTTTGTTTAATGTAATGAATAAGAACAAAAATTCACATTTTTGTTTAATGAAATGAGTCTGTTAACATATAAATTCACCTTTTACATGTCATTTGTAATGAAATGAATTTGTTAACATATAGAATTCTTTTGTTTATGTCACTAGGAATGGGAAATTTGTTAAGATATAATATTTACTTTTTATATATCATTAGAAGAAATAGAAAAATGTGATTACGCATAATATCATTCTTATATGAAATTAAGATCCATAGAAATGATTAGTGTATTAAATATCATTTTTTTATGACATTAGAATACATTGAATTTGTAACATATAAAATATCATGGTTATTTGTTCGTTGAGCTAGAGTTGACGACAAACATTTTAATGCAATAATAAAGAAGAGATTTTGTCAAATATAAAAATATAAGAATGACAAAATATTCATTTTGTCAAATATAAAAGAAACCATTTTTGCTCGCTACTCTTTTGTTATCAAAATTTGTTCACATTCCTTTTGTCATGCAAAAGTAACAAATTTGTTCATTTTTTTTTTTTTTGTCGACAAAAAAGAAACCCTTTTTGTCAATATTTCTTTTGTCGATAAAAAGAAACATTTTGTCGCTATTTCTTCTTAATGGTAAAAAGGAACATTTTTGTCGCTGATTCTTTTTAACATTAAAAAGAATCATTTTTATTGTTATTTCTTTTCAATAAAAAAATAAAAAAAATCCTTTTTGTGTCATGATAGTTTAGATAAAAGTAGACACCTTTTTAGTGTCAAAATTGATGAATTAAAGAGTTGCGTTGTTTACTTATATTTTTGAAAAAAAAATATGAATTTAGCAGTAGCATTTTTACTTACCTTTTAGATGTAAGTAAAAGCATGTTTTGAAGAGTCATATTTTTATTTACATGTCAGATGTAAATAAAAGTATAAATTGGAATGTTTATATTTTTATCAATATTTTGATGCGGTAAAAGAGAAAGGTTAATATCACATTTCTATCGATATTTCTGGTGCGATAAAAATAGCGATGTTAACATTTCATTCTTATCGTCATTTGAGTTACGATAAAATGAATACATTTCAAAACTGCATTTTTGCTGCGTTTCTTTTGTTAATAAAAAGTTCATTGTTATGCTGCATATAAAGAAGATATATTTATTTGGTAATGTCATGTATTGCATATGAAGAAAATATATTTATTTGTTATATACTGCATATGAAATGAAATGCATGGTTAAGATCATATTTTTGTCAATGGAAAATGGTAGCGATAAAATTTACATTTTTATTATGTAGAACAAAAATATGAACTCGCATTTTAAATAGAATTTGTGTTTTATATGTAAACAAAAGTAGGAATGTGCATTGATGATAAAGACTACATTTTTGTTATGTAACTTAGAATGAGAACTTGCATTGCAAATAAAAATTACATTTTTATTTGAACTAAAGATATAATATTTGCTATGCAAATAAAAATTACTTTTTTTTTTATTTTGAAACTATGATATGCAATTGGCATTGAAAATAAAAATTATATTTTTATTTGTAACAATGGTATGAAATTTGGCAAGCGAACAAAATTTTACATTTTCATATGTAACTATAAGTGAGAATTTGCACTGTAAATTAGAATTACATTTTTATTATGTCATTAAAATATGATATTACATTGTAAATTAAAATTACATTTTTATGATGTCACCTAAGAATAGAATTTACATTGCCATTATAAAAAGTCAAGATCATTTTGGTTTTGCATTGAAAGAGATAGGAATTATTATTTTTGTTTGGCATTTAAAAGAATATCAAACTTATTATTTTTGTTATATTGAAATTAAGCAAACAAAAATATATTCATTTGTATAGAAATGAAGTGGACACCAAAATATGCATGGTTGTTGTAATGGAAATGAAACACAAAAATACTTATTTTTGGTTGTAATTGGAATGATACACAAAACATACATTTTGTGTATAGTATATTTTTGGAAATTGAAAAATAAAAGAAAACATTGTTGCGTGTGATGATATATATATCAATATTGGATATAAATAAGAAGATTAGTTGTTAGCAAAATATAGTAAAATGAAATGGACGAGGAATTATATTTATATAAATTATATATATATATATATATATATAAATTAAAAGTACTTGAATCGAGCATGGTAGTTCACATTTTAGAATCATATTTTTAATTGATTATACCGTATGATCCGACCGACGGATTTTCCCAAAACTGAAACCGGTAGGTTCGCCTTGGGAAGATCTTTCTAATGATATGAAGTATACTAAAATCCAACGGTTAGATTTAGAGAAACTTGTAAAACAAATTTGGGTTAAAACAGCGCCAAAGTCGCCTGTTGACATGAGACGTCGTTAAATAGAATTTAATTAAAAATAAAGATTGATCGTTATAAATTAATTTTAACGATATGAAATTGCTTTCAAATTTATATATGCGAGAATTATTTGGAAAGTCCGAGTTTACTCTCATTCCAAATAATGATACGACGTTCGAAGAGTTGAAGACGGTGATTGAAGACCGACGATCTTCACATCGAATGGGTGTGTTGCTATTGAGACCCATGATGGGAGTAGCTACCTTGAAGGGGCGACAGTAGTAGCCGTCCGGACGTAGTGTTGATTGCACGGGTTTGGCTTTCGCTCAAACCCAGAGCATAAGCGCGTAAATGGATTGTATGTCTGACATTGTATTCCTTTATACTGTATTCGTTGATCTCTGCTAAACATATATCTGTTTGGTGTTTTACACCCTTCTCTGAGACGTATGAGCTCAGAGGTTATATGTTGGTAGAAATCAATGGTATGGTATGGATTGACGATGTGGCATGCTAAGATGCATATGATCAAGGCTTTGTTGAAAAGCAGGCCTTGTGGGATGATCAAAGCATAGCCTGTTTAGGCAAAGCTTTGTGTATAGCGTGACTTCACGAGCCTCACACACCGGCGGAGTCTAAAACGGGAGAAGGGAACGCAGGGAGAGCAGCACGTTTCTTTCTAGCTAGAGTGGTGTCAGTGACCTACCAGCCCTGACATTTTACTTATGTGGATGATGGAATGAGGCGCCTCGGATAGGTCCTATAGGACCGGGGAACGTGTGCTTAGGAATTGCCAATCCTCTAAGCTGTATTTGAGGATCGGCCCTGCCATTTCCAAGGGTTAACTGCGTGTAATCCTGAGGCATCAGCTAGAGTGTCTCGAATCGGTAAGGAGCTCCTCCCTAGCCTTGACTCAGATGGAAATCCAAATTCCAAATACGACTCTTGCGGTTTTGATTGTATTACTAGTATGGGGGCATAGCATATGGTACCTATGCTTCCTAGGATTGATACATTTACTTTGAAATGTTTTAAACATATACACACTAATAATAATATCGTTTTTATCGTATCAAGCATGTTTGACCATTATAAGGTAAAACCCTATCCTCCGGTTTGCGTTGCATTATGTGATGGGACTTGGGTCTTATGATGGTTTCATTTTTCTACAAAGCATTGCGTTGTTTTGACGATTTACCTAAATTATGCACGATAATCCATTGGAATAAAACCCGTTCCGCTTTAGCGGCGTGGTCCTTGGATTTGCCTTATTACTATTAGTTATATTAGTTAAGAATTCTCACACCAGTCCCACGACTGACCCGTTGTTTGTTTCCACTTTTGCAAACTCGGGTGCCCTCTTTTCCACACGGGCAGTCGAGTAGCTTTTTGCAGATATTTATCTCTTTAGCAGGATCCTGGATTGAAGCTCAAAGCTGTGTCCAGAGCTTAGAAAAGTCTTCCGCTGTCTTAGTTATTTTATTTCCGTTGCACTGTATTAAAGTAATGTAAAATTATCTTCCGCTGTAAATTTATTTAATGTACTCTGATATATATTATGTACTCTGATGTAACATTTATTATGATGTTATAAAAGTCTGTTGTTATTGTTCTGATGTTGTTGTATTCCCAAAGTTAAAGTATTCGTGGATTTCCGACCTTTGGGTCAGACTTGTGTGGTTTATGGTCGATCCAAAGAGCGGGAATTTACGGGTCTTTACACCATTTTGCCTCTGTCAGTTTTGTATAGGGCATAACTTTTGACTTGGATCGAATCAGGTGCTAAGATTGATTTCATTGGAAAGGAAATGATGTTTCTAATTCCACGGAGTACTCACATTAAAATTTTGGTTCAGCGGTTTGGGAGAAATCGCTGTTTTAATAGTTCACAATTTTTGTATAGGTTTAGCTAGTCATTAATGAGCTGAATTGGTGTGGCCCATTAGTGGGCTGGTTAGAGGCTATAAATAGGGGGTTAGAGACATGGAGAGGGTCTACTTTCTCCATTCTCTCATTTGGTTGAGCTTGTGACCTCCTTGCTCAATCAAATACATCTTTCCTCCATTAAAATTCTAGATCTATGCAAGAAGATTGAAGATCTACATCAAGCAAAGCTAGATCTACATCGAGTGAATGAAGATCGCATCAAATTGAGAGGTTTAAAGGTTGATCATCGTCGTATGTATTTGAGATTAGCCGATTTTAAGTTATTTTGAAGAATTGGTGAGTGATAAGCATCTTTCGCAAAGATTCAATCGAGTATATGGGTTGTTTGATCTTATGTTTATCGTTTCAAGTTGTTTTCACTTAGATCTAATCAATGTAAGTATGTTTTCAATTTGAATCACCATAGGGTCTAGCAACTTAAATCGGTGAATTTCTATGTAATTGCACGATGATAATCATTGTTTGAATGCTTGTTGATAATTGCGTGATTTGTTGTTATTTTGTTGATTGAATCATTGTTGAAAATGTTTAAATCAAATTGGATTTCGAGCATGAAATCAAGTCGTATTCAAGTGTGAAATTGGTTAGAGCTTTGGGTGCGCAAATATGTATGGATCGGGCAATTTGGTTGTATGGATCAAGCAGAAAACTTGCTGATGGATCGGGAAACATGTTACACACACCAGAATGATGGATTTCGCAGAGTGCAATGTGTGGGATCAGTGAGATTTGGTGGATTTGGCAAGTGCCAGATTTGGTGGATTTGGCAAGTACCAAGTGCTAAATGCCCAAACGAGTCATGCACGTAGAAAACAGTGATTTGGCACGAGTGCACGTCGATGGACCAAGTGCCAGTTTCTGGATCAGGCAAACATCAGAACCATGGATCGGGCGGAGGTCACATGTGATCAACCATGCACTGTTCATGATAGAAATAGTGGTTTGCACAAGCGCATATAGAAGGATTAACGCAGTACAATGGATTTGGCACTACCACTTGCACATGGATCAGGCAGTACCAGTGCATGGATCGGGAAGTATCACATTTTCCTGCACATGGAAAAAACTTGGATCTGCCAAGGCACACAATGGGGGATCACACTGTTTTCGAGTGCCAAATGCCAGAGTACCAAACGCCAGTGCCAATTGCCAGTGTAGGTCCAGACTTGAATGCACGGATTTGGTAGCGTTTTCAAAACGCTTTAAAGGGCAGTTTAAACGCCGTGCTTAGTTTTCCATAGCGAAGAAGCTGGAAACGCTATGAAACGTAATATCGACCAAATGATGCATATTTTGGGTCAATGATGGTCATGGCTTCGAAGCAAATTCAAGGAGGAATGTTCAAAGTGTTTTAAAATGTTCGTTAATCGATGAAATGCAACGAAGGTGAAGACGACTCAAAGACATTGAGTTTGTGGATAATGGGTGCTCAAGAAGGCGCTTGAGCTATGGATAGTCGCTGGTGATGACGAATAGAGTTATGGGCCGAGGAATTATCGTTGTCGTAGGTTCTAGCGGACTCAAAGCAGGGATATAATAGGGATGCCTAACAGACCGGTTGAGTGGTCGAGTACCCTGAGCAATCATGATGGCTTAGAGATGCGAGTCACGATAGTGTATCGATTTTTTGCTAGAACTGGGGTTACCATTAGCCCTTGGCGGACGACATTATGTTGACTCGGTCGTATGATTAATGATGGTTTTAAAGCAAGATTGGCGGTGATAACCAGAGTCATGGAATTGTTTCGCTTGTCTCGTCTTGTGTAGATTATTCGACGTCGAAGGAGACATCTCTTAGGTGCTTGTCTGGTGTTGGTTTAGGCCTTCGGGGCTTGTGCTTAGGAGATATTGATATCTATTAGGATGGTCTCTGCTTGATAGAAGATTGACATGAATGTACTGTTTGTTTCTACTTGATCGTTATAAAGGTTATCACCGTCGAATGTGGGGAAGACGGGTTTGAGTTCTTCTCTGTTGATGTTGGTAGATTAGTTGATTAATCTGCCTATTCTCATATACTTTATTGATGATATTAGATAGTTGTTTTATCGCTCATTAAGACTATTGTCTGAATTATGGTTTTATGTTTCCTCTTATTACCTTGGGCTGTTCATCCATGTTTTGGATGGGCAGACTGAGTAGTAGGTGACAGGTAGTTGATCTTGATGAGGACGATGCCGCTGAGCGGTGGCGAGCTGGAGGCTTACGTACTAGTTTTCTATTACCTACTATTTGTTGTTTTTTGCTGCTATGTTGATGTATTACCTGAGAGACTTGTAGTGAGGCACTTTGTACAGACTCTAATAGTGTTATCCAATGTTATACGGATTTTTCATGGTGATATGAAAAAGTTTAAGATTCTACTCAATTCTTGTAATGTCCCGGATTTTTAACAATTTAATAATTAATTAATTTAATTATGTGAATAGTGATTTGGAAATTTAAATGGTTTGAATTCAAATATTTTGATTATTTAATTAAGACAAATAGTGGAATAATAAATTTAATTTCTGAAATAGTCGGAGATAGTTGAATTGGCAATGTTGTGTGAATTGGATAATTTAAAATATTTAAATGAGTTTATATCCAAGTTATAATAACAAATATATTAATTAAACGATAATTGAACGTATTAGTTATAATATAATTATAAATCGAGCTCGTAATGTCGCGGTAGTTTGTAATATTGAGTTTTGAACTTTAAATGAATATACAAGATTTCTTCGAAAAGTTTGAATCTATTGAACTATAGGTTTCTAATGGAAGTGAAAAATCAAGATTTCGTTTTATGGGTTGTAAGTTATGTCCAAATCAAATTTCCAGAAAGTCGTTATGGAATCGTTTATAAATTATAACGATTTATTTAATAAATAAAAATGGTTTTCAATATAAACTGAACGCCGTTTTAACTTGAAATTAAAATATCAAGTATCAATCTGTATTTTGTTTATTCTAAAGTTGTATATATTCTGTCCGAATATATATACGATAATAATAATTTATTATTATTATTGAGTTGAATTATTTTGGTTTATATTATATTGATTGAATATGGGATATAAGAATAACGGGTTTTCAAAACAACCTCTGTTTTCGATGAAGAAATATGCGTGGCTAGTTATTGCTAGGTTTTCAATTTGGGGTCAAATGGATTTATTTTGACCGTGCGCAATTTAAACGCGGATTATTGAACCGACTGCAATTAAAAAGGATTTTTTACAAACGAATTCGGATTTTGACAAAACAAGTTCCATCGTGTCCGAAATAATAAATTATTGTAAGATTACAAGTTTCTTTGAAATTGAAGATCGTGTGTGGTGATTTAAAATTGCTACTTCAGTCGAAAGTTTTATGGGAAATAAAATATAATAGTATCAAATCGAAGTCACATATTGTATCTGCCAAATATTATCGAAATATATGGTCGACCTAAGTTTTGTTGTACAGGAAATCCGTGTACACTTCACACTTTCTATTCCATAGGCATTAAGTCTCTCATTTATATATTAATGAATATACCTACCCTACCTATAGTTCTGCCTATAGTTCTTTTGCATGAATTGTGACCTTCATTAGTTGTTCCCATATGCATACTTCCGTTCAACGCAATGGTACCAAGTAGTACCCAAGCACATGGTTTAGAACATGGCTACTAAGGTCTATCCTACAGTACCTATTCCTTGGGAATCAAGGTGTGTAATCTTATAAATACGCAAGCACATAGCGTCTTCGTTCTTTGGCTTTCAGGATGAAAATAAGCCGTATATTTTTAATGGCTTTTATAAATCAAATGCCACTCCAAAGCTCAACTAAAAATCGATATACATATATATTTAGAATCACATAAATAATCTCTTCAACCCAGTATATTTTATATGGAGTTCGACGCATTTGTCCTGATGCTCGAAAACGAACAGTGGACTAGGGTAGAACTGTTTGGAAGATGTGGTCATTGTTAAATGAAATGGTGAGTGGCGTTGGACTCGTGGGTTGTTTTCGAACCCTTATGCCTTTTTTTGTGGCGATCGGTGAGTTTTTTTCGCAACTCCTATAGAAAATGATAGGAGCTGGAGATCGGAGTTTATAGGGGCAGTGCGAGTTGTGTGGAACGTTGGCAGTGGGGTAGAGCTCAGAAAAAGGAGTGGAATGGTCGTGGTCTCACGAAGAACGGCAGTGAAGGGGATGAGAACATGGAGTTCTAAGAATTGAAAATGGCCATTTACTGGAGGAAGTGTTTCTTCGGTTGGAAGGGAAGATTAGCAGGCGGGTTGAAGAAGTCTTATATACATGGGCCAAAGTAAATAACGTGAAGCCCAGTTTTTTTTTAAATATATAACGAAGAGCAGCTTAAAAAGAGAAGGGGAAACCTACGCGTAATTTTTTGGAGTAAGAAGAAGAAGCTAAGAAGGGAAACACACGGGTCTGAGTTTTTGATTGGAGATGGGCCGAGTCAAGGTAAAGCCCAGTATATATATATATAATAAATTAAGTTTTATTTAATTTTAATAATGTGTATAACTTATAAATGTGATATCTCGTCCATACGTGGTTAATTTTACGAACATTTGGTCACGTTGGAACCACATGGACACAGGCTACATATTGAAATTGGTGTGGAGCGGTTTGGAGCCCGGTGGGGGTTTAGACGAAATAAAACGTCTAATTCAAATCAACCGATGTTAATTGTTTTTCAACGATTAACGATCAAGGTGAGTAAACTCACTAACTTTTTCTAGTTTTATAAATTTTATAAACGTATTCTAATATTGTTAAATGATGATTGGATAATGTGTGATGATTGTTTGGATGAATTGTTAATTAATTGGTTGAAATAATCTATATAGTTATTCACATATAAGTTGTTAATTGAATAGTGATTATATTTATAATAATATTTCATATATATATATATATGAGATT
This sequence comes from Allium sativum, assembly GCA_030737875.1. Taxonomy (NCBI): domain Eukaryota; kingdom Viridiplantae; phylum Streptophyta; class Magnoliopsida; order Asparagales; family Amaryllidaceae; genus Allium; species Allium sativum. The sequence continues at coordinate 808,073,225 of CM060916.1, forward strand.
GATATTATTTCTGTTGATTAACATCTGTGGATGCAGGAAAACAGGTTGGAGAGGTTCAACTGGATTCCTCAATAATTATATTGTTGTTTTTCATATATTACATTATCTTATGTGATAAATAATCTGGTGTTGATTATTGTGTGATTGGAATGTTTAATAACATTGACCTGACATAGTCAGTATTTAAATACCGTAAGAATATTGGAAAAGCAATTCGAGTTTAAAAAGAAGGAAATCTATTTTTAAATAGAAATTTGAGTTTTGAAAGGACTAGGAAGCAATAACTATTTTAATAATAAAAGCAAGTAGTTTGATTTATAAACAATGTTAATAAATAAGGTGAAATAATTATTTTTAAATAATTTGGAAATATAAATTCAGGAATGAATTCAAAATGGGAAATAGGAAAATCATTTGAAAGGAAAACGATAGAATTGTTTCGATGTTCGAAATGTATATAGAATGGAAATAGATTCATGAAGATTTATAATATAAATTCAACTATGTGGAATGCTGGTTAAACAATTTATTTATTTTAGAAATTACGTATTCTATAATTTGAGATTTGACCAAATAGTTAATATAAGGTTTCAAAACCAATAATTTACAATCGAATTTGGAATCGAGATTAAGTTATAGCTTATAAACGGAGTTGAGTATGAATTTATAAAATAACTCAATAGATGGTATTTTAACTTATATTTGTAATTACTTTTTAAATCGAGATTCATTTGATAAAAGTAGTCCGGATTTCAATAAAGGAATATTATTCACATTTTAAAGTGGAAATGGTTAAAAGCAAATGTTTGACAAATTGGAATAGCTATAAAAGGGAAATTGGTAGTGTTTTGGAAACGATAAATTCAAAGATGACTTTAGAAATTGAGTTGACCTGAAACGGTGAGTTTATTCCAATGTTTGGAACGTTAATTGAATATAGATTATTCGAAAGAGAGCTGTACATTGAAATTCGATTATATCGAATTCAGGAAAGCACTATTTACTTTCCATTGTAAATCATGATTATTTATTTATTTATTCAAATGAATGAAAGTAATATTTTTAAGTTAATTATTTAGGAAGCAGGGATTATAACACTATCGTTATAATCAATAATTACTGTTAAAGAAGTGGATTCGTTAATCGAATCCAAGAGTTGCGTAAGTAATAATTTGATAAGAAATTTAGAAATTGAGTTAAGGAAATTAGAGACTAACTGGAGATTAGTTATGTTGAATGGTTTTCTAAGTATCGATCCGTTGTTGGTTTTGACCTTCAGGGTTAATATTTAGGGAGTTGTTCTCTTACTAGTTTACGGTTTGGGACTGATGGATGTGAAAGAATAGTGATGTGTGAATAAGATATGGAAATGTTTTTCAAATGTTAATAACATATATTTTCGAAATACGGGAAACAAGGAGTTGTGAATACATGGAAAATAAAATTCCGAAAAATTGTGAGAGGCTAAACGAGTTGGAGAAATATTTAGGTAAAGATATTGACGACAAATTGGAAAATGAATAAATTATCGATAAATCTATTTAAAGGGGCTCAGTGTTGATTGATGATTGATTGATATAATTTCCATTTGGAAATAAGACCGTTGTTTGTATGGATATTTTCCTTTGATAGTTAAATAAATGATTATCAAAGTTTTTGACCATTTTACCGTTGTAAATACAGAGAGACCAGGATCAGATTTATTATTTGAAAACCACTCCTTATGGGAATTAGCGTTGTAAATCAAATATATTGAAGACAATTGAAGACAGAGTTTATGCAAGGGTTGTTTTGGCGATCCTAGGTAGAAATTGCCTAAGATGGATTTACAGAATAGTGCCTTCGGTTTGTCCAGTCCCAGGGCAACTTGTATGGACGAATGTCCGACAGAGTTATACCTAATAGATCGCATAAGTTGATCTCTTCAAACATATTTACATTGGTGGCGGAGGAATTCGTTTCTCTTAGCTTTATACCCATGGTATTTTTGGTGAAAATCAATTTGTGATTTGGAAGGTGTAATGATGTGGCATTCAAAGTAAATGAAAGTGTGATCTGTCAAAATATACGTTATGGCCTCAAGCCTTATCAACCGGGAAATGACAAAAATCGGGAAGGCAGCATGGCTAAGTGGGTCGCACCCAATTAGGGTATATTGTCACCATCTAGAGAATATTTATTTTTGTACTTCTTTTGCTTCTGTATCTCCCGAGAACGGTTATGTTGGTATATCAACCGTAAGGTGACAATATATTCAGAACATTCAAGAGAAATGAATGGTCAGACATGTGTGGCTGAGTTGCAAGATGTTCTTGTTGAACTCCAGCATATCCCCTCTAGAGTACACTGATAGGAAGGTGGTTCCATACCTTGTTATAGTTGGGAATTCATTCTCCAATACGAGCCTGCGGTTTTGATTGTATATTATATTTGTGGGGCGTGAGATGCAAGTGTTCTGCTAGATTGCTATTTACTTGATTTAGACGCTATTATAATATCAGAATAATATTGTTTTTTAAAAAATGTTTTAGGTTATCGTAAGGTAAAAACCATCCGTGTTTATGTGTGGGTTAGTCTTATGATTATCCTTTCTTTTGAAAAAGATTTTTAAAAGTTAAACCAAATGGTTGGAGGTTACTCACACCAGTCCCATGACTGACTCAGAGTTTATTTTGCTTTGTTTTACCCTAAACTCTTGGGTGCCCAAATTTGTACGGGCAGTCAAGTAGTCGGGATTTTTCAGATATACTTAGAGGAGATTGGAGCAGGAGGCTTTAATAATAGATATACATAGAGAGTTTATTTCCGCTATGATATGTATGTGGTGTATTCTGATGATATAAGTAAGTAAAAGTACAGTTTCATATTTCAAAAGTTGTTATATAATATATTTTATTTGTTTCGTTGTGAGATTTGTGTTTGCTCTGATTTTGTTCTGTTGTGTTCTTCTTCTTCTTATATTCTAACTTTCTTTCTATTTCTCACCCTCTAACTTCTTTCTATTAGTGATCCAGTATTCCTGATGCTTGAATAGTCGACATCGTGTTTATGTTGATTTTCAGGGTCGAAAATCATTGGGCCGTTACAATTCTGCTTCACTATTATTGCCTGTTGTGTATGTTCTATTATATTTTATCCTTGCGCTATGAGTTATACAACAGGTTCTGCATATATTATTCTACCCTGATGATCGTCCATAGCTGTCTGACACAACTTTCAACACATTATTTCCCTTGTTAAGTGCAGAAGTTGTGGACGGTCGTTACAATTTGACTTTCACTGCCCTTGCCAAAAAATTGATTCATATTCTGTAAATTGATGTCGGTTCCCCCAGCGTTAAGCCCCACATTTGCAAAAGGTCAAGCGCCAAGCAAAATATCTAGCTCGATCCTATTCTGAGTGCATCGGCGGGCACAAATTCAAGATTAGGAACTACGGGAGTTCTCGTTTCCAAAGTTGCACGCACTAACGCTTGAGTGGCATTCCCAATGCCTAATCCGGAGATTTGATTGACAATAGGCTGAGCTGAACCTTGAATGGGATTGTGGGTGTTTCTCCCGAGCCTAGCCGATCCGGTAGCTTTCTATGGATTGGTGTCAACATGGGATTATTCTTCGGGAGTTTCCCCCAAGTCCCGAGCAAATCCTTGTGGAACACTAGCATTTGTTCCGACAATGTTTCCTGGCCCGCTGCCTCGTTTGTCATTCGAGTCGGGTAAGAAGAGTGGTCATGGTGGCTTCTTGGCAACAGAAATGTTCTTCCTGCTGTTCCAAGCAAGCAGTGAGATCTTTAGTTAACTGCTTGACGACTGCTTCAATGTCGTCTCGGGTGGCAAAAGTAAGACGGGTGTCCGGTCGAGGAGAGTTCTTTCTCCTCCTCTGCACCTACTCCTTCTGAGCGAATGATTTGTTTTCTTTTAACCATAGCGGGAAGCGAGTGAAGTCTGTTTTAGAAAGAAAGTTGAGGTTGAATTCCAAAATTCGAAGACCAAAGAAGAGAGTTAAGATCAAGAACTAAAGTTGAAAACTGAAGCAGAAGCTGTGTGGCCCCCTTCTTGGCGTGCCAAAGTGTTGACATAGGGAATTATCGTTGATTCAACGCACGCTAACCCTCGAGTGTATGCTGTAAAAACATGGTAATCCAAATCCAAAGTAGTGAAATACAGGGAAAACACGGCTTTCTTTTTATAGTGCTTTGACACTAACGCCTACGTCAAATTTATAGTAGTCATTCATCAAATAATTACTGATAAATGTTTGTTAATTCTAAACTTTGACCAAAATGCCCTTCTTCTTCATTGGGTGAAAAATATGTTGACTTTGTCAATAATGTTCAAAAAGTAGCTTCAATGTCCAAGAAATCTAAAAATATCCAAAATAGTCCAAAAGCAGTGTAAATGTCCAAGGAAATGTACAAGAGTTGAAGGAAAACGTGTATGCAACATTTTAAAGGTCCATGTCATGTCCAATGGTCATGGGGAAGAAGGTGGCTGCCATTAATGATGCTCGAGAGCTGTAGGAAATCCAAAATACCAAATCAGAACCAACCCCTTTGAATGCCAAGCTTAGGGGTATTTATAGTAGTCGGTTATGTAGGAGTATGTGAGATTTAGGGACCGCGGTACGAAAAATCGCATCCCTCCGGCTCTTACGTAAAAAGTTGCATCACTTCTTGGTGGCAAAGTGTAAAAATCACATCACTTTGCTTATATCAGCTCGCATCACTGAAAATGGTTGAAAACACATGTGGATCAGTGGAAAACATGTGATCCGCATGGTATTTGCATCGTTCTGACATCCTGGCATTTTCTTAGTTGCCAAGTCACATCACACAATGCGATCATGTAGAAATCGCACCGCATCCCTTGCCAAAAACTAGAGACCATGCCACCTTTACCAAATTTCGCATCACATTTTCCTTGCACCGCATCCAGGACATACCGCATCGCATCGGAGCGTTCAAGGGAAAATCGCGTGCCAAATTGTCCTGATCCACCTCCTTTTGATTTTCCAAAATCGCATCGAATCTCTGGGATGCGATGTGTGCCTCTACCAGATCTGAATTTTTCCCATGTCAATCCGTGTTTCTCTGTTGTGCCAAATCTCGCATCATCCCATTTGCCAAAAACTCGCATCCAATTTTCTCGAGCCAGATGCGATAGAAACTGTGGCGGGGATGATGCGATCACATGGAAATTGCATCATTTTCTGATGCGATGCGAAGTGGTGATATGCCAAGCCGATTTTGCCAAATCCAAAGCCCATGTGTTGCGCATGTGAAAATGGGTGATCGGGATGTGCCGATCCACTGTTTTTAGCATGCCAAATTTACCAAGTTTACTAGATTTACCGGAGTAATCAACCAAGGTTTCAATCATGTTTTTCCTGATTTTCACATGTCGATCAGGCAGTTTTTAACGTGCCAGGCCATTTTTACCAATTTACCCGATTTTGATGTCGTGAGTTGCACAAGCCATATTTCGTGAACGACGCCTCTCAATCGGCTATTTTTGAGTGTGCGACACTGCTTTTCACCAAAACCATATATTTTTGTGCAATGAGTTTTTCCACGTGATCGAACCGACAACGCTTAAGCATTTTGAGCTTATCGGACCGAGCCGACCACATATTTTTACTACGCTAGCTTTTCCAAGTTCATCGACGACAATTTTATGAATCGACGTCATTTCCAAGCTGTTTATGAATGCGTCGTGACTTCGACCAAATCGCTTTGTGTTTTCGACGACGTTGTCGACGCTTGAGCGCATCGCTAACCAAAATCTTGACGTGTGACAGCTTCGACCAAAAAACATGTCAATACTTTGCCCTCCAAAACATGTCTTGCTTGATAGGAGGAAGATGTGTTTTACGAGAAGACCAGAAATCCAAAAACCAAAGCTGGGATAAGTCCAAAGTGAACTCCTACAATTAAAAAACCGAAAAGCCACGATCACACCGGACCGTATCAGCCATAAATCGATGATCACTTCGGATCGTATTATTCTTTAATCAGAAAGCCTGAAATCCATGAGAGTCGACGATCGATTTGGATCATTTAGAGACAACCAGAATAATCAGAAAGTTGGAGAACCGCATGAGTCCAATAACCCGAAAGGCCACAAAGTCCAGGATAGACGGAATAGTCCAGTGACTACAGAGGTTGTGTTTGAGCAGAAGATCGACGACTACTGAGATCGTAAAAGAATAGAACTTCGATGATAGCTGATATCATGTCTAGAATAGAAGTACGATGATCACTGAGACTGTATTAGGATAAAGTACTGATCCCGGGATGCCTCGGCCCCAGGAAATAGGAAGCCATGGGATGGTTGAGATTTATTGGAGCAAGAGGGTACAAGCAAAAGAGGATTTTGCACTTAGCGGACCAAGTTATGTAATATTATGTGCTTGAACGACCAGGCTATTAAGATTCTCATGGTAAGAGGATGAAGATAGGGAACTCCTGTGCTTGGCAGACCAAGTCGGGTAGTTCTTATGTTTGAAAACCTTATTCAAGGAATTTTAACATTTGGTAGGCCCAATTTGGGGGAAATCGTGGATCAGAGTCTGAAGCTAAGAACCAAAGTTCAAAGTTAATGCTCGACTGATCAGGGAGGGGAAGACCGAAGTCTTATATTTATACTGGATGAATCTAGTGTGGAGGAGATCAGAGTCCTACATTTGTACTAGACGGATCCAATGCGAGGGAGACCAGCGTCTTATATTTATACTGGACGGATCCAGTGTGGAGCCGGAGCCTTATGTTTATATGTAGCCTTATGTTTATATCGGACGGATCAAGTGTGGAGTTGAAGCCCTATGTTTATTCTGTACGAATCCAGTGTGGAGCCGGAGACCTAAAATAGCATTTTATTGATTTCACATGAGTACAACGGTCGTTAATCCAACCCCGAACACGACTAGAGACCACAGGCTGATTCCATGCGTGTGGGCCGACGTTGGCGCTTTGATTACATGGAAGGAAATAAAAAGGAGAGAAGTCGCCAACCATAAAAACAAACATAAATAACAAACTGAGGTCCGGAGAGCTAGGAAGAGCCATTGAGCAGGGGGTCGGTTGATGACAATGCCCTAGGGGCGACCAGTTCTGCCCCTATCCTAAGATGTTGCAGGGGCCAAAGAAGGTGATGCAGTTGCTGTTGCAATCGGATTCAAGACGTAGTACTATAGATCACCACGTCTGATGCAGACTTCGATGAGATCGCGAAACTGTCTGCAATGATCGGTGTCATGACCCGGCAGTTCATGGAAGAGGGAGTATCTATCAAAGCTTTCTTGCCTCAGAGTCGAGTCTCTCCTGGAGGGCTTTTGGAAAGACGTTGTTTCATGTATATCAATATAAATCCTTTTCAAGCATTGACTGAGCTCAGTGTAAGCTGGGAGCTTTGGCTCGAAGCGAGGCCATTAGTTTTAGTTTTCCTGAGACTTGCCCTTGCCTTTGTTGTGGGTGGATGGCCCTGAGTCTGCCGTGGAGTTCTTTTGATGCATGGGCTTTTCGTTGTGGGAGTCCTCCTCCCTTAGAAATATTTCAGGTTTAAGGTAGAATTCGGCGAGATCCCTCGGCAGGTCCCATCGTAATGAAATCCCGAAGTCCATCTTATTAGGAATGCCGGAGATGGCAGCCATTAGGACCATGGATGGATCTGGTCTGTCAACAAAGGCCACCGCCGCATTGAATCGTTCAAGAAATTTGCGCAGAGTCTCTCCTGTTCTCTACTTGACGGACGTCAAAGTCGTGACGTTCCTTAGTTGAGAAATATGAACTCTGCATTGCTCGACGAATCTCGCAACCAAGACATTCCAGCTGTTAATAGATTCTGGTTCTAATTGTCTGAACCATATAGAAATTATGTCAGTGAGATAAAGCGGAAAACACTTGGTCGTGACGCCATCTGAGGCTGAATGTACTATCATGTGGCGCATATAGCGGATGAGATGAACAGTAGTGTTCTTCCTACCATCGAAAGCTTCCACAACGACAATTTGAATTCCAGTGGGTTCTGAGAGTTCCTGATATCAGGAGTGGAGGGGTTGCGAGTAACGCAATCTAAGATGGCATGGGGTTCCCCGCCGCGGGCGTAGCGTCGAATGACATCGGTGACTTGACTTTCACTGCCCATGCCAAGAAATTGATTTAGATTCTATAAATTGACGTCGGTGTCCCCAGCGTCAAGAACCACATTAGCAAAAGGTCGAGCGCCAAGAAAAATATCCGGCTCGATCCTAGCTTGAGATGCCTCATTGGGATCAAATCCAAGATTAGTAACTACGGGAGTTCCTGTTTCTAAAGCTGCGCGCACTGGCGCTTGAGTGGCATTCCTAATGCCTGATCTGGAGATCTGATTGACGATAGCTTGAGCCGAAACTTGAATGGGATTAGGGGTGTTGCCCCCAATCCAAGCCAATCCAATAGTTGTCTATGGATTGCTGTCGACATGGGGTGTTCTTCGAGAAATATCCACAAGTCCCGAGCTAATCCTTGTAGAACACTAGCACTTGTCCCGATAATGTTTCCCTAGCCCGACTGCCTCGTTAGTCTTTCGAGTCGGGAGAGAAGAGTGGTCGTGGTGGCCTCTTGGCGATGAAAATGTTCTTTCTACTGTTCCAAGCAAGCAGTGAGATCTTTAGTTAAGTCCTTGACGACCCCGTCGATGTCGACATGGGTGATAAAGTTAGACGGGTGTTCGGTCGATGAGAGTTCTTACTCCTCCTCTGCACGTGCTCCTTCTGAGAGAATGATTTATTTTCTTTTAACCATATTAGGAACCGAGTGAAGTCTATTTTCGAAAGAAAGTAGAGGTTGAATTCCAAAATCCGAAGACCAAAGATGAGAGCTAAGGTCGAGAACTAAAGCCGAAAACTAATGTCGAGAACTAAGACTGAAGCTGGAGTTGTGCGCCCCCCTTCCTGGCACGCTAAAGTGTTGACGTGGGGAATTGTCGTCGATTCAACACACGCCAACCCTCGAGTGTATGTTGTAGAAACACAGTAATCCAAATCCAAAGTAACGAAATGCAGGGAGAACACGACTTTTTATAGTGGTTTGGCACTAACGCCTACGTCCAATTTATAGTAGTCATTCATCATATAATTGTTGATTACAATTGTTGTATAAGTTCGGATAATATTTATGCATAAAGCGTTGCAATAGAACAACAAAATGTTTGTTAAATCTAAACTTTGACCAAAATACCCTTCTTCTTCTTCGTTGAGTGAAAAATATGTTGACTTTGTCAACAATGCCCAAAAAGTAGCTCCAATGTCCAAGAAATCCAAAAATATCCAAAACAGTCCAAAAGTAGTGTAAATGCCAAAAACTCACATCCAAATTTCTCGAGCTGGATGCGATAGAAAGTGTGTTGAGGCTGATGCAATCACACGAAAATTGCATCACTTTTTGATGTAATGCGAAGTAGTGATATGCCAAGCCGATTTTGCAAAATCCAAAACCCCTGTGTTGCGCACGTGAAAATGGGCGATCGGGCCGTGCCGATCCACTGTTTTGAGCATGCCAAATTTACTCAAGTGATCAACCAAGGTTTCGACCGTAGTTTTTCGTGATTTTCACGTGCCACTCGGGCAGTTTTGAACATGCCAGGCCATTTTTGTCAATTTACCAGATTTTGATGTTGTGAGTTGCGCAAGCCATTTTTCGTGATCGATGCGTGTCGATCACCTGTTTTTGAGTGTGCGGCACTACTTTTCACGAAAACCATATATATTTGCACGATGAGTTTTGCCATGTGATCGGACTGCCATGCTCAAGAATTTTGAGCTGATTGGACCAAGCCGATCACGTATTTTTACTGCACCCACTTTTCCTTGTCCATTGACGAAGATTTTACGAATCGATGCCATTTCCAATCCTTTTATTAATACATCGCGACTTCGACCAAATCGATTTGTGTTTTCGACGATGTTACCTATGGCACCCTACGTCCATTAATGTCACTCACAAAGGGAACGCATTAACTTCTATGGAGCGTTTAAGTGTGTATAGAACAGAAACTTAACAACAAGACATATATAAAACAGTACTTAAAAATTTAAAACTTTATTCATTGCAGCGGTAAACAAATAAGTTTGATTACATCATCAAAAACCAAAGACTAGAGTCAAGTACATAATATCCATCTTGACTAAATCAGAGTACATAAAATGAAAGACATAACCCCAACATAAAATAGCCATAAGTAAGATAGGCTGAACTTTTACTTCAGCGATCCAAGCAACTTCAAAAGAAAGAGATAAAGCTATCCAAATCAAGCCCCACTAGTACTAGTCCCACCCTGAGCACCGGGGGGGAGGGAGGAAGAAAAGAGGTGGAAACAAAGGGGGTCGGACATAAAGTCTGGCGAGTGCAATAACTTTAACAATATAATCATTAAGTAACTAGGATAAGGCATAAGATGGAAAATAAGGAAATGACTGTGAACAAATGGGTATGACAAAGCAAACAAAGGAAATCAGATGAGCAAAGATAACGTTAAAGGCGTACCTAATCACTATAGGATAATTACTACACTGCACCACACCAAACACCCTAAAAGTTGATCCCGCCTACAGAATTTAGTAATGATAATGGTAGTTTCGTGTATCCCTAACTGCCTTCATAGGTGCCGCCTGCCCCTATCTCCACTAGGTGTACCACTACCCCCATTCGATCGACTCCCTAACTCGTAGATACCCGTGCTGACCCCACAGTGGGGTGTATCACTCCCCAAAGTGGCAACCTGATACCACCAAGATGCACGACTTATATCTACACGATGCAACAACGTCTTACCTACCAGCCCGGGCCCACATACGCATATGACCCCATTGGACTTGCGTTGCCACCGCGAACCCGTTTTGACCTCTTACAATCAAACCCAGTACGCGTGTCCCGTCCTCGACTTGGGTCGAGCCCATAAAGATACTTAATGGGTTACTGATTTGAAAAGGGCCTCCATGCATGACACAAGCTTTCCACCTATGCTTGGTCCCCTCTAAGGTTTTTCCCCACTTAACCCCATTCTTATTCATGTCTTCTTACGTGTTTTAATCTTGGTTAAGTGCATCCAATCGTATTTCAAATGCCACCCAAGGCACCCTCTTACTTCCACATGCCACCCAAGGCACCAACTTAACCCCCTCATGTCCCACCACATGTTTATCTGGTTAAGTGTTTCTTAATTCATTAACACTGTAACCTTGTAAAGACCTCCCACATTAGACTGGCATTTGTGGCAGCTGGATTTGTCGGGCGGGTCCGGGCAGTCTTACACCACAAATGAGCTTAACCTCGTGTCTTTACAACTGTTACACATTTAATTCATGCCTTTGACCTCTCACATTAGACTGGCATTTGTGGCTGCTGGATTTTTCAGGCGGGTCCGGGCAGTCTTACACCACAAATGAGTCTAATCTCGTGTCATAGGCGGTTTATTATCACACATATTTATTTAATCCCAAAGTGGATTAATATCCACATTCAAAATTTGTAAATAAATTCCAAATATACTTATGTCCATAATTGTCTCAATTATGTCCATAAATGCCAATTTTTCCAATTAATGTCTTTAATTAATTATATGTCTTTTTCAAGGCCTTTATGCTAATTCTCAACATGTGTATATTCAATATTGCCCCCATCGTCCCCACGTTGTTCGTTCGTTTGTCATGACATATATATTAGACTAGCAATTAGTCTAGCAAATAAAAGGGAAGAAACATCGCAAATTTTCATAACACACAAATTGGATCTAATCTTGCAAATAAGGATTACCACATAACTTACATAAACTTTGTATTGTCATGAATCTAAACATAGGCCTAAAGGTGTGAACTTGCATATATATAATATAGTTTTTCACCTAAAACTTGCATATATGAATATAGTTTTTCATCCAAAACTTGCATAGGCCATAGTCACAAACTTGCATAAAATTATGTATGTCATAGATCTAAATCTAAAGGGGTAAACTTGCATATATGTGAATCCAATTTCTACCTAAACTTGCATATAGTCACTTATTTGATTCACATGTAACTTGTGTACAATTCATATAGAAACTAGCATATAATCTACACCAAACATGTGTACAATTCATATAGAAACTAGCATATAATCCACACTCAAACTTGCATAATGATATCAAACATGAATCAAGTTGAACATAGGTGATTTGGCATATGAAAAGGGATCCACAACAAAACTATCATTATGAACAACTAGCATATATTCACAAAATATCATATTTTTCCAATGATTCACAAACATAGCCATATAACCCAATTTATAACTCAACCCAATTATCTTATTAATTATCTTATTAAAGAAATTGAACTCACAACTCAAAGAAGGTCTTGATTTCTGGAATCTGAGTTCTGAAATTGATTTAGCTCGCCTTTGAAGAAGACACATTCGTTGTTGTTGTTATAAATTTGAGTTGAATTGAGTTGATTAGCTTCACTTTCCCTCTAGTTGGTGGCAACTACTCTAGGTTGCAAGGTGATAGCATGATGGCCATGGTTCTAATTTTTATTTGGTTTTAGCGTTTGAGTCTACATGTGTTTATATAGAATTTAGGATTAATTTAGGCAATCCGATCAACCTAGAATCAATCAAGACCATTCAGACCAGATCAGAACTATCCAGAAACCCTAGTGACTCAGCAGCAAGTCATAAAATCGTCATCTTTCAGATCTGCCCAGGGGGGGAGGGCAGGTCAACCTGTAGGGGGGAGGTCGACACTAGGGTCGACCCCCTGCTCGACCTGGGTCCTAGGCGGGAATTTTCCCGCCTAGCCCGCTTCTGACTTCTTATTTGAATTTGAATCTGTTTTCGAGCTGTTTGAATTTATTTAAATTTGCTGGAAACTTCCGACAACCATAACTTCTTCATACGAAGTCCAATTTATGCAAACTCGGACTCTATCTCAACCAGAATTCCAAGACGAACACAATGGCGTAACCCGTTTCCCTTGATTCTTACATTTAAAATTAATTATTCCTTAATTTGTTAACTTTAATATTTAAATTTACGGGGTGTTACATTCTCCCCTCCTTAAAGGATTTCGCCCCCGAAATCTCCAAGTTAAGGAGAATGCATATCCTAACATCCAACCATCCATCTACTCAACCATCAAACACAGACATCCATTGTCCGTACAAAACTTCTAATGCTGTATGAACATATGCAAGAAGTGTGTGTATATGTTCCTTATCTATTGCAAAATCAGACGGTCTACTGATTCAGTTGACCTCCTAATGCAAATCATGATAGTGCCATGCGTCCATTATGTATGCGAAAGGATCCTATTGATACATATTATTTCTACATGTGTGCACAATGATTCATCAATATGCAGCATCCATATGATAACACAACCATTATACATCCATTAATCTAAATATGCACACACATTTATATGCAACATGAAGGTGTTTGAGCCAATCTAGTGCCTAAGGTGTGTGTATATGCATCCACGAGCAACCACTAGCAACCACTTGCATCCATCAGACATAACATGTCTCAAACACATGTTTCAACCATAAGGTTCTTCCTAACTAAAGATTGAAGATGTCATCGCAAAGATAATACTAAAAGATAGGACAAGTATCAACAAAGCGGTAGAAAAAGGAGAAATTAAAACATGCCCTCAAAAAGGAAAGGGTACAACGTACGCATCTTATCTTCCGTCTCCCAAGTCGCGTCTCTTTGATCATCTCCCCATTGCACTTTGACAAACTTGACCTCTTTGTTGCGAAGCTTTTTGACCTCCGATCCGAGAATGCGTGTAGAGCTCGTCTGATCATGGCATTGCGCTCTACTTCCACTTCTTCGAGCGTGCTCGGCTCTACCACTTCCGCCGTATCGTGCAAACACTTACGCAAATGTGAAACGTGAAACACGTCATGAACTCCGCTGAGCTTCTCTGGTAACTATACTCTGTACGCCATCTGCCCAATCCTCTCTGTAATCGGAAAGGGTCCTACGAACCATGGTGCCAACTTCCCGACTGATCCAAAGCGGACTACGTTTCTCAACGGTGACACCTTAATAAAAACCATGTCCCCAACATTGAACTCAAGATCGGTTCGTCTCTTATCAGGATATGACTTCTATCGGTCCTGTGCCGTCTTCATTTGCCGTCGAATCAGGTCTATATTCTCCGAAGTCTCGCTAATCATGTCGGGTCCAAGGAAAACCTTATCCGTGGATTCCCACCAACATGTAGGTGATCGGCACGGTCGTCCATAAAGAGCCTCAAAAGGTGCCATGCCAATGCTAGCCTGAAAACTATTATTATAGGCGAACTCTACTAGTGGAAGGCGTTCTTCCCCTGTTCCTCCAAAGTCTAGAATGCATAGCCTTAGAAGGTCTTCTAGAATCCGATTCACCCTCTCGGTCTGGCCGTCCGTCTAAGGATGATAAGCGGTACTTAAACATAATTGCGTTCCAACCGCCTCTTGTAAGCCCTTCCAAAATTCGCTTGTGAAAATAGGATCTCTATCACTCACAATGTTGGAGGGTATGTCGTGCAAATGGACTATCTCTCGAAGGTAAATAGATGCTAACCATGCGACGGTCCTTCTACTTTTAACGGGAATAAAATGGGAACTTTTAGTAAGTCGGTCTACAATTACCCAAATCCCCGTATTACCCTTTCTCGATCTTGGTAACCCGTCTACAAAATCCATGGAAACGCTTTCCCATTTCCAAAGCGGAATCTCTAAGGATGGAGCAAACCTCCGGGATTCTTTTACTCCGCCTTGACTTGCTGGCACACTAAGCATCTAGCAACGAACTCGGCCACGTCCTTCTTCATTCTGGCCCAAAAGAAAACTCGCTTCATATCCCTATACATCTTATCACCACCGGGATGTATGGTCATCTTAGAGCGATGTGAGTCTTCAAGGATTGCCTTCTTCAAACTTTCGTCTTATGGTACGCAAAGTCTTCCATCCCTACGTAGCCAACCTCTCTCATCTATAGCATATCTATCAAGATGTGTTGAGGACTCCCCTCCTATAAACTTGCCTACTATCTCAACCAACTATGGGTCGTTCCGCTGTGCCTCTCCAACTTGACCCAAAAGTGTAGGTTGCACCTCTAATGATGCCAACAATCCGAGTACATAATCGACAGAGGGTCTGAAGTCAAAGGAAGATATATACTCCAAACTCTGCCGCTCTACAAACAAAGGACTTAAAGTTAACTTCTTTCTACTTAAGGCATCAGCTATAACGTTACCCTTGCCAGGGGTATATGCGATTTCAAAATCGTAGGATGCCAAAAACTCCATTCATCTCTGTTGCCTCAAGTTTAGGTCCTTCTGAGAGAATAAGTACTTTAGCGACTTATGGTATGTATACAACTCAAACCTTTCGCCAAGCAAATAATGACGCCATGACTTAAGCGCAAAAACTATGGCCGCCAACTCCAAGTCGTGGGTAGGGTAATTTTTCTCATGGGTTTTCAACTGTCCTCCACCATAGCATATCACCCTTCCCTCTTGCATTAAAACTGCGCCAAGCCCTGTCCCACAAGCATCTGTATATACAGTGAATGCCTTACTCCCGTCTGGCAAAAACTAAAACTGAAGCTGTCGTCAAAGCCCTCTTCAGACGTTGGAAAGCGTCATCACAGTCAACCTCCCAAGTAAAAGTCAAATTCTTCTTCGTTAATTGAGTGAGAGGGGCTGATATCTTCGCGAAGTCCTTAATGAACTTCCTATAGTAACCAACCAGCCCTAAAAAGCTCCTTACTCCTATTGCGTTCTTAGGCATCTTCCAATCTTGGATTGCCACTATCTTAGCGGGATCCACAGCTATCCCTTCCTTAGAGACCACGTGTCCTAAGAACCTCACTTCTTTTCTCCAAAAATGGCACTTGGAGAACTTAGCTTTTAGCTGATGCGCTCGTAGGGTCTCTAAGACTTCCCTAAGATGTAGGGCATGCTCTTCTTCTTTTTTAAAGAAAACCAGAATATCGTCTACAAAGACTACCACAAACTTGTTCAGAAACTCCCTAAACACCCTACTCATTAAGTCAACAAAGTATGCGGGTGCATTCGTCAAACCAAAAGGCATGACGAGCCACTCGAAGAAACCATCAGGAGTTCTAAATGCAGTCTTATCGATGCTATCTTCAGCCACCCTTAGCTGATGAAACCCTGTAGCCAAATCCTGTTGCGAGAAAACCAAAGCTCCCACCAACTGATCGAATAAATCGTCTATCCTAGGTAACGGGTGTTTGTTCTTCTTTGTTAGCTTATTCAACTCTCTATAGTCGACGCACAATCTAAGCGAACCATCAGCTTTTGTAGCAAAAACAACTGGAGCACCCCACTCCGAAATACTTCTTCTTATGAACCCCTTCTCAAGCAATTCTTTCACTTGCTTATTGAGTTCTCTTCTCTCTCTCGGAGCCATGTGGCGCACAATGCAACTGGCTTTGCATTATCTACTAAATATATTCGAAAGTCTATCTCACGCCTCGAGGGTAAACCTCGAACCTCATCGAAGACGTCACTATATTCACGGACCACACGAACAGATTTCAATTCATCATTGGATGCGTCAAGGGATTCTACGTAGCTAAGCATTACCGGACCTCTAGGGTCACAAGAAATATCAAGGGTCTTTCCACAACGAGTCAACAATATAACTACCCTTCTTTCACAATCTAGGATGGCACCGTATCTAGTTAGCCAATCCATACCTAGAATCAAGCCGTAACCCATGAAGCCAAGAACAAAGGCATTGCATTCAAACCCAACGCCCAAGATAGACACTCTCAAATCCCGACAAATCATAGAAAGATGAGCCGAACCACCAATAGGATTTGAGACTACTATGAGATTCGTAACTAGACTAGCATTTAGGTGCAGTGTTTCAACTAACGAAGCAGATACAAACGAATGTGAAGCGCCAGAGTCAAACAAAGTACGAACAGGATGATCAAATAGAAAAACTAAACTTTCAACGAAAATGTTTCTGCCTCTCTCCTGTCCTGGTGCCATGAGAGACTGAATCTGCCCTCTTGCCTGCCCTGGTGCCATGAGAGCCTGAAGCTGCCTCCAGAAGTGGACCCTGCTCTTTGCCCTTGCCCCTGTTTCCTTGGGCAGTCCTTAACTAGATGACCTGCCTCTCCACAGTTGAAACAGCATGTCTTCTTCTTCTTTCTAACGTCTTTATTTAAGTAGTCAGGTATTTCACAAGTGTGGCCCTTCGTTTTCTCTTGGCCCCTTGTTATCCTTATCGCCTTTCTTTGGATCTACTTTATCGTGTGTCCTTTCCATGTCTCTCCTGCACATTCTTTGTTCGCGACCTCCTACCAAATGAGGCTTCGTCCTTCATTAATCAAGCATCCAATTGGACCTTTCTTCCATCTTCCACCTTGAAAATACCAAATAGATCTTCCACCTCCTTAAGCCAATTTCGAGCTTCAATAAACATCTATGATCCGTGAAAAGGTTTCCCTCCCATCTTACAGAAGTTCTTACATATCTTAGAAAAAGCATCTATATGCGTGGAGGGAGAAATTCAAAAAGGAAAGAGGAAGAGATTCAAAACGGAGAATCGAAGGAAAGATATATGGCTCTTGGGGGTTATGTTTTTAAAACAAACAAACTTTTCTCTTGAAAATACTTTCCTTAAAACGTATTTTTGAAAGTATTTCTTTATAAAATGCTTTTGAAAAATAGTTTTTCAAAATATCTTATCTGTTCTGGTAACCTTCAGCTCTGATACCACGTGTGACACCCCACGTCCATTAATGTCGCTCACAAAGGGAATGCATTAACTTATATGGAGCGTTTAAGTGTGTATAGAACAGAAACTTAACAACAAGATAGATATAAAACAGTACTTAAAAATTTAAAACTTCATTCATTGCATCGGTAAACAAATAAGTTTGATTACATCATCAAAAACCAAAGACTAGAGTCAAGTACATAATATCCATCTTGACTAAATCAGAGTACATAAAATGAAAGACATAACCCCAACATAAAATAGCCATAAGTAAGATAGGCTGAACTTTTACTTCAGCGATCCAAGCAACTTCCAAAGAAAGAGATAAAGCTGTCCAAATCAAGCCCCACTAGTACTAGTCCCACCCTGAGCACCTAGGGGGAAAAAGGAAGAAAGGAGATGGAAACCAAGGGGGTCAGACATAAAGTCTGGCGAGTGCAATAACTTTAACAGTATAATCATTAAGTAACTAGGATAAGGCATAAGCTGGAAAATAAGGAAATGACTGTGAACAAATGGGTATGACAAAGCAAACAAAGGAAATCAGATGAAAATAAGGAAATGACTATGAACTATAAATATTTGTATGCTTTATAGGATTTATTGGGTACCTAATATGGCCCAATAAATTTCCAAACCCCTCCCCGTACAAAGGAGGTTATGGCGAATTTTTTCGAAAATTCCAGGTGTTAGCCAAATTTTTGAAGAATTTGAAAATTCTCAGAAACTGAAAAGTTGGAGAATGGAAGGCAGAATGAACGTTGAGTTGGTTTTTAAAACAACTTTCGGCTTCGTTCCTTTTCGGGGACGAAAAGTTTTAAGTGGGGGAGATTGTAACAACCCGGAAATTCTGAGCCAGTTTAAATTTTTTATTTTGGCAATTTTAATGAATTTAGAATATTTAAAATGGATTATTTTAAATCATATCGACGAAAAATTTATTTTGAATACAATTCGAATGTATATATTTATATACATCGTCGTTAGAATATAAATATTTATTTTAAATTATAAAAGGAATTGAAAATGGCGCGGTAATTCGATAATTCGATTTCAAATTTCAATTGAACATACCGAGTGCAAAATAGACCGGATTTTGGCGAAACCAAAAAAAATATCTTTCCAACGAATCTGAAAAATTGAAATTTCATAGCGGGAATCAAAAGTTATGCCCAGTTGAAAATTCAGAATAGTCGCTATGTAAATTATACATGGCCTAAAAAGTCAAATTTTGCATACGGATGAATTTGGACTCGAAACCACTTCTATTGAGTTTAAAATGCCGTTTAGAACTCCGAAAAGTATAAGCTTCGATATATTCCGATATCCGGAATAGTGGCAATTGGCAGGAGCTTCTCGGTTAGCAAAACATAGCCCTTAAAAAGTGAAATTTTGCATACGAGCTCAGAATTCGACGAGATAAATTTTTATGGATTCACAATGACAAATTATTGTTGAGTTCCAAAGGGCGCGTCGAACGGAGTTAGTATGTGGCCGTGTGAGCTAAAATAGTTCAGGGTAAAACAAGCAGTCATTTTACAAAGGAACATTATTGATACGACCTCATAATTCGATTTCGTTTTTTTTCTGGATTCGTATCGTCTAAACATGGTTAAATCCAGAAGGGCATGATTTTTGAAGTTAGCATGTGAGCGTGCAAGAAGAAATGGTGCGCCAAAATCACATTTTTGAGCGATATCTGAGCATTTTTGAGAATTTTAACGGACTGTCAAACGAACTCGGAATTCGACGAAACTTGTTTCGTTGGACTCGTCTTCACGTCTACTATCTCATGTCCGAAATCCGTGGCGGTTGGAAATCGTCGGCGTTTAGGCGATACGCGAGAAACTAGCATATAATCACTTTTTCTCCTTTTCTAATTCATTATTTCCTCCTTCCTCTTTTCTTCATTTTCCTCTTTAATGGCCACCGCCTCCTCCTTGCCGCTGCCGCCCCTCCTCCCGCTGCCACCGCCCACCGCCGCCGCTCCTCCTCCCCTCCGGCCACCCTCCTCCTCTTCCTTCTCTCTCCTCTTTTCAAGAACCCTAAACCCCCAAATCATCAACCACCACCACCACGGCCACCACGGGCCCCACCACCGCCCTTAGCACCCTCCCCCACGTCCATCAGGCCCGCCACCGCCCGCTGGCCACCCAACTCCGGCCGTGGGCCCCGCTACACTCAAAAACTCATTTTCACCAGAATTCCCGTTTTGCACAAAACACCCTGGACTGTTTTGGCCTATATCTCTCAAACGGTGCGTTTTTGGCCAAAGTCCCTCTAGACAAAAGTTGTAGAGCACGAAATTATCTTCGATTTGGCTATATGGAAGTCATGTTTTGGAGTTCGGAGCTACTCGGAAAACGCGTTCGAAGTCTGCTGTTCAAAAGCGGTAAAATTCGTGTACTTTTGCGAATTCTGGCGAATTGGAGCATTTTCGGCAAAAAGTCCCTTAGGCAAAAGTTGTTCAGAATGCCGTGCTTGTGCTAGAAAAAAGAATGGATTGAAGATTTGAGCTTGTATGCCAAGTCTGGAGCTCGAACAACAATTCAGCAGTTCAGAAAAGGCGTTAGAAAAAAATCAATGTGAGAACTTCTCACTTTAAATTTCTTTTTCTAGTTATAAATATATACTAGGATGCAGATGGTGTTTAGTAGCACCCGACACCATTGTCCACAGACCATGGACTTGTTTGTTTGGTTGTGTAGTTGGTTAGATTATTTGATCTAAATTTGGTTGTTTGGTGAATTGAAATTGGTTTGATTGATATGTGTATGGCGTGGGCCATTACTAGACCGGGGATAAGGCTAGGCCTTGTCCCGTTTCTAGTATCGTGCCGTTATGCCACCGAAATTTTCTAAAATAGGTTAGAAAAATAAAGATATCATTTTATTTAATAAATGAACCGAATAGAATATTCATAGGTTGAATAAAATAATTCGATCGTTAAAAATATAATTTTTAATGTGAATGTGAATAAATAAATATTCATTTACAAACCGGACGGTTTGTTTATGTACACCTATTTAAAGGACATTGATTGGGAAGATAAATTTTACACATCGCCCAACTGCACAAATATACTCTGTGTTTGATTGTTTGAAACCCCATACGGGTATTGGGATAAAATACGGCATACACTAATCCCAGTAATTAGTTATATGTCGATCGATTGATTGACAGGCTGTTGTAAGCGTTAGACATCTATATTTGATGCTTATACAGTGTAGTACACTTTGGATGATGGTTGATTATGTATCGTTGCTATTATATACATGTGTTGTATGGAATCTATATAATTAACTTTGTATGGTAATTGATTGGGCCTCATTCCAATTTAGAAAATAAAAAATATTATAAAATAAAGGTTCATGTGTTGACCATACTCATCCGTTGAGATTAGTCATGTGTTGAACGAAATATTTTAATAATAAAATTTACATCTTTATCATTATAAAATAAAGGTTCATGTGTTGACCGTACTCATCCGTTGAGATTAGTCATGTGTTGAACGAAATATTTTAATAATAAAATTTACATCTTTATCATATATAAAATTAGAAACTAATTGGAAAATAGATAAGATGAGTGGTCTCCTGGATATTGATCTGATGTTGGTTTCGGCCTTCGGGGTTAATATTCAGGGAATCGTTCTCTTACTAATTTACGGTTGGAGTCTGATTTGAAATCAAACGATAGATACCATAATTTTTATACAATATATTAAATAACAAAAATAGTCACATGTGGACAGTACTCATTCGTTGAGATTAGTCATGTGTTGACAAAAATATAGATTCATGTATTGAATAGGATAAATATTCATTTGTTGAATAGAATAACGGAATTATTGAAATATATAAAGCCGTGTTGATTAGAGATGCGCTATTTTGACGCGAACGATATTTATATCGATTATATTCGTTTTTATATAATTGAATTGAATATGTAACGAATTCGAATTGAATTGAATATATAACGAATTCGAATTGAATTGAATATATAACGAATTCGAATTGAATTGAATATAAAACGAATTCGAATTGAATTGAAAACGAATTGAAAAAGAATAAAAATCGATTTGAAATGAATTCAAATTGAATCGAAATTTCAATTAAATTGAAATGAATTTAAAACGAATTTATAAGGAAAAATTCAATTTTGATTTGAATTGGAAATGGAAGTTGAAATGTTTTTGAAACGAATTTAAAACTATTTATAAAATTCGTTTTAAATAGGAATCAACGAAATATATATTATATATATAATATAATGGCCTGAATAGAACGCGCTGCGCCGCGGCAGTTCGTAAATTTCGACCATTGACTTCGAACGGACATTACGGGAGATCCGACCGTCGGATTCTCCTAAAACCGGAACCGTTGGATTCATATCGAAAAGAGCTTTCTAACGAATATTAGAAATTTGAAATCTAACGGTTGGATTTGGAATTATGTCCAAATCAAATTTG
This sequence comes from Allium sativum, assembly GCA_030737875.1. Taxonomy (NCBI): domain Eukaryota; kingdom Viridiplantae; phylum Streptophyta; class Magnoliopsida; order Asparagales; family Amaryllidaceae; genus Allium; species Allium sativum. The sequence goes on from CM060916.1 coordinate 808,095,458, forward strand.
GAAAAGGTCGTTGTAAGTGTAGTTCGATGGCCGTTGATGGAAATCGACTGTACGGGCCTTGATAAAATTATTAAAAATAGTAATAATTTGTGTGAAATCATAAGAAATGATTTGTGAATAACTGGGATGAAAAATCCCACATTTGTAAAGATAAAAATGGATTTTTATCGAAATGAACTAGTTTGAACTAAATTTAAAACCCAATTATTTTTAAATAAATAAATTGGATTTAAAAAGGGGTTTTAAATAATCGTAATTTCTAATATATTTGATTGGAATTGAATTAGAATGTGATTTGGGTTTATCGTGAACGGTGTTTTAAATGACACTAGTTCTTTAACCCGATAATAAATAGAATGTGATTTGGGTTTATCGTGAACTGTGTTTTAAATGACATTAGTTCTCTGACCCAGTAAAAGGAGTTTTAATGAATCTGCAATTAAATTGAAATGTGAATTGATAATTTAAATTATCAAATTTGGAAAATGAGCGAGAATGGAGTATCACCAGTTTTGCTCCAAAACGATAGTCAAATCTTTAATTAGATTTGAACGTGAAATGGTAATAAATTTTACCGATAACACCGTGGTGTTAGATATGGAGTATTACCAGTTTTGCTTCATGGGATGAATAGGTTGGGATTGGGAAATAAAATAAATAATTACTTCGGTGCGGTTCGCTAATCTCGACTAGTTTGGAAAACCATAATTTGGTTTGAAATGATATTCAAAAGAAGATTAAAGAGTAAATTTAAAAGAATTTATCTTTGATAAAATTAATGGGAACCTTTCCCTAAGATTATGAAATTTAGAAACTAGCTGTAGGTTAGCTAAGAAGAATGGTTTCCTGGGTATTGATCTGATGTTGGTTTCGGCCTTCGGGGTTAATATTTGGGAAATTGTTCTCTTGCTGATTTACGGTTAGTGGCTGCTGAATTGGAATGAGGCGTATGTTGTGTTTGTGTAACATTTGTTTACTATATACGCGGGTTGTTTAGAAAGGTCGGGTTTATACCCATTCTGAATAACCGATTCGACGATAAGTCGAAGATGAAGACGGTGGTTGAAGACCGGAAGTCTTCACATTGTTTGGGTGATTACTGATGATCTTGATTGGGCTGTACACCCAAGATGAGGGAATCAGTTGGTGATCGTCCAGACGTACTTGGAGATCGATGGATATGCGAGGAAAGTGCCTCCGGTTTCGTTCAGACCCAGAACGAACTTGTAAATGGATTGCGTGTCTGACATTGGATTTTATTCTATGTCGATTGATCTCTATTAAATATACATCTGTTTGGCGGCGGAGAATTTATTCTCTTGCTTAACGCCCTTCTCTGAGACGTACGAGCTCAGAGGTTGTATATCGATGGACATCAGTCGCATGGCATGAATTGCCAGTGTGGCAAATGATCAAGGCTTCTGTTGAAAAGCAAAGTCTTGTGGTTGATGATCAACGCACGACCTACGTGGCATAGATTTGTGTATAGCGTGGATTTGCGAGCCTCACACCTCGGTATGAGTCAAAAACGGGATACGGACCGTTGGGAGAGCACGACGTTTCTTTCTAGCTTTGGTGCTGTCAGTGACTTACCAGCCCTGACATTTATATACTTTTCACCTTTGTGGTTGTTGGAATGAGGCGCCTCGATATTAGGTCTGATAGGACCGGGAAACGTGTGTTCAGAAATTGCCAATCCTCAAACGTAAGAGAGGACCGGCCCAACCGATCCAAGTGGCTGCCCAATGTGTGTAGTCCTGAGACATTTGCTAGAGTGTCTCGAATCGGAGAGGAGCTTGCCCCTTGCCTCGACTCATGACGGAAATCCAATTTCCAATACGAGATACTTCGGTTTTATTTGTAGAGCCTAGTATAGCGACATGATAGATGGTACCCATGCCGCCTAGGATTGATATTTATGATTGAAATTGTTTTGACACTATACACTTATAATAGTATTAAATGATTTGTTTTAAACGTACCAAGCATGTTTGGCTATTATAAGGGAAAACCCTATCCTCCGGCTTGCGTTGCATTGTGTGATGGGACCTGGGTCTTATAATAGCTTCATTTTTCGAAAAAGCATTGCGTTGTTTATTGATATGCACTGGTATTCTTGGGAGGAAACCCGTTCCGTGTTATACGGCGTGGACCCTTGAATTACTCTCTTTTAAAGTAAAGTTTAAATAACTGTTTTAGTTCTCACACCAATCACATGACTGACCTGGAGTTTATTGTTTTAACCTAAACTCTGGGTGCCCCTATTTTCGACACAGGCATCTAGTAGTTTTGGTTTTGCAGATTTATATTCACAGGATCCTGGTTTATAGCTGGAATGATATCCGGAAAGCTCTGTATCCGTATATCACCTTCAGTTGTGCTTTGTATTATTTTCCGCTGCTATGTAATTTATTGTAATCTCTAATATTTATCGAATGTAATTCATTCATTTATATTCTGTATATTCTTGTATTTTGATGGCATTGTTGTAATATACAATGAAATGTTCTTCTGTCTGCGTTCTGATTTGTCCTGTTCTCAAAACGATCAGGGGTTTCGAACGGTCTAGATCGGTTTAACGACTGATTCGGATCGAGCGAAATTCCTTGCCGTTACAGTTGGTATCGGAGCTTTGGTTTACAGAGCTCGAGAACAAGACACATTGGAACCATACGAAAGAATTCATCAAATATTGGATTAGTAATATCCAATTAGAATGACTCGTTAGAGATAGGATCAGTAGTATCCTAGAACGAGTGTGAAGAGTATATTTTTTTCAAATGAAAACAATTTTGTTTTGAAATTTAAATCGTTTTATACGTATTTGAATAATTTATTTATATTGATTTGGACAATCTAGTATATAAAGGTTTGCATATACGCGTCATGAACGTATATTCGAAGTTTTAATATATTAGATAGATATAGAGTCACACTCTAGTCGCCCGTACATGGTCCTGATGATGAAGTATACCATCACCAGTATTTATTTTCGAGTGACGAAGGTGTGATATCTATATATTTCCATTAGACTGGTGTGAGAACCAAAACTAGATAGGTTTATTGTTGTGATTTGGCATCAAAAACATGTTTTATGTATATATATCAAATTATGTATTTGAAAAGCTAATTCACTAATTGATTGATGGTTGTGTTGTATGATTATTTATTTAAACCATTATGTGAATGAATGGTGAATTTAGGCTTAATTGAACCAAATATTGAATTGTATTGTAAATTATTTGCAAATGCATGCATATACATATATGTGTTTGAACAGGTAAGTGGATTAGCTGTTGAGTAAAGAATTTATTTGCGTGCCCGACAAATAGGTAAACCTTAATGAGTTGGATGCACACTTTTATTATTATATCAACTCCTGTGAGTGCCATTGGATGCGGAGTGCTGGTTATTCTGTGTGTAATTAATAAATGTCGCCATAGGATAGTAACAATTAATTTTGAACTACACTGCATGGCATACTTCTTGAAGATCGCATACTTCATCATATACCACACAAGCATTTGGAGCTTGTGTGACGAGGAAGATTTACCATATGAGCGAGAGGCTTGTATGACGATGACTATATATTACAGGTTGAATTGATGACAGATATGGACTATATATTACAGGTTGAATTGATGACAGATATGGACTATATATTACAGGTTGAACTGATGACTGATATGGGCAATATAAAATTGTAACGGTAAAATTACCAGATTAATAAAAACCCCACACGGGTCTGGAGTTGACAATAATCACGTCTCTCTAGTCATTAGATACAGCACATGGATTATTTATTTCCCACACGGGACGAGGTGACGAGAATTTATTCTCTGGAGCAATTAAAATACACACTCCCTCAGGCTTTGACAGGGTGACGAGAATTTATTCTTTGGAGTTATTATCTATACACGCTCCCCTGTAAACACCAGAATATATCCCTATAAATATGTGTATGCTTTATAGGATTTATTGGGTACCTAATACGGCCCAATAAATTTTCAAACCCCTCCCCGTACAAAGGAGGTTATGGCGAAATTTTTCGAAAATTCTAGGTGATAGCCAAATTTTTGAAGAATTTGAAAATTCTCAGAAACTGAAAAGTTGGAGAATGGAAGGCAGAATGAACGTTGAGTTGGTTTTTAAAACAACTTTCGGCTTCGTTCCTTTTCGGGGACAAAAAGTTTTAAGTGGGGGAGATTGTAACAACCCAGAAATTCTGAGCCAGTTTTAATTTTTTATTTTGGCAATTTTAATGAATTTAGAATATTTAAAATGGATTATTTTAAATCATATCGACGAAAAATTTATTTTGAATACAATTCGAATGTATATATTTATATACATCGTCGTTAGAATATAAATATTTAATTTAAATTATAAAAGGAATTGAAAATGGCGCGGTAATTCGATAATTCGATTTCAAATTTCAATTGAACATACCGAGTGCAAAATAGACCAGATTTTGGCAAAACCAAAAATATTAGAATCTATTTGAAAATATCTTTCCAACGAATCTGAAAAATCGAAATTTCATAGCGGGAATCAAAAGTTATGCCCAGTTGAAAATTCAGAATAGTCGCTATGTAAATTATACATGGCCCAAAAAGTCAAATTTTGCATACGGATGAATTTGGACTCGAAACCACATCCATTGAGTTCAAAATTCCATTTAGAACTCCGAAAAGTATAAGCTTCGATATATTCCGATATCCGGAATAGTGGCAATTGGCAGGAGCTTTTCGGTTAGCAAAACATAGCCCTTAAAAAGTGAAATTTTGCATACGAGCTCAGAATTCGACGAGATAAATTTTTATGGATTCACAATGACAAATTATTGTTGAGTTCCAAAGGGCGCGTCGAACGGAGTTAGTATGTGGCCGTGCGAGCTAAAATAGTTTAGGGTAAAACAAGTAGTCATTTTACAAAGGAACATTATTGATACGACCTCAGAATTCGATTTCGTTTTATTTTTTCTGGATTCGTATCATCTAAAAATGGTTAAATCCAGAAGGGCATGATTTTTGAAGTTAGCATGTGAGCGTGCAAGAAGAAATGGTGCGTCGAAATCGCATTTTTGAGCGATATCTGAGCATTTTTGAGAATTTTAACGGACTGTCAATCAAACTCGGAATTCGACGAAACTTGTTTCGTTGGACTCGTCTTCACGTCTACTATCTCATGTCTGAAATCCGTGGCGGTTGGAAATCGTCGGCGTTCAGGCGATACGCGAGAAACTAGCATATAATCACTTTTTCTCCTTTTCTAATTCATTATTTCCTCCTTCCTCTTTTCTTCATTTTCCTCTTTAATGGCCACCGCCTCCTCCTTGCCGCTGCCGCCCCTCCTCCTGCTGCCACCGCCCACCGCCGCCGCTCATCCTCCCCTCTGGCCACCCTCCTCCTCTTCCTCCTCCTCCTTCTCTCTCCTCTTTTCAAGAACCCTAAACCCCCAAATCACCAACCACCACCACCGCGGCCACCACGGGCCCCACCACCGCCCTTAGCACCCTCCCCCACGTCCATCAGGCCCGCCACCGCCCGCTGGCCACCAAACTCCGGCCGTGGGCCCCGCTACACTCAAAAACTCATTTTCACCAAAATTCCCGTTTTGCACAAAACACCCCGGACTGTTTTGGCCTATATCTCTCAAACGGTGCGTTTTTGGCCAAAGTCCCTCTAGACCAAAGTTGTAGAGCACGAAATTCTCTTCGATTTGGCTATATGGAAGTCGTGTTTTGGAGTTCGGAGCTGCTCGGAAAACGCGTTCGAAGTCTGCTGTTCAAAAGCGGTAAAATTCGTGTACTTTCGCGAATTCTGGCGAATTGGAGCATTTTCGGCAAAAAGTCCCTTAGGCAAAAGTTGTTCAGAATGCCGTGCTTGTTCTAGGAAAAAGGATGGATTGAAGATTTGAGCTTGTATGCCAAGTCTGGAGCTCGAACAACAATTCAGCAGTTCAGAAAAGGCGTTGGAAAAAAATCAATGTGAGAACTTCTCACTTTAAATTTCCTTTTCTAGTTATAAATATATACTAGGATGCAGACGGTGTTTAGTAGCACCCGACACCATTGTCCACAGACCATGGACTTGTTTGTTTGGTTGTGTAGTTGGTTAGATTATTTGATCTAAATTTGGTTGTTTGGTGAATTGAAATTGGTTTGATTGATATGTGTATGGCGTGGGCCATTACTAGACCGGGGATAAGGCTAGGCCTTGTCCCGTTTCTAGTATCGTGTCGTTATGCCGCCAAAATTTTCTAAAATAGGTTAGAAAAATAAAGATATCATTTTATTTAATAAATGAACCGAATAGAATATTCATAGGTTGAATAAAATAATTCGATCGTTAAAAATATAATTTTTAACGTGAATGTGAATAAATAAATATTCATTTACAAACCGGACGGTTTGTTTATGTACACCTATTTGAAGGACATTGATTGAGACGATAAATTTTACACATCGCCCAACTGCACAAATAAAATCTATGTTTGATTGTTTGAAACCCCACACGGGTATTGGGATAAAATACGGCATACACTAGTCCCAGTAATTAGTTATATGTCGATCGATTGATTGACAGGCTGTTATAAGCGTTAGACATCTATATTTGATGCTTATACAGTGTAGTGCACTTTGGATGATGGTTGATTATGTATCGTTGCTATTATATACATGTGTTGTATGGAATCCATATAATTAACTTTGTATGGTAATTGATTGCGCCTCATTCCAATTTAGAAAATAAAGAATATTATAAAATAAAGGTTCTTGTGTTGACTGTACTCATCCGTTGAGATTAGTCATGTGTTAAACGAAATATTTTAATAATAAAATTTACATCTTTATCATTATAAAATGAAGGTTCATGTGTTGACCGTACTCATCCGTTGAGATTAGTCATGTGTTGAACGAAATATTTTAATAATAAAATTTACATCTTTATCATATATAAAATTAGAAACTAATTGGAAAATAGATAAGATGAGTGGTCTCCTGGATATTGATCTGATGTTGGTTTCGGCCTTCGGGGTTAATATTCAGGGAATTGTTCTCTTACTAATTTACGGTTGGAGTCTGATTTGAAATCAAACGATAGATACCATAATTTTTATAAAATATATTAAATAACAAAAATAGTCACACGTGGACAATACTCATTCGTTGAGATTAGTCATGTGTTGACAAAAATATAGATTCATGTATTGAATAGGATAAATATTCATTTGTTGAATAGAATAACGGAATTATTGAAATATATAAAGCCGTGTTGATTAGAGATGCGCTATTTTGACGCGAACGATATTTATATCGATTATATTCGTTTTTATATAATTGAATTGAATATGTAACGAATTCGAATTGAATTGAATATATAACGAATTCGAATTGAATTGAATATATAACGAATTCGAATTGAGTTGAATATAAAACGAATTCGAATTGAATTGAAAACGAATTGAAATAGAATAAAAATTGATTTGAAATGAATTCAAATTGAATCGAAATTTGAATTAAATTGAAATGAATTTAAAACGAATTTATAAGGAAAAATTCAATTTTGATTTGAATTGGAAATGGAAGTTGAAATGTTTTTGAAACGAATTTAAAACTATTTATAAAATTCGTTTTAAATAGGAATCGACGAAATATATATTATATATATAATATAATGGCCTGAATAGAACGCGCCGCGGTAGTTCGTAAATTTCGACCATTGACTTTGAACGGACATTACGGGAGATCCGACCGTCGGATTCTCCTAAAACCGGAACCGTTGGGTTCGTATCGAAAAGAGCTTTCTAACGAATATTAGAAATTTGAAATCTAACGGTTGGATTTGGAATTATGTCCAAATCAAATTTGGAAAAGGTCGCTGTAAGTGCAGTTCGATGGCCGTTGATGGAAATCGACTGTACGGGCCTTGATAAAATTATTAAAAATAGTAATAATTTGTGTAAAATCATAAGAAATGATTTGTGAAGAACTGGGATGAAAAATCCCACATTTGTAAAGATAAAAATGGATTTTTATCGAAATGAACTAGTTTGAACTAAATTTAAAACCCAATTATTTTTAAATAAATAAATTGGATTTAAAAAGGGTTTTAAATAATTGGAATTTCTAATATATTTGATTGGAATTGAATTAGAATGTGATTTGGGTTTATCGTGAACGGTGTTTTAAATGACACTAGTTCTTTAACCCGATAATAAATAGAATGTGATTTGGGTTTATCGTGAACTGTGTTTTAAATGACATTAGTTCTTTGACCCAGTAAAAGGAGTTTTAATGAATCTGCAATTAGATTGAAATGTGAATTGATAATTTAAATTATCAAATTTGGAAAATGAGAGAGAATGGAGTATCACCAGTTTTGCTCCAAAACGATAGTCAAATCTTTAATTAGATTTGAACGTGAAATGGTAATAAATTTTACCGATAACACCGTGGTGTTAGATATGGAGTATTACCAGTTTTGCTTCATGGGATGAATAGGTTGGGATTGGGAAATAAAATAAATAATTACTTCGGTGCGGTTCGCTAATCTCGACCAGTTTGGAAAACCATAATTTGGTTTGAAATGATATTCAAAAGAAGATTAAAGAATAAATTTAAAAGAATTTATCTTTGATAAAATTAATGGGAACCTTTCCCTAAGATTATGAAATTTAGAAACTAGTTGTAGGTTAGCTAAGAAGAATGGTTTCCTGGGTATTGATCTGATGTTGGTTTCGGCCTTCGGGGTTAATATTTGGGAAATTGTTCTCTTGCTGATTTACGGTTGGTGGCTGCTGAATTGGAATGAGGCGTATGTTGTGTTTGTGTAATATTTGTTTACTATATACGCGGGTTGTTTAGAAAGGTTAGGTTTATACCTATTCTGAATAACCGATTCGACGATAAGTCGAAGATGAAGACGGTGGTTGAAGACCGGAAGTCTTCACATCGTTTGGGTGATTACTGATGATCTTGATTGGGTTGTACACCCAAGATGAGGGAATCAGTTGGTGATCGTCCAGACGTACTTGGAGATCGATGGATATGCGAGGAAAGTGCCTCCGGTTTCGTTCAGACCCAGAACGAACTTGTAAATGGATTGCGTGTCTGACATTGGATTTTATTCTATGTCGATTGATCTCTATTAAATATACATCTGTTTGGCGGCGGAGAATTTATTTTCTTGCTTAACGCCCTTCTCTGAGACGTACGAGCTCAGAGGTTGTATATCGATGGACATCAGTCGCATGGCATGAATTGCCAGTGTGGCATGCCTGAGTGGCAAATAATCAAGGCTTCTGTTGAAAAGCAAAGTCTTGTGGTTGATGATCAAAGCACGGCCTACGTGGCATAGCTTTGTGTATAGCGTGGATTTGCGAGCCTCACACCTCGGTATGAGTCAAAAACGGGATACGGACCGTTGGGAGAACACGACGTTTCTTTCTAGCTTTGGTGGTGTCAGTGACTTACCAGCCCTGACATTTATATACTTTTCACCTTTGTGGTTGTTGGAATATGGCGCCTCGATATTAGGTCTGATAGGACCGGGAAACGTGTGTTCAGGAATTTCCAATCCTCAAACGTAAGAGAGGACTGACCCAACCGATCCAAGTGGCTGCCCAGAGTGTGTAGTCCTGAGACATTTGCTAGAGTGTCTCGAATCGGAGAGGAGCTTGCCCCTTTCCTCGACTCATGACGGAAATCCAATTTCCAATACGAGATACTTCGGTTTTATTTGTAGAGCCTAGTACGGCGACATGATAGATGGTACCCATGCTGCATAAGATTGATATTTATGATTGAAATTGTTTTGACACTATAAACTTATAATAGTATCAAATGATTTGTTTTAAACATACCAAGCATGTTTGGCTATTATAAGGGAAAACCCTATCCTCCGGCTTGCGTTGCATTGTGTGATGGGACCTGGGTCTTATAATAGCTTCATTTTTCGAAAAAGCATTGCGTTGTTTATTGATATGCACTGGTATTCTTGGGAGGAAACCCGTTCCGTGTTATACGGCGTGGTCCCTTGAATTACTCTCTTTTAAAGTAAAGTTTAAATAACTGTTTTAGTTCTCACACCAGTCACATGACTGACCTGGAGTTTATTGTTTTAACCTAAACTCTGGGTGCCCCTATTTTTGACACGGGCAGCTAGTAGTTTTGGTTTTGCAGATTTATATTCACAGGATCCTAGTTTACAGCTGGAATGATATCCGGAAAGCTCTGTATCCGTATATCACCTTCAGTTGTGCTTTGTATTATTTTCTGCTGCTATGTAATTTTTTGTAATCTCTGATATTTATCGAATGTAATTCATTCATTTATATTCTGTATATTCTTGTATTCTGATGGCATTGTTGTAATATACAATGAAATGTTCTTCTGTCTGCGTTCTGATTTGTCCTGTTCTCAAAACGATCAGGGGTTTCGAATGGTCTAGATCGGTTTAACGACTGATTCAGATCGAGCGAAATTCCTTGCCGTTACATTATATTTAATTAAAAACGAGCCCATAGCGTTGTAGTAGTTCGTAATATTATTTGAACTTCAATTGAATAGACTAAATCCAATATAAGTCGGAATTCTTTGAAAAAAGAATTGTCAGAATCTATTGGATTTTTATTTTCTAATAAAAGAGAGAAATCAAGATTTCATACTGTAGATTTTGAGTTATGTCAAAAACAAATTTTCAAAAAGTTGTTATAGAATCGTTTATAAACCATAATGATTTATTTAATAAAATAAAAAGGTTTTCAATAAATTGAATATCGTTATAATATGGGCTTTAATCAAAATTGTTTCTAAATAGTTATATATGCTATTGGAAAATATGGAAGTTAATAGAGTGTTAAAATAATTAGTTTAATGTTGATTTGGCGAGAAATAGAATTTTATATTAATTTAATCAAGTTAAAAATAGCAAATTCTGAAATAGTCACGGACTTCGACAAAATCAGTTTCATTGGATCCGTAATGTTAAATTATTACATGAAAATAAATTTCATGGCAATCCGATATCGTATGTGACTTCGGAAGCCATGAACGTACAACTATTTTGTGAAGCGATTAGTTAAGTAAATTTAATTTGATTAGAAAGGAGTTTGTAGATAACTTAAGCAACAATTAAATTAAGATGCGAGACATGTTCCGTAGAATTCGTATTAACGTTTAGAGTCACGATATGTATGGTTCGTTATTTTTGGAGATAAGGTAATTTGGTGTCCAAAATAGCGTCGTTTTACGTATAAAATATCATTCCAGGAGAACTATCTCAAAATGTCACGAAACTTGTGCTATTGGATTTGTATTAGTAAGTTATTATAAGATTTCGATTTTCATATCGATCGGACTTACAGTTTGATCATGTGAATGGTAAACATAAAGATTTTTATTTGATCGTTTTTATTTTACCGATTTAATATGGAACTTAAGAATAACCAATTTTCAAACGATCTCAGATTTTAACGAAACTAATTTTATTAAATCTGCAGTGATTAATTATGTAAAATTTCAAGTATCAAGTTAACTGAATTTATTTTGTGATCGTGTGCAATTTACACGTTTGTCGATTCACATTGTGAAATTAAAAACGAAGTTTTACAAATGAACTCGGAATTTGATGAAACCAGTTCTATCGTGTCCGGAATATTAAATTATGCTAGAATTTCAATTTTCATCGCAATCAGAGGTCATATGTGGTAGTTTGAGCATGAAATGGCGTAAGTTTCATGAAATAATATAATAATATATTTCCCCTTTATAATATACCATCCATAACCCTAATTCAGCGTCAAACAGGTTCTTCCGTGATTAACCATATTATACGCCTCCACTCTAAATAACAAATGGTCAGAATTCCCCAAATTCGTCCTCGGTTTTCTATCCATCCATTCATCTATTCGTAAACCTTCCAATTACAAACCTATCAAGCTCGACGAGAGCTACTAACTGAACGATGGTAATGGAGTAGTTTGCATTGTGGTGGCCAAAAATGTGCCTGAAGGCGTTGGCGGTTTTGGGGCAACGACAGGCAAACAGCGGAGCCAGGCAAGGCAATACTTGGGGCGAAGGTCAGAAGAGTCGGGGCGCTTGAGCTAGCAGCGTTTGATCGGGGTCCGACGGTCGAAAGGGCGGTAGGGATGAAATTGATCGTGCCTGATGGCCTAATGGGTTCGTATATGAAGCAAGAACGAACGAAGTAAAAGTCAGCCCTGTTTATTTCTTTAAGCAAAGGTAAATAGTTTATAGTCTATATATAATTAAGGAAGTTAATTAGTTAATTAAATTATATACTTATATTATTTGTAACTTGTGCATACGTTAACAGAATTGAACCAAACAAGAGACATTAGGACCGTATTGACGAATACTACATTCTAGAGATGATTTGGACAAAGGTGAATCAGTAGGAATTTTCAGTTAAATTAAATGCTTGTTTAATATAACTAAAACTGAATTGCTAAAGCGACGAATGGAATCCAATGAGTATAACTCACTCTGTTTGACCCACTTATATTTCATATAAGTCAGGATTATAATTTGTGTGCTATAGTTGTTGATTGTTTGATGTGTGCTGAATATGTTGATTCGCGATATTTTTGATTCATGACAATATGGAAATGAAGATCAGAATGAAGAGCTAAATTCATATATATACATATACATTTAGTTGTGTTAAAATATGTTAAAATCTATCCTCATAGTATAACACAAATGCACGAATATATATATATGTGTTTGTGTGTGTGTGTGTGTGCGCGTGTGTGTGTGTGTTTGCGTGTGTGTGTGTGTGTGAATATATAATCAGAAAGTAGCCTTTATAGGACTGGTTTTACTAACCAGTCGACTAGTGAAAACCAGACCAGTCGACTGGTCAGTAAACCAAAGCCCAGTAACAACTAGTTTCTTTTCATATTTAAATATATATACAATTTTGTTTGATCAACCAGTTGACTTGTGAAATGCAGACCAGTTGACTTATTTCGAAACATCAACTTTTTATATGAAGATTCATCTCCTTTCATGAATAGATTTCTATTCATTTATGAATAGATTTCTATTCATTTATGAATAGAAATGGCCATATCTCTTCGTTGTAATTATCCGTGAAAGGTTGTTGCTCTTCTACTCTTATATATACACTATAAACATGATTTCCAAATTACCGATTCTCGCTTATTCTATTCTTGTTTCTGATTTACAACTCTATACTCTCCCGCATTCTAAAAGCTCTCTAATACTCAAATTACTTGTTGAATCATTGAAATTATTTCATATCTCTTGACTCAATAGGTAATATACTTCCTTCAATCTTCACATACACATCAAATACTTGAGGATATGATTATAGGAAGGTTGTACTTAATCGTTGGCTATTCAGTGTCGATACGAGAACACATTCAGAAGTCAAAATACATTGTAATTGTGAAGTCCTGTGTTGGTGCTCAGGGGTAGACATCCTTGTTGGTGCTCGGGTGTATTGTGACATGTTCCTCCGGGTGAAGAGAGGGCGTTGTTAGTGAATTCCGAAGAGGAGCTTCAGGACGGGACGTAGGACGGGAAGTCCAAACCAGTATAAAATTCCTAGTGTCACTTTACTTACTGCTTTTTCTTGTTTGTGGTATGTCTATATTTCTTTGTTTTATTTGCATAACTATTGTACTAGACTAGCTAGCATGTTATAAGCATTGTGCTTAATTCCATATACAAAGATCGTTAAGTCGTTCACCAACTTTTCAGAATATTTAAATATATTGGATGAGTTGGTTAAATCAAACGTTCGTTTAATTTAATTGAAATCAAATCGTTATTTCAACGATTATTACGAAATAAGGTAACTTATCTTGTTGGTCACGTTTATGGCAATATAAACATATTAGATTAAAAAATGGATGCTTGGATTGTTATTTTTGGTTGATTGTTGGAAATTATGTATGTATATCGAATTGAATGATTTAATTTTGAGGTAACATGTTTGCGATGCAGGGAAAAACTGGTTGGAGGGATCCAACTTGATTCCCACCATTAGTTATCAAATCTAACCCGTTGTTTTAATTTCATATATTATAATATCTGTTAAAATATTGTATTTGTAACGTCCCGGAATTTCTTGCGATTTAATAATTAATTCATTTAATTATTTTGAAATATTGGTTTGATAATTTAAATGGTTTGAATTCAAATATTTCAAATATTTAATTAATAAATAATCGTGTAAAAATATATTTATTCTCGAAATCGTCGGAAATAGCTTGATTGGCAATTTTGTGTAAATTGGATTATTTAAGAAATTTAATCGATTTTATATTCGAATTAGAATGACGAGTAAATTTATATAAGTAACATTTAAATGCATTAATTATAATATAATTTAAGTCGAGCTCGTAACATCGCGGTAGTTCGTAATATTACGTTTTGAACTTCAATTGAATATACATATTCCGTTTTAAATCAGAATTCTATGAAACAAAAAAGTTTGAATCTGTTAAGCTATATTTTTCAAATAGAAGTGAAAAAAATGAGATTTCGTCTTATAGATTGCAAGTTATATCCAAACCAAATTTTCGAATAGTCACTATGGAATCGTTTATAAACTATAATGATTTATTTAATTATAATAAAATATTTGTTTTCAATTTAGACAAGATTTTCGAGACGTGTTGTTAATTTAATTTATAGAATTTTTTGGAAATTTTTATTTTTGTCCATAAATGGTTCATATTTGATTGGAATTGTTCGTAGCAAGGTACGTTAAACTTTGTAACATATAAAATTGTTCATGTTACCACCTACCTATTTTCAAATCAGTTGCGCATGTATACAACATGATTTCACATGCCAAAAGTTACCTTGTGCAAATGCCACATGGCTAAACCGTCCACACAAATTAATATTTTTAATTAGCACACATGCATATCTGCAATGCTTTTAAAGCTATGGCCGACATGTTCAAATCAATATTTTACATTAATCGAAAATGTTTAAACATTACAATAAAATTCATTTTCCTTGAAAATCAATGCTGAGCATGAAAACGTAACATTTCATTAGCATATTCCATTTACATTGGTATTAAATATAATGGCATAACTGCAACTTTTCTTAAGCGCCTTGCTACCTGTTAACAAAAAGTGATTTATTTTGTTTTAGCTTTTCATTATTCAAACTTATACAATGGAAAAAAAACGTAGGAGCTAGTGCAGTTAGAATACTGCAACAACGCTTTGATTAATAGAACAGAAATGCTTTAAACAGTTAATCTATGCAGTTGAAAACACACTGGCATGAAACATCAAAATTGAACCCTACCCTAAAACTAAACCACATGTACAAACTTCTTTTCGTACAGCCGACAGTGGCAGAATGCAAGCTACCCTGTAAGCTCGTTATGTCCAGGCAAATCAAAATATATTGAAATCTAATTTTAAGTACCCTCTTTTCACCTACCTTCCTCCAGCTATTTCTCTGCAAACCTACGTTTTAAAAACTTCATGGTGAAGGAATCTTGCCACCTATGCGTACCCTAACCCTTGCCACCTACGGTTCTACGTCACTATAAATTCATGCTTGCTCCTCGTCTCTTCTTCCAGTCAGTAGAATTCGAAGTTTTCAATGGCTTCAGGAAAGCAAATTAAAACCATGTTTTTTTTCTAGAGAAAAAAAGAAGAAGATAGACTGAAATAAAATACGAGCAGCAGCGTTCGGGTAGGGGAAGGAATACTGCATGAGGCATTTCCTTTTTGGGAGGTAGATGGGTTCGTAGAAGCAGTGACAAAGGCCAGAACGTTGATCGTGGTGAAGGAGGTTTCCAGATCGGATGGAGGTGGGGGATAGAGCAGCGTCGTTGGTGGCAAACTGTTGTGCTGGCATGTGTGTTTTTTTGGTAAAGAAGAAGGCAAGGGGCTTCATGGTTTCAGAATGGTGATTTTGTTATAGGAGCTCACGCTTGTTTTGGGAAGAAAGGACGTGAGTGTGGGGAAATGAAGTGGAATGGTGAGGGAGTGTGTAAACCATAAAGAGCAACAGCATGTTGAAAGGAAAAGGAGTGCACGAGGCCTGGAGTTTTATGTTGGAAAAGAAAAGGTAGTGACGCGTTGGTTTTGAGATATGGGAAGACATTTGGCCCAATACAAAAAAAAGAGAAGAAGGCCCAAGAGAAAAAATGACGTGAATTAGCAGTTTGGAAGGAAGCGAATAGAACGGTGATGAGTTGGTTTCAGTGGAGCAAACAGTTTGTACAGAGGGTTCTAAACGTGCACATGCATGAAGTACGCGGGTATAGGTTGGAGATAGGTGGGCCGATGGAAGAAAAATTGTAAGGCCCAATCCAAAAGTTAATTAAGTCTAAATTAAATTAAAATAGGGCATTGACTTAAATTTTCCATATCTTGTACATACGTTATCATTTTTACGAACGGTTTTTCATGTTAGGATTGTATTAACACAAGCTATGCAATAAAGTTTGTTTGGAGCAATTTGGAGCAAGCTACAATTTTATGCAAAATTAAAACACTTGAACAGATCTACCGACGTTGATCGTTTTTCAATGATTAATGGCCAAGGTGAGTAAACTCACTAACTCTGTCCAGCTTTATAATATTATAAACGTTATTCAATATTGATAAATGATAGTTGATTGTTGTGTGATGATTGTTTGAATGAATTGCTTAATAATTGGTTGAAATTTTAGATACAGTTATACATACATACATACATACATATATATATAAAAACCGCTAGTTAATATTGATTCCATTTATTATAATATCTCACATTGATATGAAATTAATGTTATTTATGTAGATTAACATCTGTGGATGCAGGGAAAACAGGTTGGAGGAATCCAACTGGATTCCTAAACAATTATATTGTTATTTTTCATATATTGCATTATATGATGTGATAAATAATCGATGATGGATTATTGTGTGTTTTTTGGGATGTTTTAATAATATTGACCTGAAATAATTGGTATTTAAATACCGTAAAATATACTCAAATATATTGGAAAAGAATTTGGGGTTTTAATAACTTGTTTTAATCATAATAAAACAAGTAGTTTGATTTATTAATGATATTTTTAAATGGAATGAAATAATTATTGTTAATAATAATCCGTGGATGTTAATTTAAAAATGAGAAATGAAAAGGGAAATTGTTGAATTTATTTCGAGGTTCGAAATGTGAATATGAATTGAATAAAACTATAAGGATTTGTAATTATAATTCGATGTCGAATGTTATTAAAATCATTTACCTTTATAAATTATATATTTTATAAGTTGGAAATTTACAAGATAATTAATATTGGTTTGTAATCAATAAATTTACAATTGGATATGCAATCGAGACGAATCTTTAAAACTTAATATATAATTAATAAGAAATTGATTTATAAATAGAGTTTACAAAGTGAATTATGAATATGAATTCATAAAATAACTCAGCAAACAGGATTTGAACCTATAAGGGTATTTATAAATAAAAATGAAGGTTAGGTTGATATAATGAATCCAGTTTTCTGTAAATGAATAATTTTAACGATTTAAAGTGAATAATGGTTTTAAAATAAACGTTTTGCAAATTTGAATGGTGATTACATGAAAACGATAAATGTTGGAAGTGGTAAATTCAAAAGTCAATTTGAAAACCTAGTTAACCTGAAACGGTGAGTTTATTCCGAAGTTCGGAACATTAATCAAATAGGAATTATGCGAAAGAGAGTTATACGTGGAAATCCGACTATATCGAATTTGGGAAGTAATATTTACTTCCCGTTTTAAATGAAGATTATTTATTCATTAATTAAATATATTTTTTATTTATTCAAAGAAACAAATCAAAGTTATATTTTAAAGTTAAATATTTTGGGAAATAGAGATTATAATGCTATCGTTATAACCAAATATTTTCATAAAAGAAGTGGATTCGTAAACCGAATACAAGAATTGCATAAGTAATGATTTGATAAGAAATTAAGAAATGAAGTTAAGGAAATTTGAAACTGATTGGAAATTAGTTAAGTTGAATTGCTTTCTGAATATCGATCCGTTGTTGGTTTCGGCCTTCGGGGTTAATACTTAGGGAGTTGTTTTCTTACTAGTTTACAGTTGGAGAGTAATGGATGTAGAAGAGTTAAGATGCATGAATAAGAAATGGAAAGGTTTTCTGAACTTAATAAGAAATATTTTCTAGAACATAGAAAATAAATAGTTTAAAATAGATGGAAACGTTTTTCCAAGGGTCGTGAGAGGTTAAACGAGTTGAATAAATAATTGGGTAAAGACACTGAAAGGAAATGGGAAATGAATTAATTAATTTAAAGGGGTTCAGTGTTGATTGATGATTGATCGGTAATATTTCCATTTGGAAATGTGACCATTGTTTGTATGTATGTTCTCCTTCGATAGTTAAATAACTGGGTATCAAAGTTTTTGACCATTTTCCGTTGTCAATACGGAGAGACCAGGATCAAATTTATTATCTGAAAACCACTTTGTATGGGCATTAGCGTTGCGAATCAAATATGATGAAGATAATTGAAGACGGAGTTTATACAAGGGATGTTCTGGCGATCCTAGGTAGAAATTGCCTAAATTGAATCTAGAATAATGCCTTCGGTTTGTCCAGACCCAGGACAACTTGTATGGATGAATGCCTGATAGAGTATATCTAATGGATCACGTAAGTTGGTCTCTTCAAACATACTTACGTTGGTGTTGGAGGAATTCGTTTCTCTTAGCTTTATACTTGTGGTATTTTTGGGGGAATCAATTTGTGATTTGACGGATTTGAACGATGTGGCATTCAAAGTGAATGGTAGCCAGATGTTCCAAAAGATTCGTTATAACCTCAAGCCTCATCAACCGGGAAATGGAAAAAATGGGGTAGGTCGCATAGCTAAGTGGGTCACCCCCATTAGGGTGTATTGTCATCATCTAAAGAAATTACTATTTGTCATTCCTTTCGTTTCTGTATCTCCCGGGAACGGTTATTTTGCTAGCAACCATAGGTGACAATATATTCGGAATATTCAAGGTCAAATGAATGGCCGATCATGTTTAGCCTGGGTTGCCAGATGTTCTTTTGAACCCTGGTGTATTCCTCTCTAGAGATAAACTGTCGGAAGGTGGTCCCATACCTTGCCATAGTTGGAATCCATTCTCCAATAAGAGCCCGCGGTTTTGATTGTATACTATGTATGTAGAACGTGAGATGCAAGCGTTCTACTAGATTGTTATTTACTTGTATTAGACACTATTATAATATCAAAATAATATTGTTTTAAAAGTAAGTTTTGGATTACCGTAAGGTAAAAACTGTCTGTGTTTATGTGTGGATCGGTCTTACGATTATCCTTTCTTTTGAAAAGGATTTTGAAATGTTAAACAAAATGATTGGAGTTTACTCACACCAGTCCCATGACTCACCCAAAGTTTATTTTGTTTTGTTTTACCCTAAACTATTGGGTGCCCAAATTTGTACGGGTAGTCAAGTGGTCGGGATTGTACAGATATACTTGGAAGAGCTTGGAGCAGGAGGCTTCAACTTTTAGTTATATATAGAGTTATTTCCATTGTGATATATATGTGATGTACTCTGATGATACATGTAAGTACAGATACAGTTTTGTATTTCAAAGTTATGTGATATAATATATTTTACTCGTTCCGCTGTGAGATTTGTAATAACCCGGAAATCCGAGCCAATTTAAAATTTTTATTTTGGCAATTTTAGGGAATTTTGATTATTTAAAATGAATTATTTTAAATAATATCGACAAGAAATTTAGTTAGAATAGAATTCGAACGTATATATTTATTCGAATCGTCGTTAGAATATAAATATTTATTTATATATATAAAAGGAATTGAAAATGGCGCGGTAGTTCGATAATTCGATTTCAAATTTCAAATGAATGTACCGGGTGCAAAATAAACCGGATTTTGGCGAAACCAAAAATTTTAGAATCTATTTGTGAATATCTTTCCAACGAATCCGAAAGATTGGAATTTCATAGCGGGAATCAAGAGATATGTCCAGTTGAAATTTTAGAATAGTCGCTATGGAATTTCGGCCCTTGAAAATGGAAATTTTGCAAACGACCTTAGAATTCGACGAAACCACTTTTGTTGGATCTGTGATGTCAAGTTATTGCTAGGTTTCAAATTTCATAATGTTTCGAATCAATATGTGAGCTGGTAAAGGAAAACGCGTTTGACCAGTTTCAGTTGATTTTAATCGACTGGAAAATGGCCATTTTTCAAATGGTCTCGGAATTTGATGAAACTAGTTTTGTTAGGACCGTATCGTCAATACGAAGCTAGAAAATATTTTTCGGGAATTTTTAGAGTGAGTATGTGGCCCCGATAAATTGAAATACGCGTTCAAATTCAATATATAGAGTTATATGTTGATTTTGACGAAAACTGATTGAAACAGTCGAATCAGCCTACGATACATATCCCATTGTGTTCGGAATGGGGGTAATTAGCTATGGCGGGCAGTCGGTGGGTCTCCTTTGGTGTTCGAAATAAAAGGTTGCTTTTTAGAATTTAAAAATAATAAAATATAAATATATTAATATAACACCCCCCTTTACTTCTATCACTAAATCAACCCCCCCCCCCCCCGGTCAATTTCTCGAAATCGAAAAAAGAAAAGAAAAAAAACCTAGCAGCCTCAATCGCCCCCCCTCCCACCGCATCGCGCACCGCCCCCCTATCCGAGTCGTTGCCGCCCCATCTTCTCCTCCTCCTCCTGCCGTGTATCCTCCTCCACCTCCTCTCCTTTCTCCGCCCTCTTGAAACCCGACCACGAAGACCCTCCGCCATCCTGAAACCCGACGCCGACCATCCACCTCCCACTTGACCCCCGACGCAGCACCACAGCCCCCCTCGGCCTCCTCCTCCCTCCCCGATAAATGAAAGTGAGTCCTTTTATTTATTTTGTTTAATTTAGTTTTTTTATATATTCTATTGTTTTAAAGAATTGATTTTTCTTTGAATTATATTGCTTTAAAAGGTTTGATTTTATTTTTAAAGAAAACTTCAATTTGTATCATATGTGAAGTAAGAAAAAGGTTGGATTTTTATCATATAATAGCGGTTTAAATGTACGATTTTCAAACTAGAAAGATACGATTTTTTTTATGATTATAAAAATATGATTTTTATATCATAGGAAGAATAAAATTATGATTTTAATTTATGTGGAGTAATAAAAATATAATTTTTATTATATTACTAGCGGTGTAAAAATAGAATTTTTATCTATATAGTAGCGGGGTAAAAATAGATTTTTATATACATAGCTACAATACAAAAATGTGATTTTTATACATGTAGTGAATACGGATGACGAAAGTGATGAAAGAAGAAACGGCGGAGATTTTCTACACATGAAGAGTCGAGACGTTTGGTTTAGCTGTTCGGTGAGAACTCCTCACCTTTAATTTAAATTTCTAGTTAAAAATATATACTAGGATGCAGACGGTGTTTAGTAGCACCCGACATCCGTCGTCCACAGACCATGGACGGCTTGTATGCTTGTTTGTTTGATTTTGATGTGTAGTTGATTGTGTGATGTGATGTAAAATAAAATATTTATATAGTTAAAAATATTTTATAGTTGAAAATAGAATTTTTAACGTGTATATAAAATAAATATTTATAAACAAATCGGAGATTTGTTTATATACACTGATTTGATTGATATTGATTGGGACGATAAATTTTACACATCGCCCAACTGCACAAATAATATCTGTGTTTGATTGTTTGAAACCCCACACGGGTATTGGGATGATATTTGGCGTACACTAATCCCAATTATTTAGTTGTATGTCGATCGATTAGTCGACAGACTGTGTAAGCGTCAATTATTTATATTTAATGCTTATGCAGTTGTGTGGTGCACTCTGGATGATGGTTGATTATTTATCGTTGTTATTTTATACATGTGTTGTAGAAAATCCATATAATTAACATTATATGGTAATTGATTGGGCCTCATTCCAGTTTTGAAATAGAATATCTGAATAGAAATATTTGAAAAGAGATATTTGAAATAGAATATTGGAAAATAGAAATATATGAAGCCGTGTTGATTAGATTGACGCCATTTTGACGTGAACGATATTTATATCGATTTTATTCATTTTTAAATGAATATTGAAAAGTGATTTCAATAATCGAATATTTTAGAAATTGAATTGAATAGAATTCAAATCGAAATAGAAATTGAATTGAATAGAATTCAAATCGAATTATAAATTGAATTGAATAGAATTCAAATCGAATTAGAAATTGAATTGAATTGAATTCAAATCGAATTGAAATTGAATTGAATAGAAAATGAATTCAAATTAAATTGAATAGATTCGAAATTCGAATTAAATTGAAATGAATTGAAATTCGAATTAAATTGAAATTGAATTAAAATCGATTTGAAATGAAATTAAAACGAATCTATAAGGAAAAATTCAATTTTGATTTGAATTTGAAATGAAGTTGAAATCGTTTCGAAAACGAGTTCAAAACGATTTATAAAATACGTTTTAAAAGGAAATCGATGAAGTATATATTATATATATTATATATATTATATAATGGCCTGAATAGAACGCGCCGCGCCGAGGCAGTTCGCGAATTTCGACCATTGACTTCGAATGGATATTGCGGGAGATCCGACCGTCGGATTCTTCTAAAACTGGAACCGTTGGGTTCGTATCGAAAAGAGCTTTCTAACGAATATGAGAAATTAGAAATCTAACGGTTGGATTTGGAATTATGTCCAAATCAAATTTGGAAAAGGTCGGTGTAAGTGCAGTTCGATGGACGTTGATGGAAATCGACTGTACGGGCCTTGATAAAATTATTAAAAATAGTGATAATTTGTGTAAAATCATAAGAAATGATTTGTGAAGAATTGGAATGAAAAACTCCATATTTAAAAAGATAAAAATAGATTTTTATCTAAATGAACTAGTTTTGAACTAGAATAATAATTTGTTTATTTTTTAAAATAAATAAATTGGATTTGAAATGGTTTTGAAAATAACCAGAATTTCCAATAATTGCATTGGAATGGATTTGAATCGAAATTGTCTTCGGAATATTTCGATGTTGGATTTCGTGATTATACAGATATTGTTATGGAAATTTGAAAGATATATAAATATGGTTATTTCCAATACGATATTTGTTGGTCGTAGAATTTGATATTGAATATAAGCCGATATATTTTCTATTCAGAGCCTTGTATTTAATACCAAATATGATTTGGGTTTGTCGTGAATGGTGTCTTCATTAACACTGTTCTTAAACCCAGTTGTGAAAAAAGATTAAATCTTTTTATTTAGATTTAATGAAGTGTGCCAATTAAATAATATTTAATTGGAATTGAATTGGGATTGATTTTTGGGTTTATCGTGAACGGTGTTTTAAATAACACTTGTTCTTTAACCCGATAATTAATGGAATGTGATTTTGGGTTTATCGTGAACCGTGTTTTAAATGACATTGGTTCTTTAACCCAGTTAAAGACAAGATATTGATTTCTGTAAAGATTAAAACTAAGTGGGGTTTTAATGAATCTTTAATTAGATTGAAATGGTCGAGAATGGAGTATCACCAGTTTTGCTCCAGGCGATAGTTAAATCTTTAATTAGATTTGAACGTGAAATGGTAATTGAATTTACCGATAACACTGTGGTGTTAGATATGAAGTATTACCAGTTTTACTTCATGGGATGAATAGGTTGTGATAGGGAAATAAAATAAATGATTACTTCGGTGTGGCTCGCTAATCCCGACTAGTTTGGATTGATTATAGAATTTATCTTTGATTAAATTAATAGGAACCTTTCCCAAAGTATAAGAATATTTGAATAAAAGAATATTCTGAATTGGATTGAGGTGTATGTTGTGTTTGCGTTACACGTGTTTATTATATACGCGAGTTGTTCAGAAAGACCGGGTTTATCCCATTCTGAATAACTGATTCGACGTGGTGTCGAAGATGAAGACGGTGGTTGAAGACCGGAGGTCTTTACGTCGTTTGGATAATTAGTCAATGATCGTCTAGACGTACTTGGAGATCGATGGATATGCGGGGTACTAGGTGCCTCCGGTTTCGTTCAGACCCAGAACGAACTTGTAAATGGACTATGTGTCTAACATTGGATTTTATTCTGTGTGATTGATTTCTATTAAATATATATCTGTTTGGCGGTGGAGAATTTATTCTCTTGCTTAACGCTCTTCTCTGAAACGTACGAGCTCAGAGGTTATATATTGGTGGATATCAATCGCATGGAGTGAATTGCCTGTGTGGCATGCCTAAGTGGCAAATTGATCAAGGCTTCTATTGAAAAGCAAAGTCTTGTGGTTGATGATTAAAGCACGGCCTGTGTGGCATAGCTTTGTGTAGCGTAGATTCGTGAGCCTCGCACCCCGGTGTGAACCAGAAACGGGAGAAGAACCTCAGGGAGGACATGCGTTTCTTTCTAGCTAGAAGTAGCGTCAGTGGTTTTACACGCCCTGACGAGTTTGACTTATGTGGTTGTTGCTGTTGCGAGGCGCCTCGGATATATCGGTCGATCCGGGATCGATGGAGTCATTGGACTCATTTACGCCCCAGAGGGCGGGGAAACGTAGTGTTCAGGCATAATAATCCACATCGGTGGACCGGCCCTGACGATCCAAGGCTTTCCTGCGCGCTTGCCTGAGACTCGGGCTAGACAGTCTCGAATCTGTAGAGGACTATCTTTTGCCTCGGTTCATAGATGGAAATCCAACTTCCAATACGTGACTTTGCGGTTTTATTTGTAGAGCCTAGTATGGTGACATAGTGGGATGGGGCACTCATGCCGTCTATGATTGATATTTATGATTGAAATTGTTTTGACACTATGCACTTATAATAGTATCAAATGATTTGTTTTTAGCGTATCAAGCATTCTTTGGCTATTATAAGGTAAAAACCCTATCCTCCGGCTTGCGTTGCATTGTGTGATGGGACCTGGGTCTTATAATAGCTTCATTTTTCTTTATTTAGCATTGCGCTGTTGTTTTATGCACTGGCATTCTTGGGAGGAAACCCGTTCCGTGTTATACGGCGTGGTCCCTTGATTTACCTAACTTTAAAATAAAGATTAATAACTGTTTTAGTTCTCATACCAGTCACATGACTGACCTGGAATTTATTGTTTTAACCTAAACTATGGATGCCCTTATTTTGACACGAGCAGCTAGTAGTTTTGGTTTTGCAGATTTATATTCACAGAATCCTGGTTTACAGCTGGAATGATATCCGGAAAGCTTTGTATCCGTGTATCTTCCTCAGTTGTATTTTGTATTATTTTCCGCTGTTATGTAATATATTGTAATCTCTGATATTTATCAAATGTATTTTATTTTTTATACTCTGTATATTCTTGTGTTCTGATGGAATTGTTGTAATATACAATGAAATGTTCTTCCGTCTGCGTTCTTTTGTGGCTTGTCCTCGACTCAATCCGGGCTTTCCCGTAAGGGGGATTTCGGGTCGTTTCAAGATTCGTATTTACTCTGGCTCGGTTTAGTTGTGTTCTGCTTTTTCTTCTATTCTAATTTTCTTTCTTTCTATTTGTCACCCTCTAACTTCTTTCTATTAGTGATTCGGTATTTTCGATATTTGAATAGTCAACATGGTGTTTTGTGTTGATTTTCGGAGTCGAAAATCCCAGTTCATTACAGTATTTGTGGTGCGGGAGAAGATAGGTTAGAGGGATCCAACAGGATTCCTCACTAATATTGATAATGTTTATAAAATATGATGAATATATTTTATTGGATGTGAAATTGAATGAAACAAACCCTTATTTCATAATTTGGTATTTTAACAGTCATTAGCTCTTTAATACCGTCGATATAACAAGAAATTTTTGGAATCGATTTTAAATCAAGTTTGAAACATTTTTAGTTATATATATATAACTCATCGATTGAAATATATAAAGAATATTTTATTTTCTTATGAGCTAAACTAAGGTTTTGTCTTCAAAATAAATTCCGAAGCTCAATTTATGTTTTCTTTTTATATAGTCGTTTAAATACAACAAAAGTTGATTTCAAAATATAAATTAAAAGGATTTTTTAAATGATATGTATGAAATAATAGATTTCATATTTTAAATGGAATAGTAAATGGAAATTGATGGGATATTATTAGAATCAGTTTTAGAATTACAAACTTTTATCTATCTTTAGATAAGAACGTTGTCGATCAAGGTCTGAGTGGTAAACAGAATACCCCAACTTGAACGGCTTCGCTATTATCAAGAGATTGTATTAGTTTGTAATGATAGAAGATGTTGAAAATAGTGTATTATTTCCATAAAAGGAATATTGCACGTTATTTGCAAGATTTTGAAATATAACTGGAACTGTTAGATTTTAAAGTAAACATGTATAATTTTACATTGTCTAGCCCAAGTATGAAGTGTGACTATACTTATACCATTCGATTAAGTATATAATACTATTTCCTAAGTAATGAAAATAGTACGGTTTCCCCAAAAATAATAGTTTAAATGGAGATACATATATACATATATATATATATATAAGTTGAACTATATAAAAAGGATTATAAATTTGGGTTTCTTATAATTAAAGAGATTTTCCAATAGAAGTTTTAATGTTGGCTAGTTGGGTAAAGAACATGCTAATAAAAGTATTTCAACGATTTGCAAAGTGTTGGTAAATTGAATATAAATGAATGTTCTAAGAAAGGGGTTAATGGTATAGAAAATGGAATCCATAACGTTGTTTTACGAATATTAAGTTGAACTGATTTGGTTAATAAATGCATAATTTATAAAAAAAAGTGCTTATCCCAGTTATAGATAAATGAATAATATTATAGCAAATGTTTTGCAAATGATAGTTAAATGGAAAATTGGATATGGTTATAAGATATTTTCTATGTATATAAAATAATGAATGGTTTTGAGAACACTTTTATATTTAAATAACAAGTAAAATGCTATGTCCAAATATTGAAAGATTTACAAGTTTAATTAACCACTCTTCCCCCACGTTTTGCTTTACTTGCGCGTCACACAAAGTAAATTATTTGCCTTGCGTCCCATACAATATTTGCGTGGTACACTATCTTGAACTCTTTCCTACCAATACCCAGTAAAACCGTGGTAGACAAGTAAAGTAAAGCGTACAAATGCACATGCAAGAAAAGAAATAAAGCACACCTAGTTATAACCTACTTAAACAGTTAAACATGGCTACCATGTATTCTTCTTTTATAAATACGGTCGGTTATCGTCTCCTCCTCTGGAAAATCAAACCCAAAAGAAAAGCTTCCCTTATGAAAATTAGTACAAAAACAAAGAACGTCACTACAAGAAATGTTTTGTATCTCCTCATCGTTTGATTTCTAGCCAAAGTCATTAATTGGTGATATGAAGAGGGGGTGCGGCTAAATACTCGGGTGGAATATGGGGGGCGCGAGGTGACCTGGGATGGCAGTGCAGTCGAAGGAGGAGTTGGGGTTAGAAGTACTATGCTCGGGATTCAAACTGTTTCTGCTATATGTGATTTGTCGTGGGTGTTCTTTTTAGACCAGAGTCTTAGGGCAGGCGAGGGAGGTAGATCGAAGCCGGAGGTCGGCTCCAGTGAATGGAAATGTTGGCGGCCGAAGTGGAAGAGCAGCGGTGTTCTTGAAGGTGGTGCAATATTCTTGAAGAAGTTCAGGTGTGGGTAGAATTGTCTTCTGTGGGATAAAGAGAAGTTGTGGTGAAATAACAACAAATGATTTCGCATAAAGGAGCGTGAGCAGACAGTTTACATGGGAAGCTACATGGTTGAAGTGTTCATGGCGAAGTCTGATGGTTGGGGAGTTCGTGGACAGTGAGATAGCAAGTGGAGATTTCAAGGAAGAGTTGTTGGTGAGTTTGGCGTGGATAATGATGGTGGAATAAAGGTATAATGATGGGAGTAAATCAAAATGAGGAAGGAAATAAAGTAAGAAGGAGGCTTGCGTTGGTGGCAGGAGTTTTGGGTTCGAGGATACACCGTACGGAGGAGGAGAAGGATTTGTCGAGAACAGGGGAAGGTAGAAGATGATGAGTAAGTGCTTAAACATATTAACTGACCTAATTAATTCTTAAAAATGTAATTAACTTTTTGCGCAAGACAACTTATGTCGTGCCAAAATATGAAGTGAACAGTTAAGTAATTTATAACGGGACTCTATATATTTTTATGCCTAGTATAGTTTAATTAATTAATGTACGTATAGTTTAGTTAAGTACCGTAAAGGAGTTGTGGCCTGTATGTATCCTATTTATAACCTGACTGAAAACATGAATGTGCCAAATTCAAATTTTAATGTGCTTAATAATAGTTTAAAAATGCCCAATCAGGATATATACTAACAGGTCGATTTGTGTACGCATACAAGGGACGGTTAGGAACATTTAAATAAGAAGCATACGCAGCCGATGGTTATTTTAAAGAGTAATTAACGTTAATTTAAATTTTATTTAGGGTTTAGATTATTTAATTTGGAACCATGTTTTCTTTTTAACATACCCGTATGTTAACAGAATTCAACAAACCAGGAGGCGTGGAATCATCGAGGTGAACACTCCATTCTGGCACAGATTTGAACGCAGTTGGAAATTTTCAATTAAATTAAACACGTGTTAATTTAATTGAAACAGTCGTTATCTCGATAAAATGGAAATCCAAGGTGAGTTAGACTCACTCAGTTTCTTTCCCACTTATATTTTATAAAAGATGGGTTTTATAATTGTGTGTTATGGTTGCTAATGATTTACCGTCTGTTAAATATGTATTCATATATTGTTTGAACCGAAGAAATTAAACGGTGCTTAATTTCAATGAAACCAAATCGTTATTTAACGATTGGTCCCAATTAAGGTAACTTACCTTATTGGTTACGTTTATAAAATAAACGTGTTAAATGAATTGTTTGAATTATTATGGTTGAGTGAAATAAATTGATTGAATGTTGAATGGTCGTTGTTGACTATTATGAAAAACCATTATCATTTGAATTGAATGATTATATAGAGATAACGTGTTTGGATACAGGGAAGAACAGGTTGGAGGAATCTAACGGGATTCCTCAAATATATTTAATCTCATATTATCATTATATAAATTGTTTCCTGATCGGATGATTGATTTGGTTGTTGACATTGACCTGAAACCCAATATTTATTTTTTTTAAACCAATGGTTAATATTGGTTGAGTAATTGGCAGTATATGGCCTATGAATCAATCATTTTTTAAATATCGATTTAGCACCAGATAAATCGACGAAATAGAGTTATAAGATTTATTTTATAACTGAAGATAGATTTTGGAATATATTATGTTGAATTAAAGTGATTTGAAGGAAATAAATGTACATATATTTTTTATTTCGTAATTAATTATTAAGTGATTTTATAAAGTAAATTCTTTTGTTAAAGAAGATTTATAAGCAACGAAGATTTTGAATAATTGTTTTTAAGGAACAATTAAATGGAATTATTTAGATTAATTATATTATTAATTAATTTAAAATGAGAACTAATTGGAATTGGTTGACGGATTATTCATGTTTTTGGTTGACTGAGTCAACCGTTCTAAACTGAGAAAATTTATTAAATGATTGGTTTGAATTTGTGGAATGATCTAACTAATATTTGTTTAAGATTTTAAAAAGAAATTACCTTTTATTTTAGTTAATTAAGAAATTAACTACCGCTACTGTAGTTAATGATTGAAGTAGATTATTATTTTAACAAATAATAAATATGGAGATTTCTTTTTAATTCATTTAAAAAGTGATCAAGTTGAAATGAAATGAATTGGAATATGAAAGGAGTAAATGGGTTTTATATTAAAACAGAGTTTTATAACGAAGTTATTAAAGGATTTTTAAGCAAATATGATAGCTTAACTAAATGTTTATCTAATATTTGAAATTAGAAAAAGGAAACTGAGAAGTGGGGAAATGGAAAGAGACGGTTAAGTGAGGATTATTCTGAGGTTCGGAATGTGATATTCCGAAGTTCGGAATAGTTAACGAAGAGGGATTTATTTAAAAACGAGAGTATAAGTTAAGTCAAAGTTTTTGAAACTGGCAAAGAATATGTTGTCGTAAATCATTTACAATGATTTTGTAAATGGAAGTTAAGAGTTGAATATAATCGAAACATTAGTTGTCAATAACAATTTATAAATGGGATTTGGAAATGAGGTAAGAGTTTTGAAAAAATGAATGTGTAACAATTAATACAAATAATAAGTTAAACTATTTGATATATCACTGCAGATCCTTGGAAAGATCGCTTTAGGATTTTCGACAATGCATAAGTTGACGCAATGATTTGAAAAGAGTATAAATAAAGAAAATAAAAGGTTTTGTAATGGAATCTGTAACGTTTGTTTCAGATGATGAGTTGAATTGTTTTGTTCCAAATGAATATGAAGATTCGTACAAAATGTCGTTGTAAGAATTGTAAAAGATATAAAGGTAAGGTTTACAAAGATATTTATATAAGATTTGATAAGATATTTATTTTAGAATTGTTAAAGATACTTACATATGATTTAAAGGAGACAATGTTGTTGCAAACAGATTGAAGAATATTTTTAAAGAGATGTTGAAGAATATTTATAAAGGATTCTATTTATAATGGAATCGAAACCCGAGTATAATATTAGAGAGGATTATCAAAGATTTATAGAGAAGTAAAATAATAGTTATTTAATAATTAATTAAATAAACGTTGTTAAAATTTAAATAAGGATTCAAAGAAAAACGTGTAGTTAATAAACTTCTATCTATTCTGAAAATATGAATGTTGTTAGTCAAGGTCTGAGAGGTAAATAAAATACCCCAACTTGATCAACTTCACGACTATCCAAGAATGGTATTAGTTTATAAACGGGAGGAATTGAGGGGAAACATAAATTATGATTTTTGTAAAGAACATTGGAAACTGTATTTGGAAAGTTTATGAACGAATGAAATGATCTTCAGAATATTCTTATCTATAATAAGAAGTAAAATATAAACTCCAAATATTGGAAGGTTGAAGGATTTTAATTAACAGATGTTTACTTAAAGAAGCCAAGTAATGCCAAGTACTAAATCAGTAAACCTATTTCATTCACATGATTATTTGTTTGATAGTTAAATCACCATCTATCAAATCTGGCCAATACGATTGTTGGTACGGAAAGACCGGGATCGAATTATATTCAAAAACCATTCCGAACCGGCAAATACGTAAAGAAATAGATTAAAGATTGTGACAACCCGGATTTTTACAACATGCTAAGACAAGAATCAAGGCAGAATTTAATTATAAAATCTGAATCAGGAGAAACGGGTTGCGCCATTGCGTTCGTCTCGGAAAAATATGCGAAATAGAGTCCGAGTTTTCGAAAATCGGAGTCCGTATGACCCAGTTATGGCCCGTCAAAGTTTTCAGAAAATTTCAAGTTCAAAAACAGTTCAAATTTGAATTCAGAATTCAAATTCAGCCAAGCAGGACAGGCGGGAAAATTCCCGCTACCCCCAAGTCGACTGGGGAGTCGACTTGGGAGTCGACACACCCCAGGTGGTGTCGACTGCCCAATCGACACCCCTGTCGACTTGGGTGGTCGGCCAGTTTGGCCTGGGTGTGCCTGACTTGTTCCTCAAAACATGCTTTTGGGTCTGGTCTATTGGCCTGTGACGGGTTTTGATGGTTCAGATCTATCCTAGGGTTAATCTAAGGGCCTAAACTACTCCTAATCTCTATAAAAACACCCTAGGACCTAACCTAAATCACTAAAAATCATTCTAGCAACTAAGTGCTGCCAAAATCTATCTTGATCATGGCCTCCATCTCCAACTCCAAGGGCTTATGCATTCAAATCGGGTTCAAATCAAAAGGTGCAAGCTTCCTACATCAAATCGAAGGTAGATCAACGTTGCTACGCAAATTTCATGACGATTCTTCAACAAAGGAGCCACCTTTCTTCGTCAAGACGATTCATGTTCCTAGCCCTCTTGCCACGCTATGTAAGTTCTAGCTACTTGTAGATTCTAACGGTGGTTCTAATGTGACATGAAATAAAATGCGATGAAACATAAGCATGCTAGCCTTTGTGAACCTAATTTTGCCCCTTTTCTATGATCTATGACCTTGGGCTAAGTTTTAGCGACTTAATCATGCCACTCATGTTATGTTTAACCTATTTTATCTTGCAAGTTTGAATCTTTATCTATGGAATGTTAGCATGAACCTTTGGGAACCATTTGACTTGTGAAACATTGGCAAAAACTTGACTTTGGGGCTTATGCATGTAAATGAACCCAAACCCCTTATGTTATCATGCATGTTTGTGGCCAAATTCCCTTATGATACTATGCATGTTTGAGGCCAAAAACCCCTTATGATGCTATGCATATTTTGTGGCCAAATTCCCTTATGATACTATGCATGTTTGTGGCCAATCCCTTTTTTGGCATCGTGAATGTTTTGAGGCCAATATGTAGCATAGTATCCTTACTATGTTGACTCGCTTTTACTTGGGTTGGAAACACGATTTGGGGTGGGTTAGACGAGCGTGATTATAACATGATAATTTGACATGGGATTTCATGAAAATATGACACTCATGATACACCTAAATGTGGACATGACATGTGGGGTAAACATGGGACTTGAAACTAGACACGTATGGGTTGTAAGTGTAATATGACACTAGACCAAACATGAAAGTGGCCAACTCGAGGTTGGGTTGAGTTTGTAGCATAAATCTACCCGGACCCGCCCGGCTTAACTAGTGGCTACAAACAATAGGACCCAATGTGAGTAGTTGGTCATATAGCACTTAAAACCCGAGGTTAGACTAGGTTGTGGTGTAAAGCTACCCGGACCCGCCCGGCTTAACTAGTAACCACAACAAAATCTAATGTGAGAGGTTGGGGTGCATTAATCTAATTAATGCCACATGAAAAGGTTAAGTAATTTTGACTAATGACACTTAACCGATATGACACGAATGGGTAGGTTAAGTTAAACCGGACTTGATTTCTTAATGACACTTAACCATATAAGACAATTAGGGGATGGAGTTAAGTAATTTACACTTAACTAATCCGACTCGGTAATTAGATGGGGTTAAGTAACTTAGACTTAACTAGTCTAAACACGGTAATTAGATGGGGTTAAGTAACTTAGACTTAACTAATCTAAACACGGTAATTAGATGGGGTTAAGTAACTTAGACTTAACTAATCTAAACACGGTAATTAGATGGGGTTAAGTAACCCACACTTAACTAATCTAAACACGGTAATTCGATGGGGTTAAGTTAAACACTTAACCAATCTAAACTTGGTAATTCAATAAGGTTAAGTAACCAATACTTAACCAACTTTACATAATAATTTAATGGGGTTAAGTAACTTATACTTAACCAATTATACATGATGATTTGATGAGGTTAAGTAACCTATACTTAACCAATCTAATATGCGGACCTGATAGGATTAAGTCACAAGACCTTTTAAATATACTTTACCATTGTAATGCGATTAGTGGATGGGGTTGAGCTAACCCATAATTAACCAACCCGACTCGATAATCTGATGGGATTAAGATAATCTATGCTTAATCAATCTAACACGATAATCTGATAGGGTTAAGACAAACAAATACTTAACCAATTTAACTTGATAGGGTTAAGTCATGAGCTTCTTGGTATACTTCACCAACTTGTAGGGCTAAGCCTTGAACTTAAATACTTAGCAATCTTGACATGATTCGTAGGCGGGTTAAGTCATGAACTTGAATGACAACACTTAACCCATTAGACAAAACCCTAGCTCAGGGGACTAGGTTGAAAATCGTAGTTAACAAGGATAGCGGGGAAAGAAGCTAAATGGTAAACCTTAGTTTGGGATAACTAAGTGATAATTCTTAGCCATGGGAATTAGACCAGTTCACGAACGGATAAGTAACCTGATACGGTAAGTCATCGCTTAAACAAATACACGAGGCAGAGCAATATCTGATCTAGATAAAGGCTCCAACAAACTGGGTAACGAAGCGGAAGCTTCGGGGGACGTGAGGATACTCTTGGTATCCCTCTGTGAGGTTGCAGATAATCCGCCTGGGCTCACAAGAGGTTAAGGTCTGCGGTAGAAGAACCAAGAGTATGCCTTGTTTGCTATGCGAGCGACCTAAAGACTGGGATGGATTAGCGTGGAGTCGACGATTCTTGTTTTTGCCCTGGATAGCGCGTCATCGACTACCTACCATCCTTAGTCAATCGTGTACGAACGGAAAGGCAGAGAACTCCCAACAGACCATGTTCTTGCTATCGTGTCATGGGTGAGGTTGGCCAATAGGAAAGTGGGGCATAGTGGGGCCGGGATGTAGTTCTCATACATGATTTTTCTTGGGTTTCCTTTCAGTAGTTGAGGGAGGGGTCACGTGGGACCATAGCCACGGATACAAAAACAGACCTTGATATCTGCATCGGCAGATGACTTAA
The DNA here is from genome assembly GCA_030737875.1 of Allium sativum. Lineage (NCBI taxonomy): Eukaryota > Viridiplantae > Streptophyta > Magnoliopsida > Asparagales > Amaryllidaceae > Allium > Allium sativum. Next base: position 808,130,043 of record CM060916.1, read on the forward strand.
AGCTCCCGACCGAGTCCCGTATTTCTTGATTTTCCCTGGCACGGAACTCGGATGGCACATTGAGATACATGTGCGTCTAGACATGGAAAACGATTCACGATACATACGTGGGATAAAGGGCGTGGTTGACGGGTGGCATAATCCCTAGTGGCCCTAGGTGGCTTGAACCCAAACCGAGACACGGAAACGTTCATTAGGTAGCATAATCCCTAGTAGTCCTAGGTGGCATAAATCCTAAAGGAACACGCGATAGTTCATGGTAAGAAAACATAACCAGATCAAGGGTAGCAGTCCAAAACAACTTCAAGGATAAAATGGTACTACATTGAGGTGGTATAGATTTACATGGGAAAGCCCGTACGGCCTACGGCAAAGGACTGAACTTATACATGGAAAGAAACATACGAGTTGGGAAAACCTACATATGCTATATATATTAGGTTGACATGGACCATTACATGACATTGGGCAAGGGACATTCATAGTTAACACATGACGCGGGTTGGGATACTAGTACGAGAGGTGCAGAGCAAATATACAAGATAAATACCTTGGGATGTTATACATGATAGATACCGTGGGATGTTATACATGATAGATACCTTGGGATAGTATACTTAATAGAAACCTGATGATGTGATACCTTGATTTATCTTGACACTGTAGTTTATCATGATACCTTAGTTTATCTTGCTACAGTAGTTCATCCGGTTATCTTAGTTTAGCTTATCCATCTTGTCGTCATCCTTATGTTTACTTTCAGTTTATGCATGTCATGTTACCTTTACCTGTTTTTATACTGGAAGTAGATAGGACTTACCAGTCTTTATGACTGACCCTGTTTTGTTTCTCCTCTTTGTCTTCCGTTCCCCCCCCCCCCCAGGTTTTCAGGGAGGAAACACTGTTATTTAGTTCGGACTTCCTCTGCTTGGAGGTCATCATGCATGGCTTGGACTTTTCTTGGCTATGGCTACCTTACTGTTTTACTTGGGGAATAATTTATGAAATGGTTTATGCTTCTTTACTATTGCAAGACAGGTTTTGATGTATTCTGATGTAAAAGGCTTTTGACCTTACTATTTTATAAGGTAATGAAATTTGTTTTACTTCCAATGTTTTATATATGTTATGTCTTGTAATATTTCTGTGCATGTTTACCTCGATAATGCTCCACCAAACCTAGTGCATTCCCTTTGTGAGTGACCCTAGCGGAGGTGGGGTGTTACAAAGACCATTGATCTTCATGAGCGGAAGATCCACTTGTTGAGTTTCTCTGGTTTAGCGGCCAGGGATATTTTGACTTGTGATTCTGTCGTGATTGGAATCTGCGGATTGCAAGGACTACTCATCCTTGGGGTGGTACCTATATAGGATGTGGTAGGATGGTGCCTTCGGTTCATCCTGTTCCTGGATGACTTGTATGGACGAGTGTTTGACAAAGTATTTCCAAAGGATCACATATGTTGCTTTCTTCAAACGTACCACAGTTGTGGCGGAGAAGGCCTTCTCTTAACGACTAGGGTATTTTTGTGGATGGCAATTAGTGATACCCATCGGATTTGACGATGTGGCATTCAAAGCGGATGGAGATGTACTACTCTGATGGATAAGCTTAACCTATAGCCTCATCCAATGGGAAATGGTACAAAATCGGGTAGGCAGCATGGCTATGTGGGTCGCACCCATTAAAAGGGTATGTCATTACCTGATCTGGAGAAACCAAATGCCTTCGGTTGTCCCTTTTTATTTTTGTATGCTATCGGTTTGGTTGACAGGCCCCCAACTGTGGTAATGATATATTCGGTACTCTCAAGAGAAATGAGAGGCCGGTCATGTGTAGCCGGATTGCAAGACGTTCTTGTTGAACCCCAATGTATTCATCCCCGGAGGTACATTGTCGGGAAGGTGGTCCCATACCTTGCCAGGAAATCCATTCTCCAATAAGTGCCCGCGGTTTTGATTGTATACTATATATTTAGAGCGTGAGATGCAAACGTTTTGCTAGATTCTATTTACTTGATTTAGACACTATTATAATATCAGAAAAGTATTGATTTCAAAAAAAAAAAATTGGGTTATAGTAAGGTAAAAACCGCCCGTGTTTATATGTGGGCTAGTCCTACTATAACTTTTTCTTTTGAAAGGATTTTAACTTTAAAATCAAGTTGTGTGATACCCTTAAACTTAATGTGTTTTTCTCACTCTGGTTCACCAGACTGACCCGATATTTGTAACGCTCGGGTTAGACCGGATTGTACAGGTTTAGGTTATCAGATACTATGAAGAGACGAGCTGGAGGAATTCAGACGTATGATACCCAGTATGCATTCCGCTGTGTGATTGTATATGAAGATAGATTATATAATTGTTCAGATGTGTTGATGTACTCTGATGATTTGTAAGTTTATTTTTCAAAGCTCTCAGTAAAGATCTAATTTTATATTATAATTGTTCCGCTGCGATGTGAGACTCTGTGTTGGTTCTTCTTCTTCTTCTATTCTAATATTTCTTTCTTTCTTATCGCACCCTCTGATCTCTTTCTAATAACGTTCCTGTGTTTTCGATGCTTGAATGATCGACATGATGTTTTTGTGTCGATTTTCGGGGTAGAAAATCCACGTTCGTTACAGTGGTATCAGAGCTATTGGTTTGGTAACAACCTTGGCTCTGTGGTGTAACTCTGTAGAGATGTGGTTAATAACCCCCTAGATTGAGTTTGTATGTATATATACGAGAATGCGTATTTGTAATTGATTATAACATTATTTTTAAATTGTTTTATAAAGAGGGTAAATGAAATAATTTTTGCCCAAACTATATTTATATATAGAAAAAGAAATAATTTTATCAAGTTACAGTATATTGGTTGGTTCATTGATTTGTATGGAATTAAGAATGAAATAGAATTGGTTAGAAAAAAATAGTTAATTAATCGAGATTAGCTTGGTTAAGTGAAATGGATAAGGGAACGGATATGGAAATGGAATTTAAATCAAGTAAATTTGGAGTTTGAATGAATAATAATCGAACATAATCATTTATAAAATGAAATTAAATAAGTTAACCCTGCATTTGTTGCTTGTATTATAAATTGAGTTAAAGTACAGATTTCAGAAGGCCATGAGATTTGATATGGTTGCATAGATTGAAAACACGTTGGAAAGGAGATGGAAGATCAGTGGTTGATTTACTTTGTAATCGAAGATTGGGTTGCCCGACATATAGGTGAACCTTAACATATTGATTGGAGTGATTGATTTTATACCCCTGAGTTAGGTAGCCATTTGGTTTTCGTTTTCTTTGATGAAGTTGAGGCCCAGAGTGGCATTTGTGGTTGTTCAGATCAAGCCATGCAGAGGAGATGCTAGCAAAAAAAATCGAAATATTTAAACTTAGGGTATTGTTGATAATAAATTCTAAAACATTATTTGGGTTCGGAGCATCCTTCTTACTCAGTGATTTCGGGGACGAAATTCTTTTAAGGGGGGAAGAATGTAACGACCCAGATTTTTCGGTTATTTGATTTGAATATTCAAATATATTTCAAATATTTTATTTGGAATATTAACGAATTTTAATTCATTTTTAAAACGAAGTTTGAACGTTAAAACGAGCTCGAAATGGCGCGGCAGTTCATAATATTGAGTTTTTAAACTTCAATTGAATATACAGAATCCGTCTTAAGTAGGATTTCAGTGAAACAAGAAACGTTGAAATCTTATTGATTATAATCTTCATATGAAAGAGAAAAATCGAGATTTCATTGTATAGATTGTTAGTTATGTCCAATTCAATTTTTCAAATAGTCGCTATGGAATCGTTAATAAATTATAACGATTTAAATTAGTAAATATAAAAGAATTTCTATAAGTTTGTATACTGTTTTAACCTGAAATTCTGAATATTGAGTTCAAAATTGACTGAATTGAAGATATTCGTATTGATAAATATGATAATATTAATTTATTATCGTTAAACCAAGCTGTTTTGGAGTTAATTTATATTATATCGATATTTAAGCCTTTGGAAAGATTACTTTTAAAACAATCCCCGTTTTTGACGAAGAAAATTTGATTGGAATGCGTATAATTAAGTATTGCTAGATTTCCAAGTTGGAGCCAAACAGAGTTGTTTTGTCGGTAGACGAAACTTAAAGGTAAACCGATATAATTGAATTACCATGTAAAATTCATCATACCAAACCAAGGCAAATATAAAATAAATTTATTTATAACTCTTACCCAATGCATACACCCTATATTTCTTTTTCCATCCTAGTGGACACATCCTTGTAGACAAAGGAAAGAAAACGTCAACAAATCTGTATCCTTATCCTGACAAATTACTATACAAAATTTGGGGCATCTTCCCTCCTTTCATTCGTTGTACATATAATAATTATAATATATATATATAATGTATACATAAAAATAATACACTCCGCCTCCACGTTTTTCTTTACTTGCGCGCCACACAAAGTAAATTATTTGCCTTGCGTCCCATACAATATTCATTTCTTGCATGGTATACTATCTTGAACTCTTTCCCACCAATACCCAGTAAAACCATGGCAGACAAGTAAAGTAAGGCGTACAAATGCACATGCAAGAAAAGAAATAAAGCACACCTTGCTATACCCTACTTAAATAGTTAAACGTGGCTACCACGTATTCTTCTTTTATAAATACGGCCGGTTATCATCTCCTCCTCTGGCAAATCAAACCCAAAAGAAAAGCTTCCCTTACGAAAATTAGTACAAAAACAAAGAACCTCACTACATGAAATGTTTTGTATCTCCTCGTCATTTGATTTCTAGCCAAAGTCATTAACTGGTGATATGAAGAGGGGGGTCAGCTAAATGCTCGGTGGAATATGGGGGGCGCGAGGTGACCTGGGGTGGCGGTGCAATCGAAGGAGGAGTTAGGGTTAGAAGTACTATGCTCGGGATTCAAATTGTGTCTGCTATATGTGATTTGTCGTGGGTGTTCTTTTCTGACCAGAGGCTTAGGGCAGGCGAGGGGAGGTGGATAGAAGCCGGAGGTCGGCTCCGGTGAACGAAAATGTTGGCGGCCGAAGTGGAAGAGCAGCGGTGTTCTTGAAGGTGGCGCAGTGTTCTTGAAGTAGTTCAGGTGTGGGTAGAATTGTCTTTTGTGGGATGAAGAGAAGTTGTAGTGAAATAACAAAAAATGATTTCGCATAAAGGAGCGTGAGCGGACAGTTTACGTGGGAACCTACATGGTTGTAGTGTGCATGGCGAAGTCTGATGGTTGGGGAGTTCGTGGACAGTGCGATAGCGAGTGGAGATTTCAAGGAAGAGTTGTTGGTGAGTTTGGCGTGGAGAGTGATGGTGGAATAAAGGTATACTGATGGGAGTAGAATCAAAATGAGGAAGGAAATAAAGTAAGAAGGAGGCTTGCGTTGGTGGCAGGAGTTTTGGGTTCAAGGATACACCGTACGGAGGCGGACAAGGATTTGTCGAGAACAAAGGCAGGTAGAAGATGATGAGTAAGTGCTTAAACGTATTAACTGACCTAATTAATTCTTAAAAATGTAATTAACTTTTTGCGCAAGACAACTTATGTCGTGCCAAAATATGAAGTGAACAGTTAAGTAATTTGTAACAGGACTCTATATATTTTTATGCCTAGTATAGTTTAATTAATTAATGTACATATAGTTTAGTTAAGTACCGTAAAGGAGTTATGGCCTGTATGTATCCTATTTATAACCTGACTGAAAACATGAATGTACCAAATCCAAATTTTATTGTGCTTAATAATAGTTTAAAAATGTCCAATCAGGATATATATTAACAGGTCGATTTGTGTACGCATACAAGGGACGGTTAGGAACATTTAAATAAGAAGCATACGCAGCCGATGGTTATTTTAAAGAGTAATTAACGTTAATTTAAATTTTATTTAGGGTTTAGATTATTTAATTTGGAACCATGTTTTCTTTTTAACATACCCGTATGTTAACAGAATTCAACAAACCAGGAGGCGTGGAATCATCGGGGTGAACACTCCATTCTGGCATAGATTTGAACGCGGTTGGAGACAGTTGGAAATTTTCAATTAAATTAAACATGTGTTAATTTAATTGATACGGTCGTTATCTCGATAAGATGGAAATCCAAGGTGAGTTAAACTCACTCAGTTTCTTTCCCACTTATATTTTATATTAGTTGGGTTTTATAATTGTGTGCTATGGTTGCTAATGATTCACCGTCTGTTAAATATATATTCATATATTGTTGGAACCGAAGAAATTAAACGATGTTTAATTTCAGTGAAACCAAATCGTTATTTAACGATTGGTCCCAATTAAGGTAACTTACCTTATTGGTCACGTTTATAAAATAAACGTGTTTAATGAATTGTTTGAATTGTTATGATTGAGTGAAATAAACTGAGTGAATGTTGAATGGTCGTTATTGACTATTATGAAAAACCATTATCGTTTGAATTGAATGATTATATTGTGATAACGTGTTTTGATACAGGGAAGAACAGGTTGGAGGAATCTAACGGGATTCCTCAAATATATTTAATCTCATATTATCATTATATAAATTGTTTCCTGATCGGATGATTGATTTGGGTGTTGACATTGACCTGAAACCCAATAATTATTTTGTTTAAACCAATGGTTAACATTGATTGAGTAATTGGCAGTATATGGCCTATGAATCAATCATTTTTTAAATATCGATTTACCGCCAGATAAATCGAAGAAACAGAGTTATAAAATTTATTTTATAGCTGAAGATAGATTTTGGAATACATTATGTTGAATAAAAGTGATTTGAAGGAAATATATATATATATTAGTTCGTAATTAATTATTAAGTGATTTTATAAAGTAAATTCTTTTATTAAAGAAGATTTATAAGCAACGAACAGAAATTAACCTAACAGTTAAGATTTTGAATAATTGTTTTTAAGGAACAATTAAATGGAATTATTTAAATTAATTATATTATTAATTAATTTAAAATGAGAACTAATTGGAATTGGTTGACGGATTAATCATGTTTTAGGTTGACTTAGTCAACCGTTCTTAACTGAGAAAAATTATTAAATGATTGGTTTTAATTTATGGAATGATCTAACTAATATTTGTTTAAGATTTTAAAAGGAAACTTACCATTTATTTAAGTTCATTAAGAAATTAACTACCGCTACTGTAGTTAATGTAGATTATTATTTTAATAAATAATAAATATGGAGATTTCTTTTTAATTCATTTAAAAAGTGATCAAGTTGAAATGAAATGAATTGGAATGTGAAAGGAGTAAATGGGTTTTATATTAAAACAGAGTTTTATAACGAAGTTATAAAAGGATTTTTAAGCAAATATGATAGCTTAACTAAATGTTTATCTAATATTTGAAATTAGAAAAAGGAAACTGAGAAATGGGGAAATGGCATGAAACGGTTAAGTGAGGATTATTCCGAGGTTCAGAATGTGATATTCTGAAGTTCGGAATAGTTAACGAAGTGAGATTTATTTAAAAACGAGAGTATAAGTTAAGTCAAAGTTTTTGAAAATGGCAACGAATATGTTGTCGTAAATCATTTACAATTATTTTGTAAATGGAAGTTAAGAGTTGAATATAATCGAAACATTAGTTGTCAATAACAATTTATAAATGGGATTTGGAAATGAGGTAAGAGTTTTGAAAAAATGAACGTGTAACAATTGTTACAAATAATAAGTTAAACTATTTGATTTATCACTGCAGTTCCTTGGAAAGATTGCTATGGGATTTTCGACAACGCATAAGTTGACGCAATGATTTGAAAAGAGTATAAATAAAGAAAATAAAAGGTTTTGTAACGAAATCTGTAATGTTTGTTACAGATGATGAGTTGAATTGTTTTGGTCCAAATGAATATGAAGATTCGTACGAGATGTCAATGTAAGAATTGTAAAAGATATAAAGATAAGATTTATAAAGATATTTTTATAAGTTTTGATAAGATATTTATATTAGAATTGTTAAAGATAGTTACATATGATTTAAAGGAAACAATGCAGTATTGTTGTTGCAAACAGATTTAAGAATATTTTTAAAGAGATGTTGAAGAATATTTATAAAGGATTCTATTTATAATGGAATCGAAACCCGAGTATAATATTAGAGAGGATTATCAAAGATTTATAGAGAAGTAAAATAATAGTTATTTAATAATTAATTAAATAAACGTTGTTAAAATTTAAATAAGGATTCAAAGAAAAACGTGTAGTTAATAAACTTCTATCTATTCTGAAAATATGAATGTTGTTAGTCAAGGTCTGAGAGGTAAATAAAATACCCCAACTTGATCAACTTCACGACTATCCAAGAATGGTATTAGTTTATAAACGGGAGGAATTGAGGGGAAACATAAATTATGATTTTTGTAAAGAACATTGGAAACTGTATTTGGAAAGTTTATGAACGAATGAAATGATCTTCAGAATATTCTTATATATAATAAGAAGTAAAATATAAACTCCAAATATTGGAAGGTTGAAGGATTTTAATTAACAGATGTTTACTTAAAGAAGCCAAGTAATGCCAAGTACTAAATCAGTAAACCTATTTCATTCACATGATTATTTGTTTGATAGTTAAATCACCATCTATCAAATCTGGCCAATACGATTGTTGGTACGGAAAGACCGGGATCGAATTATATTCAAAAACCATTCCGAACCGGCAAATACGTAAAGAAATAGATTAAAGACCATTGATATTCATGAGCGGAAGATCCACTTGTTGAGTTTCTCTGGTTTAGCGACCAGGGATATTTTGACTTGTGATTTTGTCGTGATTGGAATCTGCGGATTGCAAGGACTACTCGCTATTGATCCTTGGGGTGGTACCTATATAGGATGTGGTAGGAGGGTGCCTTCGGTTCATCCTGTTCCTGGATGACTTGTATGGACGAGTGTCTGACAAAGTATTTCCAAAGGATCACATACGTTGCTTTCTTCAAACGTACCACAGTTGTGGCGGAGAAGGCCTTCTCTTAACGACTAGGGTATTTTTGTGGATGGCAATTAGTGATACCCATCGGATTTGACGATGTGGCATTCAAAGCGGATGGAGATGTACTACTCTGATGGATAAGCTTAACCTCTAGCCTCATCCAATGGGAAATGGTACAAAATCGGGTAGGTAGCATGGCTATGTGGGTCGCACCCATTAAAAGGGAATGTCATTACCTGATCTGGAGAAACCAAATGCCTTCGGTTGTCCCTTTTTATTTTTGTATGCTATCGGTTTGGTTTACAGGCCCCCAACTGTGGTAATGATATATTCGGTACTCTCAAGAGAAATGAGAGGCCGGTCATGTGTAGCCGGATTGCAAGACGTTCTTGTTGAACCCCAATGTATTCATCCCCGGAGGTACATTGTCGGGAAGGTGGTCCCATACCTTGTCAGGAAATCCATTCTCCAATAAGTGCTCGCGGTTTTGATTGTATACTATATATTTAGAGCGTGAGATGCAAGCGTTTTGCTAGATTCTATTTACTTGATTTAGACACTATTATAATATCAGAAAAGTATTGATTTCAAAAAAAAAATTGGGTTATAGTAAGGTAAAAACCGCCCGTGTTTATGTGTGGGCTAGTCCTACTATAACTTTTTCTTTCGAAAGGATTTTAACTTTAAAATCAAGTTGTGTGATACCCTTAAACTTAATGTGTTTTTCTCACTCTGGTTCACCAGACTGACCCGGTATTTGTAACGCTCGGGTTAGACCGGGTTGTACAGGTTTAGGTTATCAGATACTATGAAGAGACGAGTTGGAGGAGTTCAGACGTATGATACCCAGTATGCATTCCGTTGTGTGATTGTATATGAAGATAGATTATATAATTGTTCAGATGTGTTGATGTACTCTGATGATTTGTAAGTTTATTTTTCAAAGCTCTCAGTAAAGATCTAATTTTATATTATAATTGTTCCACTGCGATGTGAGACTCTGTGTTGGTTCTTCTTCTTCTTCTTCTATTCTAATATTTCTTTCTTTCTTATCGCACCCTCTAATCTCTTTCTAATAACGTTCCTGTGTTTTCGATGCTTAAATGATCGACTGTGTCGATTTTGGGGCTCGAAAATCCGCGTTCGTTACATTTATCTACTGCTTTACTAAGTCAAATGTTTATGTAATATTCACTAAATGCATATTAGCTACTCAAATCTATTTAATTTCATAATATATGTTTATTTTTAACACTTTTGTGATCAATGGAATTGAAAAATATTTATATTAAACTAAAATTTCATTTATATTTCTTGATTTATCGGTCGTTGGAGGATAAGATAATTATCCGATATTCGACCGTATCCACGGATACGGATATTCGATATCCGAAAATGATTTCGGATGCAAATATGGATATAGCACTATCTGTATCCGAAAGTATCCGTTGACAGCTTACAACAAAGCATAATAAAATAGCAGAAAAAAGGTAAAAAAGACATACCACTTAAAAAATAAACTTTTAAAACTGAAATCGCGATAACTTAATCATCTAGGGTTTGTAAATCTGAACAATGATGAAGCTCGCATTAAAGAGGAGTCGTCGAAATTCAAAGTTAGGATTGTCAAACAAATCGATGCACTCTTTATATCGTGGTTAAGGGCCCATTTTGATGAAGATAAATAATTAGCTTTTTTGCTTTTTAAAGGCAAAAGCAATAAAGCCTATTTGGATGCACAAAATATTTGGGCTTTCGTAAGCTACTTTTTTGCTTATTTGAAAAGCAATTTATTTTTCTTTTTGGCTTAAAGCTCAAATGATATTTTAGTTTCCGACCGTATTTCTTTGAATTAGGTTTTCTAAAGAAGAGGCGATTTTTTTCCTCCTTCTTCCTCCACTGTAATCATCGCTAATCCTCTTTTAAATTATAGAAAGGTGCCATTTTTCTTTTCTCGTTTGTTCTTTGTGTTTCTAATCTTCGATTATTCGTCCATCAATCTTTGATCTGAATTTTTTTCTTCGGGTTTATGTGTTCAAAACCGAATTGGGGAGGTTCGATTGGCGATTAGGGTTGAAGGGAGGCTCGAAGGGAGTTGTTGGTGATTAGGATTGATGTTCAAACTGGGTTAAAGTAGCAGGCGAAGAGTGGTTGAAGGTTGGTGAATTGCAGTTGTTCTAATGGGTTTGAATGTAAGATTTGAGGAGGAGGCAGTAGATGATGACGAACTTGCAGTTGCAATAGGAAGTTGTAGAAGGGGAGAAGCAGCATGAAATGGATGTAGTTGTGAGCGTTCGGTCGGTTCGCTTTGTTTAGAGCTAGAAAAAATCAAACCGAATTAAAACCGAAAATTTTCAAAACCGAACAGAACCGAATTAATTTTGGTTAATTCAGTCGGTAACCGATTTAACCGAACTTGAAGGATGTATTAATTTTCAAATGATGTATTCACTCAAAGTAAAATATTATTTCATGTTTGGAGAAATTTTACATAGTAAATTTTATGTTTATGATAAGATTTGATCAATTTGCAAAAATATCTCTGTGTTATATAGCTAAACTAATTATATAAAGTACTACAATATCGTAAAATTACATAACAAATTAAAAGTTCGGTTAAATCGATAACAAAAAAAAAATACAAATCGAATTCAAACCGATTTAGTTTTAAAACCGAACCGACCGAAATGAACCGGTTTGGTCAGTTAATTCGGTTTGAACCAAATACTGCTCACCCCTAAATGGATGGACTTGTTTGTTGTTGGAGGTACGGAGGTCAATTATGGAGGAGGAGTTTCAGTATTGACTGGTTGTTTCAGAATGTAGTTAGGAAATATGATGTCGGTGGAGGATTTGAAGGCAAGGCAGTTTTGATTGTGCCAAAATTGCAGGAAATTATTAAAGAGTTGCTAACTTGCACTTGAAGTATGATTGTGGCATTTTCAAGAGAGGTGGTGCTGGTTTTAATGGAGATGAAGTGCTTGTTTCTGGTGTAGTTGAAGGAGGTTGCATAAGCTTTTTGACGCCGATGGTATATCGAAAGAAGGTGTAAGGGGTGGCATTTAGTTATGGCTATAGGAGGAGATGATGCAAGGAGGTATGAGTTTGGGACTTGAGAGCGGAAGTGTGAATTGGGGAGGTTTACATTGTCTTTTTTATATTGATGTTGGACTTTCCATGTACAAAATTAATATGTATTCATGTTTGGTTTATTGCTCCTAACTCAAATATGGTATCTTATGTATGAAGAACACACAATCTTGGATGTTTGAATTGTTATGCACATGTATTGTTTTGTTTCAAACCAACCGTAAAAGTTAATAAAAATACATAATTGTGAATTTTACTCATATTGATTTTTTTTTTTCCTTTTCGACTTACAAGTCATTGTCATCACAAACGAACTTTTTTACTTTTTAAAAGTAAAAAGACTTCCGAAATAAGCTAAAGCACTACTGCTTTCAATTGCCAAACGGGCCCTAAAGTTGGAATTAACTAAGGATTGCAAAACAAAGGTACACAGATCGCCTGATTATCTTCTATCGTGATTTTGGAGTTGTATGAGTATAAGCGGATTGGGTTAGCTTTTGAGTTTCGGTTTGGCAGCTCTAAATGGGTTAGATTATGATAAATGAAAATTAAATGGATTGGGCTGACCCAACCCTTCTAATTTTAGGGTAAATGAATTGAATAATTGAACGTACAACACATCCACGGGGAACTGAAACCCATCATTTCAAAAAGGCAAGTTCTATTCAAACACTGCAAATTGCTTTACCTACACCATGGGACTTTAAATAAAATTTCAGACCAAAATGATCTTTTTAAAAAAGAATCAATATTAAAGAATGAAAATATATACAATTCTCCCTTATTTGCATTATGTATACTCAATATAATTTCTCTTTTAAAGTTTGTATATTATAAATTAATTTATATCAATGGTTAAATTAATTTTATATTTCTTTTGAGGATTAAAATATATTCATATCGTTACAAACAACATTTTTATACAGTCAATTTTAACAGTTTTCACTTTAATTAAATATAAAAATTAAAATTTAAAACTAACTACTAAAATTAATATTATACAGAATACTAAATTCTTCAATCTTTCAATCAAATCTAATCATGTTTAAATTTAACACAAAAATTAACTAGTTTAACTTTCTAATATTTAGATAAAAAGTTCAAATTTCCATCATCTAAAATTAAAAGTGATTTAAAAATAAAACAATCAAATAATTTAAGATTTTTTTTTTAGTTTTAGGTAAATATATTGCAATGAATTCCCAGTTTCATGTAATTTCGTTTCAAGGTTAAAAGGAAAAGTGATGAAAATATAAAAGGGTAATTATATAAAAAAACATGATGTATAAAAAGAAATTTTTGATATACGCTATTTTATTTCATTTAAAGACGTATGTTAAAAAATTATAGGTGTATGAATAGAATCAACCTTTCAAAAATTGCTAACTACTGCAAAGTTCAACATAGTAAATAACGTCCACCTCCACCACACTGAAAATTGGAAAATAGCATATGAATCTCAAAGTAAATACACAACTTCCATTTTACAACCAAAATTTATCAATAAACCATCGATGTAACTTTGTGCTTTTTCAAATTTGAACTGCAACCATAATTTAAAGTAAGCCTAGTTCTCATAGCGTTGAAAGCATTTGTTCCGGTTCAACTAGCAAATACACCTTTAACTGGACTACTTAGATTCCTCTTCCATGTTATCTCCTGGCAGACCAAATATCCTAAGATTGCGATCCATAGACCCAACCGCTATATATTTTGCATCGCTTCCAAATTTGGCACACGTCACTTTACCTGGATCAATGATGCAATGATTACAGAAATATGTACACTTGTAGAAGAACAGAGCAACATGTGCATGTTTTATAAATCAGGTATATAAATCTATGACAACTAAATACAGAGAACATAGGCAACTTGTTTAATTAGCACATAGAAATAAGTGTGGGAAGAACAGACCTGTTCCTGATAGATCTGGGAAAGTTTTAATAAAAGGCCATTCAGACTTTACATTGGTAGCTTGATAGACCCTGCAAAATTGTCACAGTAAGAAACTACCACATGCTCTAGACAGACTTCACAGTAGGAAAGTCAATATGTGATATACTAGTACAATAAGGTTGGTTACTTAATGGTAACATAAGTTATTTGTGTGACTGCTTCGGTTCAAGTTTAATGGTACATGTTGGAAGGACTGAAGCTTCTGAAGGACAAGGATAAAGACAAATATTTGTTTCTCTTTGCCTACAATTTTGTGATGTCAGTTTGAGTTTCTAAGGTTGTAAGATCTATCTGCTGACACACTGACCTTCCAGAAATACATAAAGGGCTATTGGGCATTTGCTGACAAAATCAATTGAGGAAATGATAAGACAAAATAGAAAACCTTATATCAGATCCAGCAACAGCAAGATAGCTCCCACTAAAATCGAATTCCGCTGCAAAAATAGGTTCAGCCTTTATTTCTCATGAAAAATGAAACTAATTCAAAATCTAGAAGTATAAAAGAAGTAAACATGACATGCGCAGTTCTAACTCATCTAAATATTTGCATACTAAAAGAAAAACCCTCGCTGGATAAAGTTCTAAGCATACAACGACGCATTTAATGTTTACATGAACAAGTACATACCATCTAAAGGAAAAAAAAAATCAAGGTCACAGATGATCACTGCTTATCATTTCATACTAAGAACATTCAATGTTTAGCGTCTAGACTCTAGATAATGGAAATTTCAGTAATGTTAATTTGAAAATTTTATGTGCTTTGTGTATTATGATATGCATGTCAAATGGCATGGGAGAGGAGGGGCTGGAAAATCCTAATCATTCCAAAATGGAAGGAGAAGGAAGCAATTGGATTTCTATATTTCCGAAAAGTGGGAAAAAAGTCATTTTAAATTTTATACGCTAAAATCATTTCCAAATCGACCGTTTTCCATCTTCCTCTCCTCTTGTGCATTTCAAAATATATGCTGAAAACACAAGCACAAAATGTTTCAATACCAAAAGCTACCTTCAGTTTTGATATTGTTTTGCTCACATACGAAAATTTATAACCCTTATAAAGCAGCAAAACGGCAGTCATCATTTTAATGTTCTTGATTCCACAGGCTAAACAAGTGAGAATACATGATTTTGATCCATAGTGAAGAAAAAGAACCGAGTTTTACCATGAAGTGTCAACCTATTTAAGTGAATGAATGTGAACCTTGAATGTGGACAAAAAGAAAGCTTTATCAATGATCATCTCTAACATACCCGATTCCAGTTTCCTCATAGAACAAGTTTTTTGTCTGTAGCAATTACATTATACAAAGAGGTATCATCGTACCTGAGTTTGTGGGTGTATCTTGGTCATACGGAGAAATAGTTTTGAAGTTTTTCAGTTTACGAAGATCCCATAGCCTTACCCCATCAAAAGCTGTAGTCTGACAAGTCATAAAACAGCTTTTTCAGAAACACAAACCATATTATAATTTCAACTCTGATTCAGGGCAAAAGATACATACCGCAAGGAAATATCCATTTTCGGAAAATGACATGGATGTGACTGTCCCGACATGCCCTTCAAATTTGGCAACATTTACCTGCAAAGGCACATAATATGCATCAAAAAGAGAAATATACATGGTTAGTCATAAAGTGAATAATTACACCTAAAAAAAGGAACTATACCTGAGATTTCACATCCCAAATTCTAACAATAGAGTTGGCAGTTCCAGTTCCAAGGATAAGACCATCAGGATGGAATGCTGCTGAAGTATATCCCTCACCAGCAGATTCTTCACCAACCTAAATTCACATTCTGGTTGATTGATGCCAAGCTCAAAATTTACTGTTGTACTAATAAAGATTAATCTTTGATAAAAGGACCTGTGTTAGGCAGGAACCAGAAACCAAATCATAGAAACACCAGGTGTTGTCCATAGAAGCAGTGACTAAATACTTATTGGTAGCATGGACGGTAACTGCTTGTACCTGGTTATGAATGCAGTAGAGCATGTAAATTACCAGGAATAGTTCTAATATACAGTGGAAACAGGAAACGCAAACATACATATTATGAAAGGCTAGTGATGTAGGGAATATTAAACTGACTTCTTGATAAGTAGGGTTTAAAATGTTTAATAAAGAAGGATCAGCCAACTTCGAGATTCCTGCAGTGTCTTAAATACTTTGAAGATTATGAAACAAGCACTCAGTTGGACACTGAACGTTAATGGACTAGAGATATTAAGACATTTTTCCGAACTGTGCTTATCGAAGAACACTAAAATGGACTGTTTCACATGTATCATAACTTTTAAGATCCAAAAGAGAGATCTCTGCATAATATAGCCATTTCAGACTTCTCAAGAAGCCACTAAGTTGGCTTACATATAACAACTGCCAACAGCTGAAAGACGCTACAATAGCAGACTCGCACTATTCAAATTTCAAATTTACCAATTAAAACGATACCTGGTTAATTTCTCAAGCAATTCGATAAATTATGCAAACAGTATTAGAGGCCAACAGTTAACCGAGCTAATCGACCTTAACAGATCAAAATGTCTAACCAACTGACCTTAATCGATCATTTTTGGTTGGTCAACAGTATGTGAAATTCGGTTCATATGGTTTTTTAATCACAAAATCCATTCGAATGAGCCCATTAATAACCAGTTAACGGTACCAACTATAGTGGAAATAAGAAACAAGTATGCAGATAACGAAGGTTAACCGACTGATGGAATGATCAACGGGTTTTAATGAGTAGTCAACCATGGTCAACCGCTTATGTACCACTTAAAACAAACTGTGAACCACGAATAATCCTGGTTTGGTATGTTGGTATAAACCAACCGAAATTATAAATTAACCGTCGTTCCATTGACCAAACCATCACCATTGGGAGTTTAACCGTTTTTTAAATGCTCAGTTCAATTACCCAACCACACCTACCTCTAGTGGTAGGGAATTATTTGGACTACAAGGTCAAATCAGATCATAGGGTTAAACTTTGTAAACAATGTTTCACAAATTGGAATTCATTTATCAACAGGCTTTAACAGCGAAAGCACTCTGCTGGGCGGACACTAACACTTAGAGACGAAAGCTGGGGAAGCAAATGAGATTAGATACCCAACAGTCATACCGATTAATGATAGATACTAGGCGCTGCACGTAAATACCCATGCACTGGCAGCAGCATAAATGAATTCAAATATCATGCAACTTCATGGTTGTATTTTAATGCTGTGTGAACCATGAACCCCTTTTAACATTTTTCAACTCTTTAAGCTTAACTTACCTCAGCAGCATGGTCTTTCAAGACATGCTTACAATCGTAGCTCCCATCTTTGTCTGCTTGCCAAATACGAACGGTCTGCATTTACATAGACACATAAAATTATTCAAGTTAAAATGAAACCTCATGCAAATGGAATTTTGTAAGATATACCAAGTACCGAATGCTGAATTATCAAAACCCATGGTTAACCATGTTTCTTGCATTAATACATAAATGTATAATCATCAATATAGTGAACATTCAATAACATCCACGAGGCAACTGCAGTTAGATAGTGAACGCACTATCTCATTGTAATACAAATTGCAGAAGCTCATAAAATGGATTCCGAGAGGGCATTGCGAAGCAACAGACGGGTAAAAACTGCTATATGCAAAAGCTGGTGTTCATGATATCCTCTGCAAACAGATAACATGATTGGGTGCCATTTGATATGAGTAGTTCACCAGGCTATTTACTATCAGCTTAAGATGACGAAACTAAAAATGAGATTATATCGGCTTGTCATCGTCAGTTTATTATACAGATATGAAAATATTGGGATCCCGTTTTCTCAACATGATTTCGTTGCGAGAATCACGCTTAAACAAATAATACATTTAATTTCAACTGACCTTATCTGCTGATGCAGTTAAAAAGAGATCATCACGAGGCACAAATTTAACACTGTTGACCTGCCAAAAAATTGAGGAAGAAGTTTCATTTAAACTGAACACTGACAAACTCATATATCATCATTAAAAAATTACATATGTATTTCACTATATTTCAAAGCTTAAACAAGAGAAATGAACATCATAGGCTATCCCAGTGTTTCTTTAAATCATCTTATACAGTTTTAGCTCTACAGTTTCAGTATTTAATGCATCCGAGACCAACCACGGAACAATCTAATACTAATTGCTAGAAAAGCAATGAAGATAAAATTTGAGAAAAACCTTTTTAGAATGACCAGTAAGCGTGCATAAAATTTGTCCAGATTCCCTGTCAAAAAGCACTGCATTTGTGTCTAACCCTCCGGTTGCAATTATATCCTGCTAATAATAGATATTAAATTATATGTAAACTACCAAAGGCTGTCATGGCTATTTTAATGTATCCATGAAACAACAAAATATCAAAATAATCAGCCGTCAAGAGATTAGATGTGGTTCAGTGTTATTAATGGCGCACGGCGCAAATCATGAAATATTTTTATGTTGCAGAAAATCGTACAAAGATATTGGACATATTCACACATGGAAAAAAAAAAACTATCCAAGAATATGTTTCAGAGCTGATTAAATGTTAATTTTCTGAGGATGCTTTTCTCTTCCTCTAAAGTTGATTCTCTTGATTTATCGTTCACAGGTTCTTAGTCTCATTCATTTGCTTTTGCATCTATACTAGACAATATTTTATGACCTTTTATACATTACATTATATATTTTTGACAATATTAAAATGAATCTAAACTATGTTGGATAATAAAACATATGTCAGTTCCAAATGTCGGCATGCTAAGGTCAATCAATTACATAATTGTAAGATTATTAACATGTTTATGATAATCGAATAGGAAATAATAATGATATGATTATGTTTTCATATAATGCAAAAAAAAAAGATTTTAATAAAGTTATTCACATTTCATGTTATTATGATAATAATAGTAATAGTAGTGATGGTGGTTGTAGTGATGGGAAAAGTACTTGTAGTAGTGGTTATTGCAGTTTGAAACGAAAAAAAACATAAAATAGAGAAAAGGCGTGACTGCGCTACGCGCCCTTTGGCACGCCTTTTCATGTTCGCCGCGCCGCAAACGCCGCGCCATGGCGCGCGCCTTTCACAACTATAATGTGGTTCATCTAGATTATGGGAATGATCTATACAACATAGAATAATAAACAAGACCATCATCCATATGTTAGTTAAAGTTAATTGACAAGCACAATCACAACACAGCAATCCAAAAAACCCAATAGTAAATGTTCAACTAGAACACTGATAAGAGAACCTTTAATGTTTGAACCAAAAATTGAGATGAGATGCAATTTTCCAATTTACAATAAAGTAAGCAAACATGTCTACCTTGGAAGGATGGATATCTATTGATAAAATGCCTGGCTTGTTAGTCTTGTGAAGAGGATGGCTAGAAATTTGAGTATATCTTTCCACGGTATCAATTGAGGCCAATGTCGGTGATATCTAGCATTGAGAAATTAAATGAGATTATTATGACAGAGAAAAAGTTAAGTAAAATCCTTTCTCTTTAATGTTTTAAACATGGATATCAAAAGTTAAGATCGTTGTAGCTCTTTATCACAGAAAAGAGCATTTGTTTAACTTTTTGTTTCTAGCTCTCACATAACCGTTCCGGCTCTACTGGGAACTTGTGTTTGTTCTAACGTGATATACTGGAAAACTTCAGTAAAATTAATTTTTGAGATAAATATTTATTCAGATTTTTTTTCCAGTACTAAGTAATAATCTTTTTCCAACATTATTTTTTTTTTTTCAAAAATTGATTAGTTGTAACAGGATGATATCAGACGTAAGATACAGCCAAAAGAATGTTCAAATATACTTGATTACAATAGTCATAAATAGACTTGTACTAGATCACATTTTAAGGAATTTATAGTGTCGACAAAAAAGACAAATTTTTTTGTAAAAGGATAATCAGAGGGTACCTTCTCCCTAAGGTTTTTCACCTAAGTTCATTGTTCTTCACCAAAAATTGGAGAAAAGGAAGTGAGGTAAGATGTTTTGTCAAACCACTACATGTCTTTATAGTTTAATTGCTCAAAATGTATTTTTTACGTCCAAGTAAAAACTGATAACTATATCTACTTTACCAGGGCAGGTAATACTTAAATGGGAAGTATAGCCGTAGTTATACCTGTCGTTTTTTACGCTGTCCTGAAAGTGCTGCATTGCACTCTGTAAGTTCGGCGATCATATCTAGGTTAATACCAGGTCGAATTTTCTTTCCATCAGGGCCAAGTACTTCTTCGGCCGCTGCAAGTTTTCCAAAAAAAAAAAAAAAAAAAAAAAAACTCAGATGCAGAATTCTTCTACATTAATCATTATATAGTTAATTGATTCAGTGAAAGACCTCTCTTTCCATTATTTACTACAGCATTAGCAGAAGCTGCTGATGTAGGATATGGTCGTTCAGCCTGAGCCAAAAGTTGCCTTGCCTCGTCTCTCTCCTTTTTAAGTCTGGCTATAACACGACATGCTGCGTCATGCTGGCAGAAAATAAATTTGACCATTTATGAGAATTTTTCATCGCAAGGACAAAATGCATGAAATAGCTTTTAGGAGAGAGTGGAGATCATACTTGTGAATAAGACTGGTAGGTACCTGATATAGGGCGTGACTAAGTTCCTGCCTTGCTGTATGCAATTGTTGTTCCAGTGCAAAATTTGATAGCATCAGAGCATCCCACTCCTGTTATCAAAGAATGAAAGCATATCATATTATTTGTCTGCAAATTATACTTATGTGCAACTGCAATGAACCGAGTAAATGAATTCAGTTCAGTAGATGCATTGCTTTTAACTACATATAAACATACTCTCAAAAGACCACCACTATTAAAAGCCCAAAATTTAGCTATGACAGTAACATTTGATTTTATTTTATTTTGAAGTCAAGGGAAACATTGGTGTAAGATTACAAACTGTCAAATCCATACAAAAAAACAATCCAATATGTGTATGTTACTAATAACAGTACATATGCTGGCAAACTGCGCATCTGTGGAAATCGTGAGCATGGTAGATCAACCACTCTTATTTTTGCAATGATAGAAAAAAAAACAAATATAAAATAATTGCAAGCACATTTTTGGAATTTCAAAAAATGACTTCATCCACGAGGTATCATCTTTATTAACAAGAGGACACAGATATATTTTACAAAAGCATTGATAAAGAGAAGGGAATCAATGGTTCTGCAAAAGCAGGTGACGCGTGATATTTATACATGTATACATGATATGAGCGTGCGACTTGTTATGATTTACCCTATATGACCTTGTGACAGGACTCAGGGAAAAAAATCAGATGGTTATACTTCATAAATAAATTAAATAATTTTTCTTCCTTTAGATTTTATCCGACGAACAACTTCTTCCTCCAGATTTTGATGAGACATCCCTCACCGGAATTGAATAAGCGACGATCAAGTGGGTTTTACTCAAACAACACCTTTATTTAGCTTGGGATTAAATTGCAAACGTCCAATGATAGATGCCTTGTAAATTGTTCCTAAAATTTCTGCAGCTACTAGGGTTAATGTTACCATCACGATTGTTTAAAATATCAGGCATGTTTGTACTCGCAATAAGATGGCAAACAAGTTGCTAACTAAAAGGCAAACAAGAAAGAGCCTAAGGTATATTAGACTTGGACCTTAGCAAATTCTGAAACTGGACTAAATTCAGCACCAATAAAAAAGAGGGACACAATGGTTCCGCAAAGCAGGCGAAGCGCAATATTTATACATGATATAGCAATCATGCCACACACTGACACACACACACACACATATACATACATATATGTGTGTGTGTGTGCGTGTGTATATATATATATTGAATAGTCTATGACACGGATGTTTGACACAAATTGGGAGACACAAAATCTCAACTATTGGATTGCCCCCCGGCAAAAAGATGGCAAATAAGTTTGCAATACTTTTGGAGGGGCCAAGGTCCTCCAGGTTTGGTAATGCCTCATTGGTTTCGTTGCTGCACCACATATATGACATTTAAGCGAACATGGTGAACGAGTAATCACAAAGCTCAATTCATGTCTACGACCAAAATCAGGGATACACATTTCAAGTTAGATAAATGATAAGTTTTAAGTCCATTTTGGCCAAATCTGAGTAATGTAATGGGGCTTTGAGTTTCCTCTTATCTGCATTTCACATACCACAAATGGGTTATGCCACCTAATAGCACTTGCTTCAGGTATATTTACAAGGCCAAGTTAACAACAGATATATTAATAATGAAATCCATAGGGCCTAACTATGGTTGAGCTACCTATAAGCTGTCTTCATCGAGTCCAACTGTCTGGTATATATAACTTAACAGCCTTTTAAATTCATGATAAAAAGAATCAGGATCTTCTTTTGTAAAAATTTGGCTTGTTATACATTTCTAAGCACATAAATAAGTCTAACTTGCCAAGTGAAAGACCATTTCTCCGTACAACTTTCAACGTAAATTAATTTGCGAACCAATAAAGTTTGAAACATGATAGGCTGTGTTGCCGATCAGGTTCAATTATGACAAATGCTAACATTTATATATCCAAGATGGACAAGATGCAAATATCATGAACTATAGTTTAGTGGAAAGATGTTCACTATTTGGAGGATACGTATGATAATATTTTCTTAGTTTGTGAAATGAATTGATGTGTCCATATCTAAACCATAACATAAAAATTTGCTGTTAGGAACATGACTGGTGTTTTAATGATAACAGTGTGATAATGTTACTGATGCGTTTATCAAAACATATCATATTTGATTTGTAGCATTACACGAGAAGCAACGAAAATGGAAACAATATAACAATGAAATCAACAAAAATGAAGCAAAACGATTTAATGGAGCGAACATACGACTGAAGCATCGTAACAGAATAAACGCATCTATTGAAACACAAATAAAATGAAGATATCCTCGAAGACAGATTGCATGATTGAGAAGAAAAGTATGTTTATATCGAGTCATTTAAAGTCTAGATTTGTTAAACTTACTGCACAAATGATATTCAAATCATTTTAAACTTCACCACATCATCCAAAACATTTCATATTTCTGCAGATTTTTTTTCTGGATTTTCCAAAAAAGTATAAAAGTGGATGAAATAGCAAAACGGGTACAACAGTGGATAAGAAGACCATAACCAACCAAAAGGGGTTAGTTGATCAGCCATTTATAGCAAAGAGGTCGACCGGTTGGACTCTACATCGCATCTCTTTGTTCATTACTAATGAACGTTCCTCTTCATTTTTTGACCTTTTTGACGTGTTGCAACCGTTCCACCTACAGTATAAATATTAAGCCCTTACTGTTAGAAGCAGAAGCAAAACAACTAGTCTTTACATCCAATTTCTCACTCTCTAATATTTGATTGTTCTCAACTGCTTTTTGATTCACTTAATCACCATATGTTCACTTTTAAATCATATTTGAGATCAAATTTATATGATCTGTGTTCATTCATTTCATTACCCAAGATTCTGATCGATTTGATCTTCTAAATCTCAACTTATCCACTCAAAATCATTTTGTTTTGGTTAAAGTACTTGTTTACTGCATAGTTATTAATGTCGCACGTCTCAAAAAGTCGCAAAACCTCTCTGAAACCTTAGTGCACAATGCAGCAAATGGTTAGCACCTTTTTAATTTACTGCGCACGTTTAGAATTTTTCATAAATATAAAATATATAACAATAAAGTTGAGATGTTCAACATTCTTGCTAAACACATGCAACAATTTTTTCTGACATTTTGTGGAAAAAAAACATCAAGTATAATAATAGGGAAAGTATATTATAATAATATTATAAAAAGGTTCAAACATAATAATTTTCCAAAGCCAACATCTAAAATAGTCCTAAAAAATACTGATAAACAACAAATCTGAATATGATTCAACAATTACATTGTTCAAATCAATGTATGTACCATCAGATTCATAAACTTTAGCATACTCATCCATTTTATTTAGATTTGTTTCCTCTTCATGAAGATGTACATGAGCTGTCGATTATTCTACTGCTATATCTAGTTTCCTCTACTTCTGTTGTTCCAGCAACATCATCCCAAGGCAAGTCATCATTATCATTATCAAGTACAAGCTCATATTCAACATCAGATGCATCATCTATATCTTTCGTTAATCAGATATTACGATCATCAATATCCTTTAAGGATATTGATTCAATAATGTCAAAAATATTGCATCTTCTTTTCAATGCTCCACGATATGATGAATATTACTTCTCATACAATTTAAATTATAAAAATGAAAAAAAAAAAACAATAACCTAATGAATCACGCGTTATTTTTGCACCGTGCACCATTTGCGACGTTCGTCGCTACTTTTCATGTGCATTGCGCTATATGGAAAATACGCAAACACCACGTCTTAGCATGTCTTTCATAACTATGGTTTACCGTACTGACAAATTAGTGTATCCAAAAATTAACACAATTTGATCAAAAGAAACTTATTTTGAATTACTGCTTAGTGTTTGAAGTCAAATGGAGTTGAAGCGTTCAACTTCTAGTGTGATACCCTCAAGCGGATAGTTGTGGAGTCATATGTGTTGCCTCAAGTACTGTTGAAGTCAAGTTTGACTTTTCTGGCAGTTGTAAAAACTTGCTTCTCCAGGTTATGTGAGGCTATTTAGTGAAATTTCCAACAAGTGTTCTACGGCTAGATGTATGATGGGAGACTCTAATCAGTATAGATCAGTGTTGTAAAAAAGCAAGGCGAAGCATTCCAAAAAAGCACTGAGACGCATCCAGTGAAGCTTTTTCCATAAAAAACGTAAGCCTCAACCCCTTGAGGCGCAAAAAATGTAAAAATGCATAAAAAAACATAAATGTTTTGGTACCAACAATCTTTGGCAAAAATATTTACATCCTAGAAGCATTTAACTTCCTACTCTTTTACAACCATTTGAACTCAGCTTCAACGTAAAAAAATATATTAGCTTTTATCCTTTTAAAATTCTAAATCAATTCCAAGTTTTGAAATTGGTTTTGGTTCCACTATCAGGAATCAGTTTTGATTCCTGTAATGGAATCGGAATAGATTCCTCTACAGTAATCAATTTCAATTCCTAAACTGAAATTGATTTTGAGGAATCGATTTCAATTATTGAAAGTGGAATCGATTTTGATTCCGCTCAACTTATATATTAACTAGGCTATTTGATAGTATGTATTAACTCGGAGTTGAAAGTGCAATCAAATTTTGATTCCAATATTTTACACGTATTTATTTACTTCAATTTAAATGCATTTATGTTTCTTATGTACTATTGGACGTTATTCTGTCTATTTTCATTATAAGACTTGCGCTTTTTTCCGCTGAAAGATTTATGTCTCGACGTTTTGAGGCTTAAGCATGGTTTTACGGGCATGAAAATGGCACATGTAAGCTTTCACATTTTAAAACATTGGTATAAATCGAATATGTGATCTACTTTATTTTTCACTGCATTTATTGTTATATACTTTGTTTATATACATTCAACCATACTCAATACCAACAACACGACTTTACATTTGCAATTAATATTTTGCTCAAAATGTTTTTTTAGCAGCAGCACGTTAACACAAATTCTGGTCAGGGAGTTTTTGAGTAGCTGTTTGTTATCAGTTGTAGTAGGTTAATAAACAATCAATTAACAATTGCACAAACAATCATTTATTAATTTGCTATTGCACAATCGAACCAAAAATATATATTATGAAATCTACTGAAATATTCCAAGATGCTATACCAAGGTGATGATGCTCACGACAAAACAAAACCCATGCCACAACATATAACTATCTAACAAACTACAAGAAACAATCATTTTCAAAACATGCTAAGATAGTATGGTAAGCAAAAAAAAGAGCACATGGAGAATTCTAGTTATAGCAGTCATATAGGTTTGAAATTTGAGTGTGACAAAGCTACTTAGATAATATGAACACATGATAATGGTCAATTCTCAAATGTTAGGAAGCATCTTCAAAAACAAACTCCTTTAAACTTTTGATAGCTAATAGTATGCTACAAAGTTTTCAGGAAAGTAGATTATTACAAACAAGAGTAAAGATACTCACATTCTGGAATATTCCAAGCAATCCTGGAATACTCGCAGCCGCCAATGGCCTAGGCTTTACCACCTGTAATAGAAGAACATTTAAGTAATACAAATATAAGAATTAACCAACCATATAGACGCTTATAACAACGTAGCCTCTATCTCAAATCGTAAAAAAAAAAAAAAAAAAAAAAAAAAAAAAAAAAAAAAAAAACTCGTGTTATAGGAATAACTTAGAAAAATACCTTATTGGTTTTTACAGGTATTATATCGTCCAATGTAAGCTCCTCCTTGGTTACAGGACATTTCCCATACTCCTACAAAAAACCAAACTCCAAAATTCAACCCCTAATTATTTCAGTAAACGATCTTCTCTGAAGTTCTCTGAAGATGAAATGATACCTCGATATGACGCTCAATCAGTCGTTTCTCAAAAAGAAGCCCGGATTTTTTAGAAAGGACAGGCTCTTCCGGAACTTCACCGGATACTGCATAGCGAAAGGAAATACACCTAACTAGATCGCAGGAGAACAGATAGACAAAAATAGGGGTTCTAGAGAGAAACACTTACTGGAGCAGATCATGGCAAGAAATTTAGGGTTTCGGCTGAGAATTTGAGTTGGCCAAGGGAGGGCGAAGATTTGGAATTTTTTAGTGGCTTCAAAATGGTATATGGGCTCTTCCTGGTAAAAACCAACTAGTAGGCCGGGTGCCCGTCTGTGATCCTCTGCTTCGGGCTGGGTAAGATCGAAAATTGTGGTGGGTTTGGATGCGTTTGGTCGAAGGCGGGCCATCCGACCAGGATACGGTTGTATTGGGCGATTTGATCGGTTGGCATCCAGCTATTTGCACAAAAATATCGGAATTTTTTGTTTTTTTAAAATTTGTTCAGAAGAGAAACGTCGTAAAACCCTCTCTAACACCTAGCCCGGCCCGTGAGCACCACATAAGTGGCTAATTTTGGCATATGCACATGGTAACTCTTAGCATGTCATTCCGATTTTCGAACCCGCACCACTATTACCATGGTGCAAGGTCCTTAACCGCTTGGCTACTGCTGCGGACAGAAATTTATTAATACATTATGGAATTTTATTGTTTAGGACAAACCTCATAACTTTTTCAAGTTCAAGGACAATCCACTAAAAATTTATTCTTAAAGACAATAGACACTGTAAAACTGATACCATACACATCGTAAAACTGATACTTAAAAAACTGATAGCTAAATTCTGATATCATATACACTGTAAAACTGATACTTAAAAAATAGTAGTTAAATTCTGATACCATGCACACTGTAAAACCGATACCTAAAATTTAACGTTTTGTCATTTATAGTAAAATTTCAACAGGTCGTTCTTACAGCTGAAAAAACTCATAACTTTGTCATTGATATTATTTTCATTTTACGAAAAATATATCATATAAAAGTTAAAAAACCAACGATAAATAAACAAAATAATAATAGTAGATTCATGCTGATCTTACATATTATACTTTTCGGTCTTTTTTTAACATTCTTATTAGTTTATTTATCGATGTGTGCTACCATGAAAAATGAAGTATTAAAATAAAATCTTGTACACACTTTATTAAATTTAAATAAAAAGTTTCTAACCATTATTTATTCACGGATCTGCTTTTGATTTTAAATGTAATTCTTTTTCTATCTTTTACATTATTATGGTTATGGTGTATATTTACTTATTACTAAAATATATATGTACGAATATATAATGGAAGAGTAAAAGAAAGTAAAAAGGTTTTACATGCAATGAGAGAAAGAATGAAAAATTGGTTGTTCATTTTCTTTCTACATGATCTATCTAATTATTATCCAAAATTCTTTTATTTAGTAGTTTTTTTTTTTTAGATCAAACAATGGGTTGGACTAGTTGAATCAATGGACAGGAGTTGGGCCGACTAAAATTGAGGGTAGGCCATGGATTTTGACTGAAATGGGGAAGCGGTTAGATAGGTTGTTGCTCGAGGATAGATTGGCTCAAGTGAGTTGAGAATAATAATTAGATAAACAAAATCCTTTTATAGTTAAAAATATGCGCTATAGGTAATTACATAATTTGATTATGTAACTTAACTCTTATGATAAATCTAGTTTAAAATTAAAAAATGTTTTAGTTTGATTTATGTTATGCGTAGAAAGAATATAACGTTAAGAGTACATTTGTGCAGTTAAAGCGCTTATCGATTTTATACTAATAGATACGCGAAAGGTTACAATAAGAATAAAGCGATGACATAATAAAAAATAACAGGGAATGCAAAAAGTTTTATTAAAGAAGAAGTTAACCTCCATAGTTGATTTGCCATCGATCTCCCGTTATATGGAGGAAAAATAAATTGTAATTAATGGAAAATAGGGAGAAGGGCAAACTTAACAAATTTTTTGGTGAAAAGTATAGAAAGTTTAGAATTTAATGAGAAGGACAAATGATAGTGTAAATGGAAAAAGGTTAGTGGGCCCCTTGAATTCCACATTTAGTGTAAATGTGTCCTTCTCCCTAATTTTGAAACTTTCCATACTTTTCAACAACAAAAATTCAAAGTTTGTCCTTTAAAAGAAAATCCTCTTGTAATTACTCCTACATTTTTTGTTGAAAAATACCATGATGAACCACGTACTTCAAACTTATATACAACAATAGAGTTCCAAGTTATGTTGAGTCTTTATACCTTGGGCCCAAACATATAACCTAACTTCATTGCTTTGGTTTTAAAGAAATTGCTAAAATTAACCCTTTTAGACTAAGGTTATTAATAGCTGCTAAAATATCTTGATCTAGTGGGTATGGATGTAACTCCCATAAATTAAGAAGCTAATTATTTAAAATATCATAGTTAAATATATGTAAATATCTGGTGGTTATTCACTCATTACTAAGGAACATACTAGAACGACCAAGGAAAAGATGGTGAAAAAAACCAGGATCTGGTAATGAAAGGAGAGGAAATTAGGATGGTCTAATAATATGAGGGTTGAGATTTCTCTTATATAAAATGACTTCTAGATTTTTAGTTGAAGTAACACTTTCACATTATTAATGTGTGAATCAAGTTATTTTAGACAAGTCATCAATTGTGTATTTAAGACAAATGAATAGGGGTGAAACCGATAAAATTCAAAATCAAACTGGTCCAAACCAAGTTAAAGATCTGTAACTGATTTAAACAAACTACGAGGAGGTTTCATTATCTATTGATTGACTCATTCAAAAAAAACATAAATTTATGTTTGAAGAGATTTTCTTTTGTATTTTCTATGTTTATAATAAAAATTTACTTTTAATTAGTAAACTTTGTATTTTATCACTAAACTAATTATTTAAAGTGTTAGTAAACAGAACTCAAACCAATTTAGTTTGAAAACTGAACCAAGCCGATTGAAATTGTCCGGTTTGATCAGTTACTTTGGTTATCCGAACATTACTGGCCCATACAAGTAAGGCATAACTTAATGCTACAATTATAACAATGGGGTTTTTTGGATATCTAGGGTAAATAGATTATAACATGTTTCGTAATTTTAAAATTGAGAAAAATAAAGTACGAGTTCAAGAGCCTAACCTGTATAATAATTTAAGTTGAGAAAATTATTGAGATTTTTAAGAAATTGTGTGTATTAGAATAAACAGAATTCGTTTAGTGCAATAAGTAAAATTATTCCAACTTATATTTACTAAATAAATTTAAGGTGGAAATAATAAAACTGGTAAAATCTTATGTTTTATTTTAGTAAAAATTTGATATTAATATTGGGTTGTAATTAAAGTTTATAAGGAATAATATAAGAAATTTTATTTTAGTGGTGCACAAAAAACGCTGCCAAAATTTATAGCAGCATTTTGTTAAATGTCGTGATAGCATTCGCAACTAAAAGTACATGTTCTTTAGTTACGTTTATATAAACGCCATTATAAATATTTTTATTGAAGCATTTCTCAAACGCCACCATAAATCTTTTTTGCAGCGTTTTAAAAGCACCACAAAATAACATTTTGACGCTGCTAATAAAATTTCCAACTTTACCCCTGTTGTATGGTTGCATTTACTAAACCTTACTATATGTGGTAGCGTTTTTTGAAACGCAACAAAAAGCTGTTGATTATTCTGCAGTATTTTTCCATGCAATTATTTCTCGTTAATAAATTATTTTGTTTCAACTGTATAAGCAAACAATCACTCATATAATCATCATATTCAAACAATGTAAAAGTATATTAACCATATGATCAAATAAGATATCCATAACAATTTTAATATAATAGTTTTTCGACAAATTTACCAAACTTACATATAATATCCATTCATATACAAATTTACACACCTAGTTTTAATGAAAATTTATACCTAAATAGCATTAACAAAACATTTGATTCATATTAACCATATGATCAAATAAGATATCCATAACAATTCTAATATAATAGTTTTTCGACAAATTGACCAAACTTACATATAATATCCATTCACATACAAATTTACACATCTGGTTTTAATGAAAATGTAAACCTAAATAGTGTTAACAAAACATTTAATTACCTATAATTCTTTGTTCTGTGCATAAGTGAAAGCCAACACCATAAAAGTCTAACCTTGTTCTTTTCGGAAGTCCAATGTTTGCACAAGTGAAAACAAAACATATAGTCAAACAACTATATTAATTCGTAAGACTTCAAGTCCAATATCAGCAAGGAAAGTGTGATAAAATTAAAAGCAACTAAATTATAATATCATCATTATTTATAAAACTTTGTTAAATTAGTTGTATTATTATTATTTATAAAATTTAGTTAACCTAAACTTAGTTAATTTTATAAAACTTATTTAGTTTTAACAAAACTTAGTTAATTTTAACAAACCTTTAACCATTATGTAAAATTCAAGATCCTGAAGATGAGTAAAATGCACAAGCCAATATTGAAGTTCGATTGCCTGTAGTTTAAGATTATATATACAAAGGATCTTAAGAGCCAACTACATGTGGACGAGTTTAACAATCGACAACTTGGTTAATTTTTATTGTTAAGGATGTCTTTACAGTAACAAAAAGCATTCAAGAAATATAAATTACATACCCGGTTTATTGCGATGTGACTTATATTGTAACACCCCAAATTTTTATAAATAATAATTAAATATAAAAGAGTAATAAACCAGATATTAAGTAAAATAATATTCAGAATTTGGCAAAGGGGATTTCACCATTGGGTCCGTTACGAAATTCTGGCTCGGATAGACTTTTAGTTTGCGTAAGACGGACAAAAAACAAACAACATATTAAGAGTTGAAGTTTGAAATTTAAAACCAAAAATTAAATAAATAACCAAACCAAAATCAACAGAGTAATGGGAGACCCAGCCCATAATTGGGTCAACCATGTGGCAAGACCCATGTGCGTTGACCCATGTGTCGACCTACATAGGCGGGTGGGTCGACTAATATTGATGTCGGGTACGATTTCGTGCTTGGCACGAAATCGATGTTGCTGTAACATTCTAGAGAATTCTGCTTACATGTTTTTGAGAGCTGTGATTGAAAACCTAATAATCTTAGGGTTTACATTATCCTTCGACACCTATAATTGACTTGTACTCCTCCCCTTTACCCCCACATTTTTCCTTCTTCATTTCCTCAGCCTCCACGCTACCTATGTTCTAAAATAAAATAAATTTGGGGAATAGATCGGAGTACCGTCCAATTATATATTGGAAGGTTTCTTCTTCTACCAAAGCCTTTTTCTAGATTTGCAATCTTTTCTTATGAGTTTTATGTTATTTTTAGATCAGCTATTTGCATAGGAAAGATGTGACAGTAAAATAGTTTGGATCTACAAGTTTTATGTTTACAGTATTTATAAGTTTGTTTTTCTGTAAGTTATTATAATATATTTTACTCTTTATGTTTATTTCTTTTCAGTTGTTTATTAATTGTAAGCAATTCTTCTTCTATCCCCTTTTCTGTTATGATTTTATTTAAAGTCTTATAATGCCCTATTTTATTTATTTTGTTCATTTCTGAGTCCAGACCTTAGTAGTAGCCTAGACCAATTTTCCTTCTTATTTATTTTTACGCTGAGCCTAAGCCTAACGAGAGCTCAGTGCAGTTAAAGCGCTTAGCGATTCTATAGCGGTGTAGGTGTAATGAGGATATAGTGGAAGCGCAAAAAGGTTGATTAGATGTTAAAACAAATTATTTAAAACTAATTAATTAATATTCCAACATTATACGTGTGGAAGAAACCAATATTAATTAATATTATGTAACAAAACCAAAGAATATCATAGTTATGCACCCAAGACTTGATGGCTATAATAGATTTCTATAATATATTAGACACTTATCCATTAAAATTATCTCTTTACACGAACTTTATTAATTGTTTTATGAAGAGAATTAGTCAAATCAAGCTTTGTGTATCAATATTGTTAAAGTGAATGATAAAATTCCTTGATTTAGAGGATGCGGCAGAAAATAGCGGGGTTAAAAGCGGATCTATTGTTCATCAGCGCTAAATCGAAATAGCGTAGGGATTGAAGAGCACGATGAGCTAAAGTGAGGATTTTACAGGGGTTTAGCGGGGCTTTACCTACATATCGAGAGCCTAGGCCTTTGTCAATTAATTTGCGTAAAAATTGGATTAATGTTGAAAGTAAATTTAAAAAGGGATTTTGGGCACATTGGAAATTGATGAATATTATATTCAATTAATGAACTGTGAATTGGAAGTAAAACCTTAAACATGTAATTGGAGAACATGTAAACTAGAATAAATTGGACATAATTGGACATTAAGTAACATGAGAAAGGATTGTATAAAAAAAGTTTACATTATTCAGAATTTTAATTAAAACCTAGGATATAATATGTGGTTATATTGGCTTACTAATAAAACTTAAATGTGTTTAGTTAAAATTACGAAACTAATGAGCTAAGATGGTGTCTGTTTCAACAACGTGGGGTTGATTGGGGAAGGTAAGTGGCTCGTAAATTAGGTCCGTTCCGACAATGTGGGGCTGATGGGGGAAGATAAGAGACCTAATAGAATCATGAAATCCAAGTTTAGGCCGTTCCAGCAGCGTGGGGCTGATTGGGGAAGATGAGAGGACTAATGAAATAATGAATTGGGGACCAAGTCTAGGGGTGACCTGTGTCAATTGCATTTTTGTTTGAGAACTTTTATCAGTCCTTATCCCTTTCTTATCATGAAGTCTCATGCTAGGTAGAGGCTAAGGAACGCTTTACTGAACTGGATAGTAAGAGGTTCAAACGAGGTTGGTACGGGCATGTTTCGGCTGAACAGTGAGCATGCATCGTTCTGATTAGGGATGACAAGCCATTGTAACATCTGTGATTAACGGCTGTGTCCTTTTAGTTGATGGGTTTGGGATTGATAATACTGAATTCCATAGCTGGCGTAGGTTATCACATTTTGGGTAAAGTAGTCGATCGACGGGTAGAAATTAAGTAAAGCCTAATTGTGATATTTTGGTATTTAGTGAAGAAATTTTTGAATACGAATGAGAAGCATATCTTTATTAGTGTTCATTTGTCCTGCTATTTCATTTTTGCTTTTATGTCCATTGCTCTTAGAACTATTCATCTATCCAAATGTTTCCTTAACTTATGCTCATGCTAGAAATTTCTAGAACTCACCAGATGTATGTCTGACCTGGTTTGTTTTCTCCTTCCTCTTCCTTCCCCTCACCCCTTCCCCAAGTTCATAGGGTGGAGGGTCTTAGCAATGATTCTTGATTATTTGGTTCAGCTTGGATTCAGACTTTTTCCGGATTCATGTATTGGTTTAGTTCTTGTTTTCTAATCATTGTATTGACTTAAGAGAGAAATAACTTTTGCGGTTTTACTTATGTACTCTTATATTTTCCAGAGATAGTATGTTTGTTGATGATGATCATCATCTGGTATTCTAAAATGTAATAAGTACTATGACTTTATTTTCTTATTTAAATAAATGTTTAAAGGTTTCCGCTATGTTTTATATTTATATCTTGTGAATTTTAGTCTCTGTGTTGTTACTTTATACCTAAGCGCTTCACAAACCTTAGTGCATCCTCATATAGGTGACATTAAGGGATGTGGGGTATCACATTTGGTATCAGAGCCTAAGATTACAAGCTCATAGAAAAGTTTTTGAAAAAGTGTTTTCAAAAGTAATGAATTTTTAAGTAAAACTTGTTTTTTTAAAATATCCCCTCAAGTCAATTACAATATTCCTTTGACCCTTTTTTAACCCTTACCTCTTTTCTCTCCATCATGTCTAGGGTTCCCAATTTTCTAGAGGGTGTTCCCATTCCGGCATGGTTCTGTAGATATGTTGAAGCTACGACACCTCTCCGAGGGCAAGAAAATGTCCTATCTCCAGTTGTAACCACAGTAGTTCCACCTAATCTAGCGGTTAATTTCTCTAAGCTTCGTAAGAATTTTTCTGTTATGGGCGGCAAGCCATTTCATGGATCGGAGAGTTTTGTTGATGCTCGTAATTGGTTGAGAGAGACCCATCGTGTGTTTGGATTATTAGAGGTTGATGACCGGAGGAGAATTCAGTTGGCTGCCTAACAACTGAAAGGGGAGGTGTTATATTGGTAGGAAGTAGCCGAGGATGAACGTGCCATTAAGACATGAGACGAGTTTAAGGATAAGTCCGAGAAGAAGTTTTTATCACAAGCTGAAGAAGGGATGCAATTGGAAAAGTTCTTGAGTCTAAGAAAGGGTAGTATGTTGGTAAAGGAGTATGTGAATAGCTTCAATGAGTTAGCAAGGTTTGGATTAGATCTGGTTAATACTGTGCACAAGAAGGCTTTGAGATTTGCGATGGGACTGAATCAACCCCTCCAAGGATTGGCAATGACACATATTTTGATGGGAGCTACGCTTGAGAGGCTTATGGATATGGCTCTTATGCATGAGGATGGAAAGGTGAGTAAACAAGAGGATGAGATTGAGGTGGCCAAGACGAGTACAGGAAAAAAAAGTGGTGGCCTAAGAAAGGTGCAATGAAAATGGGAGAGAAGCCAGATAAGGCACAGATCAAGAAGGAAGTGAAGTGTCATGGCTGTGGTATGATGGGACACTTCATCAAAGACTGTAAGAAGACAACTAAGAAGGGTGCTTGTTTTCAGTACAAACAGATGGGACATTACAGCAAGCAGTGCCCTCAAAAGCAGGGTCATGGGCCAGGATCATCCAAAGCACAGGTTCATGCACTTAAGGCAACTCATACTGGTGGTAGCAGTCAGACGGAGGTAAGAAGATTACTGTATAAGGTTCGATTTCTCTTTTCGACTTTCCCATTAGGACCTTGTTCGATTTCGGTGCTTCTCATTCTCTAATATCCAGTTCTATTGTTGATAGTCTACACCTGGACACTTCTATATTTTATGCTCCAGCAGTTGTCTCAAACCCCATAGGAGGTACGACTCACCTATCTATGATGTGTAGAGATTTGAGGATTTTTATTCTCGACGTTGAGTTAGTGTGACACATATGTACTATGTTTTATAGGTTACAGGCTTATTATAGGGATGGATTAGTTAGTCATGTATGGTATCATCCTTGACTGTGAGAGGAGAGTTGTGAGGCTTTTGACATACCATAGTAGGATTCATGAGATTTCTTGCGACACACGATGGTTAGTCATGCTCAATTTCTTAGATTCCCTATACGCTTCTGACGAGATATCAGTTTGGAGCCTATAGTTAGAGACTTCTCGGATGTATTCGAGGAGGTGAGAGGACTATCTCCCAGGTGCAAGATAGATTTCTGGATACTTGGTGGAGAATGTTATGCCTATTGCTTCACCAGTGCGCCACATGACTCCGAGAGAGAGAGGAAGGAGCTTAATAAGCAAGTGGATGAGTTGTTCGAGAAAAGGTTTATTATACGGAGCATTTCTAAGTGGGGAGCACTAGTCGTCTTCGCGACCAAGGTGGACGGCTCTCTCTGTCTATATGTGGATTACAGGGAGTTGAACAAACCCGCAAAGAAAAATAAACACCCACTCCCATGGATAAATGACTTGTTTGATCGGTTAGTGGGCGCTTTGTTTTTCTCGCAGTTGGATTTTACTATAGGTTTTCATCAGCTTAGGGTAGTAGATGATAGCATAGATAAGACTAGTTTTAGGACTCTCGGCAGATTCTTTGAGTGGCGGTTATGCCTTTTGGGCTAACCAATGCATCGGCTCACTTTGTGCATTTGATGAGCCGGGTGTTTAGGAAGTACCTAAATAAATTTGTGGTGATATTAGTTAGTGATATCTTGGTTTTTCTCGAGGAGCGAGGAAGAGCACGCCTTGCACTTGGAAGAGATCCTTCGTACTCTCCATGCACATCAGCTGAAGGCGAAGTTTTATAGGTGTTATTTCTGGCGGAAGGAGGTAAGGTTATTGGGGCATGCTGTCTCTAGTGATGGTACAACGGTGGACCCCGCTAAGGTTCTCACAGTTCAGGATTGGAAATCCCCCAAGAATGCGATAGAGGTGAGGAGCTTTTTGGGTTTGGCGGGATACTATAGAAAATTCATTAAGAATTTTGCATAGTTCTCAGCTCGGCTTACCCACTTAACGAAGAAGAACCTAGTTTTTGCTTGGGATGTAGATATCAAGGATGCATTCTTGATACTGAAGATGGCTCTTACAGCAGATCCGGCATTGACACTTCTTGATGGTACGAAGATGTTTACTATTTATACGGATGCTTGTGGCTCAGGCTTAGGTGTGGTGCTTATGCAGGAGTGTAGGGTTGTCTGCTAGGGGAGTAGGCAGTTAAGGGTACATGAGAAGAACTACACTACCCACGATTTGAAGCCAGCAACGATAGTGTTTGCACTTAATTCTTGAAGACACTATTTATTAGGTGAGAAGTTCGAGCTTTGTACAGATCATAAATCGCTCAAGTACTTATTCTCACAAAAAGATCTAAATTTACGACGACAACATTGGATGGAATTCCTTGCATTTTATGGCTTCGAGATAGCGTAGACCCCAAGAAAGGGGAATGTGGTAGCAGATGCATTGAGTAGGTAGAAAATGACTTTGAGTCCATTGTTTGTAGACTGGAAGAGTTTGAGGTTCATCTATAACACCCTGCATTCCTTAATGTCACCTGTATGAGGATCCCATTAAGAAATTATGGAGTATTGTCGGTATAAAGACATAAAACATCGCAAAGACTAAGATTTCACAAGACAAAATAGTAAATTTACAACGGAAGAAGAAACTTTCATTTTTAAATACAAAACCATTTTTGTTTCAATTAACCAAATAGTTACAAAGTGTCATATCTCAAAATCTCAGTCAAAACAATATTAGAGTAAAATAATATTATCCCATAAATAGTAAAAAGATACAACCTAACATTGGAAAGTAAAGAGGACGTGATCCAACTTTTACACAAATCCTTCACGACAAAATTAACAAAGAAATTTGAACTATACACTTTCTCCCTATAAGCTTGGGGGAAAGAAAAGAGAAAGGAAGAAAGGAAATGGATCAAACATAAAGTCTAGTGAGTTGCTATGATTATCAGCTCGACCGCTAAGTTAAGGAAAATAGATAAATAGTGGTTCTAGTGTCATAAAAGTTAAGTGTCTGTACATATATAAAGGTGAACAAAAACTGATATGAACTGATAAAAGGATTGACTATCTTTGTCCAAGAGACAATGATGATAATAATGATCATACTAAAATTGATTGGTTGTTTTGCACTTCTACAATTTCAGATAGAAACAAATAATTAGGATGAAATTTCCTAATACTACCCATCGATCAACTTCTTAAATAGAATGTAAAAATAACATGTTCCACCCATGGCATTTAGGGTTATTAGTCCTGAACTCATCAACCAAAAAGACACAGCTTTAATCATAGGCGTTACAGCGTCTTATCTTCCCTGTTCGGATCCATGCATGCTCATGACTCCGCCGGAACGTGTTTGTACCCACCTCTCATTTGAGCCTCTTACTATCCAGTTCAGTATAAGCGTGCCTTAGCTTTTACTTAGTGCGACTCCCCGTGATAACCAATGAATACTAATTGATACGGGTTCGAATAAAAAAATACCCTGACACAAGCCGCTCGAGACTTGGTCGATAAGTTAACTAGGATTTCTATGAGCCCCTTATCTCTTACCGGAATGGACTCCTTAGCTTATTAATCAGACAGGTTTAACTTAGCATGTTTAAGTTCATTAATAAGCCCAATGTACTCACTTGTTATATTTCTTGGATTGTAAGTAACGAAAGTAATTACAACCCTTTATCTATAGATTGTAATTAACAAAAGTTATCTACAACCTTTTATTTCTAGATTGTAATTAACGAAAGTAATCTACAACCCTTTACCTCTAGATTGTAATTAACGAAAGTAAACTACAACCTTTTATTTCTGAATTGTAATTAATAAAAGTTATCTACAACCCTTTACATCTAGATTATAATTAACGAAAGTAATCCACAACTTTCATTTTTGAATTGTAATCAACGGAAGTAATCTACAATCCTTTACCTCTAGATTGTAATTAACAAAAGTAATCTATAACATTTTATGTCTGAGTTGTAATTAACGAAAGTAATCTACAATTCTTTACCTCTAGATTATTGAAAGTAATCTACATCCTTTTACTTCTGAATTGTAATTAATGGAAGTAATCTACAACCATTTACCTCTAGATTGTAATTAACGAAAGTAATCTACAACCTTTTATTTCTGGATTGTAATTAGTGAAAGTAATCTACAACCCTTTACCTTTAGATTATAATTAACGAAAGTAATCTACAACCTTTTACTACCATGCCACTTAATGACATTAAGTCCAATCATTCACTGTTGACATGTTTTCCATATACAAGTTACTTAATGTTCAATTAAGTACAATTAATTCCAATTAACATGTTTCCAAATACAAGTTACTTAATGTCAAATTAAGTACGATTCATTCCAGTTAACATGTTTTGCGAATACAGGTTACTTAATGTCTAATTAAGTACTCATTTCAATTAACACGTTTTCCAAATTACTGTCAAATTAACATGTTTTCCAAATTACTTTCAAACTAACATGTTTTCCAAATTACTGTCAAATTAGCATGTCTTCCAAATTAATGTTAATTTAACATGTTTTCCAAATCACCGTCAAATTAACATGTTTTCCAAATTGCTGTCTAACTAACAGGTTTCCAAATTACTGTCAAATTAACATGTTTTCCAAAATATTATTTACTTAATGTATAATTAAGTATAGTTTATTCCAATTCACAAGTTTGCATATTCTTCCATTAGAATTTACCCTAATTTATAGTCCATAATTCTCAATATGCCAAAAAATTACCTTTTTAACATTCTTTTAGATTATTCTAATTTTTAC
This sequence comes from Allium sativum, assembly GCA_030737875.1. Classification (NCBI taxonomy): domain Eukaryota; kingdom Viridiplantae; phylum Streptophyta; class Magnoliopsida; order Asparagales; family Amaryllidaceae; genus Allium; species Allium sativum. Next base: position 808,169,606 of record CM060916.1, read on the forward strand.
GCAAATTAAAGGTAAAGGACTAGGCTCTAGTTGGCTTAGGCTAAGCGCAAAACAAAGAAAAAGGAGAAGTAGGTCTAGGCTCAGGAATAAACAGCCATTACAAGGCTGTAAATAAAAGCAATGATAGAGAAGTGGATAAAGAAGAAGATTTTATTTGTAAAAAAAAATAAAAACTGCAAAGGGATAAATAATAGACAGTGAAATGTAAAGATAAACTTATAAACATTGTAATTGTCAAACTTTCATATCCAATCTATTTTACTGTCTTAATCCTTTTTATTTAGATCTGAAATCATCGTAACAACTATTGTATCAGTTTTAACATTAACTTAGAAGAAATCTGATAATCACAATAATACTCACAAAAAACTGAGCAAATCCAATAGCCTTTTATAGATCCTCTCTATCTATGAATATCCCTCAGAAATATGTGTAGAACCAAGTCCCCCAATACTCCATTAAAAGTATATTTGAGAAGACGGTTATTTGATAGAGGTAGAGAAATGGAGTAGTGAAGATTATGTTAGGTTCTAGAGGCTATTTATAATAGAGTTAGGTGTCTAGCTTCATTGGATTTTATGTACGGATTCATTGTATTTTATGTTTATATTTTAGGCCACTAGATTTTAGGTTTTCAATCCAAACCATAGAAGACACATTAGCAGAAGAAAAATCTAGAAACAGACGTTATTGGCCAGGTACAGGCTCGTGCCTGGCTCATACTTGGTCGACCTACCATATATGTGGATCAACACAAGGGTCGACCCATATATGGGCTGGGTCGCCCATTTATCGTTGCTTTATTTTCTGTTTATTAATTTAATTTCAAACTTTGATTGTTCATAATTTCTCATTTCTTGTCTGATTTACACAAACTAAACTAAAAGTTTATCAGAATTAGAATTTCGCAACGGATGCAACGGTGAAATCCTTTTTGCTTAAATCTCGATGTTTTTCTAATTAATATTTATTTTCTCAATTTATTTCTTAATTAATTAATTCATCAATTAATTATTGCTTGTTAAAAATTCTGGTTGTTACATTCTCCTGAAATCTTTAAGGCTAGAAAAATGTTATGAATGTTATCAACCATTATTTGCACCCATTTATTCAACCATCAACCATTGGCATCAAATGTCCTTAGAATTTTTTAATGCTTTATCTGAACATATGAAAAGGTGTCGTGTATATATCCTTGCGCTAATGCAGAAATCAGACGGTCTACTAATTCAGTTGACCTCGTTAATGCAATTTATGTTTGTGCCATGCATCCAATATGTATGCAAAAGAATCCTAATGACACATATAAAATTCTATACAATAACCATTCACCAAAATTCAACATCCAAGTGATGATTTAACCACCTTTTTTCATCCATTTTTAAAATGCGCACACATCCATATGCAATATGTAAGTGTCTTAGTTCAGTCGATCCCTAATCTAGTGCCCAGTGTGTATGTATGCATCCACTGCATCCGCTAGCAAACACTTGCATAACATTTCTCAAACACGTGTTTCAACCATATCCTATCATCTATAAGCTCAAATTCTAACATTTACACTTCCCAAGATATACTAGGAGAAAGTCCCTAATCAAAGAAAGAAGTTACTGATAAAATATCAAAAAGGAAATGCATGTCAAAAGAATACGGGTAAGAAACTTGAATTCCTCAGTGTAGTTCTTTCATCTCACTCATCTTAGTTACTTCGAGGAGAAAATCTCAAGTGAACCAATCCAAAAGCTTACAATAATATTACAAGTAAAGTCACACTTTTCCTCCTTTCCGTCCTTGTATTTATAGTCTCTATTCTACCTATTTTGTTTTCCTTAATTTGTTCCACTTATATTGTCAAACCCCACAAAGATTTACCTACCGCCCCACTTTATATATATATATATAACTTTTCAAAACCTGAGTTGAAAAATCTTAATGAGGCAAATTTTCAGTTACAAAAAAAATCTTTTTGATATATATGTATGTATGTATGTATATAGTTGCTTTTATGAAATTCCCAAAATACAAATTTCACATCAAAATACGTTAGTCTTTCAAAATTCTTGTTTCTTAAAACTTCATGCATACGGGGTTTTGACTCAAAGCAGTTCCACATATTTCCATTAAACACTCCTTGTTACATTATTGTTTAGGAACACAATTATTCATTCTATATTCGCCTATCCATTAACCAAACTTATTTCTTACCACAATTCTGTTGTCATATAAAGGTTTACCTCTTTTGTCCAATTGACAAAATCCCGGTAAGCACTAAATCTCAAAACTGTGTCTTAACAAATGGTGAATTCGTATCCAATCTCGGGTTAAATTTCTTGAGTTTTACAAAATATCCCCATTGACGAACCCTTAAACTTCCAAAAAGCCAAAAAGATACGATAACCATTTCAAAAATTCTTTTACTTGCCTTTTTCCGAAAACCTTTTTCATTACAGCTGAAGTGCGGTTACTTCCTTAAAATACATGTGGAAGGCTCCAACATAAGAGCCACACCATTCTTTTCAAAAGATAGGGTTTAGGGAGTAAAATTTCTAATCCAACTATAAAACTCAATTCTCACTTACAACCCCAAAACCACGTGCTTTACCCAAAACGCTACAACTTTAGCTTCATCACAAATACAGATCCGAAAAATCAATCTCTCTCTCCTAGAGATAATCCTTCAATCACTTATTATATTTAGAATATATAACACAAAGAGAACTGAATCGATACTGCCTAAAGATGCACTAAGGAAATTAGAAATATCAACGGGGCTAACCCTTTGGGTCGCAAGAAGTCCTAAAATTAGTTCATCGCATGACTTAGCCCAACCATCTCTATCTTGCAGTCAAAATATCCCCCAATTGGCTAACTAATCCATCTTTCAATTTTTCTTACTTCAAAAACCTCAGAATATAAACACCTCAATTGAATTCTACAACTAGTGCAAAATCAGCGATAACCAATCATATGGTTGTTCTATCTAGACCCAAAACTAGTCCATACCCGGAAATGCCCCAAACATCAAGATTTTAGTTTCAACCCTGACTTATCACATGTAAACAGAAATCAAGTTGTAACACCCCGCCTCCGCTAGGGTCACTCGCAAAGGAATGCACTAGCTTTAGAGGGGCATTATTGGTAAACATGCACAGAAATATCACAAGACAGAACATATAAAATAGCGGAAGTAAAATCAAACTTTCATAACATGAATAAATAAGGTCTAAAGCCTTTTACATCAGAGTACATCAAAACCTGTCTTGCAATAGTAAAGAAGCATAAAGACATTTTCATAAATTATTCCCCAAGTAAAAACAGTAAAGTAGCCATTAGCCAAGAAAAGTCCAAGCCATCCGTGATGACCTTCAAGCAGAAGAAGTCCGAACTAAACAAAAGTATTTCCTCCCTGTAACCTGAGGGGGAAATGGAAGAAAAGAGGCGAAACAAAACGGGTCAGTCAAAAAGACTGAGTAAGCCCTATCTACTATTAGCATAAAAACTAGTAAAGTTAACTGACATGAGAAACTAAGATGAACATAAGCATGATAACAAGATAGATAAGCTAAATCAAAATAACAGGATGAACTACTGAACTCAGATAAACTAAGGTGTCATGATAAATTACGATGTCAAGATAAAACAAGGTATCACATCGTCAGGTTTCTATCAAGTATAATATCCCCAAGATATCTGTCACGTATAACGCCCCGTGATATCTATCCTGTATTTTAGCTCTGCACCTACCGTACTAGTATCCCCACCGTGTCATGTGTTAACCAAGAATGACCCTCACTCAAAAGTCGTGTAATGGTCCATGTCAACCTAATATATCGCATATATAGGTTACTCAACTTGTATGTTTTATTCCATGTAAATGTTCAGTCCCTTGCCGTAGACCATACGGGCTTTCCCATGAGATTCTATATTACTTTAACATAGTTCCATGATCCTTAAGATCGGTTTGGACTGTTACCCTAAACCTAGCTAGGGTCTTCCAACATGAATTATTGTTTGTACAACTAGGACTTATGCTACCTAGGGCTGCTAGGGATTATGCTTACCTATTGCACGTTTTCGTATCTCGGTTTGGGTTCAACCACCTAGGGCCACTAGGGATTACGCTAACCGCCAACCGCGCCCTTTTTCCCACGCATTCATCGTGAATCGCTTTTCCATGACTGTATGCACATGTATCACATCGTGCCATCCGAGTCCTGTCACAGGGCAAATCAAGAAATACAGGACTCGGTCGGGAGCTTTCGATTTATCTGCCGATGCAGATGCTAAGGTCTGTTTTTCTTATACGTGGCTATGGTCCCACGAGACCACTCCCTCAACTAGTGAAAGACAAGACAGGATAAATCCTGTATGAGAACACAACACTGGCCAACCCACATCCAAGCCTTACCGCAACCATAATTAGATAGCAATTATGGTCTTTTGGGTGTTCTCTACCTTTCCGTACGTACACGCTTGACCAAAGATGGTAGGTAGCCTGACGAAATGCTATCTAGGGTACGACCGTGTATCGTCGACTATCCCCTATCCATCCCCGTCTTTAGGTCGCTCGTATAGCAACCAAGGCATACTCTTGGTTCTTCTAACGCAGACCTTAACCTCTCATGAGCCTAGTATAATCACCTGGCAGCTCATAGAGGGATACCAAGAATATCCTCACGTTCCCCGAAGCCGCTGCTTCGTTACCCAGTTCGCTGGAGCCTTTATCTAAATCAGATACTTGCTCCTACTCGTATACTTAAACGATGACCTACCGTATCAGGTTACTCATCTATCTATGAACTGGTCTAAATTTCCTTGACTAAGAATCATTACTTAGTTATTCTTCAACTACGGTTTACCACTTAGCATTGTTCCCGTTATCCTTGTTAACTACGGTTATCCACCTAATCCTCAGAACTAGGGTTTACATAATGGATTAAGTGTCACTTAAGTTCATGACTTAACCCGTCTACAAATCCTGTCAAAATTGGCTAAGTATCCAAGTTCAAGGCTTAACCCTACAAACCATGCTCAAGTTGGTTAAGTATATTAAGCAATTCACGACTTAACCTCGTCCAATTATCATTCTAGATTGGTTAAGTATATATTAACTTGACCCTATCAATTTACTTAGTCAAATCGGTCAAGTGTATTCAAGCGATTCGTGACTTAGCCTTATCATGTTTTCACGTTATATTGGTTAAGTATTGGTTAACTTAACCACAATAAATTAACGAGTTAGATTGGATAAGTATAGGTCACTTAACCACATCAATTCATCATGTTTAGATTAGTTAAGTGTTTAACTTAACCCCATTAAACTACCAAGTGGGATTAATTAAGTCTAGGCTAACTTAACTTCATCCGATTTCCATGTTTAGACTAGTTGAGTCTAATCTTAACCCCATTCGTTAACCGTATTTTTCGGTTAAGCGTCATTAAGAAAACTTACTTAACCTTACCGAGTTATCGCGTTGGATTGATTAAGTGTTGGTTAACTTAACCCCATCCACTAGTCATATAAAAATGGTTAAGTGTCATTAGGCAAATCAAGTTACTTAACCTACCCAACCTTGTCATGTTTTGTTAAGTATCATTAGCCTAATCAAATTACTTAACCCATTTGTCCATGTCATATTTGGTTAAGAGTCATTAATCAAATTAACTTAACCCTATCATGTGGCATTAATTACTTAATGCACCTTCACCTCTCACATTAGACTTTGTTGTGGTTACTAGTTAAGCCGGTCGGTTCTGGGTAGCTTTACACCACAACTTGGTCTAACCTCGGGTTCAAGCACAACATGACCAATTTCTCACATTGGGTCCTATTGTTTGCAACTACTAGTTAGGCCGGTCGAATCCGGATAGTTTTACGTTGCAAACTCAACCCAACCTCGAGTTGGCCACACTTATATTATCTAAGTGTCATGTCCATCATGTTTCCCAAAACATGTTACAAGTTTTCAAGCATTTGGGTAGACCTAACTTAATAGGTAAATTCCCAAAGGGTAGACCTAACTTAATAGGTAAATTCCCAAGCTTATGTTTTTATGCATACTTACATGTCAACTTCCATGTTATATTTCAAGTCATGTTTTCAAGTTGTAATTTCATGTCATTAGAAATTACCCATAACATAACCCAACGCTTTTAAACTCGCATATACGTTCGCGACAACGTAATGGATTAAAAGAAGAGACTTGGCAAAGGCATGACAAAAATGGATATTAAGCCACAAGTTAATCATGGTGGCAAATGAGGCACAAATGTGTTCATTAACTTGCATGTTACATTCTTAAGCCTCAAAACATGCATAAACCCAAACTTGGCACATAAGCGAATCATGGTGAAAAAAGATATGGAATGATGACTAGTAACTCGCATATATCATCATATAAGGGTTATGACTTCATATGCAAGTTGACATAAAGGTTATGAGGGTTCTCATGTTGCCTAATGCAACATTTCAACATAAAGGTTGTAGCTTTTAGCTCACAAGATCAAGATAATGACTTCATAAACTTGCATGACATGATAGCATGTATCATACTCAATGATCAAACCCAAACTTGCAACATGAACATTTAACTTCATAGTTAATATCTAAGAGTAGGGAAAGGACTTACATTGCTATGAAGGCACAAAAGATATGACAAAGCCCTTATGCAATCAAATAGACCCAAAATGCAAGCTCTAACATAAAAACCCTTGAGCCAAAATGATCAAAACCCTTGCTTTATGATGCAAAGATAGAAACTTGACTTGAATGCAAGCTAATGACACTCATACAAGCTTGAAAACACTTGTATGCATGGAAAATCTCTCATAGAAACCATTTAGAAATTTTATGAAGAGAGTGGAGGCCATGAGAGGTAAAATTTTGCCATAGTTTAGTTGCATGAATGAATAATGAGGATTTAGGATAGGTTAGGGTCTTATTTATAGATTAGGCAAGTGTTTTAGGCCATAGGATTAAACCTAGATTCAATCCAAGCCATCAAAGCATGTCTTGGGGAAGAAGTCAAGTGTAGGAACCATCTAGGGCCTTTAGATTAAAGATGAACCATGAGAACCATCCAAATGCAAAATCTGCATTTGAGCGAATCGGCCCACGGGTTGACAGCCAAACACCCTGGATTAACCCCTAGTCGACCCAGCAAGCTCGGGTCGACCTCAAAAATCGGCCGGTTCGGTTATTCCCCTCTCCCAATTCGCTGTTTTGAACATTTTTGCATATTTATTTATTTATTTTTCAATTATATATATATATATATATATCAATATATATATATTTCTCTGCGCAACCCATTTCACTTAATTAAGTATACTTTAATTTGGGAATTTTTCGTGAAACTTCGCGAGGCCATATCTTGGTCATACGGACTCCGATTTTCGAAAACTCGGACTCTATTTCGCGTATTTTTCCGAGACGAACGCAATGGCATAGCCCGTTTCCCTTGATTCAGATTTTACAGTTTAATTCTGCCTCCATTTATGTTATAACAGGTTATTGAAAATACGGGTTGTTACACAAGTCGACCCCTACGGGGTTCAAAAACTACTATTGGGCATAAGTGCAAAATAGTCAACAGGTGTTATCATCGCACCCTCGGGGATTTACTATATCTGTAAAGGTTCGCTTCGTTAAACCTATAATATAGATGCTCCATATTACTTAACTTATCATGGCTTTGGTCCCATGCAGCCAATACATCAAAGGAAATGGAATAAAATATTCCGAAGTCGAATAGGAAAACTAGAAAGAACTAAAGATAGATGACAATCTTTCTTTCACCAACACTTGCCTTCTCCTTGACCATTTTTTATTAACACCTTTTCTCATAATCCTTTCATTAATAAACTCATGTTGATCTTTCCCTTGTCATCCTTAAATTTACCTTTTAGGAAGTTCTGCTTATCCCTAATTGATTGGTTGCCGAAAATGCAAAAAAAAAAAAAAAATCCATAGCATAAGACAATCTGGTTTCTAGAATTGCCAGATTTTTTTTAATTATCTTTAAGTTAATGCGCAATATGATAAAATCCCATATTCTGCACTAGTCCACTCATTCTCGCAATGACATTTTTTATGTTAATTTAAACCCAAACTAAGGAAGTACATCCCTTTTTGTTAACCAATCAACATAGGTTATTCTTAACTTCTAAATTATTATCCTTTTATCACTAAACTAATAAGATTGTCTCATCCATGATTAATCCTTTTAATATTTGTCAAGCAGCAAGTTCCTTTCTAACCTCGACCTTTCCCAACTACTAAGCTAAATGGGTTTGTCCATTAATTAGTTTTTCAACCAACAAAGGAAAGCTTAGTTAGTTGCCTTATAACTCAACTAAAAACATAAAGAATTAGAAAGAGTCAAAGGAAGGTTGTAACTGACCATAGGAGATATTTTATTTTCAAAAGTAACTTTTAGTTTTTGAAAAATGCGGTTTCTTTTGAAAATATTTTCTTTTAAAACAAAACTTTAGTGATCTTGGTAACCTTAGGCTCTGATACCAAATGCAACACCCCACATTCTTTAATGTCACCCATATGAGGATTCCATTAAGAAATTATGGAGTATTGTAAGTATAAAGACATAAAACATCACAGAGACTAAGATTTCACAAAACATAAAATAGTAAATTTATAGCGGAAGAAGAAACTTTCATTTTTAAATACAAAACCATTTTGTTTCAATTAACCAAATAGTTACAGTGTCATGTCTCAAAATCTCAGTCAAAACAATATAAGACTAAAATAGTATTTTCCCCAAATAATCGAAAAGATACAGCCTAACCTTGGAAAGTGAATGGGACGTGATCCAACTTTGGTAGAAATCCTTCACGACAAAATCAGCAAAGAAATCTGAACTATACACTTTCTCCCTGTAAGTCTGGGGGAAAGAAAAGAGAAAGGAAGAAAGGAAATGGGTCAGACATAATGTTTGGTAAGCTACTATGATTACCATCTCGACTACTAAGTTAAGGAAAATGGATAGATAGTGATTCTAGTGTCATAAAAGGTAAGTATATGTACATATCTAAAGGTGAACAAAAACTGATATGAACTAATAAAAGGATTGACAATTCTTATCAAGAGACACTGATGATAATAATGATCATACTAAAACTGATTAACTATTTTGTACTTCTACAGTTTTAGACAGAAACAAATAATTAGGAAGGAATTTTCTAATACTACCATCGATCGGCTTCTTAAAAAGTATGTGAACAACTTGTGCCAACTATGGCATTCGGGGTTATTAGCCCCGAACCCGTCAACTAAAAAGACACAACCTTAATCACAGGCGTTATGGCGTCTTATCTTCCCTGTTCGGATCCATGCATGCTTATGACTCCGTCGGAACGTGCCCGTACCCACCCTTTGTTCGAACCTCTTACTATCTAGTTCAGTATAAGTGTGTCTTAGCCTCTACCTAATGTGATTGACACAAAAATGTGTTTATTTTATGCTCTTATATCTTATCTTTTGTATATAAATAAATATTACTTGGGTATTGTTTTGTTACTTTTACAGATATTCCAAACCCAGCCCGCATGCAACCAGAAAAGTAGAGAAATAGAGATGAAATTGATATATATTTACATTTTGAAGAATTGTAGATGAAGATCTCACATCTAGTTGCTGTTGGACAAGAAAATGATTGATAAAAAGGTTTTGCACATCACAAATCAATGAAGAAGTGTCAAGGAAGCAAGAGGAAAAGAGAAAAGGCCCAAATTTGCTTTATTTATCTAAGGCCCATTTATGTTTCTCATTGTAAACTAATTAGTGATGTAATGACCAGGCCCATTTATCATTAGGGTTAGGGTTAGGGTTTGGCTATCTACCCTATATATACCCTTGTAATATCATTGTAGCCACCATCCTATCATTTATCTCATTCTATTCTCTTCTTCATTAATAAAAATTCATTTTTCTTTTATGCAATTTTCTATTTCTTAGCACTTAGTGTTGTCTATGCGATTAGATTCGGTAGAACACTATTTGTATTTTGCATTTCTTTTCATTAGTGATTAACCGTCTGATTAGATTCAGCGGTAATCCTAATTTTTATTTTCTGTTCGTTTAATTATGTTCTGCAATTTTATTTCCATTGTTCTATTTTATCTTTAATCGTTGAATTTATTACAGATCTGATTAGATTCGAATCTGCAGTAAATTTAATTGCATCTTTTAATTGTAGTTTCACTTTCTATTTTGTTTTGCAAAATCAACCTCCAGCTTCGTCTAACTCGCCCAAGAGATTAGATAAATAATTTGATTTAATTCACCTCCCTGTGTTCGACCTGTATGCTACACACCTGTATGCTTGCAGAATTTAATTTAAATGTCGCGCTTTTCTAATTCATAGACTAGCGTCGATCAAGTTTTTGGCGCCGTTGCCGGGGAGGCAAACATTAAATTTTATTATTTATTTAATTTCTGATTCATGTTAGTTTTTATTTTTTATTTTTTTTTGTTGCTTTTTTTTTGTATATATAGAAAAAAAGTTCTAGTTTGGTTGATTGAGTATTAAAATATTGATACTACAATCTTCTAATAAGGGAAAAAAAATCTTGCCTTTTTGTTTTTATTATTTCTTTCCTCATTTTGATTCCTTTTCCTTTTTGTTTTCCCTTCTCCCATTTATTACTTTCCTTTTTTTATATACATCCATTTTCTTCTTCTTACAACTTTCAAAGCAAATAAAAAAAAACTTACCAAATTTCCTTAATTTTATCTTCTTCTTTCTCATTTATTTCTTCCCCCTTTCAATTTTTTCCTTTTATATTTCTTTTTCCTTTCCTACTTTCAAAGCAATAAAAAAAAAAAAAAAAAAAAAAACTCATCATTTAATTTCTCAAACTCTTTCCCCTTTTTCAATTTCATTCCCAGTTTCTACAACCTCTCTTTCAATAGCTTTCATATAAAAAAAAAAAAATTGAAAACTTTCCTTTCTTTCTTCCTTGTAGTTAATTCTCTGCTTTGTCATTTGATTACTACCCTCTTTTGCTATTTCTTTATTTCTTTCCATTCTTTTTCTTTTTGCAATTACAACAGCAATCTCTTCTCATCTTCTTGCCATTCCGTACATCTTCTTCTCTTCCACCAAGACCAAAACCATCTTCACGCATACCCATAAAAATCCATATATCTTGCACCAACGAAAACTAATACAGCAAGTCATAACCTCCCCAAAACCATCCTTTCTCACAACCACCAACATCAGCACGTCACCCTCGTCCATCACAAATACCCCACGCACAACTTCTGCGCACCATCACCGCCATCAAATCCGATCACAACGCACTACTCAGCAGTTCCACTGCGTTTACCAGCCTCTATCCACTAAAACCGCTCCACAATACCACCAATACCCACTCCAAATCCGATTCTCCGATCACGACATCATCCTCCAACCTCACGTTCGAATTCCAACACCACCTCCATCACGCAACAGATCCAAGAAACCCATAAATCGCCAATTCGAAACCAAGCCAAAAATCCCAAGTCAACAACGAAAAAGCAAATCGAAGGGGCCTTGAGTTTCATATTGAAAATTTTCCTTTTTTTTGGATCTCGAATAGCTTAGTTGTGGAGATTGATTGTGGGTGGAGTCTATTAGGGGAGTTGCATCCTGTTTTCCAAGAAAAGGAGGAGGCGCGTCTCAGTGAGATCTCCCGTGAATTTTTTTTGGGGCACTGCAATTTTTTTTGGTGAACATTGAAGTTTGTGCATGGTGTTTAACAATTGAGTAGGCAATTGATTTGTTTTCATTTTCTTTTTGATGTGGTCTCTTCGTGAAAGGTAAATTATACTACACACATTTAAAAAAAAAAAAAAAATTGGGACTGCCATTTTTGGTTTCTGAGAGATTTTGGGAGCGCATATCCTGTATTTTGTTTTTGGCCTGTTCGACTGTGCCAAAACAAATAGCAAAAAAAAAAAAAAATTGTGGTTTGAGGAGCATAATTAAGGCGAGAATTGGATTGTGTTGCCTATTTTTGGGTGCGTGCGTTTTGATTGAGAATTGACTTTCCAGGAGCAATTCTATATTTAGTGCGTTAGTGCTTGTTCCCTACTTTTTTATTTTTTTTATTTCTTTTGTTAGGCTTAGCTTTTATTTTAAATTTAGTTTATTTATTTTGTTTGGTTTTATTTTTATTTTTATTCTAGGTTTTTATCAGTTTGTAGTTTTCTTTTGATTTTACTTCTTTTCTTTTTCTTAAAAAAAAAAAAGGAGTACGTTTTTTTTTAGGCTTAATCGAGTAGGTTCGCTTGTTTGTATTTTTTTTTCTTTTTTTCCTTTGTTAGTTTTTTTTTCTTTTTCTTTTTAGGTTTTCTCCCTTTCAATTGTTTATATTTTTATTTTGTTTTATTTGCGTCTCTTTATTTAAAAAAAGAAGAGGAAACCTCATTCAAATCAAAGGCAAAAAGCAAAGAATTCGAGCAAAAAAACAAGAAAACTCGGAAGCCAAGCAAATTTGCAAATCGCCAACGCTACTCAATTGCACTGGACGGACTGCCATACCCCGTTGTAAAATTCTCTTAACTCTACAGGTGCTCTGCTGCAAAATAAAAATATAGAAATTGTTGTAAAAATCTTCTACAGGGGCAGCGGCTTGAATGTAAAAAAAATTAATTCTGCAATTTATATTTTTGTGACTGCTCTGTGACTGAAATTTCTGAATTAGTTGGGTACGGACTGATATTTTCATAACTGTCATCATTCTCATCGTTTCTCAACAATAAAATCCGATTAGATATTTCAAAATAATATAATTGAAAAGTGGTGCTTTGTGAAGTTGACTGTCTCGTATAATTGGATCGCGGATATATATTAGTTCAATTTATTGGACTATTAGCAAAAGAGGTTGCATACTACCCGTAAAACATTGGTCGTATCCCTTAGTATTTATACTATACGTGAACGGCCATAAGACCCTCTTCCCCCTTCTAATTGAGTCAGTTAATTAATAGAGCACTACTCAGTATTTTATACTATTTTGAAGTGAGAATATTTTCTGTCTTGCATTGACTTTATTCAAATGTCTGATTCAAAAAAATCCTTGAGAGAAACGTGGGATAATAATCGGAGTAGACGTCCTCTTGAAGAGTATGAATATGAATTACAACTCATGAGGCAAAATTTTCCAAAATTTCATGAGCTCAATGCCAACAGTTTTCAAAAATTTCCAACTGACCAACAATTTCAAAATCATGATAATAATCGAAATGACGATTTCAATTCAAATTTCAACAATTTCGATTATGGGCCACATCCACATGAAAATAGTTTTGAATCCCAATATAACTTTGATCCACATCAATATGGGGTTGTAAACCAAAATTTTCAAAATTATAGCCCATATCAACATCTTGAAAATGACCAAAATTGCAATTTTCACTCGAATTTTAACAGTTTTGGTTATGAACAAAATTTCTATGATCAAAATAATTTCCAATATCATTGTTAGTTTCCTGAAAATTCAATCAACTACCACATTGGAAATAATATTGATTGTGAAATTAATGTGGACTATAATTTTGAGAATCAAGAAATCCAAAACGAGAGCTCTCAAATCAACGATCGTCTTAACATTCTTAGAGAGAGGGAAGAAAGACTAAATAAAAAGGCCGATGAACTTCTTTGTTTATTGACATCTTTGAAAGAACAACAAGAGCAACAAAATCAAATTCAAACAAGCGATGAATCAGAAAATAATCAATTCTTTACTGATGGTGAAAATTTTCAAATAACGACTTTTGAAATTGAGAATAATCATCTTGATGAAGTTTTTCAAAATTCAACAAATGATTTGGACTTCAGCTATTTTCAGAAAAAAGATTTAAGCTTGGATTTTGATCTTCCTCTTTCAGACTGTGAGAAACTTGAAATTCTAGAAATTGAACAAAATAAAAATGTTGACTTTTTCAACTCAAAATTGGAAAAGGATTTTAACGAACATGAATTCCTTGGTTTGTATGAGGATGAGTTGGCAAATGAGGATGAAATAGAATCAAGCCACCAATCTGAATTTGAAAATTTTGATTTTGAGGTTTTTAACGAACTTGAAATGGTCAGTGTCGAAAATACCTTGTCAATTAATGATGAGAAAGGTGATCACATACTCTTGAACAACACTCAGAATTCAAATTTCACTGAATTTATATACGATCACAAATTTTTGAAAAATTACACTGACAAATTTGTTGAACACATGAACTATCTTTGGAATGCTGGCTTGGTTGAAAAACTTCATGTTAGGACGACCCTGGATATTTATCTCCTGGACTATAAATCTAGGTTTAAAGATGATATGGTTTTCAAGAACTCTTGCTTGTTAGAAAATATGCCTAGGCACAGTGGGAATGAGACTCATAGGGCAAGAACCAAGTGTGGGGGAAAAAGTTGGTGGCAATCCTTGCGTCGCATGCATCGCAAACACATTTATCATTGTACATATGATCCTTTCTTACATATAGTTAAATTGCATTTCGTTTTACAAATCATTTTACATTTAATCCATCTTTGGGTTCTATCTTTCACATTTAGGAAACGTGTTTACAGTGTGGATACTGTTTAGTTCTAGTGTGGGGGGGAGTCTGCATTTCACTCATTTTCGGTTTTTTTTTTCGTTTTTTTTCTTTCTTTTCATTTCCATCCATTTAAATAGGACCATCATGCATTTTAGACTGCAGTAACATGCCATTTTTTTTTTGAAATACGACTCATTTTCAATTGATACAACAAAATAAGTTTACAATTTTTAGCCAGTTGATAGTATTTTTCTCTCTCAGCTAAATTCGAATTTGAAATATAATGAAAAGTTTAATTTTGAGGGATAATAGTGTAACCGGTACATAGGGAGATTCTTAGGTGATGGCCATGAAATCTATTCTATATTGTAGACTTTGTTTAAATAAGTGGAGGACTTAAAATACTTATATTGGCTTTTCGAATCTTTAAAACTAAGTTGTGTTAAGTTGAATTTGCGTAACTCTCTTTTGTGCTTATAATTTCAATAATAATAATAGTAATCCAAGGGTATCCAATATTGCTTGTATATCAAGCGTTGGTGTGCAAACCCGCCAAGCTCTATCCGACACGTTGTTGACAAAGTCAGCGTTGGAATATCTTGGTCTCATTTTATGAGATTGGACACCTAAGGGTTACCGACACGTTGTTGACAAAGTCAAAGTCGGCCTGCACAATCCGCCAAGCTCTTTACCCACTCTCCGTTAGTCCGCGAGGCAGTGCATGGGTGGTAAACCTTGGTCTTCTAAGTTAGGTGTATGTACTTAATCATAAATCTTAAAATTTTATAGAATAAAGAATAAGCGATGATGCCCAAATACTTCTTTACCTTATTGATTTGACTAGTCATACATAAGAAAATTAGAATACCACTTTACAAACTGTGCCAAGCAAACTAAGAATCTATTTCATGGCTGCACTATGTTATCGACCGAACTAACTGGCCAAACTGGAATTTAACATTTGAAAACTTGATTTATATTGAAAATTTGTGACAAGTTGAGGTATCTAAAATAAAATCAACTGATCAGAAATTGTTAACTTAATTTGTTGTACCACCTTCCTGAAATAAGTCGTGTTTTCATTTTTCGTTTTTATTTGCATATGTCCATTGCATTCATGTAGTTTCATTAGAATCATAGCATATTGCATTTGGATTTTGTGGGTAGTATCCGCTGAAAACCCTCACGAGACACCACTCGTCCTACTAGGGACACCTAGAGGTTTAATGGCTTGTTGCATATGCTCAATGCAATCGTGTTTCCTACGAAAGTGCGACCTATCTAGTTAGTTTTTCATTTTCTTTTTACTCGAGGACAAGTAAAAGATAAGTGTGGGGGTATTTGATTGACACAAAAATGTGTTTATTTTATGCTCTTATATCTTATCTTTTGTATATAAATAAATATTACTTGGGTATTGTTTTGTTACTTTTACAGATATTCCAAACCCAGCCCGCATGCAACCAAAAAAGTAGAGAAATAGAGATGAAATTGATATATATTTACATTTTGAAGAATTGTAGATGAAGATCTCACATCTAGTTGCTGTTGGACAAGAAAATGATTGATAAAAAGGTTTTGCACATCACAAATCAATGAAGAAGTGTCAAGGAAGCAAGAGGAAAAGAGAAAAGGCCCAAATTTGCTTTATTTATCTAAGGCCCATTTATGTTTCTCATTGTAAACTAATTAGTGATGTAATGACCAGGCCCATTTATCATTAGGGTTAGGGTTAGGGTTTGGCTATCTACCCTATATATACCCTTGTAATATCATTGTAGCCACCATCCTATCATATATCTCATTCTATTCTATTCTTCATTAATAAAAATTCATTTTTCTTTTATGCAATTTTCTATTTCTTAGCACTTAGTGTTGTCTATGCGATTAGATTCGGAAGAACACTATTTGTATTTTGCATTTCTTTTCATTAGTGATTAACCATCTGATTAGATTCAGCGGTAATCCTAATTTTTATTTTCTGTTCGTTTAATTATGTTCTGCAATTTTATTTCCATTGTTCTATTTTATCTTTAATCGTTGAATTTATTACAGATCTGATTAGATTCGAATCTGCAGTAAATTTAATTGCATCTTTTAATTGTAGTTTCACTTTCTATTTTGTTTTGCAAAATCAACCTCCAGCTTCGTCTAACTCGCCCAAGAGATTAGATAAATAATTTGATTTAATTCACCTCCCTGTGTTCGAGCTGTATGCTACACACCTGTATGCTTGCAGAATTTAATTTAAATGTCGCGCTTTTCTAATTCATAGACTAGCGTCGATCATAATGCGAGGTTGTAAAGACCGCCATAACTCCTACGCTTAATCAAGAGGAATAATGCATTAAAAGACGTACCAGGCAGATATGGACGATATTCAGGGTAGGATAACACACCCAGAAGCTGTCGTATAACTCACAGCACAAGGATAATATTTAATTGAACATATACAGCAGGAAATAATAGTGAAGCACAATTGAGCAGAATCTTAAACTTTTCATATCATCATGAATTATCCATACAACACTGGAATACCATAAGAGTCTATACAAAATGCCTCACTATAAATCACTCGGAGAATACATCAAACGGCGGAAAACAACAAAATATGTATAGTAGAAAACTAATACGTTAGCCTCCTGCTCGTCATCGATCTGCAGCGTCGTCCACTAAGATTTACTACCTGTGACCTGCTATTTTCCCATCCACAATAGGATGAACAACCCAAGGTAATAAGAGGAAACATAAAACCTTGAGTCAGAAAACAATCTTAATGAGCGATAAAACAACTATCTGGCATCATCAATAAAGTATATGAGAATAGGCAGATTAATCATCTAATCTACCGACATCAACAGAGAAGAAACCCAAAACCAACCCCTCCACTTCTGATAGTGATAGCCTTTACAACAACCATAAAAGGAAAACATACAGACATAGCAATTAATTATCCTGCATAGACCATCCTAATTGAAATCAACACCCCCCAAGCACAAGCCCTGAAGGCTAAAACAAACATCAGATAAGCACCCAAAGAAGCCTCCTTCGATGTCGAACAATCTACGCTAGATGATATAAGCAGAACAATTAACATCCATGACTCTGGCTATCACTGCCAATCCTGCTTTGAAAACATCGTTAATCGTATGACTGGACACAACACGCCATTTGTCAAGGGATAATGGTAACCCTGGTTCTAGCAAAAACTCCATACGCCTTTCATCGATACGTATCTAGGTCTTTCATCGATACGTAGGGTACTCGACTAATCATCTAGTCTTTTAGGCGCCCCTATTATACCCTTCCTTTGGGCCCGCTAGAACCTACGACAACGACAATTCCTCAGCCTTCAATATCTCTAGTCGTCGTCATCGGAGACCATTCATAAGCTCAAATTATCTTGAGCAACCATTATCCACGAGCTCAAATCATCTTCAATTGTCTCCACATTCGTTGCATTACATCAATCAACGAACACTTTACTTTACATCAAACATTCCACCTGGAATTCCCATCGACGCTATGCCCATCGTTAAAAATATACTTCATTTTGTCATTATTATATGGACCGCACCTTCCTGGATGACAGCCGATCCATTGCAAACCGATCCATCACCAACTCTTATCACATCTTGGTCGACCCAATAAAGCCATGCGATTAATGATCCACTCAAGCCACATAATCCAATTCTGGTTGACCTATCAATCAACGAACGACCCAACAACCAAGTCCATGCGAACCATGTTTTGAGCGATCCATCATTTGAGCGACCCAACTACCCATCATTTGAGCGACCCAACGACCCATCACCCAACGACTCATCATTTGAGTGACCACACGTTTTCCGGGCGATCCATCTAATTTAGCTGTGATTCATCCATTTCTTGCGCAGTAATCCAGGCGATCCATCAACATTGACCCTGATCCATCAATAGTGAGATCCATACCCAGATCCACCCTTTTGGAGAACGATCCATTGATCCATGTTTCAAACGACAAACATACATGCACACAACTCATCCAAAATCGGTCAATTTCAACAAACAATCATCAATGAACATTAACACAATAATAAATCATCATACAATCACACAAATTTCACCAAATCATGATAAAACAATAAATGATCAAATAAATGAATCTAAACTTGCATAAACACATGAATTAACATATGGATTTACCGATTTAAGTTGCTAAATTAGATCATATGGTGATTCGAATGGAAACATACTTACCATGATGTAGATCTAGGTAAAACAACTTGAAATGATGAAAATAACATCAAACAACACATATACTCAATTGAATCTGTGTGAGAGATGCTTATCACTCACCAAATCTACAAATTAGCTTAAAACGATGATCTACAAATCCGGACAGCGAAGAACGATCCCCAAATCTTTAATTTGATGCGATCTACTCTCTCTTGATGTTGATCTAACATACCTTGATGTAGATCTTCAATCTTCTAATGTAGATACAAGATTTTAATGGATGAGAGATGTATTTGATTGAGCAAGAAGGATCATGAGCTCAACCAAATGAGAAATGAAGAAATTAAACCATTCTTTTTGCCTCTACCCCTCTCTTTATAGTCATCCCACCAGCCCACTATTTGGCGACACCAAATCAGCCCACTGAGGACTAGTTAGTCTGTCTAGAAATTGTGTAGCACTAAAACAACAATTCCACCCAAACCGCTGAACCAAATCTTTAATGTGACTACTCTACAGAATTAGCAACACCATTTCATTTCCAATGAAATCGAGCACCTGATTCGATCTCAATCAAAAGTTATACCCTGTACAAAACTGATAGGGGCAAAATGATCACAAATAAAATTGATAAAAAATATGGACATGCCTCACATCCCCGTAACTAACATATCAAAATATGAGAATGATCCTATCCTCAGGGAATTAAATAAAAATATTTTACGATCCTCCGATAAGTAAAATGCGAGTCGTTACATTCTCCCACCTTAGGAATTTTGTTCCGAAATTCCATACAAGCACAAGAAACCAAAACCATTATGTATGCCAACCATCCAGAAACAACTAATTTATCATCCAAACTAGCATCCATCAAACCATGCATATATAGCTTTAACCTAGCAAACGGAATTCGAATGATAATAGTACAAGCTAAAATGGTGTAAGGTGACACGACATTAATGGGCCATACCAACTAAGAGTTCTTAATGGATCGTCTCATACTCTCTTCTGTTTCCCACTTACAATCGTCACCATCCCCACTCCATTGTACCTTGACTAGCTTAACTGTCTACCTCCTAAACTGTTTCATGTCATTCCCCACAACGCGAAGCGGCATACGAGGTCTCGCAATTACGGTCTCGACTTGTAGGCCTTCGTACTGTTCCGGAGATATCACCATATTTGAATCATGCACACACTTCCGTAGAAACGACACAAGGAAAACATGTGCACATTCGACAGCTTTTCGGGTTAATCCCACTACACTATATCATCCAGTTTGGCACACCAGGATGCGGGCGTAAAATTGGGCTATAAGCCGTATCAAATTTGACAGTGCTCAAATCCGTATCAAACTAAGTTTTGCGATCCGCACCACCCCAAACACCCTTAATCTGACCGTTCGTTAACGAAGTCCCGGATTAGTTCATTTGATGCGGCTTTGGACCGTATGAAATTCGTATCAAATCCCCCCCTCCCGTACCTGTACATAGGCACGATCAAGTTTTGCCTTATCAAAACTTTCAGCCGAATAATCCCTCCTTTTATTTTGCAATGGCGACCACCGAATACCCAAATTAGAGTTTTGGTACTCGACCGACTTCCTTTGTCAATAATCAATCCACCGCATTCCATGAGTTATCATCATCTCGCGATGCCTTCAGCTGACCGGCGAAGCCTCAGTCCACCGTTGTCCATCCTTCTCGTCTCCTCTGGAGGTGAGTACTGGATCACCGTTAAATTTAAATATGAATTGGGTTTAATTTGAATTCGAATTGGGTTTAAATTAGGTTTAATATGCCGCTATTGTGTTTAAATTGGGTATTATCCCCAATATTATAGTGCGGTAGTGTATTTGCTATCATTTACTTGTGCTATATTTGTCTACCTTGAATTCAGACACTTTTGATTGTGCTGCCCTGCTCATTTCTGTGTATTATTGCACCATGTACACTGATCCTTATAACTGATCTGAAGTGCATGTGTATGATTTGATTTGAGAACTAAATCATACTATTTCTGTTGACTGAGTTGCATGTATCTGGTAATTGATATTGGGAAATTTGTGTGATTGAGTAGAAATGCCGGTGATGGATGCATGAATGAAAATAGAATGGCACTTATAGGTTGATATTTAGTCAATTTGTTTGGTGTGTCATGTGTGTCACACTGCGTGTGAGTAAAGGCGTAAAACTGCTTTTCCATTTATGACTTGCTGCATTGAACCAAGTTGCTTTGTGCTCATGTAACAAATCATTTTTGTTAGTCAACTCACGTGCAAAAATAGAAGCTGATTATTAATATAACATGTGTGTGCAACATGCAGCCTCCGTCATTTGGATGAAGCTAATAAGCATGGATGTGAGTTTGTTGATCTAAACTTCAAGCAATATCTCGCTTTTTCTATGAAAATTTATGTGTTATGGTATAGATAAATGAAAATTTATGTGCAAAAATACTTCGTTTGATATCTATAACCTTTGTGGCGAGATCAGTTCGGCCACAAGATTTTGCATGTGCATGTTTTTTTGCTGCAAACATGGCCTGAGTCCATTTTTGAGTGTCCATAACTCTTTCATATCAAGTCGGAATTCATTAATTCTTTTAGCCTCAAAGTCGTAACCAGAACCGATTTTAGATCAGGTCAAAACTAGAGTATGAGTCCATGTTTGAAGCTCTGAATAGGGCTGGTTGGCGAATAGGACTGGTTAAGGGCGACCACTCGTAGAACTTGCTAATGCAATATTATATCTACATTGCAGCCAAGTGACAATAATGAGAATTATAATAATGTGGACATATCCTCTATATTGCTCTTTAATTAGGCTATAACAACTGTCTTTAATCGAGACTCGGTCTCGACTAAACAAGTAAAAATGTTGTAGACTTGCAATATTCAGCTACTAATGAAAATAATAATGTGGACATATATCATATCCTAAACTATGCGATTTGCACTTTTTTACAGGTCTTTGTAGTGTACATGCTATATGTTATCCAAGCTAACTTATTACCAGGCCTTGGATAGAATAGTGTGTTGATCTTCCTGAAGGGTTCCTTCACGTATTGGATAGAATGCAATGTTTTGGTGGATGTTCATCTTGAAGGAAGCATTGATTCAACAAGCTCACGACGCCGGTTCGGGTATTTATCACAGCTTATTGTAATGTAACATTATGTATCTTCTTTAGTGTAATGAAACAACATGTACTTATTTATTGTAATGGAATCAAATAGCATGTATCATTATATATTGTAATGAAATATTTCATACAAATGTTTCGTTTACTGTTACAATTGTGAACTAGTGTATCCTGTGTTATATATGCTTTGTGTTACAAATAATATGTGCTGCAGTTTCTGCTTATATATATATATATATATGTGTGTGTGTGTGTGTGTATAAGATACGGTTTTTAGCCGTATCTACATACACTTTAGATACGGCTAATAGCCGTATGTTAATCCATTGAGATACGGGTTAAAGCTGTATCTAATAATTTAACATGCCACTTTTTGATACGCCTATTTACCGTGCCCAACAGCTTTAGATACAGCTAAAAACACAGCCTAATCAGCATATATGGTGTAGTGTCCAATCTATACGCGAGCTTTCCTATTTGCCCGACTATCAAAAACGGTCCAATGAACCTGGAAGCTAACTTTCCTGTACTTCTGAAACGAACAACATTCTTCAACGATGAGATCTTCATGAAAACCATGTCACCAACATTGAATTTCAAATCTTTTCAACGTTTATCAGCGTAACTCTTTTGACAATCTTGGGCTTCCTTCATTCACTGTCGAACAATCTCAATACAATCCAATGTCTCTCTAATCATCTCTGTCCCAAATAGCAATTTATCTTCAGTATCTAACCAACATACCAGGGAATTACATGGTCTACCATACAATGCCTCGTATGGTCCCATCCCGATGCTTGACTGGTAGTTGTTGTTGTATGTAAACTCAACTAGATGTAGATGGTCTTTCCACGATCCCCCAAAGTCCAATACACAAGCTCTTAGGAGATCTTTCAAAACTCGGTTAACCCTCTCAGTTTGACCATCAGTCTGGAGATGATACGTCGTACTTAAACACAACTCGGTTCCCAAAGTCTCTTGTAAAGTCTTCCAAAATCCACTTGTGAACAATGAATCTCGACCACTCACTATGCTCTTCGGGATACCATGGAATCAAACTATCCATTTGATATATAGCTCAACCAACTTCGATGTTGTCCTAGTCGATTTGACAGGAATAAATCTTGCGCTTTTGGTCACGCGATCCACAATGACCCAAATTCCCTTATTTCTTGCCCTGGTTCTATGTAGTCCACTGATAAATTCCATCGATATTTGCTCTCACTTCCACGTAGGAACTTCCAATGGCTGGAACTATCCACTCAACTTCTTCTGTTCATCTTTTACCAACTGGCAGTTCAAACACTTGGAAATAAACTTTCCAACATCCCTCTTCATACCCTCCTAATATTAAGCTCGCTTCATGTCCTAATACATCTTATTACCACTTGGATGAATTTTCAACTTGGAGTAATGACAATCCCTTAGAACCTCGTCTCTCAATCCGTCGATATCGGGAACAACCAGTCGTCCTTATTTCCGAAGCCAACCCTCTTGATCGACTTCGAATTCCTTATCCTTTGGTTCTATCTTCTAGATAATTTCGACAATCTTTGCATCCCGCTTATGGTTTTCGCCAATTCTTTCGATGAGAATAAGTCTTATCGATAAGTTTGCCATCATTTTAGGTTCCAACTCACACTTTGGTCTGAAATAAAATTCTTCCAAGTACTCGAGGTGATTCCATTCCAAAAACATCGCTCCCCCAACTTGTGTGTCTTCGACTTAACGCATCCGCCGCTGCGTTACCTTTACGAGGATAATAGCCTACAACAAAATCGTATAATGCCAGAAACTCTAACGATCGTTGCTGCCGAAGATTCAAATCCTTTTGAGAGAAAAGATGTTTCAATGACTTGTGATCCGTAAACAACTCGAATCGAACTCCCAATAGGTAATGTCTCCATATCTTCGAAGAAAACAAATGTGCTGCCAACTTCAAATCATGACTCAGATAATTCCTTTCGTGCGGCTTCTGCTGTCGACTCGCGTTGGCCACAAGTCTATCTTTCTGTGTCAGCACTGCTCCAAGCCCAGTACCGCATGCATCAATGTATACCATTATCTCTTCATTCCTACTTGGAATCATTAAAACAGGAGCACTCGTCAGTCTCTCTTTCAGGATTCCAAAAGGTTGCTCACACTTTGCATCCCATGTGAACACTTGATTCTTCTTCGTTTATCTTGTTAATGGTGCAGCTACCATGGATAAATCCTTGATAAAACGATGATAATATCCCGCCAACCCAAGGAAACTCCGAACATTTGTCGCATTCATAGGTCTATCCCGGTCCTGAATTGCTGCCACCTTAGCGGGGTCAACCGTTTATCCCATTTCCAGAAATAACATGGCCTAATAATTTTACTTTACTCTTTTAGGAGTTACACTTTGAAAACTTAGCCCTCAGCTGATGCTTTTGAAAGATTTCCAAAACAACTCGCAAGTGTGTCTTATGCTCTTCCTTATTCTAGAAGAAAACCAGAACATCGCTGTAACACCCCGTAATTTTTTAGAACACTATAATGATAAACTAAAGAATACTTAATTAAATATTGGGAGTTAAGTAAAACGGACTGCACCATTCCATATGAAGAACATAGTTCGTCTCAGAATTTTGCTTAAGATAGACTCCGAATTTGCGTAAAACAGACACCGTATGAAGAAGTTATTAAGCTTAGAAGTTTGTGTACATATAAGAGAATTATATACTTACAAATCAACCTAGAAATTCAAAATAATTCAAAACAGCAAAGCGGGAAAGGCTAGGAGAGAATCGACCCATTGGAGGGGTCGACCTAACCGGTTTTAGGTCGATCCTGGGGTCGACTCAGGGTGTTTGGGTCGACCCATGGGTCAACCCAAGGGTCGACCCAGATCGAGGAGCGTCGACCCCGATATAGATCTGGGAAGATTCACCTTTTTTAACATGGACTTGTTTTATGGCTTGGTTCGTTGACTTTAGGCTATAAATAGGGCAGCTTATCTATTGTTTTATTCACCCAAAACAATGGAGACACCAAGATGTTGCCCCAGCTTGGATTGAATTAGCCTATTCTTCTACAACAATGACTTATACGTATTCAAGAATCTCTACTTCAACATCAACATTATTTTCTCTGTCCTTTAGATCCAGTCTCGGTGAGTTCATGTTATTTTTAGATATAAACATTAAACTAGTAATCTTGACATGTAAATAAATGTGGATCTAAACCCATGCCTGTTAAGAACCTGATTCATTCCTAAACCGAACTGCCATTACGTATACACCTGAACTACTGTTCAGTTCTTATATGCCTATTTCTGTAATCATATGCATATTCTGTTATTATGCATATTTCTGTCATCATATGCCTGTTTTGTTATTATACCTATTTCAATTCCCTTCCCTCCCTCTTTCCTTTTTTTATTTTTTTATAGCCTAGGCTATCT
Organism: Allium sativum; assembly: GCA_030737875.1. Taxonomy (NCBI): domain Eukaryota; kingdom Viridiplantae; phylum Streptophyta; class Magnoliopsida; order Asparagales; family Amaryllidaceae; genus Allium; species Allium sativum. The sequence goes on from CM060916.1 coordinate 808,194,948, forward strand.
TCGAGCCTAGGTCTATCACTGAAATATGCGGACGAACGAAATTGGGAACGGTTGGGAAAGATAAATTGGGCATAACTTGTATCGTGAATCAGGACTAGGAATTGGAAGCATAACCTACGATGAACATGAATAATTATTTAAGAATGAATAGGCCTAAATTCACAGTAAATAGAAATTGTAACCGCACTTAGACACGAGATTAAATTGACTTGTGGTAGAAGTCTGCCCGGAACCGCCCGACAAATCCAACATCCATAAGTGTTAATTTAATGTAAGGGGTCTAGTGCGTAAATGTACACGTAACGATGCTAAGACACGAGGTTAAGCCCAACTTGTGGTAGAAGCCTGCCTAGTATATCCAGCATCCACAAGTGGTCAACTTAATGTAAGAGGTCTGGTGCATTGATGTAACACCCCGTATTCCTGTTAATATTAATATTCACAAGTTAAAGAATAACTAATCTCAGGTGTGAGAATTAGGGGAGATGTATCTGATATGCATACAAAAATAATAATAAGTGTGTAAAAGGGGAGATGTATCTGATATGCATACAAAAATAATAATAAGTGTGTAAAAGGGGAGATGTATCTAATATGCATACAAGAATAATAATAAGTGTGAAAAAGGGGAGATGTATCTAATATGTATGTATTTATATGGATTGACAAATAATAGTAAATGTACATTAAGGAAGTAATTGTAAACATAATTACAACGGACGACTCTGGTTAACCCTAGCTTCATCGACGGCTCAAATTAACTTGCCATCCTATATAAACAGCCCTCTAGCCTCCTTCTCTTTGCACAATTCTTCTCTATCCTTATGCTGCTAAGATTCATGGCTTCTTCCCCTCCTCTAAATTAAAATAATTAATTAAAATAAAATATAAATTCAAGACGAGGAGATGCTGCTCAAATCTTCAAGAGGAGATCCAAATCAAGATTAGAGTTTCAAGTGAAGATTCAACGACTGTTTTTCTTCGAATCGATTCTCTGTAAGTCAGTTGTTTCTAGATTTGAACGTTTTTGCTTTGACATTAAATTAAGGGAATAAAAGAATATGCCAAATCTCTCTCTCTCTCTCTATTCGAATCTGTGTTTATACTCTTGGACTAAATTAAGAACTGTTATGATTCAAGGACAAATAAGACTTTGCCTAAGACCGTTGCCTATGACTATGGATTCTGAGAACATGTGCGTTTGGACTATGAACATAACCCTTTGATTTTGGGACATAAAACATTGCCTATAACGGTGACTTATGACTGTGGGAATTATTTTCCCTTTTGACTATGAATATTGCCTATGACTATGGACATTTGCCTATGACTATGAACACAAGCCTTTGATTTGGACATAAAGTATTACCTATGACATAACAACGGTTATTTAAACACCTATGATTCATGACTAGGAAAATTGTTGCTTAGGTTTTGTGACTATGAAATTGGGTCTAAAACCCGATTTATCTATTCTGTCTGTTCTTGATTTTCTTTGGTTTTAGACTGTGGGAATTTACCTATTAAGTTAGGTCTACCCATGTTCTCGAACCTATTCTGTTTATTCTTGGTTTTAGACCGTGGGAATTTACCTATTAAGTTAGGTCTACCCATATTCTTGAACCTACGTCGTTATCCAAACCTTTTTATGCAAGTTGTTATTCTTTCTTGACATTTCGGTTCATTCCCTTTTTATCTACGAATCTAGATTTATCTGTAATCTAGAATGAATCACGATTATACGTACGGTGGGAATACAATTTGGGAAAACATGAAATTTACTAAAAACGTAGTTGTAAACTTGAAAATTGGCATAATTTGGAATGTGTATTATGACATGCATATTAAAATGCAAACTAGGAAATTTGACAAGGATTAGGGAATATGTAGTTTGACATATTAAATTTAGTATTAGCAAGTAAGCTAAATTTTAGGCATGAAATGTAAACTAGAATAATAATTCTAGTTTTGCCACAAACTGTGAATTAGGATGTTAAATAAAAATTGGGTTAATTAAAGATTTGGAATAAGTATATTAGCACAATTTTGAATTTAGTCATAATTGTGAGAAATTGTCATGTTTAGAATAAATTATGGTTAGTGACACTTAATTTGGTATAATTTACATACCAAAAAGTATAAATATGATAAATAAGAGAGAATGGGCCATAATAATAAATGTGACAATGTACATTAAAAGTGTAATAATGAAATAAGTAAATTAGGAGTAAATTTACTTATAGAATTTGTCATAAATGATAAATTGTTCATTTACCACAAAATATGTAACTTGCATGTAGGTTAAGTTTTGGCCATAAATTATAAACTAGGATATTAAATCTAGTTTTGGCAATGAAATAGGAAATGGCCTAAACTGCAAGTTGGGTTAGGACTTGGGCCTAGAATATAAGTATACTAGTGGGCAGGACAAAATGAAAATGGTATAGGCCAAGTTTATTTAAAAAGGGAAAATGAACTTTGAAGATAAATTGTTGACAATTTATATATGGACAAAAGAAAGGTTTTCTCTTTGAATAACACATACACCTGAAAGTTCTAGGGTGACAAAGAGGATAGTGTCTAGGCTTGGGTTTGGAAAATACAAGTTTCCTACCCTCCTTGGCTATCCCTAACTGATCCGACGGACGGGATGGTTACTTTCAAAACCAGATTTGGAAATTAATCAGAAACCCTTTTGAACTTAGAAAACATGAATATTGCCTAACCCGAGGTTAGACTGAGTTGCGGTGTAAACCTGCCCGGAATCGACCGGCACATCCAGTAACCGCAACAATATCTGTCTAATGTGAGTGGTTGCGGCTTTAATTTATAAATTAAAGCTAGAGCTAGAATGGGAGGGTTAAGTCCATAGAAACACTTAACCAACTTAACACAGTTAAGTAAGAATGGTGGGGGTTAAGTCCATAGGAACACTTAACCAACTTAGCACAGTTAAGCTAGAATGGGAGGGCTAAGTCCATAGAGACACTTAACCAAACTCATGTAACAGGACAAGATTCGTGGGGTTAAGTAAATACACTTAGCCAAATTAACATGTTAACTAGACTAGAGGTTAGGGTTAAGTAAAATCTAATACACTTAGCCAATTTGATATGTTAGCTGGGTTAGACCGTAGGGTTAAGTAAACTTGAACACTTAACCACCGGGTTGTGATAAAGGAATGGGGTTAAGTCCAAAACATGAAGGGATAATACTTAACCATTAGTAATAACATGTTAGACGGGCAAGGTTAAGTTAAAAAGGAACACTTAACCAATACATGATAAATGGGTGGGGTTAAGTAATAAGAAATACTTAACCAATATAACTTGGTTTGTGGTGGGGTTAAGTCTACATGAATTGCTGATAACACTTAACCAGTTAAAATGATAAGGGAAGAGGGTTAAGTTAGCTTGAATCGACTAAAGACACTTAACCAATCCGACTTGACAAGAAAGAGAACTAAGTAGTAAACCTTAATTGAAAGGGGACTAAGTAGTAAAACTTAGTTAAGAAAACAAGGATTCTGGAAACTAAGTGGTAAACCTTAGTTAGTAGAACTAAGTAATAATTCTTAGTAGAACACGAGAAGGAGCGGACTTTTAAAGAAGGCTCCAACGAATTGGGTTACGAAGCCCGAGGCTTCGTGGGGACGTGAGGGTACTCTTGGTATCCCTCTGTGAGGCTGCAGATGATTCTCCTGGGATCACAGAGGTTAAGGTCTGCGTTAGAAGAACCAAGGGTATGCCTTGGTTGCAAAATATGGCAACCAAAAGACTAGGATGGACTAGCGTGATTCGGCGAGAAGACGGTAGCCCTGTGATAGCAACTCGTCGTCTACCTACCATCTTCAGTCAAGCGAGACACGTGAAGCGGGAAGGCTGGAGGACTCATACGGACCACATACTTGCTATCTAGTTGTGGTTGCGGGGTGTTGTTGGCCATAGAATTAGTGGGGCAGATAGGGGCCTTCGTACAGTTCTCATTTTACAAGGGTGGCCTTCCATTAGTTGAGGGAGGGGTCGAGTGGGACCATAGCCACTGAAAAAACAGACCTTAGCATCTGCATCGGCAGATATTGAAAGCTCCCGACCGAGTTCCGTATTTCTAGAGTAGCCCTGACAACGGAACTCGGACCGCACATTACTGGACATGTGCATCTAGACAAGCGATAACGATTCGCGATACATGCGTGGGAAAAGTCTAGGAACATGTAACACTCTAGGTGGTGTGTCCTAGACTAAAGGGCATCGTTCGACAGGTAGCATAATCCCTAGTTTGGAACTAGGTGGCATAAACCCTGAATCCAAGAAGCATTCCGAAAAATAGTGTAAGTTCTAGTTGAATCTAGAAGGCACTTGATAGAAAACCCTAGATTAGATCTAGGTAATTAAATAATAAATGGATGCCTGAAGGCGACGGAAACTACAGGGATTGGGATCACGTTATCGTTACTAGTAGGGACACTAGTTAGGCGGTGCAGAGATATAGAAACCAGAATAATAGGGTAATAGCGAAGCAGAGAAAGTATTAAAGTATATCCAGTTTATCTTGCCTTAGTATATCTTGTGGTAATCTTATCTTATGTTGTTGACCCTATCATCATGGTACTGTCTTGTATTCAGTTAATTCATGTCGTTTCATTTTTCCTTGTTCACATGCTAGAAGATACTGACTTACTCAGGCTTTATGTCTGACTCTGTTTTTCTTTCGCTTCTTTTCTTCCGTCCCCCCAGGTAGTTGAGGAGGGAGTAGTATAACTCAGGATTAGATTGGACCGTTGCTCTTTCCTAGCTTGAAGATTTGACGAAGTTGTCCTTGGATTCTCTTTCAGATGCTATGGCTGGCTCTTTCTATATTGGGGAATATAAAATGTTGTTTTATGCTTCTTTATTTTGTAAGACAGATGATACTCTGATATTGGAAAGCAATTGTTGTACAAACTATTTTGTCAATAAAGCAAAGTTTTATTTTCCGCTGTTTTAATTTTGTCTGTCTTGTAATTTATCTGCATCTTTTGCCCTATAATGCTCCACAGAACTTAGTGCATTCCCTTTGTGAGTGACACTAACGGATGTGGGGTGTTACACGTGGTATCAGAGCTGAAGGTTACCGGATCAGATAAAAGATTTGAAAAATTATTTTCAAAACGGTTTTTAAAGAAGCATTTTCAAAAGAAATGATTTGTTTTAAAGGCATATTCCCTAAAGCCATACGCATTGTCTTCTCTTCCTCCGTTTGAATACTTGTCTCCTTCTTTCTTGAGTTTGTGGGGCTCCTGACTTTCTGGGAGATAACCTCATCGAAGGGCGAAGTAGTGCCCGACTTCCATCTATAGCCGTAGTTGTTTCACTTATGGCAGTCTTCTTTTAAGTTCATAGGGTTTTCCGTACGATGGAAGCAGCTTTCGAGAGATTTGCCAACATATTTATACACGGAAAGGGATGAGGAGTTTGGCAAAGGAGCACAACCCTAGGACGAGGAATTCATGGAGATAGGTTTAGCTCACGAAGGAGGAAGAAATTATAAAAGAGGAAGTATCTTTACTCGGTTATGATAGGGCATATAATTAAGGACGAGGGCAAGAACAAAGGACAAGATTTTCAGAAGGGAAAGTACATGCTGAGCGTACCTAGGAGATAGGTGGTAAAAATTTCTGTTGGAAGAATCTATTTTTTCTGTTCGGATTTAGCGCTTCGCATTTGTTTATATTTGCTTCCATAGTTGAGTCTCTGCACCATAGTACTTGTATAGTGAGAATATCCCAATCAGTCTCAAACCCAGTGGGTGGTTCGACCCGTTTATTTTTGGTTAGTAGGGGTTTGAGAATAGCTATCGAGTTTGCATATATCATATCACGTAGATCGTCTGAATTCGAAGGAGATATTCCTTGGGTGCTTGTCTGATATTGGTTTAGGCCTTTGGGGCTTGTACTTGAGGAATGTCGAGTTCGACTAGGATGGCTTGCGTGAGAGATGGATAGTTGTGGCAGGCGCTCTAAAAAGCGCGTAGCGACCTTTTGACCCTTATAGTTATGGCATGATGGATAAGATAGGAGGAGAGATCTCTGATCATCCTAGTATATACACTTGGTTGACATCTGTTTATTTTTATAATAGAGGTCAGAAACTTCACAATCATGGAGTTAAATTGGTTAAGATACATTGGAGTAAAGCTCAAAAAGACTAGATACTAGCATCATACTCTTTTTCTTAAGGGTGCATCCTTGATTTCTTCATTTGTAGGAGCTTTACGCATAGTTGTTTCTCTCTTTCCAAAGTATATCCTCTAGATCGTATCTGCGATCCTTAGGTAAAGGCCAATGGATGTAAACATGTATTTGAAACATGTTATGGTTGATGGTTGCAAGTGGTTGCAAATGGTTGCTCGTGACGCTTTCATATTTCATTTACAGATATGTATTTGTTTATAAGTTGAACTTGATATGATATCATATGGACGTTGCATATGGATGAATGACTGTGCACGCATGTAGTATTTACATGACCAGGAATGCTTGCATACATGATTGGACACATGGCATGGACATGATTTGCATTAAGGAGGTCAACTGAATCAGTAGACCGCCTGATCTTGCATTAGATAAAGACATGTACACACACTGTGCATATAAACATGAAAGAATTAGAAACCTTTAAGGACAATGGATGCCTGTGTTTGATGGCTGAATAGATGGACGATTGAATGGTAGGATATGCATTCTCCTAGACTTGGAGATTTCGGGGACGAAATCCTTTAAGGAGGGGAGAATGTAACACCCCGTATTCCTGTTAATATTAATATTCACAAGTTAGAGAATAACTAATCTCAGGTGTAGAATTAGGGGAGATGTATCTGATATGCATACAAAAATAATAATAAGTGTGTAAAAGGGGAGATGCATCTGATATGCATACAAAAATAATAATAAGTGTGTAAAAGGGGAGATGTATCTAATATGCATACAAGAATAATAATAAGTGTGAAAAAGGGGAGATGTATCTAATATGTACGTATTTATTTGGATTGACAAATAATAGTAAATGTACATTAAGGAAGTAATTGTAAACATAATTACAACGGACGGCTCTGGTTAACCCTAGCTTCATCGACGGCTCAAATTAACTTGCCATCCTATATAAACAGCCCTCTAGCCTCCTTCTCTTTGCACAATTCTTCTCTATCCTTATGCTGCTAAGATTCATGGCTTCTTCCCCTCCTCTATATTAAAATAAATAATTAAAATAAAATATAAATTCAAGACGAGGAGATGCTGCTCAAATCTATTCAAGAGGAGATCCAAATCAAGATTAGAGTTTCAAGTGAAGATTCAACGACTTCAACGACTATTTTTCTTCGAATCGATTCTCTGTAAGTCAGTTGTTTCTAGATTTTAACGTTTTTGCTTTATTTTGTGACATTAAATTAAGGGAATAAAAGAATATGCCAAATCTCTCTCTCTCTCTATTCGAATCTGTGTTTATACTCTTGGACTAAATTAAGAACTGTTATGATTCAAGGACAAATAAGACTTTGCCTAAGACCGTTGCCTATGACTATGGATTCTGAGAACATGTGCGTTTGGACTATGAACATAAGCCTTTGATTTTGGGACATAAAACATTGCCTATGACGGTGACTTATGACTGTGGGAATTATTTTCCCTTTTGACTATGAATATTGCCTATGACTATGGACATTTGCCTATGACTATGAACACAAGCCTTTGATTTGGACATAAAGTATTACCTATGACATAACAACGGTGATTTAAACACCTATGATTCATGACTAGGAAAATTGTTGCTTAGGTTTTGTGACTATGAAATTGGGTCTAAAACCCGATTTATCTATTCTGTCTGTTCTTGATTTTCTTTGGTTTTAGACTGTGGGAATTTACCTATTAAGTTAGGTCTACCCATGTTCTCGAACCTATTCTGTCTATTCTTGGTTTTAGACCGTGGGAATTTACCTATTAAGTTAGGTCTACCCATATTCTTGAACCTACGTCGTTATCCAAACCTTTTTATGCAAGTTGTTATTCTTTCTTGACATTTCGGTTCATTCCCTTTTTATCTACGAATCTAGATTTATCTGTAATCTAGAATGAATCACGATTATACGTACGGTGGGAATACGATTTGGGAAAACATGAAATTTACTAAAAACGTAGTTGTAAACTTGAAAATTGGCATAATTTGGAATGTGTATTATGACATGCATATTAAAATGCAAACTGGGAAATTTGACAAGGATTAGGGAATATGTAGTTTGACATATTAAATTTAGTATTAGCAAGTAAGCTAAATTTTAGGCATGAAATGTAAACTAGAATAATAATTCTAGTTTTGCCATAAACTGTGAATTAGGATGTTAAATAAAAATTGGGTTAATTAAAGATTTGGAATAAGTATATTAGCACAATTTTGAATTTAGTCATAATTGTGAGAAATTGTCATGTTTAGAATAAATTATGGTTAGTGACACTTAATTTGGTATAATTTACATACCAAAAAGTATAAATATGATAAATAAGAGAGAATGGGCCATAATAATAAATGTGACAATGTACATTAAAAGTGTAATAATGAAATAAGTAAATTAGGAGTAAATTTACTTATAGAATTTGTCATAAATGATAAATTGTTCATTTACCACAAAATATGTAACTTGCATGTAGGTTAAGTTTTGGCCATAAATTATAAACTAGGATATTTAATCTAGTTTTGGCAATGAAATAGGAAATGGCCTGAACTGCAAGTTGGGTTAGGACTTGGGCCTAGAATATAAGTATACTAGTGGGCAGGACAAAATGAAAATGGTATAGACCAAGTTTATTTAAAAAGGGAAAATGAACTTTGAAGATAAATTGTTGACAATTTATATATGGACAAAAGAAAGGTTTTCTCTTTGAATAACACATACACCTGAAAGTTCTAGGGTGACAGAGAGGATAGTGTCTAGGCTTGAGTTTGGAAAATACAAGTTTCCTACCCTCCCTGGCTATCCCTAACTGATCCGACGGACGGGATGGTTACTTTCAAAACCAGATTTGGAAATTAATCAGAAACCCTTTTGAACTTAGAAAACATGAATATTGCCTAACCCGAGGTTAGACTGAGTTGCGGTGTAAACCTGCCCGGAACCGACCGGCACATCCAGTAACCGCAACAATATCTGTCTAATGTGAGTGGTTGCGGCTTTAATTTATAAATTAATGCTAGAGCTAGAATGGGAGGGTTAAGTCCATAGAAACACTTAACCAACTTAACACAATTAAGTAAGAATGGTGGGGGTTAAGTCCATAGGAACACTTAACCAACTTAGCACAGTTAAGCTAGAATGGGAGGGCTAAGTCCATAGAGACACTTAACCAAACTCATGTAACAGGACAAGATTCGTGGGGTTAAGTAAATACACTTAGCCAAATTAACATGTTAACTAGACTAGAGGTTAGGGTTAAGTAAAATCTAATACACTTAGCCAATTTGATATGTTAGCTGGGTTAGACCGTAGGGTTAAGTAAACTTGAACACTTAACCACCGGGTTGTGATAAAGGAATGGGGTTAAGTCCAAAACATGAAGGGATAATACTTAACCATTAGTAATAACATGTTAGACGGGCAAGGTTAAGTTAAAAAGGAACACTTAACCAATACAGGATAAATGGGTGGGGTTAAGTAATAAGAAATACTTAACCAATATAACTTGGTTTGTGGTGGGGTTAAGTCTACATGAATTGCTGATAACACTTAACCAGTTTAACATGATAAGGGAAGAGGGTTAAGTTAGCTTGAATCGACTAAAGACACTTAACCAATCCGACTTGACAAGAAAGAGAACTAAGTAGTAAACCTTAGTTGAAAGGGGACTAAGTAGTAAAACTTAGTTAAGAAAACAAGGATTCTGGAAACTAAGTGGTAAACCTTAGTTAGTAGAACTAAGTAATAATTCTTAGTAGAACACGAGAAGGAGCGGACTTTTAAAGAAGGCTCCAACGAATTGGGTTACGAAGCCCGAGGCTTCGTGGGGACGTGAGGGTACTCTTGGTATCCCTCTGTGAGGCTGCAGATGATTCTCCTGGGATCACAGAGGTTAAGGTCTGTGTTAGAAGAACCAAGGGTATGCCTTGGTTGCAAAATATGGCAACCAAAAGACTAGGATGGACTAGCGTGATTCGGCGAGAAGACGGTAGCCCTGTGATAGCAACTCGTCGTCTACCTACCATCTTCAGTCAAGCGAGACACGTGAAGCGGGAAGGCTGGAGGACTCATACGGACCACATACTTGCTATCTAGTTGTGGTTGCGGGGTGTTGTTGGCCATAGAATTAGTGGGGCAGATAGGGGCCTTCGTACAGTTCTCATTTTACAAGGGTGGCCTTCCATTAGTTGAGGGAGGGGTCGAGTGGGACCATAGCCACTGGAAAAACAGACCTTAGCATCTACATCGGCAGATATTGAAAGCTCCCGACCGAGTTCCGTATTTCTAGAGTAGCCCTGACAACGGAACTCGGACCGCACATTACTGGACATGTGCATCTAGACAAGCGATAACGATTCGCGATACATGCGTGGGAAAAGTCTAGGAACATGTAACACTCTAGGTGGTGTGTCCTAGACTAAAGGGCATCGTTCGACAGGTAGCATAATCCCTAGTTTGGAACTAGGTGGCATAAACCCTGAATCCAAGAAGCATTCAGAAAAATAGTGTAAGTTCTAGTTGAATCTAGAAGGCACTTGATAGAAAACCCTAGATTAGATCTAGGTAATTAAATAATAATTGATGCCTGAAGGCGACGGAAACTACAGGGATTGGGATCACGTTATCGTTACTAGTAGGGACACTAGTTAGGCGGTGCAGAGATATAGAAACCAGAATAATAGGGTAATAGCGAAGCAGAGAAAGTATTAAAGTATATCCAGTTTATCTTGCCTTAGTATATCTTGTGGTAATCTTATCTTATGTTGTTGACCCTATCATCATGGTACTGTCTTGTATTCAGTTAATTCATGTCGTTTCATTTTTCCTTGTTCACATGCTAGAAGATACTGACTTACTCAGGCTTTATGTCTGACTCTGTTTTTCTTTCGCTTCTTTTCTTCCGTTCCCCCCCAGGTAGTTGAGGAGGGAGTAGTATAACTCAGGATTAGATTGGACCGTGCTCTTTCCCAGCTTGAAGATTTGACGAAGTTGTCCTTGGATTCTCTTTCAGATGCTATGGCTGGCTCTTTCTATATTGGGGAATATAAAATGTTGTTTTATGCTTCTTTATTTTGTAAGACAGATGATACTCTGATATTGGAAAGCAATTGTTGTACAAACTATTTTGTCAGTAAAGCAAAGTTTTATTTTCCGCTGTTTTAATTTTGTCTGTCTTGTAATTTATCTGCATCTTTTACCCTATAATGCTCCACAGAACTTAGTGCATTCCCTTTGTGAGTGACACTAACGGATGTGGGGTGTTACAATTGACATACATGAACGGGAAATGATAATAACTTGTTAACCTGTAATACTTAACCTGTTTAAATCTGTTGGGGTTATATGAACCTGTCAAATTGTATAAGGGTTAAGTAAACTTGTTTGAACCAATGAGGGGTTAAGTAAATCTGTTAAATCTATGGGGGGTTATACGAACCCGACAAACTTAACCTGTTTTATATGTTGGGGTTATGCGGTCTTGTAAATCTATTAGGCATAACCTATCAAAATCCTAGTAGTGGGGATGCAAGCCTAGGGGGTGGCTTGTATCATTTGTTGTGTGGGACCCGTATTAGTCAGTAACCCATACTGGTATCAAAAGGGTGACCCCGAACTAAGTAGGGGTCAGGGCACGCTTACTGAGCTGATTATAAGAGGTCCATATGGGTGGAGGTGTTTGATGATGCATTCCAATAGAGTCATGTGTGTGCATGGATCTGCCTGCTCGGGAAAATAAGATGTTATAACACCAGTAAATATGGTTATGCCTATCTAGGGGTTGCTACTTTAGGAAGTGATACATCCTACAGTGGGGTCGGCACATGGTATTTACGGAATAGGAAGCCGATCGATTTAGGTAGTGATTAGGGTACATCCAGTCCTGCCTGTTTAGGAGCCCATTATTATCGTTTGGGGTAACACCCATTATTTCTTTTGGGCTGCCTGTTATTATCGTTGGAGGTAAAACCCGTCACTAGAAGTACCCCTAAGTCTACCATTATGTTTCTACTGGGATCATTTTGTTTCTGTTATACTAGTATTGATGAAGAGAAAAGTATTTGGGAAGCGTAATCTATTTTGTTTTATTTATTCTGCATATCATGCTCAGTCTGTTATACCTGTCTTATGATACTGTTATCTCTCTCATCTAGTTATATGCTTGTCATGATACTTTTACTTATTTATATGCTAAAAGTTACTGAACTCGCCATACTTTATGTCTGACCCGTTTTGTTTCCTTTCCTCTCTCTTCCTTTCCCCCCCAGGTTCTTAGGGTGGGAATACTCAGGCTTGATTAGGATTCTCTCTTCTGTTTCCGCTTGGAGCTGCTTAGATGAACTACTTTGATTACCCGTCTACCTTGCTATGGCTATTTTTGGGGACTATGATTTTATATTACTGTACTCTGATGATTTTAGTACAAGTCAGATATTTTAATTTGATGTAATGGGTTTTCTGTATTTCAGACTTATGTCATAATTGGATTTTGGACCACAATGTTTTTTGTTTGAAGAATAAAGTTTTAAATTCCGCTGTTATTTTATATCTTTCTTGTGATGTTTCTGTTCGTGTTTACATATAACGCTTCATAGAACTTAATGCATTCTGATAACGAGTGACATTAACGGGCGTAGGGTGTCACATTTGGTATCAGAGCTGAAGGTTATAAGATCAGATAAAAGATTTTGAAAATTGTTATCAAAAGATTTTAAAAGAAAGCATTTTCAAAAGAAAATCTGTTTTGAAAAACATATTCCCCAAATCCATATGAAATATCTTTCAATTCTCTGTTTGAATCCCTTTTCCTTTTCTTTTCAGCATATTTGGAGAACTGAATATTCCAGAGGGCGTTCAGATACTGGCTTGGTTCCTTAGATATCTCGAGGTTACGGCCCCAGCCGGAGGCCAAGCAAACGCCCCTCCCCCAGCTACAGCCGCCGTCCCTCCTCCTCCGCGAGCGGATAATTTCTCCAAGATATGCAAGGATTTCTGTGCAATGGAAGGAAAGCCTTTCCGAGGAACTGAGACTTTTGTAGAAGCAAGGAATTGGCTTAAAGAGATAGAGGATTTGTTTGAGATTTTTTAGGTTGATGACCATAGGAAGATCCAGTTGGCTGTTTGGCAGCTGCAGGACGAGGCTTTGTTTTAGTGGAAAATGACGCATGCAGGGCGTCTAGTAGAGACTTGGGGTGATTTCCGATAGAGATTCGAGATGAAGTTTCTTTCTCAGGCAGAAGAGAGTATGCAAATGGAAAGGTTTCTAACACTTAAGCAAGGAGGCATGTCTGTCAAAGAGTATGTAAATAAGTTCAATCAATTGGCGAGGTTTGTTTTGGAGCTAGTGAATACCCTGCATAAGAAGCTTTGAGGTTTGCAAGAGGGTTAAATGAACCCCTCCATGGGTTGGCTATATCTCATATTCCGATGGGGGCAACTTTTGAAAAACTCGTTGATATGGCATTGACGCACGAAGAAGATAAAGGCAAAAATAAAGAGGCTAAGATTGATGAGACACAAAACAAGAAAGTTTGGCCCAACAAAGAACAAAAACAACAAAAGATGGGCGGAAAGAATGACAAAGCCCGAGACAAGAGGAAATGTCATAGTTGTGGACGCGCGGGTCATTTGAGCAAAGATTGCAGAAAAAGGAAGAATGCTTGTTTCCACTATGGTGAGGTCGAACACTATAATAGGGAGTTCCCAAAGAAGCAAGGACAGGACCAAAGGGAAGGATCTTCTGGAGAGCAGGTGCATGCTCTCGTGGCCAGTGTACTGGACTAAGGTAGGAAATTTTATGTTGAAGGTTTGATTTCTCTTTCTAATCATCCTGTTAGAACTCTTTTTTATTCTGGCGCTTCGCATTCTTTTATATTTGATTCTGTGGTTGAGTCACTGCACCTCAGTATTGGTATGGTTTTGGATCCCGTTGTTGTCTCAAACCTCATTGGAGGCATGACTCATCTGTTTCTAATTTGTCGGGGTTTGAGGATATCTGTGTTGGGCATTGAGTTTGAGTGCGACGCATATGTGCTTGGTTTCATGGGACATGGTTTGATTCTAGGGATGGATCGGTTAGCCATATACGGTGCCATTCTAGACTGTGAGAGGAGGGTCATTAGGCTTTTGACTTGCCATTGAAGGGCTCTCGTGATTTCCTATGACCCTAAGGGGTCTGTCATGCTTAATTTCCTAGAATCGCTTGATGCTTCTGTCGGTGATTTACGATATGTACTAGTAGTCTGTGAGTATCCTAATGTTTTTGAGGAGGTTCGGGGTTTGCCTCTAGGGCGGAGATTGATTTCCGGATATACTTAGTGGACAATGCAAAGCCGGTTGCATTGCATGTGCGCCACATGGCTCCGACAGAAAGGAGGAAGCTCAGCAAGCAAGTAGCGGAGCTACTTGAGAAAGGGGTTATTAGGCGAAGCATATTGGAATGGGGTGCTCCAGTAGTTTTAGCGACTAATGCAGATGGCTCGCTTCGGTTATGTGTGGATTATAGGGAGTGGAATAAGCCCACTAAGAAGAATAAGAACCTACTTCCGAGGATTGATGATCTGTTTGACCAACTTGTTGGTGCATCTGTTTTCTCCCAGTTAGACTTGGCCACGGGGTTTCATCAGTTGAGGGTGGTCGAGGACAGTATAGACAAGATCGCTTTTAGAACTCCAGATGGTTTCTTCAAGTGGCTCGTCATGCCTTTTGGATTGACAAATGCACCCGCCTATTTTGTGGATCTAACGAGTATGGTATTTCGAGAGTTTCTGAATAAGTTCATTGTGGTCTTTGTGGAAGACATTTTGATCTTCCCGAAAAGCGAGGAAGAGCATGCCCTACATTTAAGGGAGGTTTTGAAGACTCTCCGAGCGCATTAGCTTAAGGAAAAATTCTCCAAATGTCATTTTTGGAGAAAGGAAGTGAGATTTCTAAGGCATGTGGTCTCGAAGGATGGGATAACAGTGGATCCCGCAAAAGTAGTTGTAGTTCAAGATTGGAAGATTCCACAGAATGCAACAGAGATGAGGAGTTTTCTTGGTTTAGCAGGCTATTATAGGAAGTTCATTAAGGACTTTGCAAAGATATCAGCCCCATTCACTAGACTAACGAAGAAGCTTTTAACCTTTTCTTGGGATATTGACTGTGAGGATGCTTTTCAGCGATTGAAGAGGGCTCTGACAACACCCCTAGTCTTGACTTTGCCTGACAGGTACAAAATGTTCACAGTATACACTGATCCATGTGGCACAGGGCTTGGTGCTGTTTTGATGCAAGAGGGAAGGGTAGTATGTTACGGTGGTATATAATTGAGAGTTCATGAAAAGAACTACCCTACCCATGACTTAGAGTTGGCTGCCATAGTATTCGCGCTTAAGACTTGGCATCATTATCTACTTGGAGAGAACTTTGAGTTGTATACCGGTCATAAATCTCTCAATTATTTTTTCTCGCAGAAGGATCTCAATTTGAGGCAACAGAGTTGGATGGAGTTCCTAGCGTCCTATGATTTTGAGATTTCTTATACCCCTGACAAGGATAATTTGGTGGCGGATGTGTTGAGTAGGTAGAGGATGACTTTGAGTCCACTATTCGTAGAGAGGCAGAGCTTGGAGTACATATCGACCTTTGAATTTTACCCATCTACGGATCTTATACCTGGTTTGTTGGCATCCTTAGAGGTGCGACCTACTCTTATGGATCAGATAGGAACTTCACAGCGAGAAGACTCACAGATAGCAGACATCTTGGACAGGCTCAATAGAAGGAGACTTCTAGTCACCTCAGTAGATATTCCATGGATGATAGAGGGTGGTTGTGACAAGATGGAAGGCTTTGTGTTCCCCGAGTTGGGAGTCTGTTGAAGACAGTCCTTGAGGAATCCCATCATTCTAGGATGACTATACATCCAGGCGGTGATAAGATGTATAAAGATATGAAGAGGGTTTTCTTTTGGGCTGGGATGAAGAAAGATGTAGTGGAGTATGTTTCTCGATGTTTGATTTTCCAGCAAGTCAAAGCTGAGCAAAGGAAGCCTGGCGGTTTACTTCATCCTTTGGAGGTCCCACAATGGAACGTCTATATGGATTTCATTGATGGTTTGCTTAGATCGAGGAAAAGCAACACCAGTATTTGGTTTATAGTTGACAGGCTTACTAAGAGCGCTCATTTCATTCCTATTAAGAGTAAGAGAACGACAACATAATTGGTATCGGTTTATCTTCGTAAGATAGTCCGTCTTTATGTGGTACCTTCCAGTATAGTGGGTGATTGTGACCCCATATTCACTAATGAGTTTTGGAGGAGCTTGCAGGAGGCATTAGGTACACAGTTGTGTTTGAGCATCGCTTATCACCCTTAGACCGATGGGCAGATAGAGAGGGTGAATGGAGTCCTTGAGGATCTTTTAAGACTGTGTATACTAGACTTCAGAGGGATATGGGAGGAGCATCTTCCTTTCGTAGAGTTCGCCTACAACAATAGTTATCAAGCTAGTATTGGCATGGCACCCTTCGAGGCATTGTACGGTCGACCTTGTAGATCACCGACTTGTTGGTGGGAGTCTACGGATAGGCTTCTACTTGGACCTGAGATGATTAGAGAAACTTCAGAAAAGATTGATCTTATTTGCAGACGCATGAAGACAGCTCTGGATAGGCAGAAGTCATACACAGATAAGAGGAGGACCGATATTAAGTTTGAGGTGGGAGACATGGTCTTCATCAAAGTATCACCTCTGAGGAATGTGGTTCATTTTGGATATGTAGGGAAACTGGTGCCAAGGTTTGTAGGGACATTTCCCATAGTGGAAAGAATAGGTCAAATGGCCTATAGAGTAAAGCTATTGGAAAGATTTGCGGGTGTTCATGATGTTTTCCACGTTTCTCATTTGCGGAAGTGTCTGCATAATACCGCAGAAGTAGTTGAGATGAGTATGCTTGAGGAAGTAGAGGTAGAACAGGAGGCGGCAGTTAAATGAGTTCATACCCGTATTCTTGGATCAGAGGTTAAGAAGCTTCACAACCGAGAGGTCAAGTTGATGAAAGTTCAATGGAGGGAAGACCGCGAGGATGCAACTTGGGAGACTGAAGACAAGATTCGCGCTTTGTACCCTTTTTTTCAAGGGTATGTTCTTAACTTCTTTTTCCAAAGCTTTTATTCGTACTTGTTTTTGTCATCTAAGTATATCCTATCGATCAAATCTTTGACCTTTAGGTAGGGAACCAATGGATGAACACATGTATTTGAGACATGTTATGTTTGATGTATGCATGTGGATGCAAGAGTTTGCTAATGGTTGCTCGTGGATGCATATATACACACATACTAGGCACTAGATCGACTCAATCACTCTCATACTGCATATGGATGTGTGTGCATATTTTTCTTTTATGGATGGAAATGGGTGTATCATCAAATGAATGTCGCATTTTGATGGATGATTGTGGACGCATATAGCATTTTCATGATATAGTAGGACTATTTGCATACATGTTGGATTCATGGCACTGACATACATTGCATTACGGAGGTCGACTGAATCAGTAGACCACATGATCTTTCGCATTTGTACAGAGACATACACACACACCTTTGCATATTTTCATAAAAGCATTAGAAATCTTTTAAGCACAATGGATGCCTTTGATTGGTGGATGAGTAGATGGATGATGGATGTTAGGATATACATTCTTCTTAACTTGGAGATTTTGGGGACGAAATCCTTCAAGTAGGGGAGAATGCAACACCCGATAATTTTAAAGAAAACTATAATGATAAACTAAAGAATAATTAATTAAATATTGGGAAATAAGTAAAATGGACTGCACTATTGCATTCGTCTCAGAATTTTGCTTAAGATAGACTCCGAATTTGCGTAAAACGGACATCGTATGAAGAAGTTATTAAGCTTAGAAATTTGTATACATATAAGAGAATATATACATACAAATCAACCTAGAAATTCAAAATAATTCAAAATAGCGAAGTGGGAAAGGCTAGGAGGGAATCGACCTGTTGGAGGGGTCCGGGTCGACCCTGGTGTCGACTCAGGGTGTTTGGGTCGACCCACGAGTTGACCCTAGGGTTAACCTAGATCAGGGAGGGTCGACCCCGATATAGATCTGCGCAGATTCACCTTTTTGAACGTGGACTTGTTTTGTGGCTTGGTTCGTTGGCTTTAGGATATAAATAAGACAGCATTTCTATTGCTTTATTCACCCAAAACAATGGAGACACCGAGATGCTGCCCCAGCTTGGATTAAATTAGCCTATTCTTCTGCAACAACGACTTATATGTATTCAAGAATCTCTGCTTCAACATCAACATTCTTTTCTCTATCCTTTAGATCCAGTCTCGGTGAGTTTATGTTATTTTTATATATAAACATTTAACAAGTAATCCTGACATGTAAATAAATCTGGATCTAACCCATACCTGTTAAGAATCTGATTCATACCTAAATCGATCTGCCATTACGTATACACCTGATCTACAGTTCAGTTCTCATATGCCTATTTATGTCATCGTATGCCTGTTTTGTTATTATACCTATTTCTGTTCCCTTCCCTCTTTCCCTTTTTATTTTTTTATAGCCTAGGCTACCTTCGAGCCTAGGCCTAATGCTGAAATATGCGAACAGACGAAATTGGGAACGCTTAGGAAAGATAAATTGGACATAACTTGTATCGTGAATCAAGACTAGGATTTGGGGGCATAACCTACGATAAACATGAATAATTGTTTAAGAATAAGTAGGCCTAAATTCACAGTAAATAGAAATTGTAATCGCACTCAGACACGAGATAAATTCGACTTATGGTAGAAGTCTACGCGGAACCGCCCAGCAAATCTAGCATCCACAAGTGTTTATCTAATGTTAGGGGTCTAGTGCGTAAATGTACACGTAACGACGCCAAGGCATGAGGTTAAGTCCAACTTGTGGTATAAGCCTGCCCGTAACCGCCCGGCATATCCAACATGCACAAGGTCAACTTAATGTGAGAGGTCTGGTGCATTGACTAACCTGTAATACTTAACCTATTTAAATTTATGGGGGTTATATGAACCTGTCAAATTATGTAAGGGTTAAGTAAATTTGTTTGAATCAATGGGGGTTTAAGTAAATCTGTTAAATCTATGCGGGCTATACAAACTCGATAAACTTAACCTGTTTTATATGTTGGGGTTATGCAGGCTTGTAAATTTGTTAGGCATAACCTGTCAAAATCCTAGTAGTGGGATGCAAGCATAGGAGGTGGCTTGTATCATATGTTGTGTGGATGTATTAGTCAGTAACCCATAATGGTATCAAAAAGGGGACCCGAACTAGGTAGGGGTCAGGGCACGCTTACTAAGATGATTATAAGAGGTCCATATAGGTGGAGGTGTCTGATAACGCATTCCAATGGAGTCATGTGCGTGCATGGATCCGCCTGCTCGGGAAAATAAGATGTTATAGCACCAGTAAATATGGTTGTGTCTATCTAGAGGTTTCCACTTTAGGAAGTGATACATCCTATTGTGGGGCTGGCACATGGTATTTACAGAATAAGGGGTCGATCGATTGGGGTAGTAACTAGGGTACATCTAGTCCTGCCTGTTTAGGAGCCCATTATTATCGTTTGGGGTAGCACCCGTTATTTCTGTGGGGCTGCCTGTTATTATCGTTGGGGGTAAAGCCCGTCACTAGAAGTACCCCTAAGTTTACCATTATGTTTCTGTTGGGATCATTTTGTTTCTGTTATACTAGTATTGGTGCAGAGAAAAGTATTTGGGATGCATAATCTATTATGTTCTGTTTGTTCTGCTTATCCTGCTCAGTCTGTTATACCTGTCTTACGATATTGTTATTTCTCTCATCCAGTTTATATGCCTTTCATGATGCTTTTTATTATTTATATGCTAAAAGTAATTTAACTCGCCATACTTTATGTCTAACCCATTTTGTTTCCTTTTCTCTCTTTTCCTTTCCCCTCAGGTTCTCGGGGTGGGAATACTCAGGCTTGATTAGGATTCTCTCTTCTGTTTCCGTTTAGAGCTGCTTAGATGTACCACTTTGATTACCTATCTACCTTGCTATGGCTACTTTTGGGGACTATGATTTTATATTACTGTACTCTGATGATTTTAGTACAAGGCAGATATTTTAATTTGATGTAATGGGTATCCTGTATTTCAGACTTGTGTTGTAACTAGATTTTGGACCACGATGTTTTCTATTTAAAGAATAAAGTTTTGAATTTCGCTGTTATTTTATATCTGTCTTCTGATGTTTCTATTCATGTTTACCTATAACGCTTCACGGAACTTAATGCATTCTGAGAAAGAGTGACATTAACGGACGTAGGGTGTCACAATCATCCATGAACACAAGCATGAACTTTTTCAACTGATCTCTGAACACCCTATTCATAAGATCCATGAAATACGCTGGCGCGTTAGTCAACCCAAATTGCATCACCAACCATTCGAAGAAACTGGATGGTGTCCTAAAAGCTGTCTTTGGCACACTATCCTTTGCCACTCTCAACTGGTGAAATCCCGTTGCCAAATCCATCTGTGAAAACACCTTGGCCTCGTGAAGCTGGTCGAACAAGTCGTCTATCCTCGACAACAGATACTTGTTCTTCTTGGTCACCTTGTTCAGCTCACGATAATCCGCACACAATCTCAAAGATCAATCAGCCTTGGTTGCAAACACAACTAGTGCACTCCGTTCAGACACACTTCTCTGAATGAATCCTTTTCTCAAACGATCACGTACTTCCAGCTCTAACTCTTGTTGTTCCTTAGGCGACATCCGCCTAAGAGGCATGACAATAGGTCTAGCACCCTCGACCAAATCGATTCCGAACTCTATCTTACCATGTTATGGCAGCCCTTTGACCTCTTCAAAGACATCATCAAACTCACTAGTGATCGGCATAGATGACAAGTCTTCCTATGGAATCACAAGCGAATATAAACAGCTTACGAAGACACCATCTTCAGGCTTACATCAAATCATAACCATTCGCCCTTCCACATTCCCGTCTGTCACCTCAAGCTTCTCGCAATCCACTTTTGTCGCATACCTCTTGAGCCTGCCCATACCCAAAATAATCCCAAACCCAGGGAAGTTCAAAATAAAGCAATCACACACAAAGGAGCTACCATGGCTCGATAGCACTAGACCATGACAAATCATACACAAACTGTACAAACCCCTAACTGGATTAGTCATAACAAAAGGTCTATCACGAATCTCGGGTTTCAAACCCAAGCGGCACACAAGTTCATTACAAATGAAAGAATGTGATGCTTCAGTATCAAACAACACACGAACTGTAGCATCTCTAACAGAAAGAATACCTTGAACGACGACACTCTTCCCTTTCTCCTTCGCCGTAGGAGCCCACGAAGAAGATGGCATAGCTTCCAAAGCATAATCTTTTACAATCTGCTTTCCCTTAGCTGGTTCTGGGCAATCCTTCTTGTTATGTCCAGGCTTGCCTTAGTTGTAGCACTTCCTCTCAGCTTTCGGATTCGTGCAATCCTTGGAATAATGGCCCTTCTGCTGGCAATTATAGCAAGTCACTTCGCCTTTCTGCTTCTTCTGAACATCTTTTCCTTTCTGTTATTGTTGCTTCCTATTCTTATTATTACCACCCTGCCGTGGTTTCCTTTCATCCTTAGCTGCAACAATGGTCTCTTCCTTAGGGAACAAACTTTCATGCCTCAGAGCTTTCTCCACGATTTTCTTATAGGTATCATCTAGACGATCAACTAGCTATTTCTCAAGATACTTGTCCAAGCCCATAACAAATTTCTCATTCTTCTGGTAGGGAATCTCAACATATGAACGACCATACTTGGACAAGGCTTCAAAATCAGAAACATACTCTAACACTGGCTTATCATTCTGCTTCAGCCTAATGATTTTCTTAAAAAGAATAGACTTCTGAATGGTAGAAATGAACTACTTGACTTGGAATTGATCCCACAAAATATCATCTTCTGGGGTCTCCAGAGTGATAGAGTTCCGCTAAACCATACCTCCACCCTGTAGCTGTCTCAATGCAAGCTTCCTCTTAGTCACATCGTCAATGCCCAAGTCTCTAAAAATCAGAATGCAAGTATCAAGCCACCCTTGAATCTCTACAATCGGCTCTACCCCCTTAAACGGTTCCCTTCTAAAGTAGTGAAATCTTTGCATAGCTTCACGAAGTCCACAACCCTAGGCACTTGCACTTAAACTCCTACATCTACCGCGGTTGTCTCCTGTACGGGTACCCTCCTCATGATTGCTGCCATCATGACCTCGAACAAATCTGGGTAGTCTGGTATACCGCTATCATGCCTTACAGGAAGAGTCTACTCCCTAGCAGTGTGTCTCGATGTTCGAGGACTCATTATAAATCTGAAAAATAGATTGATTAGTCCACACAAGAGAAAAACTACAAATGGAGTTCAAACGCTATTATACACATCCATCAGAAATCTACAAACACGTCACTCGAAAATTATTACGTCCTTGAACTTTGGCAAAAATCGATTAACCAGAGCTCTGATACCAATGTAAAGACTACCTATGACTCCTGCACATAATCAAGAGGAATAATGTGCTGAAAGACGTGTCAGGAACCTATGGACGATCATCGGGGTAGGATAACACACGCAGAAACTGTCTTATAACTCACAGCGCAAGGATAAAATATAATAGAATCTTAAACTTTTCATATCATCATGAATTATCCATACAACATTGGAATACCATAAGAGTCCGTACAAAATGTCTCACTACAAATCACTCAGAGAATACATCAAACAGCGGAAAACAACAAAATATGCATAGTAGAAAACTGATACGTAAGCCTCCTACTCATCATCGATCTGCAGCATCGCCCACTAAGATCTGCTACCTGTGACCTACTACTCATTCTGCCCATCCACAACAGGATGAACATCCCAAGGTAATAAGAGAAAATATATAAAACCTTGAGTCAAACAACAGTCTTAATGAGCGATAAAACAACTATCTAACATCATCAATAAAGTATATGAGAATAGGCAGATTAATCATCTAATCTACCAACATCAACAGAGAAGAAACCCAAAACCATCCTCTCCACTTGTGACAGTGATAGACTTTACAACAACCATAAAAGGAAAACATACAGGCATATCAATTAAATACCCTACGTTGACCATCTTAATTGAAATCAACATCCCCCAAGCATAAGCCCTAAAGGCCTAAACCAACATCGTACAAGCACCCAAGAGATGTCTCCTTCAATGTCGAACAATCCACGTAAGACGATACAAGCAGATCAATCAACATCCATGACTCTGGCTATCACTGCCAACCCTGCTTTGAAACCATCGTTAATCGTATGACTGGCTATGGCACGCCATCTGTCAAGGGCTAATGGTAACCCCGGTTCTAGCAAAAACTCCATACGCCTTTCATCGATACGTATCTAGCTCCATTATCGATACCCAGGGTACTCAACCAGTCATCTAGTCTTTTAAGTGTCCCTATTATACCCTTGCTTTGAGCCTGCTAGAACCTATGAAAACGAAAATTCCTCAGCCTTCAATATCTCTAGTCGTCGTCATCGCCGACCATTCATAAGCTCAAATCATATTAAGCAGCCATTATCCATGAGCTCAAATCATCTTGAGTCGTCTTCACATTCGTTGCATTCCATCGATCAACGAACACTTCACTTTAATTCAAACATTCCACCTGGAATTCCCATTGAATCTACGCCCATCGTCAAAAATAAACTTCATTTGGTCATTATTATATGGACCACACCTTCCTGGATCACAACCGATCCATTGCAAACCGCTCCATCACGAACTCTGATCACATCTTGGCCGACCCAATAAAGCAATGCGACCCATGATCCACTCGAGCCACACAATCCAGTTCTGGCCGACCCATCAACCAAGTCCATGCCACCCATGTTTTGAATGACCCATCATTTGAGCGACCCATCGTTTGAGCGACCCAACAACCCATCATTTGAGCGACCCAACAACCCATAGCAACCCATAATTTTTCGGGCGATCCATCCAATTTAGCTGCGATCCATCCATTTTTTGTGCAATAATCCAGGCGATCCATCAACACACGACCGCGATCCATCAATACGTGCGATCCATACCCAGATCCACCCTTTTGGCGAATGATCCATGCTTCAAACAACAAACATCCATATACACAATTCATCCAAAATAGATTAATTTCAACAAACAATCATCAACAAACATTAACACAAAAATGAATCATGATACAATCACATGAATTTCACCAAATCATGATAAAATAATGAATGATCAAATAAATGGATCTAAACTTGCATAAACACACGAATTAACATATGGATTTACCAATTTAAGTTGCCAGATTAAATCCTATGGTGATTTGAATGGAAACATACTTACCATGATGTAGATCTAGGTGAAACAACTTGAAATGATGAAAATAAGATCAAACAGCCCATATACTCGATTGAATCCATGTGAGTGATTCCTATCGCTCACAAAATCCACAAATTAGCTTTAAAACGTTGATATGCAAATCCGGACAGCGAAGAACGATCTCCAAATCTCTTAATTTTATGTGATCTACTCTCTCTTGATATTGATCCAGCCTTCCTTGATGTAGATCTTCAATCTTCTAATGTAGTTATAAGATTTTAATGGAGGAGAGATGTATTTGATTGAGTAAGGAGAATCGCGAGCTCAACCAAATGAGAAATGGAGAAACTAAACCATTCTCCTTGCCTCTATTCCTCTATTTATAGCCATCCCACAACCCACTAATGGGCCACACCAAATCAGCCCACTAAGGACTAGTTAGTCTGTTCATAAATTGTGTAGCACTAAAACAGCGATTCCCCCCAAACCTCTCAGCCAATTCTTTAATGTCACCACTTTATAGAATTGGCAACACCATTTCCTTTCCAATGAAATCAATCTCCGCACCTGATTCGATCCAAATCAAAAGTTATACCCTGTACAAAACTGACAGGGGCAAATGGTCACAAATAAAATTGATAAAAATTATAGACATGTCTCACCTCCCCATTACCAACATATCAAAATATGAGAATGATACGACCCTCAAAGAATTAAATAAAAATATTTTACGATCCTCCGATACTTAAAATGCGGGTCGTTACAAAGGCCCCATGATAACCAAGGAATACTGACTGATAATGGTTCCCACACAAAAATGCCCTAACATAAGCTGCCCGAGACTTAGTCCCCAAGTTAACTAGGATTTCTAGGAGTCCCTTATATCTTACTGGAATGGATTACTTAGCTTATTAATCAAAAAGGTTTAACTTAGCACATTTAAGTTCATTAATAAGCCCAGTGTACCCACTTGTTATATTTCTTGGATTGTAATTAATGAAAGTAATCTACAACCCTTTACATCTAGATTATGATTAATGAAAGTAATCTACAACCTTTTATTTCTAGATTTTAATTAATGAAACTAATCTACAACCCTTTATCGTTAGATTTTAATTAACGAAAGTAATCTACAACCTCTTATTTCTGAATTGTAATTAGCAGAAGTAATCTGCACCCCTTTACCTCTAGATTGTAATTAACCAAAGTAATCTGCAACCTTTTATTTCTGAATTGTAATTAACAAAAATAATCTACAACCCTTTACCTCTATATTGTAATTAACGAAAGTAATATACAACCTTTTATTTCTGAACTGTAATAAATGAAAGTAATCTATGACCCTTTACCTCTAGATTAATGACAGTAATCTACAACCTTTTATTTATGAATTGTAATTAACAAAAGTAATCTACAACCCTTTACCTCTAGATTGTAATTAAAGAAAGAAATCTATAACCTTTAATTTTTGAATTGTAATTAATGAAAGTAATCTACAACCCTTTACCTCTAGATTTTAATTAACGATAGTAATATACAAACTTTTATTACCATGTCACTTAATGCCATTAAGTCCAATTATTCACAGCTTACATGTTTTCCATTTACATGTTACTTAATGTCCAATTAATTCCAATTAAATACAGGTTACTTAATGTCAAATTAAGTATAATTCATTCCATCAACATGTTTTGCAAATACTGGTTACTTAATGTCAAATTAAGTCAATTCATTTCAATTAACATGTTTTCCAAATTACTGTCAAATTAGCATGTTTTCCAAATTACTGTCAAACTAAAATGTTTTCCAAATTACTATCAAATTAACATGTTTTCCAAATTACTGTCAAATTAACATGTTTTCCAAAGTACTGTCAAATTAACGTGTTTTCCAAAATGTTGTCAAACTAGCATGTTTTCCAGATTACTGTCAAATTAACATGTTTTCCAAATTACCGTCAAATTAACATGTTTTCCAAAATACTGCTTACTAATGTATAATTAAGTACATTTTATTCCTTTTTTTGGCAAAGCCAGCGGGGGTTAACGGCCCCTACCATATATTTATATCATAAGAAGGTCTTACAACAAAAACTATGCAATATATAATACTAGATATAAAAGAAGGAGGGAAGAGGGTCATTTCACTTATTTCTGATAGATGTATAAAAATCAAAGGAAGATATGTTGATTTCATTGCTAATTCTCCTTATTGCTGCATAACTTCCATCCCACTTCTTCCTTTTCGGTTGAAAAGCCGAGCATTTCTCTCATTCCAAACTTCACTTATAACTACTTTGAGCATGATCAATAGCTCATAAGAGATATTAATTTTCCATTTAGTTGCTCTATAAATGCTAAGCCACTCCTCCTTGCTAACAAAGCAAGGAGCAACAAACCCACCTCTCTGCTTTAATTTTCTCCAAACATAGTTGGAAAAAGGGCAACTGAAAAATAGATGGAGACCTTCCTCATCACCTATACTACATAATATACATCTCTCAGAAACATTTATTCCTTTTCATGATAGATTCTTCATAGTGTTGAGGCTGTTATAGCAGACTTTCCACATTAAAAAATTAAGCTTTTCGGAATTTCTCTCATTCCATATTCATTTATACCATGGACATCTGCTTATACTCCTTTCTCCAGTAAGAAAAGAATACACTAACGCTGTAGTGTGATTTTCTTCCTTATCATTCCATACATATTCATCTTCAGGAGCAAAATTGTAGTTCCTATTGTTGTATTTGTCCCATATCTTATTCACATGTGCACTAATTGTTCGCTACAGCCTGATTTTTTCCATTTGTAATACAGTTCTTAGCTTTCGCATTTAGAGGATACTAGATGTCATTTTGTCATTATAACTAATCACGTCATTTAGAATAAGACCTTTATTAATCCAAGGGCTACTCCAAAAGCTCGCATTGCTCCTATCTGAGATTTTGATTTTCTAAAAAGCCTTAGTTTTGTCTCTAACTTTTATTATCATTTTCCATACCTAACTCTGACGTGCTTTAGGTCGAACAGTCCATACATTATCATCTTTCAAGTTGCGAGTCATACACCAATCAACCCAAAGAGATTGCTTTTGAGTTACTAGATTAACGTAGTGCTTAGATAAAGCCGCCTCATTCCACAGTTTGATGTTTTTTAATCCTAACCCACCATTCTTCTTAGGCATTTCTAGTTTTTTATACGCTATCAGAGTGAGCTTTGTAGAGTGAATCAAACCAAACCATAAGAAGTTTCTCATCGATGTCCTGAGCATAGTTAGGAGTTTGTACGACAGAGGAAAGATTCTGGACCAATAAACAGTCATAAATAATATAGCCGCATTAAGTATAACAAGCCTCCTCGGTTGAGTTAGATTTCTATTTTCCCATCGCGCAAAAACAGTGGTCATCTTCTCATACAGTGGCATGCACTGTGCTTTAGAAAATCTTTTTGTCGATAAAGGAATACTCAAGTATGTCATATCATTATCTATGGAAGTCATTCTGGTTATGGATATGCATACAAAAGTGTAATGAGGTGAGAGACCAGCTAGTGTTATCTTGGATTTGCTGCTTTTCATTTTTAAACTGGAGAAGCCGTGGAAAGAGAAGACGGTTGATATTATGGTCTGAAGGGATTTATGGGTTGGTTTAGTGAAAATGAGCAAGTCATTGACAAAGGCAAGGGAGGTTATTAGAGGCCATTTGCATTTAGGGTGCAGGTGGTAATTCTTTAAATGTACTTGCCTCGACAACTCAAAAGATAGAGCTTCCACAACGATAATGAATAAATAGGCAGAAATTGGATCTCCTTGTCGCAGACCATTACACCCTTTAAAATACCCAATAGAGTGAGCATTATAAACAAGTGTGTATTTCACAGTGGATATGCTAAATCCATTTAATGAATTTGTCCAGGAAGTTCTTTTCTTCATTATATTGATGAGAGTGGTCCATCTGACGGAATCAAAGGCTTTCATTATATCCACTTTAAGCATAACGTGAGGCGATATATTCTAGGTATAGTAACCATTCAAAAGTTCATGCGTAAGCAATACATTGTCAAGTATACTTCTATTCGGCAAGAAAGCCACTTGGTTCAGGGAGATTATGGATGGCAATACTTCTTTCAGTCTCCTTGCCAATATTCTAGAGATCGCCATGTATATTATGTTGCAGCAAGATATAGGCCTGTATTAGGATACATCTTTCGGATTGCGGATTTTAGGAACTAAGGCTTAGTTTGTAGAGTTTATGGAACTGAGGATTTTGCTGGATGTGAAGAAGCTGTGAACACAATAGGAGAGATAATATGCTAACAATGTAAGTAGAATGACATTGTGAAACCGTCCGGACCAGGTGAAGCAGCCTTTCTCATCATGAATATAGAATCTTTGATGTCATAATCAGATACCTGCCTCGACAAAGCAGCATGTTGTTCGGCCAAAAAGGGACGGTAGCGGTACATTATTGAGGAAGGTAGTGTCAGAATCAGGGGGATCTTTGCCAAGTAAGTCAGTATAGAATGTAAGAAAGGTACTATCTACAGTAGAGGGATCAATATGGATAATGCCATCAATATTCTCAATTTGATGAATGTAGTCTTTAAATTTCTTTATCTTCAAAGATGCGTGATATTCCTTTGAATTTCTATCACCTTTTGTAGCCCATTTCTGCTTGTTTTTCTGTGAGGCCATGCTAGCTTCAGATTTGAGAGCTTCTTCAAGTTGTTGAATAATTTCTTTCTCCCTTTGATTCTGGATCAGCATTAGGCTGTAGAGTTCGCACCTGAATCAGCTTTAGATCATTTATGAGAAAGGTTGAGATCTTGTTAGCATGCCCGTATATCTCTGTAGACCAATTTTAAAGGGCTTCTTTTGAGTTTTTTTTTAAACTTTCTCTACAAGTTGAGCATAGGATTTCCATATGTTTGTATTTACCAAGCATCCTGAACAACCTGCATAAATGTAACGACCCGGTTTTTGTCGACTTTGGTTATCGCCATAAACTCAATAATGACTAACCAAACATCGAAAAATACCGGAAAGTTAATGAAAGAAATTAGAGGGTGAGGAAAGACAAGATAGAAAACTTAGAATAGAAGAAGAAGAAGAACACAACATCAGAGAAACACGAACCTCATAGCGGAACGAATAACATATAATATATATAACATAACTTTGAAATATAAATCTGTACTTGAATATACATCATTATCAAAGTACATCACTTACAACACAGTGGAAATAAACAATAGCTATATGATCCTGCAGCCTCCTGCTCCAGCTCTTCAAGTATCAGTAAATCCCGACTACTTGACTACCCATACAAAATTGGGCACCCAAGAGTTTAGGGGAAACAAAACAAAATAAACTCTGGGTCAGTCAGGGACTGGTATGAGTAAACAGTTAAAAACAGTTTGAGCAAGGTTCGATATCTCATAAGACCACGCCGTATAACGGAACGGGTTTTTCCCTTATGAGAATCCAAAACATCTTTATATCAAAGCCTTTGATATTATAATAATGTCTATCAACCACAATATAATAATCATCTAGCGGAAACGCTTTCATCTCACGTTCTACATATATAGTATCCAATCAAAACCGCAAGCACGTATTGGGTAATGGATTTCCAACTATGACAAGGTATGGAACCACCTTTCGCTAGTGTACCTCTAGAGAGGAATACACTGGGTTCAACAAGAACATCTTGCAACCCGGCCACACATGACCGACCACTCATTTCGCTTGAGTGTATCGAATGTATATCACCAACGGTTGGGATCAGCAACCGTTTCCCAAATGGGACAGCATCGACAATAGATTTTTAGAAGTAAATGAAACTCTAGGTCAGGTGATTATACACCCGAATAGGTGCGACCTACATAGCTATGCTGCCTGCCCGATTTTTTTCATTCCCGGTTGTGAGGCTAGAGGCGACGCTTATCTCTGACAGATCACACATCTATTCACTTTGAATGTCACATCGTTATACCCGCCAAATCACAAATTGATTTCCCCAAAAATACAATGGGTATACAGCTAAGAGAAACGAATTCCTCCGCCACCAAACGTAAATACGTTTGAAGAGATCAACTTACGCGATCTATTAAATATATTCTGTCAGACATTCTTCCATACAGGTCGTCCTGGGACTGGACAAACCGAAGGCACTATTCAGTATATCCATCTTAGGCAATTGTTATCTAAGATTTATAAAACAGCCCTTGCACTTTACTCCGTCTTCAATTATCTTTGGCATATGTGATTCGCAACGCTTATGCCAATATGGAGTGGTTCTTCGGATAATAATCCAACCAGTCTCTCCATATTAACATCGTTAAAATGGTCAAAACTTCGATAGTCGGTGAGTTAACTATCAAAGAAAAACACGTGTGCAAACAACAATATTATTTCCAAATGAAAAATATATCTATCAATCATCATTGAACATTTATCTCTCTATTTAACTTATTCATTTTTCATCTCCTGTTT
Organism: Allium sativum; assembly: GCA_030737875.1. Lineage (NCBI taxonomy): Eukaryota > Viridiplantae > Streptophyta > Magnoliopsida > Asparagales > Amaryllidaceae > Allium > Allium sativum. Next base: position 808,226,053 of record CM060916.1, read on the forward strand.
CCCTATATTCAACATTTCTTATTTTCTAAATTTAGAAAATATAAGTTATTAACAATGGAAAACATTTCCATTTCTTATATTCTATAGTAGAAAACATTTCTGATTCTTATTTGGAAAACATTTACAAAGCTCCTTCATTGGATTGAAACAGATGTTTAAATTAAACATCGCTCTGCCAACTCCAACCATTTACTGAATTCACTTAACCATCATTCACTATCAAACCTTACCATTCCTTAGTTAAGAAGGAAGTCAATCAAGTTGGGGTATAATTACCTCTCAGACCTTAACTGAACAACGTTTTAACTTCGAAATAGTCAAAGTTTATCTTTTAAACCTTTAACAAACTTCCTTACGTAACTCTCTTTCGAATAATCTCTATTCGATAACTGCTCCCCTCGAATAACTATATTCGATTAACTCCTTTCGAATAACCAACATTCGATTAACTCACTTCGAATAACTTATATTCGATACTCTTTCTTTCGAATAAACGATATTCGATAATCTCTCTTTTCGAATAAACTATATTCGATTAATCTCTCTTTGAATAAACTATATTCGATTACTCATTTCGATTAAACTATAATCGATAACTCCTTTCCTTTAACTCTATTCGAATAACTGATATTCGATTAACTCAAATTTGATTAACTCTAATTAATTAACCCTATCGATTTAACTCTAACTGGTTAACTCTAACTGGTTAACTCTAACTGGTTAACTCTAACTGATCAACTCTAACTGATTAACTCTAACTGATTAACTCTACCTGGTTAACTCTAATCGATTAACTCTAACTTGTTAACTCTAATCGATTAACTCTAACTGGTTACTCTAATCGATTAACTCTATTTGATTAACTCTAATCGATTAACTCAAATTGATTTAACTCTAATCGATTAACTCAAATTGATTTAACTCTAATCGATTAACTCAAATTGATTTAACCCTAATCAATTACTCTATTCGAATAACTGATATTTGATTTAACTCTATTCGAATAACTGTATTCGATTAACTCTTTCGATATATTCCTTTGAATTAACTCCTTTTTAATTTCTTTTCTATTTGTTTATACAAATAATTCCTTTTCTATTTGTTTATACAAATAGTTCCTTTTCTATTTGTTTACTTAACAAATAGCTATTCCCCTTCAATTCTATTTATTTAAACAATAAATATTTCTTTTATCTTTCTATTTATTTCCCAAATGAATATACCTTTTATCCTTCTATTTATTTCCCAAATAAATATTTCCTTTATACTTCTATTTGTAAATGTTTTACAAATATTTCCTTTATATTTGTTTTCACAAATAATTCCCTTTATATTGGTTCTATTTATTTTCTAAATAAATAACCCTTTTATACTTCTATTTATTTCTTAAATAAATATTCCTCTTTATAAAATCCTTTGATTTTATAAATAATTCCTTTTATCTTTTCTAATTCATTTTACAAGCAACTATACTTTTTATAAAATCCTTTGATTTTATAAATAAATTTCCTTTTATCTTTATCATATTTATTTTCAATAAATATTTCCTTTTCAAAACCCTTTTGATCTTATAACTGTTTTCTTTTATAAAATCCCTTTCTCCTTTTCTATATAAAATCCATTGATTTTATATAACTAATTTATTTTCAAAATACATTTTTGAAAATCCCCTTTTCTACATTCTAGTCTTACGGTATTAACAATACCGAATAACAATGATCGATATCATTCAAACACACATAATCAACAACAGATTATATAGCACATCATGTATCGAGATATATGAACAAAACAATATTTTATATACTGAGGAACCCAGTTGGGTCCCTCCAACTGGTTTCCCTGCATCATAGATGTTAAACAACATAATAACATCGATTTCATTTCAATATGAAATATTCTGATAAACAGAATCAATATTTGATTAACAATTTATATATATATATCGTTATCTATGATTTCAACCAATACACAAGCAATTCAACCAAACAGTTAACACACAGCAATCCACAGATGATTAACAGTTCTAAAAATATGTTATAAAAATATAACTGTTCAGAGTTGGTGAGTTCTACTCACACTGGACAGTTACCGTTAAATAACGGTTAACTATCTTTGATTCCGACGGATAATTAATTTTGCTATAAATTGTAACGAGCTTTGATTCACTCCCCGTCAGTTCCAGTTTGTAGTCGTCGTCCATACAATCCCAACGGATCTTTCGGTTCGTCAATCTGACTCCGAACGAACTAGATACGGGGTTTATCAGTTAGACTAGCATTAAAATAAAATTAAGCTTAACAATTTAAATCCTCACCCCTCATGTCACGTGTACAGCACACCCCCTTTCTTCCCCAATACACTCCACAAGTCCCTGTTTCCAAACGGTTCCTCCCTCTTTTGTACATTTACTCCTTCTCACGGTTTTACAAACAACTTCACACCCAAAACTCCTACTCCTTCCCATCATGTACACAGCGTTGTCAACCTCCTGTATCCCATTCATGACCACGTTTTGCCTCACGCCACTTTCTACACAACCTCCTTTCATGTCAGTCCTTTGGCCCCACATCCACACTGGCCTCTCATGCATCCCTTACTACAACATAATCACTATTTCCTCCATCCCACAAGCAATCCGCACCATCCCAATAAAATGCGTCACTTTCCTTCACTCCAATGCATGGAAACCACTGTCGAGTTTATACCCCTTACGCTCTGCACACTTGCTCTCTCTTCTCCTCTACTTCGGAAACGCACGCTCCAGCATACAATAAGAAGAACGACATTTTTTCTTTCTTTGTTTTGTCTTTGAACGCCATTAAACACATTCGGCCGTTTATGACTTGAAGGGGAAAAATGAAACTAGGACTTAGGGGTTGTATTTATAGAGTTAAGTGGTAGATATTTTTTTGTTAATTTACTTTGTTTAGAGGCTTTGAATTTTCCACGTTTTCTTCTTTTGGCTGGCGGTGGAAATGAAATGGGGACGTGGACTCTACTTTGACCAAGTGGAATTAAGTTAAGGGATGGATTCTCCTCATGAAACTTCTTTTCTTCCCTCCCAAAGTTTGTGTATGCATTGAGACTGAAATAAAATTACACTCGTGTTCAGTGAGGTGCCACGATCCCGAAAATATAATAATACCGGTAGATTAACTCATATTGTGAAACCCCAAAATCGCCGATTAAGGGTGCAAAATACTCCAAATAAAAAGTTGCTTATTTAATTAATTAAAAATTATAGAAAATTCTAAAAATTAAATTATTGTTATGTCTCAAAAGAACCTTGTCTAAATTCAAACCCGATATTCAAATATTTTTAAATAACCGTTATGGCCACGAACGAATATACCGTTGTTTTTCTGAATATTTAATTTGGACATAACTAAAAATCTACACGACGAAATCCCGATTTTTCTCTTCCACTAGAAAAATATACTTCACCAGCTCCTAACGTTTCTTGTTTCACAGAAATCCGATTTAAAACGGCTTCTGTATATTCGTTTGAAGTTTGAATCACCAAATAACGAACTGCAGCGCCATTTCGGGCTCGATTTTAATTATAATATAATTATACTTTCAAACTTCGTTAATATAATATATTCGTTAATATAAATTCAATTCTAAATTGAATTACTTATTTTGAATTGCCCAATTCACACCATATCGTCATTTCAGCCCATTCTGATTATTTCAGAATTAAATATATTATTTAATTATTATTTTAATTAAATATTCCAAGTTATTTAATTCAACGACCATTAAATTCTCATAATCACTATATAAATAATTAAATTAATTAATTCTTATATCGCTGAAAATTGCGGGTCGTTACATTCTTCCCCACATAAAATAATTTCGTCCTCGAAATTGCTAAGGTAGAAAACAACCCTATTAACTGGTTAGAACTTATTTGTTCACTTCTTAACTTCAATTTTAACTGAACCAATTTAATTTCAATTAAATTATTTATTATTATTATCGAAAATTTTCAAAAATCCTGAAAATTTTCTAACACCTTAACTTTTCGAAAAATTTCGCCAGCACCTCCTTTGTACTTGAAGCAACCCGAACTTCCCCGGTCTCCGAAGAGAAGAGAAAGAACGAATTGTTTTGAGAACACGACAAAATAGAATGCAGACGGGAGAACATTTCATTGTTATTTACAACATTCCATCAGATTACAAGAATATACAGAGTATAAACAAATATTATTCAACAGAAAATATCAGAGGTTACAATAAATTACATAGCAGCGGAAAATAATACAATACACAACTGAAGGAGATATACGGATACAAAGCTTTCCGGATATCGTTCCAACTGTAAACCAGGATCCTGTGAATATAAATCTGCAAAACCAAAACTACTAGCTGCCCGTGTCAAAATAGGGACACCCAGAGTTTAGGTTAAAACAATAAACTCCAGGTCAGTCATGTGACTGGTGTGAGAACTAAAACAGTTATTAATCTTTATTTTAAAGTTAGGTAAATCAAGGGACCACGCCGTATAACACGGAACGGGTTTCCTCCCAAGAACACCAGTGCATAAAACAAACAGCGCAATGCTAAATAAGGAAAAATGAAGCTATTATAAGACCCAGTTCCCATCACACAATGCAACGCAAGCCGAAGGATAGGGTTTTTACCTTATAATAGCCAAGAATGCTTGATACGTTTAAAACAAATCATTTTGATAGTACTATAATAAGTGCATAGTGTATAAAACAATCTTCAAATCATAAGTATCAATCATAGGCGGCATGAATTCACCGTACCACTATGTCGCCATATTAGGTTCTACAAATAAAACCGCAAATGTCACGTATTTGGAAATTGGATTTCCATCTATGAACCGAGGCAAAAGATAGTCTCAACCGATTCGAGACGCTCTAGTCCGCCCCTCAGGACCCAGACTCAGGTGGGCCCTTGGATCGTCAGGGCCGGTCCACCGATGTGGATTAAAATGCCTGAACATGCGTTTCCCCGCCCTTTGGGGCGTAAATGAGCCAACGAATGGCTCCATCAGAACCGGATCGTCCGATCTAACCGAGGCGCCTCGCAACAGCAACAACCACACAGGTGAAAAGTATACAAATGTCAGGGCTGGTAGGTCACTGACACCAGCCTAGCTAGAAAGAAACGCATGCCCTCCCTGAGGTCCTTCTCCCGTTTTTGGTTCACAACCGGGGTGCGAGGCTCGCGAATCAACGCTACACAAAGCTATGCCACACAGGCCTTGCTTTGATCATCATCCACAAGACTTTGCTTTTCAACAGAAGCCTTAATCAATTGCCACTTAGACATGCCACACAGGCAATTCACTCCATGCGATTGATATCCATCAATATATAACCCCTGAGTACGTCTCAGAGAAGGGCGTTAAGCAAGAGAATGAATTCTCCGCCGCCAAACAGATATATATTTAATAGAAATCAATCACACAGACTAAAATCCAATGTCAGACACACAGTCCATTTAAAAGTCCGTTCTGGGTCTGAACGAAACCGGAGGCACCTAGTACCCTGCATATCCATCGATCTCCAAGTACGTCTTTGGACGATCACCAACTGTTTCCATCTTCTTGGGTGTACAACCCAATCAAGATCATAAGTAATCACCCAAACGACATGAAGACCTCCGGTCTTTGACCACCGTCTTCATCTTCGACTTATCGTCGTATCAGTTATTCAGAATGGGATAAACCCGGTCTTTCCGAATAACTCGCGTATATTTTAAATAAGTGTTACACAAACACAACATACGCCTCATTCCAATTCATCAGTCACTAACCATAAATTAATCAAGAGAATAATTCCCCAAATATTAACCCCGAAGGCCGAAACCAACATCAGATCAATATCCAGAAAACCATTCTGCTTAGCTAACCGACAATTAATTTCTAAATTTCACATTCATAGGGAAAGGTTCCCATTAATTTTATCAAAGATAAATTCCTTGAATTTATTCTTTAATCTTCTTTTGAATTTCAATTCAACTAGTCGGGATTAACGAACCTTACCGAAGTAATCATTTGTTTTAATTTCCCAATCCCAACCTATTCATCCCATGAAGTAAAACTGGTAATACTTCATATCTAACACCACGGTGTTATCGGTAAATTCAATTACCATTTCACGTTCAAATCTAATTAAAGATTTAACTATCGCCTGGAGTAAAACTGGTGATATTCCATTCTCGATCTTTTCAATCTAATTAAAGATTCATTAAAACTCCACTTAGTTTTAATCGTTAACTGGGTTAAAGAATCAGTGTCATTTAAAACACGGTTCACGATAAACCCAAAACCACATTCCATTAATTATCGGGTTAAAGAACGAGTGTTATTTAAAACACTGTCCACGATAAACCCAAAAATCAATATCAATTCAATTCCAATTAAATATTATTTAATTGGTACACTTCATTAAATCTAAATAAAAAGATTTAATCTTTTCTCAACTGGGTTCAAGAACAGTGTTAGTCAAGACACCATTCACGACAAACCCAAATCACATTTGATATTAAATACAAGGCTCTGAATAGAAAATATACCGGCTTATATTCAATACCAAATTCTACGACCAACAAATATCGTATTGGAAATAACGATATATATATCTATATCTTTCAAATTTCCATAACCACATCTGTATAATCACGAAATCCAACATCGAAATATTCCGAAGACAATTTCGATTCAAATCCATCCCAATGCAATCATTGGAAATTCTGGTTATTTTCAAAACCATTTCAAATTCAATTTATTTATTTAAAAATAAATCGAATTATAATTCTAGTTCAAAACTAGTTCATTTCGATAAAAATCTATTTTTATCTTTTAAAATATGGAGTTTTTCATCCCAATTCTTTCTAAATCATTTCTTATGCTTTTACACAAATTATTACTATTTTTAATAATTTTATCAAGGCCCGTACAGTCGATTTCCATCAACGGCCATCGAACTGCACTTACAACGACCTTTTTCAAATTTGATTTGGACATAATTCCAAATCCAACCGTTAGATTTCTAATATCTAATATTCATTGGAAAGCTCTTTTCGATACGAACCCAACGGTTCCGGTTTTAGGAGAATCCGACGGTCGGATCTCCCGCAATATCCGTTCGAAGTCAATGGTCGAAATTCGCGAAATGCCGCGGCGCGACGCGTTCTATTCAGGCCATTATATTATATATATAATATATACTTCGTCGATTTCCTTTCGAAACGAATTTTATAAATTGTTTTTAAATTCATTTTCAAAACGGTCTCAACTTCATATTCAATTTCAAATCAAAATTGAATATTCCAATATAAATTCGTTTTAAATTCATTTCAAATCGATTTCAATTCAATTTCGGTTCGAATTCATTTATATTCAATTTCAATTCGAATTCGTTTCTATTCAATTTCAATTCGAATTTCATTTATATTCAATTTCAATTCGAATTCATTTATATTCAATTTCAATTCGAATTCGTTTCTATTCAATTTCAATTCGAATTCATTTATATTCAATTTCAATTCGAATTCGTTTATATTCAATTTCAATTTGAATTTCATTTATATTCAATTTCAATTCGAATTCGTTTATATTCAATTTCAATTCGAATTCGTTTATATTCAATTTCAATTCGAATTCGTTTATATTCAATTTCAATTCGAATTCATTTATATTCAATTTCAATTCGAATTCGTTATAAAATGAATAAAATCGATATAAATATCGTTCACGTCAAAATGGCGTAAATCTAATCAACACGGCTTCATATATTCATATTTTCAAATATTCTATTTCGAATATTTCTATTTCAAATATTTCTATCCAAATATTTCTCTTTTCAAATATGGAATGAGGCCCAATCAATTACCATATAATGTTAATTATATGGATTTTCTACAACACATGTATACAATAACAACGATGAATAATCAACCATCATCCAAAGTGCATTCTACACTGTATAAGCATCGAATATAAATATTTAACGCTTATTACAGTCTGTCAATCAATCGATCGACATACAACTAATTATTGGGATTAGTGTATGTCATATATCATCCCAATACCCGTGTGGGGTTTCAAACAATCAAACACAGATTTTATTTGTACAGTTGGGCGATGTGTAAAATTTATCGTCCCAATCAGTATCAGTCAAATGTGTGTATATAAACAAATCGTCCGATTTGTTTATTTTATTTCATTTCATATATACGTTAAAATTTTATTTTTAACTATAGAATATTTTCCACTATAAAATATTTTATTTCACTATATAAATGTTTTATTTCATTTCACATCACACAATCAACTACACATCAAAATCAAACAAACAAGCATACAAGCCGTCCATGGTCTGTGGACGACGGGTGTCGGGTGCTACTAAACACCGTCTGCATCCTAGTATATATTTCAACTAGAAATAAATTAAAAGGTGAGAAGTTATCACAGAATAGCTAATCCAACGCCACGACTCTTCTTGTGTAGAAATCTTCGCCGTTCTTGCCTTTTGTCACTTTCGTTGCTCGTATTCACTACATATATAAAAATCGAATTTTTACTTTGCTATTCAATATATAAAAATCGAATTTTTACTTTGCTATTCAATATATAAAAATCGAATTTTTACTTTGCTATTCAATATATAAAAATCGAATTTTTACTTCTCTATTCAATATATAAAAATCGAATTTTTATTTCTCTATTCTATATATAAAAATCGAATTTTTACTTTGCTATGTACATAAAAATCACATTTTTACTTCGCTATTCAATATATAAAAATCAAATTTTTACTTTGCTATTCAATATATAAAAATCGAATTTTTACTTCTCTATTATATATATAAAAATCGAATTTTTTACTTCTCTATTCTATATATAAAAATCGAATTTTTACTTTGCTATGTATATAAAAATCACATTTTTATAACTATGCTATATGGATAAAAATCACATTTTTATTTCAACGCTGTAAAAATCACATTTTTATCCCACTATATATATAATAAAAATCAGATTTTTATTTTGCTACATATATAAAAATAATATTTTTATATTCTCTATATTATAAAAATCATATTTTTATTATCTACATCATATAAAATTTTTACCTTTCATATATATTCTTTTATACTCTAAAAATTAGATTTTTATAACACTAAAAATTGAATCCTTATGCATTTTTATAACTATAATCTATATAAAGATTTTCAGAACTTAAAACAACCATATATACTAATTATTTACTGATTTTAAAACAATGAAAATATATTTAAAACTAAATTAACTGAAAAGAAACTCACCGACGAAGAGGGAGGAGACGGGATCGTCGGAGGGGGTGCCTGGGGATCGCTGGAGGTGGCGGTCAGCGTCAGGGTTCGGCGGCGGTAGGCTTTGTTGCGCCGGGTGGTGGCTGTAGGTAGAGAGAGGGAGAGAGAGCGGACTAGGGCGGATGTAACGACCCGACTTTTCGACCCTCGAATGTCGACACTAATACATCCACGGTATTCACGTGTCGAGCACCCAAGTGTCGGAAAGACGAAAAGTTAGGGTGAAATAAAAAAAAAAGCAAATAGACTAAGAAAGAAGAGGACACAATATCAGAATCTCACAACGGAACGATAACATATAATATAAAGAATGATCTTTACAAAATAAACTGTATGTTTACAACTATCAGAGAAGACCAACCTATCATCAACTTGAACAGTCATAACAACATGTCCTCATCACTGTTGATGTACAACATATAATGCAGCGGATATAAAAAGTACGGTAAGTTGAACTCCAACTCTCTTCCAGAAGCTCCAAAGCACCCAAAGTAAAACCTGCTATACTCAGTCTACTCGAAGGAGTACGTGAGGGTTTTAGGGAAAACAGAAACTAAGCGTCAGACATCAGTCTGGTATGAGAAACTCAAGATACATATTGCATGTAACAACACTGAGGGAACTGTGCAGATTACCGCTCCAGTTTTCCCCTCAATTGAAACCAACCATTTATTATGAGAAGTATAGTTGTATTATAAATAATGTCTAGGGTGTAGAATATAAATAAATTCACATAGAAGGAATGGTTACATTGGTTACATTCAACAACTATTAAGTGTACAAACAAAACCGATAAGGCACGTTCGCATATTGGATTTTCCATCGGAGATCTCTCAATATAGATCCGAACTCCATGCACAAGGGTCAGAAAGTACCTCCGAGCGTCGTATATCTCTAGATAAAATATACCATAAGGTAAACACAACTGGCCCACGCACGAAAACACCGGAGTGCACCACGTGGAACCAAATATACCCAACTCCCGCGCGCAACTTCAAAGAGCTCCCGCAACGATTCGATAATAAGCATACACTAGATATGGAGTCAATATATCCTGCCGTAGGTTAGCAAAACCCCAGATTGTGCTCCTACTCTGTTTTTAGCCATTTCCGATGTCGAGGTTTCGTTCAGCATCGTTCACATGAATCTTCACCACTCGAACAGAACAAGAATTCCCAGTTGGAATCCCATAGCTCAATAGATCTTGGAATCACACATAGATTTCTTCACAGATCTCGGAATCACACATGGATTCCAATACATCAACAGATCTTGGAATCACACATAGATTCTTTCATAGACCTTAGAATCACTATATGTGTTCGAGCATCTCAATAGATCTCGAATCACCACATAGCCTTCACTTCCCAGCCGCTTCCAAAACATAGAACCTATATACTAGTTTTGAAGTGGTTTTTGATAAGTAGAACACTTACCAATCCTGGTCTCCTCAAAACTAGTCGCTAGATTTAAGGTCAAGTTCTATAGTCAATTAACTGACTACAATTCACACAATAGACGATTGTATATGGAAAACAGCCTCGCTTAATTTCCATAACAATTGAATAAACATCCAAGGCACTATCAAGGTTACAAAGCGTGTTAAACAATCAAATTACTATCAAGTCACATAGCATGATAAACAGTTGAAGCACGGTTAACTCATATAAACGGCTTCTAATCCCATTACCATTTAATTAACCTTTCATTAATTAAAACTTCTGTTATTAGTAAAACTCCTTTTATCTAATAAAACTTCATTTGTCAAATACGACTTCGCTTATTAATCAATAACTCATACTCGACTAATATTCCTTTATTAGTATAACTTCTTTTAACTGATAAATCTTCATTTGTCTAACTAGACTTCCTTATTAATCAATAACTCATCCTTTATTAGAAAACTTCTTTTATCTAATAAAACTTCATTTGTCTAACAAGACTTTGCTTATTAATCAATAACTCATACTCGATTAATATTCTTTTATATACTTGCGTATATATTCAACTTATACATATAAAAGGTGTATATGTATATATTCTACTAATTCACTATCCCTTTATAGTCTTGAATACTTAAAATCGTATTCATATACTTATCCCTCCGGTATAAGTATATCCATAATTCACTTCTAAGATTCCCTCTATAACTTCAATACTACAAAACATATTTATATACTTATCCCTCTGGTATAAGTATTTCAATAATTCATTTCTAGGATTTCTTAAAGTATAACCAAAGAGGTTAAAACCATTGTTTAATAAAGAACCTCTTCTCTTTTATAAGTTAAACATCTTATTCAATATCTTTATTCTGAAAGATTCCTATACTTGTTTCTATCTTTAAAATCAATTATTAAAGATCTAAGTATATTCAAAATCATTAAACCGTATATTCTAGTTTAACTACATTCCAGGGGTTTCAAAACATGTGTTGCTAAAACAATGTTTACAACAAACCCAAAACAAATCATTATAATCATCTTTAAACATTCGTTTAAAGATTCAATTATATTTACTTCAATGATATATCTGAGAGGGTTAAAGACTAATGTAATTAACACATTGTCACGACAAACCCAAAACCATTTTATGCTTGTAGAAATCACACTTCGTGCACTTAACTCATTTCCGACATTATCAACTTAACTATCCCTCGATCAAGAGTGAGGCCAGGTAAGTTAGAGCACTAGTTGCATATCACCCCTTGCCTAGACACCCCATTCTTGACACTCACAGATAGATAAGCCTACTCGTCGGCTTATTAGAATTAAGCACAGTAATCATGATATTCAATAACAAGTAATTAGGAAGTGCACTTATATGACTATTCTATTTTCGCACACTTTCAAACTTACTTCAATTTAACATACAAGTTAAACAACCATTTTAATATGATAAGGAATCACTAAGGATGTCATTTCAAAGTTTCATACAAAGTGTTGAAAACACAACAATTCAAACTGCATCTATAGCGACTATCGCTATAAGTGCACTTTCAAGTTCAAGTCCACAATATGTCAATTCCCTACTAATCCTTATGTGCTTTGTTTCAAGTCCATTCCACTTGTTATACAAGTCAATTCAAGTCCAATTCCAAGTCCATTCAAGTCCATTCCAATCCATTAACATGGATCACATATGTCGCTTACTTTTAAAGTAAGAATCAAGACAACATTTTTAACATAAGTTACCAACATTCAAGCAACTTTAAGCATAGTTAAAAAACATGCAAAAGGGTGTATGTTTGATGTCCTAAATAGTGAGTAAACTCACCTTAATCCTTTGCAAATCCTAGCTCCAAGAATAAGAACCATGATCCAAACTAGCAACCTCCTTTCTTTCCTTCCTTTCCTTGCTTTTCCTTGCTTCCTTCTTGTATATAGCTCACGGCCTAAAATAGAGAATGGAGAGGTTCTTCGATTTTTCAACTTCTAACTAGCTAGAAGATCTTGTAATGGTGTAGGAAGGCTTCACTCAAAGTTTGGCTTGATTTGAAGTTCATTTGAGTGTACTTTGAGAAAGTTAGTAAGGAAGAGGAAAAAGATGAAGATAAGCCATTAAAAGCTTCACTTTTGCTTAGGAATTTTGTGTAAGAAAGAAGGAGGTATACCCTCCTTATATAGGAAAAAGAAGGTGGATGGGAAAAGACCAAAATGCCCTTAAAACCCTAAACGTACTCATGAAAGAAGTGAAAGGTGTGTAAGAGAAGTGAAAGGTGTGTAAGAGAAGTGAAAGTTGTGTAAGAGATGGTAAGTTTGCTTTTTTTCAAAGACTTTAAGTAAGCATTCATTTGTATACATATAAGAAGCTTGTATGCATACACTTAGGATATTTTATAAACCTTTGATGTGACTAATTATGCATACATTTATGTGTATAAGCATGTATGTGCATATATATCATACAACGTTGCAACAATGTGAAACAACTTCTATTCAACGATAGGATGTGAATCTGGAAGTTGAATCTCGATCATATTTTTAGTTCTTTATCAAATGATTTATTCAAGTAAACAAAACATGGAAATAAATTCATTAACTTATTTAAACAATTAAAACAAGCATACTTAAATTATAAATCACTTATTTGAATATTTAAATACCTAAAATACAAAACTTTCCTCAAATGCTCATTTTTGAAAATGATGACATCATCAAAATAGTTAACCATAAATATGAAAAATAATTTTATTTACTAATTACTTTTCTAATGAATAATTAGACATCCACTAAAATTTTCAACAACTTTTATTGAGAAAACAGCCATTTATCAATAAAATGATTTTCGGTCATTTTATCAATATTTTACCAAAAATATATTTTTGAAAGCATTTTTCTAAAATGAGTCTAGTATCATTAATTACTTGTTAAATGATATTTTACAAGGTTATAAAATCACATTTATAACATTTAACAATATTACAAATTGTTACGATATTCGAAGATTAAGTGTTCGATTTTTCGGGTCTTTACATTCTCCCCCACTTAAAATATTTCGTCCTCGAAATTGCAACACGAGTAACCAAAGGAACAATCAAACATCGATACTTAAAAGTATAATACTACTAGAATACAAATCTCATGTTTTGATCAAGTTCAAACCCTCTTATCGTATAAGGATGATAAACAATTCATTAAGCATCACCTTATGCTCAACAGCCTCGGGTTAACACTTAACCAATCATTCACTCTACCTCAAACAATTCAAGGATTCAATTCTCAAATTTTCCACAAGTCAACAACATAGCATGAATTGTTTAAAAAGCCCGTACGATATACATAAGCCATCCGTACACAATATCAAATTCAATCACTTATCCGATCACACAATTTCACTTCCAGACTAGTATCGCTCACTCGATCACTCTAGTGCGGACTCAGATCTGGTTTCATGATTAGAAACCACCATTCTCCTTACATAGCTATACTATGATAGAGAATCACAGAATCAAATCAAGAATCCTGTATCTAACTTTGTCGTCAAGAATCGAGTGAAAAATACCAACTCTGATCGGTATAAGCTACCACAAAATCACACACTCGAATCTGGATCAAGCCGTAAAGCGAATAAAACAACCTATGTAAATCTTACATATTCCTTCCAATTGGTTTATTATTACTCCAATTATTTTATTCACCTTCGTTCTCATACTTAGTATATTCTTCTATACTAATATTCCTTTGTGAATCATATCATAATACTTCATGCTATTAACCGTTATATAACTTAAAAGTATATACAAACGACCAGTTTGTCTTACTTAAATAAGCATGCTAACAAATTTGGACTTTTCTTACTTAACTTCTGAACTACTCACTATAATGAATACGATTATATTTCCATAGTTCTTTCTTATTAAACTCTTATTATAAACTGGTTCGACTTCATATACGTTTATAATTCATTCAATACTCGAATTCAAATTTCAACATACACTTATATTCGCTTAGTGAACAAATATTAACATACTCAGTTTACTAAACTGAACTAGTTCAATAATCGCAAAACTAGTTAAAACTTAATAATTCTCAAATTCAATATTTTAAACTTCCCTAAGTTTATAAATTATAAACCAAGTCTCTTACGCTTTCACATAAACTAGTCAAGCATGTAAATTCACTTGGAAACATCGACTATCCAAAACCGTCGAACATTCCATTCCATTAACAAATGAAATCTATCAAACATCATATCAACTGAGATGCAAAATCATACAACTCCAATATAAAAACTATATGCATCCATATATAACTTAGTTGAAAACTTCCGGATTGAACTTCCGAGTTTTATACTTCAAATAATCTGTATCCAAAACATAAATCTGTTCAAGTCCAAACTATTATCCATGGGAGCTAGTTCATACTTAGAAACTCGAAAATGAACCTCAATGATGCTGCAGTCATCATCAACATTATTTTCCAGCGACTCGAGTAAGATCAAAGCTTTTCTATCTTTTAATGTCATTTAAAACCCTAAAACACTTTCAAACCAACTTCAATATGTATTTCAAGCTTTGAAAATCAATTTCAAACTTACCGGAATTCCAAATCCTTTGTTTTTCAACACAAATACATTTCATATTTATAAATCTCGTTTATAAATTTCACTTGCATATTTCTTGTTTAAATTCGTTTTAAACAACTTCCATTCAGATTTAATTCTTACCCAACATCATTACCGAATGCCTTATAGTCAAATTGTGAAACTGAATCCACAAAGTGTTCGTTTCCAATGTTCCCCCAATTATAAATCTACCTAACCCATGCAAGCAAATGGATAAGATTACTCTTATCCAAACACAGTAATCGATACCCATAAACTGGTCCGGGCACAACTAGAAATCAGCCAATAATAGTCAACGCTCCTAAGCGAGCATGACTAATCAATCAACGAATGATAATAATTTAATATCATCCTTCCCTAACAACAACTCATCTATATAACTGATTTAGTTATGAAATCTTTCTTTATATATAAAATATATACTTCTTGGTAACTTATTTCATTTACCAAATTCAAAAACAATATCGAATCAAATGACTTGTTCGAGTGTTTCAGAATCTTCATCAAAACAATGATCAATCGATTGATTCAGATCCAGAATTCAGACTTAAAAGTCAAAACATCCAATACAAAATATTTTGTATTCACTAACAAGTACGCGCTCTCATATATATAATACACTCTACTCATTCTAGGGTGTTGCTAACCCCATCTCTAATGAGCCATACCCAACCAAAGCCAAGGTATTCGCTCAACCTTGTGCTCTGATACCAAATGTAACGACCCGACTTTTCGACCCTCGAATGTCGACACTAATACATCCACGGTATTCACGTGCCGAGCACCCAAGTGTCGGAAAGATGAAAAGTTAGGGTGAAATAAAATAAAAACCAAATAGACTAAGAAAAAAGAGGACACAATATCAGAATCTCACAACGGAACGATAACATATAATATAAAGAATGATCTTTACAAAATAAACTGTATGTTTACAACTATCAGAGAAGACCAACCTATCATCAACTTGAACAGTCATAACAACATGTCCTCATCACTGTTGATGTACAACATATAATGCAGCGGATATAAAAAGTACGGTAAGTTGAACTCCAACTCTCTTCCAGAAGCTCCAAAGCACCCAAAGTAAAACCTGCTATACTCAGTCTACTCGAAGGAGTACGTGAGGGTTTTAGGGAAAACAGAAACTAAGCGTCAGACATCAGTCTGGTATGAGAAACTCAAGATACATATTGCATGTAACAACACTGAGGGAACTGTGCAG
Source organism: Allium sativum (assembly GCA_030737875.1). NCBI lineage: Eukaryota > Viridiplantae > Streptophyta > Magnoliopsida > Asparagales > Amaryllidaceae > Allium > Allium sativum. Next base: position 808,242,679 of record CM060916.1, read on the forward strand.
ATTACCGCTCCAGTTTTCCCCTCAATTGAAACCAACCATTTATTATGAGAAGTATAGTTGTATTATAAATAATGTCTAGGGTGTAGAATATAAATAATTTCACATAGAAGGAATGGTTACATTGGTTACATTCAACAACTATTAAGTGTACAAACAAAACCGATAAGGCACGTTCACATATTGGATTTTCCATCGGAGATCTCTCAATATAGATCCGAACTCCATGCACAAGGGTCAGAAAGTACCTCCGAGTGTCGTATATCTCTAGATAAAATATACCATAAGGTAAACACAACTGGCCCACGCACGAAAACACCGGAGTGCACCACGTGGAACCAAATATACCCAACTCCCGCGCGCAACTTCAAAGAGCTCCCGCAACGATTCGATAATAAGCATACACTAGATATGGAGTCAATATATCCTGCCGTAGGTTAGCAAAACCCCAGATTGTGCTCCTACTCTGTTTTTAGCCATTTCCGATGTCGAGGTTTCGTTCAGCATCGTTCACATGAATCTTCACCACTCGAACAGAACAATAATTCCCAGTTGGAATCCCACAGCTCAATAGATCTTGGAATCACACATAGATTTCTTCACAGATCTCGGAATCACACATGGATTCCAATACATCAACAGATCTTGGAATCACACATAGATTCTTTCATAGACCTTAGAATCACTATATGTGTTCGAGCATCTCAATAGATCTCGAATCACCACATAGCCTTCACTTCCTAGCCGCTTCCAAAACATAGAACCTGTATACTAGTTTTGAAGTGGTTTTTGATAAGTAGAACACTTACCAATCCCGGTCTCCTCAAAACTAGTCGCTAGATTTAAGGTCAAGTTCTATAGTCAATTAACTGACTGCAATTCACACAATAGACGATTGTATATGGAAAACAGCCTCGCTTAATTTCCATAACAATTGAATAAACATCCAAGGCACTATCAAGGTTACAAAGCGTGTTAAACAATCAAATTACTATCAAGTCACATAGCATGATAAACAGTTGAAGCACGGTTAACTCATATAAACGGCTTCTAATCCCATTACCATTTAATTAACCTTTCATTAATTAAAACTTCTGTTATTAGTAAAACTCCTTTTATCTAATAAAACTTCATTTGTCAAATACGACTTCGCTTATTAATCAATAACTCATACTCGACTAATATTCCTTTATTAGTATAACTTCTTTTAACTGATAAATCTTCATTTGTCTAACTAGACTTCCTTATTAATCAATAACTCATCCTTTATTAGTAAACTTCTTTTATCTAATAAAATTTCATTTGTCTAACAAGACTTTGCTTATTAATCAATAACTCATACTCGATTAATATTCTTTTATATACTTGCGTATATATTCAACTTATACATATAAAAGGTGTATATGTATATATTCTACTAATTCACTATCCCTTTATAGTCTTGAATACTTAAAATCGTATTCATATACTTATCCCTTCGGTATAAGTATATCCATAATTCACTTCTAAGATTCCCTCTATAACTTCAATACTACAAAACATATTTATATACTTATCCCTCCGGTATAAGTATTTCAATAATTCATTTCTAGGATTTCTTAAAGTATAACCAAAGAGGTTAAAACCATTGTTTAATAAAGAACCTCTTCTCTTTTATAAGTTAAACATCTTATTCAATATCTTTATTCTGAAAGATTCCTATACTTGTTTCTATCTTTAAAATCAATTATTAAAGATCTAAGTATATTCAAAATCATTAAACCGTATATTCTAGTTTAACTACATTCCAGGGGTTTCAAAACATGTGTTGCTAAAACAATGTTTACAACAAACCCAAAACAAATCATTATAATCATCTTTAAACATTCGTTTAAAGATTCAATTATATTTACTTCGATGATATATCTGAGAGGGTTAAAGACTAATGTAATTAACACATTGTCACGACAAACCCAAAACCATTTTATGCTTGTAGAAATCACACTTCGTGCACTTAACTCATTTCTGACATTATCAACTTAACTATCCCTCGATCAAGAGTGAGGCCAGGTAAGTTAGAGCACTAGTTGCATATCACCCCTTGCCTAGACACCCCATTCTTGACACTCACAGATAGATAAGCCTACTCGTCGGCTTATTAGAATTAAGCACAGTAATCATGATATTCAATAACAAGTAATTAGGAAGTGCACTTATATGACTATTCTATTTTCGCACACTTTCAAACTTACTTCAATTTAACATACAAGTTAAACAACCATTTTAATATGATAAGGAATCACTAAGGATGTCATTGCAAAGTTTCATACAAAGTGTTGAAAACACAACAATTCAAACTGCATCTATAGCGACTATCGCTATAAGTGCACTTTCAAGTTCAAGTCCACAATATGTCAATTCCCTACTAATCCTTATGTGCTTTGTTTCAAGTCCATTCCACTTGTTATACAAGTCAATTCAAGTCCAATTCCAAGTCCATTCAAGTCCATTCCAATCCATTAACATGGATCACATATGTCGCTTACTTTTAAAGTAAGAATCAAGACAACATTTTTAACATAAGTTACCAACATTCAAGCAACTTTAAGCATAGTTAAAAACATGCAAAAGGGTGTATGTTTGCTGTCCTAAATAGTGAGTAAACTCACCTTAATCCTTTGCAAATCCTAGCTCCAAGAATAAGGACCATGATCCAAACTAGCAACCTCCTTTCTTTCCTTGCTTTTCCTTGCTTCCTTCTTGTATATAGCTCACGGCCTAAAATAGAGAATGGAGAGGTTCTTCGATTTTTCAACTTCTAACTAGCTAGAAGATCTTGTAATGGTGTAGGAAGGCTTCACTCAAAGTTTGGCTTGATTTGAAGTTCATTTGAGTGTACTTTGAGAAAGTTAGTAAGGAAGAGGAAGAAGATGAAGATAAGCCATTAAAAGCTTCACTTTTGCTTAGGAATTTTGTGTAAGAAAGAAGGAGGTATACCCCTCCTTATATAGGAAAAAGAAGGTGGGTGGGAAAAGACCAAAATGCCCTTAAAACCCTAAACGTACTCATGAAAGAAGTGAAAGGTGTGTAAGAGAAGTGAAAGTTGTGTAAGAGATGGTAAGTTTGCTTTTTTTCAAAGACTTTAAGTAAGCATTCATTTGTATACATATAAGAAGCTTATATGCATACACTTAGGATATTTTATAAACCTTTGATGTGACTAATTATGCATACATTTATGTGTATAAGCATGTATGTGCATATATATCATACAACGTTGCAACGATGTGAAACAACTTCTATTCAACGATAGGATGTGAATCTGGAAGTTGAATCTCGATCATATTTTTAGTTCTTTATCAAATGATTTATTCAAGTAAACAAAACTTGGAAATAAATTCATTAACTTATTTAAACAATTAAAACAAGCATACTTAAATTATAAATCACTTATTTGAATATTTAAATACCTAAAATACAAAACTTTCCTCAAATGCTCATTTTTGAAAATGATGACATCATCAAAATAGTTAACCATAAATATGAAAAATAATTTTATTTACTAATTACTTTCCTAATGAATAATTAGACATCCACTAAAATTTTCAACAACTTTTATTGAGAAAACAGCCATTTATCAATAAAATGATTTTCGGTCATTTTATCAATATTTTACCAAAAATATATTTTTGAAAGCATTTTTCTAAAATGAGTCTAGTATCATTAATTACTTGTTAAATGATATTTTACAAGGTTATAAAATCACATTTACAACATTTAACAATATTACAAATTGTTACGATATTCGAAGATTAAGTGTTCGATTTTTCGGGTCTTTACAGCGGAGCTGGAGGAGTGGTGGACGGAGGCGGCTGCGTCGCGGGGGTGGTCAGCGTGGGGCGTCGGCGATGGGGAGGTCGCCATCGATGGCGGCGCGCTAGGGCAGGCGTGGTCCTCCCTCTTTTTTTTCACTTTTTTTTATTTCGAAAACTTAGAATGAACGGGGAAGGGAATAGGGAAGGGATGGGTTAAGTGAAAGGAATTTATATATTTTATTTTTAATTTATTTTCTCTCTCCTAAGTTGACTTTTTATTTCGACCTCGAAACGAGGCCCACCACCTGTCGTCCATAGCTAATTACCCCCATTCCGAACACAATGGGATATGTATCATAAGCTGATTCAACCGTTTCGATCAGTTTCCGTTAAAATCAACATATAACTCTATATATTGAATTTGAACGCACATTTCAATTTACTGGTGTCACATACAGCCTCTAAAAATTCCAGAAAAATATTTTCTAGCTTCGTATTAACGATACGGTCCTAACAAAACTAGTTTCGTCGAATTCTGAGACCGTTTGAAAAATGGCCATTTTCCAGTCGATTAAAATCAACTTAAAGTGGTCAAACGCGTTTTCCTTTGCCATGCTCACATATTGATTCGAAAAATTATGAAATTTGAAACCTAGCAATATCTTTACATCACGGACCCAACAAAAGTGGTTTCGTCGAAATCCGAGGTCGTTTGCAAAATGGCTATTTTTAAGGGCCTGAATTTCATAGCGACTATTCAGAATTTTCAACTGGACATATCTTTTGATTCCCGCTATGAAATTTCAATTTTTCGGATTCGTTGGAAAGATATTCTCAAATAGATTCTATTATTTTTGGTTTCACTAAAATCCGGTTTATTTTGCACCCGGTACATTCAATTGAAGTTTGAAATCGAATTATCGAACTACCGCGCCATTTTCAATTCCTTTTATATTATAAATAAATATTTATATTCTAATGACGATGTATATAAATATATACGTCGAATTCTATTCAAAATAAATTTCTCGTCGTTACTATTTAAAATAATTCATTTTAAATATGCAAAATTCGTTAAAATTGCCAAAATAAAATTTTTAAACTGGCCCAGATTTCCGGGTTATTACAGTACTGGTCAATAGCTCAAACTCCAACTCGCCTCTTTGGTCCATCTCCAACCCAAAAGAAAATCAAACAGCCAAGCGGCTTGCCAATTCGGCTCTCATCAAAATCTCAAACCCATATATAATAGAAAATGGTACCTTTTTGTCGGGCATATCATTATATCCTTTACATCTGCTGCTAATTCAGCATATACCAATGTCATCCCAATCAAACTCCAATCACTTTTATCTCCAACAAAACCATTCTCTTATATCCAAGCGATATTATTTCAACTCGAGTTTCATTCTCGATTCCTAACTCTTAACTTGGTTATCACATTACGCTTCAAATTCGAATCTCCCAAATACAATTTGTCTCGATATCATTCAAATTTAATTTCAGTTACCACTTAACTGACTTTATTTTAATCCCATCTTGCTCTCACCATTTACAGTTTACATTTGTTCTTAATTCAAACATTCTTCTTCCTGGGAGTTTTTAAACAGTTTACCTCTTTCAAAAAAACAAATTTTCCCTTTTGAAATTCAACACAACTTGTTTTTCCCAAAACAAATTCAAAACAGTATCTCTGGTAGTAATTCGTCACTTACAAACTCGAAAATGAACACTGATGATGTGGCCAGCATCATCAGAGTTATTTCCCAGCTATCGAAGTGAGTTCAATACTATATCGCTTTTCAAAACCATTCCTAAACATTTCTATTTTGAAATCATTTCAAAATACCATTCTCAAAACAATTTAAAATCTCCCAGGATTTTAAAATCCTTTTATATTCAATTCCAATCCATTTACAAACACCTTTCCAATTTCCCGGGTTTTAATTTCAATTCTGATTTTAAATTCAGATTTACTTCATCTTATTTCATATATTATACTTATATGAATTCTGATTGGCTATTTACATAACCAATTAATTTATAATCTTACTCGATTATAATTACAACCAATATATCCAATATAGTATAACCATTTCAATATAATTTCTTTATATCAAAATATATTTTGGAGTAAATTATTTCATTTACCCTCTTTTCAAAACATACCATGTCGGTTCATCGTCTTCAAGTGTTTATTAACTCCTACCGATACAGTGGATCAAACTGATCGACCAGAACTCATAAACAACTCAACCAACAAAGCTCCACAATATAAAACAATTTTTATATCAAATAACAAATACGCTCTCTCGTATATATACACTCAACTCAATCTAGGGCATTACTAACCCTGTCTCTACTGAGTCACGCCACAGAGCCAAGGTAATTCACTTAACCTCACTCTGATACCAACTGTAACGACCCGGTTTTTGTCGACTTTAGTTATCGCCATAAACTCAATGATGACTAACCAAACGTCGAAAAATACCGGAAAATTAATGAAAGAAATTAGAGGGTGAGGAAAGATAAGATAGAAAACTTAGAATAGAATAAGAAGAAGAACACAACGTCAGAGTAACACGAACCTCACAGTGGAACGAATAACATATAATATATATAACATAACTTTGAAATATAAATCTGTAGTTGAATATACATCATTATCAAAGTACAACACTTACAGCACAGCGGAAATAAACAATAGCTATATAATCCGGAAGCCTCCTTCTCCAGCTCTTCAAGTATCTGCAAATCCCGACTACTTGACTGCCCATACAAAATTGGGCACCCAAGAGTTTAGGGGAAACAAAACAAAATAAACTCCGAGTCAGTCATGGGACTGGTATGAGTAAAACAGTTAAAAACAGTTTCAGCAAGTAAACGATATCTCATAAGACCACGCTGTATAACGGAATGGGTTTTTCCCTTCTGAGAATCCAAAACATCTTTATATCAAAACCTTTGATATTATAATAATATCTATCAACCACAATATAATAATCATCTAGCAGAAACGCTTTCATCTCACCTTCTACATATATAGTATACAATCAAAACCGCAAGCACGTATTGGGTAATGGATTTCCAACTATGACAAGGTATGGAACCACCTTTCGCTAGTGTACCTCTAGAGAGGAATACACTGGTTTCAACAAGAACATCTTGCAACCCGGCCACACATGACCGACCGCTCATTTCGATTGAGTGTATCGAATGTATATCACCAACGGTTGGGATCAGCAACCGTTTCCCAAATGGGACAGCATCGACAATAGATTTTTAGAAGTAAATGAAACTCTAGGTTAGGTGATTATACACCCTAATAGGTGCGACCTACATAGCCATGCTGCCTGCCCGATTTTTTTCATTCCCAGCTGTGAGGCTAGAGGCCACGCTTATCTCTGACAGATCACACATCTATTCACTTTGAATGTCACATCGTCATACCCGCCAAATCACAAATTGATTTCCCCAAAAATACAACGGGTATACAGCTAAGAGAAACGAATTCCTCCGTCACCAAACGTAAATACGTTTGAAGAGATCAACTTACGCGATCTATTAAATATATTCTGTCAGACATTCTTCCATACAGGTCGTCCTGGGACTGGACAAACCGAAGGCACTATTCAGTATATCCATCTTAGGCAATTGTTATCTAAGATTTATACAACAGCCCTTGCACTTTACTCCGTCTTCAATTATCTTTGGCATATGTGATTCGCAACGCTTATGCCAATATGGAGTGGTTCTTCGGATAATAATCCAACCGGTCTCTCCATATTAACATCGTTAAAATGGTCAAAAACTTCGATAGTCGGTGAGTTAACTATCAAAGAAAAACACGTGTGCAAACAACGATATTATTTCCAAATGGAAGTTATATCTATCAATCATCATTAAACATTTATCTCTCTATTTAACTTATTCATTTTTCATCTCCTGTTTCCCTATATTCAACATTTCTTATTTTCTAAATTTAGAAAATATAAGTTATTAACAATGGAAAACATTTCCATTTCTTGTTTTCTATATTAGAAAACATTTCTGATTCTTATTTGGAAAACATTTCCAAAGCTCCGTCATTGGATTTAAACAGATTGTAACAACCCATATTTTTGAATAACATGATATAACATAAATGGAGGCAGAATTAAACTGTAAAATCTGAATCAAGGGAAACGGGCTATGCCATTGCGTTCGTCTCGGAAAAATACGCGAAATAGAGTCCGAGTTTTCGAAAATCGGAGTCCGTATGACCAAGATATGGCCTCGCGAAGTTTCACGAAAAATTCCCAAATTAAAGTGTACTTAATTAAGTGAAATGGGTTGCGCAGAGAAATATATATATTGATATATATATATATATATATAATTGAAAATTAAATAAATAAATATGCAAAAATGTTCAAAACAGCGAATTGGGAGAGGGGAATAACCGAACCGGCCGATTTTTGAGGTCGACCCAAGCCCGCTGGGTCGACTAGGGGTTAATCCAGGGTGTTTGGCTGTCAACCCGTGGGCCGATTCGCTCAAATGCAGATTTTTCATTTGGATGGTTCTCATGGTTCATCTTTAATCTAAAGGCCCTAGATGGTTCCTACACTTGACTTCTTCCCCAAGACATGCTTTGATGGCTTGGATTGAATCTAGGTTTAATCCTATGGCCTAAAACACTTGCCTAATCTATAAATAAGACCCTAACCTACCCTAAATCATCATTATTCATTCATACAACTAAACTATGGCAAAATCAATCCTCTCATGGCCTCCACTCTCTTCATAAAATTCCTAAATAAATTCCTAAGTGATTTTCCATGCATACAAGTGTTTTCAAATTTGTATGAGCATCATTAGCTTGCATTCAAGTCAAGTTTATATATTTGCATCATAAAGAAAGAGTCTTGATCATTTTGGCTCAAGGGTTTTGCTTGCATTTTGGGTTTAATTGATTTCATAAGGGCTTTGTCATATTTTTGTGACTTCTTAAGCATTGTAAGCCCTATTCTACTTTCATACTTAAACTCTAAAATTAAATGTATGATATGCAAGTTTATATGCAAGTTTATCATGTTGTGATATGCAAGTTTATCATGTTGTGATATGCAAGTTTATATGCAAGTATGCCAAGTTATGTTATGCAAGTTTGGGTTGAACATTTTGTTCATGCTATCATGTTATGCAAGCTTATTTTGGGTTTATGAACATAAAGCTTTAAGCTTTATGCCAAAGGTTGCATTTTAGCAACATGTAAGTTATCATATCTCTTATGATAACTCGCATGTGAGGCTAAATGCGAACTTATGGCCATCTCTACATGTCATTTAGCACCATGTATCACCAATATGCTAAGTTTAGTTTTATGCATGCTTTTGAGGCCTAAAAATGTAATATGCAAGTGTATGAACATATGAACATTTCATATGCCACCATGTTAAGCTTGTGGCTTCAATACCATTATGTCATGATTATGCCAAGTTCCCTCTTTCTATCCTTTATGCGCTATTGCGATATGTAAGCGATGGGATTGCGTTTGGGGTTGGGTAAACTTAAAAGACATAAAACATAAGCTTGGGAATTTACCTATTAAGTTAGGTCTACCCATTGGGAATTTACCTATTAAGTTAGGTCTACCCAATTGCTTGAAAACTTGTAACATGTTTTGGAAACATGATGGACATGACACTTAGAAAAGATAAGTGTGGCCAACTCGAGGTTGGGTTGAGTTTGTAGCGTAAACCTACCCGGAACCGACCGGCTTAACTAGTTGCTACAAACAATAGGACCCAATGTGAGAAGTTGGTCATGTTGTACCTTGAACCCGAGGTTAGACCAAGTTGTGGTGTAAAGCTACCCGGACCCGCCCGGCTTAACTAGTAACCACAACAAGGTCTAATGTGAGAGGTTAAGGCGCATTAAATTAATTAATGCCTCGTGATTAGGGTTAAGTCATGGTCCACTTAATACTTAACCAATTTGGGCTTGGTAGATTAATCGGGGTTAAGTCGTGAACTCATCGTTACACTTAACCAAGTTAATCCAGGATTAGCAAGAGGGTTAAACCGTACTTAACCCACTAGAAAAATCCTAGCAATGGGGGCCCACTCCAGCAGTAATCCCAAGTTAGTATCATCATGACCCTAGGGACTAGGCTAGGGTGGGGGCACGATTACTGGACTGGAGGTAAGTGACCAAAAGCGACGGCAGAGGGTACGCCGGTGTAGTTCCGGGCGGACTCTGGTCGTGCACATAGTCCGTAGCCGGAGAAAACATGCACGGGTACCAGTAGATCGGGACTGTGCACTCATGTTCATGGTGTCCAGGGGTTGACACCCTAGGGCTTGATACACCCGAAGGGTGGACCCGGCACAGTTCGACTACAATTATGATTGGGCCGTATTGACACCAACACGTGACGAGTTAGGCTTAGGGAGCCGATCGACTAGACCGTTTGGTTGGACCTTGTATTAGGGTCATTTCATGTTATTGGGCCAAAGCTTGGGCCAAGGGATCAATACTTGTTTAATCAAGTCATGTTAGTTTGCTAGTACACCTGTGGTGCAAAACCTTAATCCTGATTATGCGATGACACCTTTATCTACCTTGTTAGTTAATCATCATGCTAGTATATTGTTATCCTTATGTTCATCCCTGCTGCTCATGCCAGTTAACTTTATCAGTTTACATTGATTGTAGTAGGGCTTACTCAGTCTTTTTGACTGACCTGTTTTCTTTCGCCTCTTTTCTTCCGTTCCCCCCCAGGTTCTCAGAGAGGGAATACTGGAGCTTAGCTTGGATTTCGGATTGCTTGCTTGTGGGATTTCAGCTCATGTACGGTTTCGACATGAAGCTAGCTATGGTTACCACTTAATTGGGGATAGCACTTATTTATTTCAGTTTTTCAGTTGATGTTGTTTTATCTAGACTTGTTTATTTGGAAAGCTATGTTGTACGAGACTTGTTTTGAAATGTTTTGAAATCTTCCGCTGTTTTATCTATGTTATTTACTCTGTTTACATATATACATATGTTCTTGTTCTTCCTTGATATATCATTATGCATGTTTACCTGATTCAAACGCCCCTCCAAAGTCAGAGTGCTTACAAGAGCCACCCTGGTGGAGGTGGGGTGTTACATTTGGTATCAGAGCATATGGTACGAGAAGGAACAAAAAGGCTTTTAGAAAACTTTTGGAAAACTATTTTCAAAACCAAGTATAAAGTATTTTCCAAAGAAAAGTCTAGTTTATTTTAAAGGCTATTCCCCAAAAAGCCATTAGCAAAATTCCTTCGTTTTTCTCCATTCCGAATCTGTCTTTTTCTTCGTTTTCAGTATGGCCGATAACTTTGCTATTCCGGAGGGAGTACACGTACCTGTTTGGTATAGGAGACTTTTGGAGGCTAGGGCGACCGAAGCCGGCCCCGCAGATGTTCCTCCTCCTCCTCCTCCGGTAGTTAATGTTCCTCCTCCTCCTCCGGTGGTTAATGTTCCTCCTCCTCCTGTCGCTGAGGTTCCTCTTCCTCCTCCCCCTCAGCATCCTCAAGTGGACTTCGCAAAGACTTGCAAAGATTTCAAAGCAATGGGTGGCAAGAACTTTCAAGGCACTGAGACTTTTGTAGAGGCCAGAAATTGGTTGAAAGAGACCGAGGATTTGTTTGCTATCTTTGGGTTAGACGATCAGAGGAAGCTCTTGTTGGCGGTTTGGCTTATGAAGGATGAAGCCGCTTATTGGTGGGAAGTCACCAATGGTACTAGGCCTGTTGAGACTTGGGCCGATTTCAGGGCAAGGTTCATGCTTAAGTTTCTATCTTCTGCTGAGGAGAATCTGCAAATGGAGAGGTTCATAACTTTGAAACAAGGAGATATGTCTGTCAAAGAATATGTGAACAAGTTCAACCAGTTAGCTCGTTTTGGCTTGGATATGGTGAATACTCCTCAGAAGAAGGCTCTTCGTTTTGCTAGAGGATTGAATGAGCCGTTGCAGGGATTGGCTATGTCACATATTCCCCATGGGGCCACGTTTGAGAGTTTGGTTGATATGGCGTTACTTCAGGGAGATGTCAAGAAAGAAACCAAGATGAATGATACTCAAGCCAAGAAGACTGATTCCCAGGGAAAAGGAAATCAGGGTAATCCAAGTGGTCAGAGCAGTCAAGGCAATCAGAACAAGAACAAGAGTCAAGGCAACAAGGGGAACAACAACAAGGGCAATAACAACAAGGGCAAGAACAACAAGGGGAAGTGCCATTATTGCGGTTCAGTTGGGCATCTTATTAAGGATTGTAAGAAGAGGAAAAGGAAGAATGGTGAATGCTTTTTCTGCGGTGAGACTGGACATTTCAGTAAGGATTTCCCGAGGAAGCAAGGGCAAGGCCAGGGTCAGACTCAGCGTGCTGGACCTTCAGGAGGGCAAGTTCATGCTCTCAATGTCGCTCCAGTTCCCGATCGAGGTAGTATTTCTGTTGAGAGCCTTGTATATATTTCTGATTTTCCAGTTCGTACCTTGTTTGATTCTGGTGCATCGCATAGCTTTATCTCATCTGATCTTGTTGATAGTTTGCACCTTAGTACTAGCTTGGTAGATGATCCCGTCTGTGTCTCAAATCCTATTGGGGGTTCCGCCCATTTGTCTATGATATGTGGGGATTTGAGGATCTCTGTACTGAGTGTAGAGTTCTTGTGCAGTGCTTATGTTCTTGGTTTTAGGGGATACGGATTGATATTGGGCATGGATTGGCTGTCCAGATATGGAGCCATTCTTGATTGTGAGCATAGGGTTGTGAGGCTCGTGACTCGCCTCGGAAACACCCTAGAGATTTCTTGTGATCCGAGAGGTCCCGTCAGGTTGTGCTATCGGGAATCACTCGACTCGTCAATGGAAACTCTTCAGTCTGTGAGAGTGGTTCGAGAGTATCCGGATGTTTTCGATGAAGTTAGGGGGTTGCCCCCTAAGCGAGAGATTGATTTCCGCATTTATCTGGTGGATAATGCAAAGCCTGTTTCTTGCCCGTTCGGCACATGGCTCCGCGTGAAAGGCGGGAGCTAAGTAAGCAAGTTAAAGAGTTGCTTGAGAAGAACTTCATTAGACGAAGTATATCTGAATGGGGAGCGCCTGTGGTATTTGCTACCAAGGCGGATGGTTCTCTCCGACTTTGCGTTGACTATCGAGAGTTGAATAAGCTGACTAAGAAGAACAGACACCCGTTACCGAGGATTGATGATCTCTTTGACCAGCTTGTCGGTGCTTCTGTTTTCTCTCAGCTTGATCTTGCTACGGGGTTCCATCAGCTCAGGGTAGCTGAAGATAGTATAGACAAGACTGCGTTTAGAACTCCAGATGGATTCTTCGAATGGCTTGTCATGCCGTTCGGCTTGACTAATGCACCCGCATATTTCGTGGACTTGATGAGTAGGGTGTTCAGGGAGTTCCTGAACAAGTTTGTCGTGGTCTTCGTAGATGATATTCTGATCTTCTCTAAGGATGAGGAAGAGCACGCAAGGCATCTCATGGAGGTGATGGATACGCTTAGAGCGCATCAGTTGAAGGCCAAGTTCTCCAAGTGTCACTTTTGGAGAAGGGAAGTTAGATTCCTTGGGCATATAGTATCTAAGCAAGGCTTAGCGGTGGATCCCGCTAAGGTAGTGGCAGTTCAGGATTGGAAGACTCCAAGGAATGCAACCGAAGTGAGAAGTTTTCTAGGTCTTGCGGGTTTTTACCGGAAGTTCATCAAGGACTTCGCAAAGATATCCGCTCCTCTCACTAAATTGACGAAGAAGAATTTAGTATTTGCTTGGAGCATAGAATGCGAGCTTGCTTTTCAGAAGCTCAAGAGAGCCCTCACATCAGCACCTGTTCTAGCTTTGCCCGATGGAGGGAAGTTATTTACCGTATACACCGATGCATGTGGCACGGGGTTAGGAGCTGTTCTTATGCAAGAAGGAAGAGTGATATGCTTTGGCGGTAGACAACTCAAAGTGCATGAGAAGTATTATCCCACTCATGACTTAGAGTTGGCAGCAATAGTATATGCACTCAAGGCTTGGCGCCATTATCTTCTGGGAGAAAGATTTGAGCTTTATACCGATCACAAGTCATTGAAGTATCTCTTTCCTCAGAAGGATCTAAATCTGAGGCAACAAAGATGGATGGAATTCTTGGCGTCCTACGATTTTGAGATAGCTTATACCCCTGGCAAGGGGAATGTGGTAGCAGATGCATTGAGTAGAAGAAGGTTGACCCTAAGTCCTCTATTCGTTGAGATGAAGAATTTAGAGTACGTGGCAACCTTTGATTTCTCTTTGGCGATTGAGTCGATGACCGGTTCTTTAGCATCTCTGGAACTCAGACCTACCCTTCTTGATCAAGTTGGGGCTTCGCAGAGAGAAGACCCTCAGATAGTTGAGATTATGGATAAGCTAATTCGAGGAGAGACGTCTAGTCATCTCGCTCGATATTCTATTGATGACAAGGGTTGGCTGAGGAGAGACGGAAGGTTATGTGTTCCAATGGTAGAAGATCTAGTAAGAAGAGTTCTTGAGGAAGCGCATCGCTCTAAGTTGACTATACATCAGGGCGGAGATAAGATGTATAAAGATATGAAGCGCATTTTCTTTTGGCCTGGGATGAAGAAGGATGTGGCAGAATTTGTCTCTAGATGTATCATTTGCCAGCAAGTTAAGGCCGAGTCGAAGAAGCCCGGTGGGCTATTGCATCCTCTAGACGTTCCACTATGGAAGTGGGAGAGTATTTCCATGGATTTTATCGATGGGCTACCAAGGTCAAGGAAAGGGAATACGAGCATTTGGGTTATTGTGGATAGACTTACGAAGAGTGCTCATTTCATTCCGGTGAAGAGCAAGAGGACCGCATCTTGGCTAGCGTCTGTATATCTTCGTGAGATTGTGAGACTACATGGAGTCCCTTCTAGTATAGTCAGTGACCGTGACCCAATCTTTACAAGTCAATTCCGGAATAGCTTGCAAGAAGCTGTGGGCACAAGGTTGAATCTAAGTACGGCTTATCACCCACAGACGGACGGTCAAACCGAAAGGGTGAATATGGTACTCGAGGATCTGTTGAGGCTTTGTATTCTGGATTTTGGTGGTACTTGGGAAGACCATCTTCCTCTTGTTGAGTTTGCATATAATAACAGTTATCAGGCAAGCATAGGGATGGCACCATTTGAAGCTTTATATGGGAGGCCGTGCAAGTCGCCTACATGTTGGTGGGAGACTACAGATGAGCTTATACTTGGGCCTGATATGATCAGAGATACATCCGAGAAGATCGAGTTGATTCAGAGACGGATGAAAGCGGCCCAAGACCGACAGAAATCCTATGCTGATAAGCGAAGAACGGATTTGGAGTTTGATGTTGGGGATATGGTTTTCGTGAAGGTTTCTCCTTTGCGGAATGTGGTCCGATTTGGAGCTGTTGGGAAGTTGGCACCGAGGTTTGTTGGACCATTCCCTATTATAGAGAGGATCGGGCAGATGGCTTATAGAGTGAAGTTGCCCGAGAAGCTTGCTGGAGTACACGATGTTTTTCATGTCTCGCATCTCCGGAAGTGTTTACATGAATCAGCAGAGGTTGTTGAGCCAAGTGTTCTAAAAGATGTAGAAGTGGAGAAAGAGGCTACCTTGAGGAGAGCTCCGATTCGTATCTAGGGGACGGAGACCAAGAAGCTAAGGAATCGAGAGGTCAAATTGGTGAAGGTTCAATGGGGTGAAGCCGAAGAAGACGCAACTTGGGAAACCGAGGAGAATATGCGTGGGCTTTATCCATTCCTTTTTGAGGGTACACTCTCAATCTCTTTTCTTTGTTAGCATATCTTTCTCTTTGCTATCCATGTTTATCTAGTTTATCGTGTTAATCTTGTCATGAGAACCTTAGGTAGAAACCCTTTGGATGAAACATGTGTTTGAAACATGTTATGCTTGATGGTTGCAAGTGGTTGCAAGTGTTTGCAAGTGGATACTCGCGGATGCATAATACACGTTAGGCACTAAGATCGGCTCACACACTTTCATACCGCATATGCATGAGTGTTTATGCTTATTCATGGATGAAAACTTGTTATGCTATCACGTGGATGTTGCATATGGATGAATGTTATGTGCACTCATGTAGAGATTATAAAATATGTTAGGAATTTGCATACATATGGACTCATTTCACTAACATATTTTGCATTAAGGGGGTTTACTGAATCAGTAACCTCCTGATTTTCGCATTATATAAGCACATATACACACACCTTTGCATATGATCATACAGCATTTAGAACCTTTTAAGGACAATGATTGCTCGTGGATGATGTTTTGAGTAGATGGATGATGGATGGTAGGATACGTTCTTCCTAACTTGGAGATTTCGGGGACGAAATCCTTTAAGGAGGGGAGAATGTAACAACCCGTATTTTTGAATAACATGTTATAACATAAATGGAGGCAGAATTAAACTGTAAAATCTGAATCAAGGGAAATGGGCTATGCCATTGTGTTCGTCTCGGAAAAATACGCGAAATAGATTCCGAGTTTTCGAAAATCGGAGTCCGTATGACCAAGATATGGCCTCGCGAAGTTTCACGAAAAATTCCCAAATTAAAGTATACTTAATTAAGTGAAATGGGTTGCGCAGAGAAATATATATATATTGATATATATATATATATAATTGAAAATTAAATAAATAAATATGCAAAAATGTTCAAAATAGCGAATTGGGAGAGGGGAATAACCGAACCGGCCGATTTTTGAGGTCGACCCGAGCTCGCTGGGTCGACTAGGGGTTAATCCAGGGTGTTTGGCTGTCAATCCGTGGGCCGATTCGCTCAAATGCAGATTTTGCATTTGGATGGTTCTCATGGTTCATCTTTAATCTAAAGGCCCTAGATGGTTCCTACACTTGACTTCTTCCCCAAGACATGCTTTGATGGCTTGGATTGAATCTAGGTTTAATCCTATGGCCTAAAACACTTGCCTAATCTATAAATAAGACCCTAACCTACCCTAAATCATCATTATTCATTCATACAACTAAACTATGGCAAAATCAATCCTCTCATGGCCTCCACTCTCTTCATAAAATTCCTAAATAAATTCCTAAGTGATTTTCCATGCATACAAGTGTTTTCAAACTTGTATCAGCATCATTAGCTTGCATTCAAGTCAAGTTTATATATTTGCATCATAAAGAAAGAGTCTTGATCATTTTGGCTCAAGGGTTTTGCTTGCATTTTGGGTTTAATTGATTTCATAAGGGCTTTGTCATATTTTTGTGACTTCTTAAGCATTGTAAGCCCTATTCTACTTTCATACTTAAACTCTAAAGTTAAATGTATGATATGCAAGTTTATCATGTTGTGATATGCAAGTTTATCATGTTGTGATATGCAAGTTTATATGCAAGTATGCCAAGTTATGTTATGCAAGTTTGGGTTGAACATTTTGTTCATGCTATCATGTTATGCAAGCTTATTTTGGGTTTATGAACATAAAGCTTTAAGCTTTATGCCAAAGGTTGCATTTTAGCAACATGTAAGTTATCATATCTCTTATGATAACTCGCATGTGAGGCTAAATGCGAACTTATGGCCATCTCTACATGTCATTTAGCACCATGTATCACCAATATGCTAAGTTTGGTTTTATGCATGCTTTTGAGGCCTAAAAATGTAATATGCAAGTGTATGAACATATGAACATTTCATATGCCACCATGTTAAGCTTGTGGCTTCAATACCTTTATGTCATGATTATGCCAAGTTCCCTCTTTCTATCCTTTATGCGCTATTGCGATATGTAAGCGATGGGATTGCGTTAGGGGTTGGGTAAACTTAAAAGACATAAAACATAAGCTTGGGAATTTACCTATTAAGTTAGGTCTACCCATTGGGAATTTACCTATTAAGTTAGGTCTACCCAATTGCTTGAAAACTTGTAACATGTTTTGGAAACATGATGGACATGACACTTAGAAAAGATAAGTGTGGCCAACTCGAGGTTGGGTTGAGTTTGTAGCGTAAACCTACCCGGAACCGACCGGCTTAACTAGTTGCTACAAACAATAGGACCCAATGTGAGAAGTTGGTCATGTTGTACCTTGAACCCGAGGTTAGACCAAGTTGTGGTGTAAAGCTACCCGGACCCGCCCGGCTTAACTAGTAACCACAACAAGGTCTAATGTGAGAGGTTAAGGCGCATTAAATTAATTAATGCCTCGTGATTAGGGTTAAGTCATGGTCCACTTAATACTTAACCAATTTGGGCTTGGTAGATTAATCGGGGTTAAGTCGTGAACTCATCGTTACACTTAACCAAGTTAATCCAGGATTAGCAAGAGGGTTAAACCGTACTTAACCCACTAGAAAAATCCTAGCAATGGGGGCCCACTCCAGCAGTAATCCCAAGTTAGTATCATCATGACCCTAGGGACTAGGCTAGGGTGGGGGCACGATTACTGGACTGGAGGTAAGTGACCAAAAGCGACGGCAGAGGGTACGCCGGTGTAGTTCCGGGCAGACTCTGGTCGTGCACATAGTCCGTAGCCGGAGAAAACATGCACGGGTACCAGTAGATCGGGACTGTGCACTCATGTTCATGGTGTCCAGGGGTTGACACCCTAGGGCTTGATACACCCGAAGGGTGGACCCGGCACAGTTCGACTACAATTATGATTGGGCCGTATTGACACCAACACGTGACGAGTTAGGCTTAGGGAGCCGATCGACTAGACCGTTTGGTTGGACCTTGTATTAGGGTCATTTATGTTATTGGGCCAAAGCTTGGGCCAAGGGATCAATACTTGTTTAATCAAGTCATGTTAGTTTGCTAGTACACCTGTGGTGCAAAACCTTAATCCTGATTATGCGATGACACCTTTATCTACCTTGTTAGTTAATCATCATGCTAGTATATTGTTATCCTTATGTTCATCCTGCTGCTCATGCCAGTTAACTTTATCAGTTTACATTGATTGTAGTAGGGCTTACTCAGTCTTTTTGACTGACCTGTTTTCTTTCGCCTCTTTTCTTCCGTTTCCCCCCCAGGTTCTCAGAGAGGGAATACTGGAGCTTAGCTTGGATTTCGGATTGCTTGCTTGTGGGATTTCAGCTCATGTACGGTTTCGACATGAAGCTAGCTATGGTTACCACTTAATTGGGGATAGCACTTATTTATTTCAGTTTTTCAGTTGATGTTGTTTTATCTAGACTTGTTTATTTGGAAAGCTATGTTGTACCAGACTTGTTTTGAAATGTTTTGAAATCTTCCGCTGTTTTATCTATGTTATTTACTCTGTTTACATATATACATATGTTCTTGTTCTTCCTTGATATATCATTATGCATGTTTACCTGATTCAAACGCCCCTCCAAAGTCAGAGTGCTTGCAAGAGCCACCCTGGTGGAGGTGGGGTGTTACACAGATGTTTAAATTAAACATCGCTCTGCCAACTCCAATCATTTACTGAATTCACCTAACCATCATTCACTATCAAACCTTACCATTCCTTAGTTAAGAAGGAAGTCAATCAAGTTGGGGTATAATTACCTCTCAGACCATAACTGAACAACGTTTTAACTTCGAAATAGTCAAAGTTTATCTTTTAAACCTTTAACAAACTTCCTTACGTAACTCTTTTTCGAATAATCTCTATTTGATAACTCCTCCCTTCGAATAACTATATTTGATTAACTCCTTTCGAATAACCAATATTCGATTAACTCACTTCGAATAACTTATACTCGATACTCTTTCTTTCGAATAAACGATATTCGATAATCTCTCTTTTCGAATAAACTATATTCGACTAATCTCTCTTCGAATAAACTATATTCGATTACTCCTTTCGATTAAACTATAATCGATAACTCCTTTCCTTTAACTCTATTCGAATAACTGATATTCGATTAACTCAAATTTGATTAAATCTAATTAATTAACCCTATCAATTTAACTCTAACTGGTTAACTCTACCTAATCAACTCTAACTGATTAACTCTAACTGATTAACTCTACCTGGTTAACTCTAATCGATTAACTCTAACTGGTCAACTCTAATCGATTAACTCAATTTGATTAACTCTAGTTGAATAACTCAAATTGATTTAACTCTAATCGGTTAATTCAAATTGATTTAACTCTAATCGATTAACTCAAATTGATTTAACTCTAATCAATTATTCTATTCGAATAACTGATATTTGATTAACTCTATTCGAATAACTGTATTCAATTGACTCTTTCGGTATATTCCTTTGAATTAACTCCTTTGAATTAACTCCTTTTTAATTTCTGTTTTGTTTGTTTATACAAATAATTCCTTTTCTATTTGTTTATACAAATAATTCCTTTTCTATTTGTTTACTTAACAAATAGCTATTCCCCTTCAATTCTATTTATTTAACCAATAAATATTTCTTTTATCTTTCTATTTATTTCCCAAATGAATATCCCTTTTATCCTTCTATTTATTTCCCAAATAAATATTTCCTTTATACTTCTATTTGTAAATGTTTTACAAATATTTCCTTTATATTTGTTTTCACAAATAATTCCCTTTATATTGGTTCTATTTATTTTTAAATAAATAACCCTTTTATACTTTTATTTATTTCTTAAATAAATATTCCTCTTTATAAAATCCTTTGATTTTATAAATAATTCCTTTTATCTTTTCTAATTCATTTTACAAGCAACTATACTTTTTATAAAATCCTTTGATTTTATAAATAAATTTCCTTTTATCTTTATCATATTTATTTTCAATAAATATTTCCTTTTCAAAACCCTTTTGATTTTATAACTGTTTTCTTTTATAAAATCCCTTTCTCCTTTTCTATATAAAATCCATTGATTTTATATAACTAATTTATTTTCAAAATACATTTTTGAAAATCCCCTTTTCTACATTCCAGTCTTACGGTATTTACAATACCGAATAACAATGATCGATATCATTCAAACACACATAATCAACAACAGATTATATAGCACATCAATATCACAATATATGAACAAAACAGTATTTTATATATTGAGGAACCCAGTTGGGTCCCTCCAACCTGTTTCCCTGCATCACATATATTAAACAACATAATAACATCGATTTCATTTCGATATGAAATATTCTGATAAACAGAATCAATATTTGATTAACGATTTATATATATATCGTTATCTATGATTTCAACCAATACACAAGCAATTCAACCAAACAGTTAACACACAGCAATCCACAGATGATTAACAGTTCTAAAAATACGTTATAAAAATATAACTGGTCAGAGTTGGTGAGTTTTACTCACATTGGACAGTTATCGTTAAATAACGGTTAACTATCTTTGATTCTGACAGTCAATTTATTTTGCTATAAATTGTAACGAGCTTTGATTCACTCCCCGTCAGTTCCAGTTTGTAGCCGTCGTCCATACGATCCCAACGGATCTTTCGGTTCGTCAATCTGACTCCGAACGAACTAGATACGGGGTTTATCAGTTAGACTAGCATTAAAATAAAATTAAGCTTAACAATTTAAATCCTAACCCCTCGTGTCACATGTACAACACACCCCCCTTTCTTCCCCAATACAATCTGCAAGTCCCTATTTCCAAATAGTTCCTCCCTCCTTTGTACATTTACTCCTTCTCATGGTTTTACAAACAACTTCACGCCCAAAACTCCTACTCCTTCCCATTATGTACACAGCGTTGTCAACCTCGTGTATCCCATTCATGACCACGTTTTGCCTCACGCCACTTTCTACACAACCTCCTTTCATGTCAGTCCTTTGCCCCCACATCCACACTGGCCTCTCACGCATCCCCTACTACAACATAATCACTATTTCCTCCATCCCATAAGCAATACGCACCATCCCAATAAAACGCATCACTTTCTTTCACTCCAATGCATGGAAACCACTGCCGAGTTTATACCCCTCACGTTCTGCACACTCTCTCTCTCTTCTCCTCTACTTCGGAAATGCACGCTCCAACATACAATAAGAAGAACGACATTTTTTCTTTCTTTGTTTTGTCTTTGAACGCCATTAAACACATTCGGCCATTTATGACTTGAAGAGGTAAAATGAAACTAGGTCTTAGGGGTTGTATTTATAGAGTTAAGTGGTAGATATTTTTTTGTTAATTTACTTTGTTTAGAGGCTTTGAATTTTCCACGTTTTCTTCTTTTGGCTGGCGGTGGAAATGAAATGGGGACGTGGACTCTACTTTGACCAAGTGGAATTAAGTTAAGGGATGGATTCTCCTCATGAAACTTCTTTTCTTCCCTCCTAAAGTTTGTATGCGTTGATACTGAAATAAAAATACAGTCGTGTTCGGTGAGTTGCCACGATCCCGAAAATATACTAATACCGGTAGGTTAACTCATATTGTGAAACCCCAAAATCAATAATTAAGAGTGTAAAATACTCCAAATAAAAAGTTGCTTATTTAATTAATTAAAAAGTGCAGTAAAATTCTAAAAATTAAATTATCGTTATGTCTCAATAGAACCTTGTCTAAATTCAAACCCGATATTCAAATATTTTTAAATAACCGTTTTGGCCACGAACGAATATACCGTTGTTTTTCTGAATATTTAATTTGGACATAACTAAAATTCTACATGACGAAATCCCGATTTTTCTCCTAGAAAAATATACTTCACCAGCTCCTAACGTTTCTTGTTTCACAGAAATCCAATTTAAAATGGCTTCTGTATATTCGTTTGAAGTTCGAATCTCCAAATAACGAACTACAGAGCCATTTCGAGCTCAATTTTAATTATAATATATTTATACTTTCAAACTTCGTTTATATAATATATTCGTTAATATAAATTCAATTCTAAACTGAATTACTTATTTTGAATTGCCCAATTCACACCATATCGTCATTTCAGCCCATTCTGATTATTTCAGAATTAAATATATTATTTAATTATTATTTTAATTAAATATTTCAAGTTATTTAATTCAACGACCATTAAATTTTCTTAATCACTATATAAATAATTAAATAAATTAATTCTTATATCGTTGAAAATTGCCGGTCGTTACAATAAAAGAATAATTTGTTGCCCAAACATCAAAAAATTTGAAGTTCACCTACTTTTTAATTATTGTTGAGCCGCCGAATGTGAGGATCAAGGGGCAATGGTCGGATAGTAGGGGCATGGTGATGTTAACTTTGATGGTAGGCCAGTTGGTAAGAGTTTTTACGTTCATAAAAGCATGGTCAATTCTAATTATTGTTCTAGGACTATCTATGCTTTTGCTTGACCATGTGAGTGCGCTTCCAATAGAAGGAACTTCAATTAAAGCTGCATTTTGTAAGGCATTATATAAGGGGGAAATATCAGATACAATCAGCGGAATGCCACCATGTTTATGTTTTGAATTGTAAAGCAATTAAAATCTCCGACCACTAGCCAAGGGTGGGTATTTTGACTGAAGTGAGGGAGATAGTCAAGCAAATTTTGTTGCTTATTAGCAGAATTACTAGCGTATACAAAAGTCATGTACAAGGATGTTGAGTTGGGGATATGATATACCTTGGAATGAATTGATGGTCGATAAGAATAGGAGATAGGATGAATATATTGGGATCATATATAACCAACAGCCTGTCGTATGGAGCATGGTCATGATTGGTTATAAAGAACCAGGATGGGTTGATATAAGAAGAGGCTTTGGAAGAGAGAAGAGGGTTTAGTTTGGTTTTTGAAACAAATAACAGGGATAGGTTATAGTCATGAATTAAATTCTTTATTTGGTCTTGCTTTGTTGGTTTGTGATCTTCCCTTATGTTCCATGCTGCGATATTACTCTCATCATTAAACAATGGGATTTTGGAGAAACTTCTTGTTCTTCTAGGAGAAGAGGATGGTGACAATTCAAGGATTTTTAAGTTTGAAGCATCAGTCTCCCAGTCTATGTCAAAAAGAGAAAGGTTGTATGGTTTAGGGATGCACTTGCTTCTTTTCTTTTTTCCTTTTTCTTCTTCTTATCTGGTTTTAGGCTGGGTTCTATTGCTAAGTTTGACTTCAAGGATTTGGTTTTAGATACTGCAAGATGCACAATATCCGAGGATTCACTGGATTTGGATGTTGAGGGGATAGCGGACAAGTCAGGAGGTTTGGGTTCCACAAAAGTAGAGAATATAGGTTTGGCACTGATCAATAAGGGCAAGGTGATTGGATTTGAGTACGAGGAGAGAAGAGTAGTTGTAGTAGCTTTTATGATAGTAGCAGGGTTGGTAATGGGAGGGGCACAAGGGTTAAGGCAAAAGAATGAGGATTGGAAGTTATCAATATTAACATAGTTGCATTTATTTGCTATCAATTTACCATGCAAGGCTACTGGTTTGCATGCAACTTCTTTTTCATGACCATCTTTATTTCCTTTTCTCACCTTTTTGTTTTTGCTATCTTGCTTTTCAATTTTACTTCCTTTCTCCAGTTGTTTGCTTCTTCTGCCTTCATCTCTTTGAGTGCTTGCCTTAGAGTTTTCATCAATTATAACTTTTTGGCTAGTTTCATTTATTTCATTTTCATTAATTTCCCCTGCTTCATTTGCATTTAAAAATTCTATTTCTTCCTCTAAGTCTCCTTGTCCACTTTCTTTTTCAATGTTTGTGTCCTCACCCTTTTCATCAACATCAGGAGTATATAACACATTAAAACTATTGTGTAGAACACTCTTGGCAGCATTACCACTATTCCTTTGCACTGCATTTACACCTTTTACACTTGCATCTTGTGCCATTTTCTTTTTAAAGACTTGTTCTCTTTCACTTTGTCGATAGTTGTTAACTCTCTTCCTGTTTATATTTACTCTTTGCCAAGCATTTGTTTGATGTACTTCTTTCTGATGTTTCTGAACAACCACTTCAGTTTTCTTCCCTTTTATTACTTCTATTTTCTCCATTGTGCTTTATTTGATTTTCAATTCTTCTTTTTTAGCTTCCTTACACACTGCTCTCGTGTGACCAAAAACTTTGTAGTATGTACATATATCGGGTTGCCATAACTACTCCACTTGTATCAGCTGTGTGGTTCCATCCGGGTTTAGTACTTCAATTTTTTTTACCAATTCAACATGCGGCATAATTTTAGTCAAGCATTTTGCATCTTGTATTCTTACCAATGACTCAGTCGCACCATCAAGGAAAATTAGTTTCCCAATTCCATTTGCAAGCAAGTTAATCCCCTTATATGACCACAGATATATCGGGATATTTGCAGATTTTACCCAAACTGTCACAACTTTTGTTGACCACTTACATTGCTAATCGAAGGATTCCATTGCATTGTAATGAAGAGCTTGTTCCTCATTATTATTGGATCTCCCCTAATCATTTTTTCTTTATCAGCATCATTAGCAAAATCAAACAAAAAGACTGATCCATCGGATTTTACTTTAAATGTTCCTTTCAGATTCCATCTCTATTTTAATGTCTTTATCACCATTGTATATGACAAGGGTTGGTCAAGAAAAAACCCAATGACATAATTCTTCCATACTTCTGTTCCCGCTTCAACTACTTCAGAAAAAGGCACCATCTTTCCGTCTTTGTAATGGATTTCATATTAAACAGGCTTGTATTGGCCTGCGTTATGAGGAAGGTGCTGGAAAAGGCGATTGCTAGTCCATGCTTGTTCAGTACTTGCATCGCTAGGGTTAGCAGCAGATGCTAGGGGAGTAGGTTGGATGGGAGGGTTAAGAGAGTATGGCAGGGTCGAGGGAGAAGAGGAGCTGGCGCAAAGGTTTGGGTCAGAGTCAGGAGGTCGCTTAAGAGGGGGTTGGTTATAATTGACATTGGGTGGCGCTATGTCAGAGGGTAGAGAAGAGATATGGAGTTGATGGGATTGGGCGGGAGGGATAATCGGCTCACCTTCCATTAAATGAAAAAAGAAAAAAAGAGATTAATATGAGCATTAAAAAAGTTTTTTTTTTAAAAAAAGGGAGAGAAGAGGTATTACAGTTTATTATGATTCACAAGTTTGCATATTTTCCCATTAGAATTTACCCTAATTTACAGTCCATAATTCTCAATATGTCAAAAAATCCCCTTTTTAACATTCTTTCATATTATTCCAATTTTTACGCAAATTAAACGGTAAAGTCCTAAGATCTCGCTGGCTTAGTCTCCGCAAAAACAAAGAAAAATAAGAAGTAGGTCTAGGCTCAGGAATAAACAGAAATGAATTAATAGGCAGTACAAGATTATAAATAAAGTAATGACAGAGAAGGGGGTAAAGAAGAAGATTTTACTTGTAAAAAAACGACTAAGAAGGGATTAATAATAAACAGTAAATAAAATGAACAATAACATGTAAAAAATAAACTTATAAACACTGTAATTATCAAACTTTCATATCCAATCTTTTTACTGTCTTAATCCTTTTTATTTAGATCTGAAATTACTGTAATAACTATTGTATTAATTTTAGCATTAACTTAGAATAAATCTAATAATCACAGTAATACTCTAAAAAATCTGAGCAAATCCAATAGGCTTTGGTAGATCCTTTATATCTATGAATATCCCCCAGAAATATGTGTAGAACGAAGCCTCCAATACTCCAATAAAATTATATTTGAGAATAAGGTTATTTGAGAGAGGAATAGAAATGGAGTGGTAAAGATTAGGTTAGGTTTTGGAGGCTATTTATAATAGATTTAGGTTTCCAAGTTCATCGGATTTTATGTCCAGATTCATTGTATTTTATGTTTATATTTTAAGCCATTAGATTTTAGGTTTTTAATCTAAACCATAGAAGATACATCAGCAAAAGAATAATATAGAAACAATCGTCATTGGCCAGGCACATGCTCGTGCCTGGTCGAACTAGGTCGACTCACCTTATATGTCAGTCGACATATGTGTCGACCCATAGGTCGACACATGGGTTGGGTCACCCATGTACCGTTGCTTTATTTTATTTTTATTAATTAAATTATCTAATTTAATTTCAAACTTTGATTGATCATAACTTACTCATTTCTTGTTCGATTTACACAAACTAAAAGTTTATCTGAATCAGGATTTCTTAACGGACGCAATGGTGAAATCCTTTTTGCTTAATTCTCAATATTTATTTTCTCAATTATTAATTAATTAATTATTGCTTTTCAAAAATTCGGGTTATTACATCATCCCATCGTTCGATCTTAGACCTTCTACGGATTTTGCACCCAGATTATTGGCATCATTGGTAGTGCGACCTGCACTCTTAGAGAGCATTGGATCCAGCTAGCGCGGGGATCGACAGTTAGTGATTTCATGGACCGACTTAGTAGAGGAGAAACCTCTAGTCACTTTGCTAAGTATTCTATGGATGAGAGAGTGTGGCAACATCGTGATGGGAGATTGTGTGTTCCTAGATTTGATGATTTGTTGATATTAGTTTTAGAGGATCCTCTTCACTATCGGATGACCATCCATCCGAACGATGATAAGATGTATAGGGATATGAGAAGGGTTTTTCATTGGATAAGGATAAAGAAGGACGGGTAGAGTATATAGCTCGATGTACGACTTGCCAATGAGTTAAGAATGAGTGGAGGAAGCCTGGTGGATTGCTTCAGCTCTTGGATGTGCCATAGTGGAAGTGGGAGAGTGTCTGGATAGACTTTATAAATGGGTTACCTAGATCGAGGAAGGGTAACACAGTATTTGGGTTATAGTCTACAGGTTGACTAAGAGTGCTCACTTTATCCTGGCTAAGTATAAATGAATGACGGTTTGGTTGGCATCTGTGTATCTTAGAGAGATCATCTGACTTTATGGAGTACCCTCTAGTATTGTTATTGACGAGACCCCATCTTCACGAGCGAGTTTTGAAGGAGCTTGCAGGAGGCATTGGTGACACAACTTCGACTTGGAACCTTCAGACAGATGGACAGACGGAGAGGGTTAATAGGATTCTTGAAGATTTATTACATTTGTGTATCCTAGACTTTGGAGGGACTTGGGAGAAGCATCTTCTATTGGTAGAGTTCGCATATAATAACAACAATCAAATGAGTATTGGTATGGCTCCCTTCAAGGCCTTATACTAACGACACTACAGATAACCTACATGTTGGTGGGAGTCCACGTACAGACTTCTACTTTGATCTGAGGTGGTTAGAGAGAACTCAGAGAAGATAGATTTGATTCAGAGGCAGATGAAGGCAACTTAGGACAAGCGGAAGTCATATGTAGATCGGCGGAGGAACGGCCTAGAGTTCGAGATATGAGATATGGTTTTTGCTAAGGTGTCACCTTTGAGGAGTGTTGTTCGGTCTGGCTCGATAGGGAAATTAACATCGAGCTTTGTAGGTCCATTCTCTATAATGGAGAGGATTGGTAAAATGGCCTACAGATTTAGACTACCATAGAGATTGGTGGGAGTTCATGATGTGTTACATGTTTCACACTTACAGAGGAGTCTACATGATTCCACGGTAGTAGTTGAGCCGAGCACCTAGGTGACATGGAGGTAGAGAAGGAGGCATCAATCAGAAGAATCCCAACCCCGATACTAGGATCTGAAGTTAAGAAGCTACGGAATAAAGAGATCAAGCTAGTTAAGATTCAGCGGAGAGAAGATAATGACGACGCGACTTGGGAACCATAGGATAGGATTCACGCTTCTTTTCTGTTTCTCTTTGAGAGTACACTCTTAATTCTTTCCTAAGCTTTGAATTTGAATATATTTTTCCTATCGTTTGAATCATAAGTCTTAGGTAGAAGCCTTTAGATGGTAGGAAATGGTTTAAAACATGTTAATATATAACATGTTATGGTTGAGTGGATTCATGTGGATGCAATGGATGCATATACACACACTAAGCACTAGTTAGGTATCGACTGAACTAGGACACTTACATATTGCATATGGATGCCTGTGCATTTTTATTTATTTTAATATGGATGAAAAATGGTTGAATCATCACTTAGATGTTGCATTTTGATGAATGATTATTGCATACATATATAATTTTATATGTATCACTATGGTTCCTTTGCATACATATTGGATGCATGGCACAAACAAAATTTGCATTAAGGAAGTCAACTGCTTGATTTTCGCATTAACTTAGGGATATATACACAACACCTTTGCATATGATCGTGAAAAGCATGAGCAAACAGAAGGAAAACAGATGTCTATGGTTGATGTTTGAGTAGATGGGTGTAGATAATGGTTGATAACATTCTTGTAGCCTTGGATATTTCGGGGACGAAATCCTTTAAGAAGGGGTGAATGTAACACCCCGATTACAAATGAGAATTAAATAGAAAAGAGTAATAAACCAGATATTAATTAAAAGAAATATTAAGAATTGGGCAAAAGGGATTTCACCATCGGGTCCATTACAAAATTCTGGTTCGGATAGACTTTTAGTTTGCGCAGAGCAGACGAAAAACAAACAAGATATGATCAGTTAAAGTTTGAAAATTAAAACGAGAAATTAAATAAATAATCAAACCAGAATCAACGGAGTAATGGGCGACCCAACCCATAACTGGGTCGACCATATTGTCGACCTAAGACCTATGTGGGTCGACCCTTTTGTCGACCCACATAGGAAGGTGGGTCGACCATATCGATGCCAGGCACGATTTTGTGCCTGACACGAAATCGATGTTGCTGTAACGTTCTAGAGAATTCTACTGATGTGTTTTTGAGAGCTATGATTGAAACCTAATAATCCTAGGGCTTATATTATCCTTCTATGCCTATAAATTGACTTGTACTCCTCCCTTTTCCCCATACTTCTCCTTCTTCATTTCCTCAACCTCCGCTCTACCCATGTTCTAAAATAATGTAAAATAGGGGAACGGATAGGAGTATTGTCCAATTGTAGATCAAAAGTATTCTTCTTCTACCAAAGCCATTTTTTGGATTTGCAATCTTTTCCTGTAGTTTTATGAAATTTTTAGATTGGGTATTTGCATATGGAAGATGGGACAGTAAAATAGTTTGGATCTACAAGTTTATGTTTACAATATTTGTAAGTTTGTTATACTATAAGTTATTATAATCTATTCTGCTGTCTATGTTTATTCCTTTTCAGTTGTTTATTAATTGTAATCAGTTCTTCTTCTATCCCCTTTTGTTATGATTTTATTTACAATCTTGTAATGCCTTGATTTATTTATTTTGTTCATTTCTGAGTCTAGGCCTTACGAGTAGCCTAGACCAATTTTCCTTTTTATTTATTTTTGCGCTGAGTCTAGGCCTAACGAGTGCCCGGTGCAGTTAAAGCACTTAGCGATTTTATAGCGGTGTAGGTTAAAACCTAAAACATGTAATTGGAGAAAATGTAAACTGGAATAAATTGGTCTTAATTGGACATTAAGTAACATGGGAAAGGGTTGTATAAAAAAGATTACATTAATCAGAGATGTAAATTACAACCAAGGATATAACATGTGGTTATATTGGGTTTATTAATAAAACTTAAACATGTTAAGTTAAAATTATGAAATTAATAAGCTAAGATTGAGGGAGTCCATTCCGGCAGCGTGGAGTTGACTGAGGATGATAGGATGCTCGTAGATTAGGTCCGTTCTGGGAGTGTGGGGGCATATTGAGAAGATAAGAGGCCTCATAGAATAATGAAATCCTAGTTTTGTCTATTCCAGCAGCGTGGGGCTAACTGGGGAAGATAAGAGGCCTAATAAAATAATGAATTGGGACCAAGTCTAGGGGTGACTTGTATCAATTGAATTTTTGTTTGGAAACCTGCATCAGTCAGTATCCCTTTGTTATCATGGAGTTTCACACTAGATAGAGGCTTAGGCTTGCTTTATTGAACCAGATAGTAAGAGGTTCAAATGAGGTAGGTACGGGCACATTCCAATGGAACGGTGAGCGTGCATTATTCCGATTGGGGAAGATAATTCGTTGTAACGCCTGTGGTTAACGACTATATCCTTTTAGTTGATGGGTTCGGGATTGCAAACCCCGAATTCCATAGCTGGCGCATGTTATCACATTTTTGGTAAAGTAGTCGACCGGCGGGTAGAAATCAGGTAAAGCTTAATTGTGATATTTTGGTAGTTGGTGCAGAAATTTTCAGATATGAATGAGAAGCATATCTTTATTAGTGTTGATCTTTCCTGCTATTTCATTATGCTTTTATGCCCATTGGTCTAAGAACTATTCATTTATCCAAATGTTTCCTTAACTTATGCTTATGCTATAAATTACTAGAACTCACCAGACGTATGTCTGACCTAGTTTGTTTTCCCCTTTTCTCTTCCTTCCCCTAAGGTTTGCAAGGTGGAGGGTCTTAGTAGAGATTCTTTATTATTTAGTTCAGCTTGGATTCAGACTCTTTTCAGATTCATGTATTGGTTCAGTTCACGTTTTATGATCATTGTATTGACTTATGAAATGGATAACTTTTGTGGTTTTACTTATGTACTCTAATATTTTTCATGAGATAGTATGTTTGTTTATGATGATGACAAACTGGTATTTTAAAATGTAATAAGTACTATGACTTGATTTGCTTATTTAAATAAATGTTTTTAAATTCTCCGTTTTGTTATATATTTCTATTTCGTGAATTTTAGTCTTTGTATTGTTACTTTATACCTACGCGCTTCACAAACCTTAGTGCAACCTTATATGGGTGACATTAAGGGGTATGGGGTGTCACATATATCATACTCACCATCCTTAAAGCTTTCTTCTTTTCTTTTTAGACTATGATCCTCTACGGCCGGTTACAAGGAAAATTATAGATTACATGATTAACAAACAAGTTAAATGGCTGTGATATATCATCCAATTTTTATCTCAAATGCATGTCAACTATTGGATTCACTAATGCTAGGAAAACACTTATGGATAACACTTATACCATCCACTCTTCCTGCATTTTTAGTTTATATTTTTTAATAATAAAAAAGTGTCTAATTTTTTTATATAACATTACATATAATATACTGGCTGTGTGTGAATTTACATCATTTGGTCTTTGGTTTCTACATTTGTTTAGAACATGGCTTCAAATATTCTAGATTTATCATTAATGTATTCGGCGAACGATACCTGAAATTTACTTATTATATATCAAATTCTTTTCCATATATATGTTAATGATAATAAAATAAAAGGATAAAATGCATGCCCTATGTGGTTTATATAAAGGAACGTCGGTTGATATCATTGATAAGAAAATGACTGCACTTGTTGGTTGCTACTTTGCACCACACTCGCCTTCTCTATTAATAGAACATTTTACCAGCATTGTATTTCTCTTACATTCTCTCGAAGACAAGTAGTAGGTACCTTGATAATTTTTTCTTGAATCTTTAAGTCGAAATGTCATGAGGTACCTTTTGGCATGCTACTGAGCTAGTCAAGACATACGCCTCTGCTTTCATGTTTATGCTAGTACACTATCTCTTCCATCCTCATTTTTTGGACTGATGGTAATATGTTTTAAATATTTGAAGTTTTAGTAAACTTAACAATATTTAAATAGAAGAAGCAGATGAACTGCAATTCTAACTGACCTCAATTTCATATTTCACTACTTTAGAGAAGATGCAAATGAAATGTATAGTAAGTAGCTTATTAATGAATATATTAGAGTTCGAAATTTGTTTTATAGATAACAATCTACAGTTTGAATAAATGAAAAAAATTGTTAACTAAATAAAACTTACTGGCCATGTGAGTAGTCTTCTTGTAACAACCTACATTTTTAATCGTTCAAGTCGACAATAATCCACACATATCGACCCAAAGAAATCCAAAATATAGATAATTATTGGCGGTAAATATAAGAAAGAGAAAGAGAGAAGAAGGAAAAGCAATCAAAGAATATCACAGTGGAAGGACAAAATATAATAAACAAATAACAGTTCATGAAGCTGTTAAAATATACATTTGATTATACTTTACACAATTATCAGAGTTATACATACCTAGACATCATAAAATCGTAACACCTCGTGTATATATATATATAATTAGTTTTCGAAAATATAGATGTTTTATGATTTCAGAATTTGCCCTCGAAATATATAACATTGTGTTCGTAGCAATTTTCTAATTCGTTTTCACATATGACTTGTCCCAAACGAAGCCCGTATGGAGAAGTTATTAGCGAACAAAGGTTTGAAGAGTTATATGCATATATATGTGCATAAATTTGAAATTGAAATGTTGAATATACCTTATAAATGGAAAAAAAATATTTACTAGTAATATTTAGCAAGAAAAGAAATGTTACAAGCAACGTTATACAAAAATTAAATTTTAGTGAAATTAACGTTAGCGACCCAGGTCATGGTTTGACCCAAACCATATGTGGGTCGACGCATGGGTCAACACACCCTAGAGCCAGTAGACCCATGGGTCGACCAACCAGGGGTCCAGGTCAACCCATTGCTAAGAGAAATAACGTTATATTTTCGATTTATATGGCTCGAGTTATATTATAGTTAATCCAATGGACCAGAATCTTCTATGCACCTATAAATAGACTAGCAAAGTCTAACCTCTAACTCATATTTTCTGGGGCACTGCCAAGGTTCGACCATTTTCTTTCTTCTCCAAATCTTTCAGAAATAAGAATATTAACTTTAGGAATTATGGTTCAAGATTTGAAGATGTAGAATGTGGATCTACAATATAGGAGTTCAGATTTCTTGTCTATGCGAGGTAAATTCCGTGAATTTGAATTATTAAAATTTCTTTCATTCTTTTAGCTTCAGATTTGTAAATCCATGGATATTTTAGTGTTAATTCAATTTGGAAGTCCAGAAGTAGCAGATCTAAATCATATTCAAGAAATGAAAAGTATTCAGGTGAGTGGATTTAAATTATACTTTTTTGTAATGGTATATTTATTGTTTAAATTCCTCATAATTCTTTATGTAATGGGTAATTGAAATTGTGATATAATCCATTCATTAAGTACGTTAGGAATGCTACTATTGTATAAATCTATTCCATTAATTTTCTATTTGGGTTGTGAATTGCTATAATACTAAAATTGTGAATCTGACAACGAATATGCATATATCCTTAAGATTGTAATTCAGTGGTGAATTGGGTATGTTGTAAAAACCGAATTATGGTGAATTGTGGAAATAACGAAAGAAGAATTAGTATGCCTAGTTTTGTACGAAAATTTACAGTAATTGGAAATGGTATATGAAAAACAGGAATGAATACCAAACTCAAAAAAAGGGAATTAGTAGTGGACTGATTTAGTTATGGATGGAAAAGGGATACATTTCCATGGTTACCATTACGGTAAAATTACCGAGAACGTTGTTGCAATAAAAGGAAGGTAATAGGAATTAGTGTGAAACAGGGATTCTTTTACCGTATTGTACATTAATCAAGTGTGTGTGTATGTGTGTATATATGTATGTGTGTATGTGTGTGTGTGTCCATGATGTAAATAAAAGAAATGGCTTGCAACTGCGGATCTTAATTGATATACATTATGGAAATAGATCTTCATATCTTTCCACTAACCAACCTAATGAAGTGTGAGAAATATTTTCCCGAAATAATAAGAATGTACAAGACGGTAAATAAAGAAAGGTTACAACAGTAAAAGATCTTTTTAATATTAAGTAACTTAAGGAAAATGTGATGAAAGAGGAATATAAGCTATTATAATTAATTATATGAATGGGAATGAAATAATTAGGTAGGCTTGTCCTAGGGACAAGTGGAATTATAATGTAAGTTATAATTTATGATGAACAAAGATGGTAACAACCCGAATTTTTAACAAGTAATAATTAATTAATGAATTAATTAAGGAATAAATTAAGAAAATAAATATTAATTAGAAAAATATTAAGAATTGAGCAAAATGGATTTCATAGTCGCGTCCGTTACAAAATTTTGATTCGGACAGACTTTTAGTTTGCGTAAACCGGACAAGAAACGAGTAAGTTATGATCAGTTAAAGTTTGAAATTAAATTAGAGAATTTAATTAATAAACAAAAAAATAAAACAACGATAAATCGGTGACCCAACCCATATATGGGTCGACCCCTACGTCGACCCATGGGTCGAGACGTGTGTTGACCCACATATATGGTGGGTCGACACAGTTCGAGCCAGACACGAGCCTGTGCTTGGCCAATGTCGCCTGCTTCTGGATTTATTTTTTCTGATGTATTGCTAATGCGTCTTTTATGATTTAGATTTAAAATGTAATATCTAATGGTCTAAAATATAAAATACAATGATCTAAACATAAAATCCAATAAATCTAGACACCTAACTCAATTATAAATAGCCTCTAAAATCTAGCCTGATCTTCACTACTCCGTTTCTCTACCTCTCTCAAATAACCTTCTTCTCGAATATAATTTTAATGGAGTACTGGGGGCTTGGTTCTACGCATACTTCTAGGGGATATTCATAGATAGAGAGGATCTGCATAAGTTTATTGGATTTGCTTAGATTTTTGTGAGTATTACTGTGATTATTAGATTTCTTCCAAGTTAATGTTAAAATTGATACAATAGTTGTTATAGTGATTTCAGATCTAAATATAAAGGATTAAGAAAGTAAAATAGATTGGATCTGAAAGTTTGATAATTACGGTGTTTATAAGTTTGTCTTTTACAGGTTATTGTTCATTTTATTTCCTGTATATTATTTATTCCTATTCAGTTATTATTTGTTCACAAATAAATTCTTCTTCTTTATCCCCTTCCGTGTCATTATTTTATTTACAGTCTTGTATTTTTATTCCTTTCTATTTATTTCTGAGCCCAGACCTACGTCTCCTTTTTTCTTTATTTTTTTGCGCAGAGCCTAGGCCAACTAGAGCCTAGGCCTTTACCATTTAATTTACAGAAAAATTGGAATAATATGAAAGAATGTTATAAAGAGAAATTTTAGGCATACTGAGAACTAGTGAATTATGGACTGTAAATCTGGGTAAATTTTAATGGAAGAATATGCAAACTTGTAAACTTGAATAAACTGTACTTAATTCGACATTAATTTGGTAAGCATGTTTATTTGACAATAATTTAGAAAACATGTTAATTTGACATTATTTGGAAAACATTTTTATTTAACATTAATTTGGTAAACGTGTTAATTGTACTTAATTTAACATTAAGTAGCCATTATCTGGAAAACATGTTAATTTTATACTTAATTTTACATTAAGTAACCTGTATTAGGAAAACATGTTCATTGTACTTAATTTAACATTAAGTAACATATATGTGGAAAACATGTTAATTATGCATAATTTGATATTAAGTAACCTATATTTGGAAAACATGCTAATTGGAATGAATTGTACTTAATTTGATATTAAGTAACCTATATTTGGAAAACATGTCAATTGGAATGAATTGTACTTAATACGACATTAAGTAACCTGTATTTGGAAAACATGTTAACTGGAATGGATGACACTTAATTTGTATATTAAATAACTTGTAACCGAAAAAATATGAGTAGGATCTGTTTGATTGGGAAAAGGTATAGATTACTTTCGTTAAATACAATGTAGAAATATAACAAGATTATATTGATCTTATTAATGAACTTAAACATGCTAAGTTACACATGTCTGATTATAAGATAAGGAGTCCATTCTGGTAAAATATAAGGGGACTCATAAAAATCCTAGTTAACTTGAGGACCAAGTCTAGGGGTGACTTGTGTCAAATACTTGCTTGCTTATCTGTCTGGGACCCATATCAATCAGCACCCTTCTGTTGTCATCCGAGTCTCGCACTAGGTAGAGGCTTGGACACGCTTTACTGATGCTTGATTATAAGAGGTTCAAATTTGAGGTGGGTATGGGTGCATTCTGGTAGAACCATGAGCGTGCATTGTTCCAAACAGGGAAGATAAGATGTAACGCCTGTGATTAAGGCTATCTTTTTAGTTGATGGGTTTGGGACTGATATCCCTGAATGCCATAGTTGGCACAGGTTATTCACATCTGTTTAGGGAGCCGATCGATGGGTAACATTAGGAAATTTCTTCCTAATTACTTGTTTCTGTCTGAATTTGTAGAAGTGCAAAACAGTCAATTCGCCTAATCTGATTATTATTATCATTGTCTTTTTCATAAGAATAGCCAATCCTTATTATTAATTCATATAAGTTATTGTTCACCTTTAGATATGTACATACACTTACCTTTTACGACACCAGAACCACTATTCATCTTATGTCCAACCCGTTTTGCTTCCTTCCTTTCTCTTTTCTTTCCCCCAGGCATACAGGGAGAAAGTGTAAAGTTCATATTTCTTTGTTGATTTGTCGTAAAGAGTCTCCGCAAAAGATGGATTACTTCATGTTCTCTTTCCAAGGTTAGGCTGTATCTTTATGAGTAATTGGGAGATAACATTATTTTACTTTGATACTATTTTTGACTGAGATTTTGAGACATGACACTTTGTAACTATTTGGTTAATTGAAACTAAGATGGTTTTGTATTTTAAAAATGAAAATTGCTTCTTCTGCTATAAATTTATTATCTGTTATCTTGTGAAATCTTAGTCTCTGTGATGTTTAATGCTCCATAGTTTCTTAATGAAATCCTCATACAGGTGACATTAAGGAATGTGGGGTGTTATATTTGGTATTAGAGGCTAAGTTTACCAAAATCGCTAAAGGCTTTGTTTTAAAAGAAAGTATTTTCAAAAGAAACCACATTTTTAGAAATCAAAAGTTACTGTTGAAAAAAAAAATCCCATACAGTCAATTACAACCTTCCTTTTACTCTTTCGAATTCTAAATCTTTATCTTTTTAGTTGTGTTATAAGGCATTCTATTTAGGCTTTTCTTTATAGGTTGAATATTTGATTAGTGGACAAAACCCGTTTAGATCAGGAGTTAGGATAGGTCTAGGTTAGAAAGTAACTTGCTGATTGACATATATTAAAAAGGGTTAATCATGGATGGAACGACCTTAGTACTTTAGTGATAAAAGGATAGTTTGCAAATTAGGAATAACCTTAATTGATTGGTTAGGAAAAAGGGATATATTCCCATAGTTTCTTTGAAATTAACATAGACAACGTCACTGTAAGAATGAATAGATTGGTGCGGAATAGGGGTTTTAGCATATTACGCGTTGTCCGCCAACTTAAAAATAATTAAAAAGAAATATATTGCAATCACAAATTTCTATAAAATAGATTGTCTTATACTACGAAAATAGATTTTCATACATTTTCAGTTACCAATCAATTGGGAATAGGCAGAACTTCCTAAAAGATAAATTTAAGGATGTCAAGTAAAAGATCAACATGAGTAATGTCGAAAAGATTATGAGATAAAGTGTTGAACAAAAGTGGTCAAGGAATGGGAGAAGGCAAGGGTTGGTGAAAGAAAGAATGTTATATATATTTATTTCTTGCTAGTTTTCCTACTTTTTAAGGAATAGTTTGTCCCTTTCCCTTTGATGTATTGGTTAGGTTGGTTGCGTGGGGCTGTAACAACCCATATTTTATGTACTGAAGGATCATAAAATATTTTTATTTAATTCCTTGAGGTTCGGATCATTCTCAACTTTTGATATGTTGTTCATGGGGATGTGAGACATGTCCATGATTTTTATCAATTTGGTTTGTAACCATTTTGCCCATATTATTTTTGTTTAGGGGATAACTTTTGAATGGGATTGAATCAAGAGCGGGAATTGATTTCATTGGATCGAAAATGGTGTTTCCAATTCTATAGAGTGGTCACATTAAAGATTTGGCTAAGCAGTTAGGGAGGAATCACTCTTTTAGTGTCTATAGTTTTCTAGACTGACTAATTAGTCATTAGTTGGCTGATTAGTGAGGCCCATTAAGGCTAACGGCTGTTGGCTATAAATTGGAGGGTAGGGGTAAAGAGAATTGTTTTGTCTCTTCATTTTTCATTTGGTTGGGTGTTTGTGATTTTCCGGCTCAACCAAATACACATCCACTTCATTTCAATTCATAGATTTACAAACTAGGATTGAAGATCAACATCGAGGGTAGATCACGTCAATTGAGTTGATTCAGAGACCATTCTTCACTGTCTGACTTAGAGATTTATTGATTTGAAGCTATTTTGTGGATTTGGTGAGTGATAAACATCTTTCACATGGGTTCAATCGAGTATATGGATTTGTTTGATCTTATTTTCATCAATACAAGTATTTTCACCTAATCGAAGTATATTTTGAATTCAGATCACACAATAGGACTTAATCTAGCAAGTTATAACGGTTTAATCATATGTTTATGTAAGTTTAGATCCAATTGTTGATTCGTTAATTGTTTTATCATGATTTGGTGAATTTAGTATGACTGTATGATGATTATTTGTCATGCTAATGTTTGTGTGGTGATGGCTTATAATATTATTGATTGTTCATTGAGATTGGTCGATTTAGATAAGATGTTCACCATTTGTAGCATTGATCGATCGGGTGTGTGCATGTATGGATTGGATGTAAATGCATAGATCAACAGCATGTCGATGGAGTGTGGAGCTTCTACGGATCGGTTGTATACATGAAACGTTCGAGCGTGGATC
This sequence comes from Allium sativum, assembly GCA_030737875.1. Lineage (NCBI taxonomy): Eukaryota > Viridiplantae > Streptophyta > Magnoliopsida > Asparagales > Amaryllidaceae > Allium > Allium sativum. Next base: position 808,282,012 of record CM060916.1, read on the forward strand.
GGATCACATGGGCTTTGATGGATCGGCTGAGAAAGAGGGGATCGGGATGATGCACATACATGGATCGCGTGGCATTGCATGGATCGCGTGGCATGAATCGTATGACATGGGGATGGATTGGATAAACAAGCGTGGAACACGACAAATTAGTGGATCGGGTCGAGTGCAATCTAATGGATTGGAAAGTCGAAGGACCGGGCAAAGCATGATGGGTCGGTGAAATCTTGTGATGAACATGGTAGATTAAAGGATCGGATTGAGTTGTAATCAATGGATCAGGAAATGGATGGATTAGGCAAAAGCAAGTGATCGAGCATATGGATGGATTTACAAATCGATGGATCGGGTCGTTGTACACACGGGGATCACTTTACAAATGCCTAGATCGTTCGGCTCGTCCAAGATAGATGAATCAGGTGATCGATTGACCGTCTCTTGATGGATCGAGTGATCCAACTGAGTACTGCACATATGTATCATGTGCGATCCAATGGATGGATCATATGCGATCCATTGATGGATCAGTGTGATCCATGAATGAGTTATAAGTGATCCATTAACTAGTGACTGAATGGTGTTGAGTTTCGGTTCGACGATGGGCGTTGCTTCGATGTAAATTCAGATGGAATGTTCGAAGTGTGGTTAAGTGTTCGTTGATTGTGTGATGATGCAATGAAGTTGTGAAGACGTCAAGATTATTTGAGATCATGGATAATGGTTGCTCGAGAAGGTGCTTGAGCTTGGATATAGTCATCGGTGATGACGGCTAGAGAATAGAAGTGCCAAGGCATCGTCGTTAGTCGGAGGTTCTAGCAGACTCAAAGAAGGGGTATAATGGGGATACGCAGAGACTAGATGATTAGTCGAGTACCTAGGCAGTCATGTTAGGCCTAGCTATGAGTCACGATGGCATATGGAGTTTTGCTAGAATCGGAGTTACTATTAGCCCTTGATGGATGGCAATATGGGCTAGTCATACGATTAACGATGGATTCAAGGCAAGGCAGACGGTGATAGCTAGAATCATGGATGTTATTGTTTGCTTGTATCATCTTGTATGGATTATTCGACGTCAAAGGAGATATTTCTTGGGTTCTTATCTGATATTGGTTTAGGCCTTCGGGGTTTGTGCTTGGGAGGTATTGAACTTGGTTAGGATGGTCTATGTTTGATAATTGGTTGCTATGGATGTACTGTTTGTTTCTTCTCTAATTCTCTAGGAAGGCTATCACCGTAGTTTGTGTAGGAGAAGTGAGTTTGGGAATTCTTCTCTGTTGCTGTACTAGCAGATCAGATGATTGAATGCCTAGTATCTAAATACTTTATTGTTGATGATAATAGTTGTTTTATCACTCATTAAGATTATTGTCTGACTCAAGATTTTATGTTTCCTCTTATTACCTTGGGATGTTCATCCATGTTATGGATGGGCAGAATAGATGACATGTAGTAGATCTTAACGAGGACAATGCTGCTGAGCGACGACGAGCTACAGGCTGACGTATTACTATCTACTATTCATATTAGTTGTTTCCGCTGATGTTGTTGTATGCTACTCTGAGTGAACCTGTAGTGAGGTTGTTTGTACAGATTCTGATGTAGTACAGTTGTTTGGATATTTTCATGGTGATATGAAAAGTCTGAGGTTCTGTTCAATTATGTTTCACTATTACTTCATGCTGTATATGTTCTATTATATTTTATCCATGCATTGTAAATTATATGATAGGTTTCATGTGTTTTATTCTAGCTTGATGATCGTCCATAACTGCCTGGCATGTCTTTCATCACACTATTTCCTTTGTCAAGTGCGGGAGTTATGGGCGGTCTTCACATTTGGTATCAGAGCTTTGGTTAATCGATTTTATCGAAAGTTCGTGGACATAATGACGTATGACAGACATATTTATACTTTTTTAATTGATGATTGCTATATTATAATGCATAGTATAGTTGCGCTTGAACTCCATTGCAGTTTTTCTCATGTGTGGGCTAATCATTTTATTTTTAGATTTAGAATGGGTCATCTATCTTCGAGACATACTACTAGGGAGGAGCCTATTCCTGGAGGGGGAGATGGTGATTTATCTGATTACCCAACTATGTTCGTGGCCATGGTGGTAGCAATCATGAGGAGGCTACCCGCTCTAGAAGCTACCGGGGTAGATGTTAGGGTTCAGGTGCAGGTGCTAAGGGTGGTTGATTTCGCTAAGTTGTGTTAGGATTTCACTTCTCTTGGTGGGAAGTCATTCAGGGGGACAGAGCCGACTGTATGGATTCAACGGTGTCTTGATACTTGTGTTTGGATATCCGGAGATTTGGGTATTGACGATGCGACTAAAAGGAAGCTTGCATTAAGGCAGCTACAGGGCTATTCGGAGATTCGGATATTCGGAGATGCGACTATTCATAGATTCGAATATTCGGAGACTTGTGTTCGGATATTCAGAGATTTGGATTGGTAGAACTTTGTCACTTTAGAGACTCCTAAAGATGAAATGAGATCACTTGGGATCAGTTCCGAGTCAAGTTTGAGATGAAGTTCATTTCTACCGCCCAGAAGTCAGTTCTGTTCAAAAAGTTTGTTGAGCTAAAGCAGAATGGTCGACCAGTGTTGGAGTATGTTTCTGATTTTGAAGCTTTATCCAAGTATGCTCGTTCGTATATCGAGACTCCTTACCAGAAGAACGAGAAGTTCATTATGGGCTTGGATGTCTATCTTGGGAAGTAGTTCATCTAGATGACCCTTATGAAAAGATTGTTGATAAGGCTTTGAGGCATGAGAGTTTGTTTCCCAAGGAAGAAGTTGTTATTGCAACCAAAGAGGATCCGAAACCACAACAGGGTGGTAACAAGAAAAAGTGGAACGGAAAGCGGAATCAATAGAAGAAAGGGGACGATGGCCAGAAGAAGTCGAAAACCAAGGTGTCTTTCTTCAACTGTCGTCAGAAGGGCCATTTTTCCAAGGATTGTAAGAATCTGAAAGCTAAGAGGAAGGGCTATAACTGTGGTTGTGGTAAGCTTGTGCATAACAAGAAGGATCTTCCGGAACCGTCGAAAGGTAAGCAGATAGTGAAGGCGTGTGCTTTGGAGGCTGTGCCATCTTCTTCGAGAGCTCCTACGGCAGAGGAGAAAGGGAAGAGTGTTATTTTCCAAGGTACGCTTTCTATCAGGGATGTTTCAGTTCGAGTGTTGTTTGATACTGGAGCATTACATTCTTTCATTTGCAACGAGCTTGTGTGCCGATTAGGTTTGAAACCCGAGATTTGTGATAGACCATTGTTGGTGACTAATCTAGTAGGGGGTTTGTCTAGTCTTTGTATGCTTTGTCATGGTCTAGTGTTGTCGAGTCATGGTTGCTCCTTTGTGTGTGATTGCTTTGTTTTGAACTTCATTGGATTTGGGATCATTTTGGGCATGGATTGCCTCAATAGGTATGCGTCTAAAGTAGATTACGAGAAGCTCGAGGTGATAGTCGGGAATCTGAAAGGGAGAATGGTTGTGATTCGGTGTAAGCTAGAAAACGGGGTCTTCGTAAGCTTTTTATATTCGCTTGTGATTCCACGGGAAGGCTTTTCATTTGTGCCAATCGCTAGTGAGTTCGATGATGTCTTTGAAGAGGTCAAAGGGTTGCCATTGCATTGTGAGATTGAGTTCAGGATCCATTTGGTTGAAGGAGCTAGACCTATTATTATGCCCCTTAGGCGGATGACACCTAGATAAATGTGAGAGTTACAAGTAAGTGGCCCTTCGAGAAAAGGATTCATTCGGAAAAGCTTGTCCGAATGGGGTGCACCAGTGGTGTTTGCAACCAAGGCTGATGGATCTTTGAGATTGTGTGCGGATTATCATGAGCTGAACAAGGTGACTAAGAAAAACAAGTATCCATTGTCGAGAATAGATGACTTGTTTGATCAGCTTCACGAAGCCAAGATGTTTTCCCAAATGGATTTGACAATGGGATTTCACCAGTTGAGAGTGGCAAAGGATAGTGTGCTGAAGACAACTTTTCGGACACCATCCGGTTTCTTTGAGTGGTCGGTAATGCCATTTGGATTAACCAACGCACCAGCTATTTGTGGATCTTATGAATAAGGTATTTAGGGATCAACAAGTTCGTGGTTGTGTTCGTGGACGATATTCTGGTTTACTCCCGGAATGAGGAAGAGCATAAGACGCACTTGCGAGTTGTTTTGGAAATCTTGCGAAAACATTAAATGAGAGCTAAGTTTTCGAAGTGTCATTTCTGGAAGAATAAAGTGAGGTTCTTAGGCCATGTTGTTTCTAGAAATGAAATAGTAGTGGATCCCGCTAAAGTGGCAGCAATCCAGGACTGGGATAGACCTAAGAGTGCAACGGATGTTAGGATTGTCCTTGGGTTGGCCGGATATCATCGTCGATTTATCAAGGATTTCTCCAAGATAGCAGAACCATCAACAAGATTGACGAAGAAGAATCAAGTGTTCACATTGGATGCGAATTATGAGCAAGGTTTTGTGTTCCTGAAAGTGAGACTGATAAGTGCTCTTGTTTTGATTATTCCAAGTGGGAATGAGGAAATGGTGGTATACACCGATGTATGTGGTACTGGGCTTGGAGCAGTGCTGATGTAGAAGGATAGTGTTGACGGCAAAAAATGTCGTAAACACCAAAGATTCCAATTACTAGGAATAGTTAATTTGGTCGCATAGACAAGAGTGGAAAGCAGTAAATAACACGAGAGATTTATAGTGGTTCGGCCTTGAGAGGGGCCTACGTCCACTCAAAATTACAAGTGTTAGACCATCACATGACATCTCATTACATTTGCTTGTAGGCTAGGTGATGTCATCATTATGATATATGATGTCATAATTGACATATATGAAAGAATATAGGAAAAGGACGTTTTTTCACTTCTTCTTCCTCAAAGTGGAAATGCCATTAATGGAGCTCTCATGAAGTCTCAAGGTCACCAATTCCAACCCCTTTGAAATGTGAGGCTGTGGGGTATTTATAGGACAAGGATTAGGTAGGAGTAGGTGGGAGTAGGTGAAAATGGACCCCCACACCCAGAAATTCGCACCTGGCTCGCACGCATGCCAGATTTTCACATCCCGCCCCAAGGTGCGAAATTCTCACCTCGTGGGGTGCGAAATTCGCACCTCGTGGGGGGTGCGAAATTCTGGCCTGCAGGGGTGTGAAATTCGCACCCCATGGTATGAATTTCGCACCCCTATAGGGTGCGAATTCCGCATCCGGCTGGGTGCGAATTCCGCACCCTGCTGGGTGCGAAATTCGTCCCCCGAGGGGCACGAAGTTCTCGTTATGGGAAGTGCGAAGGCCATGGCTCGGTGTTTGGAGGAGCAGTGAGGTTCGCGGAAGTTATTGGCTGAATCCCAACTGTGAGTCGATCTGGTGATTCTGAGCAACACACTTGTCGGCGAAAATCGGATGAATCGTTATGGGAGGTCGATCGCCGCCGGGACTGTGGGGCCCCGGACCCCTATCACGCTGCGCCCGGACCCACTGGACGGCTTGCCTTCGGCTCGGCTGCGGACGGATACTGATGGAGGTCGCATTCGAGGGATGCGGCATTCTGCTAGTGGCGAGACTCTGGTCTTCTAGTACTGGACCCCGGATGACACCGGCAACGTCTCTGTGCTGTAATATCATGCGGTATGTTGAGTAGAGCGTGTCTTGCTTACTTTTGGGAACCGGGCCAAAAGGTCGGTTAACAGATAGAGTTGTGGCATATGTGAGTCAACAACTGAAGGCACATGAAAGTAATTATCCGACTCATGATTCGGAGTTGGCAGCGATCGTGTTTGCTGTGAATATGTGGAGACATTACCTGCTTGGAGTTCGATTCGAGTTGTTTACGAATCAAAAGTCCTTGAAGTACCTTTTCTCCCAGAAGGATTTGAATCTTCGACAGTAACGATGGTTAGAGTTTTTGGCATCTTACAATTTCGGTACTGCTTATACTCCTGGTAAAGGTAACGCAGTGGTAGATGCGTTGAGTCGAAGACATGCAAGTTTGGGAGCGATGTTTTGGAATGGAAGCACCTCGAATTTTTGGTAGGATTTGATTTCAGGCCAAGATGTGAGTTAGAGCCTAAAATGTTGTCAAGCTTATTGATAAGACCTACTCTCATCGAAAGGATTGGCGAAAGCCAAAAGCATGATGAAAAGCTTGTCGAGATTATCCAAAAGCTGGAAGCAAGAGCAGAACTAGAAAAGGATAAGGAACTCAAGGTCGATCGAGATGGTTGGCTTCGGAAAAAAGAATGATTGGCTGTTCGTGATATTGATGGATTGAGAGATGAGGTTCTGAGAGAATGTCATCGCTATAATTTGACAATTAATCCTGGTGGTAATAAGATGTATCGGGACATGAAACGAGCTTTCTACTGGGAAGGAATGAAGAGGGATGTTGGAAATTTTATTTCCAAAAGCATGAATTGTCAGTTGGTGAAAGCTGAACAGAAGAAGCCAAGTGGATTGCTTCATCCATTATAAATTCCTACGTGGAAATGGGAGCAAGTATCAATGGACTTTATCGATGGCCTAGCTAGAACCATGGAAGGGAATGAAGGGATTTGGATCATAGTGGATCGGTTGACCAAAAGCGCAAAGTTTATTCCTATTAGATCAACTAGGACAACATCGAAGTTGGTTGAGCTATACATTAAATGGATAGTTCGATTCCATGGTATCCCGAAGAGCATAGTGAGTGATCGAGATCCATTGTTCACTAGTGGATTTTGGAAGAGTTTGGAAGAGACTTTGGGAACCGAGTTATGTTTGAGTACGGCTTATCATCCCCAGACCGATGGTCAAACTGAGCGAGTTAATCGAGTTTTGGAAGATCTCCTTAGAGTTTGTGTATTGGACTTCCGGGGATCATGGTAAGACCATCTACATTTAGTTGAGTTTGCATATAATAACAGCCACCAATCGAGCATCGGAATGGCACCATACGAGGCGTTGTATGCTAGACCATGTAATTCTCCGGCATGTTGGTGAGAAACTGGAGATAAGTTGATACTTGAGTCAAAGATGATAAGAGAGACAAAGGATTGTATAGAGATCATTCGGCAATGAATGAAGGAAGCCCAAGACCGTCAGAAGAGTTACGACGATAAGCGTCGGAAGGATTTGGAGTTCGACCTTGGTGATATGGTTTTCGTTAAGATTTCACCGTTGAAGAATGTTGTTCGATTTGGAACCAAAGGAAAGTTGGCCCAAAGATTTGTTGGACCGTTTCCGATAGTCGTGTGGATTGGGAAGCTCGCGTATAGAATGGATTTGCTAGAGAAGATGTCAAGTGTGCATAATGTTTTTCATGTGTCTTTTCTACGGAAGTGTGTACACGACTTGAATGTGGTGGTATTTCGGGATCAGTATGAAGACTTAGAAATCGAGTTTGTTGTTTCAAGATGTCATAAGCCGCTTCAAGTTGTGGGGAATGACAAAAAATAACTTAGGAGGAAGGTGGTTAAGTTTGTCAAGGTGGAATGGATTGAGGATGATGACGATTGTACGTGGGAAACGAAAAAAAGCATGAAGACGACCCATCCACAACTCTTCGTTATTATGACCCATTGATATCATGTCATGCTTACACCATTGTAGTTTGTACTATTACTAGAATTCCGCGTGCTAGTTTAAGGCTATGGATGCATGACTTGTTGGATGCTAGATTGGATGGTAGGTTGGATACTCGTGGATGATAGGCATGCGGAATAGGTTTTGGTTACTCGTACTTGCTTGGGATTTCGGGGGCAAAATTTCTAAAGAGAGGAGAATGTAACAACCCGCGTTTTATGTACCAAGGATCGTAAAATATTTTTATTTAATTCCCTGAGGGTTGGATCATTCTCAACTTTTGATATGTTGTTCATGAGGATGTAAGCCATGTCTATGATTTTTATCAATTTTGTTCGTAACCATTTTGCCCTTGTTATTTTTTTTAGGGCATAACTTTTGATTGGGATCAAACCATGAACTTTGATTGATTCTGTTGGATCAAAAATGGTATTTCCAATTCCGTAGAATGGTCACGTTAAATATTTGGCCCAGCGGTTTGGAAGGAATAGCTGTTTTTTGTGTCGATAGTTTTTTGGACATGCTAATTAGTCATTAGTGAGCTGATTAGTGAGGACCATTAAGGCTAGGGGTTGTTGGCTATAAATAGGAGGGTAGGGGTAAAGAGAATTATTTATTCTCTTCATTTCTCAGTTAGTTGGGTATTTGTGATTCTCCGGCTCAACAAAATACACCTCCACTTCATTTCAATTCATATATTTGCAAACTAGGATTGAAGATCAACATCGAGGAAGGGTAGATCGCATCAATTGAGTTGATTCGGAGGTCGTTCTCCGTTGTTCGGATTAGATATTTTTTGATTTGAAGTTATTTTGTGGATTTGGTGAGTGATAAACATATCTTCTATGGATTCAATCAAGTATATGGGTTTATTTGATCTTATTTTCATCAATACAAGTATTTTCACCTAGATCTAGTCGAGGTAAGTATATTTTGAATTCGTATCACACCACAGGACCTAATCTAGCAAGTCATAATGGTTTAATCATATGTTTATGTAAGTTTAGATCCAATTGTTGATTCGTTATTTGTTTTATGATGATTTGGTGAATTTAGTATGACTGTATGATGATTTGTCATGCTAATGCTTATGTGATGATGGTTTGTAGTATTATTGATTATTCATTGAAATTGGTCGATTTTGATAAGATGTGTGCATAGATGTTCATCGTTCGTAGCATGGATTGATCGGGTGTGTGCATGTATGGATCCGATGTAAATGCATAGATCAGCAACATGTTTATGGAGTGTGGAGCATCTATGGATCGGTTGTGTACATGAAACGTTCAAGCGTGGATCGGATCACATAGGCTTTGATGGATCAGTCGAGAACATGGCAAAAGAGGGGATCATGATGATGCACATACATGGATCGTGTGGAATGGCATGGATCGCATGACATGGGAATGGATCAGATCAGCAAGTGTGGAACACAACAAATTAGTGGATCAAGTCGAGTGCGATCTAATGGATCGGGCAGGTCGAAGGATTGGGCAAAGCATGATGGGTCGGTGAAATCATGGATCCACATGGTAGGTTAAAGGATCATATCGAGTTGCAACCGATTGATTGGGAAATGGATGGGTTGGGGAAAACCAAGTGATCAAGCATATGGATGGATCGACAAATCATGGATCGGGTCGTTGTGTACACGGGGATCACTGCACAAATGCTTGGATCGCTCGGCTCGTCTAAGATAGATGGATCGGGTGATCGATCGAGCGTCTCCTAATGGATCGAGTGATCCAACTGGGTACTGCACATATGGATCATGTGTGATCCATTTGATGGACTGGTGTGATCCATGAATGAGTTATAAAAGATCCATCAACTAGTGACCGAATGATGTTAATTTTTGGTTCGACGATGGGCGTAGCTTCAATGTAAATTCAGATGGAATGTTCGAAATGTGGTTATGTGTTCGTTTATTGTGTGATGATGCAAGAAGTTGTGAAGACAACTCAAGATGATTTGAACTTGTGGATAATGGTCGCTCGAGAAGGAGCTTGAGCTTTTGGATGTAGTCATCGGCGATCACGGCTAGAAAATTGAAGTTCCATGGGATCGTCGTTAGTAGGAGTATCTAGCGGACTGAAAGCAGGGTTATAATGGGGACACCCAAAGACTAGATGATTGGTCGAGTACCTTGGGCAGTCAAGATGGGCCTAGATACGAGTCACAATGGCGTATGGAGTTTTGCTAGATTCAGGGTTACCATTAGCCCTTGACGGATGGCAAGATGGGCAAGTCATACGATTAACGATGGATTCAAGTCAAGGAAGGCGGTGGTAGCCATAGTCATGGATGCTATTGCTTGCTTGTACCATCTTGTATGGATTATTCGACGTCAAGGAAGATATTTCTTGGGTACTTATCTGATGTTGGTTTAGGCCTTCGGGGTTTGTGCTTGGGAGGTGTTGAACTTAGTTAGGATGGTCTATGTTTGGCAATTGGTTGCTATGGATGTATTATTTGTTTCTTCTCTAATTCTCTGGGAAGGCTATCACAGTAGGATGTGGAGGAGAAGTGGGTTTGGGAATTCTTTTCTGTTGTTGTACTAGCAGATCAGATGATTGAACTGCCTAGTATCCAAATACTTTATTGTTGATGTTGATAGTTGTAATATCACTCATTAAGGCTATTGTTTGACTCAAGGTGTTATGTTTCCTCTTATTACCTTGGGCTGTTCATTCATGTTGTGGATGGGCGAACTAAGTGATAGGTAGTAGATCTTGATGAGGACGATGCTGTTGAGCGACGATGAGCTGGAGGCTGACATATTACTATCTATTATACATATTAGTTGTTTCTGCTGATGTTGTTGTATGCTACTCTGACTGAACCTATAGCGAGGCTATTTGTACAGATTCTGATGTAGTACAGTTGTTTGTATGGATATTTTTCATGGTGATATGAAAGTATAAGATTTTGTTTAATTGTGCTTCACTATTACTTCCTATTGTATATGTTCTAGTATATATTAGCGATGCGCTGTTAGTTATACGATAGGTTTCATGTGTGTTATTCCACCCTGATGATCGTCCATAGCTGCCTGGAATGTCTTTTAGCGCACTATTTCCTTTATCAAGTGCGGGAGTTATGGGTGGTCGTCATAAGGGACATTGTAACGACCCGTATTTTTACGGTGTGAAAATTAATTTATTTAACTATTTAAATAGTGATTTAGACAATTAAATGGTCATTTAATTTAATAATATTGAATATTTAATTAATATAAATAATAGAATAATATATTTAATTTCTGAAATAATCAGAATTAGTTGAATTGACAATATTATGCGAATTGGACAATTTAAAATGTATAATTCAGTTTAGAATTGAATTTTATTAACAAATTTATTTATAAATGTCAGTTGAACGTATAAATTATATTATAATTATAATCGAGCTTGAAATGGCGTGATAGTTCGCAATTTGGCGATTCGAACTTTAAACGAATATACAGAATCCGTTTTAAGCCGGATTTCTGTGAAATAAGAATCGTTCGGAGCTGGCGAAGTATATTTTTATAATGGAAGAGAAAAATCGGGATTTCCTCGGATAGATTTTGGGTTGTGTCCAAACCAAATTTTTGAAAAGTCGCTATGGAATTCCTTTATAATTTTATAATGATCTGTTTATATTTAAATGGATTTTCAATATAAATTGAATCTCGATTTAACTCTGGATTTGAAATATGGAGATATAAATCCAGATATGTTTATTTTGGAGCCAGATTATATTCTATGTGAATATGTATGATAATATTTATTTATAAATATTTAATTTAATTATTTTTAAATATATTTATATTTAAATTGGTTTATTTAGAGCTTTAAAAATAGCTAGTTTTGCAAACGACCTGCGTTTTCGACGAAACTAATTTTGTTGGATCCGTAATATTAAATTATTGTTAGATTTCAATTTTCGTGATTTTTGAAGTCAGTATGTGGCCGTACCGATTTTTAATGTGAAAAACAGCCGATATTTTGATGGTTAAAAATACGCTGGTGAGCAAACGGAGTCGGAATTCGACGAAACCAGTTTCGTTGGGTCCGTAATGTCGAACTGTAACAGTATGTCCATTTTCATTGGAATTGGATATTATATGTGATCATATGGATTTTTAAACGACAAATGAAGATAACGAGTCATTAAAAATTAATATAATAATTGAATATAAAAATATATAAATACCCCCATTACTCCTTCTAACCCTAAATCATTTTGATTCCACAGTCAACCGATATTCTAGCCGCCACAAAACCTAGAACGTAACTAATCTCCTCTTCTAAAATCCATATAAAATGGGATCAAACCCAATAAATCATTACATGTATATAATTGAGATCGGTTAGGCCTAAGCTTCCATCCCATATCACTTTTGCTTGGTTCGACATTCATTTGTGGAGTTCGACTTCGAACCAGGGACTTAGCACAGACCAATTATAGAAGATAGCAAGGTCAGAGGGAAAATGGAGGCTGGCGTCGTGGTACAAGGGTGGAGGCGCACCTTTGGAGGCGGGTTGGTGGTGCTCGGTGAGAGAACATGTCGCGTGATTCCGGGTACAACGAATGGGAAGCAGTCGAACGGAACTCAGGTGGTAGCATCGAGCTACGTACTACTGGTATGACAATGGAGAGTTTTTGATGAGATGATTAAAGGTGATTTCAGTTTTGAATTTCATAGTGTAACGAAGGAGAATGGGGTAGCCAAATTGCACGGAAATGGAGATGGGAGGTTGCGACATTGAGGAAGTGGAAGAAAGGCTCGAACTGGAACAAACAATTTTTGATTCATGGGAAGTCTATTGGTTGTGAAATTGGTTTGGGTAGAAGTTGATTTAGAAAATGGTTTGGCAGTTATTAGAAGTGAAGCATGGTTTTAGTTCATGGGTACAGGGAGTATTAATTTAGAAGAGGAAGAAGAAGCACGAGTCAGGTCTGAATAAAGGGTAGTAGACCGAATTGGAAAAGAGTGAGGCCCAAACTATTTAAACAATTTAAATTTAATGGTATATAATATATATTTAACTTGCAATCACCATAACTTGTTCACCCGTGATCAGAATCTGATGACACAAGAGATGTTGGAACCGTCTCAACAAATTCTACACAATGGAACTAGGTTGGAGTGAATTGGGGCTCGTTACAATTTATAGCGAAATAAATTGTCTGTTTGAATCAACCGACAATTATCGTTATTTAACGATAACCGACCAATGTGAGTAAATCTCACTAACTCTGCTCAATTTATATTTTCATAGCATATTTTTAGAACTGATAAATATTGATTTATTGATGTGTGTTAATTGGTTGGTTGAACTGCTAATTGATTGGTTAAAAAAATATCGATATAGTTATATATATATATATCGTTAATTAAATATTGATTCTGTTTATCAGAAAATTTATGTTGAAATGAAATTGATGTTATTTATGTTTAACATATGTGGATGCAGGGAAAGCAGGTTGGAGGTATCCAACTGGATTTCTCATATTTATAATACTGTTTTTGTTTCATATATTGTGATACATGAGATGGTATATAATCTGTTATTGATTATCTGTGTTTGGATGATGATTGATCCTTTTGATTTGGTATTTTAATACCATAAGTGATACTGGGATGTAGAAAGGAAAATTTCAAAGTGTATATTGAAAATAATATATTTAGAAAATCAAAAGATTTTATAAAAGGAATATTTATATAGAAAATCAAAAGATTTTATAAAAGGAATATTTATTTAGAAAATAAATAGATTTTATAGAAGGAATTTTTTTAAGAAAATAAACAGAATTATAAAAGAAATACGTATAAAGGAAAATAAATGGAATTATATATTATGTCAAATAAATAGAATTGTATAAATGAAATATTTGTAAAACAAATAGAATTATATAAAGGAAATATTTATAAAATGAATAGAAATTTATAAAAGAAAATAAGTTGAAAATAAATATTAAATGCAAATATGTTTTTAACAGATAAATGGAAAAGATTAATTTAAAGTATAATTAAATAGAAATCTATTCTAACAGATAAAATGGAGAAGTTTAATTTATAAATAATGTTTTATAAATTAAGTAAATAATTTATCATTGGATAAATTGAATATATAACTCTGAATTTGTATATAGAAGTAAAAATGGGTTTTAACACTGATATTGAATGTAGCAATTATAAAAGGATTTATAAAGGAGATTTAAGTGTTAGAAATAAAAAGGGGATTTCGTATGAATAATTCTATAGATAAAAGTATAAATAGAATTTGGAAATGGAATATTATTTTCAAACACGATCAAACTGAATTGATTTATAAAAGAAATATTATTCACATTCGATATGAATAATGGATTAAAATGAATATTTTATAAATTAAAACATTTATAAGGAAAATTTGGTTTTGAAATAGGAATTTCAAATGGGGATTTGAATGAGTTGGGGATTATAGTTAAATCGAATGTTAATTATTCGAATAGAGATAATCGAATTAGAGTTAATCGATTGGAGTTAGTCAAATAGAGTTAATCGATTAGAGTTAGTCAATTAGAGTTAATCAAATAGAGTTAAATCGAATATTATTTAATCAAATAGAGTTAAATCGAATATTAGTTAATCGAATAGAGTTAAATCGAATATTAATTAACTGATTTAGAGTTAATCGATTAGAGTTAATCAAATAGAGTTAATCGAATAGAGTTAGTTGAATATTAGTTATTCGGATAGAGTGAATCGAATATAGTTTATTCGAAGAAGGAGATATTATCAAATAAAGTTATTCGAAAAGAGTTATCGAATGTAGTCTATTCGAAGAAAAGAGTTATCGAATAGAGATTATTTGAGAGAGGATTATACATTGGGATTCGACTATATCGAATGTAGGAAAGTATTATTTACTTTCCGGGTTTTAAATCAAGATTTGTTTATTTAATAAAACATTTATTTATTTAAATTAAGAAATAAAAGTTATATTTAAGTTATTATATTTTGGAAGCATGGGATTATAACACTATTATTATAATCAAATGATTTCAGAAGTGGATTCATAAATAGAATCTGAGAGTTACGTAAGGAAGTATGTTGAAGATTTAAAAGTTGAACTTTGTCTGTTTCGAGGTTAGATATGTTGTTCCGCTAAGGTCTGAGAGGTAGTCATACCCCAACTTGATTGACTTCATTTTTAGCTAAAGAATGGTTAAGGTTCGATAGTGAAGGTTAGTTAAGTGAATTTAGTAAATGAGTGAAATAGTTCATGTTGGCATAGCGATGTTTTATTTAAACATTTGTTTAAATCCAATGAAGGAGTTTTGGAAATGTTTTTTTCGAAGAAGAATCGAAAATGTTTTCTAATATAGGAAATAACAAATGAGAGTAAATATGGAAATGTTCCAATGAGTTATAACATATATTTTCTAAATTTGGAAAAATAAGAATTTACGAATATATGGGATTGGAAATAAGGAAATGAACAATTGAATGGCAAATTAAATTAAAGGGGATCAGTGTTGATTGATGATTTGCTCGGTAAGATTCCATTTGGAAATACGACCGTTGTTTCTACACATGTTTTTCTTTGATAGTTAAATCACCAACTATTAAAGTTTTGACCATTTTCTGTTGTCAATACGGAGAGACCGGGATCAGATTTATTATATGAAAACCACTCCGTATGGGCATTAGCGTTGCGAATCAAATATGATGAAGATAATTGAAGATGGAGTTGTGCAAGGGCTGTTATGGCGATCCTAGGTAGAAATTGCCCAAGAGGGATTTACAGAATAGTGCCTTCGGTTTGTCCAGACCCAGGACAACATGTATGGACGAATGTCTGACAGAGTATATCTAATGGATCATGTAAGTTGATCGCTTCAAATGTATTCACGTTTGGTGGCGGAGGAATTCGTTTCTCTTAGCTTTATACCCATGGTATTTTTGTGGAAATCAATTTGTGATTTGGTGGGTATGACGATGTGGCATTCAAAGTAAATGAATGTATGACCTGTCAAAAGATACGTTATGACCTCAGCCTCATCAACCGGGAAATGACAAAAATCGGGTAGGCAGCATGGCTATGTGGGTTGCCCCCATTAGGGTATATTGTCACCATCTAGAGAATATTCATATTTGTTACTTCTTTTCACTTATGTATCTCCGGGAACGGTTATGTTGCTAGCAACTGCAGGTGATAATTTATTCGATACACTCAAGAGAAATGAGTGGTCGGTCATGTGTGGGCCGGGTTGCAAGACGTTCTTGTTGAACCCAGCGTATTCCTCTCTAGAGATACACTATCGGCAGGTGGTTCCATACCTTGTCATAGTCAGAATCCAATCTCCAATAAGCGCCCGTAGTTTTGATTGTATACTATATATGTGGAACGTGAGATGCAAGCGTTCCACTAGATTGTTATTTATTTGTAGAAATTGTTATAATATCTGATAATGTATGATTTCCAAAACTGTTTTGGGTTATCTTAAGGTAAAAACCATCCGTGTTTATGTGTGGATCGGTCTTACGATTATCATTTCTTTTGAAAAAGTTTTTTAAAAAAAAGTTAAACCAAGTGGTTGGAGTTTACTCACACCAGTCCCATGACTGACCCAGAGTTTATTTTGTTTTATTTTCCCTAAACTCTTGGGTTGCCCAAATTTGTATGGGCAGTCAAGTAGTTCAAGTATTTCCAGATATTCTTGGAGGAACTGGAGCAGGAGGCTTTAGGATTTTATAGCTATTGTTTATTTCCGCTGTGATGTAAGTGCTGTACTCTAATATACTAATACAGATTTGTGTTTCAATGTTACTTTGTATACTATATTTTATTCGTTCCGCTGTGCGATTCATGTTACTCTGATGTTGTTGTGTTCTTCTTCTTCTTCTTTCTAATTTTCTATCTTATCTACTCTCACCCTCTAACTTCTTTCTATTAACTATCCGGTTTCCGATGTCTGAATAGTCAACATCGTGTTTGGTGTCGGTTAACCAGGATCGCAAAAATCCGGGTCGTTACAGACATAGCCACGATGAGTTGAGTCTTGTAAAGCATCTACATTGTTGGCTTAATGAAGCGGTCCTTTACAGATATGGTGTATCCCCGAGGGTGTGATGATAGCACCAGTTGGCTGTTTTGCACTTAGGCCCCGTAGTAGTTTCTGAACCCCATAGGGATCGGCCTGATTATCTATTTATCTGTGGTGAGTCGGGGTTGAAACTAAAATCTTGATGTTTGGGAGCATTTCTGGGTGTGGATTAGTTTGCCATGATTATGCCTCATATGACATATTGATTTACAATGAATGGGTAAATTGCGAGCCTAAAATATGGTGTAGGCTTTAATATGACATATGGACTTATAGGGAAAAGTTATAGGCCTAATATTTTTTAAATATTTCTGGGGACTATTTTGACTGCAAGAAGAATATGGTTGGGCTATGTGACGACCCCAAACCCCGTTCCATGGTGGCAATGGTAATCTTTTGGAATATTACACATAAACAGATAATATCAGAACAGAAATAATTAAATACACTAGATAATGTACAATAGAATACACCGGATAAACATAATCATCAGAGTTACACAGTGTACAGGATCATACTTAGTACCAATTACAGTTCAGCTTTACATAAAATGTCTACCGCGGAATCAAAACATAATATGTACAACAGGAGCTGAACAACATAAAACGAAAGAAATGATAGAATCCATCTTCAGCTCCATAGCTATCCAGAAAGAGCCTGCTAAAACCTGAATACAAGGCTGCCCATGTAGAAATAGGGGCACACGAGTTTGCAAGTGAAACAAACTACGAGTGAGTCATGAGACTGGTATGAGAAATCTACTACTTAACTTATTTTACAATAAGGCCAATCATAGGACCACGCCACTAACGCGGAATGGGTTTACTCTATTGGATTGCCAGTGCTTTAAAACAAGTAAATCATTTAAACATCACAATGCTTTTTATAAAAATGAAGCCATTATAAGACTCAGTTCCCATCACACATTGCAACGCAAACCGGAGGATAGAGTTTTACCTTATAATGGCCAAAATATTCTTGATACGAATAAAACAAAAGCATTTGATATTATTACTAGTGTTTATACATTTCAAAAACAATTTCAATCATAAGTATCAATCATATACGACATGGGTACCATATATCATGTCGCCATATATAGATATACAATCAAAACTGCACGATGTCGTATTTGGAAATTGGATTTCCGTTATGAACCTAGGCAAGGGATCGTCCTTACCGCTTCGAGACTATCTAGCCTGAGCCTCAGGAATATTTCAGAAAATTTCGACAGCATAACGGTGGGGTAGTTAAAACCGGCACCGTCCCGAGTATGGCTCCTCGCTTTACCTTAAAGCCTTGCAGCTTTTAACAATGGGGATTTCAATAATCTAGTTCGTACGCAGACGAATTTCCCCATAAACTAATCCTATTGGGATTTCAACCACAATCAATCATATCAAATCAACCATTCGTAGTATTCACCAAATTTCACATCAACCAAATCCAAACAATCACAACCATTATATATCGTCCATGGTCTGTGGACGAGGGGAGTATATATATATACACACGTATATAAATATATTTCGATTTCATTTCAATTCCATTTAATGCATATATAATTTTTACAACGCATATATAAATTATATATCGCACATACAACTTATACAACGCTTATACATGAGGTATACAATGCTTATATAACTCATACATCGACCGTATAATTTATACATTGTTATTCCATAATGTTTATAATTCAGAAATCTCACACTGGGTTCCACTCCTCTAAAAATTGTAGAAGGCTCAGAAAAATATCCAGTCTCTTCTAGAATGTAGAAGACATCCACACTAGTCCAATGTTTCTTGTTTCACTGGATTTCGACAACACAACAAAAAGATATGATTTTTAATACTAAAATCAACATTCGTAACGCTTTTAACTGTTATAAACAGTTAAATATTCATCATCCGTTTCCTCAGTTTTTAATTCAAAACTAGGTTTTGAATTTTCTTCCAATCTGAAGCACGGGACGATAATCAGCCTTCACCACCTCGACGGGCTTGGAGTCGCGCACCCGCGCCTGGGGGAGGGGCCCACTTCGAACTGCGCAGGAGGGGATGGCGGCGAGCTGAAGGTTCAGACTTTGGGGAGGCAGTTCTTGCGATTTACTCCACAATAGGGTTCGAATCTTATATGGATGTGAAGATCGGATAATTCTCTACGGAATCTTGAACAGGATCTAGTGGTTTTATTTCGTGGATTGAAAGCAAAAGAGGAGAGAAGCTTGGAGGGTTTTCCGTCGTTCAACTGTAAGAGGCAGGCGGGCTTTGAGCAACGAGGGTTTTGGGGAGATGAAATCTCATTGGCTCATTATTTATATATTTTATTTTTAATTCTTTAATTTTATAAATACCCACTTATCCATACGAACTCCAATTCAAACCCAACGACTGTCGCCTCTAGCTAAATACCCCCATTCCGAACACTATGGAACATGTTTTGTAAGCCCATTCGACTGTTTCAGTCAGTTTTTCTTCAAATTAAAATATAAAACATTCAATAATTGATTTGAACGTACATTTCAATTTGCCCGGGCCACATACTGATCCTAAAAATTCCAGAAAAATAAATCTAGCTATGTTTTGACGATACGGTCCCAACAACACTAGTTTCGTCGAATTTGGAGACCGTTTGAAAAATGGACATTTTCTAGTCAATCCAAATTGACTGAAATTAACCAAACACATTTTCTTTTGCCACGCTCGCATATTAATTTCAAAAATTATGGAATTGGAAACCTAGCAATAATTTGGCATCCTGGATCCAACAAAAGTGGTTTCGTCGAAAACGGAGGTCGTTTGCAAAATGGTTATTTTCAAGGGCTATATAAACTTTATAGCGACCTTTCTGAAAATTCATTTGGCCATACCTTTTGATTCCCGCTATGAAATCTCGATTTTTCAGATTCGTTAGAAAGATATTCATAAACAGATTTAAATATTTTTGGTTTCACTAAAATCTGTTTTATTTTGCACCTGGTACGGTCAGTCAAAGTTCGAATTCAAATTTTCAAACTGCCGCGCCATTTCAGGCCTTGTTTATAATTAAAATAAATATATTTATTTCACAACATCGATTAAAATAGACTTTTGGTCGTTATTATTTAAAATATTCAAAATCCCCTAAAATAGCCAAATTAAAGATTTTGAATTGGTTCAGATTTTCCAGGTTGTTACAATCTCCGCCACTTAAAATATTTTTGTCCACGAAAGGAACGAAGCTGAAAGTTGTTTAATTAACCAACTTAATTTTCATTCTGGCTTTCATTCTTCAATGTCTGCTTATTCAAGTTACGATAATCCACACATAGTCTGAGAGTACTGTCTGACTTTGGGACAAACACCACTGCTGCTCCCCAATCAGAGAAACTAGGCCTGATTAAACCCTTCCATACAAGCTGTCGAGTCTGATTGTCTAACTCAACTTTTTCCTTTAAGGTCATTCTTCGAATAGCATGAAATACTGGCCTTGCATTCGGAATTAAAGCAATCTTGAAATCTATTTCTCTATGCGGAGATAAGCTAACAACTTCTTCAAACACATCTGCATAATTCTTGACAACAGGAATATTTTCTACGTCGACCGGAACATTCTCTGTAACGACAGGAATCTTTTCTATTTGAGTAGGAGAAACATCCAAAGCTGACCAAAAATCTTTTCTATCAGAATTCGAACCTTCACATGGTATGGTTATATAGTCCACGAACTTTGTCTTTGCCTTAACAACTCTTTCGGTGCATTTGACCTCAGCTTCATATTTGGTTAACCAATCCAATCCTAGAATAAGATCAAATTCTTTAAAATTCATGACGATCGAAATGGTAGGGAACCGATAATGGGAAAAAGAGACAGGCACCCCACAAACCCAACTAGGATCGAGGGAACCCCCAACCGGATTATGGACAGTCATGGGTGCTTTGAGCTTTTTCAAATTCAAATCCAGTTTCTTAACCGCATTCTTTGCAATAAAGCTTCGCGACGTGCCTGTATCAAATAGTACTTTAACTGGAATATTTTTGACAGTAACTGTGCCTTCTAAAACATCTGGCCTCGCTTGACTAGCTGAGGATGCAGGAACTTCTGCCACTTCATTTACATGTACTGCTTCAGATTTCTGTGATAGCTGGCAGTTTTTTCGCAATATGACCAGCCTGGTGGCACTTATAGCATCCCCTATTCTCTTGCAACGCCTTTTTGGATTTAGACCATTCTTTCTCTGCATTTTCAAGGATTTACATTTTCTGGACAAATGGCCTTTCTGATTGCAGTTAAGGCATATGGCAGTCGTTATTGGTTTTTCCTCAAACTTAACCTTTTTTCTATTGAATCTAGGCCTCTTACTGAACTCAGACTTCGTCCTTATCTCAGGCTGCATACTTGTCTCTGGGCTATCAGCTTCGAATTTCCTTTTGTTGCTGGAACTACATTCTTCTTCATTGCCCAAAAGACCTTCCTTATCTAGATCTTCATACTGGTAAGCCATGTATATCATTTCAGAAAAAGGCTGTTGCATATGTGCAGTTACACTACTTTGGCATTTTCTTTGAAGCCCGTTAATAAACCTCATATTCTTTATCTTTGGATTTTGAATTAGATGCGGGGCAAAACGAGAAAGTTCATTGAATTTCTTATGATATTCTGGAATGGTCATATCCCCTTGAATCAGATAGTAGAATTCATCACCTAATCGCTCAGTCGCTTCTAAAGGAATAAACCTTTCACTGAAAATTTCTTTGAATCTATCCCAGGTGATATCACCTTCTGGATTATCTTTAACAACTATATCCCACCAGATTGAAGCTTTGTCTTTGAGTGCCCAAGGTGCCAGTAATCTTTTCTGATCATCTCCCAGTTTTGAACCTTCAAAGATTTTCTCAGCAGAGCACATCCATGCTTGTGTTTGAATAATAGATTCATTGCCTTAGAACGGTACTCCACCCAGATTTAGATACTTAATTAATAGAGCTTCTTTATCTGGTTCCAACCTACCTCTTCTACTTCTGCCACTCATTTTTCAATAACTGCAAATAGCAGACAAAGTGTTAGGCCAACATAAAAGGTAATTTTTTAAAACATAGAGACATATACTTGAATGTAAATGTGTCTATCAGGGTGTATTTCATTATGCTACACTCATTCTAGGATATTACTGACCTTATCTGAAATGAGTTATTCATCGTAGAATACTACTGATTCTATTTCTGACGAGTTCGTTAATATGTTATATTCCAGAACTAAGCTTAACCAAAGCTCTGATACCACGTTGTGACGACCCTAAACCCCGTTCAATGGTGGCAAGGGTAATCTTTTGGAATATAACACATAAACAGATAACAAAAGAACATAAATAAATAAATACACCAGATAATGTACAATAGAATACACTGGATAAACATAATCATCAGAGTTACACAGTATACATGATCATACTTAGTACCAAATACAGTTCAGCTTTACATAAAATGTCTACAACAGAATCAAAACATAATATGTACAACAGGAGCTGAACAACATAAAAAGAAAGAAATGATAGAATCCATCTTCAGCTCCATAGCTATACAGAAAGAGCCTGCTAAAACCTGAATACAAGGCTGCCCGTGTAGAAATAGGGGCACCTGAGTTTGCAAGTGAAACAAACTACGAGTCAGTCATGGGACTGGTTTGAGAAATCTACTACTTAACTTATTTTACAATAAGGCCAATCACAGGACCACACCGCTAACGCAGAACGGGTTTACTCCATTGGATTGCCAACGCTTTAAAACAAGTAAATCATTTAAACATCGCAATGCTTTTTATAAAAATGAATACATTATAAGACTCAGTTCCCTTCACACATTGCAACGCAAACTGGAGGATAGAGTTTTACCTTATAATGGCCAAAATATGCTTGATACGAATAAATCAAAAGCATTTGATATTATTACTAGTGTTTATACGTTTCAAAAACAATTTCAATCAGAAGTATCAATCATAGACGACATGGGTACCATATATCATGTTGCCATATATAGATATACAATCAAAACCACACGATGTCGTATTTGGAAATTGGATTACTGTCATGAACCAAGGCAAGGGATCGTCCTTACCGCTTCGAGACTGTCTAGCCCGATCCTCAGGAATATTTCAGAAAATTTCGGCAGCATAACGACAGGATAGTTAAAACTGGCACCATCCCGAGTACGGATCCTCGCTCTACCTTAAAGCCTCGCAGCTTTTGACAATGGGGATTTCAATAATCTAGTTCGTACGCAGATGATTTTTCCCATAAACTATTCCTATTGGGATTTCAACCACAATCAATCATATCAAATCAACCATTCGTAGTATTCACCAAATTTCACATCAACCAAATCCAAACAATCACAACCAATATATATCGTCCATGGTCTGTGGACGAGAGGAGTATATATATATAGATAGATATACGTATATAAATATATTTCGATTTCATTTCAATTCATTTCAATTCCATTCAACGCATATATAATTTTTATAATGCATATATAACTTATACATCGCACATACAACTTATAAAATGCTTATACATGAGGTGTACAAAGTTTATATAACTCATACATCGACCGTATAATTTATACATCGTTATTCCATATCGTTTATAATTCAAAAATCTCACATTGGGTTCCACACCTCCAAAAATTGTAGAAGGCTCAGAAATATATCCGATCTCTTCTAGAATGTAGAAGACGTCCACACGAGTCCAATGTTTCTTGTTTCACTAGATTTCGACAACACAACAAAAAGATATGATTTTTTATACTAAAATCAACATTCGTAACGCTTTTAGCTTTTATAAATAGTTAAATATTCATCAGCTGTTACCTCAGTTTTTAATTCAAAACTAGGTTTTGAATTTTCTTCCAATCTGAAGCACGGGATGATAATCAGCCTTCACCATCTCGACGGGCTTGGAGTTGCGCACCCGCGCTTGGGGGAGGGGCCCACATTGAACTACACAGGAGGGGACGACAACGAGTTGAAGGTTCAGACTTTAGGGAGGCGGTTCTTGCGATTTACTCCACAATAGGGTTCAAATCTTATATGGATGTGAAGATCGGAGAATTCTCTATGGAATCTTGAACAGGAGCTCGTGGTTTTATTTCGTGGATTGAAAACAAAGAGGAGAGATGTAACACCCCACGTCCATTAATGTCACTCATAAAGGGAATGCATTAACTTCCATGGAGCATTTTAAGTAAGTATAGAACAGAAAATCACAACAAGACAGATATAAAGCAGTACTTGAAAATTAAAACTTTATTTCATTGCAGTGGATAAACCCATATGTTCGATTACATCATCAAAACCATAAACCAATGTCAAGTACATCATATCCATCTTGATAAAACAAAGTACATAAACTGAAAGACATAATCCCCAGCATTAAAATAGCCATAAATAAAGAGAAGCTGAACTTTACTTCAACGGTCCAAGAAATCTTCTAAAAGCAGTCCAAGATCAAGCTCCACTGGTGCTAGTACCAACCTGAGCACCTGGGGGGGGGGGGGGAGGAGGGAAAGGAAAGAGATGGAAAAAGGGGGGTCATACATAAAGTCTGACGAGTGCGATAATTCTAACAATATAATTAACAAAGTAACTAGGCTAAGGCATAAGTTGGAAAATAAGGAAATGATCATGAACCATTGAGTATGAAAGAGTAAACAAGGAAACCGGATGAACAACGATACCGTTAAAGCGCACCTAACCCACTAAGATAAATTTACTAAACTACACCAACACTGTAGGATAATTGCTATACTGCACCGCCACAAGTATACTGCACCACCACTAGTCACCCTAAGGTTGATCCCGCCTACAGACTTAAGAATGATATTGGTAGTTTCGTGCACCCCTAGCTTCCTTCATAGGTGCTGTCTGCCCCTATCTCCACTAGGTGTACCCACTACCCCCAAGCGATCGGCTCCCTAACTCGTAGATACCCGTGCTGGCCCCACAGTGGGGTGTATCACTCCCTAAAGTGGCAACCCGATACCACCAAGAATGCACGGCTTATACCTATACGATGCAACAACGTCTTACCTACCAGCCCGGGTCCACACACGCATATGAACCCGTTGGACTTGCGTTGCCACCGCTTACCCGGTTTGGCCTTTTACAGTCAAGCCCAGTATGCGTGTCCCATCCTCGACCTGGGTCGAGCCCACAAAGATAAATATGGGTTACTGGTTGAAACGGGCCCCTATTACTTGACCCAAGCTATCCACCTAAGCTTGGTCCTCTCTAGTACATCCCACTTAACCCACTTCTTATTCATGTTTCAATTACATGTTTCAATTTTGTTAAGTGTTTCTAATCGTATTTCCAAATGCCACCCAAGGCACCCACTAGATTCCACATGCCACCCAAGGCACCCACTTAACCCCCTCATGTCCCACTACATGCTTATCTGGTTAAGTGTTTCTTAATTCATTAAGACCGTAACCTCAAAAAGACCTCTCACATTAGACTGGCATTTGTGGCAGCTGGATTTGCCAGGCGCGTTCGGGCAGTCTTACACCACAAAAGAGCCTAACCTCGTGTCTTTACAATTGTTACGTATTTAGTTTATGCCTAAGACCTCTCACATTGGACTGACATTTGTGGCAGCTGGATTTGCCGGGTGGGTCCGGGCAGTCTTACACCACAAAAGAGCCTAACCTCGTGTCTTAGACGATTAATTACTCCTAATTAATCATCCCCCAATTTGAATTACTTTCCCTATTAAAATTATCAATCAATTCCAAATTTAACGATGTCCATAATTGACTCAATTATGTCCATCCATTTATGGTATGTAAAATCATACCAATTTCACCATAATTTTATTTTATGCCTTTTAAGGCATTTACGCCAATTAAATATTAATATTATCCCCTCTTTCCCCACGTAGTACGTTTGTTCGTTCAATGTAAAAATATACGTTAGACTCGAATAGTCTAACTCATGAAATAAAAGAAAACATCACAATATATACACATAATTAAAACATAGATCTAACATAGGGATGAACTTGCATATGTGAATGATGTTCTACATCTAAAACTTGCATAGGCCAAGATTACAACTTGCATAAACAACATATGTCATGGATCCAAATTTAAAGGTGTAAACTTGATGAGAAAATGGCCACAAACTTGCATAAACATCATATGTCATAGATCTATATCTAAAGGTGTGAACTTGATGAAATAATGGCCACAAACTTACATAAACATCATATGTCATAGATCTTTGTCTAAAAGGGGTAAATTTGCATAGGTAATAACATAACATGATTCATATCCAACTCATAAACTCACATATGTGATCGCAACAATGGTGTAAACAAGTATCTAACATGTAAGTTATCATGTAGAATTTAGCATATGTCATAGCCTAACTTTCAATTAAATTTCACATAAACTAGGTGCCATAGCCATGTAAGGTCACATATAATTCTTCCCAAACTTATATATGGTTCATGTTTGAATCAACATCTAAACTTTCCTACATATGATTTATCATATGAATCAATATCAGAAACTAGCATAAGAAACATGATGATTTGATTGTATATAAAATTACAACATGGATGATAGCAACATAACTTTACATCGTAAAGGATAGCATCATAACATAACATCATAGATATTTCAATCGTAATCCTGCAACATAATTACAACATGCAATCAATACTTCATATCACATCCATACAATCCGCGTTATAACTTAATCTAATTAAATTACTAATTATCTTGTTAAAACTATCGAACTCACAACTCAAAAGCAGTCTTGAGTTCTGAATTCTGATTTCTGGAGTTGAATTAGCGCTCCTTTGATGAAGATTCGCTGTTAGGGTTGAATAGTTCTGATTTGGTTCGCTGTTCTTCCTCTTAATTTGGTGGCGGCTGCTATAGGGTTCAAGACAACAGCATGACGACCATAGTTTTAGTTTTAATTCTGATTTAGGGTTTGAGTCTATGGGTCTTTTTATAGAGTTATGTTATGAATTAATATAAGCCGTCGGATGTTCTTAGGGTTAATCAAAACCATTCAATCATGATAGGGTGATGAGTCAACCCTAATGACTCAACAAGGAGTCAGAAAGGACTCAACAACATGGGTCAGCCTGAACCAGAAAGCTGTGCAGGCTCCTGCCTCGTCCTGGGCGCACTTGGCAGGTGCGCCAATGTAAATATGTACTGGCGCACTTCCCAAGTGCGCCAGTGCATTTTATATTTTTTTTCTACTTTGCCACCAAACTTCGTTCGTCCATAACTCTTTCATCCGGTACTCGTTTCCCGCAAACTCGGACTCTATTTCAACCAGAATTCCGAGACGAACACAATGGTGCAACCGAATCCCCATAATTCTCACGTCTGAGATTAATTATTCTTTAATTTAGTTAATTCGATTGTTCAAAAATCCGGAGAGTTACATTCTCCCCTCCTTAAAGGATTTCGCCCCCGAAATCTCCATGTTAAGGAGAATGCATATCCTACCATTCAAACAACCATCTACTCAACCATCAAACACGGGCATCCATTGTCCTTATAAAATTTCTAATGCTGTATGAACATATGCAAAAAGTGTGTGTATATGTTCCTTATCTAATGCAAAATCAGGCGGTCTACTGATTCAGTTGACCTCCTTAATGCAAACCATGATA
This sequence comes from Allium sativum, assembly GCA_030737875.1. NCBI lineage: Eukaryota > Viridiplantae > Streptophyta > Magnoliopsida > Asparagales > Amaryllidaceae > Allium > Allium sativum. The sequence continues at coordinate 808,309,359 of CM060916.1, forward strand.
GTTTCATTCGTCCATTATGTATGCGAAAGAACCCTATCGATACATATTATTTCTACATGTGTGCACAACCATTCACCAAAATGCAGCATCCATATGATGGTACAACCATTAAACATCCATTACTTAAATATGTACACACATTTATATGCAATATGCAATATGAAGTGACTGAGCCGATCTAGTGCCTAAAGTGTGTGTATATGCATCCACGAGCAACCACGAACAAACACTTGCATCCACATGCATCCATCATACATAACATGTCTCAAACACATGTTTTCAACCATAGGACTACCCTATCTAAAGGTCAAAGATACTAGCGAGAGGACATACTAAAGACAAGATAAGTACAAGATAAGCGATAAAGGAGAAATTAAAAGACATACCCTCGAAAAGAAAAGGGTATAATGAATGCATTTTCGCTTCCGTTTCAAAAATAGCGTTGCTCTCATCATCTCCCCATTGCACTTTGACTAGTTTGACCTCTCGATTCCTCAACTTCTTAATCTCCGACCCAAGAATGCGCGTAGGAGCTCGTCAAATTGTTGCATCACGCTCGATCTCCACCTCTCTAAGCAAGCTCGGCTCTACCACTTCCGCGGTCTCGTGCAAGCACTTCCTCAAATGTGATACATGGAATACGTCATGTACACCACTAAGTCTCTCGGGCAACTCCACTCTATACGCCATCTGCTCAATCCTTTCCTTAATAGGAAACGGTCCTACGAACCTTGGTGCTAACTTCCCAATGGACCCAAAGCGAACGACGTTCCGTAATGGAGACACCTTGACAAAGACCATGTCCCCAACATCAAACTCAAGATCTGACCTTCTCTTGTCCACATAAGATTTCTGCCTATCTTGCGCCGTCTTCATCCTCCTTCAAATCAAATCGATCTTCTCCGAAATCTCTCTAATCATATCGGGTCCAAGCAAGATCTTATCCGTAGATTCCCACCAACATGTAGGCGAACGACACGGCCATCCATAAAGAGCTTCGAACGGTGCCATGCCAATGCTAGACTGAAAGCTATTATTATATGTGAACTCTACCAACGGAAGATGTTCTTCCCATGTACCTCCGAAATCTAAGACACATAATCTCAATAAGTCCTCTAGAATACGATTCACCCTCTCGTTCTAGCCGTCCGTCTGGGGATGATATGCGGTGCTCAAACATAACTGAGTCCCTACCGCCTCTTGTAAGCTCTTCCAAAATTCGATAGTGAAGATGGGATCGCGGTCGCTCACTATGCTAGAAGGAACACCGTGCAAACGAACTATTTCTCGAATGTATACGGAGGCTAACCATGGAGCAGTCCTCTTACTCTCCACAGGAATGAAATGGATGCTCTTAGTAAGTCTGTCCACCATGACCCAAATCCCCGTATTACCCTTCCTCGATCTCGGTAATCCGTCAATAAAGTCCATCGAGACGCTTTCCCACTTCCATTGTGGGACCTCCAATGGGTGAAGCAATCCATCGGGCTTCTTTTGCTCCGCTTTTACTTGTTGGCACACCAAGCATCTAGCGACATACTCAGCCACATCTTTCTTCATGCCGGCCCAAAAGTAAACTCGTCTCATGTCCATGTACATCTTGTCCCAGCTGGGATGAATAGTCATCTTCGAACGATGGACATCATCAAGAATGGTCTTCCTTAGGTCATCGTCTTTTGGTACATAGAGTCTACCGTCCCTACGTAACCAACCCTCATCATCTAGGGTATACCTACGTAGATGGCTCGATGACTCCCCTCCTTTGAGCTTTTCTACTAACTCAACCAACTGTAGGTCGTCTCGCCGTGCCTCACCAATCCGTCCCAAAAGCGTAGGCCTGACCTCTAAGGATGCTAGCAAACCAGGTACGAAGTCAATGGAAGGTGTGAAGTCAAACATAGAGATGAACTCTAAGCTTCGCCGCTCAACAAACAATGGACTCAAGGATAACCTTTTTCTACTTAAGGCATCTGCCACCACGTTACCCTTGCCAGGGGTATATGCTATCTCGAAGTCGTAGGATGCTAAGAACTCCATCCACCTTTGCTGCCTTAAGTTCAAGTCCTTCTGAGAGAATAAGTATTTTAGCGATTTGTGGTCAGTGAACAATTCGAATTTCTCGCCAAGAAGATAATGACGCCAAGACTTAAGCACGAAAACAATAGCGGCCAACTCTAGGTCATGTGTAGGGTAATTTCTTTCATGCACTCTCAACTGCCTTCCACCATAGGCTATTACCCTTCCCTCTTGCATTAAGACTGCGCCTAGTCCTATCCCATAAGCGTCAGTATAAACGGTAAATGGTTTACTCCCATCTAGCAACACTAAGACTGGGGCTGTGGTCAAAGCTCTCTTTAAACGTTGGAACGCATCATCACAATCTACGTCCCACGTGAAGACTAAGTTCTTCTTCATCAAGCGTGTTAATAGAGCTGATATTTTTGCGAAGTCTCTGATAAACTTCCTAAAGTAGCCAGCCAACCCTAAGAAACTCCTCACCTCGGTAGCATTTTTAGGAACCTTCCAATCTTGGATGGCCACAATCTTCGCGGGATCCACGGCTATCCCTTCCTTGGAAACCACATGCCCTAAGAATCGCACTTCCTTCCTCCAAAAGTGACATTTAGAAAATTTAGCTTTAAGGCTATGCGCTCGAAGAGTCTCCAACACTTCCCTAAGATGTAGGGCATGCTCTTCCTCGCTTTTAGAATTGATCAAGATGTCATCTACAAAGACTACCACGAATTTATCAAGGTACCCTAAACATCCTACTCATCAAATCAACAAAGTATGCGGGGGCGTTTGTCAAACCGAAGGGCATCACTAGCCACTCGAAGAAATGGTCTGGAGTCCTAAAGGCAGTCTTGTCTATACTATCCTCAGCCACTCTCAACTGATGAAAACCAGTGGCTATGTCCAACTGCGAAAACACCGAGGCGCCAACTAACTGATCGAAAAGATCTTCAATCCTCGGCAGTGGGTGTCTATTCTTCTTAGTAAGCTTATTAAGTTCTCTATAGTCCACACAAAGTCTAAGGGATCCATCTGCCTTCGTGGCAAACACTACTGGAGCACCCCACTCCGATATACTACGTCTGATGAACCCCTTCTCGAGCAATTCTTTCACTTGCTTACTGAGTTCTCTTCTCTCTCTTGGAGCCATGTAGCGTACTGGCAATGTAACTGGCTTTGCATTGTCCACTAGATATATTCGAAAGTCTATCTCACGTTTTGGGGGTAAACCCCTCACCTCATCGAAGACATCAGCATATTCACAGACTATGGGAACATAATGTAAATCATCATCGGATGCGTCAAGGGATTCTAGGTAACTAAGCATTACTGGACCTCTAGGGTCACAGGAAATATCAAGGGTCTTTCCAGAACGAGTCATCAATCTAACTACCCTTCTTTCACAATCTAGGATGGCCCCATATCTAGTTAGCCAATCCATACCTAGAATTAAACCGTAGCCCATGAAGCCAAGAACAAAAGCGTTGCATTCAAACTCAACGCCCAATATAAACACTCTCAAATCCCGACAAATCATAGAAAAATGAGCCGAACCACCAATAGGATTTGAGACTACTAAGGGATCAGTAACGAGACTAGTACCTAGGTGCAGTGTTTGAACTAATGATGTAGAAATAAACGAATGCGATGCGCCAGAATCAAATAAAGTATGGACAGGATGATCAAACAGAAAAACTAAACTTTCAACGGAAATTGCTCTACCTCGTTCTTGCAGCGGTGGGACCACGAGAGCCTGAACTTGTCCCCTTGCCTGCCCTGGTGCCATAAGAGCTTGCACCTGTCCTCCTGAGGTAGACCCTGCCCTTTCTTTGGGCAGTCCTTAATAAGATGTCCCACTTCGCCACAGTGGAAACAACAAGTCTTCTTTTTCTTCCTACAATATTTGCTTAGATGGCCGGGTGTCCCACAGTTAAAGCATTTCTTCTTCCCTTTAGCATTGTTGCCTTTGCCACCTTTCTTGTTCTGTTGTTGCTGTTGCCGCTTCTTTTGATTCCCTTTCTTCTCGGGTGCCTTATTAGCATAGGCACCCTTCTCCTCTTCATGCATGAGTGCCATGTCAACTAACCTCTCAAAGGTAGCCCCCATGGGAATGTGGGTCATAGCTAACCCATGAAGCAGCTCGTTTAAACCCTTAACAAATCTTAGAGCCTTCTTTTCTGGAGTATTCACAAAGTCTAAGCCAAACCTTGCCAATTGGTTGAATTTGTTAATGTACTCTTTCACCGATAGATTCCCTTGCTTCATTGACAAAAACCTTTCCATGTATAGATTCTCTTCAGCCCGTGAGAGAAACTTCGCCTCAAACCTCTGCCTAAAATCTGGCCATGTATCAACTGGGCGACCCCCATTAGTGACCTCCCACCAAAACAAGGCCTCATCCTTCATTAGCCAAGCAGCTAGCTGGACTTTTCTTCCATCATCCACTTCAAAGATTCCAAACAATTTTTCCACCTCCTTTAGCCAGTTACGAGCTTCAACAAATGTCTCCGTCCCGTGAAAAGGTTTTCCACCCATTGCCCGAAAGTCCTTACATATCTTTGCGAAATTATCGACACGAGGAGGAGGAGGAGGATTTGCTGGACCTGTGGCGGCGGCCCTAGCCTCAAGATATTGACGAAACCAACCGGGCACATAAACGCCCTCTGGTATCTCAGATGCTTCAGACATGTTGAAACGAAAAAGGAAAGATTCAATACAAAAAGGACTGAAGGAAAGATATATGGCTCTTGGGGTTATGCTTTCCAAAATATACTTTTCTCTTGAAAATACTTTCCTTAAATCATACTTTTGAAAGTACTTCTTTATAAAAATTGCTTTGAAAAATAATTTTTCAAAAATTCATATCTGTTCTGGTAACCTTCAGCTCTGATACCACGTGTAACACCCAACGTCCATTAATGTCACTCACAAAGGGAATGCATTAACTTCCATGGAGCATTTTAAGTAAGTATAGAACAGAAAATCACAACAAGACAGATATAAAGCAGTACTTGAAAATTAAAACTTTATTTCATTGCAGCGGATAAACCCATATGTTCGATTACATCATCAAAACCATAAACCAATGTCAAGTACATCATATCTATCTTGATAAAACAAAGTACATAAACTGAAAGACATAATCCCCAACATTAAAATAGCCATAAATAAAGAGAAGCTGAACTTTACTTCAGCGGTCCAAGAAATCTTCTAAAAGCAGTCCAAGATCAAGCTCCACTGGTGCTAGTACCAACCTGAGCACCTTGGGGGGGGGGGGGGAGGAAAGAGATGGAAAAAGGAGGGTCAGACATAAAGTCTGGCGAGTGCGATAATTCTAACAATATAATTAACAAAGTAACTAGGCTAAGGCATAAGTTGGAAAATAAGGAAATGATCATGAACCATTGAGTATGACAGAGTAATCAAGGAAACCGGATGAACAACGATACCGTTAAAGCGCACCTAACCCACTAAGATAAATTTACTAAACTACACCAACACTATAGGATAATTGCTATACTGCACCGCCACTAGTATACTGCACCACCACTAGTCACCCTAAGGTTGATCCCGCCTACATACTTAATAATGATATTGGTAGTTTCGTGCACCCCTAGCTGCCTTCATAGGTGCCGTCTGCCCCTATCTCCACTAGGTGTACCCACTACCCCCAAGTGATCAGCTCCCTAACTCGTAGATACCCGTGCTGGCCACACAGTGGGGTGTATCACTTCCCAAAGTGGCAACCCGATACCACCAAGAATGCACGGCTTATACCTACATGATGCAACAACGTCTTACCTACCAGCCCGAGTCCACACACGCATATGAAACCGTTGGACTTGCGTTGCCACCGCTAACCCGGTTTGGACTCTTACAGTCAAGCCCAGTATGCGTGTCCCGTCCTCGACCTGGGTCGAGCCCACAAAGATACGTATGGGTTACTGGTTGAAACGGGCCCCCACTACTTGACACAAGCTATCCACCTAAGCTTGGTCCCCTCAAGTACATTCCACTTAACCCACTTCTTATTCATGTTTCAATTACATGTTTCAATTTTGTTAAGTGTTTCTAATCGTATTTCCAAATGCCACCCAAGGCACCCACTAGATTCCACATGTCACCCAAGGCACCCACTTAACCCCCTCAAGTCCCACTACATGCTTATCTGGTTAAGTGTTTCTTAATTCGTTAAGACCGTAACCTTATAAAGACCTCTCACATTAGACTGACATTTGTGGCAGCTGGATTTGCCGGGCGGGTCCGGGCAGTCTTACACCACAAAAGGGCATAACCTCGTGTCTTTACAATTGTTACGTATTTAGTTTATGCCTAAGACCTCTCACATTAGACTGACATTTGTGGCAGCTGGATTTGTCGGGCGGGTCCGGGCAGTCTTACACCACAAAAGAGCCTAACCTCGTGTAACGACCCAGGGTTTTCAGCCTCGAAAATCGACATAAATACCTTTATTGTATCTCATGCCGACCTTTCGAACACTGAGAACACCGGATAGTCAATGAAAGAAATTAGAGGGTGAGATAAGAAAGAAAGAAATATAAGAATAGAAGAAGAAGAAGAACACAACACAGAGTCTCACATCGCAGCGGAACAAAATATAATATAGAAATAAATCTTTATTGAGAGCTTTGAAAAACACTTACAATATCAGAGTACATCAACATCACTGAACAGTTATAATAATCTGCCCTTATATACAACACAGCGGAAAAAATATCACACGTCTGAACTCTTCCAGCCCGTCTCTTCTCAGCTTTCGAACCTGAACCTGTACACTCCGGGCTAACCCGAGCATTTACAAAACACCGGGTCAGTCTGGTGAACCAGAGTGAGATAAACTCGCACAGTATTAAGGGTAAATCATCCAATCATGATTTTTAAAGTTCAAAATCTTTTCAAAAGAAAAAGATAATCGTAAGACCGAATCCACACATAAACACGGACGGTTTTTACCTTACGATAACCCAAAACAGTTTTGAAAACAATATCTTCTCTGATATTATAATAATGTCTAAATACAAGTAAATAACAATCTAGTGGAACGCTTGCATCTCACGCTCCATATATATAGTATACAATCAAAACTGCAGGTGCTTATTGGAGATTCGATTCCAACTCTGACAAGGTATGGGACCACCTGCCGATCGTGTATCTCTAGAGACGAATACACTGGATTCAACAAGAACGTCTTGCAACCCGGCCCACACATGACCGATCATTCATTTCGCTTGAGTGTATCGAATGTATATCACCAACGGTTGGGATCAGCAACCGCCTCCCGAAAAGGGACAGCATCGAGTATAGATTAAAGAAACAAATGGAATTTCTCTAGATAGGTGATCATACACCCTAATGGGAGCGACCCACATAGCCATGCTGCCTGCCCGATTTTTGTCATCTCCCGGTTGATGAGGCTTGAGGTCAGACTTTCCTTTACATCATCTGGCCACCATTCACTTTGAATGCCACATCGTCAGATCCTCTAGATATCACTAATTGACGTCCACAAAAATACTCTAGTTATTTGGCTAGAGAAAACCATTTCTCCGCCATCAACTATGATACGTTTGAAGAAATCAACGTACGTAATCACCTTTGGAAATACTCTATCAGACACTCGTGCATACAAGTCATCCATGAACAGGATGAACCGAAGGTAATCTCCTACTGCATCCTAAGAATCACCCTACAGATCAGTAGCGAGAAGTCCTTGCAATCCGTTGATTTCAAATCACGACAGAATCACTATTGAAACATCTTCAGCCGCTAAACCAGAGAAATCCAATCAATGGTTCTTCCGCTTATGAAGATCAACGGTCTTCAATTTCTCTATCTTCACAAATCTTCCTTCACGTATTCGCTGGTCGGAATGGTTTTCGAATATAAATTCGATCCCGGTCTTTCCGAACCAACGATCGTATAGGTCAGATTTTGATAGTCGGTGATTTAACTATCAAATAAATAAACAGGTGTGCAAACAACGATATTATTTCCAGATGGAAATTCTATCGACCAATCATCATTCAATGTTTATTACTCTTTTTAGATTAAATTATCCTTGACTTAGTCATCTACCCATATATATATACGTAAATCCTTACTTTCTACAGTTAGAAAATATACTTTATTAACATTGGGACATTTCCAGAATTTACTTCTTTTGCTTATTTCTATATATATTAAAGCATTTCTGATCTTTATTTGGAAAACGTTTCCCAACTTCTTCATTTGATTTAAACCGATGTTTAAATAAAACATCACTCAGCCAATTCAATCCCTTTCACTCATTGGCTCAATTTACTTGACCAATCTTCACTATCGAACCTTACCCATTCCTTAGTTAAAAACGAAGCCAATCAAGTTGGGGTATAATTACCTCTCAGACCTTAACTGAACAACATTCCCAACCTCGGAATAGACAAAGTTCATCTTCGAAATCCTTAACAATTTCCTTTCGAATAACCATATTCGATTTAACTCGCTTCTAGAATAAACTATATTCGATAACTCTACTCCGAATAAGTGATATTCGATTTATTCCTTTTTTACTAACTCTATTCAATTTACTACTACTCGATTAACTCAAACCTGATTAACCCCATTTGAATAACTCTAATTCGATTTAATTCCAATCGATTTGCTTTAATTGATTAACCATAACTGGTTAATTCTACCTGACTAACTCTACCTGATTTACTCTAGCTGGTTACTCTAACTGATTAACTCTAACTGATTAACTCTAACTGATTAACTCTAACTCGACTAACTCGACTTAATTAACTTTTATCGATTTACTACTATTTGATTTAACACCACTCGCTTGACTCTAGATCGCAGCGGTCACAATGGTTACGCCTAATTCCCTTAGGAAACATCCGACCCTCGTAGGCTATCCACAGCCCTGCGAATTATGCTAGCAGTCTTACGAAATAGTACTCATCTTGAATAACTATGTTTGACTAACTCTGTCTCAAATAAACTATATTCGATTAATTCAAATTTAATAACAAATATTCAATTAAATCCTAACTCGATTATCTGGATAATAAAAATTCTTATTTTTCTTTAAAATTTCTCTATAAATAAATTATGACATAAGGGTCGATCCACTTGATGATAAAAACCCATGATTCTCTGACAGGCAAAGTGATACCAAATTACTCAACCAATATTGTCACTGGTTAAACCAAATCAAATGTTGAATTTCAATCCAACTGTTCATCAATCAAATCAATTGCCCAATCCAACTATTTCCTTTATCTAGTAATAAAGGACGACCCTCAATCATCAACCAGATCACGCAAACGATTCAAATAATTTCAAACACGTTTATTTTACAAACGTGGTAAATCAAGGAAAATTACCTTTATTAGTTTTTAATCGTTAAAAATAACGATTTTATATTGCATTGAATTTAAATGACCGTTTAAATTCCATTGTTCAAATCAACAAGATATAATTAGCAGACGATCCATTACTAGCAACCAGAGTACAAAAAACAAAAACCCAATTTATATAAAATATAAACGGGGAGAAACTGAGTGAGGTTAACTCACCTCGAGTTTTGATTTGTCGATAAATCAGCCCATTTCAATCGGATTAAACTGCGTTTAATTTATTTAAAAAATCCAGCCACTGTCTGCTCTGCTCAGTCCTCATCCATCGCGTAGTACTGGTTTTCACGGTCCCGATGTTTTTCGTTCGTCGGAATCTGATTTTGTGAGTTTCCGAAATAAATATTTAAAGTTTTAAAATTTCTTTAAACTAAATAACTTTGAACTAAACAAAAAAAATTGGGCCTTACCTTTCAAATTTGCCCAGCCCATTTCGTTTTTGACTAACCCGACCCGCATCATTTCCACATATACCAAAACCATCGGCTCCCTCAAACCCTTATTACTCCAAACCTCCACCGCCACTAACATTCCAGAGGAAAAGAAAATGGAAACCCTCCACCTTGCCCTCGACTTTTGTTACCACCGGACCCCACACCCCTAGCCTCACCAAAGGCGCTGCCGTCCAAGCTTCCATCCCGACCCCTTTTCCGCAACCCCAAGCTAAGTAATTTTTCCTTTATTTAAATTTCTGTTTTGAATTTCCTTTTTGATTTGAATTCGGTTTTACCTTTGCTGTGTTGATCTGGTTTGTTGTGGCAACTACATCACTTTGCTTGTGTATTTATACTAGTAAACGATTACAATGATTTATGAATTGTCATACCCTAGTTAGACTTTACAGTGTTTAGGTTCTAGGTGATTTCGGTTCTGCTATGATCTGTTTGATGGTTTGCGTGTGATGTTTTAACAGTGAATATGGTTTGATTCTTCATGTATTGTCTTGCTAGTATTGTACTGTCTGAGTACAACTTATCACATTTGATCTTAGATTGGGATATTATGCCGTAGGATAGTTTATAGATTTGTTCAAAAGATTTCTGAATATATACATATAAAAATCTGCTTTGATTCTTAAAATTTATAGTATAAATTATAGCTGTTCCTATTTCTGATTCCTAGCCATAGTCACTGTTTCAATGGAAACATCATGTATTGTCTTGGTATAGGTTTGTACAGATTTGGATATACATAAACATTGAACTGTTTTGATTGTATGCAAAAATCAAGATTTTAATTTGTACTTCAGCATTGGGAATTCAGCTTCATATATAAATTCTTAGCTGTCCACAGTTGTGTACCCTATTGTTTCTTGAATGGTTGAATCAATGTTTCATATCAGTTATTTCACTGATGATTCACTATCTCTATTTTTTTCCTGTTTAAGTTATCTTTTCAATTTATAAATTTGCAAATTTAGATTTGGTCGATCTTGTATCTGATTTATCTGAATCTGTCCGTAAGATTTGGACTGCATTGTTGTAGATTTTTGTTTGTACTGTTTATTCATAATCCATATATTCTTCACTATATTTTTCCTTCTTTTCATTTATTTTTTTACTCTGAAATCTTTCAAATTTACATATATATACTTTATTTGCTAGTACTCATAGCTTTCTTTTTCCTCTCTTCTCGTCAGTTTAATTTTACCACTGACGATAGTGGTGCTTTGATGGCTGCACTACCAGACAGTAAGGATTTTGTTGTTTAAACTTCTTGTTCAAGTTGTGGTGTATTTATTTGAACAGTTTGGGTTGAAAATCATGTGCTCTTGTCTGTTGAAGTAGGAACATGTAGCTGTGTATGTAAATGTATTTAGCTTGTTCAGTGTTTGTGTTCAGCTATCAAATTATGTATTCCATTCCACAAATTTGAGTTGTGACAATGTATAGCCGAACATGATTTATACCCAGATTTTGTGTGTGTATATATATACATGTGTTGTTATCTCTATACTATTCTGTTACTTTTTTTTTCATGTTCAAGTGGCAAACATTTTTATTTGTTGAATAAGTATAGTGTATGCATTCGGGTTTTGCCAAATCAAATGAAATATTGATGAGAATATATACATACAGGGATTTTATGGAATACAAACTGTATGTTCTACACGGGTTTTTATAAATCTTATATAATATTAACATAACTATAAACAAAATTCCAATATTGGATAAAAATAAATCGATATCATTGAATATATTAACATGAAATACCGTATAAGTACAAATAAGGCTAAGATAAATTTTCGACATTCAAAAATTTGGTTAAAATGATATCAAAACATATAGAAATCCTTATTTGAATAAATAAAATAATTCGCGTAAATGGTCAGAAAATACGGGCCTTTACATTCTTTCCCCCTTAAAATAATTTCGTCCTCGAAATTGCTAAGGTAAGAAAAAGGTTGCAAATCCCATAAATTTTTTTTTAAAAATTATTCTATTCCAAAACAAAACCAATTTATTTTGATAAAACAGAATTTTCAAAAATTATCGAAAATATTTTAACACATTAAATTTTCAAAAATTATCGGAAAACAAAAATTAAATCCCAAAATTTTCATTTTCGTATAGACGTACCTTTCCGAGTGCTACTGAGTCTAATACTCAATTTACTTGTAATCTATGCTGTCAAACTCAATCTTTATAGCCCTCTGGCCCCTGTACTTACCTTGATCCATCATGAAATATTTAAGTAACACTTCATTTATTTTTCAGTTTATCTTCATCAAACCATTATGAGTTTTATTCAACCAATCCAACAAACAGACAACAATCAATCAACAGCCAAGGCACAACAGCTAAATCCAATCAACTAAATTTACATATTAATATTACTATTGAATTCAATATAATTGAACACCAATTGATTTATATTCGATCTACTTTATTATTATCCATTAAATCTCCAATTTCAAATCAACTTTATTTAATTTCCGCATTATTACTTAATTTTATTTTCAATGTCATTATTAATGATTTAATTCGTTTTCACTTAACCCAGTTTTAAGTTTCAATTCAAAATTTTAACCAAATTCTAATTCCCATTCAAATCAGTCAACACACCATATCTAAATAATTTGAGAAAATTATTTCTTTTCTATACAAAAATAAATTTCGGGTAAAATTATTTCATTACCCTCTTTACAAAACAATATTGTGTCTATTATCAGTTCAACGCTTTTCAACACTTGAACCGATCAACAACACAATACAAAACATTTGTATATAAAATCTACAAATACGCTCTCATATATATACACTCAAACTCAATCTAGGGTATTACTAACTCCATTTCTATCGAGTTACGCCACAGAGCCAAGGTTATCTCTAAACCAATAGCTCTGATACCACTGTAACAACCCAGAGTTTTTGGCCTCGAAAATCGACATAAATACCTTTATTGTATCTCATGCCGACCTTTCAAACACTGAGAACACCGGATTGTCAATGAAAGAAATTAGAGGGTGAGATAAGAAAGAAAGAAATATAAGAATAGAAGAAGAAGAAGAACACAACACAGAGTCTCACATCGCAGCGGAACAAAATATAATATAGAAATAAATCTTTATTGAGAGCTTTGAAAACACTTACAATATCAGAGTACATCAACATCACTGGACAGTTATAATAATATGCCCTTATATACAACACAGCGGAAAAAATATCACACGTCTGAACTCTTCCAGCCCGTCTCTTCTCAGCTTTCGAACCTGAACCTGTACACTCCGGGCTAACCCGAGCATTTACAAAACACCGGGTCAATCTGGTGAACCAGAGTGAGATAAACTCGCACAATATTAAGGGTAAATCATCCAATCATGATTTTTAAAGTTCAAAATCTTTTCAAAAGCAAAAGATAATCGTAAGACCGAATCCACACATAAACACGGATGGTTTTTACCTTACGATAACCCAAAACAGTTTTGAAAACAATATCTTCTCTGATATTATAATAATGTCTAAATACAAGTAAATAACAATCTAGTGGAACGCTTGCATCTCACGCTCCACATATATAGTATACAATCAAAACCGCAGGTGCTTATTGGAGATTGGATTCCAACTCTGACAAGGTATGGGACCACCTGCCGATCGTGTATCTCTAGAGACGAATACACTGGATTCAACAAGAACGTCTTGCAACCCGGCCCACACATGACCGACCATTCATTTCGCTTGAGTGTATCGAATGTATATCACCGACGGTTGGGATCAACAACCGCCTCCCGAAAAGGGACAACATCGAGTATAGATTAAAGAAACAAATGAAATTTCTCTAGATGGGTGATCATACACCCTAATGGGAGCGACCCACATAGCCATGCTGCCTGCCCGATTTTTGTCATCTCCCGATTGATGAGGCTTGAGGTCAGACTTTCCTTTACACCATCTGGCCACCATTCACTTTGAATGCCACATCGTCAGATCCTCTGGATATCACTAATTGACGTCCACAAAAATACTCTAGTTATTTGGCTAGAGAAAACCATTTCTCCGCCATCAACTATGATACGTTTGAAGAAATCAACGTACGTAATCTCCTTTGGAAATACTCTGTCAGACACTCGTCCATACAAGTCATCCAGGAACAGGACGAACCGAAGGTACTCTCCTACTGCATTGTAACACCCCGCGAATTCTATAACTGCGAGATTTACAAATTAAAGTATAATTAATTTCAAATCAAAGAACTAAGGGAAACGGGATACGCCATTGCGTTTGTCTCGGAAAAATACGCGAAATAGAGTCCGAGTTTTCGAAAAACGGAGTCCGTACGAAGAAGATATGGCCTCCGGAAGTTTCTGAATTAAGTTTAAAATTCAAACAGAATAAAATAAGCTCAGAAAAACAAGTTTAAATTTCAAAATGGGGCCCAATGGGCCAGGGCGGAAGAACACCCGCCTAATGCGCCCAAGTCGACTGGGCTGTCGACCTGGTCTAACCAGGTCGACAGGGCTGTCGACCTGGTCTAACCAGGTCGACGGGGCTGTCGACAGGGCTGTCGACCTGGTCCAGAGCCAGGTCGAACCCAGCCCAACCTGGCTGGCCTATTTTATGTTGGTCGGTTTTCTGTAGTCTGCTTTGTCATTAGGGCTAGGTGGCAGGCTCTAATTGGTCTCTCTTTCGTATGAATGGCTACGATCAAACCAAGCAACATCAATGGTCCTAATCAGTTTATAAACCCTATAAAAATGACCCAAGACTCAACCTAATCTATTCATTCAAAAATAAGAACAAAGCCGCCATGTTGCTGAGGAACGACTAAGAGTAGCCGCCAATTGGAGAGAGCATTAGGAGGGCAAATTCTAAGGCATAAAGCAACCTAAACAAATCAAATCAACAAAGAATCGCATCTCCAAATCCCTAAATTGGAGAATTCGCCACACCATTGTAAGTAGAGTATTATTTTGGTATGAACAAATAATTGTGTTGGTTTGTATACTTGATTTGTGGCGATAAAGTAATTCATATTTGTGCGTTACTATGATTCTTATCGATTTGGAATATTGTATACGTTTGGATATTCTCGAATTATGTTATTCAATTATGAAAAACTACATGCGGTAGTTTTATGCAAGTATACGTTTGGAATATTCGCAAATTATGTAATCCATATTGAAGCTACATGTATGTAGTTGATTAATTGAAATTCATGCAAGTTTGGGGTTTTGCTACTATGCCATCATAATGTGTATTTTTATACAAACATCATTTTTGTGAAGTAATTGGAATAAGTTTGGGTTATCATAGTCCATATGAAATTATGTTGAAAATTTGGCACCATGATTTATGTATTAAGACATGCTTTTGTACTAGAAAACCTATTTGCAAACTTATGAATATGACTAGGCTATGATTGATATTTGGCATAATTGAGATCCATGTTAAGTCTATATTGTTTACAAGAATTATATGATGACATATGTGGTACATAGCTAGGTTAGATTCAAAATCCCTTTTTGCAAGTTTGCATGACTAAAGTAAAAATCATGATTTCATGTTAGAAATATTTATGCCATGGTTATGTGAACAAATTTAACTATACTTTTGTGTTAGTAACATAAGTAAGCACCTTTGTAAACATGTAGTAATCTCATGAACATGATTTGCTTATGTTTGACATTATGCCTGAATAAAAGTATAGGTTTATGTTGTAGTTAAGCCTATGTGTCAATAGTGATATTCTTAACTTAACTACAAGTTTACATGGTTTGATTCATGTCACTTATGCTTTATGACCAAAGTATATGTTACCACTATGCAAGTACACCAGTTTCTATTTTGTAGTTCTAACGTCACATTGCAAGTTCGTGCGTTCACATTCCCTTTTTTGTGTATGTAATCACGCTTTAAGCCTCCCCTCTTTCGCATGGCTAAGTTGGGCTTAAAAAGGTTAAGCCCAACATATAAACGAACGTATTAAACGGGGGAAAATAACGTTGGGCCAAATTAATTAATAAATGAAAATATAAAGTAGAAGGGCCCAAATTCAAGTATGGGTTGGGCCCATGATTGGTGTAACCTTTACACCATTAACTTAATAATGGGCCGCAAATATTTACATATAAGAAAATAAAGAAGAAAGACAAAATATGTGAATGTAGAACATACGATGTGTTTAACCCGAGGTTGGATTGAGTTGTGATGTAAACCTGCCCGGAACCGCCCGGCTGTCCAGTAGTCACAACAATACCTATCCAATATGGGAGGTTAAACATGGAGCCCAATAAGGACCCGAGGTTAGACTGAGTTGTGGCGTAAGACTGCCCGGAACCAACCGGCAACAGGCAGCCACAACAATACCTGTCTAATGTGAGAGGTCAAGGCTTTAATAAGACAATTAAACGGAGTCAGGATTGTTAGGATTAAATGGACTAAAGGCTTAATCAAAATGGAACATGCTAAACTAAACGGACTGGTGGGGGTTAGGTTAGAAAACACTTAACCAACTTAGCATGTTGGCTAGAGATAGAAAACCTAGTAACGGGGGACCCTTTTCAGCAGTAACCCTAGAAGGTGTATCAGGATACCCTGAAACTAGGCAGGGTGGGGCACGATTACTGGGCTGATTGTAAGAGGTCAAATCGACGGCGGTGGTGTAGCAGTGTAGGTTCTAACGGGGTGCGGGCGTGCACACACTCCGGCGCAGAAAAATAAAGCACTGGGCACCAGTAGCATACCTGTGCATTCTAAGGTTGTGTCGGGCCGCTGCCATGGGACTTGATACACCCCATGGTGGGACCAGCATAGGTAACTACAACATCGGGGGCCGTAAGACACATGTAACTATGCGAGTAGGAGCCGATCATCATAGAATGGATCACTTCACCCTGATTATGGGGTGCCAGTTGGGAACTAGTTTATATGGGTTCAGAGATTAACATGGGGTACGATAGTATATTCGACCCTAGACAACTTAACTAAGTTTATAGTGCTTTCCCACTTCTTGATTTTACTTATCATACCCAGTTCTTTATTCATAGACAAAATAGTCCTAGACTTACTTAGGCTTTATGTCTGACTCTACTTTTCTTTCGTCTTCTTTTCTTCCGTTTCCCCCCCAGGTCCACAGGGAGGGAACACTGCAGCTTGACCAGCATTCACATCCAGCTTGAAGAAGATAAATGTATTGCTTGGACCTTTTTCATTTTGAACTATGGCTTTGGACAACCACTATGGGGCTTTTGCAGTTTATCTATGTTTTCTTTATGCTTCTTTAAATAATGTAATCAAGACAGATTATGAAAGTGTTATGTTATGTTTTTGGAAAAGGTGTAAGACAATTATGGTGATGATGTTGTAGCACGTATTTGCTTTTATGAAATAAAAGTTGTTTGTTTTTCCGCTGTTTACAAATATGTGTTCTTATATCTGTCTTGTATATCTGTGACTTATACTTATAAACCTCCACCAAAATTAGGGCATTCCCTTTGAGAGTGACCCTAACGGAGGTGGGGTGTTTCACTTGGTATCAGAGCATAGGTTTACCAGATAAGATAAAAAGTTTTGAAAATTTATTTTCAAAAAGGAAATTTAAAGAAGCATTTTTAAAAGATAAAAGTATTATTTTATTTTAAAAGGCAAAGTCCACTCCCCAAAGCCTTAGGTACTATCTCTTATCCTTCGTTTTGAATCTATCCTTTTGTTTCAGCATGTCCGAAGAACTTAACTTGCCAGAAGGGGTGCCAATACCTGGTTGGTTTAGACGATTCTTAGAAGCAAGGGCCACTCAGCCAGGTCCTACCGTTCCTCCTCCCCCAGCTGCAGGAAATCATCCAGCTGCAGCAGCACCTTTTCCTCCACCTCCTCCACGGGGGAACACGTTTGCTAAGATATGTAGAGATTTTAAAGCTATGGGAGGAAAGGATTTCCATGGAACTGAGTCCTTCGTAGCAGCTAGGAATTGGCTGAAAGAAACTGAGGACCTATTCATCATCTTTGAGGTAGAAGATAGACAAAAAGTACAATTGGCAGTATGGCTATTGAAGGGCGAGGCTTCCTACTGGTGGGAAGTCACTAATGCTGAAAGACCAGTGGAGACATGGGAGGACTTTAGGGCAAGATTTGAGACTAAATTTCTCTCAGATGCGGAAAGAAGTTTGCAGTTGGAAAAATTCTTATTTCTTAAGCAAGGGGACAAGACAGTCAGAGAGTATGTGAATCAGTTCGATGAGCTGGCTAGGTTTGGGCTTGACCTAGTCAACACCCCGCACAAGAAGGCTCTCCGTTTCGTCAAAGGGTTGAATGAGCCATTACACAGTTTGGCCATGACCCATATACCCATGGGAGCCACGTATGAAAGATTGGTGCAAATGGCATTGCTGAATGAAGAGGATAAGGGCAAGAAGGAGACAAAGGCAGAAAGCTCTCAAGGGAAGAAATAGGGTTTGCAGCCTAAGAAGACAGACTTTAAGAAGGGCGGGAAAGGCAACAAAGAGAAGAGGAAGTGCAATTTCTGTGGCAAAGTGGGGCACTTAGTAAAGGACTGCCGGAAAAAGAAGGCCAAGGAGAATGGTGGGTGCTTTTCTTGCGGTGAGACGGGCCACAGGGCTAAGGACTGCCCAAAGAAACGAGGACAGGGGCAGAGGGCTGGATCCACCTCAGGGGCACAGGTTCATGTGCTAGAAGCGCCACCTTTGCAACAGCGAGGTACCAACACTTCTGTAGAAAGTGTAGTTTATCTTTATGATCACCCCATTCGCACTTTATTTGATTCTGGCGCATCACACTCCTTTATCTCGTCTGCTTTAGTAGAATCTCTGCACCTAAAAACTAGTATGGTAGAGGACCCCTTAATTGTTTCAAACCCAATTGGGGGCCCAGCTCATTTGTCTATGATCTGTTTGGGATTGAAAATTTCTATTCTAAGCGTAGAATTTCAATGTAGTGCCTTTGTTTTGGGCTTTTTGGGGTATGGTTTGATTTTGGGTATGGATTGGCTATCCAGTAATGGGGCCATCCTTGATTGTGAGAAAAGGGTTGTTAGGCTCCTAACCCAGCTCGGTAACACTTTGAAAATTTCTTGAAATCCCTCGTATGCGGTTATGCTTAGTTATCTTGAATCGCTAGATGCCTCCGTTGAAAATTTGCAATCGGTTAGAGTGGTCCGGGAATATCCGGATGTCTTCGAAGAGGTGAAGGGCTTGCCTCCGAAGCGGGAAATAGACTTCCGCATATATCTTGTAGATAATGCAAAGCCCGTTGCGTTGCCCGTTAGACACATGGCTCCGCGGGAGAGGAAAGAGCTCAGTAAACAGATTAAAGAGCTTCTAGAGAAGGGGGTTCATTAGGAGGAGCATTTCAGAATGGGGCGCTCCAGTAGTGTTCGCCACTAAGGCAGAAGGTTCATTTCGCTTATGAATGAGTTGTGGAGAATCACCTTAGTAAGTACATTTGGCAACATAGCTGGCATTTATTTCTAAGAGATAGTTCTGCTACGTGGAATACCTGATAGTAAGTGGACGAGATCTAAAATTCACTAGTGAATTTTGGAGAGCTTGCGTGAAACCATGAGTACGCCGTTATGTTTGAGCCGAGTATACTAGAAGTAGAGTAAGTGAAAGAGGAACGAGAGGCAATAGTGAAATAGGTTCCAACTCATATTTTGGAAACAAGAATTAAGAAGCTACGAAATTGTGAAGTTAAAGACGGACAAAGCATAATGGAGTTAAGCTCAAGGAAATGCGACTTAGAAGATTGAAGACTAGATTCGTGCATCATATCTCTTCTTAAGAGTATATCCTTGATCCCTCTCTTCCTGTAGAGCTTACTTGCATGCTATCTTTTCTGTTTATCCTCTCGGTCCCATTCTCAATCCAATTTCTGTCGCAAACCCCATAGGGAGTATGACTCATCTGTTAGTAACACATGTTGGGGCTTGAGGGTGTTCGTTGGATTGACCAAACTTTTTGGGTTTTATAGGATACGGGTTGGTCTTAGGAAGGGACTCCCTTGTGACCTAAAAGGAGTCCATCATGCTTAATTTCCTAGAATCATATATGGTGGTTGGGTTGAGTAATTCTTTGGGTGTCAGTCTGATGTTGATTTCGGTCTTCGGGGCTGATGCTTAGAGAGTTCTTCTCCTAATCAATATATATGTGGCATAGATCTCCAGTTTTGACATTGCCTAATGGGCACAAAGTTTTTACTTGCTTCTATCATTCGACTATACCTTTAGGTAGGACCATTTCCTGTCATTGAGAAAATTTGGAAAATGACCTATAGATTAGAGCTACCCAAAAAAAAAATTGGCCGGAGTTCAGAACGTCTTTCACGTTTCACATCTCCGAAAATGTCTACATGAGTCTGCTGAAGTGGTAGAGCCAAATATCCTCGAAGAGGCCGAAGTGGAACGCGAAGCAACCATAAGAAAAGTTCCAACCCGCATATTAGGAACGGAAGTGAAGAAGCTACGCAACCGCGAAGTCAAGCTCGTCAAAGTTCAGTGGAGCGACGCCGAGGGAGACGCGACTTGGGAAACTGAAGCTAGAATACGCACTGCCTACCCTTTTCTGTTCGAGGGTACATCCTTGATCTTTCCTTTTCCTTAAGTTGCGCTTTTATCTATCTTTTTTTTAGGTATATCTCCTCGACCCTATCTTTTAGGTAGAAACCCTTTGGATGAAAACATGTAATTGAAACATGTTATGGATGATGGTTGCAAGTGGTTGCAAGTGATTGCTAGTGGTTGCTCGTGGTTGCATATACACACACAATCTAGGTTTTAGATCGGCTCAGTCACTTCATATTGCATATGCATATATGTTTGCATTCGTATATGGTTGAACTGTAATGTGTTATCATATGGATGTTGCATTTGTATGAATGATTGTGCACTCATGTAGAATCATGAATAGGAAAATTTGCATACATAATGGATTCATGGCACTTACATAACTCGCATTAAGGAGGTCAACTGAATCAGTAAGACCGCCTGATTTTGCATTAGATAAGTTCATGTACACACACTTCGCATATGATCATGAAGCATTAGAAGTCTTTTAAGGACAATGGATGCTCGTGTTTGATGAATGAGTAGATGGATGATTGGATGTTAGGATATACATTCCTCCTAACTTGAAGATTTCGGGACGAAATCCTTTTAAGTGGGGGAGAATGTAACACCCCGCGAATTCTATAACTGCGAGATTTACAAATTAAAGTATAATTAATTTCAAATCAAAGAACTAAGGGAAACGGGATACGCCATTGCGTTCGTCTCGGAAAAATACGCGAAATAGAATCCGAGTTTTCGAAAAACGGATTCCGTACGAAGAAGATATGGCCTCCGGAAGTTTCTGAATTAAGTTTAAAATTCAAACAGAATAAAATAAGCTCAGAAAAACAAGTTTAAATTTCAAAATGGAGCCCAATGGGCCAGGGCGGAAGAACACCCGCCTAATGCGCCCAAGTCGACTGGGCTGTCGACCTGGTCTAACCAGGTCGACAGGGCTGTCGACAGGGCTGTCGACCTGGTCCAGAGCCAGGTCGAACCCAGCCCAACCTGGCTGGCCTATTTTATGTTGGTCGGTTTTCTGTAGTCTGCTTTGTCATTAGGGCTAGGTGGCAGGCTCTAATTGGTCTCTCTTTCGTATGAATGGCTACGATCAAACCAAGCAACATCAATGGTCCTAATCAGTTTATAAACCCTATAAAAATGACCCTAGACTCAACCTAATCTATTCATTCAAAAATAAGAACAAAGCCGCCATGTTGCTGAGGAACGACTAAGAGTAGCCGCCAATTGGAGAGAGCATTAGGAGGGCAAATTCTAAGGCATAAAGCAACCTAAGCAAATCAAATCAACAAAGAATCGCATCTCCAAATCCCTAAATTGGAGAATTCGCCACACCATTGTAAGTAGAGTATTATTTTGGTATGAACAAATAATTGTGTTGGTTTGTATACTTGATTTGTGGCGATAAAGTAATTCATATTTGTGCGTTACTATGATTCTTATCGATTTGGAATATTGTATACGTTTGGATATTCTCGAATTATGTTATTCAGTTATGAAAAACTACATGCGGTAGTTTTATGCAAGTATACGTTTGGAATATTCGCAAATTATGTAATCCATATTGAAGCTACATGTATGTAGTTGATTAATTGAAATTCATGCAAGTTTGGGGTTTTGCTACTATGCCATCATAATGTGTATTTTTATACAAACATCATTTTTGTGAAGTAATTGGAATAAGTTTGGGTTATCATAGTCCATATGAAATTATGTTGAAAATTTGGCACCATGATTTATGTATTAAGACATGCTTTTGTACTAGAAAACCTATTTGCAAACTTATGAATATGACTAGGCTATGATTGATATTTGGCATAATTGAGATCCATGTTAAGTCTATATTGTTTACAAGAATTATATGATGACATATGTGGTACATAGCTAGGTTAGATTCAAAATCCCTTTTTGCAAGTTTGCATGACTAAAGTAAAAATCATGATTTCATGTTAGAAATATTTATGCCATGGTTATGTGAACAAATTTAACTATACTTTTGTGTTAGTAACATAAGTAAGCACCTTTGTAAACATGTAGTAATCTCATGAACATGATTTGCTTATGTTTGACATTATGCCTGAATAAAAGTATAGGTTTATGTTGTAGTTAAGCCTATGTGTCAATAGTGATATTCTTAACTTAACTACAAGTACATGTTACCACTATGCAAGTACACCAGTTTCTATTTTGTAGTTCTAACGTCACATTGCAAGTTCATGCGTTCACATTCCCTTTTTTGTGTATGTAATCACGCTTTAAGCCTCCCCTCTTTCGCATGGCTAAGTTGGGCTTAAAAAGGTTAAGCCCAACATATAAACGAACGTATTAAACGGGGGAAAATAACGTTGGGCCAAATTAATTAATAAATGAAAATATAAAGTAGAAGGGCCCAAATTCAAGTATGGGTTGGGCCCATGATTGGTGTAACCTTTACACCATTAACTTAATAATGGGCCGCAAATATTTACATATAAGAAAATAAAGAAGAAAGACAAAATATGTGAATGTAGAACATACGATGTGTTTAACCCGAGGTTGGATTGAGTTGTGATGTAAACCTGCCCGGAACCGCCCGGCTGTCCAGTAGTCACAACAATACCTATCCAATGTGGGAGGTTAAACATGGAGCCCAATAAGGACCCGAGGTTAGACTGAGTTGTGGCGTAAGACTGCCCGGAACCAACCGGCAACAGGCAGCCACAACAATACCTGTCTAATGTGAGAGGTCAAGGCTTTAATAAGACAATTAAAGCGGAGTCAGGATTGTTAGGATTAAATGGACTAAAGGCTTAATCAAAATGGAACATGCTAAACTAAACGGACTGGTGGGGGTTAGGTTAGAAAACACTTAACCAACTTAGCATGTTGGCTAGAGATAGAAAACCTAGTAACGGGGGACCCTTTTCAGCAGTAACCCTAGAAGGTGTATCAGGATACCCTGAAACTAGGCAGGGTAGGGCACGATTACTGGGCTGATTGTAAGAGGTCAAATCGACGGCGGTGGTGTAGCAGTGTAGGTTCTAACGGGCTGCGGGCGTGCACACACTCCGGCGTAGAAAAATAAAGCACTGGGCACCAGTAGCATACCTGTGCATTCTAAGGTTGTGTCGGGCCGCTGCCATGGGACTTGATACACCCCATGGTGGGACCAGCATAGATAACTACAACATCGGGGGCCGTAAGACACATGTAACTATGCGAGTAGGAGCCGATCATCATAGAATGGATCACTTCACCCTGATTATGGGGTGCCAGTTGGGAACTAGTTTATATGGGTTCAGAGATTTACATGGGGTACGATAGTATATTCGACCCTAGACAACTTAACTAAGTTTATAGTGCTTTCCCACTTCTTGATTATACTTATCATACCCAGTTCTTTATTCATAGACAAAATAGTCCTAGACTTACTCAGGCTTTATGTCTGACTCTACTTTTCTTTCGTCTTCTTTTCTTCCGTTTCCCCCCCCCCCCAGGTCCACAGGGAGGGAACACTGCAGCTTGACCAGCATTCACATCCAGCTTGAAGAAGAGAAATGTATTGCTTGGACCTTTTTCATTTTGAACTATGGCTTTGGACAAACACTATGGGGCTTTTGCAGTTTATCTATGTTTTCTTTATGCTTCTTTAAATAATGTAATCAAGACAGATTATGAAAGTGTTATGTTATGTTTTTGGAAAAGGTGTAAGACAATTATGGTGATGATGTTGTAGCACGTATTTGCTTTTATGAAATAAAAGTTGTTTGTTTTTCCGCTGTTTACAAATATGTGTTCTTATATCTGTCTTGTATATCTGTGACTTATACTTATAAACCTCCACCAAAATTAGGGCATTCCCTTTGAGAGTGACCCTAACGGAGGTGGGGTGTTTAATGCATCCTAGGAATCACCCTACAGATCAGTAGCGAGAAGTCCTTGCAATCCGTTGATTTCAAATCACGACAGAATCACTATTGAAACATCTCCAGCCGCTAAACCAGAGAAATCCAATCAATGGTTCTTCCGCTCATGAAGATCAACGGTCTTCAATTTCTCTATCTTTACAAATCTTCTTTCATGTATTCGCTGGTCGGAATGGTTTTCGAATATAAATTCGATCCCGGTCTTTCCGAACAAACGATCGTATAGGTCAGATTTTGATAGTCGGTGATTTAACTATCAAATAAATAAACAGGTGTGCAAACAACGATATTATTTCCAGATGGAAATTCTATCGACCAATCATCATTCAATGTTTTTTACTCTTTTTAGATTAAATTATCCTTGACTTAGTCATCTACCCATATATATATACGTAAATCCTTACTTTCTACAGTTAGAAAATATACTTTATTAACATTGGGACATTTCCAGAAGTTACTTCTTTTGCGTATTTCTATATATATTAAAGCATTTCTGATCTTTATTTGGAAAACGTTTCCCAACTTCTTCATTTGATTTAAACCGATGTTTAAATAAAACATCACTCAACCAATTCAATCCCTTTCACTCATTGGCTCAATTTACTTGACTAATCTTCACTACCGAACCTTACCAATTCCTTAGTTAAAAACGAAGCCAATCAAGTTGGGGTATAATTACCTCTCAGACCTTAACTGAACAACATTCCCAACCTCGGAATAGAAAAAGTTCATCTTCGAAATCCTTAACAATTTCCTTTCGAATAACCATATTCGATTTAACTCACTTCTAGAATAAACTATATTCGATAACTCTACTCCGAATAAGTGATATTCGATTTATTCCTTTTTTACTAACTCTATTCAGTTTACTACTACTCGATTAACTCAAACCTGATTAAGCCCATTTGAATAACTATAATTCGTTTTAATTCCAATTGATTTACTTTAATTGATTAACCATAACTGGTTAATTCTACCTAAATAACTCTACCTGATTTACTCTAGCTGGTTACTCTAACTGATTAACTCTAACTGATTAACTCTAACTTGACTAACTCGACTTAATTAACTTTTATCGATTTACTACTATTTGATTTAACACCACTCGCTTGACTCTAGATCGCAGCTGTCACAATGGTTATGCCTAATTCCCTCAGGAAACATCCAACCCCCGTAGGCTATCCACAGCCCTGCGAATTACGCTAGCAGTCTTACGAAATGGTACTCATCTTGAATAACTATGTTTGACTAACTCTGTCTCAAATAAACTATATTCGATTAACTCAAATTTAATAACAAATATTCAATTAAATCCTAACTCGATTAACTGGATAACAAAAATTCTTATTTTTCTTTAAAATTTCTCTATAAATAAATTATGATATCATAAGGGTCGATCCACTTGATGATAAAAACCCATGATTCTCTGACATGCAAAGTGATACTAAATCACTCAACCAATATTGTCACTGGTTAAACCAAATCAAACATTGAATTTCAATCCAACTGTTCATCAATCAAATCAATTGCCCAATCCAACTATTTCCTTTAACTGGTAATAAAGGACGACCCTCAATCAACAACCAAATCACGCAAACGATTCAAATAATTTCAAACACGTTTATTTTATAAACGTGGTAAATCAAGGAAAATTACCTTTATAAGTTTTTAATCGTTAAAAATAACGATTTTATATTGCACTGAATTTAAATGACCGTTTAAATTCCATTGTTCAAATCAACAAGATATAACTAGCAGACGATCCATTACTAGCAACCAGAGTACATAAAACAAAAACCCAATTTATATAAAATATAAACGGGGAGAAACTGAGTGAGGTTAACTCACCTCGAGTTTTGATTTGTCGACAAATCAGCCCATTTCAGTCGAATTAAACTGTGTTTAATTTATTTTAAAAATCCAGCCACTGTCTGCTCTGCTCAGTCCTCGTCCATCGCGTAGTACTGGTTTTCACGGTCCCGATGTTTTTCGTTTCGTCGGAATCTGATTTTGTGAGTTTCCGAAATAAATATTTAAAGTTTTAAAATTTCTTTAAACTAAATAACTTTTAACTAAACAAAAAAAATTGGGCCCTACCTTTCAAATTTGCCCAGCCCATTTCGTTTTTGACCAACCCGACCCGCATCATTTCCACTTATACCAAAACCATCGGCTCCCTCAAACCCTTATTACTCCAAACCTCCGCCGCCACCAACATTCCAGAGGAAAAGAAAATGGAAACCCTCCACCTTGCCACCGACTTTTGTTACCACCGGACCCCACACCCCTGGCCTCACCAGAGGCGCTGCCGTCCAAGCTTCCATCCCGACCCCTTTTCCGCAACCCCAAGCTAAGTAATTTTTCCCAATTTAAATTTCTGTTTTGAATTTCCTTTTTGATTTGAATTCGGTTTTACCTTTGCTGTGTTGATCTGGTTTGTTGTGGCAACTACATCACTTTGCTTGTGTATTTATACTAGTAAACGATTACAGTGATTTATGAATTGTCATACCCTAGTTAGACTTTACAGTGTTTAGGTTCTAGGTGATTTCGGTTCTGCTATGATCTATTTGATGGTTTGCGTGTGATGTTTTAACAGTGAATATGGTTTGATTCTTCATGTATTGTCTTGCTGGTATTGTACTGTCTGAGTACAACTTATCACATTTGATCTTAGACTGGGATATTGTGCTGTAGGATAGTTTATAGATTTGTTCAAAAGATTTCTGAATATATACATATAAAAATCTGCTTTGATTCTGAAAATTTATAGTATAAATTATAGCTGTTCCTATTTCTGATTCCTAGTTATAGTCACTGTTTCAATGGAAACATCATGTATTGTCTTGGTATTGGTTTGTACAGATTTGGATATACATAAACATTGAACTATTTTGATTGTATGCAAAAATCTAGATTTTAATTTGTACTTCAGCATTGGGAATTCAGCTTCATATATAAATTCTTAGCAGTCCACAGCTGTGTACCCTATTGTTTCTTGAATGGTTGAATCAATGTTTCATATCAGTTATTTCACTGATGATTCACTGTCTCTATTTTTTTCCTGTTTGAGTTGTCTTTTCAGTTTATAAATTTGCAAATTTAGATTTGGTCGATCTTGTATCTGATTTATCTAAATCTGTCCATAAGATTTGTACTGCATTGTTGTAGATTTTTGTTTGTACTGTTTATTCATGATCCATATATTCTTCACTATATTTTTCCTTCTTTTCATTTATTTTTTTCCTCTGAAATCTTTCAACTTTACATATATATACTTTATTTGCTAGTACTCATAGCTTTCTTTTTCCTCTCTTCTCGTCAGGTTAATTTTACCACTGACGACAGTGGTGCTTTGATAGCTGCACTACCAGACAGTAAGGATTTTGTTGTTCAAACTTCTTGTTCAAGTTGTGGTGTATTTATTTGAACAGTTTGGGTTGAAAATCATGTGCTCTTGTCTGTTGAAGTAGGAACATGTAGCTGTGTATGTAAATGTATTTAGCTTGTTCATTGTTTGTATTCAGCTATCAAATTATGTATTCCATTCCGCAAATTTGAGTTGTGACAATGTATAGCCGAACATGATTTGTACCCAGATTTTGTATATATACATATACACATGTGTTGTTATCTCTATACTGTTCTGTTACTTTTTTTTTTCATGTTCAAGTTGCAAACATTTTTATTTGTTGAATAAATTTAGTGTATGCATTCGCGTTTTGCCAAATCAAATGAAATATTGATGAGAATATATACATACAGGGATTTTATGGAATATAAACTGTATGTTCTACACGGGTTTTTATAAATCTTATATAATATTAACATAACTATAAATAAAATTCCAATATTGGATAAAAATAAATCGATATCTTTGAATATATTAACATGAAATACCATATACAAGTAAGGCTAAGATAAATTTTCGACATTCAAAAATTTGGTTAAAATGATATCAAAACATATAAAAATCCTTATTTAAATAAATAAAATAATTCGCGTAAATGGTCAGAAAATACGGGCCATTACACCTCGTGTCTTAGACGATTAATTACTCTTAATTAATCATCCCCCAATTTGAATTACTTTCCCTATTCAAATTATCAATCAATTCCAAATTTAACGATGTCCATAATTGACTCAATTATGTCCATCCATTTATGGTATGTAAAATCATACCAATTTCACCACAATTTTATTTTATGCCTTTTAAGGCATTTATGCCAATTAAATATTAATATTATCCCCTCTTTCCCCACGTAGTACGTTTGTTCGTTCAACATAAAAATATACGTTAGACTCGAATAGTCTAACTCATGAAATAAAAGAAAACATCACAATATATACACATAATTAAAACATAGATCTAACATAGGGGTGAACTTGCATATGTGAATGATGTTCTACATCTAAAACTTGCATAGGCCAAGATTACAACTTGCATAAACAACATATGTCATGGATCCAAATTTAAAGGTGTGAACTTGATGAGAAAATGGACACAAACTTGCATAAACATCATATGTCATAGATCTATATCTAAAGGTGTGAACTTGATGAAATAATGGCCACAAACTTACATAAACATCATATGTCATAGATCTATGTCTAAAAGGGGTAAACTTGCATAGGTAATAACATAACATGATTCATATCCAACTCATAAACTCACATATGTGATCGCAACAATGGCGTAAACAAGTATCTAACATGTAAGTTATAATGTAGAATTTAGCATATGTCATAGCCTAACTTTCAGTTAAATTTCACATAAACTAGGTGCCATAGCCATGTAAGGTTACATATAATTCTACCCAAACTTATATATGGTTCATGTTTGAATCAACATCTAAACTTTCCTACATATGATTTATCATATGAATCAATATCACAAACTAGCATAAGAAACATGACGATTTGATTGTATATAAAATTACAACATGGATGATAGCAACATAACTTTACATCATAAATGATAGCATCATAACATAACATCATAAATATTTCAATAGTAATCCTACAACATAATTACAACATGCAATCAATACTTCATATCACATCCATACAATCTGCGTTATAACTTAATCTAATTAAATTACTAATTATCTTGTTAAAACTATCGAATTCACAACTCAAAAGCAGTCTTGAGTTCTGAATTCTGATTTCTGGAGTTGAATTAGCGCTCCTTTGATGAAGATTCACTGTTAGGGTTGAATAGTTCTGATTTGGTTCGTTGTTCTTCCTCTTAATTTGGTGGCGGCTGCTCTAGGGTTCAAGACAACAGCATGACGACCATAGTTTTAGTTTTAATTCTGATTTAGGGTTTGAGTCTATGGGTCTTTTTATAGAGTTATGAATTAATTTAAGCCGTCGGATGTTCTTAGGGTTAATCAAAACCATTCAATCATGATAGGTTGCTGAGTCAGCCCTAATGACTCAGCAACGAGTCAGAAAGGACTCAACAACATGGGTCAGCCTGAACCAGAAAGCCGTGCAGGCTCCTGCCTCGGCTTGGGCGCACTTGGCAGGTGCGCCAATGTAAATATGTACTGGTGCACTTCCCAAGTGCGCCAGTGCATTATATATATATTTTTTCTACTTTGCCACCAAACTTCGTTCGTCCATAAATCTTTCATCCGGTACTCGTTTCCCGCAAACTCGGACTCTATTTCAACCAGAATTCCGAGACGAACACAATGGCGCAACCCAATCCCCATAATTCTCACGTCTGAGATTAATTACTCTTTAATTTAGTTAATTCGATTGTTCAAAAATCCGGGGTGTTACAAGAGAAGCTTGGAGGGTTTTCCGTCGTTCAACTATAAGAGGTGGGCGAGTTTTGAGCAACGAGGGTTTTGGGGAGATGAAATCTCATTGGCCCAATATTTATATATTTCATTTTTAGTTCTTTAATTTTATAAATACCCACTTATCCATACAAACTCCAATTCAAACCCAACGACCGTTGCCTCTAGCTAAATACCCCCATTCCGAACACAATGGAATATGTTTTGTAAGCCCATTTGACTGTTTCAGTCATTTTTTCTTCAAACTAAAATATAAAACATTCAATAATTAATTTGAACGTACATTTCAATTTGCCGAGGCCACATATTGATTTCGGAAATTCCAGAAAAATAAATCTAGCTGTGTTTTGACGATACTGTTCCAACAAAACTAGTTACGTCGAATTTGGAGACCGTTTGAAAAATGGCCATTTTCTGGTCGATCCAAATTGACTGAAATTAACCAAACACATTGTCTTTTGCCACGCTTGCATATTAACTTCAAACATTATGGAATTTGAAACCTAGCAATAATTTGACATCCCGGATCCAACAAAAGTGGTTTCATCGAAAACGGAGGTCGTTTGCAAAATGGCTATTTTCAAGGGCTATATAAATTCCATGGCGGCCTTTCTGAAAATTCATTTGGCCATAACTTTTGATTCCTGCTATGAAATCTCGATTTTTCAGATTTGTTAGAAAGATATTCATAAAAAGATTTAAATATTTTTGGTTTCACTAAAATCCATTTTATTTTGCACCATGTACGGTCAGTCAAAGTTCGAATTCAAATTTTCAAACTGTCACGCCATTTCAGGCCTTGTTTATAATTAAAATAAATATATTTATTTTACAACATCAATTCAAATAGACTTTTTGTCGTTAGTATTTAAAATAATTTATTTTAAATATTCAAAATCCCCTAAAATAGCCAAATCAAAAATTTTAAATTGGTTCAGATTTTCCGGGTTGTTACAGGCTAAGTCATGTGACAGACTAATTTTTATGACTTCTAGCGACTCAAAGGGTTAGTCATGTTGATATTCCTTTTTTTATCCTTAGCGCATCTCTAGGTAGTGTTGATTCAACTCTTTTTTTTGCTATATATTCCAAATATGGTTAGCGGTTGAAAATTATCTCTAGGAGAGAGAGATTGGTTTTCATACCTGTAATTGTGATGATGCTACACTTGAAGCATTTTGGACAAGAACACATGGTGTAATTGAGAATTGGGTTTAATAGTTATGACTGAAATCGTGCTGTCAATGGATTGGTTTGGAATTTAGATAAATTATCCGCATAATGAGCCATATCTGATTTTGGAAAGGAAGTAGTTGGACTTCAGTTGTATTGAAAAGATTTTAAAATGATTAATGAGTGTAAGCAGCTTTTTTGACTAAAATTATCTCGAATTAACTACCAGTAGTTTGTTATAAGAGAAGGACCATTACCTACCATGAGAGAAGTATGAATTTTCAGTAAACTTGAGTTATTAGTTAGTTGTTTCCTTGCTTAAGATTGGGGCTTTAAGATAAGGAAAATATATCGAATTTGAGTATATAATGATTTTTAAGATAATCATTTTTTTTTGGCTTTTTGGAAGTTTAAAGGATTCATGTAATATTAATGTGAATACTTTGTAGCCCAAATAAATTAACCTAAGATTGTATCCTAAGATTGGATAGGAATTCACCATTTGCCAAAATATATTATTGAGATTCGATGCTTACCAAGGTCTTGTCATTTGGACAAAAGATGTGGATTTTAGGAGTTCTAACTAAATCTTTATATGACCACAGAATCAAGGCAAGTAACAGGTTTGGTTAATAAATTGGTAAATAAAGAGAATATAGAGATTTCATATGGATATTTATGTTCCAAGGCATGAGCTTAACAAAGAACGTTTTACGAAATTTTTTGGAATCACTTTGAGTAGAAACCCCATATGTTTAAAGTTTTAAGAAACGAGAATTTTGAAAGACAAATGTATTCTGATATGAAATTTGTATTTTTGGGAATTTCATAAAAATAACTGTATATATTTCAAAAAGAATTTTTTGCAACCGAAATTCTACCTCATTAAGATTTTTTTCGAATAAGATTTTGAAAATATATATATATATAAAGTGGGGTAGTAGGTTAGTCTTTATGGGGTTGGAAAATAAGTGGAACAAACCAAGGAACACAAAATTGGTAAAATAAAGACTATAAATTTGAGTATGAAAAGGAGAAAAAGTGTGACTTTATTTGTAATATTAAGGTTAGCTTTTGTAATAGTTTACTTGAGAGTTTCTCCCCGAAGTAACTGAATGAGATGAAAGAACTACACCGACGGATTCAAGTTTCTTACCCATATTCTTTTGATAAGTATTTCCTTTTAGATATTCTATCAGTAGCTTCTTCCTTTGATTAGAGACTTCCTTCTAGTATGTCCTTGAGAAGTGTAGATATTAGGATTTGAGCTTATAGATAATAGGATATGGTTAAAACATGTGTTGGATACATGTTATGTTTGATGGTTGCAAGTCGATGCAGGTATTTTCTAGTGGATGCATATACACACACTAGGCACTAGATCCAGGATCGGCTAACTATATTGCATATGGATGTGTACACATTTTAATTTACTTTAAAAATAGATTAAGAAAAATGGTTGAATCATCACTTGGATGTTGCATTTTGGTGACTGGCTGTTGCACACATATAAAATTTTATATGAACCATTAGATTCTCTTGCGTACATATTGGATCCATGGCACAGATATAAATTGCATTAAGGAGGTCAACTGAATCAGTAGACTGTCTGATTTTCGCATTAGCATAGGGACATATACACAACACATTTGCATATGTTTATACAAAGCTTTAGAAATTTTAAGGACGCTGGATGCCAATGGTTGATGGTTTAGTAGATGGTGCAGATAATGATTGATAGCATTTATAACATTCTTCAAGCCTCGGAGATTCGGGTACGAAATCCTTTAAGGATGGGAGAATGTAACAACCCGAATTTTTAACAAGCATTAATTAATTAATTAACTAATTAATTGAGGAATGATTTAAGAAAATAAATATTAATTAGAAAAATATTGATAATTGAGCAAAAAGGATTTCACCATTGAATCAGTTACGAAATTCTGATTCGGATAGACTTTTACTTCTCGTAAATCAGACAAGAATGAGTAAGTTATGATCAGTTAAAATTTGAAATTAAATTAGAGAATTTAATTAATAAGCAGAAAATAACACAACGGTAAATAGGTGACCCAACCCATATATGGGTCGACCCCTATGTTGACCCATGGATCGACGTGTTTGTCGACCCACATATAAAGTGGGTTGACCCAGTTCAATCCATGTACGAGCTTGTGCCTGATCAATATCTCTTGCTTCTGGATTATTGTTTTCTGATGTATTGCTAATGTGTCTTCTATGCTTTAAATTAAAGACCTAATATCTAATGGCCTAAAGTATAAAATACAATGAATCTGGACATAAAATACAATGAACCTGGACACTTAACTCTATTATAAATAGCCTCCAAAATCTAACCTAATCTTTATTACTCCATTTCTCTACCTCTCTCAAATAACCTTCTTCTCCAATATAATTTTAGTGGAGTATTGGGGGCTTGGTTCTACACATACTTCTAGGGGATATTCATAGATAGAGAGGATCCGCAGAAGCTCAATGGATTTGCTCAGGTTTTTGTGAGGATTAGTGTGATTATCAGATTTCTTCCAAGTTAATGTTAAAATTGATACAATAGTTGTTACAGTGATTTCAGATCTAAATAAAGAGTATTAATATAGTAAAATAGATTAGATCTGAAAGTTTAACAATTACAATATTTATAATTTTGTCTTTTACAAATTATTGTTCATTTCTCTTGCTTTCTATTGTTTATTCCTATTCAATTGTTATTTATTCACAAATAAATTCTTCTTCTTTATCCCCTTTGCTGTCATTATTTTACTTACAGTCTTGTAATGACTAATTATTCATTTTTGTTTATTTCTGAGCCTAGACCTGCTTCTCCCTTTTCTTTGTTTTTGCGTTGGGCCTAAGCCAATGAGAGCCTAGTCCTTTACTGTTAAATTTATGTAAAAATTGGTATAATCTGAAAGAATGTTAAAAAGGTAATTTTTGGGCATATTGAGAATTGGTGAATTATGGACCGCAATTTGGGTAAATTCTAATAGAAGAATATGCAAACTTGTGAATTGGAATAAACCACACTTAATTTGACATTAATTTGAAAAACATGTTTATTTGACATTAATTTGGAAAGCATGTTAATTTGACATTTTTTGAAAAACATGTTTATTTAACATTAATTTGGAAAAAATGTTAATTATACTTAATTTAACATTAAGTAGCCTACATCTGGAAAACATGTTAATTATACTTAATTTTACATTAAGTAACCTGTATTAGGAGAACATGTTAATTGTACTTAATTTAACATTAAGTAACCTATACCGAAAAACATGTAATTATACTAAATTTGATATTAAGTAACGTATATTTGGAAAACATGCTAATTGGAATGAATTGTACTTAATTTGATATTAAGTAACCTATATTTGGAAAACATGTTAATTGGAATGAATTTTACTTAATATGACATTAAGTAACCTGTATCTGGAAAACATGTTAATAGGAATGAATGGAACTGAATTTGTGCATTAAGTAACTTGTAACTGAAAAACTTCTGAGAAGGATCTATCTAACTAGATAAAAGGTTGTAGATTACTTTCGTTAATTACAATCCAGAAATATAACAAGATTATATTGAGCTTATTAATGGACTTAAACCTGCTAAGTTAAACCTGTCTGATTAATAAGCTAAGGAGTCCATTCTGGTTAAATATAAAGGGACTCATAAAAATCCTAGTTAACTTGGGGATCAAGTCTAGGGGTTACTTATGTCAAATACTTGCTTGCTTATCTGTCTGGGATCCATATCAATCAGTACCCTTCTGTTATCATCTGAATCTCGCACTAGGTAGAGGCTAGGGCACACTTTACTGATGCTTGTTTTTAAGAGGTTCAAATATGAGGTGGGTAAGGGCATTTTCCGGCAGAACCATGAGCGTGCAATGTTCCAAATTGGGAAGATAAGACATTGTAATGCCTGTGATTAAGGCTATGTCTTTTTAGTGGATGGGGTTGGGACTGATATCCTCGATTGTCATAGTTGGCACTGGTTATTCATGTCTGTTTAGGGAGCCGATCGATGGGTAGCATTAGGAAATTCCTTCCTAATTACTTGTTTCTGTCTGAAGCTGTAGAAGTGCAAAATAGTCAATCCGTCTGATCTGATTATTATCATCATTGTCTTTTCAAAAGAATAGGCAATTCTTATTATGAATTCATATCAATTATTGTCCACCTTTAGATATGTATAGACACTTACCTTTTATAAAACTAGAACCACTATTTATCTATTTCTTTAACTTAGTAGTCGAGTTTATAATCATAGCAGCTCACTAGGCTTTATGTATGACCCCCTTTTATTTCCCCCAGGCTTACAGGGAGAAAGTGCACAGCTCAGATTTCTTTGTTGATTTGTCATAAAAAGTTTTCGCAAAAGACGAATTACTTTTTGTACTCTTTATATGATCAGGTTGTATCTTTTTGACTATTTGAGGGATAATATTAGTTTACTATGATATTGTTTTTGAGTGAGATTTTATGACATGACACTTTGTGACTATTTGGTTAATTGAAACAAAGATGGTTTTGTATTTTAAAAATGAAAGTTTCTTTAGCCAATGTAAATTTATTATTTATTGTCTTATGAAATCTTAGTCTCTGTGATGTTTTTACGTCTTTATACCCGCAATGCTCCATATTTTCTTAATGAAATCCTCATGCACGTGACATTAAGGAATGTGGGGTGTTACAAAATTTTTATTAATAAACCTTAGTTAAGTGGAATAAGTTAATAAGCAAAGCCGCAACAACGATTGTGGTGATAGTGTAAGATATTGTTATAATTATATAAAAAAAGAAAAAGTTAGGCTTATTATTAGTATATTTATAATTGGAAGTGTTAAGTATAACAAATGTAATGATAATAAGCAGAAGTCCGCTCTGATAGCATAGGGCTGATTAAAGAAAGTTAGCAGCCAAACATGAGCTAATGAACCAAAAAACTTAAATAATAAGTGAATATGTGGATAATCAAGTTAATTAGAAATGTGATGGGATAAAGAAAGCGCATGATTAAAAGATTACACATAGAATCTAATAACGTGATGGAGTAATGCACTGGGACCAGTCCGTACGTATGGAGATGAAGAACCCAATGGTAAGGGTGAGCGTTTGGTTGGTTTGGTTTATCCGATGATGAAATTCATCAAACCAAACTAAAACCAGTAAAAATGAAAACCAACCCAAACCAACCAAATTAAGTTTGGTTGGTTCGGTTGGTTATCCGATTAAAACGAACTAAAAATGTTTTACACTTTGTGTTTGGAATATTCACTATAATCTGAAATAAATTATAAATATAAGATTAGAGTATTATTATTTGTGACTCTTATGCTTTTTAGTATTGACTTTGACACATAGGTAATGATTAATGTATACTTAAATAACTAAACTAACCCAAAATATTTATTATAATACTGATAATTTTGAAAATATGGAAAAAGTTCGGTTAATTTGGTTAAATCGATAACCGAACTTAATATTTTTTCGGGCCGATTACAAGCTGATTTAATTTCAAAACCGAACCAAACCGACCAAAGTAAATTGGTTTGGTTGGTTGGTTTATTTGGTTTAACTGAATAATGCTCACCTCTACCCAACGGAGCAGATCATTGTGGTGTATGGAGACAGGAGAGGAGCACGTCCAACTGATTATTACAAGACTAGAGGGAAGCGAGGGGCTTCTACGGGACATGGTAGGGTACTAAGAGATGACCCTCCAAGGAATAACCGGATGAAGCCGTCGCTCGGAGGCAGATCTGCTGCACCATCAAGAGTACATCTTGGCTTCACTATGGTGTGGCAGTCAGAAGACCGTGGAAGATGGCGTTGGGTGATTCGGCGGTTTTCCTTGCTCTAGGAGGACGTGGTCGGGACCAAATTAAGGGTAGTAATCATCGTAAACCTGTCATCCGCAGTCAGTGGGACGAGGAAAGACTAAGAGCTAAACCAACAGACCAATGGTCTTTCTTTATCGGGACGTTGATTGAGGGACACACCAAATTGGATGCTAGATTGGTTGTTAGGGGCACGTCATTATCTCTTGATGTAGTCTTTCATTGGTTGAGGGGGAGGCTAAGGGTGGGGCCATAGCCAGTTTTCCACCATAAAAAGAGATATGCCATATATGAATAACTGTATTGTAGGCCTAACAAAGCTGTCCTTCACAAATATCGAAAGCTCCCGATTGAGTTTCGTGCATTGGATGCAGCCCAATTACAGGACTCGAGTTATAGTAGGCAGTACATTCATGTGAGGGTCTAGATACATGCATTGGGTGGTGTATTGTACATGTTAGGGCATTACTCCATATTGAGACGTGATTTGACTGAGGAGTTCGGATACGAGGTTCCATACAGTTACGTGGCATAGCAATGTTTCTGTACGATTACATGGCGTAACAATATAGATTTCCATACACGGTTTGGCGTAGGATGGAAGTTGTGCATACTTTCATGGTGTGACGGCGGAGACCATACGTGGAGGGTACTATGGGGAGTACCTCGAGGTGTCAGGCATAGCTATATGTATATATTATATTAGCTTTCATCTACTGGGGAGTAGATGGGTGCGACATGAGTGCAGAGCCAAGAGAGCTATTAACCTGAATAACCTAATAATTAAGAAAATGTAACTGAATGGTATATGTAAGGTTGTTTTAGAATGTATAATTTGTCCCCTCAGCAGAACTTGTGTTTTGACCCCCTCCACATAACATACTCACATGTTAGATTTATAGCAGAGATTTGGTAGCCTTTGGACACTTGTTAGGCAGTGTCATTATTTCAGTAAGGCAATATTTGATTATTATATTTTATCCATTCCGTTGTGAGATATTTTATCGAGCTCTGATATATTTATTATCTTTGTCTTTTCTACAAGATACCAAACAAGCCAACTCAAGCTTTGATTTATTGGTATTTTTGAGAAAAATTCGGTCTATCGAAATTCAGGTTATTACATCTGGTATCAAAGCTCAGGTTTAAGATTCCTATATGGATAATGAGTGAACATATTTTTATATTCTTAAATAAAAGTATATTATATATAAATATACTTATATCCATGAAAGGAACGTCGATGCCAAAAATTGTACACTAAAGTAATTATCATGAAGATATGAGAAAGATAAGCCTTTAAGTGGTTGGGTTAAAAAGTGTACAAAATAGTCCGTAAATAAAAAAAATGGATTAGGAATATATATTAAACTTTCTGGGTGTGGGATTTTGGAACTACATGATTCAAAACATAGTTAAGGGAATTGTTTGGAAGCAAAAAAGGACAAAATGGTATAATTTAGTATTGACGGTAATAGTGACAAAAGTTTAAGGTTATTTGAAAAGAGGCGTCACAAGGATTTTGTAAGCAAGAATTCGGAAAGGTCGATTTTGGATAAAACAGAATAGTAGACATGAGAACTTATTTTGAAGGATAGAAACGAATAGGAAAAGAACGATGATAAATTTTCGGAATTTTTATCGAGTTCATGGAATCATCATTAAAACGGTGAAAAGGCATATAGGAATTTATCTTAATTGGAACAGCTTGTCGACCGACCCAAGAAACATTTTCAAATTTCAACGTAGCAAATAATCGGTCAAAAACATGGAAGGGATAGCGGGAAAATGAAAGAAAAAACAATATATGGGTCTGGTCGACCCAAAACTCCGGCTAGGTCGACCGCTGTGTCGACCCAGCCTGAGGCGGGTCTACACACCCGAATAGGTAGGTCAACCCAACCTTCATTTTTTTGGCTATATGTTGCAAATAAGCCGGTAGCTTCATCACATCCATTTTCTCCCCACCTGAGAGTTTTGGCAGAACCCAATTATCCAACTTCCATCGCCTACCATCGCTCCAAAAAATACCGTTTTTCACAAGTGTCAAATCAAAGCTAGTCGCCTCCTCTATCCAGATCTAATTAAGGTCCCTTTTCGTAGATTTGAAGAATTTTCTCCATGTCTCCGCGATCATCTTTAGCCGCCACTTTTCTCCAATTAACACCTTAGGAGAACGCTTGGTGTCGGAACATCAGGCGTGTAGTTCAGACTTATGTGGATTCCATAGGATATCATATTTTGCTTGAAGACCGGTTAAATTTCCAACTTTATAGGCACCCCTTTGGAGTAGTCTTTTCTAGATATGGGGTTGCATCAGATTCTTGACCATGCTACGGTAAGGCGGACCACTTAACCCAGGTTAGTTCGCCTTTTTGATGCCAATCTGAGTTATAGAAAGGAGAATAATAAGGTTGTATTTGATTCAGATGTGAAAGGGGTAGCGATAGTTTTTACCGAGATACAGTTTGGGGTCATGCTTGGTACTAGTGGTGAGGGTACTGGATTAAAGCATGTGGAGATGACGGATGAGGCCGTATTGGGTTGGATTTTTATTGATATTCGATATAGAGCTCGGGATATAGGGCATCTGCTCCCCATTAACTAGGATAGTTATACGCATATTGCAGTATAACTTGGTTGCCCGGACATGTAGTTATGACAGGGTTACTGGTATTATTAGGCCTACCACTTATGCTATTTTTGTCGGGATTTAAATTAATTGGACAAGGGAGATTATGACACATTTTGCAACCGCCACAGACATGAGACAGTCTACGATCCCTTTTGGCCATTTATGGTCAATTGCGTTTAGATATTTCCACGTTCCATTAGGGAATGAGAGTTTTATTGAGGATACCCACCCTCTTATAGATGGATCCACTCTGATTAGGATGCACATTGAGTTGGCCCAGTTACAAGAGGCCAAGCCTCTGCAACATGAGGAGGAGCATGAGGGTGATGATGATGATGACGGTGAGGGTCAGCCGGACCAGGAAGATCAGCATATATATCCAGATGGATATCATCCAGAGGAAATATTTGGGGATGAATTTGTACAGGATGAGAGGCAAGGCATGAAGAAGCCTATCAATATTGTGACCTCCAAACAGACCAGGATTATCAAAGTGCAAAGCCATATTGGGGAGGCGCTGGTAGGGGTGAGCGTTTGGTTGGTTTGGTTTATCCGATGATGAAATTTATCAAACCAAACTAAAACCAATAAAAATGAAAACCAATCCAAACCAACCAAATTAAGTATGGTTGGTTCGGTTGGTTATCCGATTAAAATGAACTAAAAATGTTTTACACTTTGTGTTTGTAATATTCACTATAATTTGAAATAAATTATAAATATAAGATTAGAGTATTATTATTTGTTACTCTTATGCTTTTTAGTATTAACTTTGACACATAGGTGATAATTAATGTATACCTAAATAACTAAACTAACCCAAAATATTTATTATAATACTGATAATTTTGAAAATATAGAAAAAGTTCGGTTAATTTGGTTAAATCGATAACCGAACTTAATATTTTTTTCGAGCCGATTACAAGATGATTTAATTTCAAAACCGAACCAAACCGACCAAAGTAATTTGGTTTGGTTGATTTATTTGGTTTAACCGAATAATGCTCACCCCTAGGCGCTGGGTCTTCCCAGTCATCATAGTGGGGTCCATGGCTAGGAGAGGGCCATAGGATTTGAGGAGAGAGGTCAGTTCCATATCTAGAGACATGAATAGCTAGTCAGTGAACACTATGAGATCTCGCTTGGACTTTATGATATGGCTCGTACGCAGCTCTACTTTACCAAACACAGCAGTAGTCTCTACATGAGATATTTGCAGCCCAACAGCTTTTCGAGCAGATGCAGCTGAAGGTGCAAGGCAGTACTAGGCGTCAGGAGGAACGCCTAGGCAGATTAGATTCCTTTCTTCGAGATATCTTTGAATAGGGACCTAGACCTCCTTTCTGAGAGTGGTTTGGTATCGTTATTGCTTTATGTAGGACTCTTTCCTTTATTTTAGAACTGGGCTATCTTTTGTTAAATTAGCAACTGTAGTTGGAACTTGTACTTGGAAGTTGTCTTTCAGTTTGTAGTAGTATTTTAATTTATATATTTTGGCAATTATATGGAAATTTTATCTATTTGACGAAGTTCGTGGTAAACCATAATAAATACAATTAAATAACGAAAGAAAGAGGAAAACAACATTTACATTAGAGTAACAAAAGCTAATTTTTTCTTGGAAAATTTATAAGAAGCTGAAATTCAGATAAGTTGACTTTTCTGAAATTCAGATAAGTTGACTTTTCTGAAATTCGCAAATTTAAAGTTGGTTGGTAGAATTTGGATTTAAAAATTAGATGAACTACACTCTTACCTTAAAAGAGTATGGGAAAAATTGGATGAAAAAGTATTTTTGGTTTTCAAAATATTGCATTCATAAAGAAATTGTCAGTATATTTACAATGTATGCATCATATATTCATAATATTATTCAAGAAAACTTGGATTCATATAGAAGGTACCGTTTAGGCATTCATTGCGTTTATATATATTATGTGGTGATACACTTTGCAAAAGCGCATAATTGATAGAAAGTTTTGATGTACACATGATGACTACAAGTTATATGAGGAATAACATAACTATACCCTTATCAAAATTCGGGAACAAAATTTCCTAATAGGGGAGAATGTAACACCCTGTATATATATATATAATTAGTTATCGGAAATATCGATGTTTTATGATTTTAGAATGTGGCCCCGAAACATATACCATTGTGTTTGTGGCAATTTTCTGATTCGTTTTCATATATTTCTTGTAACGGCCCGGAAATTTTGACGTTCAAAATATTAATTTAAATTAAGACTTGATGCTAAAATAAATATTTATGGTTGATTTTGATATAAAAGTTGGACTCTAAGCTATTCTCAAATGTAGTGTTCAGTTTTAAAATGAAAATGCTTGTGTAAATCTGAATATCAATGTAGACATTTTGTCGTAATTTAACAAATTTTGAGTTCGAGTTACTTCTAAATATAGTTCTTTCTGCGGACTTTACGTCAATACGAATGGTTGTCAAAGCAAACGTTAACCAAATATATGTGATGTTTTAAAATTTTGTTAGAGGATTCTAAATTATATTTTTCCAATGTACCTTTAGAATTTCAATCTAATATAATTTATTTTGAATTGGTTTCATTTTAATTTAATACAAGGTATTGCATATAGCCCACAGGCCCCAAGTGTTCCAGGTTTAAAGATATCAGCTCACAAATTGGAGAGGACGTGGAGTCTCGAAGACGTTCGGGCGCGCTAAGACCGATAACAAAGTGTAAAACTTCATTCGTCAAAATTTTATCTACAAATTAATTTATTTTCCGCTGCAATTTTTGTACAACTCTGATATTTATATAAAATTCTGTTCCGCTGCAAATTATTGTACTATGTGATTCTGCATTATTTCTGTTTAAACTTTGTAAGCCAATAACAATCTGTCATTTTGAACGGTTCGAGTTGGTTTAATTACCGACTTTATACGGGCAAAATGCTAGGTCGTTATATTTCTTGTCCCTAACGAAGCCCGTATGGGGAGGTTATTAACGAACAGAGGTT
The DNA here is from genome assembly GCA_030737875.1 of Allium sativum. Classification (NCBI taxonomy): domain Eukaryota; kingdom Viridiplantae; phylum Streptophyta; class Magnoliopsida; order Asparagales; family Amaryllidaceae; genus Allium; species Allium sativum. The sequence continues at coordinate 808,352,187 of CM060916.1, forward strand.
TGAAGAGTTATACACGTATATATGCGCATAAGTGTGAAATTGAAATACTGAATATACCTTATAAATGGAAGAAAATAATTTACATAGCTATATTTAGCAAGAAAAGAAATGTTACAAGCAACGTTAAACACAAATTAAATTTTAGCAAAATTAACGTTAGTGGCCCAGGTCATGGGTCGATCCAGACCATTGTGGGTTGACCCAGGGGTCAACACACCCCAGAGCTAGTTCGACTCACCAGGGGTCCAGGTCGACTTAGTGTCGAGTGAACTAACATTATATTTACGATTTATACAAATCATATTATATTATATTTAATCTGACAAATCAGAATCTTCTATGGAATTATAAATATACTAGCAGAGCCTAACCTCCAATTCATATTTTTTGAGGCGATGCCAAGGCTCTACCATTTTCTTTCTTCTCCAAATCTTTCAGAAATAAGAGTATTAGCTTTAGGAATTCTGATTCAAGATTTGAAGGCAAAGAATATAGATCTACGATATAGGTGTTCAGATTTCTTGTCTACATGAGGTAAATTATATGAATCTGAATTATTAGGATTTCTTTCATTCTTTTAGCTTCATATTTGTAAATCCATGGTTATTTCAATATTAGATTCAATTAGGAAGACCACGGGGTAGCAATCTGAATTAGATTCAAGAATTGGAAAGTGGTCAGGTGCGTGGATTTAAATTATACCTTTCGATAATGGTATATTTATCATTTAAGTTCCCCGTAATTCTTAATGTAACGAATAATTGTAATTGTGGTATTGTGATATAATCCATTCTCTAAGTACGTTAAGAATGTTACTGTTGTATGAATCTATTCCATTAACTTTTTATTTGGGTGTGAATTACTGCAATACTATAATTGTGAATCTGACAGTGATTATGCATATATCCTTAAAATTGTAATTCAATGGTAAATTGGGTATGTTGTAACAAAAAAAGGAATTACAACGAATTGTGGAAATAATGGAAAAAGAATTGGTATGCCTAATTTTATATGGTATATAAAAAATAGGAATTAATATCTAACTTAGAAAAAGGGAACTAGTAGTGGACTGAATTAGTTGGGGGTAGAAAAGGAATACATTCCATAGTTACCATTACGGTAAAATTACTAAGAACGTAGTTTCAAGAAAAGGAAGGTAATAGGGATTAGTGTGAAATAGGTGTTCTTTTACTGTATTGCACACTAATGAAGTGTGTGTGTGTATACATATCCTTGATGTAAATAAAAGAAATAGCTTACAAGTACAAATCTTAATTGATGTACATTACAGAAATAGATCTTTATATCTTTCCACTAACCAATCTATTGAAGTGTGCAAAATATTTTCCTAAAATAATAAGAATGTACAAAACAGTAAATAAAGAAAGGTTACAACAGTAAAGTTTGGTTACTATTAAGGAACTTAAGGAAAATGTGATGAATGGGGAATATAACCTATTATAATTAATTATATGAATGGGAACGAAATATAATAAATAGGGTTGTCCTAAGGACAAGTGGAATTCTAACGTAAGTTATAATTAATGATGAACAAAGAACTTATTAATAAACATTCGTTAAGGGAACTAAGTTAATAAGCAAACCCACTGCAATGGTTGTGGTAACAGTGTAAGATAAGGTTATAATTAAATAAGAAAAAATAAAGTAGGCTTATTATTAGTAGACTTATAATTGGAAGTATTAAGTCTAATGAATGTAATTATAATAAGCGGAAGTCCGCTCCAGCTGTATAAGGCTGATTAAAGAAAGTAAGCGGCCAAATGTGAGCAAATAAACCAGGTAACTTGAATAAAAAGTGAATATGTGGATAATCAAGTTAATTAGCAATGTGATGAGATAAAGCAAACACATGATTAAAAGATTAGACATATGATCTAATAATGCGATGGCGTGATGAGCTCGGACTGGTCCGTATATATGGAGATAAATAACCCAACAGGGTATATCATCGCGGTGTCTGGAGACACAAGAGGAGCACGTCCAACTGATTATTCTACAGGATTGAAGGGAAGTACGGGACTTCCATAGGACATGGTAGGTTACTTTAAGATGGACCTCTGAGGAATAACCAGATGAAGCTGTCTCTTGGAGGTAGGTTTGTTGCACCATCTAGAGTATACCTTGACTGCAACTATGGTGTGACAATCAAAAGGCTGTAGCAGATGGCGTTGGGTGATTCGGCAGTTTGCCTTGCTCTGGGAGGAGGTGGTCAGAATTAAATTAAGGATGGTAATTATCGGATACCTGCCATTGGTAGTCAGTGGGATGCAGAAATACTAAGAGCAAAACCAACAGACCAATGATCTTTCACTATCGGGACGTTGGTTAAGGGACATGCCAAATTGGATGTTAAATTGGTTGTTAGGGAGACGTTATTAGCTCTGTATGTAGTCTTTCATTAGTTGAGGGAGGGGCCAGGGGTAGGGCCACAGACACCGTGAAAAGAGACATACCATATGTGAATATCTGTATTGTAGGCCTAACGAAGCTGTCCTTTATAGATATCAGAAACTCCCGACCAAGTTCCATGCATAGGATGCACCCCTATTACGCGACTCAGGTTATAGTAGGCAGTACGCTCATGTGAGGGTCTAGACACACATTTGGTGGTGTATTGTAGACATTAGGGCATTACTCCATGTTGAGACGTGATTTGACCGAGGAGTTAGGATACGAGGATCTGTACGCTTACATGCCTAGTGATGGTGGTTCTATGCGATTATGTGGCATAATGATACAGATTTCCATACGCGGTTTGGCATAGGATGAAGGTTATACATACTTCTGTTTTGTGACGGTGGTGGCCTTACGAGGAGGGTACGATTGGAAGTACCTCGAGAAGTCGGGAATAGCTATATATATATATATATATATTAGGTGTAATCTACTCGGGAGTATATGGATACAACATGAGTGTAGAGCATAGAGAGCGATTAAACCGAATAACCTAATAATTAAGAAAACGTAACTGAACAATATATGTAGGCTTATTTCAGAATTTATAATTTGTTTTCTCACTAGAACTTGTGTTTTAACCCCCTACTCGTAACATACTCAAATGTTAGATTTATGACAGAGATTTGGTATCCTTTGGACACTTGTTAGGCAATGTCAATATTTCGGTAAGGCTATATTTGATTATTATATTTTATCCATTTCATTGTGAGATGTTTTATCGAGCTCTGATATATTTATTATCTCTGTTTTTTCTACATGATACCAAAAAAGCCAACTTGAGCTTTGATTATTTGGGATTTTTGAGAAAAATTCGGTCTATCAAAATTTGGGTTGTTACAACAATAATGCAGCAGGACAGAAATGATGTAGTGAGAATATGTAATAGATGATATACCAAAGTTATCTTCATTCTCTAATATAATGTGGTTTTCACTGATTGAAAAACTCAAGTGGGCCCGAGCACCAATGAAAAGACAAAAAACTTGGATTAGAACTAAAATATTCTCATATCAATTAAATCAAAACCATGTAACAATATGAGTGTCACAGCGTCAGGGATGTTTATGGTAATTTACATCTCATATCCAATGTGTTCGTGTGTGAAGTAATTCAAGAGATGTTACGGGATTTTTCAATCTCTTGAGGATCCGTTAAATTATTTACGTATAATAGTATACACAATAATTGGTAATTTCTATTAGTAAAATAAATATCAAAATAGCGTTAAGGCTTTTCAAGTATCCATCTTAACACATTTAATTTAGTATCCAAATCCGTAATGGGCTCGTATAAGGAAAATATGACAAGGCATGTGAGGCAATGCCCAAGTAAGGATTCTACCAATTCACCCTTTCTGTTTGTTTGTAACCCATCTATGGCCGACAACGACTGTAATTCCAACGAACAGGAGTGCATCCATTGAGTACAAAATCATGATAGCAATACAAGTAATCAACATCGCTAGAGGTACAAACCTTATTAGCCAGACGTAGGCTCTTGTTTTAGTCATTTTAATTCTGACACGAATGTCAAGGCTATATTTCATCGTTCTCTTACTTCATTCCAGTAAACATTCTCCAATTCAACTACTCCATTCTGGATATCATCCACCGTGTACACGGTTATCGAATTGGTTCCAATATTGACACAGAGTATATCAATAAGAGGCGCCGGTCTCTTTTACAACCACTCGTCATTTAACACAACAATTGATTCTTTTACATTTCAAAACAATTAGCAATTGATATAAAAGTATCATATTCATTTCAAAAATTAAATCCATTTCCAAATCATAATATTTATTTCAAAAACATTACTTCATTCCAAATAAAATATATACCCAAATATGTCATTATGCCTGAAAATATTCTTTCAATTTCCAACTTAGGTTATCCTTCATTAACCATATTCGCATTTAAATCCGCGATTTAAAATATCACATTCCATCCTACATAGTTAGAAATTCTTAGAGAAATATAGTTTGAATGGTAATAAACACTTTAAAATAGTTTAAATATTAAATGATTTATATACTAAAATAAACCAAAATAAATTGTGTAGTCATAAAATGTCTTTTAAAACAAATTATATTAAAATAATAAAATTAAAATATATCAAATCAAACTATTTTCTTCCATTCCGACAAATCTTGTCTCGCATCCAAATTTCAAATCGATATACTCAATTATCAATTTCTTATAATCCATTTTGACTAAATTTTAATTTAGTTCTGATCCATGACTTAAATTCTGATTCTAATAAATCTCAACCTTTATATCGTATATTTAAAAGTTCAATTTGACTCAATAATTTACGTTCATGATTTAAAATTCCAAAATTCATTCTTATTCTAAACCATTTCGATTTGTAACGATTTTAAGCCCAATTTCAAATTTACAATTTAAGACACATAAATCGAATTAAATTTCATTTTTAAAATCCTAAATTTCAAAACTTTAAAATAAACTCATTTCTCGAAATAAATCCATACATTAGTCAAAACTTGCTATTTCCAATTCGGTTCTTTAAACGATTTCTTTTAACTAACTCCCATTTCAATTCCAAATTAACTTCAGTTCAAATCTAAGCTAATATTAAATCGAAATAAATTTCGATTCTATTTTCAAATTAATTTCAGTTCCAAATAAATTTTGATTTATAAAAATGAATTTTGATTTCCAAGTTTATTGATTTAAAACACTTATATTAAATTTCCTTCAATATCCAATTTAAAACCCAAAACTTTGAATATATTTCAATCTCGAGCTTAAACTCAAAATATGGTTTTACATTACTTTTACTTAGCCATATTCCAAGTTCAAATAAAAGTCTAACCTTTTTCAACAAATTAGTCTCTGAATTTTAAATCACATTTTGATTATACTTCAAAATCTCAACTTCGATTATTTAAGTAATTTCCTCCAAATTTAAATTTCAACATTTTAAGCTATAGTTCGACAATAATTCAGTTTCCTTAAATTTGATTTTTTTTCCAAAGTCAAATCATTTAGATCACTTTTCAAAATTGCTTAATTTAACCAATCCGGTATCCGTATATAATTTTCTATCCTATGGTCAAGCGATACTTAATTTAATTTTAGTATTTCAGGAATGAATATATATCATTTCAATCCAAACTAGTGGTTATAGGCATTTATCATTTCAACCTATATTCTTAATTCATTCTAAATGATTAATCCTGGGTTTATTTTAATCCCGGTATCATTCAGGGTAAATGGTTGGGATGAATCAACACAAACAACAGCCATACATAAATAAAGTGAATAACAACATGAATCACACAATTAAACATCAATATATCCAACATATCAATCCAAGGCGTCCATCAAAATCAATCCCTTTGAACAGTTCAATATCACAACCATTTACTAGTTATTAGGTGTCGGGTTTTAAACAAGCAATTAAACTTCAAATTTGAATTAACTAAAAATTTTAAGTTAGCAGATAAAGTAAATTTATACTATTGATACAAATCAACATAAATATGCATTTTAAACTATAAAACAATAACCAATAAAATCATTTCATAACATGACTTTAATTTAAATAATAATCAAATATTTTAGTTTTTCATGAGTTGGTTTAATCACTCACCCTTGGTTTTGAACCCACTGGAAATTTAAATAAAAGCCCATAATTTGATAGTCTCAGAATTCGTCCAAGCCAGCTTCATGTCAACCAAAATTTCGATACGAATCCAATGGAACAAACTGCGCGTAATCTGAGCTTGTATCTGAAAGTTATAAATGTTTGAACACGTAAATTTTAAATGAATAGGAAAATAAATAAAACAAACCTAGTCCACTCAAATTTGGTCGCGTCATCATCCCTTTCAATCACCTCTCGCTCATCTCCCGTAAAAACCAAATGCGTTCATGGCCTTCAACTCGCAACTTCTACCCTCCTCTTCCTTTCCACTTCACGAAAATTAAAATTGCCTTAGCCAATGAATCTCTCTCCGCAAACTCTAACTCTCCATCATAATCACCTCAAGTTATGCCATCCCCTACAGATCCCGTCCCCGCGCCTTCCACAGAAACATACAGTAAGCATGCGACACCTTTTCACATCGAATCTCACTAATTTATGGTCATCTGTGCCACTTTGAAGGAGAAGAATGATGCCACACTCTTAATCTACTAGTGATGCCTAGAGCTCCCAAAATTCACAGCCCTAGCCTTTGAAATTAACACAATTGAACTCCCGATTCACGCCACACCACTAATCGTGCACATCCTCGTGAAGCACTCGAGCATACGATCCTTACTGATCTAACCTCACTTAATTTCGCTACATATGTCTCGCGATTTAATTTGTTTAAGAAATAAACCAATGTTGGCTTGGAAATGTTTCATTACAGATTTTTTTTATTAGGTTAGAGAGTGAGAGGCGGGATATTTATAAGGACGATATTTTTTAGTCATTTCATTTTTATATTCAATTGTATTCACATCGATTATTTTAAGTTCGTAGAACCACACCGAAGCTCTGATCGCTATGAAACTTTACACTCTGTTATATTTCAATATTCCAGACTTGATGAAATTGGTTTCGTCAAAATCCGAGGTCCTTTGAAAATTGATTTGTAACAACCCGGATTTTAAGAACCAATTTTTTTTTTTTTTTTTAGTTATTTTAAGGGATTCTGAATATTTAAAATGATTTATTTTAAATAATAACGACCAAAAATTTATTTAAATTGAAGTTAGAACGAATAAATATATTTTAATTATAAAACGAGCCTGAAATGGTGCGGTAGTTTGAAAATTCGATTTTTAAATTTCAAATGAATGTACAGAATTCAAAATAAATCGGATTTCAGTGAAACTAGAATATTAGAATCTATTTAATAATATCTTTCTAAAGAATGTGAAAAATCCAAATTTCATAACGAGAATTGAAAGTTATGTCCAATTTAAAATTTAAAATAGTTGCTATAGAATTTAATATAATATATAGCCCTTAAAAATAGCCATTTTGCAAACGACCTCCTTTTTGGACGAAACCACTTTTGTTCGATCTGGAATGTCAAATTATTGCTAGGTTTCAAATTTCATAATTTTTGGATTTAATATGTGAGCGTAGTAAATTTAAACGTTTTTTGATAGTTTCAATTTGAATTGAATCGACCAGAAAATGACCATTTTTCAAATGGTCTCCAAATTCGACGAAATTAGTTTTGTTAGGATCATATCACCAAAACTTAGCTAGATTTATTTTTCTGAAATTTTTGGAGTCAGTATGTGACCCCGATAAATTAAAATGTACATTTAAATTCAATATATATTGATTTATATTTTAATTTAAAGAGAAACTAACTAAAATAGTTGAATTGGCTTATGAAACATATCCCATTGTGTCTGAAATGGGGTATTTGGTTAGAAACGACAGTCGTTGGGTTTGATTTGGAGTTCGAACGCAAATTTTCACTTTTTGGAATTAAATAATCAAATTATATTATAAATAATTGGTAAAACCCTCTTTATTTTCCACTGTGGTCAAACATTGCTGAGCTTCCCTTCTTCTTCACGAACGATAAAAAATATCGTGATTTTCTCCCTTAAACTCTCCAAATTCACGTATCCATCAAAATGATTCTCAACTGCCAAGTTCACCAGCTCGACGAGGGCTTTATGATCAACGACGGTGATCTACTTTCAGTGGCGAGGCTGACCGGAATTTTGTCGTGAAGTCAGGATGTTTGAACGCGGATTTCTGGGTGGTGGCGGAATCGAATGGCACATATTTTTGAGTGGTGGAGGCGCATACCTAGGGCTTTGAAGGGACGATGGCGGATCGGACTCCGATCACCTACAGGAGGCGGTGTGGTGAACCCTAGGGGCTGAGCAAATTTTGAAGATGTCGGCTATTACCAGAATCAGTTAAAACGTGAACGAAGATTATTAAGGAAAAATAATTAAATTAATTATAAATTAAAATGTATCAATATTCAAAAGGCCATATCTTGTTCATATTAGATCGGAATTTGATGATTCAAGTTGCGTTGGGATTATGGGATGAGCACTACGTCATGGAACTAACTAGAACAAGAAAGGAGCAAATCCAAATTTGAGGAAAATTCAAATCGAAACAGAATTTAAATCATCAAATAAAGAATGACGGAGTGGATCCCAATGTGAGAACTCTCTCTCACTCAATTTATTTTATAGTTATTATATAATAGGTTGCAGACATGGCTTAGTAGCTCCTGACACTACTTTCTGTATAAACCATGGATGATTTGTGTGATATGTGTGTAAATAAAATATATATGTATTGAATAAAATACATACGCGTTGTGAAAAATATTTATGTGTTAAATGAAATATATATGCGATGTGTAAATAATATATATATGCGATGTGAATAAAACATATATATGCGATGTGAATAATATATATATATATATATATGAGATGTGAATAAAATATAAATATGAGATATGAATAAATATATATATATATGCGATGTGAATAATATATGTATATATATATGCGATGTGAATAAAATATACATATATGAGATGTGAATGAAATATATACGCAATGTATAGAAATTGGAATGCTATGTAGTGAAATAAATATTTGTTCATTAAAAATATAATTTTTAACGTATATAAAATGGTCTAGTAATGAAATAAAAATTGGATTTTTAAAAATATAAATTTTAACATATATATATATATATATATATATGGGATAGGATCAAGAGCACCCCAAATAGTGTAGCACCCCTTTAGCCCCCCTAATTTCCACCACACATTCCTCGTTCTCTCTCCTTTCACTAACTCTCTCTCTTCCCACTAACTTTTTTAATTATAAATGAAAGGCTATAATTCGGGTGCAAATGGGGTGCTAAGTAATTGGGGTGTCATAGAGCGTGCCTATATATATATATATATATATATATATATATATATGCACTGTATAAAATGGTTGTGTATTGAAATAAAAATTGGATTATTAAAAAGAATTTTTAACATATATATGCACTATATAAAATGGTCGTGTATTGAAATAAAAATTGGATTGTTAAAAATATAATTTTTAATGTATATATGCACTGTATAAAATGGTCATGTATTGAAATAAAAATTGGATTGTTAAAAATATATTTTTTAACATATATATGCACTATATAAAATGGTCGTGTATTGAAATAAAATTGGATTGTTAAAAATATAATTTTTAACATATATATGCACTGTATAAAATGGTCGTGTATTGAAATAAAAATTGGATTGTTAAAAATTATATTTTTAACATATAGATGCACAGTATAAAATGGTCGAGCATTGAAATAAAAATTGGTTGGCTAAAAATATTATTTTTATCTTATATATAAGATATATAAAACTGTCATGGAATGGTATAATTATTGGATTGTTAAAAATATAATTTTTAACATATATATGCACCGTATAAAATTGTCATGTAATAGAATATTCAATTTTGATTTAAAATTGAAAATGAAGTTGAAATCATTTTAAAATGAATTTATAAAAGAATACTCAATTTTGATATGAAAACTTAAATGAAGTGGAAATCGTTTTAAAATGAATTTAAAACGAATTTATAAAGGAATATTCAGTTTTGATTTAAAATTGAAATAAAGTGGAAATCGTTTTAAAATGAATTCATAAACAAATTTATAAAGGAATATTCAATTTTTATTTGAAAATGTAAATGAACTGGAAATCGTTTTAAAATGAATTTAAAACGAATTTATAAAGGAATATTTTAGTTTTAAGTAAAAATTGAAATGGAAGTGGAAATCATTTTTAATTGAATTTAAAACGATTTATAAAATACGTTTTAAAACGAAATCGAATATATATATATATTATATATATATATATATATATATATTAAATGGCCTGAATAGAACGCACCGCGCAGCAACCGTTCGCGAATTTCGACCATTAACTTCAAATTGATGTTACAGGAGATCCGACCTCGGATTCTCCTAAAAGCGGAACCTTGGGTTCGTATAGAAAGAGCTTTCCAATGAATATAAGAGATTTAAATTTGAATGGTTGGATTTGGAATTATGTCCAAATCAATTTTGGAAAAGGTCGCTATGGATGCAGTTCAGGGGCCGTTATTGGAAACCAACTGTATAGTGGTTATTAAAATTGTTAAAAATATGGAAAAATTGTGTAAAATCATTTGGAAAGATTTTGGATTAAAAATTCCAATTTTGAAAAGATAAAAATATATTTTTATCGAAATAAACTAGTGATTAACTTGAATAATAATCCAATTATTTTTAGAAATAAATAAATTGGACTTTGAAAATGGTTTTAAAATAACCAAAATTTTTCCAATGAATAAATTGGAATGGATTTGAGTGGAAATAATCTTTGGAGTATTTCGATATTGGATTCCGTGATTATACGGATTTTGTTGAGGAATTTGGAAGACACACATATATATATATATATATATAGTTATTCCCAATACGATATTAGTTGGTTTCAGAATTTGATATTGAATATAAGCCAATATAATTTCTATTCAGAGCCTTGTATTTGATATAAATTGGATTTTGGGTTTGTCGTGAACAGTATCTTTAATAAAACTGTTCTTAAACCCAGTTGAGAAAAGAATAAATCTTTAAATTAAGATATAGTGAAGTTTTCCAATTAATTAATATTTATTTGGAATTGAAAAAAAGAATTGGAGTTTTGGGTTTATCGTGAACAATGTTTTAAATAACACTTGTTCTTTAACCCAATTAACAGTGAAGAATATGATTTGGAATTTATAATCTTTTAATTAAGATTTAATGGAATTTTCCAAAGTAAAGATTTCCAATTTAATATATTAAATTGGAATTGAATGGAATTCAATTTAGTAATAATCGAGATGAGCTTCTGTGAAGGAAGACTGTGTAACAACCCGGAAAATCTGGGCCAGTTTAAAATTTTTATTTCGGCAATTTTAGCGAATTTTAATTATTTAAAATGAATTATTTTAAATAATATCGACCGGAAAATTTATTTTGAATAGAATTCGAACGTATATATTTATACGCGTCGTCGTTAGAATATAAATAATTATTTATAATTATAAATGGAATTGAAAATGGAGCGGTAGTTCGATAATTCGATTTCAAACTTCAATTGAATGTACCGGGTGCAAAACAATCCGGATTTTAGTGAAACCAAAAACGATAGGATCTAATTGGTAATATCTTTCCAACGAATCCGAATAATCGAAATTTCATAGCGGGAATCAAAAGATATGTCCAGTTGAAAATTCTGAATAGTCGCTATGGAATTCAGGCCCTTAAAATTGGCCATTTTTCTAACGGTCTCAGAATTCGACGAAACTAGTTTTGTTAGGACCGTATCGTCAATACGAAGCTAGAAAATATTTTTCGGGAATTTTTAGAGTTAGTATGTGACCCCGGTAATTTGAAATGTACGTTTAAAATTCAATATAATGATTTAAATGTAAATTCAACGGAAACTGATCAAAGTGATCGAATCAGCTTGCGATGCATATCCCATTGTGTTCGGAATGGGGGTTAAACGCTATGGACGACAGGTGGTGGGCCTCGTTTAGATGAAGTATGTAAAAGTCAACTTTTAAAAATAATAAAATAATAAAAAAATAAAATAAAAAAAAACCCCTCTCCCCCTTTAACCGTTCTGCCCCCCCCTCATATTTTCAATCGAACAAAATAAATAAATAAATAAAAAAGGAACGAGGATCGGAGGAGCGCCCCCCCCCCCCCCCCCGATCAGTCGCCGCCGCCTCCACAGAGGTGGGGCGCCACCTCGAAACCCCCCCAGGCGCCGCGAAAACCCCCCTTCCCTCGCGGACGCGATCGAACACCCCCCCCCCCGTCGCAACCTCCAAGCGCGCAACCCCCTCCCCTCCCTTCGACCGACGCCGACCGCCTTCCCCCTCCTCTGCCTCGCGTCGCGCCACCGACCGAAGATCCCCTCCTGATCGACGCTGAAAACCCCCCCTTCTCTCTGCAAATCACTGTAAGTTTTAATTATATTTTTATTTATAAAATCAGTTTTTTTATGTATGAATTAGCATTTATAAAAGCTAAAAATAAAATATATATAAAGATTTGATTTTTAAAATTGAAAAGATTATATTTTTATTTATAAAAATATGATTTTTACATAAGGAAGAGGATAAAAATATGATTTTTATATTTTTAAAGTATTAAAAATATAATCTTTACTATATAGAAGTGGTAGAAATATGATTTTTGTTTAGGTAGGCAATTAAAAATATAATCTTTTATATGATAGAAAGATAAAAATAAAATCTTTATTTTTATAAAGGCGAAAACTTCATTTTTAGAAAAACGATATTTTTAAATGAGTAAAGGCGATATTTTTAGATGTAAAAATGCGAAATCTATATTTTTGAAATGGGATTTTATCTATTTGATAACGTAGTAAAAATATGATTTTTGGTTAGGTAGAGAATTAAAAATATAATTTTTACATGATAGGAAGATTAAAAATATCACCTTTATATGTGTAGAAAAATAAAAATGAGATTTTATAAAGATGAAATCCTTAAATTTGAAAGGGCGAAGTCTATATTTTTATAAAGGCGAAATCTTTATTTTAGAAAAGGAGAAATCTTTATGTGTAAAATAGCGTGATAAAAATATAATTTTTATCTATATAACACCGCAGTAAAAAATTCGATTTTTATATATTGAATAACATAGTAAAAATTCAATTTTTATATAAAGTATAACGAAATGAAAATTCTATTTTTACAAATATGAAATAGCGATGAAAATTCTATTTTCACAATATGAAGTTAGCGACAAAAATATGATTTTTATATAATAGAGGATATAAAAATGTGATTTTTATATATACAGTGTATACGGGCAACGAAGATGACGAAGATGCGATAGCGATGAAGATTTCTATCAATGAAGTGCCGTGGAGCTAGGATAGCTTTATGTGAGAGTTTCTCACCTTTCAATTTCATTTCTATTTATATATATATATACTAGGATGCAGACGGTGCTTAGTAGCACCCGACACAATCGTCCACAGACCATGGACTTGTTTGTTTGGTTGCATAGATTAGTTATATGATGTGATTTGAATTTGGTTGTTTGGTGATTTTGATTGATGTGTGAATGGCGTGGGCCTTCACTAGACCGGGGATAAGGCTAGGCCTTGTCCCGTTTCTAGTATCGTGCCGTTATGCCGCCGAAATTTTCTAAAATATGTTAGAAAAATAAAAATATCATTTTATTGAATAAATGAATTGAATAGAAATTCATAGGTTGAAATAAAATGTTTTATCGTTAAAAATATAATTTTTAACGTGAATATGAAAATAGTGAAGTGAACAAAATAAAATATTCATTTACAAACCGGACGGTTTGTTTATGTACACCTATTTTGAATGACATTGATTGGGACGATAAATTTTACACATCGCCCAACTGCACAAATAAAATCTGTGTTTGATTGTTTGAAACCCCACACGGGTGTTGGGATGAAATTTGAAGTTCACTCATCCTGATTGATTAAATATGCCAATCGATTGATTGACAGGCTGTTATAAGCATTAGATATCTATATTTGATGCTTATACAGTGTAGTGCACTTTGGTTGATGGTTGATTATTTATCGTTGCTATTATATACATGTGTTGTATGAAAATCCATATAATTAACTTTATATGGTAACTGATTGGGCCTCATTCCAATCGTGAAAATAAAGAATATTTGAAATAAAATATTTGAAAATAGAAATATGTGAAACCGTGATGATTAGATTGACGCCATTTTGACGTGAACGATATTTATATCGATTTTATTCATTTTAAAATGAACATTAAAAAGTAATTTTGAAATCGAACGATTTTGAAATGAATTGAATTGAAAACGATTTCGAAATGAATTGAATTGAAAACGATTTCGAAATGAATTGAATTGAAAACGATTTCGAAATGAATTGAATTGAAAACGATTTCGAAATGAATTGAATTGAAAACGATTTCGAAATGAATTGAATTGAAAACGATTTCGAAATGAATTGAATTGAAAACGATTTCGAAATGAATTGAATTGAAAACGATTTCGAAATGAATTGAATTGAAAACGATTTCGAAATGAATTGAATTGAAAACGATTTCGAAATGAATTGAATTGAAAACGATTTCGAAATGAATTGAATTGAAAACGATTTCGAAATGAATTGAATTGAAAACGATTTCGAAATGAATTGAATTGAAAACGATTTCGAAATGAATTGAATTGAAAACGATTTCGAAATGAATTGAATTGAAAGCGAATTGAAATGAATTCAAATTGAATTGAAATTTGAATTGAATAGAAATGAATTTTAAAACGAATTTATAAAGAAGAATTCAATTTTGATTTGAATTGAAATGGAAGTTGAAATTGCTTTCGAAACGAATTTTAAAACTATTTATATAATTCGTTTTAAATAGAAATCGACGAAATATATATTATATATATTATATATATAATATGATGGCCTGAATAGAACGCGCCGCGCCGCGGCAGTTCGTGAATTTCGACCATTTATTTCAAACGGACATTACGGGAGATCCGACCGTCGGATTCTCCTAAAACCGGAACTGTTGGGTTCGTATCGAAAAGAGCTTTCTGGCGAATGTTAGAAATTTGAAATCTAACGGTTGGATTTGGAATTATGTCCAAATCAAATTTGAAAAAGGTCGCTGTAAGTGCAGTTCGATGGCCATTGATGGAAATCGACTGTACGGGCCTTGATAAAATTATTAAAAATAGTAATAATTTGTGTAAAATCATAAGAAATGATTTGTGAAGATTTGGGATGAAAAACTTCATGTTTGAAAAGATAAAAATAGATTTTTATCGAAATAAACTAGTTTTGAACTAGAATGATAATTCTATTTATTTTTAAGTAAATAAATTGAATTTGAAAAGGGTTTTAAAAATAACCAAAATTTCCAATGATTGCATTGGAATGGATTTGAATCGAAATTGTCTTCGGAATATTTCGATGTTGGAATTCGTGATTATACGGATGTTGTTATGGAAATTTGAAAGATATATATATATTTATATCGTTATTTCCAATATAACATTTGTTAATCGTAGAATTTGATATTGAATATAAGCCGATATATTTTCTATTCAGAGCCTTATATTGAATATCAAATGTGATTTGGGTTTGTCGTGAATGGTGTCTTCACTAACACTGTTCTTGAACCCAGTTGAGAAAAGATTTAATCTTTTTATTTAGATTTAATGAAGTGTACCAATTAAATAACATTTAATTGGAATTGAATCGATATTGATTTTTGGGTTTATCGTGGACAGTGTTTTAAATAACACTCGTTCTTTAACCCGATGATTAATGAATGTGATTTTGGGTTTATCGTGAACCGTGTTTTTAAATGACACTGATTCTTTAACCCAGTCAAAGATTAAAACTAAGTGGAGTTTTAATGAATCTTTAATTAGATTGAAATAATCGAAATGGAGTATCACCAGTTTTGCTCCAGGCGATAGTTAAATCTTTAATTAGATTTGAACGTGAAATGGTAATTGAATTTACCGATAACACTGTGGTGTTAGATATGAAGTATTACCAGTTTTACTTCATGGGATAAATAGGTTGGGATGGGGAAATTAAAATAAATGATTACTTCGGTAAGGTTCGCTAATCCCGACTAGTTTGAATTGAGATTCAAAAATAGAATAAAGAATAAATTCAAAGAATTTATCTTTGATAAAAATTAATGGGAACCTTTCCCTATGAACGTGAAATTTAGAAACTAACTGCCGGTTAGCCAAGCAGAATGGTTTTCTGAATATTGATCTGATGTTGGTTTCGGCCTTCGGGGTTAATACTTGGGGAATTATTCTCTTGATTAATTTACGGTTAGTGACTAATGAATTGGAATGAGGCGTATGTTGTGTTTGTGTAACACTTATTTAAAATATACGCGAGTTATTCGGAAAGACCGGGTTTATCCCATTCTGAATAAATGATACGACGATAAGTCGAAGATGAAGACGATGGTCGAAGACCGGAAGTCTTCACGTCGTTTGGGTGATTACTGATGATCTTGATTGGGCTGTACACCCAAGAAGATGGAAACAGTTGGTGATCGTCCAGACGTACTTGGAGATCGATGGATATGCGGGGTACTAGGTGCCTCCGGTTTCGTTCAGACCCAGAACGGACTTGTAAATGGACTGTGTGTCTGACATTGGATTTTAGTCTGTGTGATTGATCTCTATTAAATATATATCTGTTTGGCGGCAAAGAATTTATTCTCTTGCTTAACGCCCTTCTCCTAGACGTACGAGCTCAGGGGTTATATATTGATGGATATCAATCGCATGGAGTGAATTGCCTGTGTGGCATGCCTAAGTGGCAAGTGATCAAGGCTTCTGTTGAAAAGCAAAGTCTTGTGGTGATGATCAAAGCACAGCCTGTGTGGCACAGCTTTGTGTAACGTGAATTCGCGAGCTTCACACTCGGTATGAATCAAAAACGGGAGACGGACCTCAGGGAGGGCATGCGTTTCTTCCTAGTTAGAAGTGGCGTCAGTGGTTTTACACGCCCTGACGAGTTTGACTTATGTGGTTGTTGCTGTTGCGAGGCGCCTCGGATTGATCGGTCGTTCTCGAACCGATGGAGTCATTAAGTTGGCTCATTTACGCCCCAAAGGGCGGGGAAACGTAGTGTTCAGGCATAATAATCCACATCGGTGGACCGGCCCTGACGATCCATGGGGCAGTTGCGGCTGTTCCTGAGGCTCGGACTAGGCAGTCTCGAATCGGTTGAGGACTATCTTTTGCCTCGGTTCATAGATGGAAATCCAACTTCCAAATACGTGACATTTGCGGTTTTAATTGTAGAACCTAGTATGGCGACATAGTGGGATGGGGCATTCATGCCGCCTATGATTGATACTTATGATTTGAAGTTGTTTTATACACTATGCACTTATAATAGTATCAAATGATTTGTTTTAAACGTATCAAACATTCTTTGGCTGTTATAAGGAAAAACCCTATCCCCCGGCTTGCGTTGCATTGTGTGATAGGACCTGGGTCTTATAACAGCTTCATTTTTCTTTATTTAGCATTGCGCTGTTTGTTTATGCACTGGTATTCTTGGGAGGAAACCCGTTCCGTGTTATACGGCGTGGTCCCTTGATTTACCTAACTTTAAAAATAAAGATTAACTGTTTTAGTTCTCACACCAGTCCCATGACTGACCTGGAGTTTATTGTTTTAACCTAAACTCTGGGTGCCCTTATTTTGACACGGGCAGCTAGTAGTTTTGGTTTTGCAGATTTATATTCACAGGATCCTGATTTACAGCTGGAACGATATCCGGAAAGCTTTGTATCCGTATATCTACTTCTAGTTGTGTATTGTATTATTTTCCGCTGCTATGTATTTAAATGTAATTTAAATCTCTGATATTTCTGTGTAATATATATTTATTCATTTATACTCTGTATATTCTTGTAATCTGATGCATTGTTGTAATAAGCAATGAAATGTTCTTCTGTATGTGTTCTGTTTTGTCCTGTTCTCAAACGATAGGGCTTTTCGAACGGCCTGGATCGGTTTAGCGACTGGTTCGAACCGAGCGAAATTCCTTGCCGTCACAGTTGGTATCAGAGCTTTGGTTTACAAAGCTTAGAGAACAAGACACATTAGAACCATATGAAAGAATTCATCAGATATTGGATTAGTAATATCCAACGAGAATGACTCGTTAGAGATGGGATCAGTAGTATCCTAGAACGAGTGTGAAGAGTATATTTGAGAAATGAAAACAAATTTTGTTTAGAAAATTTAAATCAATTATTCGTATTTGGTTATTTATTTATATTGATGTGGACAATCCAGTATATATAGATTTTGCGTATACGTCTGATCCGCGTGTATTCGAAGTTTTAATATATTGGATAGATATAGCATCACACTCTAGTCGCCCGAAGATGATATTGATGATAGCGATCGCATCATCAACATTTATGTTCGAGTTTCGAAGGTGTGATTTTCTATATATTTCCATTAGACTGGTGTGAGAACCAAAAATTAGATAGGGCCTATTGTTGTGAATTGGCATCAAAAACATGATTTTTGTATATGTATCAAAATTATGAATTTGAAACTCTAATTCACTAATTGATTGATGTTTGTGTTGTTTGTTTATTTGTTTGCTAATTTTTAGCCATTTAGCCTAATTGAAACAAATATTGAATTGTATTGAAAATTGGTCGCATTTGCTAGCATATACATATACTTATATTGAACAGGTCATAGCAAGGAGGCTAGAGCAGAGAATAAAATTTGTTTGCCCGACAAATAGGTACATGTTTACTACACAATTTACTGTTTTGTTTGGGTGATGATGATTTTATGAGCCTATTGGCTAGCCGCTTGGCTTTTTCTTTTTCTTTTTGAGATCTGAAGGACCGGGGAAGCTATTTGAAATTCCCCGATGCTCCCGGTGCAGGGGAGGTTATGGCGAAATTTTTCGAAAATTTAGGGTGTTAGCCAAATTTTTGAAATTTTAGAAAATTCTCAGAAACTGAAAAGTTGGAGAATGGAAGCCAGATCGGGCGTAGAATTGATTAATCAAACCACTTTTGACTTTGTTCCTTTTCGGGGACGAAAAGTTTTAAGTGGGGGAGATTGTAACAACCCGGAAAATCTGGGCCAGTTTAAAATTTTTATTTTGGCAATTTTAGCGAATTTTAATTATTTAAACTGAATTATTTTAAATAATATCGACCGGAAAATTTATTTTGAATAGAATTCGAACGTATATATTTATACGCGTCGTCGTTAGAATATAAATAATTATTTATAATTATAAATGGAATTGAAAATGGAGCGGTAGTTCGATAATTCGATTTCAAACTTCAATTGAATGTACCGGGTGCAAAACAATCCGGATTTTAGTGAAACCAAAAACGATAGGATCTAATTGGTAATATCTTTCCAACGAATCCGAATAATCGAAATTTCATAGCGGGAATCAAAAGATATGTCCAGTTGAAAATTCTGAATAGTCGCTATGGAATTCAGGCCCTTAAAATTGGCCATTTTTCTAACGGTCTCAGAATTCGACGAAACTAGTTTTGTTAGGACCGTATCGTCAATACGAAGCTAGAAAATATTTTTCGGGAATTTTTAGAGTTAGTATGTGACCCCGGTAATTTGAAATGTACGTTTAAAATTCAATATAATGATTTAAATGTAAATTCAACGGAAACTGATCAAAGTGATCGAATCAGCTTGCGATGCATATCCCATTGTGTTCGGAATGGGGGTTAAACGCTATGGACGACAGGTGGTGGGCCTCGTTTAGATGAAGTATGTAAAAGTCAACTTTTAAAAATAATAAAATAATAAAAAAAATAAATAAAAAAAAACCCCTCTTCCCCTTTAACCGTTCTGCCCCCCCCTCATATTTTCAATCGAACAAAAAAAAAGGAACGAGGATCGGAGGAGCGCCCCCCCCCCCCCCGATCAGTCGCCGCCGCCTCCACAGAGGTGGGGCGCCACCTCGAAACCCCCCCAGGCGCCGCGAAAACCCCCCTTCCCTCGCGGACGCGATCGAACACCCCCCCCCCCCTTCGCAACCTCCAAGCGCGCAACCCCCTCCCCTCCCTTCGACCGACGCCGACCGCCTTCCCCCTCCTCTGCCTCGCGTCGCGCCACCGACCGAAGATCCCCTCCTGATCGACGCTGAAAACCCCCCTTCTCTCTGCAACTCACTGTAAGTTTTAATTATATTTTTATTTATAAAATCAATTTTTTTATGTATGAATTAGCATTTATAAAAGCTAAAAATAAAATATATATAAAGATTTGATTTTTAAAATTGAAAAGATTATATTTTTATTTATAAAAATATGATTTTTACATAAGGAAGAGGATAAAAATATGATTTTTATATTTTTAAAGTATTAAAAATATAATCTTTACTATATAGAAGTGGTAGAAATATGATTTTTGTTTAGGTAGGCAATTAAAAATATAATCTTTTATATGATAGAAAGATAAAAATAAAATCTTTATTTTTATAAAGGCGAAAACTTCATTTTTAGAAAAACGATATTTTTAAATGAGTAAAGGCGATATTTTTAGATGTAAAAATGCGAAATCTATATTTTTGAAATGGGATTTTATCTATTTGATAACGTAGTAAAAATATGATTTTTGGTTAGGTAGAGAATTAAAAATATAATTTTTACATGATAGGAAGATTAAAAATATCACCTTTATATGTGTAGAAAAATAAAAATGAGATTTTATAAAGATGAAATCCTTAAATTTGAAAGGGCGAAGTCTATGTTTTTATAAAGGCGAAATCTTTATTTTAGAAAAGGAGAAATCTTTATGTGTAAAATAGCGTGATAAAAATATAATTTTTATATATATAACACCGCAGTAAAAAATTCGATTTTTATATATTGAATAACATAGTAAAAATTCAATTTTTATATAAAGTATAACGAAATGAAAATTCTATTTTTACAAATATGAAATAGCGATGAAAATTCTATTTTCACAATATGAAGTTAGCGACAAAAATATGATTTTTATATAATAGAGGATATAAAAATGTGATTTTTATATATACAGTGTATACGGGCAACGAAGATGACGAAGATGCGATAGCGATGAAGATTTCTATCAATGAAGTGCCGTGGAGCTAGGATAGCTTTATGTGAGAGTTTCTCACCTTTCAATATCATTTCTATTTATATATATATATACTAGGATGCAGACGGTGCTTAGTAGCACCCGACACAATCGTCCACAGACCATGGACTTGTTTGTTTGTTTGCATAGATTAGTTATATGATGTGATTTGAATTTGGTTGTTTGGTGATTTTGATTGATGTGTGAATGGCGTGGGCCTTCACTAGACCGGGGATAAGGCTAGGCCTTGTCCCGTTTCTAGTATCGTGCCGTTATGCCGCCGAAATTTTCTAAAATATGTTAGAAAAATAAAAATATCATTTTATTGAATAAACGAATTGAATAGAAATTCATAGGTTGAAATAAAATGTTTTATCGTTAAAAATATAATTTTTAACGTGAATATGAAAATAGTGAAGTGAACAAAATAAAATATTCATTTACAAACCGGACGGTTTGTTTATGTACACCTATTTTGAATGACATTGATTGGGACGATAAATTTTACACATCGCCCAACTGCACAAATAAAATCTGTGTTTGATTGTTTGAAACCCCACACGGGTGTTGGAATGAAATTTGAAGTTCACTCATCCTGATTGATTAAATATGTCAATCGATTGATTGACAGGTTGTTATAAGCATTAGATATCTATATTTGATGCTTATACAGTGTAGTGCACTTTGGTTGATGGTTGATTATTTATCGTTGCTATTATATACATGTGTTGTATGAAAATCCATATTATTAACTTTATATGGTAATTGATTGGGCCTCATTCCAATCGTGAAAATAAAGAATATTTGAAATAAAATATTTGAAAATAGAAATATGTGAAACCGTGATGATTAGATTGACGCCATTTTGACGTGAACGATATTTATATCGATTTTATTCATTTTAAAATGAACATTAAAAAATAATTTTGAAATCGAACGATTTCGAAATGAATTGAATTGAAAACGATTTCGAAATGAATTGAATTGAAAACGATTTCGAAATGAATTGAATTGAAAACGATTTCGAAATGAATTGAATTGAAAACGATTTCGAAATGAATTGAATTGAAAACGATTTCGAAATGAATTGAATTGAAAACGATTTCGAAATGAATTGAATTGAAAACGATTTCGAAATGAATTGAATTGAAAACGATTTCGAAATGAATTCCATTGAAAACGATTTCGAAATGAATTGAATTGAAAACGATTTCGAAATGAATTGAATTGAAAACGATTTCGAAATGAATTGAATTGAAAACGATTTCGAAATGAATTGAATTGAAAACGATTTCGAAATGAATTGAATTGAAAACGATTTCGAAATGAATTGAATTGAAAACGATTTCGAAATGAATTGAATTGAAAACGATTTCGAAATGAATTGAATTGAAAACGATTTCGAAATGAATTGAATTGAAAACGATTTCGAAATGAATTGAATTGAAAACGATTTCGAAATGAATTGAATTGAAAGCGAATTGAAATGAATTCAAATTGAATTGAAATTTGAATTGAATAGAAATGAATTTTAAAACGAATTTATAAAGAAGAATTCAATTTTGATTTGAATTGAAATGGAAGTTGAAATTGCTTTCGAAACGAATTTTAAAACTATTTATATAATTCGTTTTAAATAGAAATCGACGAAATATATATTATATATATAATATAATGGCCTGAAAAGAACGCGCCGCGCCGCGGCAGTTCGTGAATTTCGACCATTTATTTCAAACGGACATTACGGGAGATCCGACCGTCGGATTCTCCTAAAACCGGAACCGTTGGGTTCGTATCGAAAAGAGCTTTCTAGCGAATGTTAGAAATTTGAAATCTAACGGTTGGATTTGGAATTATGTCCAAATCAAATTTGAAAAAGGTCGCTGTAAGTGCAGTTCGATGGCCATTGATGGAAATCGACTGTACGGGCCTTGATAAAATTATTAAAAATAGTAATAATTTGTGTAAAATCATAAGAAATGATTTGTGAAGATTTGGGATGAAAAACTTCATGTTTGAAAAGATAAAAATAGATTTTTATCGAAATAAACTAGTTTTGAACTAGAATGATAATTCTATTTATTTTTAAGTAAATAAATTGAATTTGAAAAGGGTTTTAAAAATAACCAAAATTTCCAATGATTGCATTGGAATGGATTTGAATCGAAATTGTCTTCGGAATATTTCGATGTTGGAATTCGTGATTATACGGATGTTGTTATGGAAATTTGAAAGATATATATATATTTATATCGTTATTTCCAATATAACATTTGTTAATCGTAGAATTTGATATTGAATATAAGCCGATATATTTTCTATTCAGAGCCTTATATTGGATATCAAATGTGATTTGGGTTTGTCGTGAATGGTGTCTTCACTAACACTGTTCTTGAACCCAGTTGAGAAAAGATTAAATCTTTTTATTTAGATTTAATGAAGTGTACCAATTAAATAACATTTAATTGGAATTGAATCGATATTGATTTTTGGGTTTATCGTGGACAGTGTTTTAAATAACACTCGTTCTTTAACCCGATAATTAATGAATGTGATTTTGGGTTTATCGTGAACCGTGTTTTTAAATGACACTGATTCTTTAACCCAGTCAAAGATTAAAACTAAGTGGAGTTTTAATGAATCTTTAATTAGATTGAAATAATCGAAATGGAGTATCACCAGTTTTGCTCCAGGCGATAGTTAAATCTTTAATTAGATTTGAACGTGAAATGGTAATTGAATTTACCGATAACACTGTGGTGTTAGATATGAAGTATTACCAGTTTTACTTCATGGGATAAATAGGTTGGGATGGGGAAATTAAAATAAATGATTACTTCGGTAAGGTTCGCTAATCCCGACTAGTTTGAATTGAGATTCAAAAATAGAATAAAGAATAAATTCAAAGAATTTATCTTTGATAAAAATTAATGGGAACCTTTCCCTATGAACGTGAAATTTAGAAACTAACTGCCGGTTAGCCAAGCAGAATGGTTTTCTGAATATTGATCTGATGTTGGTTTCGGCCTTCGGGGTTAATACTTGGGGAATTATTCTCTTGATTAATTTACGGTTAGTGACTAATGAATTGGAATGAGGCGTATGTTGTGTTTGTGTAACACTTATTTAAAATATACGCGAGTTATTCAGAAAGACCGGGTTTATCCCATTCTGAATAACTGATACGACGATAAGTCGAAGATGAAGACGATGGTCGAAGACCGGAAGTCTTCACGTCGTTTGGGTGATTACTGATGATCTTGATTGGGCTGTACACCCAAGAAGATGGAAACAGTTGGTGATCGTCTAGACGTACTTGGAGATCGATGGATATGCGGGGTACTAGGTGCCTCCGGTTTCGTTCAGACCCAGAACGGACTTGTAAATGGACTGTGTGTCTGACATTGGATTTTAGTCTGTGTGATTGATCTCTATTAAATATATATCTGTTTGGCGGCAGAGAATTTATTCTCTTGCTTAACGCCCTTCTCTGAGACGTACGAGCTCAGGGGTTATATATTGATGGATATCAATCGCATGGAGTGAATTGCCTGTGTGGCATGCCTAAGTGGCAAGTGATCAAGGCTTCTGTTGAAAAGCAAAGTCTTGTGGTGATGATCAAAGCACAGCCTGTGTGGCACAGCTTTGTGTAACGTGAATTCGCGAGCTTCACACTCGGTATGAATCAAAAACGGGAGACGGACCTCAGGGAGGGCATGCGTTTCTTCCTAGTTAGAAGTGGCGTCAGTGGTTTTACACGCCCTGACGAGTTTGACTTATGTGGTTGTTGCTGTTGCGAGGCGCCTCGGATTGATCGGTCGTTCTCGAACCGATGGAGTCATTTAGTTGGCTCATTTACGCCCCAAAGGGCGGGGAAACGTAGTGTTCAGGCATAATAATCCACATCGGTGGACCGGCCCTGACGATCCATGGGGCAGTTGCGGCTGTTCCTGAGGCTCGGACTAGGCAGTCTCGAATTGGTTGAGGACTATCTTTTGCCTCGGTTCATAGATGGAAATCCAACTTCCAAATACGTGACATTTGCGGTTTTAATTGTAGAACCTAGTATGGCGACATAGTGGGATGGGGCATTCATGTCGCCTATGATTGATACTTATGATTTGAAGTTGTTTTATACACTATGCACTTATAATAGTATCAAATGATTTGTTTTAAACGTATCAAGCATTCTTTGGCTGTTATAAGGAAAAACCCTATCCCCCGGCTTGCGTTGCATTGTGTGATAGGACCTGGGTCTTATAACAGCTTCATTTTTCTTTATTTAGCATTGCGCTGTTTGTTTATGCACTGGTATTCTTGGGAGGAAACCCGTTCCGTGTTATACGGCGTGGTCCCTTGATTTACCTAACTTTAAAAATAAAGATTAACTGTTTTAGTTCTCACACCAGTCCCATGACTGACCTGGAGTTTATTGTTTTAACCTAAACTCTGGGTGCCCTTATTTTGACACGGGCAGCTAGTAGTTTTGGTTTTGCAGATTTATATTCACAGGATCCTGATTTACAGCTGGAACGATATCCGGAAAGCTTTGTATCCGTATATCTACTTCTAGTTGTGTATTGTATTATTTTCCGCTGCTATGTATTTAAATGTAATTTAAATCTCTGATATTTCTGTGTAATATATATTTATTCATTTATACTCTGTATATTCTTGTAATCTGATGCATTGTTGTAATAAGCAATGAAATGTTCTTCTGTATGTGTTCTGTTTTGTCCTGTTCTCAAACGATAGGGCTTTTCGAACGGCCTGGATCGGTTTAGCGACTGGTTCGAACCGAGCGAAATTCCTTGCCATCACAGACTGTTACTATATATGGAATTTAAAAGGCTTAACCATTATTCCATTTATATTATTAGCCGAGTACGGAAATTTATATCGATTATATATATTGATCTATTTTCCGTGAAGATTCCATAATTAATGGAATGTGATTTTGGGTTTATTGTGAAATGTGTTTTAAATGACATTGGTTCTTTAACCCAGTTAAAGACAGAATTACATGTCTAACATTGTATTTCGAACTGTACTATTGATCTCTGCTAAATATATGTCTGTTTGGTGGCGGAGAATTTATTCTCCTGCTTAACACCCTTTCTGAGACGTACGAGCTTAGAGGTTATATATTGGCTGAAATCAATGGTACGGTGTAGATTGTCGATGCGGCATGTTTGATTTTCCAAAGTTAAATATATAATGATTTTTGGGAAGATTAAAAGTGGAGTTTTAATGAATCTTTAATTAGATTGAAATGTGAATGGGATAATTTAAATTATCAAGTTTGGGAAATGATCGAGAATGGAGTACCACCAGTTTTACTCCAGGCGATAGTTAAATCTTTAATTAGATTTGAACAGGAAATGGTAATTAATTATACCAATAACACCGGGGAGTTAGATATGGAGTATTACCAGTTTTGCTCCATGGGATGAATAGTTTGGGATTGGGAAATATAATAAGTGATTACTTGGGTAAAGTGCGCTATACCCGACTAGTTTGGAAAACCTTAGTTTGGTTTAAATTGTGAAAAGGATATTTGAATAAAAGAATATTTTGGATTGGAACGAGGCGTATGATGTGTTGTTATAGCACTTGATTATAAGATACACGAGTTATTTGGAAAGACCGGGTTTAACCCATTTGAATAATCGATACGACAACTAACAATCGAAGGGATTGAAGATGGTGCAAGACCGATGATGTTCACATCGATGGATGGGTTGCTACTGATGCCCATGATTGGAGTTTCTACCTTGAAGGGGCTACAGTGGGAGCCATCCGGACGTATTTGTTGATTGTTCGTATATGCGAGGGCCTCTCTCCTGTATATGACATACGGGACGAGGAATAAGGTGCCTCCGGTTTCGTTCAGACCCGACACGGACTTGTAAACAGATGGTATGTCTGACGTTGTATTCCTTTATACTGTATTCGTTGATCTCTGATTAATATATACCTTTTTGGTGGTGGAGAATTTATTCTCTTGCTTAACACCTTTCTCTAAGACGTACGAGCTTAGAGGTTATATATTGGCAGAAATCAATGATATGGTATGAATTGACAGTGTGACATGCTAAGTTATAGTGATCTAAGCTTTTGTTGAAAAGCAGAGCTTGGTGGATGATGGCCAAAGCATAGCTTTAATTAGCATAGCTTTATGTAGCATTAATTCGTGAGCCTCACACCCCGGTATTGTGGTGAACCGATGGTCAGGTCAATATGCTTTTTAGATGAGGATAGACACCCTTAGAGGTGTCATGGATTCGATCGACCGAGATGTGCTAAGTGTGGTCGCTCCACGCTCAAAGGGATAGGGTACACCCCCCAATTCCCATAGGGGTAGAGTAAGCGGTGTTTTCTCTCACTGGGACGTAAGCCACAATGATACTTGATTTCCCAAAAGGGCGAATGTGCATTACAGTGTTTTCTCTAGCTGGGACGTAAGCCGTTGTGTATTGCACTACGCGATAGATCTTTCGAATTAGGAGCCATCAGTATGGAAATCCAAACTTCTAATACGACATTTTGTGGGTTTTGTTGTAAACCTATATATGGCGACATAGTGGGATGAGGCGCTTATGCCGTCTATGATTGATACATTTATATTTGAAGTTCACTTCTTCACTTATAGTAATAATAAAAGATAAATTCCGCGTACCAAGCATATTTGGCTATTATAAGGCAAAACTCTATCCTCTAGCTTGCGTTGCATTGTGTGATGGGACCTGAGTCTTATAATAGCTTCATTTTCTTTTATTTAGCACTGCGCTGTTTGTTTTATGCACTGGTATTCTTGGGGGTAAACATGTTCCGTGTTATACAGCGTGGTCCCTTGATTTACCTAACTTTAAAGTCAAATTAATAACTATTTTAGTTCTCTAACCAGTCTCATGACTGACTAGAAGTTTATTGTTTTAATCTAAACTCTGGGTTCCCATATTTTCCACATGGGCAACTAGTAGTTTTGGTTTTCGCAAATATTTCTTTTCCCGAGATCCTGGATTACAGCTGGAGCTATATTCGAAAAGCTTTTATCCGTGTATTTCATTCAGTTGTGTTAGTCATTGTATTTATACATTTAAATTTCCGCTACTTTGTATTTTAAATCTCTAATATTTTTCTGTTGTATAATTATTCATATTCTGATATCTTGTACTCTAATGTAAATTGTTATAATAGCAATGAAATGTTCTTTCGTTTGCGTTCTGACTTGTCGTGTTCTAATCTAAAATTGTTAATCAATATGCATTTATATTGCGCACGACCACACAACAACTCTAATTGACACGAAACTTGAAATCTTCCAATAATTTACAATTTCAGATCCGATGATAGTGGTTTCATAGAATTTCGAGATCATTTACAAAATAGCCATTTTAGTAGGTTAATTAATTATATATATATATCCGTATTCCAAATAATTATTTTTAATTCAGTTCAAAAACTTATCAACTTTATTCTAATCAAAATAGAATTCAAATAACTTTATAAATCAATATTATTTATATTAAATTCCAATTTTGATTATTTACGAAATTCATCTTCAATTTCAATTATATATTAATTAACTCAATTTTATTCAAATAGTTCAATATTTAGTTTCAAATTTCAATATTTATTAATACAACCAAATCATAGTTTAATTTATAATCAATACAAGTTATTATCATAATTGATTGAAATTCATTACTTAATTAATTTAATTTGATTCACATCATATAATTCATATAATTAAATCACTAAATTTTATTTCTAACTATAACAAAAATCAAAAATCATATTAAATTCAATAATTTGAGTAGTAGAAAAATATGGGTCATTACACTCTCCCCCACTCAAAACTTTTCGTCCTCGATAAAGGCGTAGTAAGGAAGTTATCAATTAATATATTTAACCTTATAAGTTACTACTCAACTTAGAAAATATTTAACTTACATTGGTGATTTAATATAGGTTTGAAAACTCAATTTTTCCTCAAAATTTTCTAAGTCATATATTTACGAAAAATTTCAGCAGAGTATCCTTTACGTGGCTAGGTTAGGATAAACAAAATACATATATAATCAAAAATATACACCTCTTCTCAATGATAAGGCATACCAAACCATGTGGATATAATATATAATATCAAAATATGATATATATATATATATATATATATATATGTGTGTGTGTGTGTGTGTGTATGTTTGTATGTATGTATATAAACTGATATGCATACCTTTCATTAGCAATTTAACATATTTTTAAGCAAGAAAAAGCAATATTATGCACAAGCGGCTCTAGAAGCGAGCAAATGCCACCAGTACCTACTAAAACACTTAACAACAAAATAAGAATATATATAAGAAGTAGATAAATATATGCACAATAATCATATACGAAATAGAAATTACAATAAAAAAAACCATCCAACATTAACATCAATAAATTTTATCAATTCATACTTCCTAATATCAATATTTAGTTTTTTCTATTTCCATTTATATCAACATTTAATTGATTTGCATTACTGATTAACATTCACTCTATTAAACTATTAGTGAACTTTCTTATTGATTCATTTCAACTTTTTTAAGGTTACATATACACTTATTCAGCTACAATGAATTCACATACAATTAATTTACATTATTCTAAATCCAGTTGGCTTGTTTTAGTCAGTTCTATTCGCTATTCTTAATTTCACTTTACAATTTTAGTTCAATCCCATATTTTATCAACCTCCAATTCTTTTGAGTCTTTTATTAATTTATTCCTTTAACCCAATTTGTTTATTCATATTCATTAACTTCCAAAAGTTAAATAAATTTAGAATCCATTTTTTAGTTTATTTTCATTAGTTCAATTTCTTCAGCTTTGATTAATTCCAAGTTTATTAAGTTTATATACATTTATTCACTTATGATGAATTCATATTCAATTATATTTTCAAAATCCAATTGATTTTTTTTCCAATTATTATGGTTCACAAAACTTGATTTTACCACATAATTTAAGTCCATTTCCTTCTTATGTCAATTTTCATTTTATTCATTTCATTAATTTAATTCACGTTATTAGCTGATTTCATTGACTCAATTTATTTATCTTACTTAGTTGAATTCAGTTTCATAACACAACTAAGTATATGTCATTAATTGTCATAACTAAAGTTATTCATAATTTAAAACATAAATTTAATTCATCTTTCATTATTCATACCAATACTTGTATTTTATTCAATTTCTTATTCCTATAACATTTTTAACTTCTTAAATATTTGGTAATTATATCTATGCTATAGAAAAAGATTGAGTATTATAGAAGTTCAACAATTTCTAACTTATTTCAAATTAACTATTTTTAAGTTTCTATGAGTTTCTACTTTAATTTATATTTCTTTTAGGTTCATTTTCTTATTTCACAATTCAAAAGATTCTACAGGGTTTAATTCATTTCAATAATTTCAAAATCATTAATCGATAACTTAAAGATTCGAACTTCGGGTTCATTTCCAAATAAAGTTTTGAAATAATATATATTATACCTTTTATATCAAACCATAATTTAAAAGATTCAAATAAAATTCAGTTTTCTCAAAACAAGATACAAAAAGTTTTTAGTGGTCTCCCCACTCATACTCTTGAAAATAAACGTCGATGATGCATGGACTCATCGTCGAAATCATTTCCTAAAGACAAGAGGGGAATATACACTTATTTCCTTTAAAATCATTTGAAAACAATCTAAAT
The DNA here is from genome assembly GCA_030737875.1 of Allium sativum. Lineage (NCBI taxonomy): Eukaryota > Viridiplantae > Streptophyta > Magnoliopsida > Asparagales > Amaryllidaceae > Allium > Allium sativum. Next base: position 808,383,143 of record CM060916.1, read on the forward strand.
TCAAAAATAATTCAATATAACGCTAATATTTTCCAAAACATTTACAAATGAATCTTCAAAAGCACCCAAGTTAAATTCTTAAATCCTAGTTTAAATTCATTTTTTTCAATTATATTTTATTGTCAATCATATTAACAAGGTTTTAATTTCTTATAATCCTTCAATAGTTAGAATTATTGACTAACTGAACAATAAATGATGATATTGAAATATTATCATCTTCTAACAACCAACACAATCAAAATTAAAATTTTCAAAATAATAATTATATATACAATATATAATCCGAAACAATATTGTATCCATCTGTCCTATTCGAGTGTTCGGAAATCCCTATCGATGCCTTAGCATCCTAAGTATCGACCGAAATTTATAAATACTCAACGGAACAAATTAACCCAATATGAAACTATTTTTATATTGAAATTATAATTATGTTCTCTCATATACACTCAAACTCATTCTAGGATATTACTACCCTATTTCTAATGAGTTAACCCCAAATAGAGCCAACGTTATCGCTAAATCTATGGTCTGATACCAACTGTATCGACCTGTATTTTTTATGGTTTAAGTCGACAATAATCCACACATGTCGACCTAAACAGATCCAAAATACATATAGTTATTGGGTTAAATATAAAAAGAAGAAAGGAATAAGAAGGAAAAACACGTAACAGGCTCGTATAAAGAAAATATGACAAAGCACGTAAGGCAATGCCCAAGGTAGGATTATGCCAGTTTACCCTTTTTAGCTGGTCGTAACCCATCCATGGACGATTTGCGACTATCAATTCAATGAACAAGGGCACACCCATCGAGTAAAAAATCATAATAGCAATACGAGTGATCAACGTCGCTAGAATTAGCTACCCTCATTGGCCAAACGTAAGTTCCTAATTTAGTCATTTTAGTTATGACACGAATGTCAAGGCTATCCATCATCGTTCACTTCATTTCAGTAAATGTGATGACCCTAAACCCCCATGCCAAAGAAGAAAGGATAATCATTGGAATATAACACATAAACAAAAATAGCAAAACAGAAATATAGAATTGCAGCAGATAATGTACATCAAATTACACTGGAAATAATATATCATCAGAGTTACACAATCATACTTAGTACATAATACAGTTTCAGTTTAATATAAAATGTCTGTAGCGAAATCAAACATAATATACTAAATGAAGTCTGAATAGCATAATAGAAATGATAGGATCCATCTTCAGCTCCATAGCTATCCAGAATGAGTCTGCTAAAACCTGAATACAAGACTACCCATGTGGAAAAGAGGGCACCCGAGTTTGCAAAGTGAAACAAACTACGAGTCAGTCATGGGACTGGTATGAGAAATCTTACTTAACCTATTTAATAATAAGGCTAATCACATGACCACCCCACTAATGCGGAACGGGTTTACTCCATTGGATTGCCAGTGCAATAATAAAGTAAATCATTTAAACAACGCAATGCTTTTTAGAAAAATGAAGCCATTATAAGACTCAAGTCCTATCACACAATGCAACGCAAACCGAAGGATAAAGTTTTACCTTATAATGGACAAAATATGCTTGATACGTATAAAATAGAATTAATATTATTATTAGTGTCTATATGTTTCAAAAATAATTTCAATCATAATGTATCAATCATAGACGGCATAGCTACCATATACTATGCCGCCATACTAGTTTTACAATCAAAACTGCATGGTGTCGTATTGGAAGTTGGATTTCCATCATGAACCAAGGCAAGGGATTGTCCTTACCGAATTCGAGACACTCTAGCCCGTGCCTTAGGACTCAGACTTAGGTGAGCCCTTAGGAGCGCCAGGGCCGGTCCACAAATACTTTAGTGGATTGGTTATTCCTAAACAATAAGTTTCCCCGCCCTATGGGGTGTAAATCAAGAGCCACTAGGGACTCAGATCCAAGGTACCTCGCTTTCCATCATCCACGTAAGTAAAAATGTCTGGGCTCCATACCATGACACCACTTCTAGCTAGAAAGAAACGCATGTTCTCCTTGGGGTCCTTCTCCCGTTTCTGGTTCATACCGGGGTATGAGGCTCGCGAAGTAACGCTATACACAAAGCTATGCTAATTAAAACTGTGCTTTGATCATCATCCACAAGGCTCTGCTTTTCAACAAAAATTCTTGATCATTTGCATCTTGGCATGCTACATTAACAATTCACGCCATGCGACTGAAGTCTATCGATATATAACCTTTGAGATCGTACGTCTCAGAGAAGGGTGTTAAGTAAGAGAATAAATTCTCCGCCACCAAGAAGATATATATTTAATAGAAATCAATCAACACAGAACAAAATCCAATGTCAGACATACATCCATTTACAAGTACATTCTGGGTCTGAACGAAACCGGAGATACCTTATTCCTCGTTCCGTATGTCCAATATGGAAGAGAGGCTCTCGCGTATTCTGACAATCAACAAGTACGTCCGGAGAACTACCACTGTAACCCTTTCCAGGAGCTAACCAATCCAGGGCATCAGTAGTCATCCATTCGTTGTGAAGATCGCCGGTCTTCAACCACCGTCTTTAATATCTTTGACTTTCAATCATCGTATAATTATTTGAAATGAGATTTAACTTGCCCTTTTCAAATAATTCTTGAATATATATAATTCAAATCATTTCTTTTCATTTCATATCATTTATAATATTTTATAACGATTTATTGCTAATTTTATTTATATAAAATAGCTCCTTTTAATTAAACGACACTTCAGGTCATTACGCGACCCTGTTGCTATTTTTATTAAATTTTGAATTAAACATTTCTCAAAATCTAACCATTGGATCTCAGCAAATTTTATATCGTAGGAAAGATCTTTCCAAAGCGAACCCAATGGTTCTAGTTTTGGGATAATCCGACGGTCGGATCTTTCGGTATAATCGCTTAAAGTTACGATTCCAAATCGCGAACTACAGCTACGCGATTCATTTATTTTAATATATATATGTATATATATAATTCATATTCATAATAAAAATTATATTTTTATCAAACAAAAATAGAATTCAATCTATAACTATTTGTATAACTTCGCTAACATGTTAAAGACGATATTTTTATCTAACTTGAATCTTTTTAATATTCAACTTTACATTAAAAATGTGAATTTTTAATGTTAACATATTTTTCTAAATTGAACCCTTTTTAATGATTCAACTTTAAATTTAAAATGTGAATTTTTAATGTTAACATATTTTTCTAAATTGAATCTTTTTTAATGATTAAACTTTACATTAAAAATGTGAATTTTTAATGTTAACATATTTTTCTAACTTGAATCCTTTTTAATGATTTAGCTTTACATTAAAAATTTGAATTTTTAATGTTAACATATTTTTCTAACTTAAATGCTTTTTTAATGCTTCAACTTTACATTAAAAATGTGAATTTTTAATGTTAACATATTTTTCTAACTTGAATCCTTTTTCATGATCCAACTTTACATAAAAAATGTGAATTTTTAATGTTAACATATTTTTATTCAAACTTGACTATTTTTAATGATTCCTATTTACATAAAAAATATAACCTTTTTAATGTTAACACATTTCATTAAGCCTGAATCCTTTTATATAATTCATTTTACATAAAAAATGTACTTCTTTATGTTAACACATTTTAACAAAGCTTGATCCTTTTAATGAATCCTTTATTACATTAAAAATGTAATTTTAAATGTTAACACATTTCATTAAGCTTGAATCTTTTTATTGATTCATATTTATAATAAAAATGTACCTTTTTATATTAACGTATTTTTATTCAAACTTGACTATTTTTAATGATTCCTATTTACATAAAAATGACTTTTTTAATGTTAGCACATTTCATTAAGCTTAAATCTTTTTATAATGATTCATTTACATTAAAAATGTAAATTTCAATGTAACAACATATTTATTAAACAATGAATCTTTTCCTAATGATTCATTCACATTAAAAATGTAAATTTCAATGCAAAAACATTTTTATTACACAATGACTCTTTTTAATGATTCATTTACATCAAAAATGTAATTTTCAACGTAAAAACATTTTTATTACACAATGACTCTTTTTAACGATTCATTTACATTAAAAATGTAAATTTCAATGTAAAAACATTTTTCAATTCAACTAATGATCTTTTTTAACTTACAATAAAAATGTGAATTTTTATGATAACATATAATGATCATTTTATATATATAAAATAAAAATGTATTTTTATTGTTAATTTTTTTTTCTATTCATACTATGATCATTTGCATAATTATATATACAATAAAAATCTAATTTTTGCTGTTCAAACAATTTTATTTCATAACATGAATATTTCAGAAAATTTCGGCATTATAACGGCAGGGTAATTAAAACCGGCACCGTCCCTAGTACGGCTCCTCGGCTAACCTTGGCTTCGCGGCAATACAAGGGTTTCATTTTCCTTATACATTTTTTTCACTGTACAATTCATTTTCACAACACTGTGAATTTTCCACAGAAACAACCAATTTCATTTTAACCACAATCAATCACCCAAAATAAATCAATTTCACAACACAAAACAAATAAGTCGTCCAGGGTCTATGGACGACGGTGTCGGGAGTTACTAAGCTCCGTCTGCAACCTAATATAATTTTATTTATTTATTTTTGAATTTAGAAATGTCACATTGCTTTTTATTTCTTCTAAAATTGTAGAAAGCTCCAAAAATTCTCCGGTCTTTTCTGAAATGTCGTGTACGATGCCATGGTCCCAATGTCTCTTGTTTCATCGAATTTTGTTATCGCATGACAAAGATATGATTTTATAAAGGTCGATAACATTTTAAAGATACTAAATTAATTAATTAATTAAAAAATACACCTTCTTCTACATCAAATTGAAGCCGACGGTTTTCGTTTCTTGATAAAAACTAGGGTAGAGAATTTCGTTCAAACCAAGAGGCTTGGCGCTGATCGAACACCACCACGCCATAGTGCTTGGAAAGGCGCACCAGTGGACCCCACCCCTGTCGAGCTCGAACTGATGGTGGAGGAGCAAATCTCTCGCAAGCGGCGGACCTTTGAGCATGTGAAATGAGGCGATGACACAGCTCCAGATGATCTCCACCGTTGGATGAGAAGATCGTCCTGAGCTCTTCAAAATTCCCTTAAGAAGCTTCGTGATTCATAGGGAGATGGTGGAGATCGAATGGAGGATTGGTTGCAGCAATATCGGCCATGAACGATAGCGGAAGGCGGCGGCTTAATTTGTTTTTTAGGGTTTTTTGATTTTTTTAATATATATATATATATTATTTAATATAATTTTAATTTACAAATCATTTGTTTATCGGCCCGGACTCCAAACGAGGCCCAACGACTGTCACTCCTAGCTAATTATCCCTATTCCGTACACAATGGACTATGTCTCATCAGTCCATTTGATCGTTTCAGCCCATTTTTCTTTAAATTAAAATATAAAACATTTAATTATTAAATTTGATCGTACATTTTAATTTACCTGGGCCACATACTAACTCCAAAAATTCCCCAAAAAATATATCTAGCTATGTTTTGACGATACAGTCCTAAAAAAAATTAATTTCGTCGAATTTGGAGACTGTTTGAAAAATGACCATTTTCTAGTCCATCAAATTTGACTGAAATTGACGAAACACATTTTGTTTTGCCACACTCACATATTAATTCCAAAAATTGTGAAAATTGGAAATTTACAATAATTTGACATTTCGGATCTTACCAAAGTGGTTTCGTCGAAAACGAAGGTCTTTTGCAAAATGGCTATTTATAAGGGCTATATATTATATTAAATTCCATTGCGACTATCCTGAATATTTAATTGGCCATAACTTTTTATTCCCGCTATGACATTTCAACTTTCAAATCCGTTAGAAAGATATAATTAAACAGAATTAAATATTTTTGGTTTTAATGAAATCCGATTTATTTTGAATCCTGTATATTCAGTCAAAGTTCAAATTCAAATTTTCAAACTACTACGCTATTTCTAACTCGTTGTATAATTAAAATAAATATATACGTTCTAACTTTATTGTAAAATAAATTTTTAGTCGCTATTATTTAAAATAAATTATTTTAAATATTATGAATTCATCAAAATAGCCAAAATAAAATTTTTAAATTGATTCTGATTTTCCTGGTTGTTACAATCTCCCCCACTTAAAAACTTTTCGTCCCCGAAAAGGAAACAACAGTAAAGTAGGAAACAAAACGGAAATGCAAAATATTGTAAATGTACCTTGCACCAAAGCTAATCAGAGATATCCACTCTGCACTGGGGATAAGCCTTGACTAAATGAATTCTTTTGTTTCTCAGAACTCGGGTTTCTTTGCCATAATTTTCACTGGCTCTCTTCTCACTGCTAAGCTTGGGGTAATATCCAAATCCTGTTGTGCAGCTTCCTCCACAATCAAGTCTGGATCATGTACATGCTTTCGAAGTTGAGACACGTGAAAAACATCATGTACCCCTGGCAACCAGTCAGGCAACTGAACCATGTAAGCGAGAGTTCCAATTCTTTCGAGAATAGGAATGGACCAATGAATCTAGGCGCCAACTTCCCTGTCTTTCCGAAACGAACTACTTCTCTCAATGGGGAAACTCTCAAGTACACATAATCACCAATAGCAAACTCTAAATCCCTTCTTCTTGAATCTGCATCGCTCTTATGTTGGCTCTGAGCAGTCTGAATTCTCTTCTTAATAAAATCAACTTTATCCGAAGCTTCATGAATCATGCCGGGACCCAGTACTAGTCTATTGCCTGGTTCTACCCAACAAGCGGGAGATCTACATGGCCTGCCATACAAAGCTTCGAATGGTGACATTTGCAAGCTTGCTTGATAACTGTTATTATAAGAGAACTCAACCAAATTCATGTGATCTTCCCACAATATGCCAAAATCAAGAATGCATGCCTGCAACAAGTCTTCTAGTATACGATTCACCCTCTTAGTTTAGTTATCTGTTTGAGGATGATAAGCGGTGCTCAGATTTAACTTTGTCCTCAGCTCCTCTTGGAATGCTTCCCAAAATTTACAAGCGAATATCAAATCACGATCACTAGCAATACTACTGGGAACTCCATGTACTCTGACAATTTCTTTGAAATAAATTGTCGCCAGACTTTGAGCTGTTCTAGTTATTCTGACAGGAATAAAATGGGCAGTCTTCGTGAAATGGTCTACGATCACCCAAATACTGTCATTTCCTTTTCTAGTTCGGGGCAAGCCATCCATAAAATCCATGGAGATTTGATCCCACTTCTAATTTGGAACCTCTAATGGTTGTAATAAGCCGACAAGTTTCTGTTGATCACTTTTGACTTGTTGGCAAGTAGAACACCTGCTAACATAAATGGAAATGTCTCTTTTCATATATCTCCACCAGAACGTACGCTTGAGATCATGATCATCTTACTCACCCCTGGATGAATACTAAGCTTGGATTTGTGACATTCATCCATCACTTCCCTTCTGAGCTCAGGAATATTCGGAACACAAATCCGGCCTAACAACCTCCGAACTCCTTTGTTATCAATATGGAAACTCGAGGGTTCGCCTTCCCGAACTCTTTTACTAATTCTCTGAATAAATTCATCTTTCTGAAGAGCGGAGATTTTATCAATCAATGAAGGCGTAATAATGAGATTAGCAATAATTGCATTCTTCCTGTTAAGCGCATCAGCTACAACATTGGCTTTCCCTGGAGTACACAAAATATCAAGATCGTATGCTGCAAGAAATTCTAACCACTGCTGCTGCCTCAAATTCAAGTCCTTCTGGGTGAACAAATACTTCAATGACTTATTATCTGTATATAATTCAAACTTCTCGCCCAAAATATAGTGCCTCCATATCTTCAAAGAAAACACGACAACTAACAACTCAAGATCATGAGTAGGATATCTCTTCTTATGCGATTTCAATTGACGACTAGCATAAGCAACTAATTTGCCTCTTTGAATTAATACAGCACCAACACCTTCAATAGAAGCATCTGTATAGACGATCAAATCTTGATTGCCATCGATAATAGTCAACACTGGAGCAGTAGTCAACCTTAATTTCAACTCTTGGAAAGTTGCCTCACATTCAGGCGTCCAATTAAACTTTGTATGCTTCTTGGTAAGTTTCGTTAATGGACAAGATATCTTCGAAAAATCCTTAATGAATTTCCGAAAATAGCCAACCAATCCTAGAAATTTTCTGACTTCTGTAGGCGTGCTAGGCTGCTTCCAATCTTGAATGGCTGTGATTTTACTTGGATCCACTGAAATTCCTTCCTTCGTTAATACATGATCGAGGAACTTCACTTCTTCTTGCCACAATATGCATTTAGAAAATTTGGACTTTAATACATTCTTTCTCAAAATTTCCAAAACTTGTTCCAAATGCTTTTCATGATCGACAGTGGACTTAGAGAAGATTAAAATGTCATCAATGAAAACCAGCACAAATTTATTCAAGACATCGCGGAATACTCTGTTCATCAGATCGACAAAGTAAGAAGGAGCATTACATAAGCCAAATGGTATTACTAACCACTCATAAAATATGTCTGGATATCTGAAAGCTATCAAAGGAACACATTCTTCGGAAATCCGCAGTTGATGGAAACTTGTAGCTAGGTCTACTCTAGAAAATGCTTAAGTTCCATTCAAGTGATCCAATAAATCATTTATACAGGGCAATGGATATTTATTCTTTAGTGTCTGCTTATTTAAATCTCGGTAATCCACACACAATCGGAGAGCACCGTCTGACTTTGGAACAAACACTACTGCTGCACCCCAATTTGAAAACCTAGGCCTGATCAGACCTTTCCACAAAAGTTGTTTAGTTTGATTACCCAATTCTTCTTTCTCTTTCCATGTCATTCTTCGAATAGGATGCACAACTGGCCTTGCATTCGGAACTAAATCAATCCCGAAGTCAATTTCTCTTCGCGGCGGTAAGCTATCCACTTCTTCAAACACATCCGCATAGTTTTTAACGATAGGAATATTTTCAATGGCAGTGGGAGAAACCTCAAGAGCAGCCCAAAATTCTTTTCTGTCTGAATCTGAGCCTACGCAGGGTATAACTATATTGGTAAGCTTCATTTTACTTCTAACAACTCTTTCTGCACATTTAACTTCGGCCTCGTATTTAGTTAACTAATCCAGCCCAAGAATGATATCAAATTCAAAAAAATCCATAATAATCAAATCAAAAGAAAACTGGTAACGGGAAAAGGAAATAGGCACTGTACAATACACGCCGAGAATAAGAGAACCTCCTATTGGATTATGAACTCTAATTGATTCCTTAAGGTTGCTTAGTTTTAACTTCAACTTCTTAACGTAGGAGGAAAATAAGGTGGTTTCTCTGTCCAAACTTTAGGCTTAGGTTTACATAGCGTGGGGAGATATACAGTAGGGTCAAGAGAGTCCAGTGTTATCGACTAGCAATTAGAATCACAGTGACCGAAAGAGCATAATTAAATGCAAATGGGGTATTCCAATGAAAAGGGACGTGAACGTGTCCTGTTACATGATTTGACAAGTAAAAGAGGGTAGTTGTGGAAAGCGCCTTCTTAGGGTGATTTATTTTAGTGCACGTGCGTAAGAAAAACAATTCCTATGGTCAAACGCTTCTTCCAAACATATAATCTTTCCCACATGACCGAATATCTGAAACAATCCAGAAATTTGAATTTTCAATTTAAGGATTGAAGATAAGGAAAATCCCAGTTTTTTTCAAAAATTCAAGAATAACAATTATTAAGTTGATTTAATAATTTTTTATAATATTATAATTATCTATAAACTGTAAGAAAATCATTCCCAAATTTTGTTTACCTAAGAAATTAGTTTGACTGGAAAATGTGACTGATAACCAAATCCCGAATCCCAATGATTTGACGAGTAAAACTTGTACAAAGTGTAATACACATGTGCACATATATGAGATTACGATAACATAGACATAATAAGTTAATGATGGGATTAATTAAGCTAAGAAGAGGTTATAAACAATAAGTATAAGATGACAAAAACGATATACTTTAATAAAATAATACCAGTCCCTATTATAATTACTCTTACACAACCATCACAATACTTATCACATCGCTCTTACAAATGTAATAACTCAAAGGGGGTTGTTCGGCTATGTAAGGAGTGTGGTAGGGGTTTTTTGGTATTTTGCCCATAAGATATTATTTTTCTCCTATAAATACCCACCCATTTCACCTCATTTCTTCACACCACTTTCTTCTCTTCTTTCTCCTTCTAAAGCTTTCTAATGACTTCTACATCCTAAGAGAAAATATAGAAAAGAGAGAAATTTACTCACTGTTCATTTAAGTACCTTAAGGCTTCAAAATTATCACCAGACCACTTGTTATCTTCATCCGAAAGTCACCACCATTCGAAGAAGCTTGGAGATCCAAAATACTACTCCACAAACCCTAGGAAGTGAGCAACAAGGAAGGTAGGAGGAAGGCTGAGCTTAGGAAAGTGGAAGGAAAAGTTCGATTTGCTTTTTATGATTGTAGCGAAGCTATAGCGAATTTTAGAAACATTACAAACCAATCGAAAGTGAGAAACTCAACCATAACAACCCTAACTGAACACAAGTTAATGTTGTTATGTGAATGCTAATATGTTGCTATATGAATGTTAAACGATGCTTATGAATGCTATGATGAATGCTAACCAAGTTATATGTTCGATTGTATGGATGTTTAACAAGTCACATTAAATACACATCGATAAACACAAAGAAATCACTTTCCTTTCATTGAATGAAATGGTGAAAATGGATCGTTAAACTTCTAAAAATGATTTGAAATGTTTTAGAAAGGAATTATAAACACTTCCAAGCTTGTAAATAAATTTTGAAATGAATATGAATTTTTAAGTAATTCTGGTATGTCGCGGATCAGTAACTCACGATTTCACTATTTAAAAATGAATCTTTTATATCGTGAAAAAGATATGAATCCAAATTCGTTAAAGCAATATTTTTCCAAATCCTTATAACCATAGTTTCCCAAATAATTGAAAAAAAAACCAAGATTCCATTGTTAGATTTTGAAATAGGAAAAAAACAAGATTTGGAAAACATCGCGGTTTTGTAGTTCAAAATCCTATAACCGCGATTGTTAAAAGATAAGATTTTTAATCTTTTAAAAATATGAAATAAATCTTATAAATCATTTAAAATGTTTTAAAAAGTGATTTAAGTTGATTATATAAATCTTACAATGATAGAAAGGTGGTTTTAATAAATTAAGCTTAAATGTCACTTTTTGCAACGCTTTTCAGCAATAATCGAAATCGAAGTTTAAATTTAATAATTCTTCTCCAAATATATAATCAATAATTTTAGATGATTAGTCAAGTAATTTGGAGAATGTTTTGAAGATTTGTAAATCAATTGAAATTATTAACTAATTGATTTAAATCAAACAAGCAATGATTTAATATGGGCTCTAATAAACCAACGACACTGCAGGAAAACATACATATAGTCACATTTATTGGTTGCATTTGATATGAATGCAACCAATGAGGTTTTTAACTTTGTTTTTTAGGTTTTTCGTACATTTATTTAACAATTGACTAAAATATTGGTTACTTTGACCGCTTCCCTCCAACTATGTTTCGCCTCCCTCTTCTGTTTCGCATTTTCCGCGCAACTTTTTCGGCCTGAACCTAAAATTGCTTTCCCCCTCGTCTTCCTCTAAATACATTCCTCCTTTGTCTTCTTCGCTGTTTCAATGTCCGAGTTCCATATTATCCTTCAATCCACATACCCACGTTCTGTCTTCTTCTTCTACCAATAAATCTCCCCATTCCCTCATTCTTCTTAGATCGAATGATCTGCATGGGTATATGCCGGATTTTCATACGAAGCTTTGATTTAATGTAACATTTTGCTTTATTTTATATGAATGTGAATTTCCGGTTATCGGATTCAAAATTTTCGGTATAGTTGTTTTATAATTTTGGAATTCACGTGTACTTTTGGTTTTTATTCATTGTTGTGGTTGCTGACATGTGCTGTGCTAGTCGGTATGTGTATGATGTTGGGGTTAGGTCTGATGTTGTTAAGGTTGATAGCATTTGACTACTTACATTGGTGGCTCCTGATGTTGTGGTTTTTAATTTGTTTTTTTAAGGTGGATGAATTTGGATGGTTATTGTGTGAACTGTGTGAAATATGTCGAAAAATGTGCATTGATGAAATACATTATACAGTACATTAAACCCTTTGAATTTATTGTTATTTCTGTGGTGTTGTATGCATTGGTGAGATGTTATATGATTTGTTTGTTTATGGCCTAGGTAGACTTATGAACATTGGTCAATTATAGTAGCTAAATATTCATTTGCTTGAAAATAATTAGACAACTGTATTGAACCCAAGTTGTCTTAAAATTTGGATTTGATTATTCAAAATTTAAAGCTTTCAATTACTATGGCAGCATACCTTTACATCATAAACCAATTGTAAAACTTATCCAAGTATTTTTCTTATTTATGGTTATTCTGCAAACCAGAAATTAATCATTAATTTAACGTTAGAAAACTTTATTTATAATGGTGCAAATACTTTTATGTTTTATTTTCTCACTTTTCATTTAGTTTTTAACTTGTTTTAAAGTGTTTTGGTTTGAATTTCACAATTCATTATAACGTTCGATACTTCTGAGTCTTAATTATCTCCAATTACACTACTTACCTGAGCCAAAAAACGTATAGGTGTTTATCTACCTTCATATTCGCTAGCTGCCTTCTTTCTTTCAATTACAAAAAAATAATCACAACAGCTGTATTAATTATTAATCGTTCCAACAGTACTGTTGGAATAAGTAATGCTTGTATATTTGCCTGTTACAGTGATTGAACATATATATAGTATTGATGAAAATAATAGTTCCACATTGAGAAATATTCAACTAAGATCCTGGATATATACTAAGAAGCTATAGTTCACATCAACCAATTGGTTTTGTGAACAAACTATGTAGCTATCTGAACTATAAAAATGCCAACATTGGTATTAGAGCAAGGTTTTGAGCTTATTCGACTAATACATGTGCTTAACCACTATACGTGCACCACTCCATCCAAAATACTATGATCATGTAGATGACTCAAATGCGCCACACGTGAAGGAGGAGTGATGAAAATAATAGTTCCACATTGAGAAATATTCAACTAAGATCATGGATATATACTAAGAAGCTGTAGTTCACATCAACCAATTGATTTTGTGAACAAACTATGTAGCTATCTAAACTATAAAAAAGCCAACAAATATAATAAAAAAAATTTGTCACAAATTATGCACCTTGAAAATACCTTTTTAACATGGGCAGGCCAATGTTTAAGCACCGTAAAGATAACCTTGTGGGTGTTAGAATCATGGCTCAAGGTTTTGTCCGGCACCTCGAATTTTGGGGTTCCCAGACCGTTGTCGTCATTGGATGGTCAGAAACCGTCCACTAAACTCGGTTTTGCTTTCTAGGGTAGAGAAAAAAATCGAATTTATTCGTGTAGAATATAATCGAAAGAAATCGGAATAAATACATAGAATTAAACTTTTATTTAATGAAGATAATAGACCCGTTAGCGTGTGAACACGTTTTATTTATTAAAGACAATAGAGTCGTTAGTGTGTGAACACGTTAGATAAAGACAATAGAGTCGTTAGCATGTGAATACGTTTTATCATATTTAATGAAGACAATAGAGCTGTTAGCATGTGAACACGTTTCATCATATTTAGTATGTTTTGTAATTATTTATTAGCCACTACAATGCTTCTCTATATAAGCATACCTTTGTTACATTACTCCTGGTACAAGAAATAATAATCAATAAAATCTTCCGCTTCCTCAATATTCTTCTTATTTTCTTCAATCTTATTCTTCAATTTGGTTTTAGAGCAAATTGCCGGAAGGCTTTCTATCAACCAAGAGTTGTTTTATTTTATTCTTTCTCCTCAATTTATTCTTTCTCCTCATTTTTATTTTTTTCTAATCAATCATGGCGAACAGTAATGAAGCCACGTCTACATCAACAGTCAGCTCTAGCACTGATCCACCACCAAACAGCCCTAACCTGATAAAACCCAAAAGTCAAATTATTACCACATTGCTTGATAAAGACAATTATACATTATGGAAATATCTAGTGTAAGTTGCCTTAAAATGTTATGGACTGCTGGAACACATCAATGGAACCATAACACCACCATTCATGACTTTGAGTCAAGATAGTAGTACTGTTTCAAATTCAGATTATGTTAGATATCAAAAGCAGGATAATCTATTATCATCATGACTTATGTCTTCTATAAGTTCAAATTTGTTATCACAGATAGTAGGATGTAACAATTCTCATGAAATTTGGTCATCTGTTGAGCAAAATTTTAGTTCTCAGTCTGCAGCTAGGATAATGCAGTATAGAAGGGATTTACAAAGCTCCAGAAAAGAAGGCACAAGTATGAAAGAATATTTAGGCAAAATTAAAAATACTTGCAATAGATTAAATATTGTTGGGCATAAGATAAGTGATAGTGAACAAATATTGTTTATCACTGGTGGACTTGATGAAGAATATGATTCATTAATAACTGTTATTGCTACTCAGCAAACATTACCTGACTTGCAGTTTGTTTGATCCGCTCTACTTGCTCATGAAGGAAGGATAGAACAAAGAAAAACCATACAAGGTGATTTTTCTATCAACTATGCAGCAGCTAAAAGTAACCAACAAAGAAACAACTACAACAATGTTCAAATAGACAAGAAAGTCAGTATTCAAGAGGTTTTCAATCACAAAGAGGAGGTTTTCAAGGAGGTTTCCAATCACAAAGAGGAGGTTTTCAAGCTCAAAGAGGGGGTTTCCAATCCCAGAGAGGTCATGGAAGAGGCCGATGGGATAATAACAATCGCGTAAAATGTCAAATTTGTCAAAAATTTGGTCATATGGCAAATAAATATTACTTCAGGTACAATCCAGATAATAGTTCTCAAAGCAGTCAAGGCAGTTTTTCTTAAAAAGGAGCAGAGGCAAATTTTGGTACAATAAACTCAAGCATAGGCAACAATGATAGTTAAAGTAGTAATAATGCTGATAAGGGTGATGAACGTAACTTTGAGGAATGGTATCCAGACTCAGGTGCAACCCATCATATTACAAATAATCTTCAGAATTTAAACACTGGTAGAAAAGATTACTCTGGTATGAAATATTTATATATGGGCAATGGTGAGACTGCAAATATAACACATACTGGCAAAGGAACTATTTTTGGTAAAAGACAACTTCAACTAAATAACATGCTAAGGGTTCCATAAATAAAAATCTTTTAAGTGTATCAAAATTTGCTAGTGATAATTGTGTATATTTTGAATTTCATCCAAAAAAATTCTTAGTCAAAGATATTCTAAGTCATGAAATATTACTACAAGGTAGTCTACATAATGGACTTTACAGATTTAACAACTTGAAGACTGGAAATTCAAGTGGTGAATTCTGGTGCAACAATGTGGATGCTTGTAGTAATAATAAATGTAGTAGTAATAAGCATTGTAATAGAAATAATGTTTTAGATAATATTACTTTATGGCATATAAAACTTGATCATCCAAATTTTGAAACTATCAGATGTTTTTTATCTATTAATAATATTGCTTTTAAAAATGCATCTGATAAACACACATGTACACATTGTCAGCTTGGAAAGAGCCACATGCTTCCTTTTAGTAAACCAGGTATAACAAGCCATTGGAGCTTGTAGCTGCAGATTTATGGGGGCTAGCGCCTCTAAATTCATAACAGGGGCACAGGTACTATCTTCTTTTGTAGATTCCTATTTGAGATATACTTGGATATATATGCTAAAAAATAAATCTGAAACTTCTAACACAGTTATACAATTTATAACTCATGTTGAAAAGCAACTTAATTGTAATGTCAAAATTTTGCAAACAGATGGTAGGGCAGAATTCAAACCTTTGGCTGATTATTTTGCTAAAAGAGGAATTTAACACAAATAAACATGTCCTCACACATCTGAGAAGAATGGTTTGGTTGAAAGGAAACACAGACACATTGTAGAAACTGGTTTAACATTGTTATCACAAAGCTCATTACCCATGAAGTATTGGAATGAAGCATTTTTTACTTCAGTTTTTCTTATTAACATGTTACCAACTAAGATCCTAGATAATAAAACCCCACATGAGATGATATACAATGTTACACCAGGCTATAAGTTTCTAAAAATATATGGCTGTCTGTGTTTTCCATGTCTGAGATATTATAATAAACATAAATTAAGTATGAGGTCAAGTCCATGCACATTTATTGGCTATGCTCAAAATCAAAAAGGTTATAAATGTCATGACAAAAATGGTAGAATTTATGTCTCAAGACATGTGACATTTGATGAAAGTAAATTTCCTTATGCAGATAGACATAATTCCAAAGAAGACAATAGAGTGGAATCTATCAAACTGTGGAGTTTAGACCAGTTACTCTTGAAACAATTAAAGACAATGAACATTCAGGCACACAAGCTGAGGATATAAGAGAAACAAATATGCACATCAGTGGATCAGAAGAAAGAAATTCAGATGACATAGAAATAAGTCAAGATGATAATAACATACATAACACTGATGACGATGGTAGCAGGCAAAGAAACGGCAGTATAAGGATATCACAACAGGAACAACAATCACGACAACATCAAAGCAGGCATCACATGACTACTAGATCAAAAAGAGGTATTTTTAAACCAAAAGTCTATAATGTGGCCATCACTGAAACTGAACCACTTAATATCACTCAAGCAGTAAAGTCAAGAAATTGGAAAAAGGCCATGGATATAGGATATGAAGCTCTTATAAAAAACAAAACTTGGGAACTTGTTGTACCACTAACACACAAGAATATAATTAGTTGTAGATGGGTATATAAGATAAAAAGAAAGGATGATGAATCTACTGACAAATACAAAGCCAGACTGGTAGCTGAAGGTTATGCACAACAATTTGGTTTTGATTTCAATGAAACCTTTTCTCCAGTTATAAAACCCACTACTATTAGGATAATTTTAACTATTGCCTTATGTAAGGGGTGGAATATAAAACAACTTGATGTGAACAATGCTTTTTTGAATGGAAAATTAACTAAAGAAGTCTACATGCAACAACCTGAAGGATACAATTTTGATGATAAAAGGGTTTGCAGGCTTTATAAATCAATCTATGGACTCAGGAAAGCTTCAAGGGCTTGGTATGAGAAACTCAAGATGACATTATTAAATTTAGGTTTTATTCAAGTCAAGTCTGAGAACTCATTATACATGAAAAGGAGTAGGCAAGGAACTATCTTTATTTTATATATGTGGATGATATGTTAATCACAGGAGATAATGATCAAGAGATAAGCAAAGACATATAATTATTGGATCAACATTTTTCTATTAAAGATTTAGTAGATTTAAAATATTTTCTTGGGATTCAAATTATCAAACATAGTGAAGGAAAATTGATCTTATCCCAGAAAAATTATATTTCTGAAATTTTGCACAGGGCCAATATGCAATATGCCAAACATCTACCAACATCAATGATAAGTAATCTACGCTTATCTAAACATAAAGGGGAGGCCATCACAAATGCAAAACAGTATAGAAGTTTGATAGGAGCACTGCAATATGCAACAATCACTCGCCCAGATATTTGTTATAGTGTTAACAAGCTTAGCCAGTTTACGCAAAATCCATTATCAAAACATTGGATTGCTTTAAAAAGGGTTCTAAGATATTTGCAAGGCACAAAGCATTTAGGAATAATTATAAAATCAAAGAAACATTTTTCCTTATAGTGCTTTAGCGATGCTGATTGGGTAAATGATGTTGATGATAAACGATCTGTATCAGGATACTGCGTTTACCTTGGAGACAACATAATTTCCTGGTGCATTAAGAAGCAACAGACTACATCCAGATCCAGTACATAAGTCGAATGTAGGGCTCTCGCAAGTGCAACTGCAGAAGTATCTTGGATTGAAACGATGATGGAGGAATTAGGGCTGAGTTTAACATGAAAATCTGTTATCTGGTGCGACAACAAGAGTACAGTTTCTCTTTCCCTCAATCCAATTCAACATTCAAGGACAAAGCATTTTGAAATTGATATTCATTTCGTTAGAGAAAGAACGCAGAATGGAAAGCTTGTCATCTGCCATATTCCTGCTTACTATCAGCGAGCTGACGTTCTTACAAAAGCATTATCATCCAAGAATTTTGTGAGATTGAGAGAGGAGCTAAAGGTAGTTGGTGCAAGCGGGAATGAAAAAGGAAACCCTAGTTCGAATTGAGGGGGCATAACGAAGACAATAGAGTCGTTAGCGTGTGAACACATTTTATTTAATGAAGACAATAGAGCCATTAGCGTGTAAACACGTTTTATCATATTTAATGAAGACAATAGAGCCGTTAGCGTGTGAACACGTTTTATCATATTTAATGAAGAAAATAGAGCTGTTAGCGTGTGAATATGTTTTATCATATTTAGTATGTTTTGTAATTATCTATTAGCCATTACAATGCTTCTCTATATAAGCATACCTTTGTCACATAACTCCTGGTACAAGAAATAATATTCGTCAATAAATCTTCGGCTTCCTCAATATTCTTCTTATTTTCTTCAATCTTATTCTTCAATTTGGTATCTTACAACAACAAATTGGAATAAATCAAGAGAAGAGAAGCTACATCACGTTTCAATCTTCAGAACCGATCATCGTAAATTTTTTATCCTCCTTCATCTGTAAACAAGATAAAGATTTTTGGAGATCGATCGAGATTTTTTTCCACCTTCTAAAATCGATTAGAGAAGCTTTTTATTTTTTCTGCTCGTTTGGTCGAAATATTTTGGTGGCAGCAATAAAATTAAGGGAAACGTCATTTGGAGGGGTGGGTTGGGTTTGGCTAACGTTATAATTGAGGGCCGTGGCAGAAATATTATTCTTTGGGTCCAAATTAAAAAAACAATTTTATTTCTACAATTTTTTATGCATGTACAAAACTGTTATGTTAGGTAAACAATATTTCAATATACTATTTAATTTTGTTTCTTTATATAATATATTTTCATTTTATTTACCATTATCAAGTCCATTACCAAAATATCGAAAACTGAAATCTGAACCGAAACCGAACTTTATGAAACCAGTCGAAACTATCAAATTTCCAAACATCCGAAACCGAGACCGAAACCGAGTTCTCGAGCTTTGGTTAGAACCACTTTCCTTTTCATCCTATTGCAAATTGATATTGAGTTAAATTTAATTGTAATTCACATAGGAATAATGATTTGATATATGTGTAAATTAAATTTATTGTAATGTGAAATGGATTTTTATGGATTTTTTTTAGTATAATTTAAAGTTAATAAACTAATTTTAGTTCATTTGAATCAGAAATTTAGCTATTTCAAAATAAACTTTAGCTTAGATAACATTCAATTTGATTCCTTCTTGTTTCATACATTCTTTCCGTTCGACATCGATGTGGAAATAACTTTGAAATTCTTGAATTCCTCGTTAAAGGATTCAACCACTGCATTTTCAACTACTGTACTAGGCAGAACATTTAAATAAATTTTTGATGGGTGCTTTTAGATTCATGCCTACGTTTCTCAAATTAATGAAAGCGGTAATTATGGTGTACCCTAAATAAGAAGCAAAGATGAAAACTAATCACATTGCTGAAGATTTATATTTCAGAAGTTGGTGAAAGCAATCTTTCCATCTAAAGTTTATACGCATTCTTTCAGAAGTGAGAGTCTACACTTTACCGGTAGTTTCACAAGGAAGCAGATACACTAAAGCTTTAACTGTTTCCTTAGGTATTGCATTTTGGTGTATATTTGAATATACATCCAAGGTTAAAAACCTAGAAATTTCGTTTTAACAATATGCTTGATCTCTCTTCTAGTTTATATTTTCATGCATTAGATTTAATTATAATATCCGATGTTGTAAATTATGCATTCATATTTAACATAATCTTACATTCAAATTCCTTGTTGCAGTATATTGGTAAAATTTTCCATTGATACCTTGCTCTGAAAATGACATTTAAACCGCCAATTCAATTACAATATATAACCATATTATAATAGTGAATTTTCAAGATTGAAACTTTTCAAGGAAATCCTTATAGCGACTGTTGTGTACACTAAGTACTGTGATATCTAAATTGATAACCAATTATCAGTCGATACATTTTTCCAGATTGAGCGTAAATATTACATTGCATCCATATTTCTAATATTACTACATGTATCATATTCAATATTTATATTTGAATTAAGTGTTCAAAAAACCATATTACAGTTTAGTTGCAAATTTTCAATATGGAAGATAACTTGTATTACTATTATATTTACTAAAAATATAACATAGTTTTTACTGAATGCAATGATGAGATAATAAGTTTCTTGGTTTCCAGAACATTGTATTTGATAAAATCCTCGAGAACAAAAGCAAATTCTTAGGATCCTCTCCATCAGGTTGGCTATATGTTCAAATTTCTGGCATTAGTTACTTTGCTTTTAGTTTGCATTGTCCAATTTTCTTGCATTACTTTTGATTTGCATTGCATGAATTCATATGTATGTAGTAATTTATATAGCTAGCAGTTAAAGCTTGAGGTTCTTAAAATCTTTAATTGTAGGAGCTTGGTGTAGTGTTTTATTAGAACCTATGAACATGTATATGGAACTAATCTTACCATACCAAAAGGTGATGTTGAAATAACTATCTTGCAATGTAATCTGGTCTTAAACACAACCTGATATATTGTAAAATCCATGATAGTTTAGCAACCTTGAACACAGCCTGTTGTATCATCTTCAAAATTTCTTAAATTTGATAATTTTCAACGGTACATCTGGGAAAATTTCTTATCTCTTGATATATGTTACTCATTAAATTGATAGTGCACTGTTGATTTGACCGGAGAGAATAGGTGTAGTGTTATTTGATAGAAGGCATTTAATTTATTAGCTTAGGTTTGTTATAAAATCTAGGCAAAATATATCTAAAACTTAAAGGATAATATGCATGAAAAGTTAATAACTTACATCTAGAGAAAGAATAATCACCGTCTTATTTTATATGTGTATAATATAAATCCGAAAGTCTGAATTTAAGCTTATTTTCAAAGAAATAATTTTTACTATGTGATTAGTAAGGATAATTTATCATAAATTTCTTTATATGAGTTGAAAATTAAGGTTTTGGTCATACGATAATTTATCATAAATTTTATTGTCTTTGTTTAGCTTCATGTTTGATTGCACATCCATACAAATATCTATAGGAGTTGGAAAAGTAAGGTTTTGGTCATAGATGAACCGCAGGCTAAGAAGCAACTAGTAGGGGCAATCGAATTATGGTTGTCGTGTGTAGTTATGATGGCCAGAGCTTTAGTTTTGCGACTGAGGGAGGTTTGGACTGGTCAGTGATGTTTGTGTTGGTTTGTAGTGAGTTATGGAGCACTGCTTTGCTGGAGGCAGTTTGGTGTAAGTGATGGGGATGGTAGCTTAGATTAGTGGGAATGTAATGAGAAAAGATAATGTGTAGTTTAGAGAAATGGAGATAGTGAATTGATGATAAAGAGGGAAGCTTTGTTGAATCACAGTTAGAATTTAGGGTGGAAAAATAGTTAATTTTACAACATGTTTATTTTCAAGGTTCAGACTGTTTAGTGATTCATCCTTTCCAATAAATAGTTAATTTTTTCCTCTGCATTTTCTATTTAGTCACACCATCACATTTCAGCTACATAGGTACGGTTATATAGTCTCCGTTTGCACTAGTTTTGTACGCAACAAAGGCCTCAAAAGTTTAGACTCCATAGTGTGCAGTCCAGCAAGAAAGCGTGGTCTAAGTAGAATCCAGCAACAACAAAAAGACAAGGACATGTGCCATTGAAAATAGAAAATTGAAAGACAAGGAAAGAGATACGATGTGTGCAGTGTTTTATTATATTCACATATAATAATATCTAGGTATAATAATACCCTGGAGTTAGCTAGTTTCTTGTTTGAATTCACATATGTAATCTGTCATTCAGTATCATGAAAAATCGAGGGACGATGAATATTAAAATGCCTTAACGTGTTCTTTCATGTGCTGAAAATGTAAGGGCATTCTAAAAAGACGTGCATGATAGAATCAGTATTAATTTCACAAAACAAACATGATTTATTTGCTGTGATACCCAGGTTGAGCAACCTATCTTTAGTGTACAATACCCTGTTAAGTATTTCCATAGAAGGAGATTGTCTATATGTGTATCCTCTTTACACCATATTCTTTTATGCTATTGGTAGTTCCCATTCTGTGAGATGTTCTTGAGAACGTAATACATACTTTTGATTGTGTGTTTCTTGCCTGCACGGGTCCACTGTATATTTCCTTCTGGCATATTAAGATTTATCCTTGAGCTTGTCCTAGAATTGTTGTGTTTAAGTGTTCTAGAATTAAGAGAACAATTTTTCCCTCGTGTATGTAACTAGCGATGATGTCGGATTTCAGGAATACACATCACTTGTCGAAGGCTATAGTTGGCTGTATAGATGAGAATTAAACTAAAATCACCCCATGGGGTATTTTAGAATGAATGTCCTTTTGCTAGAGTAGCATACTATATTAAGCGTGGAAGAATGATGGCTCTAAGATTAAGAAGCTTATAAACATCCAACTAGCATTTTTGGGAATATCCACTGTCCATAATTGATTGCTAATAAGGTAATTGGAAGACATGTCTTAACATATAGTGAATCTTTTTGACTGATCAGATCATCAATGTTTTCTTTTACAGCTGCTATGTTTAATATGCCTAATGACACTTCAGGTTTTCATTGTTTGGAATATTCCAATGACACTTCAGGTTTGTTTAAACAAGATTTGTAACAAATTGTTAATGGATCCTATTTCTTGATCTAAAAGGACAAATGATTGCGTGTTTTTGGTCTGTTGGGTGTTTGTCCCCATGGAATTGTGTTCTACTTTAATCCGGCTCTTCCATTTAAGATATGCATCGAATTTTATATCCTGTCATTTGATGTATCACATTTATTTAATTAATTGGATTAACAGAGATGTGCACTTAATCGTTCTAGAAAACCAATCTTAAACTCTTGTATATTTGCCGGAATCTGAAACTGGTTGGCTGGAAAATGAGTCACAACATTCTTTATATTGTCGGTTTCCATGGTACATTTATGGAATTATGCCCATGCTTACATTATCCAACATGGATGTACCATGTTTGAATGTACAGTTATTTTAGCCACTTCATTAATTGTTTGAAAATATAATATATTAATACATTTGAAAACAGACAAAAAAAATTTTCCTTTCGGTTTTGAACTCTGTATGAGATACAGTGTTAGTTATTTGAATGTAAGTTCCAAATCCAGATTCCCGACAACTTGTTAGGCTAAACGGTAAAAATAAGAATAATTTATAAATGAATGATCTCATGTATTTAAACAAGCATATTTAATCAACATGTTATGTTTTATTTTTTGATTTCCAGCAATGGAGCTAGGACTTTCTTCGGAGAAGCTAACTGACGAGGCGAATGCTGTACTGTAACACCGATCATCAACATTGTTTTTATTACTTCAATATTTTTTTGGCATTTTAGCATCATTATATTATATTACTGCTGTTTAGGCAACAGTCTGATCTAATGATCCTCAACTTGCTGACTTACTTCAAACTTCAAACTTCCAGATTGTATAAAAATTTGTTTTATCATTATTATATTATGTTCTGTTAGAAAATTTTCAAATCAATGTTTTTGGGGAGGGGGTTTCGAAGAGGAAATGAAGAAGGAATAAGGAATGAAGAGTTGTCTTTGTCCCATATCATGAAATAAGAAAGGACTTGTCTCTATATATGTAAAGACATGGTATATTATTTTAGAAGAAAGAAGAGAAGGGGACATAAGGCAAGTGCATGCACATGGAATAGACATTAAATATTTAAATGTCAAAAGATGGGCCTTTGGGCTCTTGGGGTTTGGTGATCAGTTGGGCCGAGAATGCTAATGGGCTTGCACTGTGAATCGTTGTAATTTTTGAATTAGGCGCGCAGGTTTGTAATGTTTTCAGAATGTTACAAATGAAGAGGCGTATCATTTGAATTTCAAACAAAGGGATGCGACGTTGTACGAACGGATATGGCCGTAGCAAACGATCGTGACGTTTCGCTGAATTGATACCTCTTCGTTGTTATAAATAGCCACGCCCAGAAACCATTTGAAATAACTTCAGAAAACAGTTCTTCTTCTTCCTAGATTCTGCAATGCTCTGTCATTACTAATGCTTGAAAAGTGCTGCGAATTTCTAAATTTGCAACGCTTGAAAGGTGTTGCAGAATTGTCTCTCTTCTTCCTCTTCTTTCTATATTTGATTGTTGCATCATTAGATTATAAAATCAGAGTGTTCTTGATTGGAACAAAGCCATACAAACTTTGAATCCAATTTCGTTGTTCCAAGGCTTTATTAAATCCTAAAATCAATAGTTCGATAATCCATTTGTACCTGGTGGATTGAACTATTGTCTGCAAGAATTTGCTCCACAAATCCTTAAAGTCTGAAGTACGACATTCATAAGACGATAATCATCATTCGATTGCCTAAAACCGCAAAATCCCTAAACAAATTTTCAGACAATATCTTCAATTATGAAAGATTTGAGCGCATTGCAAGTTATGAATCAGCATTTGACGAAATTAGAGCGTTTTGATGGTCAAAAGTTCACTTGTTAGCAAGAGACGATGAAGTTTTTCCTGATCACTGTGAAGTTGTTCTATATCTTGGAAGATGATTTGGAAATTATACCATAGGAAACCGCTGACGAGGATGCAGTTCTACAAGAGAAACGACCAAAGTGCAAAGAGGATGATTTTCTATGCAGAGGGCACATTCTGAATGCATTGTCTACTCCTGTCTACAACGCTCATAGGACCTTGGAAACTGCAAAGGAACTCTGGACTGCTTTGGATAGCAATTATCGCATATCTGAGGCAAGTAATAAAAAAAATTCTTATTTGTAACTTTATGGATTTCAAAATGGTCGCCAAGAAGTCCATAATTGGACAACTGAGTGAAATCCCACTGTTGGTGAATCAACTTAAAGATGCCGGTATGGATCTCCCTGAATCTTTTGTTGTTGGAGTTATTATTTCAAGACTCCTGAATTCTTGGAATGATTATAAGAAAAAATTGAAACATGCAGAAATGGATTATAATTTAGACGGTTTACAGCACCATCTTCGTATTGAAGAGGATTCTCATAAATGCGAACTAGATGATAATCTGCAAACTAGGTCTCAGGCTAAGGCAAATAATGTTGAAATTACTGATAAATTGAAGCCTAAGAATGAGACACAGTTTAAGAAGAATCGTAATTCCAAGAACAAAAAGAAGGGTTCATGTTACTATTGTAACAAACCCGACCACTATGCCCGAGACTGTCGTTTTCGAAAGAAACAACAAAAAGTGAATGTGGTCGAAGAAAAGCTTGTGGCTATCATACAAGAGGCGAACTCCGTTAGTGGCATTGATAATGATTGGTGGCTCGATACTGGAGCAACCATTCATGTTTGCAAAGACCGTAATCTGTTCAAGACTTACGAAGAGAATAATGGAGAATCCAATGAAGTTATTGGCGCAAACAAAGTTGCAAGTAAAGCTATGGGAAAAGGCATAATTGAACTTATATTCACCTTGGAAAAGTTCTTACATTAGTTAATGTATTTTATGTACCTGATATGTGTAAGAATTTGGTTTCTGGATACCTTCTTAACAAAGGAGGATTCAAGATGGTATATGAGTCTGATTACTTTGTGTTGTCCAAGAACAATAAATTTATTGGACAGGCATATTCTTGTAACGGCATGATTAAGTTGAATCTAATGAAGAAATCTTCTGCTTAAATTGTTGATTCTGTTAATTTATGGCATGGTAGATTATGACATGTTAATTATAAGTCTCTTAGAAATATGAATAAATTAGGATTAATTTCTGATTGTGATTACGATTCCATCACTAAATGGGAAATTTGTGTTCAAGCAAAAATACACCAGAAATCCTTTAAATCTGTTTAAAGGAATACTGGTTTACTTGACTTACTATATAGTGATGAGGGTGACTTAAAAAGTCATATCACCTATGGTGGTAACCAATGCTATATAACATTTATTGATGATTATACTATATATGCATATATATATATATCTAATGAAATCGAAAGATGAGGCCTTTGATAAATTCAAAATTTACAAAGCAGAAGTCGAAACACAATTAGGAGTTAAAATTAAAATATTACATTCAGATCGTGGTGATGAATATTTTTCAAATGAGTTTACTTTGTTTTGCAAACAAAATGGTATAGTTCACCAATGTACCGCTCCATATACTCCATAACAAAATGGTGTTGCGGAAAGGAAAAAATAGAACTTTAGTAGAAATGGTTAACGCCATGCTCATAAGTTCTAATTTACCTTATAACCTATGGGGTGATGCTTTTGTTATCTGCATGTTACATTTTAAATATAGTACCACTTAAAAAGAATAATATTTCCCCTTATGACTTATGGTTTAATAGAAAACCTAACCTTACCAGACTTAAAGTTTGGGGTTGCTTAGCGTATGTTAGAAAACCTAAACCTAAATGACCAAATTTTGGAAATAGGGCATTTAAGTATGTTTTTCATAGGATATTCTCTTAATAATATTACTTATAGTTTCCTTATTACTGACACCTTAGAAGTTGTAGAATCTGTATATGTAGAATTCTTTGAAAATCAAACTATTGAGAATCCATTGAGATCATCTAGTCCGGAACCAACCGAAACTAATGATATCAACGATGATGAATATGCTCCTACTCAGAAAAGCAAGGAAGTGTCAGTACCAGATAATAGTACTGAACACAAAAGAAGTAAAAGAGCGAGAATAGGGAAGGACTATGGTCCTTACTTCATAACATATATCATAGAAGGCAATAAGGACGAAGTTCTTAATGTGACAAATATGTAATGAATGTCGATGATGATCCCAAAATTTATTCTGAAGCTATGAGTTCCAGAGATTCTAATTTCAGGAAAGAAGCTATCAATGATGAAATGAATTCCATAATGTTAAACCAAACTTGGGTTTTATCTGATTTACCTCCTGGTGCTAAGCCAATAGGATGTAAATGGATATTCAAGAAAAAGTTGAATACAAATGGATCCATTGATAGGTTTAAATCCAGACTAGTTGCCAAGGGATATAAAAATAGACAAGGAATAGATTATTTTGATACACATGCTCCAGTTCCTCGCATATCTTCCATACGCTGTTTAATGGCACTGGCATCAATTCATAACCTGCTCATACATCAAATGGAAGTAAAGATAGCTTTTCTAACTGGAGATTTTGAAGAAGAGATATACATGGAATGACCTGAAGGTTTTATAACCCCAGGCCAAGAAAAGAAAGTTTGTAAATTAGTCAAATCTTTTTATGGCCTGAAGCAAGCTTCCATGCAATGGCATGAGAAGATAAAGTTGCACTTTCATTTGGATTCATTGTTAATGATGCAGATAAATGTATTTATAGCAAATCAGATAACAATGGTTATGTTATAATATGTTTATATGTTAATGTCATGCTAATATTTGGTTCCAATATATCCTGTGTGAATGAAACTAAAAAGTTTCTATCTTCTAAATTTGATATGAAATATCTAGGAGAGGCTGATGTAATTTTAGGAATTAAAATCATCAGGAAAGAGGGGGAGTTATTACTATCCCAGTCTCATTACATTGAGAAGTTCCTAAAGAAGTATGGTCATTATGATGACAAACCATCACCAACTCCTTTAGATCCAAGTATTAAGCTAGAAAAGAACACTGGACGTATCATTTCTCAACTTGAGTATTCTAGTGTTAATGGGAGTCTTATGTACGCTATGCATTGCACTAGACCCGACATCGCACATGCTATAAGTGTATTTTGTAGATTTACGAGTAACCTTGGTTTCGAACAATGGAAAGCCATTTCCAGTGTATTAGCTTATTTGAAAGGAACCAACAACTATGGTTTATCTTATAAAGGATATCCTGCTGTAATAAAATGATATAGTGATGCAACCTGGAACAATGTAGAATCCAAGTCCAAGTCTACGACTGTATGGATATTCACATTAGGAGGCGCTGCTGTATCTTGGGCTTCCAAGAAGTAGGCTTGTATACCTGATTCAACTATGTTATCAGAATTGATTGCATTAGCATATGCATGTAAGGAAGCAGAATGACTTAGGAATTTGTTAATAGAAATTCCATTGTGGAAGAAGCCATCTCCAGCAGTCTTGATTAACTGTGATAACCAAGCAATGGTATATAATGTATCTAATAAGACATACAATGGGAAGTCTAGACATGTGAGTCTAAAACATCAGATGGTAAGATAGTTACTCAGAAGTGGAGTAATAACTGTTGACTACATAGAAACGAAAAAAAACTTAGCTGATCCACTTACAAAAGGTCTTCCAAAGGCTATGGTTCTATAAAGTCAAAAGAAATGAGACTAAGGTCTATGAATGTAGATTGATCATCCTTAACAGAAACCCAACTTGTGTCTTGAAAAGATAGATAAAGTTCAATGGGTGCCAACAAGTTAAGAGTACGATTATGGAACACTAAATCAATATCCCAATATTTAGTGTTGGATTCTGCATGAACAAAGGATGGATTCATATCCTTAATAAGTCTAGAAACCTTAAAAGGTTTCTTGTAGAAACACCTTAAAATACTTACCTATATGAGTATGGAAATAAGGATGTTTCCTAGGAAAGTAAGGCCGCTTTCTAAAGTAGACTCATGAACCAGGATTAAAGCACATGGCCATTAACATGCTGAGCAATACAAAACACTCTAACTAAGGAAATCAACATGTGTGATTGTTCCGGTTTTATCATTAAGGGATATTTGGTTCAAGATTCGTTCACCATAGAATCACAATAGAGCTTTGAATGGTTTACACAAAGTAGAGGTTCAAATCCAAAAGATACCTTTTATTTATGAGTTGTTTCCATGATGATGCAAAACTTGATCTTAGATCTATATAGGCTTGATCCCACTTGGGTATGTAGGAAGTCACTCTAGTGATTCAGCCGTCCACTTTATTTATTTATTTTGAAAATTGGGAGAGATTGTTAGAAGATTTTCAAATCAATGTTTTGGGAGGGTTTGTTTTTAAAGAGGAAACAAAGAAGGAATGAAGAGTTGTCTTTGTCCCACATCATGAAATAAGAAAGGACTTGTCTCTATATATGTAAAGACATGGTGTATTATTTCAAAAGAAAGAAGAGAAGGGGACCATAAGGCAAGTGCATGCACATGGTATAGACATTAAATATTTAAATGTCAAAAGATGGGCCTTTGGGCTCTTGAGGTCTCGTGATCAGTTGGGCCGATAATGCTAATGGGCTTGCACTACGAACCGTTGTAATTTTTGAATTAGACGCGCAGTTTTGTAACGTTTTCAGAACGTTACAAATGAAGAGGCGTTTCATTTGAAATTCAAATGAAGGGATGCGACGCTGTATGAACGGATATGGCCGTAGCAAACGGTCATGACGTTTCGCTGAATGTATACCGCTTCGTTGTTATAAATAGCCATGCCCAGAAACCATTTGAAATCACTTCAAAAAATAGTTCTTCTTCTTCCTAGATTCTGCAACGCTCTGCCATTACTAACGCTTAAAAAGTGTTGCGAATTTCTGAATTTGCAACACTTGAAAGGTGTTGTAGAATTGTCTCTCTTCCTCCTCTTCTTTCTTTATTTGATTCTTGCATCAATCAGATTATAAAATCAGAGTGTTCTTGATCGGATCAAAGCCATACAAAATTTGAATCCGATTTCTTTGTTCCAAGGCTTTATTGAATTCTGAAAGTCAATAGTGCGATAATTCGTTTGTACCAAGTGGATTGAACTATTGTCTGAAAGAATTTGCTCTGCAAATCCTTAATGTCTAAAGTACGACATTTATATGACTTTCATCATCATTTGATTGCCTCAAACCGCTAAATGCCCAACAATTTTTTAGACATCTTCAATCATGGAAGCTTTGAGCGCATTGCAAGTTATGAATCAACATTTGACGAAAATGGAGCATTTTGATGGTGAAAACTTCACTCGTTGGCAAGAGGCGATGAATTTCTTCCTGATCACTGTGAAGTTATTCTATATCTTGGAGGACGATTTGGAAATTATACCATGGAAACCGCTGACGAGGATGCCGCTCTGAAAAAGAAACGAGCAAAGTGCAAAGAGAATGATTTTCTATGCAGAGGGCACATTATGAATGTATTGTCTACTTCAGTCTACAACGCTCATAGGACCTTGGAAACTGCAAAGGAACTCTGGACTGCTTTGGAGAGCAAGTATCGCATATCCGAGGCAAGTAATAAAAAAATTTCTTATTTGTAATTTTATGGATTTCAAAATGGTCGCCAACAAGTCCATATTGGACAAGTGAGTGAAATCTTACTATTGGTGAATCAACTTAAAGATGCCGGTATTGATCTCCCTGAATCTTTTGTTGTTGGAGTTATTATTTCAAGACTCCCGAATTCTTGGATGATTATAAAAAAAAATGAAACATGCGGAAACGGATTAAAATTTAGATGGTTTACAGCGTCATCTTCATATTGAAGAGGATTCTCGTAAACGTGAACTCGATGATAATCCACAAACTGAGTCTTAGGCTAAGGCAAATAATGTTGAAATTACTGATAAATTGAAGTGTAAGAATGAGACACAGTTAAGAAGAATGGTAATTCCAAGAACAAAAAGAAGGGTGCCTATTACTATTGTAACAAACCCGACAACTATGCCCGAGACTGTCATCTTCGGAAGAAACAACAAAAAGCGAATGTGGTCGAAGAAAAGCTTGTGGCTGTCGTACAAGAGGCGAACTCTGTTAGTGGCATTGATAATGATTGGTAGCTCGACAATGGAGCAATCATTCATGTTTTCAAAGATCGTAATCTTTTCAAGACTTACAAAGAGAATAATGGATAATCCAGCGAAGTGATTGGCGCAAATAAAGTTGCAAGCAAAGTTATCGGTAAAGGCCCAATTGAACTTACATTCACCTCTGGAAAAGTTCTTACATTAGTTAATGTATTTTATGTACCTGATATGCGTAAGATTTTGGTTTCTGGATACCTTCTTAATAAAGGAGGATTCAAGATGATGTATGAGTCTGATAAGTTAGTGTTGTCCAAGAACAGCAAATTTATTGGACAGGGATATTCTTGTAATGGCATGATTAAGTTGAATCTAATGAAGAAATCTTCTACTTATATTGTTGATTTCGTTAATTTATGGCATGGTAGATGTAAGAACCCGTAACTTCCCCGTGAAGGAAAGAGCGGATACTTTGAGAACAACACACAACAGAATGCAGACGGAAGAACATTTCATTGTATATTACAACAATTCCATCAGATACAAGAATATACAGAGTATAAATGAATAAATATACATTCGATAAATATCAGAGATTACAATAAATTACATAGCAGCGGAAAATAATACAAAGCACAACTGAAGGTGATATACGGATACAGAGCTTTCCGGATATCATTCCAGCTGTAAACCGGGATCCTGTGAATATAAATCTGCAAAACCAAAACTACTAGCTGCCCGTGCGGAAAATAGGGGCACCCAGAGTTTAGTTTAAAACAATAAACTCCAGGTCAGTCATGTGACTGGTGTGAGAACTAAAACAGTTATTAAAACTTTATTTTAAAAGAGAGTAATTCAAGGGACCACGCCGTATAACACGGAACGAGTTTCCTCCCAAGAGTACTAGTGCTTAGAATAAACAACGCAATTCTTTTTTCGAAAAATGAAGCTATTATAAGACCCAGGTCCCATCACACAATGCAACGCAAGCCGGAGGATAGGGTTTTCCCTTATAATAGCCAAACATGCTTGGTACGTTTAAAAACAAATCATTTGATACTATAATAAGTGTATAGTGTCAAAACATTTCAATCATAAATATCAATCATAGGCGGCATGGGTACCATATATCATGTCGCCATACTAGTTCTACAATTAAAACCGCAATACACATATTGGAAATTGGATTCCATCATGAGTCGAGGCAAGGGGCAAGCTCCTCTCCGCACTCGAGACACTCTAGCAAATGTCTCAGGACTACACACTCTGGACAATCCTGGATGCTTCAGGGCCGGTCCTCACTTACG
This sequence comes from Allium sativum, assembly GCA_030737875.1. NCBI lineage: Eukaryota > Viridiplantae > Streptophyta > Magnoliopsida > Asparagales > Amaryllidaceae > Allium > Allium sativum. Next base: position 808,415,561 of record CM060916.1, read on the forward strand.
TTAGAGGATTATTTATTCCTGAACACACGTTTCCCGGTCCTTACAGACCTATAATCGAGGCGCCTCGCATTCCAACAACCACATAGGTGAAAAGTATATAAATGTCAGGGCTGGTAAGTCACTGACACCACCAAAGCTAGAAAGAAACGTCGTGCTCTCCCTGCAGTCTGTATCCCGTTTTTAACTCATACCGAGGTGTGAGGCTCGCGAATTTACGTTATACACAAAGCTGCCACGTAGGCCGTGCTTTGATCATCAACCACAAGACTTTGCTTTTCAACAAAAGCCTTGATCATTGCATCTTAGCGTGCCACACAGGCAATTCATGCCATGCGATTGATATCTATCGATATATAACCTCTAAGCTCGTACGTCTCAGAGAAGGGCGTTAAGCAAGAGAATAAATTCTCCGCCGCCAAACAGATATATATTTAACAGAAATCAATCAACACAAAATAAAATCCAATGTCAGACACACAATCCATTTACAAGTCCGTTCTGGGTCTGAACGAAACCGGAGGCACTTTCCTCGCATATCCATCCATCTCCAAGTACATATGGACGACCACCAACTATTTCCATCCTCTTGGGTGTACAGCCCAATCAGGATCGTCAGTAATTATCCAAACGATGTGAAGACTTCCGGTCTTCGACCACCGTCTTCATCTTTGACTTATCGTCGAATCGGTTATTCAGAATGGGTATAAACCCGGCCTTTCCGAACAACCCGCGTATATTAAAACGAATGTTACACAAACACAACATACGCCTCATTCCTATTCAGAATATTCTTAGGGAAAGGTTCCCATTAATTTTATCAAAGATAAATTCTTTAAATTTATTCTTTAATCTTCCTTTGGATGATCTATCAAACCAAATTATGGTTTTCTGAACTAGTCGAGATTAGCGAACCACATCGAAGTAATTATTTATTTTATTTCCCAATCCCAACCTATTCATCCCATGAAGCAAAACTGGTAATACTCCATATCTAACACCGCGGTGTTGTCGATAAAATTAATTATCATTTCACGTTCAAATCTAATTAAAGATTTGACTATCGTTTTGGAGCAAAACTGGTGATACTCCATTCTCGCTCATTTTCTAAATTTGATAATTTAGATTATAGATTTACACTTCAATCTAATTGCAGATTCGTTAAAACTCCTTTTACTGGGTTAAAGAACTAGGTGTTATTTAAAACACAGTTCACGACAAACCCAAATCACATTCTATTTATTATCGGGTTAAAGAACAAGTGTTATTTATAACACCGTTCACGATAAACCCATGAATCAACTCTAGTTCAATTTAAGTCAAATATATTAGGAATTCCGATTATTTAAAACCCCTTTTTAAATCTAATTTATTTATTTAAAAACAAATCGGGTTTTAAATTTAGTTCAAACTAGTTCATTTTGATAAAAATCTATTTTTATCTTTTCAAATATGGAGTTTTTCACCCCAAATTTTCCCAAATCATTTCTTATGATTTTACACAAATTATTGATATTTTTAATAATTTTATCAAGGCCCGTACAGTCGATTTCCATCAACGGCCATCGAACTGCACTTATAGCGACCTTTTTCAAATTTGATTTGGACGTAACTCCAAATCCAACCGTTAGATTTTAAGTTTCTAACATTCGTTAGAAAGCTCTTTTCGATACGAACCCAACGGTTCCGGTTTTAGGAGAATCCGACGGTCGGATCTCCCGTAATGTCCGTTTGAAATAAATGGTCGAAATTCACGAACTGCCGCAGCGCGGCGCGTTCTATTCAGGCCATTATATTATATATATATAATATATATTTCGTCGATTCTATTTAAAACAAATTATATAAATAGTTTTGAATTCGTTTCAAAAACATTTCAACTTCCATCTCAATTCAAATCAAAATTGAATCTTTCCTTATAAATTCGTTTTAAAATTCATTTCTATTCAATTCAAGTTTCAATTCAATTTGAATACATTTCACTTCGTTTTAAATTCAATTCGAATTCGTTTTCAATTCGATTCAATTCAAAGTGGTTTTCTATTCGATTCAATTCAAAGTGGTTTTCTATTCGATTCAAATTCGTTATATATTCAATTGAAACCAAATTCGTTTTCTATTCAAATCAAATTCGTTATATATTCAGTTGAAACCAAATTCGTTTTCTATTCAAATCAAATTCGTTATATATTCAATTCATTTCGAATTCACTTTATATTCAATTCATTTTCAATTCAATTCATTTTCAATTCAATTCATTTCAATTCAATTCATTTCATTTCAAAATATTCGATTTCAAAATTACTTTTCAATATTCATTTTAAAATGAATAAAATCGATATAAATATCGTTCACGTCAAAATGGCGTCAATCTAATCAACACGGCTTCATATATTCCTTTACTCTATTCAACAAATGAATATTTATTTTTGTCAACACACGACTAATCTCAACGAATGAGTACTGTCCACGTGTGACTATTTTTGTTAAATTATTTCGTTCAACACATGACTAATCTCAACGGATGAGTACAGTCAACACATGAACCTTTTTTTAATAGTGATAAAGATATAAATTATATTGTTAAAATATTTCGTTCAACACATGACTAATCTCACGAATGAGTACAGTCAACACATGAACCTTTATTTTATATCGTTCTTTATTTTCTAAATGGGAATGAGGCCCAATCAATCACCATATAATGTTAATTATATGGATTTTCATACATCACACGTATATAATAGCATTGAAAAATAACCAACCATCAACCAAAGTGCACTACACTGTATAAGCATCAAGTATAGATATCTAACGCTTATAACAGCCTGTCAATCAACCGATCGACATATTTAATCAATCAGGATGAGTGAACTTCAAATTTCATCCCAACACCCGTGTGGGGTTTCAAATCAACAAACACAGATTTTATTTGTGCAGTTGGGCGATGTGTAAAATTTATCGACCCAATCAGTGTCATTCAAATAGGTGTACATGAACAAACCGTCCGGTTTGTAAATGAATATTTATTTATTTATTCACATTCACTGTATTCATATTCACATTAAAAATTATATTTTTAACGACAAAACATTTTATTTCCACATATGAATTTCTATTCAGTTCATTTATTCCAATAAAATGATATTTTATCTTTCTAACTTATTTTAGAAAATTTCGGCGGCATAACGGCACGATACTAGAAACGGGACGAGGCCTAGCCTTATCCCCGGTCTAGTGAAGGCCCACGCCATTCACACATCAATCAATCAATTTCATTTCACCAAACAATTCAATTCAAACCAAATAAACTAGTCAACCACACAACCAAACAAACAAGTCCATGGTCTGTGGACGATTGTGTCGGGTGCTACTAAGCACCGTCTGCATCCTAGTATATATACATAACTTAGAAAAAGAAATTGAAAGGTGAGAAATTCTCACAAATAGCTATCCAATCATCTTGACTCTTCTTTGATAGAAATCTTCATCGTTATCGCATTTTTGTCATCTTCGTTGCCCGTATTCACTACATATATAAAAATCACACATTTTTATATTTTGATGTCTTTAAAATAAAAATCACATTTTTATTTGTTCACTTTCAATTTGAAAATCATATTTTTATAATCGCTTCATACATTTAAAAATCGAATTTTCACTTCTCTATTCAATATATAAAAATCAAAATTTTATTTTTACTATTCAATATATAAAAATCACATTTTTACTTTGCTATTATATAGATAAAATTTATATTTTATCATGCTATTTTTCATATAAAGATCTCGCCTTTTCAAATACATAGATTTCAACTTTTCAAACATATCATTATTAAAAATCACATTTCTATTTTTCTACACATATAAAGATGATATTTTTAATATTTCTATCATGTAAAAATTATATTTTTAATCCTCTACACAAACAAAAATCATATTTTTACACCTTCTAAATAATAAAGATTTTATTTCCATTTCATCACTATAAAAATCACCTCTTTATTTCAACATATATATCATAAAAATCAGATTTTTATTTCGCTACATATACAAAGATGGTATTTTTACATTCTATATCTCATAAATATTATATTTTTATAGTTCCTACTATGCAAAGATCATATTTTTATCTTTCTACAATATAAAAGATTATATTTTTACTACTTAAAAAAATAAAAATCATATTTTTAATTCTTTAAAAATATAAAAATCATATATTTTTCCTATAAAAAAAAGGTTTATTCGCTACGGTATATATCGAATCTTTTGTCACTAAAAATCCGTTTTGAAAATCCATAAAAGTCCGCTTTAAAATCAATTAAAAATCAGTTTTAAAATCAATAATAAAAAAAATCAGTTTTAAAATAAATAAATAAAATCAAGGAACTTACAGAGGGGGGGGGCTGATGCGGCGGTAGGCAGAGGAGGAGGTGCGGCTAGGGTTGTTGGAGGGGGAGGAGGATGGTGGAGCGGTCGGAGGGGTATCGCGAGGCTAGGGGGTGGACAGCTGCGTCGGTTCTTCGATGAGGGGGGGGGGGGGGTTTCTTCGCGAGGCGGCGGCGGTTTAAGGGGAGGGGGGGCTAGACGTTGCGTCGATCGAACAGGAGGGGGGCGCTTGCCTGGCGGCGACGGCGGCGATCATCGGGGGGGGGGACGAGTTTCCCCCCCGTCCGCCTCTTTCTCCCTTTTTTTTATTTTGTTTTCAGTTTTGAAAGAAAAGAGGGGGGTGGGCAGAACGTATAGGAAGAGGGAGGGATTTTTTTTATATTATTTAATTTCTAAAAGTTGACTTTTACATACGACCTCTAAACGAGGCCCACCGCCTGTCGTCCATAGTTTTTCACCCCCATTCCGAACACAATGGAATATGTATCGTAAGCTGATTTGGCTGTTACAATCAGTTTCCGTTGAATTTAAAGTATAGTTCTTTAAATATTCAATTGAAACGCACATTTCAAATTATCGGGGTCACATACTAACTCTAAAAATTCTCGAAAAATATTTTCTAGCTTCGTATTGACGATACGGTCCTAACAAAACTAGTTTCGTCGAATTCTGAGACCGTTAGAAAAATGGCCATTTTCCAGTCAATTAAAATCAACTAAAACTGGTCAAACGCGTTTTCCTTTGCCACGCTCACATATTGATTCGAAAAATTATGAAATTTGGAATCTAGCAATAAATTGACATCACGGATCCAACAAAAGTGGTTTCGTCGAAATCCGAGGTCATTTGCAAAATGTCTATTTTTAAGGGCCAGAATTCCATAGCGACTATTCAGAATTTTCAACTGGACATATCTTTTTATTCCCGCTATGAAATCTTGATTTTTCGGATTCGTTGGAAAGATATCATCAATTAGATCCTAATGTTTTTGGTTTCACTAAAATCCGGATTGTTTTGCACCCGATACATTCAATTGAAGTTTGAAATCGAATTATCGAACTACCACGCCATTTTCAATTCTATTTATAATTATATATAATTATTTATATTCTAATGACGACGTATATAATATATATACGTTCGAATTATATTCAAAATAAATTTCTCGTCGATATTATTTAAAATAATTTATTTTAAATATTCAAAATTCGCTAAAATTGCCAAAATAAAAATTTTAAACTGGCTCAGAATTTCCGGGTTATTACAGTAGATTAGGATATGTTAATAATATGTCTCTTAGAAATATGCATAAATTAGGATTAATTTCTGATTGTTATTTCGATTCCATCACTAAATGTGAAATTTGTGCTCAAGCAAAAATACACTGGAAATCGTTTAAATCTATTGAAAGGAATACCGGTTTGCTTGATTTAGTATATAGTGATAGGGGTGACTTAAAAATTCATATCACCTACGCTGGTAACCAATACTTTATAACATTTAGTGATGATTATACTAGATACGCCTATGTAATTCTAATGAAATCGAAAGATGAGGCCTTTGGTAAATTCTAACCTACAAAGCAGAAGTCGAAACACAATTAGGAGTTAAAATTAAAGTGTTACATTCAGATCGTGGCGGTGAATATTTTTCAAATGAGTTTACTTTTTTTTGCAAACAAAATGGTATAGTTCACCAATATACCGCTCCACATACTCCACGACAAAATGGTGTTGCTGAAAGAAAAAATAGAACTTTAGTAGAAATAGTTAACGCTATGCTCATAAGTTCTAATTTACGTTATAACCTATGGGGTGATGCTATGTTATCTGCATGTTACATTTTAAATATAGTACCACTTAAAAAGAATAATATTTCTCCTTATGAATTATGGTTTAATAGAAAACATAACCTTACCAGACTTAAAGTTTGGGGTTGCTTAGCGTATGTTAGAAAACCTGACCCTGAACGACCAAAGTTAGGAAATAGGGCATTTAAGTGTGTTTTCATAGGATATTCTCTTAATAGTAGAACTTATAGGTTCCTTATTCTTGACACATTAGAAGTTATAGAATATGTTGATGTAGAATTCTTTGAAAATCAAACTATTGAGAATCCATTGAGATCATCTAGTCCGGAACCAACCTAGACTAATGATATCAATGATGATGAATATGCTCCTACTCAGAACAGCAAGGAAATGTCAGTACCAAATAATAGTACTGAACACAGATGAAGTAAAAGAGCGAGAATAGAGAAGGACTATGGTCCCGACTTCATAACATATCTCGTAGAAGGCAATAAGGACGAATTTCTTAATGTGACAAGATATGTAATGAATGTCGATGATGATCCCAAAAATTGTTCTGAAGCTATGAGTTCCAGAGATTCTAATTTCTGAAAAGAAGCTATCAATGATGAAATGAATTCCATAATGTTAAACCAAATTTGGGTTTTATCTGATTAACCTCCTGGTGCTAAACCAATAGGATGTAAATGAATATTCAAGAAAAAGTTGAATACAAATGGATCCATTGATAAGTTTAAAGCCAGACTAGTTGCTAAGGGATATGAACAAAGACAAGGAGTAGATTATTTTGATACATATGCTTCAGTTGCTTGCATATCTTCCATACGCTGTTTAATTGCACTGGCTTCAATTCATAACTTGGTCATACATCAAATGGATGTAAAGACAGCTTTTCTAAATGGAGATTTAGAAGAAGAGATATACATGGAACAACTTGAAGGTTTTATAACCCCATGCCAAGAAAATAAATTTTGTAAATTAGTCAATATGGCCTAAAGCAAGCTCCCATGAAATGGCATGAGAAGTTTGATAAAGTTGCACTGTCATTTGGATTCATTGTTAATGATGCAGATAAATGTATTTATAGCAAATCGGATAACAACGATTATGTTATAATACGTTTATATGTTGATGACATGCTAATATTTGGTTCCAACATATCCTGTGTGAATGAAACTAAAAAGTTTCTATCTTCTAAATTTGATGTAAAAGGTCATTATGATGACAAACTAGCACCAACTCCTTTAGATCCAAGTGTTAAGTTAGAAAAGAACACTGGACGTATCATTTATCAACTTGAGTATTCTAGTGTTATTGGGAGACTTAAGTATGCTATGCATTGCACTAGACCCGACATCGCACAAGCTATAAGTGTATTGTGTAGATTTACGAGTAACCCTGGTTTCGAACACTGGAAAGCCATTTCCATAGTTTTAGCATATTTGAAAGGAACCATTAACTATGGTTTATCTTATAAAGGATATCCTGCTGTAATAGAAGGATATAGTGATGCAACCTGGAATAATGTAAAATCCAAATCCAAGTCTACGACTGGATGGATATTCACATTAGGAGGCGCTGTATCTTGGGCTTCCTAGTAGCAGACTTGTATATCTGACTCAACTATGTTATCAAAATTGATTGCGTTAGCAGATGCATGTAAGGAAGCGGAATGGCTTAGGAATTTGCTAATTGAAATTCCATTGTAGAAGAAGCCATCTCTAGCAGTCTTGGTTAACTGTGATAATCAAGCAATGATATATAATGTATCTAATAAGACATATAATGGAAAGTCTAGACATCTGAGACTAAGAAATCAGATGGTAAGACAGTTACTCACAAGTGGAGTTATAACTGTTGACTACATAGAAATGAAGAAAAACATGGATGACCCACTTACAAAAGGTCTCCCAAAGGCTATGGTTTCTATAAAGTCAAAAGAAATGGTACTAAGGTCTGTGAATGAAGATTGATCATCCTTAACAGTAACCCAACTTGTGTCCTGAAAAAGATAGACAAAGTTCAGTGGGTACCAACAAGATAAGAGTCTGATTATGGAACACTAAATCAATTATCCCATAATATTTAGTGTTGGATTCTGCATGAACAAAGAATGGATACATATCTTTAATAGGTCTAGAAACCTTAAAAGGTGTCTCGCAGAAACACCTTAAGAGACTTACCTATATGAGGATGGAAATCAGGCCTTTTCCTAGGAAAGTAAGACCGCTTTCTAAAGTACACTCATGAACCAGGATTAAAGCGCATGGTCATTAATGTGCTGAGCAATATAGAACACTCTAAATAAGGAAATCGACATGTGTGATTGTTTCGGTTTTACCATTAAGGGATACTTGGTTCAAGATTCGTTCACCATAGAATCTCAACAGAGTTTTGAACGGTTTATAGTAAGTAAAGGTTCAAATCCAAAAGATACCTTTTATTTATGTGTTGTTTCCGCAATGATGCAAAACTTGATCTTAGAACTACATAGGCTTGATTCCACTTGGGTATGTAGGAATCCTTAATGAATTTCTGATAATAACTGGCTAACCCGAGAAAACTTCTAACTTCTGTTGGCGTACGAGGCTGTTTCCAATTCTGAATAACAGTGATCTTACTGGGATCCACTGAAATTCCTTGCTTTGACACTACGTGGCCATGAAATTTGACTTAGTCTTGCCAGAATATACATTTGGAAAACTTTGCTTTTAATACATTCCTTCTGAGGATTTCCAGAACCTGTTCCAAATGTTTTTCATGTTCGGCTTTTGATTTAGAGAAGATTAGAATATCGTCAATAAAAACCAGAACAAATTTATTCAGGACTCCTCTGAACACTTTATTCATCAAATCGACGAAGTAAGCTGGAGCGTTACATAAGCCGAACGACATTACTAACCACTCATAGAATAAGTCTGGACCTCTGAATGCTGTCATAGGAACATACACTTCGGCAATTCGAAGTTGATGGAAGCCTGTAGCTAGGTCCATCCTTGAAAATACTTGTGCACCATTCAGACGATCCAATAAATCATCGATTCGCGACAATGGATATTTGTTCTTTATTGTCTGCTTGTTCAAATCACGATAATCCACACATAGACGCAGAGTACCATCAGATTTTGGGACAAACACCACTGTTGCTCCCCAATCAGAGAAACTAGGCCTGATCAGACCCTTCTATACGAGCTGTCGTGTTTGATTGTCTAATTCCTCTTTCTCTTTCAAGGACATTCTTCGAATAGCGTGAACTACCGGCCTTGCATTCAGAATCAAAGCAATCTTGAAATCTATTTCTCTCTGCGGAGGTAAGCGAACAACTTCTTCAAACACATCCGCATAATTCTTGACGACAGGAATATCTTTTACGAGGTCGGGAATATTCTCTGTAACTTCAGGGATATTTTCTATTTGAGTAGGAGAAACATCCAACGCTGCCCAAAAGTCCTTTCTATTAGAATTCTGACCTTCACAGGGAATGGTTATATAATCACCTGATTTAATCTTCGCCCTAACGACTATGTCGTCGCATTTAACCTCAGCTTCGTTATTCGATATATTTCAATTCTATTTATATATATATATATATATATATCGATTCTTCGATTTCAAAACTATATAATTTTCATACCTTTGATAAAAATGATATTTTTATCTAACTGTCTTCTATTTCAACACTTCACAATTTTTAGCAATTCATGTATATAATAAAAAGTTGATTTTTATTGTAAAACAATTCATTTCAAAACACGATTATTTTGTATAGTTCATATAGGTGATAAAAATAGGATTTTTATTATAAAACAATTTATTTCAAAACAAGATTATTTTATATAGTTCATATTGATGATAAAAATAGGAATTTTATTATAAAACAATTTCTTTCAAAATATGAATACCATTCATCACATGAATTTCAATTCAACGAATGAATTTCGATTCAACACATGAAGGTTTTCTATAGTTTATATATATAGATAAAAAGGTGATTTTTATATTTAAAACACGAATACCATTCAACACATGAATTTTCAATTCAACGAATGAATATCGATTCAACACATGAAGGTTTTCTATAGTTTATATATATAGATAAAAAGGTGATTTTTATATTTAAAACACGAATACCATTCAACACATGAATTTTCAATTCAACGAATGAATATCGATTCAACACATGTAGGTTTTCTATAGTTTATATATATAGATAAAAAGGTGATTTTTATATTTAAAACACGAATACCATTCAACACATGAATTTCAATTCAACGAATGAATTTCTATCCAACACATGAAGGTTCTCTATTCAACAGACGAATATAATTTCAACATAGGAAAATAATTCTAACACATGAATATTATTCAAAATTTTGGCAGCATAACGGCAGGGTAGTTAAAACCGGGACCGTCCCTAGTACGGCTCATCGCTCTACCTTAAAGCCTCGCAGCTTTTGACAATGGGGAATCATGCATCTAGTTCGCACGCAGGCGGCATGTATATTTTTTTTCATTTCCTCAAACTAATCCTATGTAGTTTCAACCAAATATTTCTCAACCACAAACGGGTATTTTTCAACCACAATCAATCAATTTCAACCACAAACAATTTCAATCAACCATTCGCTATCAATCAATTTTCACACCAATCACAACCAATAAATATCGTCCATGGTTTGTGGACGAGGGGCGTATATATATATATTTATATTTATATATAGCATTTGACTTCTATTTCAACACATATATAATTTTTACAACGCATATATAACTTATACATCGAACGTACAACTTATACAATGCTTATACAAGAGGTGTACAACGCTTATATAACTCATACATCGACTATATAATTTATACATTGTCGTTTTCCATATCGTTTATAAATTAGAAATCTCACTTTGGGTTCCACTCCACCAAAAATAGCAGATGGCTCAGAAAAATATGCGGTCTCTTCTAGAATGTAGAAGACGTCCTCATGGTCCCAATGTCTCTTGTTTCACTGGATTTCGACAAGAAACGAAAAAGATATGATTTTTACAAGTTTGCAACACTTAAAAGTGTAAAAATCAGTTCAAAATAAATTAGCCGTATACCTCAACTTGATGTTCAAAACTAGGTTTAAGGTTTTCGGCGAATCCTTGAAGCGAGGTGGCGATCGGGCTACGCCACGCGAAAGAGCTTCGAGAGGCGCTCCAGGGGGTGGTGGCGTTGGTGAACTCGACGACAGGGATGAGGCTCAGCTGCGGTTTGAAGTTCGACACTTCAGGGGCGTATATCTCGACGAATACGAAGCGAGGGGGAACATGATAGGTATGGATTTGGAGAGGAGATTCAGATCTTCAAAAACCCCAACTGTGTCGATCGATTTCGTTGAGCCAATTCGCCGTAATCGAGGTGGGAAGAACGGAAAGTGTTTCCGCCGTGCGCTGGAGCGGGGAGAGAGAAACGAGCGATTTTTTTTATAAAGGAATTTTTTGATTGGCCAATATTTATACATTTTGAAAATTTGGGGTTTTCTCCGACGAACTCGAAATCAAACCCAACGACTATCGCCCCTAGATAATTACCCCCATCCCGAACACAATGGGATATGTTTCGAAGGCCCATTCGAATGTTTCAGTCAGTTTTCATTCAAATTAAAATATAAAACATTCAATATTTAATTTGAACGTACATTTCAATTTGTCGGGGCCAAATACTGATTCTAAAAATTCCCGAAAAATAAATCTAGCTATGTTTTGACTATACGGTCCCAACAAAACTAGTTTCGTCGAATTCTGAGGTCGTTTTGCAAAATGGCACTTTTCTGGTCGATCCAATTTAACTGTAATTGACCAAAACACATTTCCCTTCGCCACGCTCACATACTACCTTCAAAAATTATGAAATTTGAAACCTAGCAATAATTTGACATCCCGGATCCAACAAAAGTGGTTTCGTCGAATTCTGAAGTCGTATGCAAAATGTCTATTTTCAAGGGCGATATATTCTCTATAGCGACCTTTCTGAAAATTCATTTGGCCATAACTTTTGATTCCCGCTATGAAACTTCGATTTTTCATATTCGTTAGAAAGGTATTCACTAACAGATTTAAATATATTTGGTTTCACTCAAATCCATTTTTCTTTGCACCCGGTACAGTCAGTCAAAGTTTGAAATGAAAATTTGAAACTACCGCGCCATTTCAGGCCTGGTTTATAATTCAAATTGATTATATTTATTTTCAATGTCGATTCAAACTTACCTTTCATCGTTATTATTTAAAATCCACTATTTTAGCCAATTTAAAATTTTAAATTGGTTCAGATTTTCCGGTCGTTACAAAGGTGTTGCAGAATTGTCTCTCTTCTTCCTGTTCTTTCTATATTTGATTCTTGCATCATCAGATTATAAAATTAGAGTGTTCTTGATCAGATCAAAGTAGTACAAGCTTTGAATCCGATTTTGCTGTTCCAAGGCTTTATTGAATCCTGAAAGTCAATAGTTTGATAATCCATTTGTACCTGGTGGATTAAACTATTGTCTGAAAGAATTTTCTCCGCAAGTCCTTAAAGTCTAAAGTACGACATTCATACAATGATCATCATCATTCGATTGCCTCAAACCGCAAATTCCCAAACTAATTTTCAGAAAATATCTTCAATTATGGAAGGTTTGAGTGCATTGCAAGTTATGAATCAACATTTGACGAAAATTGTAGCATTTTGATGGTGAAAAGTTCACTCGTTGGCAAGAGACGATGAAGTTCTTTCTGATCGCTGTGAAGTTGTTCTATTTCTTGGAAGACGATTTGGAAATTATACCATGGGAAACTACTGACGAGGATGCCGCTCTAAAAGAGAAACGAGCAAAGCGCAAAGAGGACGATTTTCTATGCAGAGTGCACATTCTGAATGCATTGTCTACTCCAGTCTACAACGCTCATAGGACCTTGGAAACTGCAAAGGAACTCTGGACTGCTTTGGAGAGCAAGTATCACATATCCGAGGCAAGTAATAAAAAATTTCTTATTTGCAATTTTATGGATTTCAAAATGGTCGCCAACAAGTCCATAATTGGACAAGTGAGTGAAATCTTACTGTTGGTGAATCAACTTAAAGATGCCGGTATTGATTTCCGTGAATCTTTTGTTGTTGGATTTATCATTGCAAGATTCCCGAATTCTTGGAATGATTATAAGAAAATATTGAAACATGTGGAAACAGATTGTAATTTAGACGATTTACAGCATCATCTTTGTATTAAAGAGGATTCTCGTAAACGTGAACTAGATGATAATTCGCAAACTGAGTCTCAGGTTAAGGCAAATAATGTTGAAATTACTGATAAATTGAAGCCTAAGAATGAGACACAGTTTGAGAAGAATAGTAATTCCAAGAACAAAAGGAAGGGTGTCTGTTACTATTGTAACAAACCTGACCACTATGCTAGAGACTGTCATCTTCAGAAGAAACAACAAAAAGCGAATGTGGTTGAAGAAAAGCTTGTGGCTGCCGTACAAGAGGCGAACTCTGTTAGTGGCATTGATAATGATTGGTGGCTTGATACTGGAGCAATCTGTTCAAGAATTACGTAGAGAATAATGGAGAATCCGGCGAAGTTACTGGCGCAAACAAAGTTGCAAGCAAAGTTATGGGAAAAGGCACAATTGAACTTACATTCACCTCTGGAAAAGTTCTTACATTAGTTAACGTATTTTATGTACCTGACATGTGTAAGAATTTGGTTTCTGGATAACTTCTTAACAAAGGAGGATTCAAGATGGTGTATGAGTCTGATAACTTAGTGTTGTCCAAGAACATCAAATTTATTGGACAGGGATATTCTTGTAACGGCATGATTAAGTTGAATCTAATGAAGAAATCTTCTGCTTATATTGTCGATTCTGTTAATTTATGGCATGGTAGATTAGGACATGTTAATTATAAGTCTCTTAGAAATATGCATAAATTAGGACTAATTTCTGATTGTGATTTCGATTCTATCACTAAATGTGAAATTTGTGTTCAAGCAAAAATACACCGGAAATCCTTTAAATATGTTGAAAGGAATATTGGTTTGCTTGATTTAGTATATGTGGTTGACTTAAAAAGTCATATCACCTATAGTGGTAACCAATACTATATAACATTTAGTGATGATTATACTAGATATGCATATGTATATCTAATGAAATCGAAAGATGAGGCATTTGATAAATTCAAAATTTACAAAGTAGAAGTCGAAACACAATTATGAGCTAAAATTAAAGTGTTACATTCAAATCGTGGTGGTGAATATTTTTCCAATGAGTTTACATTGTTTTGCAAACAAAATGGTATAGTTCACCAATGTTCCGCTCCATATACTCCACAAAAAATGGTTTTGCTGAAAGGAAAAATAGAACTTTAGTAGAAATGGTTAACGCCATACTCATAAGTTATAATTTACCTTATAACATATGGGGTGATGCTATGTTATCTGCATGGTATATTTTAAATAGAGTACCACTTAAAAAGAATAATAATTCCCCTTATGAATTATGGTTTAATAGAAAACCTAACCTTACCAGGCTTAAAATTTGGGGTTGCTTAGCGTATGTTAGAAAACCCGACCCTAAACGACAAAAGTTAGGAAATATGGCATTTAAGTATGTTTTCCATAGGATACTCTCTTAATAGTATAACTTATAGGTTCCTTATTCTTGACACCTTAGAAGTTATAGAATCTGTAGATGTAGAATTCTTTGAATATCAAACTATTAAGAATCCATTGAGATCATCTAGTCCGGAACCAACAGAGACTAATGATATCAATGATGATGAATATGCTCCTGCTTAGAACAACAATGAAGTGTCAGTACCAGATAATAGTACTGAACACAGAAGAAGTAAAAGAGTGAGAAAAGAGAAGGACTGTGGTCCTGACTTCATAACATATCTTGTAGAAAGCAATAAGGACGAAGTTCTTAATGTGACAAGATATGAAATGAACGTCGATGATGATCCCAAAACTTATTATGAAGCTATGAGTTCCAGAGATTCTAATTTCTGGAAAGAAGCTATCAATGATGAAATGAATTCCATAATGTTAAACCAAACTTGGGTTTTATCTGATTTACCTCCTGGTGCTAAACCAATAGGATGTTAATGGATATTCAATAAATAGTTGAATACAAATGGATCCATTGATAAGTTTAAAGCCAGACTAGTTGCTAAGGGATACAAACAAAGACAAGGAGTAGATTATTTTGATAAATATGCTCTAGTTATCTTCCATACGTTGTTTAATAGCACTGACATCAATTCATAACCTGCTCATACATCAAATGGAAGTAAAGACAACTTTTCTAACAGGAGATTTTGAAGAAGAGATATACATGGAATGACCTGAAGGTTTTATAACCCCAGGCCAAGAAAAGAAAGTTTGTAAATTAGTCAAATATCTTTGTGGCCTGAAGGAAGCTCCCATGCAATGGCATGAGAAGTTTGATAAAGTTGCACTATCATTTGGATTCATTGTTAATAATCCAGATAAATG
Organism: Allium sativum; assembly: GCA_030737875.1. NCBI lineage: Eukaryota > Viridiplantae > Streptophyta > Magnoliopsida > Asparagales > Amaryllidaceae > Allium > Allium sativum. The sequence goes on from CM060916.1 coordinate 808,431,279, forward strand.
TATTTACAGCAAATCGGATAACAAAGGTTATGTTATAATATGTTTATACGTTGATGACATACTAATATTCGGTTCCAATATATCCTATGTGAATGAAACTAAAAAGTTTCAATCTTCTAAATTTGATATGAAAGATCTAGGAGAGGCTGATGTAATTTCAGGAATTAAAATCATTCGGAAAGCGGAGGGGTTATTACTAACCCAGACTCATTACATTGAGAAGTTCCTAAAGAAGTATGGTCATTATGATGACAAACCAGCACCAACTCCTTTAGGTCCAAGTATTAAGTTAGAAAAGAACACTGGACGCATCATTTCTCAACTTGAGTATTCTAGTGTTATTGGGAGTCTTATGTATGCTATGCATTGCACTAGACCCGACATCACACATGATATAAGTGTATTGTGTAGATTTAAGAGTAACCCTCGTTTCGAACACTGGAAATACATTTCCAAAATTTTAGCATATTTGAAAGGAACCATTAACTATGGTTTATCTTATAAAGGATATCCTGCTGTAATAGAAGGATATAGTGATGCAACCTGGAACAATGTAAAATCCAAATCCAAGTCTACGACTGGATGGATATTCACATTAGGAGGCGCTGTATCTTGGGCTTCCTAGTAGCAGACTTGTATATCTGACTCAAATATGTTATCAAAATTGATTGCGTTAGCAGATGCAGGTAAGGAAGCGGAATGGCTTAGGAATTTGCTAATAGAAATTCCATTGTAGAAGAAGCCATCTCTAGCAGTCTTGGTTAACTGTGATAATCAAGCAACGATATGTAATGTATCTAATAAGACATATAATGGAAAATCTAGACATCTGAGACTAAGAAATCAGATGGTAAGACAGTTACTCAAAAGTGGAGTTATAACTATTGACTACATAGAAACGAAGAAAAATATGGCTGACCCACTTACAAAAGGTCTTCCAAAGGCTATGGTTCTATAAAGTCAAAAGAAATGGGACTAAGGTCTGTGAATGAAGAGTCCTTAAAAGAAACCCAACTCGTGTCTTGAAAAAGACAAAGTTCAATAGGTACCAACAAGTTAAGAGTATGATTATGGAACACTAAATCAATTATCCCATAATATTTAGTGTTGGATTCTGCATGAACAAAGGATAGAGACATATCCTTAATAAGTTTAGAAACCTTAAAAGGTGTCTCTCAGAAACACCTTAAGAGACTTACCTATATGAGTATGGAAATCAGGCCATTTCCTAGGAAAGTAAGTCCGCTTTCTAAAGTAGACTCATGAACCAGGATTAAAGCACATGGCCATTAACATGCTGAATAATACAGAGTACTCTAACTAAGGAAATCGACATGTGTGATGTTCCAGTTTTATCATTAAGGGATGCTTGGTTCAAGATTCGTTCATCATAGAATCTCAACAGAGCTTTGAATGGTTTACACGAAGTAAAATTTCAAATCCAAAAGATACCTTTTATTTATGTGTTGTTTCCACGATGATGCAAAATTTGATCTTAGAACTACATAGACTTGATCCCACTTGGGTATGTAGGAAGTCAATCTAGTGATTCAGCCATCCACTTTATTTATTTATTTTTAAAATTGGGGGAGATTGTTAGAAAATTTTCAAATCAATGTTTTGGGGGGATTTGTTTTTGAAGAGGAAAGAAAAAATGAAGAAGTAATGAAGAGTTGTCTTTGTCCCACATCATGAAATAAGAAAGGACTTGTCTCTATATATGTAAAGACATAGTGTATTATTACAAAAGAAAAAAGAGAAGGGGATATAAGGCAAGTGCATGAACATGGCATAGACATTAAATATTTAAATGTCAAAAGATGGGCCTTGGGGCTCTTGGGGTCTCATGATCAGTTGGGCCAAGAATGCTAATAAGCTTGCGCTGCGAGCCGTTGTAATTTTTGAATTAGGCGCGCATGTTTGTAACGTTACCAGAACGTTACAAATGAAGAGGCATATCATTTGAAATTCAAACGAAGGGATGTGACGTTGTACAAACAGATATGGCCGTAGCAAACGGTCATGACGTTTTGCTGAATGGATACCTCTTCGTTGTTATAAATAGCCACGCCCAGAAACCGTTTGAAATCGCTTCAGAATATAGTTCTTCTTCTTCCTAGATTCTGCAACGCTCTGCCATTACTAACGCTTGAAAAGTGTTGCGAATTTCTGAATTTGCAACGCTTGAAAGGTGTTGCAGAGTTGTCTCTCTTCTTCCTCTTCTTTCTATATTTGATTCTTGCATCATCAGATTATAAAATCAGAGTGTTCTTGATAGGATCAAAGCCGTACAAACTTTGAATCCGATTTCGCTGTTCCAAGGCTTTATTGAATCCTAATAGTTAATAGTTTGATAATCCGTTTTTACATGATGGATTGAACTATTATCTAAAAGAATTTGCTCCTCAAATCCTTAATGTCTGAAGTATTGCATTCATATGACGATCATCATCATTCGATTGCCTCAAACCGCAAAATCTCCAACATGTTGATAGCCTAGTTTTCTATTGTACAAACGACTTACTTCAAGTAAACAACAACTTTAAATGGGTGGAGTTAGCAGCTCTATTCCATTTTACCAAATTATTTTTGCTAAGGCCACGCTATTGAACGGAGAACTGTGTTTTGTTCCAAGCAACAGATATAGTTTTTTTTTTTTGGCAAAGTGTGACAAGCATTTTCTATTATATGCAATACCTTTTACGGGTGGATTAATAATTCTGAGTAAGAGACTCTCATCGAGAAAGAGATGGATTTTATTATGGTTAGCCTACCTGCATGAGTTAAAAATTTATTGTGCCATGATGATAACTGGCCAGTGATTTTTTTCATACAGGTGAAGGCAATGTGCCAACCTGCATGGCTCCTCCTCAAATGTCAGCTTTGACTCCGATATGCACGCACATCATATGCCTGCTTTTAATCAATCCCTTGTACCAATGCACAATCTTGCATATACTGACAACTTCCCTCTTGCTCAGATGATCTTCAATTTTGGCCCCTGGGATCGTGGCCAGTCGTCCAAATTTGAACCTACTTTTCCAGAAAATTCCACCGCTGTTTCCAGTACATGCTTTCAGACCGTAGTTGCTTCCTTCTTCACATCTACTTCCTCTCCGATTTAAGTAGGTAGGTTGTTGCTCCAGTCGGATCACACACTTCGGTTTCGCTCTGCGCCTTCTATACTTGAATACTTGATTTGCTTCCGCATGTGGGACTGCTCCCGGTTGTGGCTAAGCGTAGTCATGATGGACCCTGTAAATGTCTCGCTGCCTTAAACATTCTTTCTGCTCCATCTAGCTCGAAGTTACTAACCGTTTTGGTGTTTTGTACGTGGCTTTCAAAGTAGAAGAGGACGATCTTCTTGTTGATGAGGAGCTACGCTCTGTTGGTTCGTGGAAACCTAATCATCCATGTAGACCTTGCAGTAGCCTGCAAGAAGGAATGCTAGCAGCATCCACCACGCTTTCTAGATCATTGTTGGACTATGCTGATGATTCAGACAAGGTAAACTCTGAAACATTTTTAATTAATCTGTCCTGTTTTTCTCATTGACTTGTTCTCCTCACACACACTCACCATCATCAAATGGATCCCCTATTTGTATTTCGACACCTGCAGCTATTTATCAATCAGTCGCTGTCCATTCCTCTTATGCTCTGCACTCTGTGTCAGGCTGGATAACCATAGGCTCCCATTTTCAATCCCATTCTAAACACAGGAAAAACCAATTTCCACCTCTCGAACCAAAAACTCGTGGCTCTCGCCAGATTATCTAATTTGTTTTCCTCGTCTTAGAATTTGTTATGATTAATATTCTTTTTGGAATATTAGAGGAAATGGTAAAGATTCTATGACTAACAGGCTCAAGCACATTTCTAGAAAACACCAAATCTCTATCATAGTCATTCAAGAACCGTTAGCGGAATCTCACTCTCTCCCTACCTTGGTATAAAAATTAGACTTTAATGGAGTTATCTCTAACTGTAATGGGAAAAATCGGGTTTTGTGGAAATTTGATTAGACGACCCTGTTGTTATGGACTGTCATCAGATTCTTGCTTTTTTTTTTCCTTTGAAATTCTTCTGCAATCGAGTCGTCGACCTTTTACTTGAGTCAATGCCAAATGTTCTGGATCCAATAGACAAAGACTCCGGAACAACATTACATACCCATCCAGTCTGAGCTTCCAACCTTAGGATGTGTTCTTGGCGAACGGAAATGGTATTTGAGCGGGATACTGTAGCGAATGGGGAATGTGTTTTTTCTGCAAACGGGTATTTAAGCGGGGTATTTTTAATTGCTAAATTAATTCTTATGAATTAATTAATTACCAAAGTGGATAAAACAAAACGACTACATTTCACTGCATGAAGGAAATACAAACAAAAATATAATTGTAAGAATCTATCTTGCATTTCATAACGGACGTTTCTTATATTTCATAACAAATGGTCCAAATTACTAAAAGAAAAAAAAACAATTGTAAGAATCTATCTTCAAAGAAATGGTTAAAAGTAAATTTCACGAACCTTAACACGATATTCCCACCATTCCTCTCATCCAGAAATCGTTCCTTTACAAGCATCCCAACCAGCACCAGTCTTATTCATCAGTGCATCCCATTTCATCCACTCTCGTCGAAGACTATCACATTTATGTCTGATCTTGGTTTCATCTATTGGTTCGAGTTCTCGATATTTTTATATGGAATTGTTGTACTTTTCTGCAATGGCTTTGTGAACACCCTTTTTTTTGCTGCTATAAGCTGTATATGCCTCAACAGCATATTGTAACATAATCTGAGTTGCGGTAAATGACCAGTGATGTGCACACTTTTTCTGCTGGCCATACTTGAAAAAGGAAAAATAATATTTATCAGAAATCATTAAAAAAAACCAAAAAAAAACTATGTTAAGTAACATTATATAACATAAACAACAAACTTAAAAAAAAAAAAAAAAATTGATTTCTGCTCGGATTTGGTTGAATGAAGAATAGAAGAGTAGATGGATTGAAGAGAGTGAAGTGAAGAGGTAGTAAGGGAAAGGTGATCTATAGGGAGGGAAATGAGATGTTAGAAATCAAGCGTTGGCTCCGTCGGACGCCAATGGCTTGATTTCCAACGTCTATCCAGCGCTCCTTTTGAGCGCAGAAACTTTTTTTGGCGTCGAATGCGAAAACCCCACCCAGCGTGATATTTAAAGGCTGCGAACGGACCCTTAGGCTATTGGTGGTGATTTTTAACATCATTGCTTTCCATAATGAAAAAATTAGGGGTGTTCACACCAATAATTAAGCCATTGATGATTTCAATAAAATTGTTGCCTCATCGGTTCTCATGGAGATTCCTTTCAAATATTATCTGCATTCACATACTACTTTACAACTGCTTGTTTTGTTGTAGATTTTTTTCCGTGTTATCTGCATTATGGATAAAGTTTGTAGACTACAACATAAGTTTTGTGATCTAAGCTAGCAGTAAGTTTTCCAGGTTTAAATCTAATATTATATGGATTTTTTCAAATATGTATTCCGAGGAGAAACAGAGGACTATTGACATGGAAAATGCTTTTGAATTGTTAAAGCATTTACTGGAAGATTTATTTGCTCCCTTAGTTGACAAACTTATTGAATACCTTAAGGTAAGTGTTATATCTTTCATTGGTTAATACTCAATATTTTGTTTCATCCCCCTTTTTTCAATTTTCTTTTTAACCTTTCTTTCCGTGTGCATTTGTTTTACAGGTGCAACAGGATTACAAAGAAACTAACAAGGATCAATGGATGAGCTTTCTTCGATTTGCTAATGAGGTTAGTCAGTCTTAATTTCACTCTTTAGACATTTTTCAGTTTAGTTTCTTTCATTTTCTGTTTGAACACTGAATGTACGTAACTTGCTTGTTATTGGTAGATAAATTTTCCTTCGCTTGACAATTATGATGAAGGTTCTACATGGTCTGTGCTTTTGGATGATTTGGTTGATTGGGCTTGTAGATCAAATTAGCATGATCTAACAAGCAACAACCAAATTTATAATAATAATAATAATGATTATAATAATGATTTTACTGTGTAAAATCTAAGTTAAATAATTTTTATAAATAATAATATTATATAATTTAAAGAAGTTTTATAAATAATAATCAAGATGGTGATGAATGAACAAAGTTTATAAAAATTAACTAAATTAATAATAATAATATAATCAACTTAACTGAGTTTTGATAATAATTGTAGTACCTAGTATTATTAGCTATTATAATAAATTAAGTTAAGCAGGTTAGTAAAAATTAACTACGTTTTGTTAAACTTAACCAAGTTTAATCAAATTAACAAGTTTTAAGTTAACTAAATTTTATAAGTAATAATAATGATGATGATGAAGAATTAACTAAGTCAATAAAACTTAACTATGTTTATAAGAATAATATAATTAAGTTAACCAAGTTTTAAGAAAAATACTATTTTAAATTACCTAAGTTTTATTAGCAATAATATAATCAAGTTAACCAAGTTTTAAGAACTAAGCAGCAAGATTATATAAATAGCAGCAATCAAATTATTAGTGTTTGATCGAACTAAACAAAATTTATGTTTTTATATACTTTATTTACCAACTATGATAACTAAAAACACTTTAGACCAACATGCCATTTATTATACAAATTACGTTTAACTGTTTAAGAACCAAAATTGCATGAGTTTGCAGTTCAACTAATCACCAAATATCACTGTTCATAGTCAAAATATGTTGTGGCTACGATCTTCAGGTAGCATGCAACATCCAACAAAAAGACAAACATCTATATTATCGTTTTCTTTAACATAAACTATTGCTTGAACGTTACTTGATAGTCCATGGTAAATTCTTATTGTTGATTATCATCCTTGTTTGTAGGTAATTAGCTTTTCTGGAGTGAAGACCATCAGCAACAATGGACATGACTTTAGTTGTTATGTATTATGATTTTTGTTAGTACTTATTGTGTTAATTTTTCTAAAAGCTTGTGGTATGCGAATTTGTTGATTTTGTCAAATAACTGTTATCTAATTGGTTATAGAAAATACTTGTGTGATTAATGTGTTTTTAGTTATTCGAGTATGATGATTATATGATTGATTGATTTAAATCAGATTCTTATATGACTGTTGTTGATTTTAATATGATAATTATATAGCAGGTTGTTGGAAATAATATAAGCTATTAACGGTGTATAGTAGCACTTAAGATATGCTAAAAAACAATCTACACGTTTTAGTAGCGTTTAAGAAACGATACAGAAACGAATGTAACACACCACCTAAATTTTTAGTAGCACAAAATAAATACAACGAAAAGTTTTTAGTTGCACAAAATAAACGCTACAGAAAAGTAAAAAATGATCTATGTATGAACTTTCAGTAGCATTTAGAAAACGCAACTGTACAGAAGATTTGGTAGCATTTATTAAAATGCAACAAAAAAAACAAAATTTTTAGTCACGGGACCTGTAGTCGCATTCTTTAAAACGCTACCAAAATGGTTTGGTAGCGTTTTTCAAATGCAATTAAAGGTCTTTTTGGTGTAGGAAGCCCTGATTTTTTTTATTTCTAAGATCCGGACGTGGGTGTTTAACAAAGAAGATGTTCAGGATCAACCATTGTCATGGCTCACCTGGCCTTTTCCTGGGTGAGGACTAGATAAGGTTGAAGCGTTGGAAACTAGTTAAGTATAAAAGATCAAATTTTCTGAAGTTAATCGGATCTCATGGACATGATCTTGTTATATTTAGTATCAAATTTCGAGTAGGGAATCCTTACTATCCATAAGAATTTAAAAGGTGTTTAACTGTTACTAGATGGATAGTTGAGTTTGAACACCGAAATTGATATCGAGTAAGAAAAGAATGATTTATTTAGATCTACAATAAACATGCCTTTTTATAGCATTTAAAAACCACTATAAAAACTTTCTATAGTGTTTTTATAAACGTCATAGATCAACATATTGAGAAAAGTCTGATAATAAATACTATAGCGAAAGACATACTTTTGTTGCCATCTTAAACATGCCATATTGATGCAACTGCTTTTCTATAGCGTTCTAAAATGTGCTATAGAACTTTTATGACATCATTTAATTGCTAAAATATGTTGACATGCCATAGTATTATAGCATCTAAACACATTATGGAATCATCGTATCAATCTTTTATGACGCATTGAAACGTTACATAAAGTTCATAACTATCAAAGCATCGTTTTGTTTTTATGAAAACAGTTTACTCCTAGCAAAATATTTTGTATCACTAGCATAAGCTATAATATAACATAGCTGTAACAATTTCTCTTTTCATTGCAATGTTAAAACGCTGTAAAATAATAATAATTTTATTACAACTTTTTGCTACCATAACATTCAAAGCTTACAATTTTCAATTCTACTAATATATTATAATAGTTCGAAAAATCACATTTGTCAGATTGATGTAAGTACACAAATGGAGTCATAAGCCAGATAACAAAAAAAAAATCTATAATAACTCATACATGAATTAAACATAAATATTTGTGATAAAAATTATTATTACATATGACTGTAGCAAACCTAAATGATTCATAATAAAAATATTTGCATGAACTTCGCCAAGCATGACTGATTTGAAGAAGAAAGAGTGTGACATCATGTATCCACCTCAAAAGCATCATACAACACCCGTCAAGAGAAACACAAACATACGTATGTCAGTCAATAATACAAGTGTGTTAGTGCCATGTTGCCGAACTGTGTTTTAAGAAGGTTGTAGATTGTTGTACAAAAGAATTTACTAATCAGAAGAGCCTATACGTCTTTATCGCAATTCATTGACCACTAGCTTGGACATTTTGCAAAAAATCATGGTAACAATTTGACTTGCAGTTGCGGTAGTCGGGCATTACTATATCCAATGGACCGGCATTTCGTCAAGGTATAACACCATATTTTTTTGCTGATGATTGGTTGAATCTCTATCTTGACAGTAATTATATGCATCAAGTTGCCTACAGCAACCACAATGCTAATGAAATAAACTGCTCTGACTACTGTTTCATTTACATGGGTGCAGGGGCGGGTGCAGCCCTCTATTTTAAGAGGATCAATATTTGAGAGGGGGCAGAATATTTTGTATAGTGCTGATAAAATATAGGTAATCATGCATAATTTCATTGATAAAATACAAAAAACTATCAACCACACAGTATTTGAGGGGGGTCTGCTGACCACTATAAACTTCAAGTAAGTTCGCCCCTGCATGGGAGCTCGTGCCATCAAGATTTTGGTTATATAAGCCACTGTTGTAAGCAATGTTATCAGGACCGGACAGTCAATCGAACCGTGATGTCCTAAGGTTTAGGGTTTTCAGGGTTCGACCGGTCGAACCGTCAGAACCGTGCATGTTATTTTTTGACAAAAATTGAAAAATAAAGAATTGGTATACACAAAAATGTTACAGCATCTCAGCGTTGATGTGTTTATTTGCAAAATAAAGGACCATGTAGAAGTCTGAAGTTGATATTTTTATATGCATCTTTGTATTTTGTCCCACAACTCAGGACAAAGGAAGCATCACAAATATTTTTCTATATAAATAAGTGATGTCGTGTGTGGATCAAAACAGCGCAGAAGCAGGTTTATGATTTGTGCGCTGGGTAACTTGGTACGCCTAAGATTTTGGGTTTAATTCTTGTTTAAAACCCGGTCTACTACATGGTTAGCTTTGGTTTTCTGGGCTTTAGTGCCGAAGCCCATAAGCATGGTTATTATTGACTCCGGGCCGGATTGGGCCACGGTCCGCGGTTTTGGCGGTTGGTCCGGCGGCCCAGTCTGGTCTTAATAACATTGGTTGTAAGTCTGCAGCGTTATACATGTTTTTAATGCCTTACTAGGTACGTGGACATCTCTTCATGCTGATGTATTCAGATCATCATTATTAGTATTATTATTATAAAGTTGTTATTTTTTATAAAATGCAGTTATATTAGTTAAACTTTTATAATACTTAGTTGGTGTTACAAAATCAATAACTTAGTTAATTTCTTCATAAAAGTTAGCTAGTCAACTTAGTCAAAAAAAACCAAAACTTTGTTTGCCTTTATAATTGTTTTTAATTTTCGTAAAACTAATTGGTTAATGCTTTTTATAAAAGCTAGTTACTTTTTATAAGAATTCAACTTAGTTTATTTTATAATCTCATTGAATTCCTTAAAAGGACAACAACTCTTATGTGTGATTGGTGTTTTCACCCACACCCAAATTCGATATCTATTTAAGTGATCAGATTCATATCATATGTAACAAAATATATTCCATGACAACATGCACATTTAAAAGCGTAAAAACTTACCCTTTATTTGAAATTTTAGCTGGTATTAGCAAAGCAACATGTTGTGTATCTAGGTCCTACATATAAGAAGTAAAGGGAATGGTTATGATGATGCAAAATAAAGACCTATAGTCACAAATGTAGTTGCATGAGAAATAAAAAATAAGCGTTATTGCTATGATACATGAAATCGACTTCTTGAATATTAATTATTCTGGGTTGAATCACTAAGAGTTTTTTTTTGTTACACAAAAGGCAACATTAACACCCTGGTTCTGTGCCTTGGCCCTTGTATGCCTTTCTTTTTTACTCAACCTCAAATGACAACATGTACCTCATAACCAGTTCAACTCACATCTACAAATTTCTAAAAAGAAAGATGGGGAAGAAAAAAGCAGTTCAAATGCAACCGATTAAACATGACCAGATTCAGGCCATGGCTACCCAAGAGTCATCTCGTTTTTCAAAATCCTCAAGCAGATCAGTCAATGTAGCATATAACATAATTGTTAAGTTTGAAAATCCAACAACATATAATATGACAGAATTCTTGATATTTTATAGTTTAGAGAGTTATATAGTTTGTTCACAAAACCAGTTGGTTTATGTGAACTATAGCCTCTTAGTATTTATCCGGGATCTTAGTTGAATATTTTCCAATGTGGGGATTATATTTTCAACACTCCCCCTTCACGTGTGGCGTATTTGAGTCATCTACGTGATCATCATAGTTTTTTTTGGATGGAGTCGTGGACATATGGCGGTTAAGCGCATATGCACTGGTTGAAATAGTTCAAATCATGGGCTCTAATACCACTGTTGGCATTTATAGTTTAGAGAGCTATATAGTTTGTTAACAAAACCAATTGGTTTTGTGAACAAACTATGTAGCTCTCGAACAACTAAGTAGCTATATAAACTATGAAATACCAACAGTGGTATCAGAGCCAGGATTTGAACTAATTTTACCAATACATATGCGCTTAACCGCTATATGTCCGTCACTCCATCCAAAAATATATATAACTATGATGATCAGGTAGATGGCTCAAATACGCCACACGTGAAAGGGGAGTGTTGAAAATATAAGTCTCACATCGGGAAATATTCAACTAAGATCCTGGATAAATACTAAGAGGCTATAGTTCACATCAACCAATTGGTTTTATGAACAAACTATGTAGCTCTTGAACAACTAAGTAGCTATCTAAACTATGAAATACCGACAATAGCCTCTTAATATTTATCCAGGATCTTAGTTGAATATTTTTCGATGTAGGACTTATATTTTCAACAGGAATAAGCAGGCTTTCCTGAAGGAATCAATATCAGCAATCCAATGATCAATGAACATTTTGCCGCCACGAAAATACAAGCATGTTTTAGAGGCCATCAGTTGTTTTACTTATATGATCAATGAAACTATGAAGCCCGCTTTAATCATGCTACGCTTTTTGCACCTAGAACCACAATTGATTGTTTTCTATGAAAAAACGAAGGTTGTATAATGTTTTGAATTATATGAAACTGAAAGCAATAATTGATTTTAAAAGTGTGTGTGTATATATATAAAGGTTTCAAATAGAAGATTAATGACAGTTTTCAGTCAAACGGATAAAAATGGTAAATTTTTAGTTAAATTATATAAGAGTTGAAAGGTTATAACTTAGTAGAATTATGTGGACTTATCTGAACCAGCCAATGAATCATTGAGAGCAAATTCTCTATTTCTAAAATTCCCTATCTCTCTGTATTCAATCAATCAGAACTTTTGATTTTCACCTTTTTGCAATTAAGACAGAGAGAGCAAGAGTGTTTGATTGCAAAAAGGTGAAAACTAAGGGGTCCTGATTGGTTGAATACAAGGGGTAGAGAATTTTGAGTACATGTGATTTGATTCCTCAATCATTCACTATCTCCTTTTGGAAACATTAAACCATCTGTTGACGAAACCTTTCCTATGACTGGAATAACAAATGGAGGCCAAGCATTTGGGGAATAGTCATCATTTCTGAATACTGGAAATGTGAAGGCGTCAGTAGAGAGTAATGGCAGAAGCTGTCATGAAAACATGCAGTTACTAGAAGTTTTTCATGAAGGGCTTCATCCATTGAAATAGGAGATGTTCATAAGTAACACATTTTGCATGCTGAAAAGTTCAATTGTATATGCATTATATGATTTACATTCTAACCAGGTAAATTTTGACACTGGTCATGCGTTGGATTAATCTTCTGACATAAACAAATTTTTAGACTATGCCTGATTATTCAATGTTTAAAATTATTGCGTACACTACAGTATAAGTTAATAAGTCAAAACTGGCGCCATTGAAGAGATGAATCAATGCATTTTTATTAGCTAGCTGCTACGTGATGATATAATATATATTCTTAACTGGTTCCATTGAAGATACGAGTGTGCAGGTTACAGAGAAGGTGGGAATGTGCTTGGATGATGGTTCAGGTGATAGTTGTTGTTGTGGAGAAATTTTGATTCAAGACCGCTTAAATCAAAAATCCCCAACGCCGCGGAAAACGAGATCGTGGTAATAGTGCAAAAACAACCAATCGAACAATCTCAATCTTATCCAAGCCAATCACAATCACCAAACAATGGAAATAATAGAGCAATAACGAGAAACTAAATCACACAGGGATTTATAGTGGTTCCACCGACGTCTTGTCAGTGTACGTCTACTTTGATAGAGAAACCTTTATTAATATCAATAGAAGAGTACAGGAAATTGATTACAATGATCAAATTTACTAGAAAAATTTGATTTTGTGGAGAAAGGAATTGAAGAAGATTAGGATTGTCTAAACCCTAATTAGAATAAACTTAGATCTAATCTCTTGATTTGTGATACACCTCCTTTTGTATTCGATGTAGCTTATATAGGCATAGAGTAGTATATGGAAATTCCCAAATTTTCCTCCAAAATATCCTGTAGATCCAAAATATTCTCCAGATCCAAAATATCATCCAGATCCAAAATATCCTCTAGATCTAACACATAGTATCGCATACTTCAACACTCCACCTCGATACTATATCCGTCTACATCACAAACTCCAATGCACCCAAGCATTTCCTTCTATCTTCAATAAAAAAAGCTTGAATGTTTCCCCAATGAACTCAGGCATAGCCACCGCCCATTGCACTTCACTAACGAGTTCAGGCATAGCTCCCACCCATCAATGAAGTGTTGAAACATCCAACTCCTAAACCAGTCTTACCAAAAGACAATGTACTCGGGAGTGAAAACGAGTACTTACCATGAAGATAGAACACCAACCTCTCACCGATACTCTTCTATATCCAAGTTTCTCTCTCAAATGTGCCACCCCGTGGCACCTAGCATCTCTCCAAGCGAATTAAGTGTGAGCAATGCTCGAACTTCCCAACCGGTAACGCCTTAGTGAACATGTCCGCCGTGTTATCCTTTGTGTGCACTTTCCGAAGTCATACTTGCTTGTCTTCGTCCATGGCTACTAGAAATGACTCCCTCACTTCAATATGCTTCGTCCATGAGCTAAATGTCAAATTCTCAGCCAAGTGAATAGCGCTTTGGCTATCACATTGAACATCAACACTGTCATGTTCAAAACCCAAGTCACACAACATTCGCTTCAAATAGAGTGCTTCCTTTGCTGCCTCTACTGCAGCTATCAACTCCGCCTCCGTAGTGGATAAAGCAACTACGGTCTGCAATCTCGATTCCAACTTATGGCTGTACCACCAAGAGTGAAGATATATCCAGAAGTTGATTTTCTTCGATCCCTATCACCAGCGTAGTCTGAATCACAGTAACCAACCAACATGCAATTCTTCTCTTTACTACCCCCAAAAACAAGGCCATGAGATGTTGTGCCTTTCAAGTATCTCAAGATAAGCTTCACTGCTTCCCAATGCGATTTCCCCGGATTAGCCATGAACCGACTAACCACCCCGACGGCATTTGCAATATCGGGTCTTGTACACACCATGGCATACATCAAACTTCCAACCGCACTAGCATATGACACCTTTTCCATGTAAGCCTTGACTTTCTCCTCGATAGGTGATCCCTTACTCGAAAGCTTTATATGCAAAGGTAAAGGTGTATTTGACGCATTTGCATCCTCCATGCTAAACCGACAAAGCACTTTCTTAATGTACTCCTTTTGAGTCAATCTCAACTCAAAACGCTTTCGGTCCCTTACAATCTCCATGCCCAAGATTTTATTTGCTTCTCCAAGGTCTTTCATCTCGAACTCCGCCTTTAATTTCTCTTTCAACTTGTTGATTTCTGCCTTGTCCTTAGAAGCAATGAGCATATCGTCCACATACAAGAGTAAATACACCCAACAATCATTTCCTAACCTCTTGAAATAAACGCAAGCATCCTTGATGCTTCGATGGAAGCCACTTTCAAGCATGAAATGATCAAATCTCTTGTACAATTGCCTAGGTGATTGCTTCAAACCATATAGTGATTTCTTCAACTTGCAAACTAGTTTTGACTTACCTTCTACAACAAACCCTTCTGGTCGCTCCATGTAGATGTCTTCATCCAAGTCTCCATGCAAGAAGGCGGTTTTCACATCTAATTGCTCCAACTCCAAGTCGTGAATAGCAACTATGGAAAGTAATATCTAGATAGAAGTATGTCTCACAACCAGTGCGAAGATCTCATCATACTCCTTTCCTTTCCTCTGTGCAAACCCCTTAGCCACTAGCCTAGCTTTGTATCTTCCATCGTCCTTCACCTTATATATCCATTTGCACCCAATAGCACGGTTTCCTTGAGGAAGTGGAACCAACTCCCAAGTCTGGTTCTTCATCAACGATTGCATTTCTTCCTCCATGGCGCAAATCCACTTCGAGCTATCACTCGAATACATGACGTCATCAAGGTCCATCGGCTCATCTTGGACTACATGAAGAGCATAGTCCAAATTCTCACAAAAGCTAAGATAGTTCCAATCACCATATCTTTCAGGTGGCCTTATAGCACGACGACCAACCCGAGTAGCAATACCATCACCCGGTCTTCCTTCAGCACCACCTTGAACTGAATCTTCTCTAGGCTCGTGCACATCACCAACACTACTAGAGGAATCCTGTGGACTATGTGATGTAACATCAACCGCATTCACCTCGTAAGCACCTCCAACAACTCTACTCTCTCTAGGCCTGAAAGTGGGAATAATTTCCTTCTCCATTGATTCACCATGAACCAAATCCGGAACATCTTGATGAGCCTTCGTTCTCCTTGAACATAGCCGACTCAAGAAAAGTAACATGACGAGAAAATGAAAACTTCTTCATTTTCGGATTCCAAATCCGATAGCCTTTGACTCCATCCATATAACCAAGCAAAATCCCTTTGAAAGCTCTAGGTGAGAGCTTATCATTCCCCGGATCATGCGCATAAACAGGACTGCCAAATACACGAAGATAACTCAAGTCAATGCTCTTCCCCTTCCACACTTCCTCCGGAATTTAGTTATTAATAGCCGAGCACGGAATTTGATTAATAATATGCACCGTGGTTGACAAAGCTTCGGCCCAAAATCCCTTAGACAAACCCAATGTCAATCTCAAGCATCGAGATTTCTCTAATAGAGTTCGGTTCATTCTCTCCGCCACTCCATTAGATTGCAGATCTCTCGGTGTAGTAAAATGCCTCCGAAAACCATGATGCTTGCAAAAATTCAAAAATTCTCCGGAAACATACTCGCCGCCATTATCGGACCTAAGAACCTTCAAAGTCTTTCCACTCTCATTCTCAACAAGAGCCTTCCATTCTTTGAATCTTGCAAGTGCCTCCGACTTGGCCTTCATTACATACACCCAAACCTTTCGGGAAAAAGCATCAATGAAAGAAATATAATATCTTGCTCCTCCCAAAGAAGCTACAGGTGCTGGTCCCCAAACATCTGTGTGCACATACTCAAGAATCCCTCTTGAATCATGTTTTCCTTCACCAAATGACACTCTAGTTTGCTTCCCCATGACACATTCCTCGCAAAACTCTAACTTGCTGAAACTCTCACCATCAATCATCTCCCTTCGACGAAGAACATCTAAACTCTTCTCCGAGACATGACCCAATCTCAAATGCCACAGTCGTGTCGCATCTAATCCACGAGAACTATCAACACTAACACAAGTTTCGCCTTCCATGGTCACTCCTTGAAGCAAATAGATACCATGAGTTCTAGCACCCTTCATAACCACAAGCGCACCCTTTGAAACCCTCAAGCTATCACTCTCAATGGTGATCTTGCAACCTAGAGAATCCAACTATCCCAAAGAGATAAGTGACTTCCGTAGTCCCGGAACATAGCGCACATTAGTGAGAGTACGAACCACTCCGTCAAACATCCGAATTTGCACGGATCCAATGCCTTTCGACTTGCAAACTGCACCATTTCCCATAAAAATTGAATTTCCTTCTCGATCAACATAAGAAGAAAAACAATTCCTATTAGGCATCATGTGATATGAAGCCCCCGAAACAAGCACCAATCGCTTCCCAAAACATCCGATACTACAGCCGACAAAACATCTACGTTTTCTTCACCAACGTCTCTCTCCACTGCAACTGATGAAGATGCTACTTCCTTCTTCCCCTTGTTTGGACAATCATTCTTCCAATGACCAGGTTTCTTACATATAAAGCACTTTCTATTTCTTTCCTTCGATTTTCCTCTTCCACCGGGCTTCTTAGACTTAGAACGCCCCCGGTTTCCTATCTTCTCTGACTTTTCTTTCCCCGCAAATAAACTGTAACACCCCGGATTTTTTTTGAATAATCATATTAAGTAAATTAAAGAATAATTAATCTCAGACATGAGAATTAAGGGAAATGGGTTGCGCCATTGTGTTCGTCTCGGAATTCTGGTTGAGACAGAGTCCGAGTTTGCGTGAATTGGACTTCGTATGAAGATGTTATGGCGATCGAAAGTTTCAGAAAATTCAAAACAGATTTCAAATTTCAAAAATTCAGAGTCAAACAGGCTAGGCGGGAAAATTCCCGCCAGGGCCAGGTCGACCATAGGGTCGACCTGGGGGTCGCCTACCCTGACCAGGTCGACCATAGTGTCAACCTGGGGGTCGACTGCCCCCGGGAAGATTTGAATGATGACCTGTTTGTGACTAGATGCTGACTCATTAGGGTTTCTGATACGCTCTGATTGGCTGGGATTAATTCTGGGTTGATCAGACGGCTTAAACTAATCCTAAACTCTATAAAAACACCAAAGACCCAAAACCTAAAATCAAAATAAACACTACGCCATAGATGACCTATCGCAATGAAAACCCATGGTGTTGCTAGCTACAATGTTGCCATTGCTATGATGTTTTTTGTCTATTGCAACGCACGTTTCAATGTGTTACCATAGATATCAACATGTGTTGCAGTAGCCATGTGAATAAAATTAGTAATCCGCGTCAACAATATCCAACGGTCCAGATTAGTGATCCACATCAATCTAATTTCCTTCACCACAGCAGCGATCTTTTACCCAAATTTTCATTTTCCCGCTGTAAAATAATTCGCGTTGTCTTCACTTGAGAAAATTGACCGAACTATCTTTCCCTAAATTTTCATTTTACCGCTAAAAAATAATAAAATAATTATCGTTGTTTTCACTTTTCCACTTTCAACCCTAAATCGTTCGAACCCTAAACTAAAATCCCAATTCATATCGCAGGGAATCCCAATTCTTGTTGCCCTTCTTCTTCCCTAAATTCGCCTTCCTCTCAAAAAAAACCTCTTCTTCCTTCTCCTATCATTTTAGTTATCACTGCAGCAAAATTCGACCAGGCAACCACTAATTACGTTGTTCGCTACCAAATAAAGATCCGATTTTGCATGAAATTGCTTCGCTGTTGATCTACTTTCATTACCCTAAGGTACTGTAAACGAATTTTTTGATCTTAACTTACCTTTTTTCGATGATCCATAGTGTTGTACTTCGTCAGTCTGTACATTCATTTTTTAGGCTAATCTGTTTTAGGCTTAACATGAAGGGATTCCCTAGCCATTTAAGTCTTTTTTTCCTCAAACCTACATCGTTAAATATGTTGTTTCACAAAAGTACTTCTTTGGGTTGTGCCTATCATTCCACCTTGTGAGCACAAGTAGAAATCGTAATTCTTTGGGTGTTAGATTTTGTTGTCCACCATACTGCCTGGTGGAACATTGTCCAGGGAATGGAGGTAGAATGTGACAATGCTTTTGAGCACAAAAGTTCGCCGGATAATGTTCCACTGGGCAATATGGGACAATGCCAAATTCAGAGAGGCACTTTCGCTCCCAAGGCCCTTAATCGTAAGTGTTTGTTTATTTAGCCTTGTTAGATGTCATATAGTACACAGTGCATTTATCATATCCACATTTATGCAATCTTTGTTGGTACTTATAAGAGTACACGTCAGTCACAAATTTGTTTTATGTTGATGTTTCAGGAATGTAATTGATGTTTCAGGACTGCGGATATCACTGAATATTGCATGATGCGGACATCAATTTCAACTTCAAATTCGTCAACAGCGGCTGCGAGAAAGAACTGCCACCACAATATCCCAGCAAAGTTGAGGACTGTAAAGGTGGGGTCGAATGCGGGGAAGAAGTTTTTTGGTTGCTCCATGTGGCCGGTAAGTATAAATTAGGTTTCTTTTTTGGTTGCGAATTTTACTCGAGAATTTAATGTATGTGCAGATTGGCGATTGCGGGTATTTTATGTGGCATGACGAAGTGTACGAAATCAACAACAATTCTGAATTGGATGATACTAGTGTTAAATTGATGGAAAAAGAAAAGACTATATTGCAATTGCTCATGGAAAAGAAGACAATTGAAGAAAAGCTGCAGAAGAAAAAGCAAAAGAGGGTAAAAGCCGATGAATTGGTGGCAGATTTGAAGGAAGAGTTGGCCCTAATGCGCATTGACTGTGGAAAACACGAGACAGGAGAAAATTCTTTGCAAAAGCTTTAGCTATATCTTGGATCATGTTTGGAGTTCTTTTGTGTGTTGTTATGGCAATGTAGAGCAGTGAAGTAACATGAAATAGCATGCATGGGCAGTTTTCAGGTATAATTTTAAGTTTTGCCACATTGTAGATTAGTGATAATTTTTGCCACATTGCAGATTAGTATGCACTTGTATACACATTGTTTAGATCAGTATACACTTGTATACACATTGATCAGTTATGTCACTCAGTTATGTTTTAGATCAGTACACTTGTATCCACATTGTTTAGATCAGTTATGTAACTCAAACATTGTTTAGATCAGTATACTTTCATACACATTGTTTAGATCAGTATACTATGTTATACTGATGCAAATGGAATTCAGTTATGAAACTCAGTTTGTGCTGAAAGGAAACTCAGTTATACTATGACCATACTTTGTGCTGAAATGCAATTCAGGCATGCATACCTCTTATTTTGTGCTGAAATGCAACTTATGTATGCAGGTGAAGGAGGCAGTGATGAGGATTTTCAAGAACTTTTGTTAATGAAGGCACTAGAGGTACGATGCAGTAGAGGCATTGAACGCATTGAAGGCTTGTGCTATATTTTGAAACTGTTTTAGTTTTATGTAAACATGAATTTAGGACTTGCTGTGTGTTTGTTTTTGAAATGTTTGTAAAATTGAACTTAGTGGCTACGTTTTGTTATTTTGTAGTTGACTACGTACTAGTGTTCCCTGGTTAATTTGAAATAAAAAGTTCTTTGTAAATTTCAGTTTGATGTTATGTTGCCATATATATGATATAATGTTGCAGTATGTTATGTTAAATGTTGCCATAGCTATGATATAGTGTTGCCATTGGGTGGCAAAATTGTTGCTATAAATTTATGCATGTGGGCCCCACAACTGGATTCCGTGGACCCGGGCTACAGATTTTCGTGGCGATTCCGTAAACACGGGTCACAGATTATAGTGGGTCCCACATTTTTGTAAATTTAGTACATGCGGCAACAACTGTGCTGATGTTGCCTTAGGATCGAAAATGTGTTGCCTTTGACTCTAAGGCAACGCGGCAAAAGGCAACCCCAAAAAAGTGTTGCCACAGATCATTTTTTGCCTGCAGCAACATTATTTGGCACCTACTGCGTCATTTCTCTGGGGTTGGCGTAGGCCATCTATGGCATAGTGAAAATTGGATAGCCGCCACCTAGCAACTCAGCATAGCCGCCACCAATTAGAGAGGAAGAAAGCAAATCAAATTCAATCCTTTTCAACTCTAACAACGAATCTTCATCAAAGGAGCGCTAATTCAACTCCAGAAATCAGAATTCAGAACTCAAGACTGCTTTTGAGTTGTGAGTTCGATAGTTTTAACAAGATAATTAATAAATGAATTAGATTGGTTTATAATGCGGATAATTTGGATGTGATATGAATTGTTGATTTCATGTTGTAATTATGTTGTAGAATTATGTTGTAAATTCTATGATATTATGTTATGATGCTATCATCTACGATGTAAAGTTATGATGCTATCACCCATGTTATAATCCTATGATTGGCTTATGTCTAGTTGAATTATCATGTTTCTTATGCTAGTTTGTTATATTGATTCATATGATAAATCATATGTAGGAAAATTTAGATGTTGATTCAAACATGAACCATATACAAGTTTGGGTAGAATTATATGTGACCTTACATGGCTATGGCACCTAGTTTATGTGAGAATTTAATTGAAAGTTAGGCTATGACATATGCTACTTTACATCTCTACACCATTGTTGCGATGTATGAATCACATATGTAAGTTTATGAGTTGTATATGAATCATGTTATGCAAGTTTAGGATTATTACCTATGCAAATATAGAACTATGACATATGTTATTTATGCAAGTTTGTGGCCATTATTTCATCAAGTTCACACCTTTAGATTTGGATCCGTGACATATGATGTTTATGCAAGTTTGTGGCCATTATCTCATCAAGTTCACACCTTTAGATTTGGTTCTATGACATATGTTGTTTATGCAAGTTGTAATTTTGGCCTATGCAAGTTTTAGATGTAGAACATCATTCACATATGCAAGTTCACCCCTATGTTAGATTTGTGATGTTTTCTTTTATTTTATGAGTTAGACTATTCAAGTCTAACGTATATTTTTACGTTAAACGAACAAATGTACCACATGGGGTAAAAAGGGGATAATATTAAAAATATTTAATTGGCATAAAAGCCTTAAAAGGCATAAAGTATAATTGTGGTGAAAATTGGTATGATTTTACATACCATAAATGGATGGACATAATTGAGTCAATTATGGACATCATTAAATTTGGAATTGATTGATAATTTGAATAGGGAAAGTAATTCAAATATGGGGAATGATTAATTAGGAGTAATTAATCGTCTAAGATACGAGGTTAGGCTCTTTTGTGGTGTAAGACTGCCCGGACCCGCCCGACAAATCCAGCTGCCACAAATGCCAGTCTAATGTGAGAGGTCTTAGGCACAAACTAAATACGTAACAATTGTAAAGACACGAGGTTAGGCTCTTTTGTGGTGTAAGAGTGCCCGGACCTGCCCGGCAAATCTAGCTGCCACAAATGTCAGTCTAATGTGAAAGGTCTTTATGAGGTTATGGTCTTAATGAATTAAGAAACACTTAACCAGATAAGCATGTAGTGGGACATGAGGGGGTTAAGTGGGTGCCTTGGGTGGCATGTGGAATCTAGTGGGTGCCTTGGGTGGCATTGGGAAATACGATTAGAAACACTTAACCAAAATTTAAACATGTAAATTGAAACATGAATAAGAAGTGGGTTAAGTGGGATGTACTAGAGGGGACCAATCTTATGTGGATAGCTTGTGTCAAGTAATAGGGGCCCGTTTCAACCAGTAACCCATACGTATCTTTGTGGGCTCGACCCAAGTCGCTGACGGGACACGCATACTGGGCTTGACTGTAAGAGGCCAAACCGGGTTAGCGGTGGCAACGCAAGTCCAATGGGTTCATATGCGTGTGTGGACCTGGGCTGGTAGGTAAGACGTTGTTGCATCGTGTAGGTATAAGCCGTGCATTCTTGGTGGTATCGGGTTGCCACTTTGGGGAGTGATACACCCCACTGTGGGGCCAGCACGGGTATCTACGAGTTTGGGAGCCGATCGCTTGGGGGTAGTGGGTACACCTAGTGGAGATAGGGGCAGACGGCACCTATGAAGGCAGCTAGGGGTGTGCGAAACTACCAATATCATTATTAAGTCTGTAGGCGGGATCAACCTTAGGGTGACTAGTGGTGGTGCAGTATACTAGTGGCGGTGTAGTATAGCAATTATCCTATAGTGTTGGTGTAGTTTAGTAAATTTATCTTAGTGGGTTAGGTGCGCTTTAACGATATCGTTATTCATCTTGTTTCCTTGTTTGCTCTGTCATACTCAATGGTTCATGATCATTTCCTTATTTTCCAACTTATGCCTTAGCCTAGTTACTTTGTTAATTGTATTGTTAGAATTATCGCACTCGCCAGACTTTATGTCTGACCCCCCTTTTCCATCTCTTTCCTCCCCCCCCCAAGGTGCTCAGGTTGGAACTAGCACCAGTGGAGCTTAATTTTGGACTGCTTTTAGAAGATTTTTTGGACCGCTGAAGTAAAGTTCAGCTTCTCTTCATTTATGGCTATTTTGATGTTGGGGATTATGTCTTTTAGTTTACGTACTTTGTTTTATCAAGATGGATATGATGTACTTGACTTTTGTTTTATGGTTTGATGATGTAACCAAACATATTTACCTTCTACTGCAATAAATGAAGTTTTAAAATTTTCAAGTACTGCTTTATATCTGTCTTGTTGTGATTTTCTGTTCTATATGCACTTAAAATGCTCCATGGAAGTTAATGCATTCCCTTTGTGAGTGACATTAATGGATGTGGGGTGTTACATGTGGTATCAGAGCTGAAGGTTACCAAAACAGATATGAATTTTTGAAAAACTATTTTTCAAAACAATTTTTATAAAGTACTTTTTAAGGGAAGTATTTTCAAGAGAAAAGTATATTTTGGAAAGCATAACCCCAAGAGCCATATATCTTTCCTTCAGTCCT
Source organism: Allium sativum (assembly GCA_030737875.1). Lineage (NCBI taxonomy): Eukaryota > Viridiplantae > Streptophyta > Magnoliopsida > Asparagales > Amaryllidaceae > Allium > Allium sativum. Next base: position 808,454,705 of record CM060916.1, read on the forward strand.
TTTTGTATTGAATCTTTCCATTTTCGTTTCAGCACATCTGAAGCATCTGAGATACCAGAGGGTATTCAAGTGTCCGGTTGGTTTCGTCAATATCTTGAGGCTAGGGCCGCCGCCGCAGGTCAAACAAATCCTACTCCTCCTCCTCGTGTCGATAATTTCGCAAAGATATGTAAGGACTTTAGAGCAATGGGTGGAAAACCTTTTCATGGGACGGAGACATTTGTTGAAGCTCGTAACTGGCTAAAGGAGGTGGAAGAATTGTTTAGAATCTTTGAAGTGGATGATGGAAGGAAAGTCCAGCTAGCTGCGTGGCTAATGAAGGATGAGGCCTCGTTTTGGTGGGAGGTCACTAATGGGGGGACGTCCAGTCGATACATGGCCAGATTTTAGGCAAAGGTTTGAGGCGAAGTTTCTCTCACGGGCTGAAGAGAATCTATACATGGAAAGGTTCTTGTCACTAAAGCAAGGGAATCTATCGGTGAAAGAGCACGTTAACAAATTCAACCAATTGGCTAGGTTTGGCTTAGACTTGGTGAACACTCCAGAAAAGAAGTCCCTAAGATTTGTTTAGGGCTTAAACGAGCCGCTTCATGGGTTAGCTATGAACCACATTCCCATAGGGGCTACCTTTGAGATATTAGTTGACATGGCACTCATGCATGAAGAAGAGAAGGGCGCCAATGCTAATAAGGCACCCGAGAAGAAAGTGGATCAAAAGAAGCCGCAACAGCAACAACAGAACAAGAAAGGTGGCAAAGGCAACAATGCTAAGGGGAAGAAGAAATGCTTCAACTGTGGGACACCAGGCCATCTAAGCAAAGATTGTAGGAAGAAAAAGAAGACCGGTTGTTTCCACTATGGCGAAGCGGGACATCTTATTAAGGACTGCCCAAAGAAAGGGCAGAGGGCAGGGTCTACCTCGGGAGGACAGGTGCAAGCTCTTATGGCACCCGGGCAGGCAAGGGGACAAGCTCAGGCTCTCGTGGTCCCACCGCTGCAAGAACGAGGTAGAGAAATTTCCGTTGAAAGTTTAGTTTTTCTGTTTGATCATCCTGTTCGTACTTTATTCGATTCTGGCGCATCGCATTCGTTTATCTCTACATCATTAGTTGAAACACTGCACCTAGCTACTAGTCTTGTTACTGATCCCTTAGTAGTCTCAAATCCTATTGGTGGTTCAGCTCATCTTTCTATGATTTGTCAGGATTTGAGAGTGTTTATCTTGGGCGTTGAGTTTGAGTGCAACGCTTTTGTTTTTGGCTTCATGGGCTACGACTTGATTCTAGGTATGGGTTGGCTCATTAGATATGGGGCCATCCTAGATTGTGGAAGAAGGGTAGTTAGATTGTTGACTCGTTCTGGAAAGACCCTTGATATTTCTTGTGACCCTAGAGGTCCAGTAATGCTTAGTTACCTAGAATCCCTTGACGCATCCGTTGATGATTTACATTCTGTTCACATAGTCCGTGAATATGCGGATGTCTTCGATGAGGTCAGGGGTTTACCCCCAAAACGTGAGATAGACTTTCGAATATATCTAGTGGACAATGCAAAGCCAGTTGCATTGCCAGTGCACCACATGGCTCCTAGAGAGAGAAGAGAACTCAGTAAGCAAGTGAAAGAATTGCTTGAGAAGGGGTTCATCAGACGTAGTATATCTGAGTGGGGTGCTCTAGTAGTATTTGCCACAAAGGCAGACGGGTCCCTTAGACTTTGTGTGGACTATACAGAACTTAATAAGCTTACTAAGAAGAATAGACACCCACTGCCAAGGATTGACGATCTCTTGGATCAGTTAGTTGGCGCCTCAGTGTTTTCGCAGTTGGACTTAGCCACTAGTTTCCATCAGTTGAGAGTGGCTGAGGATAGCATAGACAAGACTGCCTTTAAAACTCCAGACGGTTTCTTCGAGTGGCTAGTGATGCCCTTCGGTTTGACAAACGCCTCTGCATACTTTGTTGATTTGATGAGTAGGGTGTTTAGGGAGTACCTTAATAAATTCGTGGTAGTCTTTGTAGATGACATCTTGATCTTTTCTAAAAGCGAAGAAGAGCATGCCCTACATCTTAGGGAAGTGTTGGAGACTCTTCGAGCGCATAGCCTTAAAGCTAAATTTTCTAAATGTCACTTTTGGAGAAAGGAAGTGCGATTCTTAGGGCATGTGGTTTCCAAAGAAGAGATAGCCGTGGATCCCGCGAAGGTAGTGGCCATCCAAGATTGGAAGGTTCCTAAAAATGCTACCGAGGTGAGGAGATTCTTATGGTTGGCTGGCTACTATAGGAAGTTTATCAAAGACTTCACAAAAATATTAGCTCCGTTAACATGCTTGACGAAGAAGAACTTAGTTTTCACGTGGGACGTAGATTGTGATGATGCGTTCCAACGTTTAAAGAGAGCTTTAACCACAGCCCCAGTCTTAGTGTTGCTAGATGGGAGTAAGCCATTTACCATTTATACTGACGCTTGTGGGACAGGACTAAGCGCAGTCTTAATGCAAGAGGGAAGGGTAATAGCCTATGGTGGAAGGCAGTTGAGAGTGCATGAAAGAAATTACCCTACACATGACCTAGAGTTGGTCGCTATTGTTTTCGCGCTTAAGTCTTGGCGTCATTATCTTCTTGGCGAAAAATTCGAATTATTCACTGACCACAAATCGCTAAAATACTTATTCTCTCAGAAGGACTTGAACTTAAGGCAGCAAAGGTCGATGGAGTTCTTAGCATCCTACGACTTCGAGATAGCATATACCCTGGCAAGGGTAACGTGGTGGCAGATGCCTCAAGTAGAAAAATATTATCCTTGAGTCCATTTTTGTTGAGCGGCGAAGTTTAGAGTTCATCTCTACGTTTGACTTTACACCTTCCATTGACTTTGTACCTGGTTTGCTAGCATCCTTAGAGGTCAGACCTACGCTTTTGGGACGGATTGGCGAGGCACAGCGAGACGACCCACAGTTGGTTGAGTTAGTAGAAAAGCTCAAAAGAGGGGAGTCATTGAGCCATCTTCGTAGGTATACCCTAGATGATAAGGGTTGGTTGCGTAGGGACGGTAGATTTTGTGTACCACGGGACGAGAATCTGAGGAAGACCATTCTTGATGATGCCCATCGTTCGAAGATGACCATTCATCCTGGCGGGGACAAGATGTACATGGACATGAGACGAGTTTACTTTTGGGCCGGTATGAAGAAAGATGTGGCTGAGTATGTCGCTAGATGCTTGGTGTGCCAACAAGTAAAAGCAGAGCAAAAGAAGCCCGACGAATTGCTTCACCCATTGGAGGTCCCACAATGGAAGTGGGAAAGCGTCTCGATGGACTTTATTGATGGATTACCAAGATCGAGGAAGGGTAATATGGGGATTTGGGTTGTGGTAGACAGACTTACTAAGAGCGCCCATTTCATTCCCGTGAAAAGTAAGAGGACTGCTCCATGGTTAGCCTCCGTATACATTCGAGAAATAGTTCGTTTGCACGGTGTTCTTTCTAGCATAGTGAGCGACCATGATCCTATTTTCACTAGCGAATTTTGGAAAAGCTTGCAAGAGGCGGTAGGGACTCAGTTATGTTTGAGCACCGCATATCATCCTCAGACGGACGGCTAGACCGAGAGGGTGAATCGTATTCTAGAGGACTTATTGAGGTTGTGTGTCTTAGATATCGGAGGTACATGGGAGGAACATCTTCCGTTGGTAGAGTTCGCATATAATAATAGCTTTCAGTCTAGTATTGGCATGACACCGTTCGAAGCTCTTTATGGATGGCCGTGTCATTCGCCTACGTGTTGGTGGGAACCTACGGATAAGATCTTGCTTGGACCCGATATGATTAAAGAGACTTTGGAGAAGATCGATTTGATTCGAAGGAGGATGAAGACGGCACAAGATAGACAGAAATCTTATGCGGACAAGAGGAGGTCAGATCTTGAGTTTGATGTTGTGGACATGGTCTTTGTCAAGGTGTCTCCATTACGGAACGTCGTTCGCTTTGGGTCCGTTGGGAAGTTAGCACCAAGGTTCGTAGGACCGTTTCCTATTAAGGAAAGGATTAGGCAGATGGCGTATAGAGTGGAGTTGCCCGAGAGACTTAGTGGTGTACACGACGTATTCCATGTATCACACTTGAGGAAGTGCTTGCACGAGACCGCGGAGGTGGTAGAGCCGAGCTTGCTTAGAGAGGTGGAGATCGAGCGTGATGCGACGATTCGACGAGCTCCTACTGTTTGCGAACAAATTAGACAATTGTAAACAACTGTAAAATTCGTTCGGCTTTCCTAAACAACAAGGATTGTTGTAGAGGGTGTCGAACTCTGGGACCAAAAATATTTTAATTAATAAATCCAATCAAGTTATCCCTAACTTTTGATTGGTGGAAAACAAAGAAAATAGCAGGAATTAAATAAAAGAGAGTTTTAACACTAAGTGAAAGCAATTAGGGGATAATGACATAGATCAGATTCATAATCATCAATAGCCAAAAGATTAACCAGATCTAATACATGTTTCTGTCACAAACATGAATCAACGATAATTGGGTTTGTAGAAACAAATAAGTAAATAACGACAAGCATAGCCTATGCAGGAGCTCAGCTCTACAACCATAGACTATCAGGACAGATTCACTAATTAATTTCTAAAAACCCTAAAATTAGATCTAGATCTGATAAACGTTAGATCGAACACGAATATATCCTGTGAAGGAGCATAGCTCTTAAACGACACAAAATATGAAGGTTCAGATCTAACCCTTAATTCAGATCCAGATCTACATGTATACAGTCCTCATCTTTTGGCTATGTGATTCATATTGAATCATACTATCAGCGTCATCACCCCCTAATCAAAGGGGATTAGCTAGACATAGCTAAAGAAGAAGAAAAACAGAAATTAAATAACAAGAACATAAATAAAACTAAAACTAAATAGAAAAGAGGAAGAAGAATGATTTTATTCCAAGAAGAGAATTACAGAATAAAACCCAATGTGTCTTTCACAAGACTAAGATACAATGTATTTATAGCTGATATGACAAAGGCTAGCTAGCTGATTACATAATGTGGGACTAAAGAAATAACCCAAATAACACATAAGCCAGTGTGAACGCAGCTTTAGAGTGAGTGGTTTAGCAAATAGGCTAGTGTGAACGCAACATGAGTAAGAGGCCTTCCAAATGAGCTAATGTGAATGCAGTTTGAGTCTTTATTGAGCCAAATCTCCTTAACTGAAATATAATTGCAACCGTTCTTCAAGCTTTGCACTCCTCAAGCTTTAGTAATTCCAAACTTCACTGTTTTTAAGCAAATTCTTCATGCTTTGTTCATCAAATGCTCTAAACCATGTTTCTTGTCAACAATCTGAAAATACAGCTATAAATACAAAGTATCAATTATTTTAAAGGGAAAATAAGATAAATAAGCGGATAAAATATACACATTTACGTGTATATCACCTACGCGCATTCTTGGGTCGGAGATTAAGAAATTGAGGAATCGAGAGGTCAAACTAGTCAAAGTGCAATGGGGAGATGATGAGAGCAACGTTACTTGGGAGACAGAAGCGAAGATGCGTTCATTATACCCTTTTCTTTTCGAGGGTATGTCTTTTAATTTCTCCTTTATCGCTTACCTTGTACTTATCTTATCTTTAATATGTCCTCTCGCTAGTATCTTTGACCTTTAGATAGGGTAGTCCTATGGTTGAAACATGTGTTTGAGACATGTTATGTATGATGGATGCACGTGGATGCAAGTGTTTGCTAGTGGTTTCTCGTGGACGCATAAACACACACTTTAGGCACTAGATCGGCTCAGTCACTTCATATTGCATATTGCATATAAATATGCGTACATATTTAAGGAATGGATGTATAATGGTTGTACCATCATATGGATGTTGCATTTTGGTGAATGGTTGTGCACACATGTAGAAATAATATGTATCTATAAGGTTCTTTCGCATACATAATGGATGCATGACACTATCATGGTTTGCATTAAGGAGGTCAACTGAATCAGTAGACAGCCTGATTTTGCATTAGATAAGGAACATACACACACACTTCTTGCATATGTTCATACAACATTAGGAATTTATAAGGACAATGGATGCCTGTATTTGATGGTTGAGTAGATGGCTGTTTGGATGTTAGGATAGGCATTCTCCTTAACTTAGAGATTTCGGGGGCGAAATCCTTTAAGGAGCGGAGAATGTAACACCCCGGATTTTTTTTGAATAATCGTATTAACTAAATTAAAGAATAATTAATCTCAGACGTGAGAATTAAGGGAAACAGGTTGCGCCATTGTGTTCATCTCGGAATTCTGGTTGAGCTGAGTTTGGGTGAATAGGACTTCGTATGAAGAAGTTATGACGATCAGAAGTTTCAAAAAATTCAAAACAGATTTCAAATTTCAAAAATTCAGAGTCAAACAGGCTAGGAGGGAAAATTCACGTCAGGGCCAGGTCGACCATAGGGTCGACCTGGGGGTCGACCTACCCTGACCAGGTCGACCATAGTGTCGACCTGGGGGTCGACCTGCCCCCCGGGCAGATTTGAATGATGACCTGTTTGTGACTTGATGCTGACTCATTAGGGTTTCTGATATGCTCTGATTGGCTAGGATTAATTCTGGGTTGATCGGACGGCTTAAACTAATCCTAAACTCTATAAAAACACCTATAGACCCAAACCCTAAAATCAAAATAAAATTGGATTCATGGCCTCCATGCCGTCACCTAGCAACTCAGCATAGCCGCCACCAATTAGAGAGGAAGAAAGCAAATCAAATTCAATCCTTTTCAACTCTAACAATGAATCTTCATCAAAGGAGCGCTAATTCAACTCCAGAAATCAGAATTCAGAACTCAAGACTGCTTTTGAGTTGTGAGTTCGATAGTTTTAACAAGATAATTATTAAATGAATTGGATTGGGTTATAATGCGGATAATTTGGATGTGATATGAATTGTTGATTTCATGTTGTAATTATGTTGTAGAATTATGTTGTAAATTCTATGATATTATGTTATGATGCTATCATCTACGATGTAAAGTTATGATGCTATCACCCATGTTATAATCCTATGATTGGCTTATGTCTAGTTGAATTATCATGTTTCTTATGCTAGTTTGTTATATTGATTCATATGATAAATCATATGTAGGAAAATTTAGATGTTGATTCAAACATGAACCATATACAAGTTTGGGTAGAATTATATGTGACCTTACATGGCTATGGAACCTAGTTTATGTGAGAATTTAATTGAAAGTTAGGCTATGACATATGCTACTTTACATGTCTACACCATTGTTGCGATGTATGAATCACATATGTAAGTTTATGAGTTGGATATGAATCATGTTATGCAAGTTTAGGATTATTACCTATGCAAATATAGAACTATGACATATGTTATTTATGCAAGTTTGTGGCCATTATTTCATCAAGTTCACACCTTTAGATTTGGATCCATGACATATGATGTTTATACAAGTTTGTGGCCATTATCTCATCAAGTTCACACCTTTAGATTTGGTTCTATGACATATGTTGTTTATGCAAGTTGTAATTTTGGCCTATGCAAGTTTTAGATGTAGAACATCATTCACATATGCAAGTTCACCCCTATGTTAGATTTGTGATGTTTTCTTTTATTTTATGAGTTAGACTATTCGAGTCTAACGTATATTTTTACGTTAAACGAACAAACGTACTACGTGGGGTAAAAAGGGGGTAATATTAAAAATATTTAATTGGCATAAAAGCCTTAAAAGGCATAAAATATAATTGTGGTGAAAATTGGTATGATTTTACATACCATAAATGGATGGACATAATTGAGTCAATTATGGACATCGTTAAATTTGGAATTGATTGATAATTTGAATAGGGAAAGTAATTCAAATATGGGGAATGATTAATTAGGAGTAATTAATCGTCAAAGACATGAGGTTAGGCTCTTTTGTGGTGTAAAACTGCTCGGACCCGCCCGACAAATCCAGCTGCCACAAATGCCAGTCTAATGTGAGAGGTCTTAGGCACAAACTAAATACGTAACAATTGTAAAGACACGAGGTTAGGCTCTTTTGTGGTGTAAGACTGCTCAGACCCGCCCGACAAATCCAGCTGCCACAAATGTCAGTCTAATGTGAGAGGTCTTTATGAGGTTACGGTCTTAATGAATTAAGAAACACTTAACCAGATAAGCATGTAGTGGGACATGAGGGGGTTAAGTGGGTGCCTTGGGTGGCATGTGGAATCTAGTGGGTGACTTGGGTGGCATTGGGAAATACGATTAGAAACACTTAACCAAAATTTAAACATGTAAATTGAAACATGAATAAGAAGTGGGTTAAGTGGGATGTACTAGAGGGGACCAAGCTTAGGTGGATAGCTTGTGTCAAGTAATGGGGGCCCGTTTCAACCAGTAACCCATACATATCTTTGTGGGCTCGACCCAAGTCAAGGACGGGACATGCATACTGGGCTTGATTGTAAGAGGCCAAACCGGGTTAGCGGTGGCAACGCAAGTCCAATGGGTTCATATGCGTGTGTGGACCCAGGCTGGTAGGTAAGACGTTGTTGCATCGTGTAGGTATAAGCCGTGCATTCTTGGTGGTATCGGGTTGCCACTTTGGGGAGTGATACACCCCACTGTGGGGCCAGCACGGGTATCTACGAGTTAGGGAGTCGATCGCTTGGGGGTAGTGGGTACACCTAGTGGTGATAGGGGCAGACGACACCTATGAAGGCAGCTAGGGGTGCACGAAACTACCAATATCATTATTAAGTCTGTAGGCGGGATCAACCTTAGGGTGACTAGTGGTGGTGCAGTATACTAGTGGCGGTGTAGTATAGCAATTATCCTATAGTGTTGGTGTAGTTTAGTAAATTTATCTTAGTGGGTTAGGTGCGCTTTAACGATATCGTTATTCATCCTGTTTCCTTGTTTACTCTGTCATACTCAATGGTTCATGATCATTTCCTTATTTTCCAACTTATGCCTTAGCCTAGTTACTTTGTTAATTGTATTGTTAGAATTATTGCACTCGCCGGACTTTATGTCTGACCCCCCTTTTCCATCTCTTTCCTTTCCCCCCCAGGTGCTCAGGTTGGATCTAGCACCAATGGAACTTGATTTTGGACTGCTTTTAGAAGATTTCTTGGACTGCTGAAGTAAAGTTCAGCTTCTCTTCATTTATGGCTATTTTGATGTTGGGGATTATGTATTTCAGTTTATGTACTTTGTTTTATCAAGATGGATATGATGTACTTGACTTTTGTTTTATGGTTTGATGATGTAACCAAACATATTTACCTTCTGCTGCAATAAATGAAGTTTTAAAATTTTCAAGTACTGCTTTATATCTGTCTTGTTGTGATTTTCTGTTCTATATGCACTTAAAATGCTCCATGGAAATTAATGCATTCCCTTTGTGAGTGACATTAATGGACGTGGGGTGTTACATAAACCTTGACCATTACCAGCACCACTACTACCATCACTCAGCTCCTTCATCTGATCTCGCAATTCCTCACTAAGAAGACCCATCTTGACATCATTTAGAGTCAATGTATCCCGGCCATAGATCAAACTATTTGAGAATCCAGTATAGCGTTCAGGTAACAAACATATCAATATCATCGCCTTCTGCTCCTCCTCAATCTTCAAATCTACCGCCTTCATCTTCATTAGCAAATCATCAAACACATTTAAGTGCGCCTTTAGCGAAGTTCCTTCCTTCATCTTGTAGGTAAAGAAAGTCCGCAACAAGATCAGTCGATTTGTGAGTGACTTCTTCATATACAACTCCTCCAACTTGTTCCAAATACCTTTAACAGTCGTCTCTCCACTAATTTCGGAAATAACATTCTCCTCCATGGCAAGTTGAAGTGTAGTGAATGTCCACTCTTCCATTTCTTCTCTCTCTACATCTGAGATGTCCTCTGGCAATAAATGTGTATCAAACACCACCCGATGTACCCGATTCCGCCTAAGAACCGCTTTCATCTTCCATTGCCACTTTTCGAAATCATTATCGCCATTCCACTTTTCGATAACCAATTGTGAACCAGCAGCTGCATACGACCCACGTACATAAGGAGCTACACCACTTGGACCACCTGTTGATGGATTATTTGAACCTGATTCTGGCATTTCTACAACTATCTACCAACATCAATGCTCCGATACCAAATGTTGTGGAGAAATTTTGATTCAAGACCGCTTGAATCAAAAATCCCCAACGCCGCGGAAAACGAGATCGTGGTAATAGTGCAAAAACAACCAATCGAACAATCTCAATCTTATCCAAGCTAATCACAATCACCAAACAATGGAAATAATAGAGCAATAACGAGAAACTAAATCACACAGGGATTTATAGTGGTTCCACCGACGTCTTGTCAGTGTACGTCCACTTTGAGAGAGAAACCTTTATTAATATCAATAGAAGAGTGCAAGAGATTGATTACAATGATCAAATTTACTAGAAAATTTTGATTTTGTGGAGAAAGGAATTGAAGAAGATTAGGATTGCCTAAACCCTAATTAGAATAAACTTAGATCTAATCTCTTGATTTGTGATACACCTCCTTTTGTATTCGATGTGGATTATATAGGCATAGAGAAGTATATGGAAATTCCCAAAATTTCCTCCAAAATATCCTCTATATCCAAAATATTCTCCAGATCCAAAATATCCTCTAGATCCAAAATATTCTCTAGATCCAATATATTCTCCAAATCAAAAATATCCTCTAGATCTAACACATAGTATTGCATACTTCAACATTTATGAGCAGAGGCGGTGCTGTATTTGTTTGGTGATTTACTTGTAGTTATGTGAAGCAGATTGCATGCAGGTTGTATGTTCAGGGTCGTCCCTAAAACACAAAAAATTATCTATCGCCCTAGACAAACCAGGATATCAAAGGCCTCAGACAATTAGAACATGTCCAAGTACATTCAGTTTGAGGTCGGAGGTCCTAGGCAGCCATCTTGGTGGCCTTACCCCAGGGCCATCCCTGTGTAAGTTGATAGTGGCGTGGTTTGAACTTTGAAGTTAAAGGATGAAGTAGGATGGTGTTAGCTGAAGTAGCTTGTTTGCTGAAGGCAGGGTCTGTGTTGATGGTGCAGTTTTCTGGTTGTGTTTTAAGATTTCTAATGCTTGAGTAAAGTGGCGAGGACTGTGATGTGCAGAGGGTTTGACTAAGGAGATGAAGCTGTAGGAATGTATGTATACTTGTGGAAATGGCAACATTTATAAAGTCAGAGATGGAAACCAAACAGTGCACATTGTCATATGCAAAACAAAGAATATAAGTGTGCACTTGTAATAATATGAAACTAAGATTGTAAATTGCAATATGATTGAAGTGCAAAACAGAAATGCATAACACTTGGAATGCAATATATAAGGAATCGGTAACGACAATGCACAAAACAATGAAATACAATCACCACAAAATGTGAAGAATGACAAATTGGTGCTAAAAAAAACATATTAGGTAGCCAATTCTCATTTGACTACCACTACTTATTTTCTACCAGAAAAGCTAGAAGGCTCGAAGATTCTATGCGGCAAAAAGCCCGAAGAAGATTCGTAATGTCCCATATTTTTTATCATCGATTTTTTTTAAAATATTATATTTGGAGTATTAATGGATTTTAATATTGAATTCGTTTATTAAAATGAAGTTTGAACGTTAAATTTATATATAAATTAAAATAAGCTTGAAATGGCACGGTAGTTCGTAATATTGAGTTTTGAACTTTAACCGTATACACAGGATCCGATATAAGCCAGATTTTTGTGAAACAAGAAACGCTTGAATCTTTTTGATTAAACTTTCATATGGAAGAGAAAAACCCATATTTCATGTTATAGATTGTTAGTTATGTCCAATTCAAATTTTAAAATAGTCGCTATGGAATTCGTTAATGTTAGCCCTCTTTTTGGCAAAAGATGCAACGGGTCAGATCGAAGCCCAAACGCGCAACCAGCAAAATTAGACAGATCACACTCCAGGAAGCCCAGCAGAAGCTCGGCCCGAGTTAATCACGAATTGGGCCTAGCCACTTCTCAAACAAGCCAATAACTCATTCCGGAAGACTCTCTCTCCCAGTCGACCGAGAGAACCGCTCTCATATATGGCATATTGGCCGAATATTTCGGATCTGCATGGAAATATCTAGCTGAACTGTTCAAATACTTAGCCTGACTTTCAAGGATGAAAAGGCAGTCAACCACATCCGGACAAAGCTCTACTTTTGATACACTGCACCATGGATGCCACATAAGCCGCAACATCCAAGAATACTATTTATGAATAGTAGAATCAGTCTTTCAGCCGCTATTCTATTCAAGGAATGGACTCCACGTGTCCAAGTCTTCTCAGAAAGGCCGGGCCATGTCACAGCAGCCCAAGTCGTCATCTCCACCTATAAATACCTCAAATCTTAAAGAGGAAAGGGACTTCGACTTCTTTCTTGAGAGAAAGAGAGAGAGACCTTTTCTAGAAGAGAAAAATAGCCATCTTCTTTCTTTCCTTCAAACAGAAAAAGCATTGTAGCTATAATCCAAAGCAGAAATAATATATATAAAGTGGACGTAGGCACAGTCTTTGCCGAACCATTATAAAAAGTCTGTGCGTTTTCCCCGTTTTCTTTACTTTTTCTGCATTTAATAATCATTATTCGTGTGCTCTTCACACGATTGGGGGTTGATCGTCACTAGTGACCAACTTTTGACGTCAACACTTTGGCGCGCCAGGAAGGGGGGAGCTTACCAATCTTCCTTCAGAGCATCCGCTCATCTCAGTTCATGGCGATCAAGCGAAAGAAAGATCCAACATCCTCTCGTCCAACGAATACCGATGTAGTCGATACTAATGCTACGGAAGCGAGCTATGAGGTTTCCTCTCATGAAGATATGTCTCGATTTCTTACCCGAGACGATATGGATAAAATCATGGACGAGTTCAGAGACCATACGACATCTCAGGGTAAACTCCTCGAACGACAGCAGTAGTTGATGGATCACCTTCTCGGTCGACTGGAGACAGGATTGAACGCTTCAACATCAATTGCTCCACCAGCCAGGACCGGGGAAACAACCGATCTTCGGTCCGCACAGAATCATGCCACTGATCAGACTACACCTTTATTTCATCCTGGTTTGGTCCCACCAACCAACCAAACACAACTAGGAGTATTGCTTCCAGCGACCAGCGTGATCGTAGCTGTAGATTTGCTGGAGGCTGGCGATCGAGATCTAGGTCGTCCGACCACTTTGCTTCCACTCTTGGAAACAGCTCGACCCCTCGAACCAGTCGAGCGACCAGCAGGCCCATCAGAATCAATGGCATTCCCATTACAGCCCGGAATCTTACCGCAGACCACTCTAACCACTCTTCCCCCTCAACGAAGAGTTGGTGCAACATTCACTCCGAACAAGGAAGGCCACTCTACCATGACGGTCCTCACCGTGGCAGAAGATGACGCTACCGTAGACCCTCCTAACCTCTCTCCAACCAGGGGCAACCCCGAGCTCCGAACATCACATGCTATGCCGGATCTGTCTGGACCCTCTGTCATGGGTACGGTTCGATCTAACACTCATCAGGTTCAAGAGGGGCCATTCTTCCTAGAACCACCTACCATAACTCACCTTCCCTCACACCATCACTCAACCTTCAGAGGACGAGCCCAGCCAATGGCTGCCCTTCCGAGCATGCTTTTGCCAGATCCTCGCACCGAAGCTCTCCTGGATGCTGAACTAAATTCATGGCAATGACTCCTCAGAGATGGAAGCCAGCTTGCAAGCATCATCTGATTCTTTACTCGGGTAACTTCCTTGCAGCAAGACATAGATAATGTCAATCGCATCTCTTTTACTAGGGAAATCAGAAATTCCCGAAAACCTACGGACTTCAAGTTCCCAGCTATCGAACCATAAAATGGTCGCACTGATACAACCATCCACCTCATGCGATACATGCGACATATGGAAGTACTTGGCACATCGACCAACGTCATGGCTAAGTGCTTCCCGCTCTTTCTCACAGACATAGCCGGAATGTGGTTTCAACAGCTAACAACGGAGTCAATCAGCAGGTGGAACATGCTGGTCACCCGCTTCATTGAGCAATTCAGGGTACATATCTCCCGACCAAAGAGTGTTATGTTCTTATCCGCCATCAAGCAGCAATCAGGAGAGACACTCGGATCCTTCCTCGAAAGGTTCAACACGACAGTAGCGTCAGTCAATCGGCATGAGCCATCGATGGTACTTGTGGTCGACATTGTAGGAGTTCAGAACTGGTCAGAATTCTCGATTTCTTTAAACAGAGATCCCCCCAGGATATAGATGACTTCTATTCTGAGGCCGAGTGATTCCTCCGACAAGAAGATGCCAGCATTGAGATGGAGAGCCTAAAGGTCTTAGATTCCAAGAAAAAAGGTCCATCCAACAGAAATGACCAGAATCAAGGAAGAGGAAAGGCCCCGGAAAAGAGCGAGCGTCACATGCATCCTCGAATCGAAAGTACGTACGACTAGTACACCGAACTCAGTTCATCACTGCTTAATGTCTACCTTGACATACGAGGGTCCCTGCCGACTCCGAGACCACCTTGACGAGAGCCAACCTAGATGGAGCTTGATTCCGGCAAATATTGCATATTCCACAACGTAGCTAGACATAACACCAATGAATGCTGACATTTGCGCGATCTTATCGAGGATCGAGTTAGAAAAGGGAAGCTACCCGAATATGTCAATAATCGCGCCTTGGCCTTGCCGCCGCGATCTTCCTCCCAAGCTCCTAGAAACGGAAAGGGCCCTAAGACTAGCACTCGCGACATTATCATTAATTAGATTTTTTTTCTGATATATTTCTCTCAATAAAAAGGACACTTTGATGTACACATGTACGTTGCTAGGATTTAGCTCCTAGACATGCTCTAGAATCAACCGCTGTCCTCCTATAATTTATTTTCTCTATAACAATTATTTAGCGGCTATGAATTTTCTTTTACAAATATGGATAATGTTTGCAAATTCTAAAGCCGAGCATGGATAATGCTCGCCCCCTTTTTTTTAATGTGGTCAGCGCGAAAGCCTACCACTATTTCTAAATACCGACTCCCCTAGCTGGGTGTGGTATATTTCTTTAAGACGAGTATAGATGATACTTGCCCCTTCTTTTTCTACACCATGAGCGTGTACTGCTCGCTGGACACACTAATCTAACATGAGTCGAACATGAAAAACACTTGCCCTGAGCCGAGTATGGATAATGCTCGCCCTTTCTAAGCCGAGTATGGATAATGTTCGCCCTCTCTAAGCCGAGTATGGATAATGCTCGCCCTCTCTAAGCCGAGCATGGTTAATACTCGCCACTAAGCCGAGTACGGTTGATACTCGCCACCCCTCAAAGCCAAGTGAAATAAAATGCTCGACCCATCAACATTCTCCAAGACGAGAATGGTTTGTTTTTGTTTTTGCAGGAACTAACTCTCATAAAGACGATGATCATCTCGGCCTTAATACGGTTCCCGATGGTTGTCGGTTTTCTGGCCTTAATACAACCTAATTCGGTTGTCGGTTTTCTGGCCTTAATACAATCATCGGAATCGTCGGGTTTCTAGCCTTAATATGGTTCGGCGCGACCATAGCTACTCGAACGATTATGCTTCGACTCATATTTTAGAACACACCTTCCTCTGTCGAAGAAGATGCATTCTGAGGGGCAATGTTTTAGCCCACTTTTAGGCAAAAGCCGCAACGGGTCAGAACGAAGCCCAAACGCGCAACCAGCCAAATTAGACAGACCGGACTCCACGAAGCCAAACAGAAGCCCGGTCCGAGGTAATCACAAATTGGGTCGAGCCACTTCTCAAACAAGCCAATAATTCACTCCGGAAGACTCGCTCTACCAATCGACCGAGAGAACCGCTATCATATAAGGCATATCGGCCGAATATTTCGGATCTGAATGGAAATATCCAACTGAGCTATTCAAATACTTAGCCCGACTTTCAAGGAAGAAAAGGACGTCAACCACATTTGGACAAAGCTCTACTTTTGATACACCTCACCATGGATGCCACATAAGCCGCAACTTCCGAGGATACTATTTAGTAGAATTAGTCTTCCAGCCGCTATTCTATTCAAGGAATGGACTCCACGTGTCCAAGTCTTCAGAGAAAGGTCGAGCCACGTCACAACAGCTCAAGTCGTCATCTCCAGCTATAAATACCTCAAAGCTTAAAGAGGAAAGGGACTTCGACTTCTTTCTAGAGAGAGAGACCTTTTCTGGAAGAGAAAAATAACCATCTTCTTTCTTTCCTTCAAACAGAAAAAGCATTGTACTTGTAATCCAAAGCAGAAATAATATATAAAGTGGACGTAGACACAGTCTTTGCCGAACCACTATAAAAAGTCTTGCGTTTTCTCCGTTTTCTTTACTTTTTCTGCATTTTATAATCAGTATTCGTGTGCTCTTCACACGATTGGAGGTTGATCGTCACTAGTGACCAACTTTTGAAGTCAACAGTTAATAAACGATAACGTTTATTAAATTAATATAATAAGGATCTCAATATAATTTAGATATCGTTAACTCAAAATGTCAATATTGAGTTGTACTGTTTATATTTGAAGCTGTATATAATATTTTATTTGAATATTTATGATAATAATAATTTATTATTATTTTATTTTATTATTTTGGAAATTAATAAATATTTTATTAATATTTTAAAGGCCGTAGAAATCACCAATTTTCATTCAAACGACCTCTGTTTGTGACGAAACGAATATTGTTGGATCTGGAACGTCAAAACAAAGCATACTGTAAATTTTGGGGCCAAACGGAGTTAATATATGAGCATACAGAATTTAATTGTAAACCGACAAACAATTTAAATTATAAAATATCACATTTTCCAAACGGAGCTGGATTTGGACCAAACGAGTTTTATTTGATTCGTATTAGTAAGTTATTGTTACGTTTCAGATTTGGTAGCAATCCGATTAACCATGTGATCGTGGCAGCGTCAAACGCCCTTATTTTTATTTAATCGTTATTTTGGCCAATTTAAACATGAGTAACTTTAAAGGAATAAACGGCTGGCCAAACGAACTCCGATTTTAATGAAACAAATTTCAATGGATTCGTAAGGAAAAGGACAAGTAGAGTTTCAAAGTTTCAAGTTGATTGGATTTATTTTGTGATAATGAGAAATTTAAACGCGTGATTTTTCATCTTTGGATTATAAAGGGATTTTTACAAACGACCTCGGAATTCGACGAAACTTGTCCCATCGTGTCCGGAATATTTTAATATGCTAGGATTAGGATTTTATCTCGAGCAGAGGTTGTTTGTGATGGTTGTTGAGGGTTATTTCATCTCTAAGTTTGATATAATATTATTTAATTAAAAGGGTTGCCTATATATATATATATCCATACTAAAGTCAATAACCTAAATTTTCTCTCCCACGGTCAACCATATTTCTGGCTGCCTCCTTTTGTATAATGGACGAACGAAACTCTCCTTCAATCTCTTCGATTTTTCTCCAAATCAATACATTGATTTCAAAAGTTGTCAGCTGTGAATATCTTCATCCCATTGGGCTCTTAGTTTCGACTGGTTGTGATTGGATTTTATGAGCTCTTATGATCGGAATAATGGCTAGAATCGACAGCGGTTGAAGGTGAATTTAGGGTGAACGGGACAGTTGAATAGCAAGATCTTTAGGGCATAAGCGAAGGACGTTAGTAGGATTGTCGTGACAGTTTTTGATCGGGCTCTGGCGAAGGGTTGAAGGTGCAGTGGTTTGCTTGATCATCGGTAGCGTGGGATAAATTTTCTAAACAACAGTTTGGAACTGGGTGCGAGAGTCAGTAGTGTAGGGTGGAGACTTCGGTATGGAGGAAGCGGGAGGTTGTGGTTGAAACACCCCACCTCCGTTAAGGTCACTCACAAAGGGAATGCCTTAACTTTGGTGGAGCGTTTTAGGTAAAAGATGCAGATAAATTACAAGATAGACAAATAAAGCAGTGGAAAATAAAGTCATTTTATAAACAATGTGGTTCAGTCAAGCTTTTACAAAAATTGTCTCAATCATACTTAAAAGTTATATATAGAACTTATGTCTTGATTCAAAAACTTCCAAGTATAAAATAAGCATAAAAATAACAATGATATTCCCAAATAAAGCATGAACCAGCCATAGTAGTGGAAGAGAGAGAGTCCAAAGCAATACATCGACTATCTTCGAGCTTGGAAAGAAAACTGAGCTAAGTGGTAACATTTCCTCCCTATGAACGGGGGAGGGGGGAGGGGGGGAAGAAAAGAGGCGAAACAAACTAGGTCAGACATAAGTCTTGTGTTTGCGAACAAATTAAACAGTTATAAACAACTGTAAAATCCGTTCGGCTTTCCTAAACAACAAGGATTGTTGTAGAGGGTGTCGAAATCTGGGACCAAAAATATTTTAATTAATAAATCCAATCAAGTTATTCCAGAATTTTGATTGATTGCAAATTGATAGAAAATAAACAAAAAGCGAGTTTTTAACAATAAATAAAGTAATTAGGGAGTAATGACATAGATTAGATTAATATTCATCAATAGCCAACCAAATAAATCAGATCTAATTCATGTTTCTGTCACAAACATGAATCAACGATAATTAGGTTTCTAGAAACAAATATGTAAATAACAACAAGTATAGCCTATGCAGGAGCTCAGCTCTTAAACAACCATAGGCTATCAGGATAGATTCACTACTTTATTTCTAAAACCCTAAATATTAAATCTAAATCTGATAAGTGTTAGACCGAACTCGAATATACCATGTGATGGAGCATAGCTCTTAAACGACACAGGGTATGAAGGTTCAGGTCTAACCCTTAGTTCAAATCTAGATCTACATACATGAAGTTCTAATCTTTTGGCTATGTGATTCATATTGAATCATATCTATTAGCGTCATCACCCCCTAATCAAAGAGGATTAGCTAGACATAGCTAAAAGAAAAGAAAATAAGAAAATAACAGACATGAACATAAATAAAATAAAATAACAACTGAGAGAAAGGGAGAAGAGTTTTATTCCAAGAAGAGAATTACAGAATAAAACTAAGTGTGTTTTTACATAAATGAGATACAAGGTATTTAAAGCTAATATGACAAAGACTACTTGGCAAATTCCACAATGTGGGACTAAAGAATTAGCCCAAATAACACATAAGCTAGTGTGAACGGGGTTGTAGAGTAAAAGGCCTTGTAAGTGAGCCAGTGTGAACGCGTGCAGTGCATGAATGAGAAGCCTTGCAAAGGAGCTAATGTGAATGCTACATGAGTGAGATGGTCTGCAATTGAGCCAATGTGAACACAATATGAGTCTTTAATGAGCCAAATCTACCCAACCGAACTCTATTTGCAACCGTTCTTTAAGCTTTAAACTCTTCAAGCTTTAGTAATTTCAACTTCACTCTTTTTCAGCAAATTCTTCATGCTTTATTCATCAAATGCTCTAAACAATGATTCTTGTCAACAATCTGAAAACACAGCTATAAATACACAATATCAATTATTTAAAAGATAAAATAAGATAAATATGCGGATAAAATATACACATTTACGTGTATATCAAATACCCCCACACTTATCTTTTTATTCGTCCTCGAATAAACTAAACTAAGATATGTCACACTTTCGTAGGAAACACGATTGCATTTAGCGTATGCAACAAGCCGTTAAACCTCTGGTTGTCCCCAGTAGGACGAGTGTTGTCTCGTGAGGGTTTTCAGCGGATACTACCCACAAAATCCAAAGCGTCTTATGTACGCAGATTAATCAAACAATATATTTAAGGTCTTTTACATTCCAAGGATTTTACCTAACTTCAATAATAACGGTTTATCCCCAAATTGTCCATCCCATAATTAGTGCAAAAATGAAAAAAAAATTCAAGCTGAATCGTAACTCCTTGATAATACTGTAATTGTCTTGAAGGTTAAGAGCGTGGTGTCAATCAAAGTTCTACACATCGACAATGTGCACCCAATCATCTCTTTATTCTTTTTTTTTCTTTTTTTCTTTCTTTTTTAATAATTTTGCACCAATGTAACTGTAATGTATTGGATATGAGTTATGCATAGATGAAGGAAAATTTTTGTAAGTTCTAAAAATATTCTAGATAAGAGGGAAAGTGTATTAGTTGAATTTCAAGCTACAAAAGATAAAGTAATACTAAGGCACATATGGACATTTTGTTTCCTTTCATCTCCTCAACTACAATCCTTGCTTCTAAGTATGGTATGATGGATGTGGATGGAATGGAAATGGATGCTTCATAGTCAGGAATGATGAAGACTATTTTATTCAGAGAGACTCTCTCTTTATTTCATTTTTTTTCTATTCTATTTTCTTCTTTTTTTCCTTCTTTTTTTTTCTTTGTTTTTTTGCATGATGAATGATGAATGGAGATGGAATGATGACGTACATGATTTCATTTGATTCCTCCTCTACTACCAACACTTCATGAAAGGAAAGTTTTGTGCCCTATTTACTCTACTTCTATAACCTTAATTCAACACACAAGTCTGGATTGATGTTATACAAAAAGCTGAAAGGAATGATAAGCAAAGTTTCGTAAGATAGATAACCCATATAAAATAAGATGTGGTATATGGTTATCCTACCTTAAAACAAGTACGGAGTGGGTGGTGTAATATTGGTATAAAAAGTGACGTTTTTGACCTTTAAACAAAGGTTCTTGAGTATACCAATATAAGATAAACTTGTCAAAACATGGATGTAAATTGACTAAAACTTGGGTTTGAATAATGTGGGGTATCGAAGAAGAACGCTAAAATGAGTCGTTTCTCCTTAATTAGGCCAAGTGGATTTTAGAACTTACGATTTTGAAAATTTGAGTGGAAAAGAAAATATTATGCATGAAAACTAACTCAGAAAATCCAACAAATGTAGGTGCAAAATCCTTCTATTTCATGATTTTTTTTATTGATTATTTTTTACTTGCACATTCTAACATGTATAACAAAGGTTTACACGCTTACTCCAGAACACGACTAACGTCTGCACAGTCTCAAGCTAGCATCTTAAAAAGACACATTACGATTCAATGAATAAATAATGTTCATTCCCATCACCCAACAATTCAACTTATCAAACAAGAACCAAGGTGTTATTTATGAATTTAAGTTAATCCTTGTTCAATGAATGACCTACTTAATAAAATTTGATTGCTGATGTAATGTAAATTCCCCCTACACTTGAGTGTGACTGTGTCCTCACAGTCGTTAATCAGACATATCTTAGTGAAAGGAAAAATAAAATAAGAGACTATTTACATATGTACAAAAGAGGGTTAGTGCGTCTTACCGAATGTAATGTGGCTCATGGAGGAGCATGTGATCTTCCCCTTGGTTGGATATTGGTTCCAAGTAACGTTTAAGGCGTTGACCAATGACCTTAAAGGATGATCCATCAGTTGGATTCTCAATTTCTACTGCACCATACGGAAAAACAGTCCGTACAGTGTAAGGTCCTGTCCATCTAGATTTTAGCTTACCCGGAAATAGATGCAGTTTTGAGTCATACAACAGAACTTTTTGACCTGGCATAAAAGTTTTACGTAAAATTGATTTATCATGAAAAACTTTTGTTCTGTCCTTGTAAATTCGTTCATTTTCATAGGCATCATTTCGAATTTCATCAAGTTCATTAAGTTGAAGCTTCCTATGTTCTCCTGCTTGCTCTAAATCAAGATTCAAAGTTTTTATTTCCCATAACGCCCTATGTTTTAGTTCAACTGGCAAGTGACATGGCTTACCAAAAATCAACCGATAAGGGGACATACCCAAGTTGGTTTTGAAAGCGGTGCGGTAAGCCCAAAGAGCGTCGGTTAACTTTTGGGACCAATCTTTACGATTTCGATTCACAGTTTTCTCAAGAATTTGTTTAATCTGCCTATTCGATACTTCAACTTGCCCACAAGTTTGAGGATGGTAAGGAGTAGATAACTTGTGGGTTATCGAATACTTTCTCATGAGAGCTTCAAAAGAACGATTACAGACGTGTGTACCATTATCACTGATTATTGTGCGAGGTGTGCCAAACCTAGAAAAGATGTTTTCTTTCAAGAAGCGCACAACAACCTTGTTATTGTTTGTTTTGCATGGTACAGCTTCGACCCATTTGGAAACATTATCAACAGCTAAGAGAATGTAAAGGTTCCCAAAAGAATTAGGGAAGGGTCCCATGAAGTCTATACCCCACACATCAAAAATTTCGACCTCTAGAATGGGGTTTAGGGGCATCATATTCCGTTCAGAAATTTTCCCCAAGAATTGACATCGATCACAAGTTTTGCAAAATTCGTACGCGTCTTTGAAAAGGTTGGGCCAGTAGACACCCGATTGGAGAACCTTTTCGGCTGTCTTTTTGGGACCGAAGTGACCACCACAGGCTTGGTCATGATAGAAAGAGAGGAAACTGTGAGTTTCAGTGTCGGGAACACACCTTCGAATGATTTGATCGGGACAATACTTGAAAAGATAGGGGTCGTCGCAATAAAAATGTTTCACTTGGGAAAAGAATTTGTGTTTATCCTGCTTAGACCAAAAAGAAGGGGTCTGCTTAGTGACTAAGTAGTTGACAATGTCAACAAACCAAGGATCAGTGGATAGAGAAAACAGTTGTTCATCAGGGAAATTCTCGTTGATCAGAAGAGAAGAAGACGGGGCATTTGGAAGACGAGACAAGTTTTCTGCAATAACGTTGTCAGATCCTTTTTTATCCTTAATGGTAAGGTCAAATTCTTGAAGTAGAAGGATCCAACGAATGAGGCGAGCCTTAGCATCCTTTTTAGAGAAAAGATACATAAGTGCGGAATGATTGGTATAAACCGTGATGTGTGAGCCAACTAGATAAGGCCTGAATTTTTCTAGAGCAAAAACAACTGCCAAAAGTTCTTTTTCAGTGGTCGTATAATTGATTTGGGCATCGTTCAAAGTCTTACTCGCATAGTAAATGACGTGAAGAATCTTATCGATGCGTTGTCCTAGGACAGCACCAACAGCGAAATTCGAGGCATCACACATGATTTCAAAAGGCAGCTTCCAATTAGGAGTGCAAATGATCGGGGCAGAGACAAGTTCATTTTTAAGAAGCTCAAAAGATGAAATGCAATCAGAATTGAAGTCGAAAGGAACATCCTTACCAAGAAGATTGGTCAAAGGTTGAGTGATTTTGCCAAAATCTTTTATAAAGCGACGATAAAAACCAGCATGACCTAAAAAGGATCGGATGTCCTTAACGGATTTGGGAATGGGAAGATTCGAGATAACTTCGATTTTGGCTTTGTCTACTTCAATTCCTTTGTTAGAGATGACATGCCCCAAAACAATGCCATGTTTAACCATGAAGTGACACTTTTCCCAATTAAGCGTTAAGTGTTTATCTTTGCAATGGTTAAGAACAAGATCCAGGTGATGTAAACACTCAGTGTAGGAATCCCCGAAGATGAAAAATCATCCATGAACACATCCAAAAATCGCTCGATCATATCAGAAAAAATGCTAATCATGCATCTCTGAAAGGTTGCAGGTGCATTACAGAGACCAAAAGGCATACGATGGCACGCAAATGTACCAAATGGACAAGTGAAAGTGGTTTTCTCTTGGTCCTCAAGAGTGATAGGGATTTGATTATAGCCCAAGTACCCGTCAAGGAAACAATAGTACTCGTGACTGGCTAGTCTAACTAACATTTGATCGATAAATGGCAGAGGGAAATGATCCTTTCGTGTTACAGCGTTAAGTTTCCTATAGTCAATGCAAACACGCCAACCAGTCTGGGTGCGGGTTGGGATAAGCTTGTTAGCTTCATTTTGAACCACGGTAATCCCTGATTTCTTAGGTACAACATGAATCGGACTAACCCATTGACTATCAGAAATCGGGTAGATGATTCCATTGTCAAGGCATTTAAGGATTTCAGCCCGAACTGCTTCTTTCATGATGGGGTTTAGTCGACGTTGGGGATCACGAGTGGGTTTGGCATCATTTATAAGGTGGATTCGATGTTGGACAATCGAAGGACTAATCCCCTTAATATCAGCCATGGACCAACCAATTGCTTCCTTATTTTTCTTAAGGATGGGAAGGAGCAATTGTTCCTACTCTAAAGTAAGGTCAGAAGAGATAATGACAGGAAAAGTTTCATTGTCTCCTAAGTAAACGTACTTAAGATGACTGGGCAGCACTTTGAGGTCAGATTTTAGGGGCGACTCAACCGAAGAAATTGGTTGAGGGATAGACTCATTTGTGAGAGGCTCGACAGGAATCGAATCCGAGACATTTTCGGGAGTATCTTGAAACAAAGTTTCATAATCTGATTCAATTTCGTTATTCAGATGGTCAAGCTCAGATTCATTATCGTGGACAGCATGGATTTCAGAAAACTGGTCCACATAAGAGTTAGGAGAGTTTTCAGTTCTGAAGATGTTTAGCTCGGCAGTCATGTTACCGAAAGAAAGTTTCATAGACCCATTTCTATACTTGATGAGAGCATTAGAGGTTGCTAAGAAGGGTCGTCCTAGAATCAAAGGGATCTGTTTGCAGGATTGCTAACCTGTTGAGTTTCTAAGACAATGAAATCAGCTGGAAAGATGAATTCTCCAATTTTGATCAAAACATCCTCGATTTCACCCATAGGTTTCTTAATTGAACGGTCAGCAAGCTGAAGGGTAACCTTGGTGGGTTTCAGTTCTCCTAGCCCTAATTGGCGATAGACGGAATATGGAAGCAAGTTAACACTAGCACCAAAGTCTAGCAGGCATCTACCGATTTTCTTGTCCCCAATAGTACATGATATTGTGGGGCAGCCAGGATCTTTGTATTTCACTGGCATCGATTGGGACAAGACTTCGCTTAGAGTTGCCGCTAGAAACAATTTCTTAGGTACATGTGTATGACGTTTTTGAGTGCACATATCTTTTAGAAATTTTGCGTATTGTGGAACTTGTTGTATAATATCTAAAAGAGGAATGTTCACTTTAACATGCTTAAATATTTCAAGGATTTTTTCTAGCTGATCCGTCTTTTTCCTAGGTCGGAGTCTATGGGAAATGGAGCAGACAACTCAGTAGGTTGGGCTACTTGAGTTTGAGGATGGTCCTTGTCAGAAATTGGCTCAATGTTTTGATCTGAGTTGGTCGAATTTTCGATAGGGTTTGGAAGATCGTCCGGTAAAGCATTTGGGTTGACCACATGGTTTTCAATCTTTTTGCCGGATCTAAGAGTCGTGACCGCATTCAAGTGACTAACGTTTGAATCTTGAATGATGTGAATTTGGTTGGAGTTAGGATTTTGACGGTTGGGGTTTGGAATGGGTTGACTCGGGAAAGTGCCTCTTTCCCATTCGCTCACCGAAGTGGCTAACTGACTCATTTGCATTTCAAGTTTAGAGATCGATTGACTCGTGTTTTGCATGTGCGAAGTCAATAAATTTTGAAGATTGGTATTTGATTGGAGATTTTGAGTCGTCGCTTTAGTCAATTCTTCGAGAGTTTTCTCCAGTTATGTCAATCGTTTATCGTCTTGGGGAACAAAAGATTGTTGCGCTTGGTTTTGAGAAGGTGGCACAGGATGTTGGAATTGAGTTTGTTGAAAGGGAGGTTTCAAAGGATTATTCGAAAATGATTGAAAAGGAGTCGAACCGCACTCAGATTTGCATTGTTTTGGGTCCAAGAGAAGTTATGATGGTTTCTCCAACCTGGATTGTACGTTGGAGAGAATGGGTCATTCCTAGCTTTGTTAAATGCGTTGAGTTGTTCCAATGAATGTGGGCATTGATCAGATATGTGGTTAGGATCGTTACATTTGTAACATGAGGTCTGAGACGCTTGAGCTTGATTTATTTGAGTTGATGAAAGGACATTATCGAATTTGGATATCATCACGTCTATTTTTACTTCTAAGGCTACTGATGATCCTACTGAATGAGCATTAGAACGGGAATAAATCGATTTCTCATTAGATCTTTCCCATTGAGCTGATTTTTCGGCCAAATTTTCGAGAAATTTCCAAGCGGCATTGTGATCTTGGGCTAGAAAATTTCCTTGGCACATTGATTCGAGCATAGTTCGAGAGTTATTTTCAAGTCCATCGTATAAAATTTGACAAAGAGTCCATTTTTCGAAATTGTGATGTGGACATTTGACTAGAAGCTCTTTAAATCTTTCAAAATATTTTGCAAAGGATTCACCCCCAAATTGACGAAAATTGACGATTTCATTTCGAAATTTGTATGTTTTTTCCAGAAGGTAAAATTTCTTTAGAAAAATGTTTACAAATTCACCCCAAGTTCCAATCGTATTTGAAGGCAAGCTATACAACCATTTCTTAGCATAATCGGTAAGTGCAAATGGAATTAACCTAAGTTTGATTCCATCGTCACTTAATTGTTGAAATTTCATGGTTGCACAAACTTGTTCAAATTTGGTCAAGAAAATATACGGATCATCACATTCTAAATTACCGAACTTTGGAAGAGTATTTATGTGATTTGAATGAATTTCAAAGTGGTTACCCATTGGGGCGGGCAATATGATGCAAGAAGGAATAGAAACCTGATCAGGGAAGTATCTATCCATAAGAGATCGAGGGCGATTTTCTTCAGCCATGGTTAAAGGAATGTTTGTTCGCACTAAACGATTATCTGAAGGATCACGAGTCCAATGACGCATGCACTAGCGAGAAGAATAAGGGAAGATGAGAAAAAACAAATTTGAGCGATTTTTTTTTTTTTTTTTTACAAAACGAGAATTATTTTAAATTTTTTTAGAGAAAAAGAATTAGACACAAAAGATTTTTTTTTAAATGAACCTAATGCAATTTACAATTTCTAGAATTATATAATGATGGTTTGATTTATTTCAACAAAAGACTTCTCAGCCAGTTAACGGACAGGAGTTATCGGTGCTCCAGGAATCACCCTAGCAATGCAGCCGAAGGTTTAAGTACCTTCAGAGGAACAACCGATATAATATTTACGAATCGCCGTAATATTTATAAACAGTTATTACTCTGCCGTAGTCTAGACACCGAGAAATAATCCGTTAGAACTAAACCAAATTGTCAAAATATAATGAAGTCCTTAGAAAATAAAAACAAAACTAAGATGAATGCAATTTTTTTTTTAGTTACAGAATGAACAGTCTCAGAACAGTCACAGAACAGTCAATTGCAGAGATAAATAAAAAAAAACAAAAAAAAATTTTTACAAGCAAGCCGATGCCCTGCGGAAGAGTTTTACAAGCAATGTCTATATTTTTTTTATTTGCAGCAGCGGTCCCTGTAAAGTTAGAAAATACTCACCTTGATCGGTGGTCCATCCAGTGCAATTGAGTCGCGCTAGCGCATTCACACCCCACTTGGTGTGCAACCGCTCGAATCAAATCTGTTTGCAAATCACTTGGCTGAACTCTTCACTTCTCGTTGGCCTTTGAATTGATTTCTTTGCTTGACTTCGATTCTTTGATTTGTTTGCTTGAGCCTTGAATTCTTTCTGCTTTGGCCTTTGTTTGAGTTCTCTCTCTTTTTTGACTTTTTTGTTTTTTTTAAGAAACACAAGAAAATATATAACAAACAAAGAAAACAATTTTTTTTTTAAAAAAAAAGGATTTGGGAAAAGAAAGCTAGAACCAACTTACAAAATTCAGAGAAGAGAAAAGGATTTTTTTTTTGGGAAAAGGAATGTATTTATACAAGGAATATTGGAAAGTAGAGAAGTTTGGAAAGAAATTAAAGAAAAGAAAGGAAAGGAATTGTAATAGAAGCAATTTTTTTCTTTTTTAGAGAATTGCTGAAAAATAGAAAGAGATTGTAGAAATTTGGAAAGATATAATGGAAAAGAGGGGAAAGAAATTGGAAAAAGTTGGAACGAAATTAATGAAAGAAACGGAAGGAAATAAATGAAGAAAGAATGGTAATGAATAGAAAAGAAAATAGAAAAGGAAAGAGATCAAACTAAATTTGCAAGTTTTTTTTTGTTTAACTAAAATTGTTGTAAAAATAGAGGTGTGGAAAGGTGGAAAGAAATTTGAAAGAAAAAGAAAAGAATTAAAAGAAAGGAATTGTTAGAAAGTTTGAAATTTTTTATATGGAAATGTTGAAAGGAGGAAGCAAGATGCAAATAAAAGTGGAAAGAAATAAATAAAAAAATGCAATTTTTTTTTATTGTTGTCAAAATAGAAGAGAGAGAAGAGATTGTGTAGAAGAAAAATCGGAAAGAAGTAAATGAAAGATTAGGATAGAAATAGATGGAAAGAAATTTAATGGACATTAATTAGAGAAATTGGCAAAATTTTATTTTTTAGAAACTTGGAAAGAAATCAATTTGTGAAACAATTGCAAGGAGGAAGA
This sequence comes from Allium sativum, assembly GCA_030737875.1. Lineage (NCBI taxonomy): Eukaryota > Viridiplantae > Streptophyta > Magnoliopsida > Asparagales > Amaryllidaceae > Allium > Allium sativum. Next base: position 808,483,172 of record CM060916.1, read on the forward strand.
GAAGGATAGAAAATCACAAAAAGATTTGTTTTTTTTAATTTATAAAAATTGTAAAAAGGAAAAAAATTTATGGAGAGATGTCAAGAAAGAAGGAAAGCAACAAAGAAAGGAAACAAAACAAAAGGCAAGAATTTTTTTCTCTTATTTGGTAGATATACGGTATCACAAATCAAATACCAAATCAACCAACAAGTTTTTTTTTTATCTATGCTAGAAAACAAAAGGGAACAAAGTAAATAAAAATATTTTTTTGTGTTTTTTTTATATTAAGAAAAAGAAAATTATAACCCGAAGGATTTAAAAACAAAAATTATTTTGGTCCCCGGCAACGGCGCCAAAATTTGTTTCCGAACAAATTAAACAGTTATAAACAACTGTAAAATCCGTTCGGCTTTCCTAAACAACAAGGATTGTTGTAGAGGGTGTCGAAATCTGGGACCAAAAATATTTTAATTAATAAATCCAATCAAGTTATTCCAGAATTTTGATTGATAGCAAATTGATAGAAAATAAACAAAAAGCGAGTTTTTAACAATAAATAAAGTAATTAGGGAGTAATGACATAGATTAGATTAATATTCATCAATAGCCAACCAAATAAATCAGATCTAATTCATGTTTCTGTCACAAACATGAATCAACGATAATTAGGTTTCTAGAAACAAATATGTAAATAACAACAAGTATAGCCTATGCAGGAGCTCAGCTCTTAAACAACCATAGGCTATCAGGATAGATTCACTATTTTATTTCTAAAACCCTAAATATTAAATCTAAATCTGATAAGTGTTAGACCGAACTCGAATATACCATGTGAAGGAGCATAGCTCTTAAACGACACAGGGTATGAAGGTTCAGGTCTAACCCTTAGTTCAAATCTAGATCTACATACATGAAGTTCTAATCTTTTGGCTATGTGATTCATATTGAATCATATCTATTAGCGTCATCACCCCCTAATCAAAGAGGATTAGCTAGACATAGCTAAAAGAAAAGAAAATAAGAAAATAACAGACATGAACATAAATAAAATAAAATAACAACTGAGAGAAAGGGAGAAGAGTTTTATTCCAAGAAGAGAATTACAGAATAAAACTAAGTGTGTTTTTACATAAATGAGATACAAGGTATTTATAGCTGATATGACAAAGACTACTTGGCAAATTCCACAATGTGGGACTAAAGAATTAGCCCAAATAACACATAAGCTAGTGTGAACGGGGTTGTAGAGTAAGAGGCCTTGTAAGTGAGCCAGTGTGAACGCGTGCAGTGCATGAATGAGAAGCCTTGCAAAAGAGCTAATGTGAACGCTACATGAGTGAGATGGTCTGCAATTGAGTCAATGTGAACACAATATGAGTCTTTAGTGAGCCAAATCTACCCAACTGAACTCTATTTGCAACCGTTCTTCAAGCTTTAAACTCTTCAAGCTTTAGTAATTTCAACTTCACTCTTTTTCAGCAAATTCTTCATGCTTTATTCATCAAATGCTCTAAACCATGATTCTTGTCAACAATCTGAAAACACAGCTATAAATACACAATATCAATTATTTAAAAGATAAAATAAGATAAATATGCGGATAAAATATACACATTTACGTGTATATCATCTTGTAAGTCCAGTGACTTTAAGCATGTAAATAGGCAAAAGCATCATGACACGAATAAACTGAATGTAAGACAATACCGTAATAACAAGGATAACAAGATAACATACGATTAGCATAGATACGATTAGGCAAGATAAACTGAATGCACTTCTACTCTTTCTCTACTTCGCTACTACCATGTTATTCTGATTTTTGTATCTCCGCACCGCCTAACTAGTGTCCCAACAAGTAATCTGTGTAAAATGATAATACTACAACGTGATCCCAATCCCTGCAATTATGGTAGCCTTCAGGTGTACATCTAGTATGAGGATCTTACCTCAATTAGCCTAATTTCCATGAAGATATTAGATGTACCCTTACAACCCTTTCGATCGGATCCTTATTCGTATTAATTTTTCTTGTGTCTGTGTCAATCGGCCCTCTCTTGCGTGTAGATACCTTATGTTGGTCCCACCATAAGGTGTATCAATCCTTATGATAGCAACCCGACACGATTCAAGATGCACAGTGTATAACTACTGGTACCCAGTGCCTGTTTTTTCCCACTCCGGAGTACGTGCATGCCCGTAATCCGTCGGAACCTACACTGACGTACCCCCGCCGCTATTTTGACTGCTTATAATCAGCCCAGTAATCATGCCCTACCCTTCCTAGTTTCAGGGTACCTTGATACATATATGTGGGTTACTGCTGAAATGGGTCCCCGTTACTTGGGTTTCTTACTGGTTAAGTTTGTGGGCCTATATTTACTAATATTATCCACCAACCCGATATGTACTTAACCCTCCCACTGATTCAAACATGTTTACTTAATGGTTAAGTTTGTGGGCCTATATTTACTAATATTACCCACCAACCCGATATGTACTTAACCCTTCCACACATTATGTCATATTGGTTAAGTGTTGTGCATTCATGTTAACTTAACCTACCCACTCATCATGTCATGTTGGTTAAGTGTTTCTTATTAACCCTTCTCACTCGTCATGTTGGATTGGTTAAGTGTTTCCTATTAACTCAACCCCATTCATTCATCATGTTATATTGGTTAAGTATTTCCCATTAACTTAACTCCATTCGTTTATCAAGCTACATTGGTTAAGTGTTTCTTATTAACTTAAACCCACGCGTTCATCATGCTATATCGGTTAAGTGTCATCAATCAATTCAAGTTAACTTAACCCACCCACTTGTCGTGTTACATTGGTTAAGAGTTGCCTTCTTATGTTAGCTTAACCCTTCCACACATCCTGTTACAATTGTTATGTGTTGCTCTCTTGTTTTAACTTAACCCTACCCATTCATCATGTCATATTGGTTAAGTGTTTCTCATTAACTTAACACTTCTCATTCATCATGTTGTACCGGTTAACTTAACCCTGCTCACTTGTCTAATTAACATGTTATAACAGTTAAGTGTTCTAAATTTACTTAACCCCACCTTCTTGTCTAATTAACATGTTATAACGGTTAAGTGTTCTAAATTTTACTTAACCTTACCATTCTTAGCAATTCTGTTTATTGGCATTAATTAATTTATTAATGCCCCAACCTCTCACATTAGAACTGTTGTTTGCGGTTGCTGGATGTGTCGGGCGGTTTTGGACAGACTTCTACCGCAAACTCATTCTAACCTCGGGTTTTGGGCTAAATGCGCTAACCTCTCATATTACATCTGTGTTGTTGCAGTTACTGGATGTGCCGGGCGGTTCTGAGAAGTTTTACACCACAACTCAATCTAACCTCGGGTTAGGCATGTTTTTCTTTTATCATATTTACCATACATGTCCAAATCTAGATTTTATATGCTAATCATCCCAAATTCACAAAACTAGTTATGTTCCAATTCTCAAGTTATACCCCAACAAAGTTGATTGCAAGTTATGCCTCATAAATTCAAATTCAAGTTATTACTCAAAATAGGTTACACCTAATTTTCCCAAATTTGCATTAATAGTCATGCCCCAAAAATCACAATATAATGCATGTCCTAAGGTTTAGTCATATTGCACCTTACAAAATATTCTCCAAAAACCCCCAATCATGATTCACAATATAAACTAAGCCAAATTTATAGCCATTAATTACAGTGCATGCCAATTACCCAAAATCCCAATTTAGGCGTGTTCACATTTAATAGTTATCCCTATCTTACTATAGGTTTTCATGCCTAAGCCATACATCACTATACACAATAATCTCCGGCTTCCAAGTCGTACACTATCATATATAATATGCCCCAAATTTTAGGTCTTAAACCACAACATGTACTATGCCATACATGTTTATAGTTTAATTTACGCCCCAAACCCCAAGTCATATGTCCAATATACTCTATGCCTCAAATCTCAGGTCATATGTTCGATACACTTTATGTTTTAAATACCACATGTGTTATGTCCTCAAATTCGTTACAAAATCAATTATGCCCCATTTGGACATAATTTAATACTTTTCCCGATTTTAGCGCTGGCCATGTCCAAATCATATATTATGTCCGATTTTTCCCAACGTACGTTCATTTCTTATGAGATTTGGCTCAGGCTCGCAGTAGCCTGGTTATAAAAACAAAAAGGGAAGAAGGAAAGAAGAGACAAAGAATGGACATAATAATATCAACGAGATGGATCAAATGGATATAGAAAGACAGATAGAAATAAGCATAATCTCAGATTCAGATTTATTATAATGTCAGAATCACAATTAAATTTTATTTCTGAAAGTAACATGAACTTACAAATTATAGAACAGTCTTGAATTCTGGGATCTGATTTCTGAATTTGATTAGCTACTCCTTTGATGTAGACTTTAATTGTTAACTTGAAAACTCTAATTTGATTGATTAAGGTGGAGGCTAGGTTACTTCAGGTTTTAGCAGCATATAAACACCTATGAATTCGTGTGGAGAAAACAATAGGTTTAGGGGTCTTTTTGTAGGTGTATAGGGAGATTTAGAGCCTTCAGATCAGTCTAGAAGTCATCAGAATCGTCCAGAGCGGAATACCACGTCACACAGCGAATCAGAAAGCGACATGTTGCGAAACACGTCATCGGCCAGATCTGGGCCAACAGGAGTCGACTCCCTATAGGGGGTCGACACCTATGTCGACACCCCTATAGGGGGGTCGACACCTATGTAACACCTATGTCGACTCCTCCTGGGGGGTTCGACACCTCTGAGCGGGAAATTTCCCGCTCAGCGTGCTTAGACCCAAATTCGAGATTTAAACCCTGTTTTGACTTTTGGAATTATTTTATATGTATATATATACTTCCTTGGTCGTATACAAACTTCTAAGGCTTATAACTTCTTCATACGGTGTCCGATTTACGCAAACTTAGCCTCTATCTCAAGCAGAATTCCGAGACGAACGCAATGGTGTAACCCGTTTCCCTTAATTCCTACTTTTAAAATTAAGTATTCTTTAATTTGTTACTTTAATAACCATAGGAAATACGAGGTGTTACATTCTCCCCTCCTTTAAAGGATTTTGTCCTCGAAATCTCCAAGTCAAGGAGAATGTATCCTAACAACCAACATCCATCTACTCAACCATTCAATCGCTGGCATCCATTGTCCTTAAAATTTATCTAATGCTTTTCATGAACATATGCATAATGTGTATATATGTCCTTATCTAATGCAAAATCAGGCGGTCTACTGATTAAGTTGACCTCCTTAATGTGAATTATGTCAGTGCCATGAGTCCATTATGTATGCAATTATTCCTAATCGTACTTTATGACTTCTACATGAGTGCATAATCATTCATAAAAATGCAACATCCATATGATAACATACCAAGTTTCAATTCATATATATATAAATTCACTCATGCATATGCAATATAAAATGACTGAGCTGATCTAGTGCCTAATGTGTGTATATGCATCCACGAGCAACCACTAGAAAACACTTACATCCACTTGCATCCACCAAACATAACAAGTCTCAAACACATGTTTACATCCATTGGCTTCTACCTAAGGATCGAGGATAGGATCGAGAGGATATACTTAAAAGATAAAGACTAGCAAATAAATTTTACAGAAAAAAAGAGATCAAGGATATACCCCCAAAAAGGGTATGATGCGCGTATCTAGTCTTCAGTCTTCTAAGTCGCATCTTCTTGAGCTTCATTCCATATTGCTCTGACTGTCTTAACTTCATGATTTGCGTAGCTTCTTAATTTCTGTTTCCAAAATATGAGTTGGAACTCATTTCACTGTTGCCTCCCGTTCCACCTTTTCTTCTTATAATATACTTGGCACTACAACTTCTGCCGTGTCATGCTAACATTCCCAGAATTATCTCTTGAAAATAAACAGATGTTATCCATGTTACCAAGTGTATATACTAAGTTGATTAGATTATTCTTCGTCAATCTAGTAAGTGGGGCCGATACCTTCATAAAGTCCTTAATTAACTTCCTATATTAGCCTGCTAGTCCAAGAAAGCTTCTTACTTCCATTGCATTCCTTGGGACCTTCCAGTCTTGCCCCGTAACTACATTTGCGGGATCTACTGCTATCCCTTCTTTGGGCGCCACATGTCCTAGAAACTTTACTTATTCTCTCCAAAAATGACATTTTTGGAGATCTTCGTCTGAAGTTGATGCGCTTGGAGGGTATCCGAGATTTCCCTTAGATGCAAAGCATGTTCTTCCTCATTCCAAAATATCATCTATGCAAAAGCGAAGTGAACCATCCGCCTTTGTAACAAAATGACTGGAGCACCCCATTCAGAAATACTTCGCCTTATGAACCTTTTTCAAGTAACTCTTTTACTTGTTTACGGAGCCCTTCCTTTCCCTCGGATTCATGTGTCGTACAAGTAATGCAACTGGTTTTGTATTGTCAACTAGATATATGCGGAAGTCTATCTTGCGTTTTAGGGGATAAACCCCTAACCTGATCAAAAACATTTACGTACTCATGGACTACTCCAATGGATCACAGATCGTCGATAGATGCATCAAGTGATTCTAGGTAGCCAAGACAAACTGATCTCTTAGGATCGCACGAAATCTCGAGGGTATTCCCGAGGCAAGTCAAAAGTCTAACTACCCTCCTTTCACAATTACTAGCTAACCAATCCATGCCTAGAATCAACCCATAGCCCATGAAACCAAAAACATAAGCATTACACTTAAACTCAATACTTAACATAGCTATTCTCAAATCCTTACAAACCAAAGATAAACGAGCCGAACCACCAACCGGATTTGAGACAATAATGGGATCTTCTATTATATAAGTACTAAGGTGCAGAGACTCAACTATGGAAGCAGATATAAACTAATGTGAAGCGCTAAAATCAAAAAGAGTACTAACAGGATGATCAAAAAGAAAAAGTAGACTTTTTCAACAGAAACTTTACTACCTCTCTCTTAGGTACGCTGGCAGTGAGAGTATGCACTTGCCCTCCTGAAAATCCTGTCCTTAGTTCTTGCCCGTGTCCTTAATTATATGACCCGTTATAAAGACACTTCCTCTTGTCTTAGGTTTTCCTATTCTTTCTTCCCTTCTTATCCTGTGGTTCTTCCACTTACACCTCTTTCTTTTTACCTCCTTTGTGAACCAAGTCTATATCCATGAGTTCCTCATCCTTGGGTTGTGCTCCTTATCCAAACTCCCTCATCCTCATCTTTTCCATCCATGTGTAACTTGTTGACAAGTCTCTTGAAAGCTGCCTCCATTGCACGGAAATCACTACAAAGCTTGAAAGAAAATTAGCTGTAGGTGAAACTACTGCGGCTATAGATGGAAGTTGGGCACTTCTTTGCCCTTTGACAGATGTCGTAGTTTCATCAAGCCTACGGAACCATGCCGCAATGAGGTTACCTCCCAGAAAGCCAGGAGCCCAGAGACTCAGGAAAGAAGGAAACAAGGATTCAAACAGAAGATCAAAAGACAGTGAATATGGCTTTGGGGAATACGCCTTTAAAACAAAACATTTCTTTTGAAAATGCTTCTTTTAAAACCGTTTTGAAAATAATTTTTCAAATCTTTTATCTGATCCGGTAACCTTCAGCTCTGATACCAAGTGAAATACCCCACCTCCGTTAAGGTCATTAAAAAGGGAATGCCTTAACTTTGGTGGAGTGTTTTAGGTAAAAGATGCAGATAAATTGCAAGACAGACAAATAAAGCAGCGGAAAATAAAGTCATTTTATAAACAATGTGGTTCAGTCAAGCTTTTACAACAGTTGTCTCAATCATACTTAAAAGTAATACATAGAACTTTTGTCTTGATTCTAAAACTTCCAAGTATAAAGAAGCATAAAAATAACAATGATATTCCCCAATAAAGAATGAACCATCCATAGCAGTAGAAGAGAGAGAGTCCAAAGCAATACATCTACTATCTTTGAGTTTGGAAAGAAAACTGAGCTAAGTGGTAACATTTCCTCCTTGTGAAACCGGGGGGGGGGGGAACGGAAGAAAAGAGGCGAAACAAACTAGGTCAGACATAAGTCTAGTAAGTCTAGTGACTTTCAGCATGTAAATAGGCAAAAACATCATGACATGAATAAACTGAATATAAGACAATACCGTGATAATAAGGATAACAAGATAACATACGATTAGCATAGATACGATGAGGCAAGATAAACAGAATGCACTTCTACTCTTTCTCTACTTCGCTACTACCCTATTATTCTGATTTCTATATCTCTGCAACGCCTAACTAGTGTCCCAACTAGTAATCTGTGTAAAATGATAATATTACAACGTGATCCCAATCGCCGCAATTAAGGTAGCCGTCAGGCGTACATCTAGTATGAGGATCTTACCTCAATCATCCTAATTGCCATGAATATGTTGGATGTACCTTTACTACCCTATCGATCGACTCCTTACTCATATTAATTTTCATTGTGTCTGTGTCAATCGTCCCTCTCTTGTATGTAGATGCCCTGTGCTGGTCCCACCATAAGGTGTATCAATCCTTATGATAGCAACCCGACACAATTTAAGATGCACAGTGTATAACTACTGGTAACCAGTGCCTGCTTTTTCCCACTACGGAGTACGTGCACGCCCGTAATCCGTCGGAACCTACACTGACATACCCTAACGCTATTTTGACCACTTATAATCAGCCCAGTAATCGTGCCCCACCCTGCCTAGTTTCAGGGTACCTTGATACATCTATGTGGGTTACTGCAGAAATGGGTCCCCGTTACTAGGGTATCTTACTGGTTAAGTTTGTGAGCCTATATTTACTAATATTACCTACCAACCTGATATGTACTTAACCCTCCCACTGATTCAAACATGTTTACTTGATGGTTAAGTTTGTGGGCCTATATTTACTAATATTACCCACCAACCCGATATGTATTTAACCTTCCCACGCATTATGTCATATTGGTTAAGTGTCGTCCATTCATGTTAACTTAACCCACCCACTCATCATGTCATATTGGTTAAGTGTTTCTTATTAACCCTTCTCACTCGTCATGTTGGATTGGTTAAGTGTTTCCGATTAACTTAACCCCATTCATTCATCATGTTATATTGGTTAAGTATTTCCCATTAATTTAACTCCATTCGTTCATCAAGTTACATTGGTTAAGTGTTTCTTATTAACTTAACCCCACGTGTTCATCATGCTGTATTGGTTAAGTGTCATCAATCAATTCAAGTTAACTTAACCCACCCACTTGTCGTGTTACATTGTTTAAGTGTTGCCTTCTTATGTTAACTTAACCCTTCCATGCATCCTGTTATATTGGTTAAGTGTTGCTCTTTTGTTTTAACTTAACCCTTCCCATTCATCATGTCATATTGGTTAAGTGTTTCTTATTAACTTAACTCTTCTCATTCATCATGTTGTACTGGTTAACTTAACCCTGCTCACTTGTCTAATTAACTTGTTATAACGGTTAAGTGTTCTAAATTTACTTAACCCCACCTACTTGTCTAATTAACATGTTATAATGGTTAAGTGTTCTAAATTTTACTTAACCTTACCATTCTTAGCATGTCTATTTATTGGCATTAATTAATTTATTAGTGCCCCAACCTCTCACATTAGAACTGTTGTTTGCGGTTGCTGGATGTGTTGGGCGGTTCCGGACAGACTTCTACCGCAAACTCATTCTAACCTCGGGTTTTGGGCTAAATGCGCTAACCTCCCACATTAGATCTGTGTTGTTGCGGTTACTGGACGTGCCGGGCGGTTCCGGGCAGTTTTACACCGCAACTCAGTCTAACCTCGGGTTAGGCATTTTTTTAGCATATTTACCATACATGTCCAAGTCTAGATTTTATATGTTAATCATCCCAAATTCACAAAACTAATCATGTTCCAATTCTCAAGTTATACCCCAACGAAGTTGATTGCAAGTTATGCCTTACAAATTCAAATTCAAGTTATTACTCAAAATAGGTTACACCCAATTTTCCCAAATTAGCATTGATAGTCATGCCCCCAAAAATCACAATATAACGCATGCCCTAAGGTTTAGTCATATTGCACCTTACAAAATATTCTCCAAAAACCCCCAATCATGATTCACAGTATAAACTATGCCAAATTTATAGCCTTTAATTACAGTGGATGCCAATTACCCAAAATCCCAACTTAAGCATGTTCACGTTTAACAGTTATCCCTATCTTACTATAGGTTTTCATGCCTAAGCCATACATCACTATACACAATAATATCCTTCTTCCAAAATCATAAACTATCATATATAATATGCCCCAAATTTTAGGTCTTAAACCACAACTTGTACTATGCCTTACATGTTTATAGTTCAATTTACGCCCCAAACCCCAAGTCATATGTCCAATATACTCTATTCCTCAAATCTCTAGTCATACGTTCGATACACTTTATGTTTTAAATACAACATGTGTTATGTCCTCAAATCCATTACAAAATCAGTTATGCCCCATTTATACATAATTTAATACTTTTCCCAATTTTAGTGCTCGCCATGTCCAAATCATATATTATGTCCGATTTTTCCCAACGTACGTTCATTTCTTATGAGATTTGGCTTAGGCTCGTAGTAGCTTGGCTATAAAAACAAAACGGGAAGAAGGAAAGAAGAGACAAAGAATGGATATAATAATATCAATGGGATGGATCCAATAGATATAGAAAGACAGATAGAAATAGGCATAATCTCAGGTTTATTACGATGTCAGAATCATAATTAAATTTTATTTCTGAAAGAAACATGAACTTACAAATTACAGAACGGTCTTGAATTCTGGGATCTGATTTCTGAATTTGATTAGCTACCCCTTTGATGTAGACTTTGATTGTTAACTTGAAAACTCTAATTTGATTGATTAAGGTTGAGTCTAGGTCACTTCAGGTTTTAGTAGCATATAAACGCCTATGAATTCGTGTGGAGAAAATAATAGGTTTAAGGGCCTTTTTATAGGTGTATAAGGAGATTTAGAGCCTTCAGATCAGTCTAGAAGTCATCAGCATCGTCCAGAGCAGAATACCACGTCACACAGTGAATCAGAAAGCGACATGTGGCGAAACACGTCATCGGCCGAATCTGGGCCAACAGGGGTCGACACCTATGTTGACACCCCTATAGGGGGGTTGACACCTATGTCGACTCCCCCTGGGGGAGGGGTGGTCGACACCTCTAAGCGGGAAATTTCCCGCTTAGCCTACTTTGACCAAAATTCGAGATTTGAACCCTGTTTTGACTTCTGGAATTATTTTATATGTATATATATACACTTCCTTGGGCATATACAAACTTCAAAGGCTTATAACTTCTTCATACGGTGTCCGATTTACACAAACTTGGACTCTATCTCAAGTAGAATTACGAGACGAACGCAATGGCATAACCCGTTTCACTTAATTCCTACTTTTAAAATTAAGTAATATTTAATTTGTTTCTTTAATATCCATAGGAAATACGGGGTGTTATAGCGGTGGTGACCTCCAGTGACGTGGATGTGTGGTGGCATTACGTGAGGCTTGCGATTCGAATGGTAGAATGAAGGATGAAGAGAAACAGTAAAAACATGGCCAAGTATATATTGCATGAGGTAGGAGCATTGTTTTGAACGAGGAAAAGCGAGAGTCGGGCAACGCAGGAAATTGGGAAGAAAGAAAATTATATTGGCATGTTTCCTATGTATCAAACATGGCATCAGACTGGGTATTTTGAACAAGGCAGTAGCCAGTGAGTAACAAAATGGATCAGGCAACATGGAAGTTAAGAAGATGGACCGAGATTCCTTTTCCAATCAAAACATAAATTGTGTATTAATTATTATAATTAATTAGGGATTAGTTTTATTATTAATTATGGATTTGTTTTATCATTAATTAGGGATTTAGTTTTATAATTAAGTAAAGTTTAAGATTTATTTAAACAAGTATTATAAGTCTAATTGTCAACCAACGTTGAACTTGTTATTTCTTGGAATAGATCAGACCGAAGATTAATAAAATGATATTATAAATTAGTTAGTTTATAATTTAATTAACTAGTAATATGGTTAGTTTAATTTAGGAGTTATTAGTTGATTTAAATTGTATAAATTAAAATGACTATAACTCATGCATATATGAACAGAATCGGACAAACTAAGATACGTTGGAATCTTCTTGGCAAGGTCTACGTTAGGAAGCAGATCAAGTTGAGTTAAACTCTCTCAGTTCTTTCCATTTATATTTTATATAATTTAGGTTTTATAATTATGTGCTCTGGTTGCTAATGGTTGACTCTTTGTTAATTATATATTCATTTGTTGATTTAACCGATGAAATTAATCCTTCGTTTAATTTCAATGAAAAACCAAATCGTTATTTTAATGATTGGACCCAATGAAGGTAACTTACCTTGTTGGTCACATTTATATTATAAACGTGTTTAATTTAATGAATTAGTTGACTTGCATGTTTAATGTTGAATAAATTGGACAATGTCAAATAGTCGTTAGTTACTATTATTGAAATTATCAGTTAAATTTAATTGAATAATCTTATTTGAGATAACCTATTTTGTTGCAGGCAAACAACAGGTTGGAGGGATCCAACTGGATTCCTCAAATATATTAGATATTATTTATTCCCGTATTATCATGATATGAACTGTTCTGACTGAATGATTGATTTGGTTGTTGATCGTTGACTGGAAATTCAATGGTTGTTTTGTTTAAACCAATGAGCAGAATTGGTTGAGTAACTGACAATAAATGGCCTAAGAATGAATCGTTTTGTTTATATTGATTTACCATCAGGTGAATCGATTGAACTGAAGTTATGAAATTTATTATATAACTAGATATAGATTTTGAAATATATTATTTTGAATAAAAGTTTGTTAAAAGGAAATAAATATTTATTATTTATTATAATTTATAAACGAGTATTAAATGATTTTATGAAGCAAAGGCTTAAGTTAATAAGATTTATATGCAAATGGGTGGAAGTAATGATTTTATGAAGCAAAGGCTTAAGTTAATAAGATTTATATGCAAATGGGCAGAAGTAACCTAATGATTAAAAGTTAGATAATTGTTTTTAAGAAACAAATAAATGAAATTTATTTAAATTAATTATATTATTAATTAATTTAAAAGAAGAACTAACTGGAATAGGTTAACGAGATAACCGTGTTTTGAGTTGCTAAGCCAACCATTTTAACTGAGATTGATTATTTAAATTAGTTCGTTTTGAATTAATCCAATGTTATAGTTTAATGAATATTTGTTTTAATTTTAATAAGGTTTTAAAAAGGAATTTACTATTTATTTTAGTTAATAATAAAATTAACTACTTCTACAGTAGTTAATGGTTGAAGTAACTTGTTATTTTAGTTAATAATAATTTAGGAGAATTCTTTTTAGTTGAAACACATTTAAAAAGTAATCAAGTGGAAATAAAATCTAAGTGAATCGTGAAAGGAATTTATTAACGGGTTTTAATATAAACTCGAATTTTTATAATGAAGTTATAAAAAGGAATTTTAAGCGAATACAACAGCTTAAATTAATGTTTACTTAATGTTTGAATTAAGTAAAAGGAATTTCAGAATAAAAGTGAATAAAAGTGATTATCTTAAACCAAAATTATATAAATGAAGTTTATATAAAGAGATATGAAGTTAAAGCGTTAATTTTAAATTAATGTTATTAAATAATGGAATTGAGAGAAATGAATGGAATCGAAGTGAGAATTTCAAAAGGAAAAGATTAAAAAGGGATTTGTAATTAAATTTGGTAAAAGATTTAGTAATGGAATTTGGTAATAATAATTCGAGTTATAAAATGAATTCTTTAAAAGAAGTTAAGGTTAAGAAGAGATATATTTAAGAAATTACATAATCAACATATTAAGCAATAATAAGATTTATTTAAAAAGAGGTATTTCAAAAGTAAGAAGGTGTTGTAAACCATAATTTAAAAGAAATAGTTAAATGGGATTTGGTTGGATATTAGAATAAATATTGGTTTTTGAATTACAACTCATATCTATCTTATGATAAGAACGTTGTTGATCAAGGTGTGAGAGGTAAATAAATACCCCATTTGAATGACTTCAGGACTATCTGAAGATGATATTAGTTCGTAATGGGAAAGAGGTTAAGAACAATTTGTTATTTCCATATGAAGAATAATAACGCAATGTTAATTACAAGATTTGAGAACATATAATGAGATTTCCAATATAATGGAAATAGGAAGATTTAAATATATATATATATAATGATATTTCCAAAGTAAAAGGAAATAAAATTTGAGTTTTTGGAATGATTTTATTCTGGAAGAATAGGAGTTGGATATTGTTTTAAAGTAACGATGTTATACGTGAAATTCGATAAAATTAAAGTTAGGAATATATATGTGATTTAGTTCTAATATATTCGAAAAAGTTTTTGAATACTCTTTTAAATAAAATAAGAAGTAAATACTGTTTTAAAATTATTAAAAGATTTAGAGATTTAAATTTACCATTCGCTAATTATTTTTAAAAAAGGCCAAGTAATGTTGAGTACTTAATCAGTGAACTCATTATATTTCAATGATTATTTATTTGATAATTAATAATCGACTATCAAATCTGTCCCATACGATTGTTGGTACGAAAAGACCGGTATCAAATTTATATTCGAAACCATTATGAACCAGTAAATACATGAAGATGTTGATTTGAGATGGATAAATTGAAGACCGTGGATCTTCATTCAACGAAAGAACCGCTAATAATCTCTAGGATTGCATCAAGAGATAAACTGTGGTTCTATCCTGATTGGAATCTACGGATTGCAAGGACTTCTCGACACTGATTCATGGGGTAATCCCTATATTGGATGCAGTAGAGTACCTTTGGATCGTCCTGTTCCTGGATAACTTGTATGGACGAATGTAGGACAGATTATTTCCAAAAGGATCACGTACGTTGATTTCTTCGAACATATCACAGTTGTGGCAGAGAATGGCTATTCTATTATCTTAACAACTAGAATATTTTTGTGGATGTCAATTAGTGATATATGACAGATCTGATGATGTGACATTCAAAGTGAATGATGATATGATGTTCTAAAGGGTAAGATTAACCTCAAGCCTCATCAACCGCCAAATGGTAAAAATCGGGTAGGTTGCATGGCTATGTGGGTCGCACCCATTAAAAGGGTATATCATTAGCTGATCTGGAGAATCAAATGCCTTCGGGTGTCCCTTTTTATTTTCATATGTATGTTATTGGTTCGGTTGGCTAGCCCCCAACCGTGATGATGATATATTTGGTACTCTCGAGCGAAGTGAGGAGCCAGTCATGTTTAGCCTGGGTTGCAATATGTTCTTGTTGAACCCCCAATGTATTCATCCCCGGAGGTACATTATCGAAAAGGTGGTTGTCCATACCTTGCCATGGAAATCCATTCTCCAATAAGATCCCGCGATTTTGATTGTATCCTATGTATGTGAAGCGTGAGATGCAAGCATTCCGCTAGATTGCTATTTATTTTTATTTAGACATTGTTATAATATCAGAAAAGATATTGAATTCAAATTTTGTTTTTGTTTTTCATAAGGTAAAAACCGTCTGTATTTATGCGTGGATTGGTCTTATGATTATCCTTTTATTTCGAAAAGATTCTGACGTTAAAATCAAGTTGGATGATACTCTTACACTTAGTGTGTTTTCTCACTCTGATTCACCAGACTGATCTGGCGTTTGTAATGCTCGGGTTAGACCGGGTTTTTCAGGTTCAGGTTATCGAATGCTGTGAAGATACGAGCTGGAAGACTTCAGACATATGATACTATATAGATACCATTCTGCTGTGTGTTGTATATGAGAACAGGTTATTATAACTGTTCAGATGTGTTGATGTACTCTGATTATTGTAAGTATTTTTTAAGCTCTCAGTAGAGATTTATTTCTATATTATATTTTGTTCCGCTGCGATGTGAGACTCTGTATTGTGTGTTTCTTCTTCTCTATTCCAATATTTCTATCTTTCTTATCTCACCCTCTAATTTCTTCCTAATAACTGTCTTCTTTTCTGTGCATTTGGGTTGGACGTGAGTTGTGATTGTCGACTCAAAAGGTATGTTAAAGTCGGTATGTTACAGTGGTATCAGAGCTATTGGTTTAGTAATAACCTTGGCTCTGTGGCATAACTCGATAGAGATGGGGTTACTAATACCCTAGATTGAGTTGAGTGTGTATACATAAGAGCGTATTTATAGGTTTCATATATAACTGTTTTGTACTGTGTTGTTTGATCAGTTCAAGTGTAGAGAAGCATTGAACTGGCAATGGACACGATATTATTTTATAAAGAGGGTAAATGAAATAATTATTGCCCATGATATATTTTTATATAGAAAAGAAATAATTTTGTTAAATTATTCAGATATTGTGTTTTGATTGATTTACTTGAATGGAATTCAAATGGAAATTTGAATTTGAATTGTCAATATAACCAGAAGATTTCACATATATAGTTTATGAATGAGAATTTTAATATGAAATTGGAATTTAGGATTTAACTTAAGATAAGATAAAACAGAATAAATTCGAGCGATGATTTTTGAAATAAGATCAGAATTTGGATTGTGAAATAAAAATGAACTCATTAGAAATATAAATTAGTTAGTTGGATTTGAAATTGTAACTTAACTTTGGTTAAGTGGAGTTAAGAATGAAAGTGAAATTAAATAAATTTGATTCGGGATTTGAAAATTTAATGGATGATAATTAGAAATCAATCGAATATTAATTGATTGGTATTTAAACCAAAGTAAATATTAAATTGAATATAAATTCAATTTATTTGATTGAGTTAGTTATGCATTGGTTGTTGGTTGTTTGCTAGATTGGTTAAATATAATACAATAGTTTAAAATAGAGTGAGTAAATTAAAAATGAATTCCAACATAATAAAACTGGGATGAAACTGCATATGAATTGAAATTAATGATTTAACCATATTTGCTAATGAAGGATGCTTCATGTTGATTTTGGAATTGCGGTAGTTATATTTGTTGACTAATGAAATATTATTTAAGAATTTCATATATCTGTTACTTATATGTTAAATTGAGTTGAGTACAGGTACCAGATGGCTAGGAGATTTGAGTTTGGTCGCGTAGATTGCGCGTAAATTGAGCATGTATGCTCAATAGCGCTCGTAACGGGTACGCCTACGCGAGTATATAAAATTCTGGTTTTTGTTTTCCGACCGTGTGGGTCGATGTATATATATTATTTGTTCTTGCAATATCGTAGATGTCACTCCGTACAGGGGAGACTCTACCGAATTTTTCTAGGAATTTAATGTGTTAGAAAATTTTCAATATTTTGAAACTTTTATTTAACGATAATAAATTATAACAAATTGGTTTTTGATTTACAATAAATTGGATTTTAAAATTAATAAGTTTGTAGCATTTTCCTACCTTTGTAATTTCGGTGATGAAATTCATTTAAGGGGGAAAGAATGTAATGTCCCGTATTTTTGGTCATCGATTTTTTTTTATTATGTTAAATATTATATTTGGAATATTAAAGGATTTTAATATTGAATTCATTTTTTAAAACAAAGTTTGAACGTTAAATTTATATATAATTTAAAACGAGCTCGAAATGGCGCGGTAGTTTGTAATATTGAGTTTTGAACTTTAACTGGATAGAAAGGATCCGATATAAGACGGATTTCTGTGAAACAAGAAACGTTTGGATCTTGTTGGTTATAATTTTCATATAGAAGAGAAAAACCCTGATTTCGTGTTATAGATTGTTAGTTATGTCCAATTCAAATTCTAAAATAGTCATTATGGAATTCGTTAATAAACGATAACGTTTATTAAATTAATTTAATAAGGATTTCAATATAATTTAGATACCGTTAACTTGAAATGTCAATATTGAGTTGTAAAATCCATACTGTTTATATTTGAAGCTGTATATTATATTTCATCTGGATATATATATGATAATAATAATTTTTTATTATTTTATTTGATTATTTTGGAATTTAATTTATATTTTATCGATATTTTAAAGGTCGTAGTAAAGGCCAGTTTCCAAATGACCTCCGTTTGCGATGAAACAAACTTTGTTGGATTAACATAGCGTACTACAAGTTTTAGGGCCAAACTAAGTTAATATATGAGCGTACGGAATTTAATTGTAAATTGACAAACAATTTAAATTATAAAATATTGTCGTTTTCCAAACGGAGCCGGATTTGGACCAAACAAGTTTTATTGGCGTATTAGTAAATTATTGTTACGTTTCGAATTTGGTAGCAATCCGATTAACCAAGTGATCGAGGCAGTGTAAAACGCCCTTGTTTTTATTTAATCATTTATTTTATTTTGGCCAATTTAGACAAGGGTAATTTAAAGGAATAAACGACTAGCCAAACGAACTTCGATTTTAATGAAACAAATTTCAGTGGATCCATAAGGAAAAATACAAGTAGAATTTCAAGGTTTCAAGTTGATTGGGTTTATTTTGTGATTGTGGGAAATTTAAACGCGTGATTTCTCACCTATGAATTATAAAGATGTTTCTATAAACGACCTCGGAATTCGACGAAACCTGTCCCATCGTGTCCGAAATATTTTATTATGCTAGGATTAGGATTTTCATCTTGAGCAGAGGTTGTTTGTGATGGTTTTTGAGGGTTACTTCATCTCTAAGTTTGATATAATATTATTTAATTAAAAGGTTTGCCTATATATATCCGTACTAAAGTCAATAACCAAAATTTTTCTCTCCCAGGTCAACCATATTTCTGGCTGCCTCCTTCTGTATAATGGACGAGCGAAACTCTCCCTCAATCTCTTCAATTTCTCTCCAAATCAATACATCGATTTTAGAAATTGTCAACTACAAATGTCTTCATCTCGTTGAGCTCCTGATTTCGACTGGTTGTAATTGGATATTATGAGCTCTGGTGATCGGAATAATGACTAGAATCGGTAGCAGTTAAAGGTGAATTTAGGTTGAATGGGACAGTTGAGCGGTGAGATCTTTGGGGCACAAGCGTAAGACGTTGGCGGGGTCGTCATGGCAGTTTTCGATCGGGCTTTGGCGAAGGGTTGGAGGCGCGGCGGTTTGCTTGATCATCGGCAGCATGGGGTAATTTTGTAAACAATAGTTTGAAACTGGGTGCAAGAGTCAGTAGTGTAGGGTGGAGACTTCGGTATGGAGGAAGCGGGAGGTTGCGGCGGTGATCTCCAATGATATGGATGTGCGGTGGCATTTCGTGAGGCTTGAAGTTCGATTGACAGAACGAAGGATGAAGAGCAATAGATAAAACGTGGCCACGTATATATTGCGTGAGGTTGGAGCATTGTTTTGAATGAAGAAAAGAAGGAGTCAGGCAACGCAAGAAATTGGGAAGAAAGATAATTATATTGGCATGCTTCCTGTGTATCAAATATGACATCAGACTGGGTATTTTGAACAAGGCAATGACCAGTAAATAACAAAATGGATCAAGCAACGTGGAAGGTAGGGATGGCAATGGGGTGGGTCTAAGGTTCAAACCCGCTTGACCCGCCCCTGTTTGGACCCATTTAGACCTTGCCCATAGGGTCTTCAGGGCAGGTAGACACGCGACCCGCTTTTGGAGGTCCGGATCTAGGGTCGGGTCTGGGGAATGGCTAACCCACCCCAACCCGACTCGCATGATTGAAACATCATTAAAACACTTTTTAATTATAATGATTACTTGTTAATCTGCTTAGGTATACATGGTTATAACTTGAATATTATATTTATTTTTTCAACCAACAAACTATAAAATTTTCGTATTATTAGGTTGAATCATTGATAATCATATAATAACAAATGCATACATTTTGAACTATTATCTTACTACTCATTTTATAAAATTCTCTTATCATTGTTAAAACATTATAATATGTATATAATTTATCATTTAATGATAAAAAAATATAAATTTGTGTACATTAGAACACAATATCACCGGGTCGGACCCGTACAGGGTTCGGGTACGAGGCGAAACTCCAGACCTGCACCGGGTCTACGGGGCGGGTCTAGGGAGGGGTTTAAAAAGTTCGGGTCGGGTCTAGGGCACGAGGAGCCCGCCCCAATCTGCCCCATTGCCATTCCTAGTGGAAGGAAAGAAGATGAACTGAGATTCCTTTGCTAATCAAAACATAAATTATGGATTAATTATTATAATTAATTAGGGATTAGTTTTATCATTATTTAGGGATTTAGTTTTATAATTAAGTAAAATTTTAGATTTATTTAAACAAGTATTATAAGTATAATTGTCAACCAACTTTGATCTTGTTATTCCTAGAATAGATCAGACCGAAGCTTAAAAAAATGATATTATAAATTAGTTAGTTTATAATTTAATTAACTAATATATGATTAGTAATATGGTTAGTTTAATTAGGAGTTATTAGTTGATTTAAATCATATAACTTAAAATGACTATAACTCATGCATATATGAACAAAATCAGACAAACCAAGATACGTTGGAATCATCTTGGCATTGTCTACATTAGGGAACAGAGCTGGACGTGGTTGGAATGAATCAGATTTTTTAGTTAATTAAACCTTTGTTTAATTTAGCAACCGCGAATCAGATCAGGTGAGTTAAATTCACTCAGTTCTTCCCACTTATATTTTATATAAGTCGGATTTTATAATTGTGTACTCTAGTTGCTAATGGTTGACTGTTTGTTAATTGTATATTCATTTGTTGATTTAACCAATGAAATTACGTCGTCGTTTAATTTCAGTGAAAACCCCAATTATTATTTTAACGATTGAACCCAATGAAGGTAACTTACCTTATTGGTCACATTTATATTATAAATGTATTTAATTTAATGAGTTTGTTGAATTGCTTATTTAATGTTGAATAAATTGGGCGATGTTAAATAGTCGTTATTTACTGTTATTGAAATTATCAGTTAAATTTAATTGAATAATTGATAATCTATTTTGTTGCAGGAAAAAAAACAGGTTTAAGGGATCTAACTGGATTTCTCAAATATATTAAATATTATTTATTCCCATATTATCATGATATGAACTATTTTGATTGAATGATTGATTTTGGTTGTTGATCGTTGACCGGAAATTCAACGATTGTTTTGTTTAAATCAATGAGCAGAATTGGTTGAGTAACTGACTGTAAATTGCCTAAGAATGAATCGTTTTGTTAATATTGATTTACCGTCAGGTAAATCGTTAGAACTGAAGTTATAAAATTTATTTTATAACAAGAGATAGGTTTTGAAATATATTATTTTGAATAAAAGTTTGTTAAAAGGAAATAAATATTTATTATCTGAATTTATAAGCGAGTATTTAATAAGATTTATATGCAAGTGGGTAGAAGTTAACCTAACGATTGAAAGTTAGATAATTGTTTTTAGGAAACAATTAAATGGAACTTATTTAAATATACTATATTATTAATTAATTAAAAGAAGAACTAACTGGAATAGGTTAACGAGATAACCGTGTTTTGAGTTGGCTAAGCCAACCGTTTTAAACGAGATTGATTATTTAAATTAGTTCGTTTTGAATTAATCTAATGTAACTGTTTAACGAATATTTGTTTAAATTTTAATAAGATATTAAAAAGGAATTTACTATTTATTTTAGTTAATAAGGAAATTAACTACTTCTACGGTAGTTAATGGTTGAAGTAAATTGTTATTTTAATTAATAATAATTTAGGGGATTTCTTTTAAATTGAAACACATTTAAAAAGTAATCGAAGTGGAAATAAAACCCAAGTGAATTATGAAAGGAATTTATTAACGAGTTTTAATATAAACTTGAGTTTTTATAACGAAGTTATAAAAAGGAATTTTAAGCGAATACGATAGCTTAAACTAATGTTTGAATTAAGTAAAAGGAATTTGAGAATAAAATGGTTTTGTTGTATATAACGGTGTTGTATACACAATTATATGATTATTTGTTTAATGATAACAAACAAGTATATATTATTTTGAATGTGTTCATTGTTGTACTGTTATATCACATTACAGACAGGAATATAATATTTATATTTAAACAGAATGCATCTATACAGAAACTCAGATATCTACACAGTATTTTGTTTAAATATAATATTATATTTCTAACATTCAAACAGTACATCTATTTTAACTCCACTATTTAATCACTTCACATATTTGTACTTATAAATAAACAAAATAGAATAGACAAGTCTGTTTGACAACAATGAAATAATATTTTTATTTCAAACAGATTTTGTTTATTACAAATAATCAGTACAATCACTTTTTCATATACATTAGCTCCTCACTATAACACTCATAAATTCACTCAGTTTGCATTTCATATATACAATTTCATTTACACAGATTCCTATATATTTACACAGACACACTGACACTCTTCTTATTTTCACTGTCTTCTGTCTTTTGTCTTCACAGCTTTCTGCATTCAGTCCAGTCTTCATACCTGTCATATACAGAAACACACACATAGTACACTGCAATAGAAATAAAAACCGAATACATGCAGATTTGAATTTTATTTTTGAAATTTTATTTGCCTCAGTTTTCTGGTGTGTTTCTCATCATTTTTCTGACTTGATCTGATTTGTTAATCCGACTGTGTCTAGACAGTATATATATATATATATATGTAGTACAGGGACAGGAAAACTTTCTGATTGCTGCAAATACACACGTGTATAAATACACGTGTGCACTGCCTCACCAATCAGTGTATACAGCTGTGGAGCAGTCACATGGACCAAGCTCGACACAGTGCAAATGTCAAAGTCAACAAAGCATGATTCAAGCCAACAAAGAGTAAAATTGGTCGAGCTCAAGACTGTATGCAAATCAGTCCAAATGTGTGTCAAACAGTATGGTTCATAATGGTTCAAAATCAAAATGCACAATCACAGTTTCAGGTGTACAGAAAATGATGATGACATGAATCAACATGGATGGCCAGAAACAGGTTCAAGAATGCAACAATTTATATGTGCACAGGGATATATATACATATATACATACTTGCATGTTGCCATGCATTAAAATTCTGGTGTACATAAGGAAATGGAAGAACTGCAATAACAAAACATTGTGCCAACATGATTGATTTAGCACACATGTACAAAAGTTCAACACAGCATGCATATGTGAGTGCAAGTCTCAAATATATATAAGTTATGGCATAAAACTGGTGCAGCTAGGATGGTCAAGAAGAAATGCTAAATCAAAGTAGCAGCAAGATCAAATCTCATTCAAACAGTCATCAACATAAATATGGTGATACATGTGATCATGTTCATGGACAACATCAACACAAACAAGGCATAAACGACAAGATTACTGCATGAACATGTCAAGTACCAACTTCAAGAGTACAATGTATCAAATGGTTCGAATTTTCAAGTGCACAAGTGCAATATCATATATGATCAAATGTTCAAGCCAAAGTTTAAATAAGAGAAGCTATGGCAACAGTATAATCATGCATGATCATGATTTCAAGTTTAAATACATGTGACAGAAAATGGACATTCCAATATGTCAGCATGCAACAGTGGTCAAAAATAACTTGTCAAGTTTGTAAAGCAGCAGGCGAGAAACAATGTGCAATTGATTCAGCATGTTCAAACAGTTTCATGCAATTTATTGCATGAAACTCGATTTCAAAAATGAATTTCATGCCAAGAATGATACTCTTTTACAAGGCAACAAATAGAGAAATTTATTCATGGTTTTAATGCATTTCAAGAGATGGAAATGGAGATGTGACAAAGCCTATTTCATGATTTCAAAAGTTTCCAGTCATTTCAAATGATCATATAGGGAAAGTAATCAAAGTCACAATGTAAATTCAATGTCCAGAAATCTCGCAACAGTTATGGAAAGGAGTCAGGCCACAAATATCAAACAGCAATCACACAAACTTTTAATTATACAAATTCTTTGTTTCCTTTTTTTTAGCAAAAGCCTTTATTTGTTGCAGAGATTTTGCAAATCAATGTCGGGAAATTATAGTGCGAGTTACACAAGAAATTATTCTTCCAGATTCATAAAACATCAAAATCAAGACTTTCCATTTTTTAATCAAGGAATTCTACAGAGGAAATTTCCAGAAATGATCACATAAGAGAAATTTCAGGGGACAATCGACTCTAGCCAAATCTGGAAACAAACGCAATTTATTTCAAGCCGAGACTGTTTAAAATCAAATAGCACAAATCAATGAAACAATTTATTTGTTTCCATTGTTACAAATCAGCGTGCAATTCAAAGCCGAGCAATTTTAGGCAATAAATCAAAAGGGGAAAGCAACGCACAAAATCAGATCGAAATCAAGTTTGAAATCAGAGCTCAATTAAAGGATTTCTACATCATATTTCACACCAATTTATATGTTATAAATATTTTTAATTTTGAAAATTTATTATTCATTTCACTCATGCACAGTTATAGGGGGAGTTATCTGTTGTAGGGGGAGTTTCTGTTGAAGGGGGAGCATTTAAATAGGGGGAGTTCAAATATTCACGAACAAACACATTTATTATATTCAAAATCTTTTATTTGTTTGTCATCATCAAAAGGGGGAGATTGTTGTATATAACGGTGTTGTATACAGAATTATATGATTTTTTGTTTAATGATAACAAACAAGTATATATTATTTTAAATGTGTTTGTTGTTGTACTGTTATATCACATTACAGACAGGAATATAATATTTATATTTAAACAGAATGCATCTATACAGAAACTCAGATATCTACACAGTATTTTGTTTAAATATAATATTATATTTCTAACATTCAAACAGTACATCTATTTAAACAGGATTGCAGCAGTAGGCAGGATTTTGCCGAAGCTGGGTATTTCTGTGTGTAATTTTCTTTCTGCATTTACTTACTCTGCAATTATCTGTGCTGCGACTAATTTCTAATATTTCGATTAACTGTAATAAACCCTATTCACCCCCCTCTAGGGTTAATCTAGATCCAACATTTGGTATCAGAGCAGGTTTTTTCTTTAACTCTAGAGACATGGGTAATCCTAGTTGTCAGTTTAGTGAGAGTCAGTCCAGTTCATCTCCAACTATTTTCACTGGAACAGATTTTTTAAACTGGAAATCCAGAATGGAATTTTATCTAAAATCTGTTAATATTAAATGTTGGGATGTTATTATCAATGGGTACGATATGGTAGATAAAGTTTTTAATTCTCGTGCTACACATATTCTATATTCTTATCTTGATGATGATCAATACAGTCTGATCTCACATTGTTTAACTGCGCAGGAAATCTGGATAGCTCTCAATACGAAGTATGGACAAATTGACAACTGCAGCTCAAAACCCCAGAAAGTCAACTCAGCTTCAGATGTATGCTTAAATAGCCTTACAAATGAAAATTTAGAAGGATCAGATGATGGAGAATCAACGGATGCTGAAGTTGAAAATTTCTCATACGAAGATTTGGTTTATATGTGTGTTGATTTAACTAAATCTGTTGATAAACTCAAATCTAAAAACAAATCTCTAAAATCTAGGAATTCTGAGTTGACCAGCAAAATTGATGATCTGGAATCACAGCTTGAATATTTTAAAAATTCTTCAAATTCAGATTGCAAAAATTGTTTAAAATTGAAAACCAATCTTGTTCATCTCAATAAAAATATTCAAAAGTTTGAAAAGGAAATTTTGATCTTAAAAGAAAACAAGATTGAGTTATCAAGTTTGAATAACTTTTTACAAAAGGAATTTGAAATTTTTAAGACTGATATATATTCCAAATTTGAAATTGCTGAAAATAAAAATTTGGTGAAAAGTGGTTTGATTTTGAAAGAACTTGAAAATGAGATTGAAAAATCCAAGAATTTTGAGTCTGAAAAACAAAAACGATTTGAACTTGAAATTTCTGAATCCCAAGCCAAAATTAAATTGCTTGAAAATGAGAATTTGGTTTTGAAACAGTCCAACGCTGAACAGAAGATCGCTATAAATAATTGCTCAAATTTACTAAAAGAAAATAGTGATCTAAAATCCAAAATTCAACGATTAGAATCAACTTTGGATAAATTTTCTAGTGGGGAAAATCATTGAATATGCTGTTACAAAACCAAGTTTCTATTAGAAATAAATCTGGTCTTGGCTTTGAGAAAAATGATGCTTTTGGAAAACAAAATTCAATTGATTTGAAAAATCCTTTAGACATCTTTGGAAAGAATCAATATGAAAATTCAAACTCTGATAATCGCAAAGGATTTTTGAATCATAAACATGATGAGAATTTGTTTTATAATAATCTATTTGAACAATCCTGGATCCCAAAAAGGAATAAAACAAAATTTGTTAAATTCAAACAGATCTGGGTTCCTAAAGGTACAAAGGTGAATTCAGATGGGTTGTTGTATAAACAAGTTTGGGTACCAAAATTGTGAGTGGTTTTACAAACTTTGTTAGACCACTCGATCCCCTAAACCATTAGGTACCTAAGGAGGCTGAGGAGCTGCTGTGCAGAAAGAGAAACTGAATTCAAACTACTTCATATCATGGAATCATTCATAGCTCCTTATCCAAGTTTGTTGAGTTAGATATTCTGATTTACATTGGATTCTGGTATGATCTCTAAACTCACCTCTGTAAATATTTTCTGTTTTGATTTTTTTCTCTTTTGTTTATTTCTTCTTCTTCTTCTCCCTTCTATCTCTTTCTTCTATCTATTCTGATTTGATTTATCACTGCCATATTTTTTTGTGCTTCTTGAATCGCAGTATTCATGATATTCTGGAAATTTGTTTTGCATGTATAGAACTCTGATACCTTTAATCATTTCCAGATACTGAATTTTTTTTTTGTATCTGCAATTGTTTTGAAGTTCATTTTCTGTTTTCTGAATTGCTAATGGTGTTGATGTATTCGTGCCATATCTTGAACACTGTTAATTTGAATTCTAAATTTTTGAAGATCTGAATTATTAATTAAATTTCACTCTCTTATGCTGTTTTGAGTTTCTTCCAATTAACTTTTGGAAACGCTTAAAATATTATACTCATTGCAGTAAACTCTGTCATTTATCAGTTGTGATGATTTCTTTAATTTTTCAGATTAGATTGAATTTTTTTGAATGGACTTGAAACTCATTGTTTACGTCTTGAAATTCTCTGTTATTCATGATCATCTGGTCTAGATTTTTGTTTGTTTGAAATCATTTGAAATTTTTGATATGTTGAAACTCACACATCTCTCAGATCTGCAAATATTAATCAGGTGTGATTGATTCATTGTATCTCAAGAATTACATTTATTTCGAGTGATTTTGAATAAACCACTATTTTTGGATCATGAATTTTCTTTCAAACTTGATGTAAATATTCTGAAAAATTCTTTGTACTTGTCAGAGATACTTGTGAAAAATCCTTTGAAAATCCGGTCTTAAATCTCATTGTTTTTTTTCATGATTATTTGATTTGAATATATGTTTGTTTAAAATAATTTGAAATTACTGATTTATTGAATCACACACATATCTTTAATATGAAATTTACACTTTGGTGTGACTGATTCACTGAATCTTGAGAGTTTCATATTTCTCAAATGATTTCAAATAAACGATATGTTTATTCATTAGATCATGAATCATCTTATGTGACCGTCATCTTGAAAAGTCTGATTTGAATTATTTTTTTGTGCTGCTCTGATACTATTTTCAAATAACTGCCTACTTTAATCTGATTACTGCTCTAAATAATTGTGCCAATTTTGTAATTTTGTCTGTTTGGGCTTTGTGTTTGAAATGTCTTCAATCTGAGATATCTAGGGTGTGAATAAATTCCTCGATAAGGGAGACTACAATTGGTATCAATTATTTCGTCCATTTGTCTTGAATTTTCACTTTGTGTAGACACCATACACATTTTTTCCCTTGTATAAATCTGTATAAATTCCTCTTGTAATTGATTTTCAATTTTAAAATTATTTATTCATTATTCTTTCAGAAATTGAAATCAATATCCAAATTGAAATGTATTTATAATTCATCAAAATTATTATTAGATTTTGAAATTGTGATGAATTGTGACTGCAGTATATTTCACAACAGGAGGAGATTTTATTTGAGCTTTCATGATGGTTGAATATTTATTATAATATCTTTGAACGGGCAATTATTTCACGACCATCTTCATTACCTATCATCCTTCTGTCATCCGTTATGATTTTATATTAATATGGAGAGATATTTTTTAAAAAAAAATCATCTTGAATAGACAAGTGAAAATATTTGTGATGGAATTGCGGTCATATTATTATTCAGAATTAGTGATAATTGAAAATTGTCAATGATCCCGGTACAGTCGATTGTATTTCATAATATAATTAATTTAGAAATTTATTTCACAGTCCATCTCTGTATCAACCCATTTTCTAGCATTCACATTTTGGTTTTATATACTGAAAAGTTTTTCTATTTTGAAGCTGAAAATAATAAATATAATTAATATATAAGAATGTCTCTAACCTCATTTAAAAATCCAAGCTCTGGTTATGCATGGTTATGAGACGTCTTATAATTTAAGCTGCGACTGATCCCATTTAAAAATCCAACCTTTGGTTATGTGTGGTCAGTGTGTTCTTAAATAAAATAAAATAAAATGAAAAGGAAAATGTGCTATAAATTGAAATAAATTTGAAATTCTCCTCTATGTATAAAAACCAGTCTATCAATCCATCTTCTAATCTGTGAAATATGTTGAAATTTTATGACGTATTATGATTTGTTGATTGATAGATACTGGGATTTGAGATTATTCGAGTTTGTCACTTAAATTGAATTATTTATTATAGTCCAAATCCATCACTGATTTTGTGCTTTATTTTTATAAAAATCCTTTGAAAATAATTGGAAATAATTTTTTTAAACTCTCTCCATTTTATATAAAATTCATCGTATACCTGTCATTCTCTAAAATGTGAAATATGCCACCAGTTCTTAGAATATTATGATTTTTGTTTGACTGATTGAAATTTATGATGATCGTTCTTCCTCTTAAGCTGAAATTATATTTTTAGTCAATTTTCATCTATATTTTAAAATCTGTATCCTTTTGATGATAACAAAAGGGGGAGAATGGATTAGATTTTGATTTATGAGTGAATAAGTTATAAATATTTTTAATTTTGAAAATTTATTATTCATTTCACTCATGCACATTTATAGGGGGAGTTATCTGTTGTAGGGGGAGTTTCTGTTGAAGGGGGAGCATTTAAATAGGGGGAGTTCAAATATTCACCAACAAACACATTTATTATATTCAAAATCTTGTATTTGTTTGTCATCATCAAAAGGGGGAGATTGTTGTATATAACGGTGTTGTATACACAATTATATGATTTTTTGTTTAATGATAACAAACAAGTATATATTATTTTGAATGTGTTTGTTGTTGTACTGTTATATCACATTACAGACAGGAATATAATATTTATATTTAAACAGAATGCATCTATACAGAAACTCAGATATCTACACAGTATTTTGTACAAATATAATATTATATTTCTAACATTCAAACAGTACATCTATTTTAACTCCACTATTTAATCACTTCACATATTTGTACTTATAAATAAGCAGAATAGAATAGACAAGTCTGTTTGACAACAATGAAATAATATTTTTATTTCAAACAGATTTTGTTTATTACAAATAATCAGTACAATCACTTTTTCATATACATTAGCCCCTCACTATAACACTCATAAATTCCCTCAGTTTGCATTTCATATATACAATTTCATTTACACAGATTCGTATATATTTACACAGACACGCTGACACTCTTCTTATTTTCGCTGTCTTCTGTCTTTTGTCTTCACAGCTTTCTGCATTCAGTCCAGTCTTCATACCTGTCATATACAGAAACACACACACAGTACACTGCAATAGAAATAAAAACCGAATACATGCAGATTTGAATTTTATTTTTGAAATTTTATTTGCCTCAGTTTTCTGGTGTGTTTCTCATCATTTTTCTAACTTGATCTGATTTGTTAATCCGACTGTGTCTAGACAGTATATATATATATGTAGTACAGGGACAGGAAAAATTTCTGATGGCTGCAAATACACACGTGTATAAATACACGTGTGCACTGCCTCGCCAATCAGTGTATACAGCTGTGGAGCAGTCACATGGACCAAGCTCGACACAGTGCAAATGTTAAAGTCAACAAAGCATGATTCAAGCCAACAAAGAGTAAAATTGGTCGAGCTCAAGACTGTATGCAAATCAGTCCAAATGTGTGTCAAACAGTATGGTTCATAATGGTTCAAAATCAAAATGCACAATCACAGTTTCAGGTGTACAGAAAATGATGATGACATGAATCAACATGGATGGCCAGAAACAGGTTCAAGAATGCAACAATTTATATGTGCACAGGGTTAATATACATATATACATACTTGCATGTTGCCATGCATCAAAATTCTGGTGTACATAAGGAAATGGCAGAACTGCAATAACAAAACATTGTGCCAACATGATTGATTTAGCACACATGTACAAAAGTTCAACACAGCATGCATATGTGAGTGCAAGTCTCAAATATATATAAGTTATGGCATAAAACTGGTGCAGCTAGGATGGTCAAGAAGAAATGTTAAATCAAAGTAGCAGCAAGATCAAATCTCATTCAAACAGTCATCAACACAAATATGGTGATACATGTGATCATGTTCATGGACAACATCAACACAAACAAGGCATAAACGACAAGATTACTGCATGAACATGTCAAGTACCAACTTCAAGAGTACAGTGTATCAAATGGTTCGAATTTTCAAGTGCACAAGTGCAATATCGTATATGATCAAATGTTCAAGCCAAAGTTTAAATAAGAGAAGCTATGGCAACAATATAATCATGCATGATCATGATTTCAAGTTTAAATACATGTGACAGAAAATGGACATTCCAATATGTAAGCATGCAACAGTAGTCAAAAATAACTTGTTAAGTTTTTAAAGCAGCAGGCAAGAAACAATGTGCAATTGATTCAGCATGTTCAAACAGTTTCATGCAATTTATTGCATGAAACTCGATTTCAAAAATGAATTTCATGCCAAGAATGATACTCTTTTACAAGGCAACAAATAGAGAAATTTATTCATGGTTTTAATGCATTTCAAGAGATGGAAATGTAGAAGTGACAAAGCCTATTTCATGATTTCAAAAGTTTCCAGTCATTTCAAATGATCATATAGGGAAAGTAATCAAAGTCATAATGCAAATTCAATGTCCAGAAATCTCGCAACAGTTATGGAAAGGAATCAGGCCACAAATACCTAACAGCAATCACACGAGCTTTTAATTATACAAATTCTTTGTTTCCTTTTTTTTAGCAAAAGCCTTTATTTGTTGCAGAGAATTTGCAAATCAATGCCGGGAAATTATAGTGTGAGTTACACAAGAAATTATTCTTCCAGATTCATAAAACATCAAAATCAAGATTTTCCATTTTTTAATCAAGGAATTCTATAGAGGAAATTTCCAGAAATGATCACATAAGAGAAATTTCAGGGGACAATCAATTCAAGCCAAATCTGGAAACAAACGCAATTTATTTCAAGCCGAGACCGCTTAAAATCAAATAGCACAAATCAATGAAACAATTTATTTGTTTCCATTGTTACAAATCAGTGTGCAATTCAAAGCCGAGCAATTTTAGGCAATAAATCATAAGGGGAAAGCAACGCACAAAATCAGATCGAAATCAAGTTTGACATCAGAGCTCAATTAAAGGATTTCTACATCATATTTCACACCAATTTTCATCATCGGCAAGAGTGGGATTGCAACCAAAAACAATTCAATCATAAATCGAAACCAAGCATCAATTTTTCAAGCTAAGTTTTAAAATCAGAAAAACTCACAATTCTTCCGGGAGTTTCGATCATCCTCATCCCAAATCGGTCACGAGAGAGTATTCAAGAGCATCCACAAATTCAAAGCTTCAAAGATTATTTCAGAACAAACGTGAAGCCGATTTGATTGGGGAAGAATTGGCAAACCCTAGGTTTTCTTCAGAGCAGCCGCCATTTTTTTATCTCAACAAAACAAAGAGGACAGGAATAAGGAAGGGTGCAACACAAATAAAAAAAAGGGGGCCAGCCATCTTTGTTTTTAAAAGGGGATGACCCTTTAATTTATATCCTAGTGTTTTGTTTTTATTTATTTTGTATTATGCTTTTCTTATGTAATCATCGTTTTTTTTTAGTTTCAACTAAAACTAGGGTTTACAGATTACTGGTCTGTAGTCTGGGAAAATCTAGTCTAGGGTACACAGGTCAGTCTAGGGTTTTGAGCGTAGGTTTAGAATAGGAGCAGGGATTGCGAGTGTACATGGTCTTGTATGCGGGATTTGTTCTATCACCTAGTAGAAACCTTAGGATTGCTGCACTAGGCAGGATTTTGCCGAAGCTGGGTATTTCTGTGTGTCATTTACTTTCTGCATTTACTTACTTTGCAATTATCTGTGCTGCGACTAATTTCTAATATTTCGATTAACTGTAATAAACCCTATTCACCCCCCTCTAGGGCTAATCTAGATCCAACAGGTTTATCTTAAACCAGAATTATATAAACGAAGTTTGAATAAAGAGATGTGAAGTTAAAGCATTAATTTTAAATTAACATTATTAAATAATGGAATTGAGAGAAATGAATGGAATCAAAGTGAGAATTTCAAAAAAAAAAGATTAAAAAGGGTTTTGTAATTAAATTTGGTAAAAGATTTAGTATTGGGATTTGGTAATAATAATTCGAGTTATAAAGTGAATTCTTTGAATGAAGTTAAGGTTAAGAAGTGATGTATTTAAGAAGTAATAATAAGTTACATTTAAAAAGAGGTATTTCAAAAGTAAGAAGGTGTTATAAACCATAATTTAAACGAAATAGTTAAATGGGATTTGGTTGGATATTAGAATAAATATCGGTTTTATAATTACAACTCATATTTATCTTAAGATAAGAACATTGTTGATCAAGGTATAAAAGGTAAATAAATACCCCAACTTGAATAACTTCAGGATTATCTGAGGTTGATATTAGTTTGTAATGGGAAAGAGGTTAAGAATAATTTGTTATTTCCATATGAGGAATAATAAGACAACATTAATTACAAGATTTGAGAATATATAATGAGATTTCCAAAATAATGGAAATGGGAAGGTTTGAAAATATATATATATATATATAATGATATTTCCAAAAGTAAAAGGGAATAAAAGTTGAGTTTTTGGAATGATTTTATTCTGGAAATATAAGAGTTGGATATTGTTTTCAAGTAATGATGTTTTACGTGAAATTCGATAAAATCAAAGTTGGGAATATATATATGATTTAATTCTAATATATTTAAATAGTTTTGAGAACACTCTTTTAAATAAAATAAGAAGTAAATACTGTGTTAAAATTATTGAAAGATTTAGAGATTTAAATTAACCATTCATTAATTATTTTAAATAAAGGCCAAGCAATCCTTAGTACTGAATCAGTGAACTCATTTCATTTCCATGATTATTTATTTGATAGTTAATAACCAACTATCAAATCTAGCCCATACGATCGTTGGTACGGAAAGACCTAGATCGAATTTATATTCTAAAACCATTCTGAACTAGCAAATACATGAAGATGCTGATTCGAGATGGAGAAACTGAAGACCGTGGATCTTCATTAAATGGAAGAACCACTAATAATCTCTGGGATTGCAACCAGAGACAAACTGTGGTTTTGTCATGGTTGGAATCTACGGATTGCAAGGACTTCTCGCTACTGATCCATGAGGTGATTCCCATATTGGATGCAGTAGGAGAGTACCTTCGGTTCATCCTGTTCATGGATGACTTTTATGGACAAATGTCTGACAAGGTATTTCCAAAAGGATCACGTACGTTGATTTCATCTAACGTATCATCATTGGTGGCAGAGAATGGTCATTCTTTTAGCTTAACAACTAGAATATTTTTATAGACATCAATTAGTGATCTCTGATGGGTCTGACGATGTGACATTCAAAGTGAATGATTGCTATCCACAAAATATATCATGAATATATTTAGCTGATTTATGAAGAGTCAGATCAGAACATACCCGGTCGGTTAACAAAGAAAAAGGACTGGTCAGTATTAATCCAAACATACTGGTCGGCCTAAGTTCTAGTGCACCGACCGGTATCAGACAGTTCCACCAAGAAGAAATAACACAACTTGACCCAGCAAAGAGGCACCGATCGGTTAGGCTATAAGCATAACGGTCGGTATAGCTATGAAGACACCGGTCGGTCTGAATTCAAGTACGCCGGTTGGTCAGTCACCACTCCGAAGCAAAGCAACCTCAAGTGAATAAAGATGGGACACTCCTACTGGTCGGCTCGGGTCCAAACATACCGGCCGATCAAAATCGTTGTATACTTTAACCAAGCGATACACTGTCGGCCGGTCCAGGGGACAAATGATCGATCGGCTGTGATACGGAACTCACAGGTGATCATCCACTCAAGAAGGATAGAAAAGCTCGCCCACCGATCGGCTAGAACCCACCCATTCCGACCGGTCACCCCTGGAGCATTACGCCTCTCTCAGACATTACAATATCGGTCGGCCTAGAGATAGACAACCGACCGGTCATGATGGAGAACCCACAGCAATTCATCCGCATATATAAAGGGAAAACTATACCAATCGATCAGTACTATTTCTGACTGATCGGTCCTCCAGACAGCTATTTCCAAGCTGGCCAGTGGAAAGTCCGTAAATAAGGTCTGACCGATCTGTGGCTCTAAAGGATATGTCACTCCATTTCTCCACTCCTATAAATAGAGGTCCAACCCCGCATTGATTGGGGGGGATTTTGGGAGATTCCGAAACGCTGCTAAATCCAATTCTCAACATTTACTTACTGATTTCATCATCTCTAATCATTACAAAGTGAAGATCCAACACAAAATTCATGATGAAAATGCGGGAATTCATCAAAGTCCATATGAAAATCTAGATTCAATCTACCATTTGCTACATTGGAAGGATCATGTCGGTTTTCTTTTGGATCTCTACCAAATTCTAAGAGTGTGTAACGATGGATGTAATGAGAAGATATGCTTTTCTTGTAATTCTAAATGTTATAATGGAATCATTATTCAAAGTTGATGTAGATCACAATTGATCGAACCACTATAAAACGTTGTGTCTTCTTTTACTTGCGCTTTTTCTATTGATGTGGATCCACATCTCTAATTCTCAAGTACATTGTGAAGTACTCTTGGTGTTAATCCCAATTTTGAGATCAACATTTGGCGCCCACTGCGGGGCCAAGTTCGCATCTCCTACCTTTTCTCACACTCTCACAAGGTTGAAATCCTTGCATTAAAGCACTAGACCGCATTCTTCCCCGAAGTTATGGCCAAATCTAAGAAGACCATAAGCAAGGATGTTGGAAATGCCGACGATGTTGTTATTGAGACTACTCCATTCACTAACCGTTTCGATGTTGGTGTAAACTCGGAAAGCAGAGCCGGTGTAACTAGAAACGAATTAAAAGCCGCTATTGCCAACGAAAACAACCTAATGGATGCCTATACTAAAAAGATGATGGAGAAACTCGATGCCATTCTTAATGCTCGATCAAATCCAAATCCTCCAAAGTTGCACGTAGATCTCGAAGGAAATGATAAATCACCCACTACCGATCATAACCGCAATAACGACATGGAAGACGATTATGATGGGGCAGGCGATAGAGATGAAGCTAATATCGAAGAGTTGAGGTAAAAAAGCTAAAAATCATGCCGAAGCAAATGCTTGAAAGATCGCTAACCCAATCACGGGGGCATCCCCTCATAGAGAAGGCAAAGCACCAAGGCTCTCTAATCGAGATAATATGCCTAGACAAACATTTGGTAAATAGCTCAGCTTCACAAAGCACCATAACACAGAGGAATACATCTCAGATATGATAGAACGAGTCATGAAAAGGAATCAAGCTAGAAAATATGATGAAAGAGAATGGGATTTCTCTACAGACAGGACTCCATTCACCGAAAGAATCCTTGAAGCAGAATGTCCAAAGAAATTTAATCCTCCTACTTTGCCCCTATACAACGACATCGTGGATCCTAAATACTTCCTATTCAAATACGAGTGGCATATGAGCGCAGCTAAAGCGACCGATGAAATGAGATGCACATATTTTCCTCTCTACTTGGAAAGCGCTGCATCTTTATGGTTCATAAAGCTACCGCCTAAATCCATTGACGGTTTCTTTGATCTAACCAAAAAATTCAAAGAGAAGTTCCACTTGTATGCTACCAAGGCCAAGGATGCTATAACGCTCTCTGCCATGAAGCAGAAGCCCGGGGAAACTGTCAAAGCCTTCCTCGGTCGGTTCAATATTGCCTTGTCTGGAGTAAGGAATCTGGAACCACGCATAGTCTTCATGGCTCTACTCGATGCTATAGACAAAAAAAGAGAATCCGGAAGATGGATAAAGATGAAGGAACCAACTACGCTTGACAAGTTCTATAAGAAAGCGGAAGAGTACATGAGGGTGGACGATAATCCTATACCTTTTCATATCATTGATGGTAACGAATTCTTGGAAGCTCCTATGGTTGCAACTGTTCAACCCGATCAGAAAAGTACTCAGGGACAGAAGCGAGCCAACAGCGGAAACGACAACAAATCTAATAGAAAGTTTCGTCCTTTTGACTCGTCTAATCTAACACTTCTGAATGATACTCCTGAGAACATTTACCTTGCCACAAAGGATGCAGAAGATTATCCAGAGCCTCGGCCAATAAAAATGAATGACCATCTGACCAAATCTGGGAAGTTTTGTCGGTACCATAATCAGCCAGGCCACATCACCAACGAGTGTAGGCAGCTAAAATCATTAATCGAAGAGTTGATTAAGAAGAACCGTCTGCAACAATATGTGAAAAATTATAAGGATGCAAACCCTTTTGCGGCGACCCAGGGGCAAGGGGCATTAAATGAACATTCTGGTCCAAACAACGTAGCTTCTGCTCACACTATGCAGAGGCTGATAATAAATTGAGGACCGTGGATGATCTAATATCTGCGGCTTAGAATAAACAAACATTATCACATTTACTTTACTCTTTGCTCCAATTTACTTTCTTGTAAATAGTCGGTGATGATTTACATATATTGTACCAAACAATAGTACTACGGATGGATTATTACTAGCTTGTATAAATCTTTGACTTGCCAGAATTACATGAAAATTTGCTAATAGATGATTTTTCATTACAGGCTATCCGACGAATGCTTGCTCTCTCACAACCTGACAAAGTGAGACAACTCCGGTAACTCCGATTCAATGGTAGATTAAGAAAGTCCCGATAAGTCAAACTCTCAATAGAGCACCAAGCAGTCCCGGATTCAAAACCTCATCCCCCAAAGGTTCGCGGGAGTCTAGGGCACCTCAGTCGAGCAATGATCACTTACCACAGTTAGGTTATTCCGACCAATGAATGAGGTTCGCTCTGTGGATCGATGCAACCTTAACCTTAACCTCATGGTACTTTCGGGTACTTTCGAGGCCTTCCCACCTTCCTTTTCATTGGAATAGAGACCGATGGGGAAGCGTTAGAAGCTGGCCTCTTACCAGATGAACACACCAGCTCAACATCTCCTTTGGGAAAGGCAGCAACGAGAGCATCCCGGTCTCTCAAAGCATGGATCAATTTTGCCTTATCATCTTCCAGACCACAACGCGCTCAAGGTTCTCACGATGGAGTCTCTGCAGATCTCCAGCCAATGCATGCCATTCTTGAAGCTTCCTTGAGGTCTGGTCTTTGAGCAAATCCATTTGTTTCTCAAACTGATGCAGGGCATCCTATATGCGACTAAGCAATCTAGACTTGGCGACAACAATGTCACTGAATGTCACTTGACGATCAGAGGGGGACACAACCAGGTTGAGGGAAACCCCTTGCAAGTTCCAGCCCGGGAGTCGTCTGGCAAGTTTGGCATTGCAGGCTCCTGAAGTATAGCGAGGCTTGTTCATAATTGTCTGAAGTTCTGGATAAGAGGGGCTGACGAATAAAGGAGAGTTCAGTAAAGGTTGACCAATTGTCTGAATTTCTAGATCAGAAAACCTCTTTATCCTAAGCTCTTCGGGATATGGTTCCATCCTGCATGAAAAGGGAAGTACTCAAATACTTTTTGTCAACTTCCTAATCATTAAAATGAACAATGATAAAAGAGCAACTAGATGGCCTCCTGAGACAATCGATCGGCACATTGGGATATACCGACCGGTCAACCCAACTTCTAAAAGTTGGTATACTGGTCGACGCGCAAAATATGTCGATCAGTTGTCTGAGCTACCTCAAATCGGTTGTTCATTTCGTATGCATTCGACAACAGTGAAAAACTTGAGTTCTTTGCTTCCCAAGGAATAAACAAGGCTTAAGTTGTCTCTTAAGTGTCAAATTTATCCAAAAGGCTAGGGTTTCTTCAAAAAATTCCTAACCACAATTAACAAGTTCTGCATTTAATCAAACGTGTAGAATCGGATCTTTGGCAAAACTTTGGGCAAAACAAGAGATCAAGCAAACAGAATCGGCTAAATACAAAAGCAAATCAAAACAAGTTTTTGGCTTAGCTAGCAACATGATCAAATAGTTTCTCCGTGACTCGATCCTACACTAAATGGCGGTTCTATGATCAAGGCAGTAAGACCACTTCAAATTAGATCAACGAGGGATAAAACGAAAATAAAAGAGTACCTGGCGGCTGAGAATTCAACTCGAAGCTTGAAGGAAGGGGAAGGATTAACGAGGAATCTAAAAGAAAAAGAAAGCTCCATCTTTGGTTTCCTTCGATCATGATTTGTCTGCCATTAATTTTCCTTAAAGAAGAAAGTAAAATAGTGTGGAAATGGCCTCTATAAGGGCCGCATTATATAAAAGTGCATTGGGAAGCTCAACAGCCATGAGAGAGAAAAGTCGCATCGATCAAGTGCTAAGTCAAATCCGCGAATCCCAATAGAGATGCACCGATTGGCTAGAGAGCCCACTGATGCCCGCCTCATCTCTATCTACATGGATACACCGGTCAGCCTATAAAATTCTTTTGGTTCAACATGCTCTATCCATTTACTAGTATAACAATCAAAATCCATCGTTTCATAATAGGAATGTTTATTTCAAGGTCCACAATTTTATGAAGATAAAGATTAAGAACCTCAAGGGGCAAATGTTATCCACAAAATATATCACGAAAATTTTTGGCTGATTTATGAAGAGTCAGATCATATCATACCCAGTCGGTTAGTAGAGAAAAAGGACTGGTCAGTATTAATCCAAACATACTGGTCGGCCTAAGTTCAAGTGCACCGACTGGTATTAGATAGTTCCACCAAGAAGGAATAACACAACTTGACCCAGCAAAGAGGCACCGATCGGTTAGGCTATAAGCATACCAGTCGGTATAGCTATGAAGACACCGGTCGGTCTGAATTCAAGTACGTCGGTCAGTCAGTCACTACTCTGAAGCAAAGCAGCCTCAAGTGAATGAAGATAGGACGCACCTACCGGTCGGCTCGGGTCCAAACATACCAGCCAGTCAGAATCATTGTATACTTTAACCAAGCGATACAATACCGGCCGGTCCAGGAGAAAAACGACCGATCGGCTGTGATATGGAACTCGTAGGTGATCATTCACTCAATAAGGATAGAAAAGCTCGCCCAGCGATTGGCTAGAACCCACCGATACCGACCGGTCACCCCAGGAGCATTGCGCCTCTCTCAGACATTACAGTATCGGTCGGCCTAGAGACAGACAACCGACCGGTCATGATGCAGAACCCACAACAATTCATCCGCATATAGAAAGGGAAAACTATACCGATCGGTCAGTACTATTTCTGATTGATCGGTCCTCCAAACGGCTATTTCCAAGCTGGCCAGTGGCAAGTCCATAAATAAGGTCTGATCGATCGGTGGCTCTGAAGGATATATCACTCCATTTTTCCACTCCTATAAATAGAGGTCCAACCCCAATTTGATGGGAGGGGGGATTTTTGGGAGATTCCGAAAGGTTGCTAAATCCAATTCTCAACATTTACTTAGTGATTTTATCATCTCTAATCATTACAAAGTGAAGATCCAACACAAAATTCACGATGAAAATGCGGGAATTCATCAAAGTCCATATGAAAATCTAGATTCGATCTACCATTTGCAACATTGGAAGGATCATGTCGGTTTTCTTTTTGGATCTCTACCAAATTCTAATAGTGTGAAACGATGGATGTAATGTGAAGATATGCTTTTCTTGTAATTCTAAATGTTATAATGGAATCATTATTCAAAGTGGATGTAGATCACAATTGATCGAACCACTATAAAATGTTGTGTCTTCTTTTACTTGCATTTTTTCTATTGAAGTGGCTCCACATCTCTAATTCTCAAGAACATTGTGAAGTACTCTTAGTACTCTTGGTGTTGATCCCAATTTTGAGATCAACAATGATGATATGATATTCTAAAAGGTAAGCTTAACCTCAAGCCTCATCAACCGGGAAATTGAAAAAATGGGTAGGTCGCATGGCTATATGGGTCGCACCCATTAAAAGGGTATATCATTACCTGATTTGAAGAAATCAAATGCCTTCGGTTGTCCCTTTTTTTTGTATATATGCTCTCGATTCGGTTGGCTGGCCCCCAACCGTGGTGATGATATATTCGGTACTCTCAAGCGATGTGAGGGGTCGATCATGTTTAGCCTGGGTTGCAAGATGTTCTTGTTGAACCCCAATGTATTCATCCCGTAGGTACATTATCGGAAAGGTGGTTGCCCATACCTTGCCATGGAAATCCATTCTCCAATAAGATCCCGCGTTTTTGGTTGTATACTATGCATATGGAGCGTGAGAAGTAAGTGTTCCGCTAGATTGCTATTTATTCGTAGTTATACATTGTTATAATATCAGAAAAGATATTGATTTCAAACTTTGTTTTTGATTATCGTAAGACAAAAACCATCCGTATTTATGTGTGGATTGGTCTTACGATTATCCTTTTCTTTCGAAAAGATTTTGATGTTAAAATCAAGTTGGATGATACCCTTATACTTAGTGTGTTTTCTCACTCCGGTTCACCAGACTGATCCGACGTTTGTAATGCTCGGGTTAGGTCGGGTTTTATAGGTTCAGGTTATCGAATCCTGTGAAGATACGAGCTGGAAGAGCTCAGACGTATGATATTATATACATACTGTTCCGCTGTGTGTTGTACATGAAAACAGGTTATTATAATTGTTCAACTGTGTTGATGTACTCTGATGATTGTAAGTATTTTTCAAGCTCTCAGTAAAGATTTATTTCTATATTATATATTTTTTCTGCTGCGATGTGAGACTCTGTGTTGTATGTTTCTTCTTCTTCTTTGAAACACCCCACCTCCGTTAGAGTCACTCTCAAAGGGAATGCCCTAATTTTGGTGGAGGTTTATAAGTATAAGTCACAGATATACAAGACAGATATAAGAAAACATATTTTTAAACAGCGGAAAAATAACAACTTTTATTTCATAAAGAAAATACGTGTTTCAACAACATTCCATAATTGTCTTACAATACTTCAAAACATAACATCTTCATAACTGTCTTGATTACACCATTTAAAGAAGCATAAAGAAAACATAAATAAACTGCAAAAGCCCCATAGTTGTTGTCCAAAGCCATAGTTCAAAGCGAAAAGGTCCAAGCAATACATTCTTTCTCTTCAAGCTGGATGTGAAGGCTGGTCAAGCTGCGGTATTCCCTCCCTGTGTACCTAGGGGGGGGGACGGAAGAAAAGTAGAGTCAGACAAAAAGCCTGAGTAAGTCTAGGACTATTCAGTCTATGAATAAAGAACTGGGTATGATAAGTATAAACCCGAAATGGGAAAGTACTATAAACTTAGTTAAGTTGTCTAGGAACGAATAAACTATCGTACCCCATATCAATCTCTGAACCCATATAAACTAGTTTCCAACTGGCACCCCATAATCTGGGTGAAGTGATCCATTTCATGATGATCGGCTCCTACTCGCATAGTTACGTGTGTCCTACGGCCCCTGATGTTGTAGTTACCTATGCTGGTCTCACCATGGGGTGTATCAAGTCCCATGGTGGCGGCCCGACACAATCCTAGAATGCACAGGTATGCTACTGGTGCCTAGTGCCTTATTTTTCTGCGCCGGAGTGTGTGCACGCCCGCACCCCGTTAGAACCTACACTGCTGCACCACCGCCGTCGATTTGACCTCTTACAATCAGCCCAGTAATCGTGCCCCACCCTGCCTAGTTTTAGGGTATCATGATACCTTGTAGGGTTACTGCGAAAAGGGTCCTCCGCTACTAGGTTTTCTATTTCTAGCCAACATGCTAAGTTGGTTAAGTGTTTTATAAACCTAACACCCCAAATCATTCTGTTTAGTTTAGCATGTTCCATTTTGATTAAGTCTTTAGTTCACTTAATCCTAACCATCCTGACTCAGCCTTAATTGTCTTATTAAAGCCTTGACCTCTCACATTAGACAGGTATTGTTGTGGCTGCCTGTTGCCGGTTGGTTCCGGGCAGTCTTACGCCACAACTCAGTCTAACCTCGGGTCCTTATTGGGCTCCATGTTTAACCACCCACATTGGATAGGTATTATTGTGACTACTGGACAGCCGGGCGGTTCCGGGCAGGTTTACATCACAACTCAATCCAACCTCGGGTTAAACATATCGTATTTTCTACATTTACATATTTTGTCTTTCTTCTTTACTTTCTTATATGTAAATATTTGTGGCCCATTAAAAATCAATGGTGTAAAGGTTACACCAATCATGGGCCCAACCCATTCTTGAATTTAGGCCCCTCTACTTTATCTTTTCATTTATTAATTAATTTAGCCCAACGTTATTTTCCCCCGTTTAATACGTTCGTTTGTTATATATATGTTAGGCTTAACCTTTTTAAGCCCAACTTAGCCATGCGAAAGAGGGGAGGCTTAAAGCGTGATTACATACACAAAAAGGGGAATGTGAACGCATGAACTTGCAACATAACGTTGGAACTACAAAATAGAAACTGGTGTACTTGCATAGTAGTAACATATACTTTGGTCATAAAGCATAAGTGACATGTATCAAACCATGTAAACTTGTAGTTAAGTTAAGAATATCACTATTGACACATAGGCTTAACTACAACATAAACCTATATTTTATTTAGGCATAATGTCAAACATAAGCAAATCATGTTTATAAGATTACTACATGTTTACAAAGGTGCTTACTTTTGTGGCTAATACAAAAGTATAATTCAACTAGAATTAATCCAACTTAATCATGATTCTAAATCTATTCACATAACCATGGCACACATATACTTATGGCATAAATATTTCTAACATGAAATCATGATTTTTACTTTAGTCATGCAAACTTGCAAATGGGATTTTGAATCTAACCTAGCTATGTACCACATATGTCATCATATAATTCTTGTTAACAATATAGACCTAACATGGTTTTCAATTATGCAAAATATCAATCATAGCCTAGTCATATTCATAAGTTCGCAAAGAGGTTTTCTAGTACAAAAGTATGGCTTAATACATAGATCATGATGCCAAATTTTTAACATAATTTCATATGAATTATAATAACCCAAATTTGTTCCAATTACACACAAAATGATTTTTGTACAAAAGTACACATTATGATGGCATAGTAGCAAAACCACAAACTTGCATGAATTTCAATTAAAGAACTACATACATGTAGCTTCAACATGAATTACAAACTTTGCGAATATCCAAACGCATACTTGCATAAAACTACCGCAAACATGTAGTTTTTATAATGAATAACATACTTTGCGAATATCCAAACATATACTTGCATAAAACTACCGCAAACATGTAGTTTTTATAATGAATAACATACTTTGCGAATATCCAAACATATACTTGCATAAAACTACCGCAAACATGTAGTTTTTATAATGAATAACATATTTTGCGAATATCCAATTGTTATACAATATTCCAAATCGATAAGAATCATAGTAACGCACAAATATGAATTACTTATCACCACAAATCAAGTATACAAATCAACACAGTTATTTATTTATACCGGAATAATACTCTACTTACTATCGTGTGGCGAATTCTCCAATTCAGGAATTTGGAGATGCGACTCCTTGTTGATTTGATTTGTTTAAGTTGCTTTATGCTTTGGAATTTGCCTCCTAATCTTCTCTCAAATTGGTGGCTACTCCTAGTCGC
This sequence comes from Allium sativum, assembly GCA_030737875.1. Taxonomy (NCBI): domain Eukaryota; kingdom Viridiplantae; phylum Streptophyta; class Magnoliopsida; order Asparagales; family Amaryllidaceae; genus Allium; species Allium sativum. Next base: position 808,527,628 of record CM060916.1, read on the forward strand.
TCCTCTGCAGCATGATGGCCTCGTTCTTATTTTTGAATGAATAGATTAGGTAGAGTCTAGGGTCATTTTTATAGAGTTTATGAACTGATTAGGACCATCGATGTTGCTTGGATTGATCGTAGCCATTCATTCGAAAGAGAGACCAATTAGAGCCTGCCACCTAGCCCTAATGACAAAGCAAGCTTCTGAAAATCGGCCAAACACAGACCTGGCCAGCCAGGACTAGACCAGACCTGGCCAGCAGGTCATTTTTGACCTGGGCGCACTTGGCAGGTACGCCAGGTCAAAAATGTACTGGCGCACTTCCCAAGTGCGCCAGTGCATTTTTGTTCTGGCGCACTTCCCAAGTGCGCCAGTGCATTCTGACCCGTTTTCCGGTTTTTCGCCCAACTTCGTTCGTCCATAACTTCTTCATACGATATCCGTTTTACGCAAACTCAGACTCTATCTCAAGCAAAATTCCGAGACGAACGCAATGGCGTATCCCGTTTCCCTTAATTCTTTGATTTAAAATTATTTATTGTTTAATTTATGAATTTCACAGTTATAAAATACATGGGGTGTTACATTCTCCCCCACTTAAAAGGATTTCGTCCCCGAAATCTTCAAGTTCAGGAAGAATGTACGTCTTAACGTCCAAACATCCATCTACTCACCCATCAAACACGAGCATCCATTGTCCTTAAAAGACTTCTAATGCTTCATGATCATATGCGAAGTGTGTGTGTACATGTACTTATCTAATGCAAAATCAGGCGGTCTACTGATTCAGTTGACCTCCTTAATGCGAATTATGTAAGTGCTATGAATCCATTATGAATGCAAATCCCCCTATTCATGATTCTACATGAGTGCACAATCATTCATACACATGCAACATCCATATGACAACACATTAAAGTTCAACCATATACGAATGCAAACATATATGCATATGCAATATGAAGTGACTGAGCCGATCTAAAACCTAGATTGTGTGTGTATATGCAACCACGAGCAACCACTAGCAATCACTTGCAACCACTTGCAACCATCATCCATAACATGTTTCAATTACATGTTTTCATCCAAAGAGTTTCTACCTAAAAGATAGGGTCGAGGAGATATACCTAAAAAAAAGATAGATAAAAGCGCAACTTAAGGAAAAAGAAAGATCAAGGATGTACCCTCGAAAAGAAAAGGGTAGGCAGTGCGTATTCTAGCTTCAGTTTCCCAAGTCGCGTCTCCCTCGGCGTCGCTCCACTGAACTTTGACGAGTTTGACTTCGCGGTTGCGTAGCTTTTTCACTTCCGTTCCTAATATGCGGGTTGGAACTTTCCTTATGGTTGCTTCGTGTTCCACCTCTGCTTCTTCTAGGATATTTGGCTCTACCACTTCAGCAGACTCATGTAGACATTTTCGGAGATGTGAAACGTGAAAAACGTTGTGAACTCCGGCCAATTTTTCGGGTAGCTCTAATCTATAGGTCATTTTCCAAATTTTCTCAATGATAGGAAATGGTCCTACCAAAAGGTATAGTCGAATGATAGATGCAAGTAAAAACTTTGTGCCCATTAGGCAATGTCAAAACTGGAGATCTATGCCACATATATATTGATTAGGAGAAGAACACTTTAAGCATCAGCCCCGAAGACCGAAATCAACATCAGACTGACACCCAAAGAATTACTCAACCCAACCACCATATATGATTCTAGGAAACTAAGCATGATGGACTCCTTTTAGGTCACAAGGGAGTCCCTTCCTAAGACCAACCCGTATCTTATTAAACCCAAAAAGTTTGGTCAATCCAACGAACACCCTCAAGCCCCAACATGTGTTACTAACAGATGAGTCATACTCCCTATGGGGTTTGCAATAGAAATTGGATTAAGAATAGGACCGAGAGGATATACACAAAAGATAGCATGCAAGTGAGCTTTACAGGAAGAGAGGGATCAAGGATATACTCTTAAGAAGAGATATGATGCACGAATCTAGTCTTCAATCTTCTAAGTCGCATTTCCTTGAGCTTAACTCCATTATGCTTTGTCCGTCTTTAACTTCACAATTTCGTAGCTTCTTAATTCTTGTTTCCAAAATATGAGTTGGAACCTTTTTCACTGTTGCCTCTCGTTCCTCTTTCACTTACTCTACTTCTAGTATACTCGGCTCAAGCATGACGGCGTACCCATGGTTCCATCCAAGCTCTCCAAAATTCACTAGTGAATTCTAGACCTCGTCCACTTACTATCAGGTATTCCACGTAGCAGAACCATCCCTTGGAAATAAATGCCAGCCATGTTGCCAAATGTACTTACTAAGGTGATTCTTTACAACTCATGCATAAGCGAAATGAACCTTCTGCCTTAGTGGCGAACACTACTGGAGCGCCCCATTCTGAAATGCTCCTCCTAATGAACCCCTTTTCTAGAAGCTCCTTAATATGTTTACTGAGCTCTTTCCTTTCCCGTGGAGCCATGTGTCTAACGGGCAATGCAACGGGCTTTGCATTATCTACAAGGTATATGCGGAAGTCTATCTCCCGCTTCGGAGGCAAGCCCTTCACCTCTTCGAAGACATCCGGATATTCCCGGACCACTCTAATCGATTGCAAATTTTTCAACGGAGGCATCTAGAGATTCAAGATAACTAAGCATAACCGCATACGAGGGATTACAAGAAATTTCCAAAGTGTTACCGAGATGGGTCAGGAGCCTGACAACCCTTTTCTCACAATCAAGGATGGCCCTATTACTGGATAGCCAATCCATGCCCAAAATCAAACCATATCCCGAAAAGCCCAAAACAAAGGCACTACATTCAAACCCTATGCTTAGAATAGAAGTTTTCAATCCCACACAGATCATAGACAAATGAGCTGGGCCCCCAATTGGGTTTGAAACAATTAAGGGGTCCTCTACCGTACTAGTTTTTTAGGTGCAGAGATTCTACTAAAGCAGACGAGATAAAGGAGTGTGATGTGCCGGAATCAAATAAAGTGCGAACGGGGTGATCATAAAGATAAACTACACTTTCTACAGAAGTATTTATACCTCGCTGTTGCAAAGGTGGCGCTTCTAGCACATGAACCTGTGCCCCTGAGGTGGATCCAGCCCTCTGCCCCTGTCCTCGTTTCTTTGGGCAGTCCTTAGCCCTGTGGCCTGTCTCACCGCAAGAAAAACACCCACCATTCTCCTTGGCCTTCTTTTTCCGGCAATCTTTCACTAAGTGCCCCACTTTGCCACAGAATTTACACTTCCTCTTCTCTCGGGACTTGTTGTCTTTCCCGCCCTTCTCAAAGTCTGCCTTCTCAGGGCAGTCTTTGTTTATGTGTCCAGTCTCCCCACAATGAAAACATTCTCCTTGCTTTCTTTTCCTCTTTCTACAATCCTTGGCTATGTGCCCTTCCGTACCACAAAAATTGCATTTCCTTTTTTCTCGTTTCTTGTTATTACTGTTACGATCCTTTCTTGTTTGACTATTATTCGTCTTCCTACTCTGGGACTCTTCCGCTTGCTGGTTCACGTGGAGGAGGAGGAGTGAAAGCGTCAGCAGCTGGGGAGTAAAGTCTGCAGACATGCTGAAACAGAAAGGATAGATTCAAAACGAAGGATAGAAGATAGTACCTATGGCTTTGGGGGGGACTTTGCCTTTTTAAAATAAAATAATTTTTTTCTTTTTAAAAATGCTTCTTTAAATTTCCTTTTTGAAAATAAATTTTCAAAACTTTTTATCTTATCTGGTAAACCTATGCTCTGATACCAAGTGAAACACCCCACCTCCGTTAGAGTCACTCTCAAAGGGAATGCCCTAATTTTGGTGGAGGTTTATAAGTATAAGTCACAGATATACAAGACAGATATAAGAACACATATTTTTAAACAGCGGAAAAATAACAACTTTAATTTCATAAAGAAAATACGTGTTTCAACAACATTCCATAATTGTCTTACAAATACTTCAAAACATAACATCTTCATAACTGTCTTGATTACACCATTTAAAGAAGCATAAAGAAAACATAAATAAACTGCAAAAGCCCCATAGTTGTTGTCCAAAGCCATAGTTCAAAGCGAAAAGGTCCAAGCAATACATTCTTTCTCTTCAAGCTGGATGTGAAGGCTGGTCAAGCTGCGGTATTCCCTCCCTGTGTACCGGGGGGAACGGAAGAAAAGAAGACGAAAGAAAAGTAGAGTCAGACATAAAGCCTGAGTAAGTCTAGGACTATTCAGTCTATGAATAAAGAACTGGGTATGATAAGTATAAACCCGAAATGGGAAAGTACTATAAACTTAGTTAAGTTGTCTAGGAACGAATATACTATCGTACCCCATATCAATCTCTGAACCCATATAAACTAGTTTCCAACTGGCACCCCATAATCTGGGTGAAGTGATCCATTTCATGATGATCGGCTCCTACTCGCATAGTTACATGTGTCCTACGGCCCCCGATGTTGTAGTTACCTGTGCTGGTCCCACCATGGGGTGTATCAAGTCCCATGGTGGCGGCCCGACACAATCCTAGAATGCACAGGTATGCTACTGGTGCCCAGTGCCTTATTTTTCTGCGCTGGAGTGTGTGCATGCCCGCACCCCGTTAGAACCTACACTGCTGCACCACCGCCGTCGATTTGACCGCTTACAATCAGCCCAGTAATCGTGCCCCACCCTGCCTAGTTTTTGGGTATCATGATACCTTGTAGGGTTACTGTGAAAAGGGTCCTCCGCTACTAGGTTTTCTATTTCTAGCCAACATGCTAAGTTGGTTAAGTGTTTTATAAACCTAACCCCCCAAATCAGTCTGTTTAGTTTAGCATGTTCCATTTTGATTAAGTCTTTAGTTCACTTAATCCTAACCATCCTGACTCAGCCTTAATTGTCTTATTAAAGCCTTGACCTCTCACATTAGACAGGTATTGTTGTGGCTGCCTGTTGCCGGTTGGTTCCGGGCAGTCTTACGCCACAACTCAGTCTAACCTCGGGTCCTTATTGGGCTCCATGTTTAACCACCCACATTGGATAGGTATTGTTGTGACTACTGGACAGCCGGGCGGTTCCGGGCAGGTTTACATCACAACTCAATCCAACATCGGGTTAAACATATCGTATTTTCTACATTTACATATTTTGTCTTTCTTCTTTACTTTCTTATATGGAAATATTTGCGGCCCATTAAAAATCAATGGTGTAAAGGTTACACCAATCATGGGCCCAACCCATTCTTGAATTTGGGCCCCTCTACTTTATCTTTTCATTTATTAATTAATTTAGCCCAACGTTATTTTCCCCCGTTTAATACGTTCGTTTATTATATATATGTTGGGCTTAACCTTTTTAAGCCCAACTTAGCCATGCGAAAGAGGGGAGGCTTAAAGTGTGATTACATACACAAAAAGGGGAATGTGAACGCATGAACTTGCAACATAACGTTGGAACTACAAAATAGAAACTGGTGTACTTGCATAGTAGTAACATATACTTTGGTCATAAAGCATAAATGACATGAATCAAACCATGTAAACTTGTAGTTAAGTTAAGAATATCACTATTGACACATAGGCTTAACTACAACATAAACCTATATTTTATTTAGGCATAATGTCAAACATAAGCAAATCATGTTTATAAGATTACTACATGTTTACAAAGGTGCTTACTTTTGTGGCTAATACAAAAGTATAATTCAACTAGAATTAATCCAACTTAATCATGATTCTAAATCTATTCACATAACCATGGCACACATATACTTATGGCATAAATATTTCTAACATGAAATCATGATTTTTTACTTTAGTCATGCAAACTTGCAAATGGGATTTTGAATCTAACCTAGCTATGTACCACATATGTCATCATATAATTCTTGTTAACAATATAGACCTAACATGGTTTTAAATTATGCAAAATATCAATCATAGCCTAGTCATATTCATAAGTTCGCAAAGAGGTTTTCTAGTACAAAAGTATGGCTTAATACATAGATCATGATGCCAAATTTTTAACATAATTTCATATGAATTATAATAACCCAAATTTGTTCCAATTACACACAAAATGATTTTTGTACAAAAGTACACATTATGATGGCATAGTAGCAAAACCACAAACTTGCATGAATTTCAATTAAAGAACTACATACATGTAGCTTCAACATGAATTACAAACTTTGCGAATATCCAAACGCATACTTGCATAAAACTACCGCAAACATGTAGTTTTTATAATGAATAACATACTTTGCGAATATCCAAACATATACTTGCATAAAACTACCGCAAACATGTAGTTTTTATAATGAATAACATACTTTGCGAATATCCAAACATATTCTTGCATAAAACTACCGCAAACATGTAGTTTTTATAATGAATAACATATTTTGCGAATATCCAATTGTTATACAATATTCCAAATCAATAAGAATCATAGTAACGCACAAATATGAATTACTTATCACCACAAATCAAGTATACAAATCAACACAGTTATTTATTTATACCGGAATAATACTCTACTTACTATCGTGTGGCGAATTCTCCAATTCAAGAATTTGGAGATGCGACTCCTTGTTGATTTGATTTGTTTAAGTTGCTTTATGCTTTGGAATTTGCCTCCTAATCTTCTCTCAAATTGGTGGCTACTCCTAGTCGCTCCTCTGCAGCATGATGGCCTCGTTCTTATTTTTGAATGAATAGATTAGGTAGAGTCTAGGGTCATTTTTATAGAGTTTATGAACTGATTAGGACCATCGATGTTGCTTGGATTGATCGTAGCCATTCATTCGAAAGAGAGACCAATTAGAGCCTGCCACCTAGCCCTAATGACAAAGCAAGCTTCTGAAAATCGGCCAAACACAGACCTGGCCAGCCAGGACTAGACCAGACCTGGCCAGCAGGTCATTTTTGACCTGGGCGCACTTGGCAGGTGCGCCAGGTCAAAAATGTACTGGCGCACTTCCCAAGTGCACCAGTGCATTTTTGTTCTGGCGCACTTCCCAAGTGCGCCAGTGCATTCTGACCCGTTTTCCGGTTTTTCGCCCAACTTCGTTCGTCCATAACTTCTTCATACGATATCCGTTTTACGCAAACTCAGACTCTATCTCAAGCAAAATTCCGAGACGAACGCAATGGCGTATCCCGTTTCCCTTAATTCTTTGATTTAAAATTATTTATTGTTTAATTTATGAATTTCACAGTTATAAAATACATGGGGTGTTACATTCTTCTTCTATTCCAATATTTCTATCTTTCTTATCTCACCCTCTAATTTCTTTCTAATAATTGTCTGCTTTTTTGTGCATTTTGGGTTGGACGTGAGTTGTGATTGTCAACTCAAAAGGAATGGGAAAGTCAGTATGTTACAAGATCCCACGGTTGCAGTTTAGTGTAGACAAAGGATTCTACGATCCTCCGTGAATTACGCCAATTTTCGCACTTCCTACCCTTCTTTTTTTGGGGCTCCATGGCATAGCTCATTTTCTACTAGGCAACCAATAATTTTCAATCAATGTCTTTTCTTCACTCTACAGAACAAAATATCCACAAACTTGGTGACAAAACATCCGTAGACTTCCGTATTAACCAACATCTTTCAACATCCAACGCATGACCAGTTTCAGAATACATTAACATTGAATTATCAACCAAGTAAATTTCAAACTGTCAAAATATATTAAGAACAATTTAATCATATGCTAGGGAAAAATGAATGTGTGGTTTATATATTTCATTATGTGAGCAGTGAAACCATCATGATGATGCAATAGATACATCGTATTTCGAAGTAAAATTAAGCAGATTTAAAAAACATCAAACTTAGTCAAAGCAGTCTTATCCTAAAATACATTAAACTTAAATAAATAAGTTAAATTTTTATAAATTCTATTATATTTTATTAATTTATTTACTTTTCCTAATATATTATCAATAATTAAATGATTACTCAATTTATATAAACTTGTTTGAGTTACTTAAAATTTTATATAGCTTGGTTAATTTTTATATAAAACTCAGTTAACTTCTATACAAAATTACTATTTTATAAAACTTAAAAAATACGCTGAATTTTTGTATACTAAAATAGGAAGAAGGAAAAAGTTAAAGAAAAATTTAGCTAAAGGATAACAATTTTGGATTTTAGGCTGAAGGACAAATTTTAGTGTAAGTGAGAAAATGACGGTGGGCCCTTGAATTCCTTGATTTACACTAAAAAGTGTCCCTGAGCCTAAAATTCAAACTTCTTATCCCTGAAACTAAATTTTTCTCTAAGGTTTTCCTTTTCCCTAAAAATTTATAAATTTATTTACTTTTCCTAAGATATTGTCAATATTTAGGTGATTAATTTATTTAAAAAATTTTATAGGTTAGTTAACTTTTATAAATTTATTTGTAATATAGTTTTTTTAACAAAACGTGGTTAAATTTTACAAACTTAATTAATTTTACTAGATGTTTATACAACTTGGTTAACTTTTATAAAAAGTAGTAAAACTTATTAACTTCCTTATTTTTATGAACTTGATTTATTTTTAAAAACATAATTAAATTTTATATACTTAGTTTTTGACAAACTAAATTTCTATAAAATCTAGTTAACTTCTATAAAACTTTCTGAATTTTTATAAATTAGGATATTTACAAATTACTTAATTTTTTGTAAAACTTAGTTAACTTTGTTAAATTTAATAAATTTAGTTCCTTTTTATAATTTTTTACTTTTTCTGAAATTTTCTCAATATTTAGATAATTATTCAATGTATATAAAACTTCTTTAACTTATTCAACTTTTTATGTAACTTATATAACGTAATAATAACTTACTCTAGTTGTTAGAGGAACTCCAATGAGTAATTAATAGCAAAATAGTGTGCATTGATGTTGAAATCTCCAACCAAACAAACTCTAAAGAAGCATATAAATTTTAATCAAGAAATAAAATGTGTACCAAGATGACTGATTTAGTGCAGCAATGTTCTGTGTAGATTGAGGATGCATATTGTGTAGGAGTAAACACAGGTTGATTACTAAGCACCAACAAAAATGTGAAGGCCTTCGCCGCCATTTGAGCATCAAGAGCGAGCAATTGGAGGAGAATGATTAAAAGTATTGGCCGAGATCGCTCTAGCAACATCATGAATTATAGGTTGGGTAGTATTAGAGTCATAGGAAGGGGGCAGCTTCACTATCAAGTGCCTAACCAAAGTTAGAAGCATGAACAACATATTCTAGAGCATGGATACCATAGCAACAAATGCACATGTAAAGGCAGAGTAACCAGGTGTGCTAATCTCTAAATGCATTGACTGGGTGAAGTGTGTTATAAAAGAATGAGCAATTGCACGTAGGAAGCAAGAGAGACATAACTTACCAAGCATGAAACTAAGTCTGTTGAGAAGAAGCTTGGTCATTTGCCGCTTGTTTGTCTTGGATGCATCACTACATTCTTATGAGCATCAATAACGCGATGTGCAAAATTTTGTTCTTAAACAGTCTGTGCATATGAAAGAAAGAAAAATAAGCAATGGCTACTAAAAAAACATAAATGTCAGTCGTTATCATATTTTGGCAAGAGTTATAAATCAACATACATATTACTAGAGATATTCCAGGATTAAAGAAAAAAACTATTGAAATGTTCACTTTTCAGCAAGCACGCATGTTTTTTAACTACTACAGAATTGTCTACTTTTTCCATGTTTAATATTCCAGGAAGCAGAGTCCAAGTTTCCTGAACTTTTCTATAATTGTGTATGTACAATTTGATAGAGACACAAGAACGCTAGAATGCGTAACACATTACTCAATTTTGCATTTAATCAAATTATTTTTATTTCTTGTATTTTACTTCAGCCAACGCGTTGGTCTTGTTATTAGTAAGATTTTATGCCATTGAGCATGTTTAGTGTAGAAATCAAGAAGCTACTAGACAATGTTACAGATCTGCAAAAATATAATTCTGAGTTGCATTAACTGCTTATTTTTCCACAGCATACATAACGAAATTCTAGCATAAGAGGTCACATGAACAATATTATATATTGAACACATAATTTTTTCCACTACTACTATATGAATCATACATGTTCATTTAAATTTAATTATCTGTGATTTATTTTCGTTAAACAAAACCACAAACTACAGGGGTTAGTCATGCATTGTCATGTATACATGTCCTATGTTAGTTATCCCTAGAATATTTATTGTTGGGAAATTATGTAAATTTACTTTAATTTATTTTATGAAGAAAAGAAATAAAATGTAGAAATGGTAAGACACACAAACTTGATAACGGAGTTCAACCAATTATGCCTACGTCTCCGGGCTGCTGCAGATCTTTTATTTCATAGAATTTTACAAAGTGATTACACAAAACACTTTTCACTCAATCTCACTCTAAGCTTTTCTTATTCTTCTTATTGGATTTGAGATCGGATCTGAATTATGAAGAAGAAAGGTGTATTTATAGGTGAGAGGATGATTAGTGAGGGTTGGTGACTTAGTTGGTGGCTCGGTTGGTGGTGGTTGGTGGCATCCCCCATGTTTATCACATGGGCTGCTGCAACATTCTAAAATTCTCCCACTTGAAGATCAATTTCAATCTGTCTTCACACCTTAATTGATGCAACAACCATTCTGATCTTTTTACTCTAGCAAACCAACTAAAGTTGAACACAACTTCAGTTTTTCGATAGTTATTGTCTTTGTTAACATATTGCTGGATTCTTGCTTCCTTCGATCTTCTCTAATATTAACACATCATCTTCCAGTAGAGATCTGTTGAAGTGGTATCGAACTCCAATATGTTTGGTTTTGGAATGAAATGCTGAATTCTTCGCCAAGTGTATTGCACTCTGAGTATAACTATATAAAACATTCTTCTTCTACTTGAATCTCAACACATTTAACAAACCTTGTGTAACATCGCATACTTCTCTACACCCAAATTTTGACAAAAATCAAAATCAGAACACATCCAAGCATGGAGCATGTATATCTGGTACCTGCAATAAATGAGTATGAACATAATCAGAGAACGATAAAATAACTCACAACGGAAACAAAATAGGATAACAAGTATTAACTCAAGTAACTACCTTTTTCAAAGTAAGTCACTTTGCCAATACCGAGCATGAGAGAACGAGAACCGAAAGCCAAACTTAAATGCCTGTGAGAACCCAACCTTCTCTAGGAAACCTGGGAGGTGGTAATGAGGAGGGGGGTCAGGATAACAAGTTCTGGTGACTAAGAAATTTACAACACAGGTTATAATACACAGATGTATCCCATTTGGTTCAACTCAATATGTATGCCTAACCAGGTTAGTAATTCTAGCCCAAACTAGTAAATGTTTATGTACGACTTTATTACCCTTTCCAAAGTAGTATTCCAGAAGTATTATACCGAGATAGGACGTTTTACTCATATTTGTGAAGCCTTTATACCAGAGCATGTCTAGTTATTAAACCGAGAAGGGAACTCCAAATTACAGACTTATATTTATACTTTTCATTCTCTTATCTTTGTTATTTAATGCCTCACTATTAATGATAGATAAGGTGGATTCTCCCGATCGCTTAAGACCCTAGGTGGACCTATTGGTCATCCAATACCTCTTGATGATTTGTTCACATAATCATAAACTAGAGGACACTAGCTATGAGCCTTACTAGTTAAGGCTTCCGTCATCCACGCATATACCCTTATCTCGTATTAGGTAAGAGATGATATTTTATCGCTCGCTATACCATCTACCTGACCTTATTGAATAACCTCCTTAGTCGCTTATTGCTTCTCGTATGATAGATAGCCATATCTAATATTTTAAGTTTCTAGGTTTGGGCACGCAATACACACACATGTCGTTTAATACCTCTAAACTGAAAGATCTAATCCCAGGTGGACTCCTCGAACCAAGTCATTTAAGACCCAAGGAAGCGGACTACACGCGAAGATTATTAAGTTGTGTGACAGCCCGCCCCGCACCAGCCAACATTTCCCATGAAAGTGCGCTGTGTCGATGTCCAACCAGCACGGGACGGTCTCCAAAGAAAGGAAAAAGAAGAGAACTTACTGGTGAACTAACAAAGAACCTGTAGAATATCTCACAGCGCATGGAATAAAATATAATAATAACATAATCTGACATAAAACAGGTGGGACAATGCATAAGCTGAGAATTAAACATCATAGCAGCGAAAAATCAAATTACAGCTTATGTTCCACATCATCATTATTACAACTTTAAAACTAGCTCTAAAGCAAAAAAAGGAAAGGTACACTACTAATGCCCAAAGTAGTGACCAACAGCGACACAGGGAGAATATCTATATATATCATACGTGGGAGCCTCCTGCTCGTCTGCGGTACAGCTACCCGTGCATACCAACTAACCTGTCTCTAGTCTGGACGTTTAAGAGCATCCAGATTAATAAGAAGAGACATAAAATTCTGGGTCAGAAAAAAGTCTGGTATGAGCGATAAGCATCAAAACAGAACAATAACAGGTATACTAAACCATACATGAACCTGGACCTGCAACCAAAGAGTTAGCACAACATACCGCTCAATACTCTAAGGTGCCACTAAACATAAGGTTAAAAAATACGGGGGTGGGGGTGTGCATGACATAGTGATAACAAACAATCAAGCATAGCAACCATCCTCACATCTCTCACTCAGTGCGTAAAGCATACGATATCCACCGCTCAGACCACCCATTCCTTGCTATGACCACTCTGCCCCATGGAGTCATAATGACACCACTGCACTGATCCATAGCCACTAGTCCTTGCTATGTCCACTCTGCCCCCATGAAGTCATAACAACTCCACTGCACTGGCTCATAGCCATGCTACGATCACTCTTCCCCATGGAGTAATAACTACCCCACTGCACTGATGCGTAGCCTAACATCCGTCTCGGTGGTGAATCAAAGCCATGGACGTCGATAACCCCTTTGCACACATCCCGCAGCAAAGCCCAACTCATGAAGTTGACCCGTTGGTTCCCAACTGGATCATGGGTAAAAACTTCCCATTTGGACCACCTTTGCATCTCGTGTTTTGGTCTTCTTCGGATCGGTCGGTTCCTGTTCTTCACTTCAACTCATACTTCCAGTTCGGATCGTGGTTCACGCCTCAAACCCAAGCATCTCGGTTCGGATCGTAATACCCCATACAGGTCGAATCGTGGCCCCTGCTTCGGATCGGTTCGGATCATCTCCAGAGCATCAGATCGTGAGTTCAGGCAAGCGGTTCAGTTCTCCTTCCCAAGCACTCCGGATCGGGTCGAGCCTCTCAAGTCCATCCCTGGTGCATCGGTTCGGGTCGAGTGACACGGTTCAGATAGGGGGCTCTCTTCAGGTCATGCCACCATGCTCAGGTCGGATCGTGGAGCTTCATGTGCGAGCGGTTCGGATCGTGCTTCCCTCTCCGATCCGATCCGGTTCGGGTAATTTCCTGCACTTCTTTCCAGCGACTATTTTACGCCATTCGACGGCGTTTTCGACCAATATAACTTTTTTAATCAATCACACGACATACCATACAGTCATAGCAACTTAGAGAATAAAAAATAAGCACCAAAAGAACAACTTGATAAGTTAAAACGGATCAAACATAGCCAAAATCTCATATTTTCCCTTAAGCGTGTTTATGCAAAACTAATGATAGGATTAGTAAAACTTAACCAAATTTTCTAACAAAGGCCTAAAACAATATTTCGAAATTTATAAATATTTTTCTAGATTTTTTAACATGCATAATTTCGTTAATTAACATTAATCACCCTAATTAACTGTAATTAATGTAAAAACAATGCTAATCACTCACCTTAGCCACAAATAAACTTTCAAAACTGAACTATCCTCTGATTTGGCACTGTTCTCAAGACAAAACAAAAGTTCTAACCTTGCTTTGGTGCTATTCCCTTTTGATTTGACGTAGATTAGGCTAATACTTAATTAGAAAGTGATTAGAGGTGATTCAAGATGTTAGAGGCCATTGTTAGGATTCCTAGAATGAAAGTGGTGGCTAGGAAGCTGAAATGAAATGAAAACCTAGCTCATTTCAGCCTCCCCATAACCCTAAACCCAAAATGGGTTATAAGCTCATTCACTAATCACCTCATTTGGCCCGGTAAAGCAGTTTTTCATCTTCCAAACCTTATTTCAGTCATATCTCCCAAATGTTAAGTCTGTTTTTCACGTATGACCACTCTATGGAAAGGTAAACCATCATCCGGATCTAATGGAAGTTGTTTTAGGTCAAAACTCCTTTCCCATCAAAAGTTATGGACGAAACAAGATCAGCTAAGGGAAAAACGGTCATTTAAAAATCGACAAAAATCATGAACATGGGAAATGACCCCACTTGTCGTTCCCCAAAAGTACATGACCATACGACTTACCAAGAAAAATAAATAAATATTCTACGATCTTCCGATGCGTAGAATGCGGGTCGTTACATTCTCCCCCCTTAAGAAATTTCGCCCCCGAAATTCCTTAACTAAGAAACAAACAATGGGTCCCGCATGCCTACCAGCCATTTACAAACAATCAAACATACATGATAGTACAACAAGCCTATCCTAGCATGCGGTTTACTAATAAGGGAAGAACCATGTTATTAAAATCTTGCCAGGCATAGAGTTCCGATTACGACTCTCTTATGCCCTTCTCTATGTCCCAGTACAGCCATTTGACGTTCACCTCTATCATAGAGATGATTTCCAATTAGTTTGGATCATCTCTCTGACTGGAACCCATCCACTCAATCAAAATCGATCTAATCGTCAAGCTAACTAATGTTTCTGAATCCAATTCACACTTAGGCCGGTAATCATATCCCGCGATAAAATCCAATTGCTTTCACTCCGGAAACAAAGCCCCTAAACTGGCATCTCTCCTACCTAATGCATCAGCTACCGCACCTAATCCGATACCACAGGCATCCGTACATACTGTCATCTTCTTAGGTAATCCAACTCTATACGTCAAATTCCCAACTACATCCCAAATGTCCTTTCAAGTCCAACCTGAGCCTTTCTGACATTCGTACTACACGTCCAATGTACATTCACCTCCTAATGGAAAAATAGACCCATCCAATGAAACTAGGTACCCCGCCTATATTCGTACTACATGTCCAACCTACATTCACCTTCTAAAGGTGAACTAGACTCATCCAATGAATCTAGGTACCCTACCTACGAGTCCAAGTCCAACTTGAAGCTCTCATATATCCACCGAATTTCCAAGATCAACGAACACTCCACAATGTTCAAACATGCTTCGAGTCTAACGTGAAGTATCTTCACATCCGTTATGTCACCATGATCAACGAACCTGTCCCTTTCCATTCAACAGAATTGTACAGGTGATGGTCTACTCAAAAGAAGAAAAATAGGAATAAACATAGCAACCATAGCATCCATCAAACAAATCCTATCAACCACCCGCTAACCATATACACGTTGATACCTACTTAATTGGTCCAACCAATCCAAGGCTAATGGAAGCCCCGCCTCCATACGGACTACTGTACGTCTAACGTACGTTTATCCTCCTAGGATAACTAGATCACGTCCAACGGATCCAAGGTAACAGGCGTCCCCAGATACCCCTGCTTTTAGTCCGCCTAAAAACACTTGAGTCCCGTCCAAGTCTATCCATTATCTTGCTGCCCTCTCGAGTCTAACTCGAGCTAATCCAATACTTGCAGCCTCCTCGAGTCCAACTCGAGTTAGTCCATCTTCTTGCAGCCTTCTCAAGTCCAACTTGAGCCAATCTATCACCTTGCTGCATCCTCGAGTCCAACTCGAGTTAATCTATTACCCATAAACTCAGACCTAGCCTTGAGTATCCATTACCGATAAACCCTAATCCAACATGAGTCGTTTCCTATTCATTGCATCTCCAAGATCAACGAATACATCCTATTCCTTCAAAAAGAACATCCACATAGGGTCCTAAACAATCCATTACTTTACACTTTTCTCGAGTCCCACTCGAGTCATCTCATAACCCTATTGAGTCTAACTCGGGGCAGTCCATGCCATCGAATAGTCTTACCATGTCTCTGCTACCCATCACTCCTCGAGTAAGCTAAGATATCATCCAATGAAAAATCACAACAACTATTTATCTCTCACGCAAACCGTCCTAGTCTAACTCGAAATTCCCCAAGCACAAGCCCCAAAGGCCTAAACCAATATCAGACAAGCACCCATGGAATATCTCCTCCAAATTCAGATAATCCTCATGTGATGATACTAGAAAAACAACCAAACAATTGAGCACTTAACCGACTTTGGCTATCCTTGCCAACCTTGCTCCAAAACCATCATTGATCACATAACGGCCCATGCCACATGTCAAAGGTGAATGGCAATCCCAATCCTAACCAATTCACTGTACGTCCAACTACTCCATAAATAATGTCAAACCCAGTAAAGCCCAAAACAAAGCAATCACAAACAAACATGCATTCATGACTCGATAAGACCACATTACGACAAATCATACTAAGGATATTTGAACCACCAATCGGGTTCTCACTACCAAAGGTCTATCGACAATCTCAGGCTCCAATCCCAACTTATCTACCAGGTCACTAGATATGAAGGAACTGGAAGCTCCGGTATCGAACAATACTCGAACAGGAACATCATAAACAGAAAAGCATACCTTGAATAACAACATTCTTTCGTTTCTCCGCCGCGGTTGGGGCATTCGACGAAGAAGGAACGGCACTGATAGCATATGCTCTCACGGTCTGCTTCTCTCTAGGAGGTTGCAGACATTTATCCTTATGATGTCCCGCTTGGCCGCAATTGAAGCATTTCCTTTCCCTAGACTTTTCCAGACATTCTCTGGCATAGTGGCCCTTCTTGCCGCAACTAAAGCACTCGCCATTTTTCTTATTTTTCTTATTCTGACCATCCTTGGTTTGGTCCTATTTCCTCTTATTCTGGGAATTATTCTCGCCTCCACCGCCTGTCTGCGGCTTTGGCTCATCTGCAGATGCGACCTCAGTCTTCGACTTAGGGTAAAGGCTCTCTGACCTCAATGCCTTCCCCACAATCGATTCAAACGTCTCATCGATGTAGTTAATTAGCCTTTCCCCCAAGTATCCATCCAAACCAGTTATGAACTTCTCTTTCTTCTTCTCGGCAGTATCTATAAGGGATAATCCATATTTCAGTAGAGTATCGAACTCAGCAATGTATTCCGAGACTGACCTACCATTCTGCTTAAGCTCCAAGAATTTCCTGAACAATTCTGATTTGTGAGCAGTTGGAATGAACTTTTCACTAAAACGAGTCATAAACTGATTCCAAGTAACTTGATTCTCCGGAGTAGCTGCCTTAATAGTGTTCCACCAATTCATAGCTCGTCCTTGCAGTTAACGGGATGCTAACTTTCTCTTCATCGCATCCTTGGTTCCCAAGTCTTCGAAGATGTGCTCACAGCTATCAAGCCAATCCTGAATTTCTGTAGCTGACTCCGTTCCTTGGAACGGTTTCCCACCAAGACTAGTATAATCCTTGTTAATCTTGGCGAAATCGGCCCTAGGCGCCTGCGCCGCTGCACCACCACCATTAGCAGCATTAGGAGCTGCTCTCTGAACATCCCTAAGCATCTCCCTCATAAAATCAATGAACTTCGTCCTCATATTAGGGGCGTTCCTATCATTAGATCTTGGCCCCGTGTTCCTCAAGTTTCGGCTCATCGTCTTATCTGTAAAGAAAACGATTAACCATCTCCATAGTGGTGCTAGTGCAGTGCGACTTCATCCTTAGACATACTAATAGTATATATGTAGCTTTTAAAAACAAAAATAATCACAAATACGCGCTCTCATATACGTATACTATCTCTCCCTGATGATTTCGCTAGGTTAACTACGCAACCTAGAGCTCTGATACCAAATGTGACGGCCCGCCCCACACCAGCCGACATTTCCCATGAAAGTGTGTTGTGCGGATGTCCAACCAGCACGGGACGGTCGCCAAAGAAAGGAAAAAGAAGAGAACTTACGGGTGAACTATCAAAGAACCTGTAGAATATCTCACATCGCATGGAATAAAATATAATAATAACATACTTTGACATAAAACATGTGAGACGGTGCATAAGCTGAGAATTAAACATCATAGCAGCGGAAAATCCAATTAAAACTTATGTTCCACATCATCATTATTACAACTTTAAAACTATCTCTAAAGCAAAAGAAAGGAAAGGTACACTACTAATGCCCAAAGTAGTGACCAGCAGCGACACAGGGAGAATATATATATATATATATATCATATGTGGGAGCCTCCTACTCGTCTCCGGTACAGCTACCCGTGCATACCACCTAACATGTCTCTAGTCTGCCCGTTTAAGAGCACCCAGAGTAATAAGAAGAGACATAAAACTCTGGGTCAGACAAAAGTCTGATATGAGCGATAAGCATCAAAACAGAACAATAACAGGTATACTAAACCATACCTAAACCTGGACCTGCAACCAAAGAGTTAGCACAACATACCTCTCAATACTCTAAGGTGCCACTAAACATAAGGTGTAAAGAATACGCGGGGGGGGGGGGGGGGTGGATGACATAGTGATAACAAATAATCAAGCATAGCAACCATCCTCACATCTCTCACTCAGTGCGTAAAGCATATGATATCCACCGCTTTGACCACCCATTCCTTGCTATGATCACTCAGCCCAATGGAGTCATAATGACACCATTGCACCGATCCATAGCCAATAGTCCTTGCTATGTCCACTCTGCCCCATGAAGTCATAACAACTCCACTGCACTGGCTCATAGCCATGCTACGATCACTCTTCCCCATGGAGTAATAACTACCCCACTGCACTGATACGTAGCCTAACATCCATGTCGGTGGTGAATCAAAGCCATGGACGTCGATAACCCCTTTGCACATGTCCTGCAGCAAAGCCCAACTCATGAAGTTGACCCGTTGGTTCCCAACTAGATCCTAGGTACAAACTTCCCATTTGGGCTACCTTTGCATCTCGTGTTTTGGTCTTCTCCGGATCGGTTCGGTTCCTATTCTTCACTTCAACTCATACATCCAGTTCGGATCGTGGTTCACGCCTCAAACCCAAGCATCTCGGTTCGGATCGGAATACCCCCTACGGGTCAGATCGTGGCCCCTGCTTCGGATTGGTTCGGATCATCTCCAGAGCATCAGACGTGACTTCAGGCAAGCAGTTCGGTTCTCCTTCCCAAGAACTCCGGATCGGGTCGAGCCTCTCAAGTCCATACCTAGTGCATCGGTTCGGGTCGAGTGACGCAGTTTGGATTGGGTGCTCTCTTCAGGTCGTGCCACCATGCTCAGGTCGGATCGTGGAGCTTCAAGTGCGAGCGGTTCAGATCGTGCTTCCCCCTCCGATCCGACCCAGTTCGGGTAATTTCCTGCACTTCTTTCCAGTGACTATTTTACGCCATTCGACGGCGTTTTCGACCAATCTAACTTTTTTAATCAATCACATAACATACCATACAGTCATAGCAACTTAGAGAATCAAAAATAAACACCAAAACAACAACTTGATAAGTTAAAACAGATCAAACATTGCCAATATATCATATTTTCCCTTAAGCGTGTTTAAGCAAAACTAATGATAGTATTAGTAAAACTTAACCAAATTAACCAAATTTTCTAAAAGAGGCCTAAAACAATATTTCGAAATTTATAAGTATTTTTCCAGATTTTTAACATGCATAATTTCATTAATTAACACTAATCACCCTAATTAACTGTAATTAGTGTAAAAACAATGTCAATCACTCACCTTAGCCACAAATAAACTTTCAAAACTTAACTATCCTCTGATTTGGCGTTGTTCCCAAGACAACACAGCAGTTCTAACTTTGCTTTGGTGCCATTCCCCTTTGATTTGACGTAGATTAGGCTAATACTTGCTTAGAAAGTGATTAGAGGTGATTCTAGATGTTGGAGGCCATTGTTAGGGTTCCTAGAATGAAAGTGGCGGCTAGAAAACTGAAATCACTACACCAGAAAATGACTTTCGTAGCGTTGTAAAAACGCTGCGAAATCTTATAGTAGCGTTCCGATAAACGCTGCCATAGGACATGCAACTAAAAGTCTGAAAGTTTTTGTTGCGTTTTAATAAATGCAACCAAAAATGAACATATTTAGCGTTTCAAAAACCCTAAAAAAAGTTTTTTTTTTTTTTTTTTTTTTGCAATGGCTTAAAAATGCAACTAAAGTGATACGTACATCATTTTTCTTATTTTTTGTAGCAGTTTTTCAATGCTACTGTAGTATTTTCGTAGCCTTTATTCTTTCCTACTATATATTTTCTGTTACGTTTTATTTCAGCTACAATATTTTTTCTAAATTATATTTGTAGCACTTTTTCAACGCTACTAAAACTTACTGATGTATAACACAATTTTGTCGCATTTATTTACTGTTAATGGCTTGTATCATTTCCATCGATCACCTATGTATAATAGAAATATTAAAACAAATAATCAACCATACAAGTATCATTTCCAAACTAACATCAATAATCACCATATTTGAATATTAAAAAAAACACATTACACGCAATATCAAATATAACAACCATAATCATCTCAGTAGCACTGTTTTGACAAAATAAGTGAATCCACATACCACAACTTACAAACAAGTCTACATGACTAGTAGAAACAAAATATTATAACACATAATAGTTAAAGTTTTGTTCATAGCTTTTACCTTTGATTCTTTGATGCGGTTGTTCTTCACTTTGAAAATACTAATTACCTATACACAAGTATAACGGTCAACAATAAGAATTAGTAAGAATTACATACAAGTATAATGTTAAACACTCAGAAGTACATAAATGAATAAAATGCTTTATATAGAGCAAAACATGTTAGTCTGCAATTCTGTAACTAAAGAGAAACATTATTACAGAAGTAATATATAAACCAATGATTCCTTCATTACCATTAACACTAGCTTTATATTTTTTTCTCTCTTCTACAGCTTTTCTTAAAGCTTTAAAATCCAAAAGAACATTTACTTTAGGAGTACATAAACAGATAGCAGTTTTGGAGTACATGAAACCTATGTTATGAAAAGCGCCCTCAAGCGACGCTTAAGCGATTTTGGCAACTATATCGCTTAATTTCCTGAAAAGCACAAGCATTAAGCGATCGACGCTTTAACGTGACTCTTTAGCGCTTAATAGCATCTCGCTTAAATTTAAGCATTTGTGTAGTAGCATAAAACGATGACTTATTATATAACAATTAAGGACTGCTTAAACGTTGCTCTTAAGCATCGCTTAATTGCCTTTAGGCGCAACAGGGATGTGCATGGATCTAGCGCTTAAGCGCCGCTTAAGCACCATTAAGCGAAGTGAGACTTTCATCACCTCGCCTCGCCTAACGCTTAATATAACATAGCATGAAACGGGTAGCAATTATAAAATTTATTGACTTCACATAAAATTAAGAAGGCAACTATATATAATAAATATACTTAAAAGATGCAAGCTCCGATATACGTGGTGTTGCATGCACATAGAACACAAAAACGCAACTACCACTGACTATTATGATATTCTCATTTAGTTATTTCATTTATGGACAAAAAACGCACCCATAATTTAGTGCCTGACAACACACATACATAAGCCTAATCTCAAACATTTGTAGCATCATATTCTCAAATATTTGTAACGAACAGGTAGCAGAATATTTAGTGCATTCAATTATTTCATTTATGGACAAAATAAAAAAAGAAAAACAAGCTAGAAATTGTGGATTAAATATATATAGATACTGTGGACATAATCCTTTTCACGTTGCCAAAGAATAAAAATTTTCATTTATCATTATTTGTTTGCCTTTGGGATTGTACGAATAAGGCACCAAATTTAATTTGTTTCCATCCTCGTGTAGTCGGATGTAAACTAGTGTTTAGCATTTTGGACGGACAAGCATACGCAAGTAAACTAGTTTATGCATTGAGGTTAATTTTAATTATGCAAGTAGTACTTCTTTGTTTAAAATGTATATAAAAGTGCTACTTGCATAAAGTTAACTTGAAGTGATCAAAGGTTGCACCTCAATGTTGCACCCAGATCATTAGAAGTCAGGGAGTCCCTTTTGTTGCAAAAACCAAGTTAATTATTGGTAATAAAATATCAACTTTTCGTTTAGAAAAAAGTAATAATCACACTTGATTATTACAGGATGAAAAATAGACAATAAAACTCATAAGCCGTCCGCTGAGCAAAATGTGAAATGCCAAAAAAAAAATACCAAGCAGTAGGTGATCCCAGGCAGACAAAAAAACTCATAAACCAATTTTCTATTATATATATATATAGGATTACGTCATGTGAAATGGAAGCAAAAGAAATCATTCCATTGGGTGATCCAGGCAGTCGGTGAAACTACCAAAAAATACATGCCACAAATGATTCAAGCAAAGATATTTGCTTTGCTTCTAACGTCTTACACTTCATAATGTCCTGATTTTTTTTTCCTTCCCTATTTGTAGTGCAATGCAGTGCGTCAACACAAAAGTTCTGGAAATATTCGTTTCTTGTACTGTGTTCAAATGTTGTGCACTTCAACTCTATTAAGTTGCATATTGTTATCATCCAATTCATTATGTTCTAATGACACTATAAAATATGTAGATAGTATTCCTTTTCCTTGTGTACACACATGTACACAACCATAAACATATGACAACAAATAGAAACAGTTACTAAAACATAAAAAGATGAATGATAGACAAAACGTAATAATATTTTATCTAACCTTCAGTAACTGCCACTTTCTCTGGTAATATATTATGTACTCGAGCGCTGGAAATGGATGCCTTCAATAAATTAACAATGAGCAAATTCTCTAACCATTTTTTTTAATATTCAATTAAAAGTTTAGCTAATTATATTCTATTATTTAAAGATGTATATGGGCAAAGTAATTTTACAGTATTATTTATTCAAAGCACATACATATATGGAACCATAATGAAATTCATTTAGATTTGGGGTAGTTATGGGTAAAGACTTAAGTTTAATCTATATTCAAGGTTTAGCTTCATACATAGCATGGTCCTGGAAAAATCTAATAACCTATAGGATTTGTTAGAGTTAATTCATGCTTACATACTTTGCTTAACAATCATGGAACGGAAATCATATAGTTAGTCAATTCATTAGGCATTATGTCATGCAAATGAGCATATTAGCATGTGTAACAAAATTAATGAAGACTACCAGGCTAGTTTATGTTTACTTTATGAGCGTGTATCCTCTTAGATTATATTGAACAAATACAATAAAATAACTTGTTAAATATGCCCAGGGGTCAGAAATAAATGGAATCCTCTAGCAACTGATAGTTGTCTTACAATTTCTCCACTAGCCAATGACAACTTAATGCGTATATTAATGTTCATGTAAGGGCAAACTATTTTTTTGGCAAGACAAGCTGTGTTGAACGATCTCCTACCATATTTTATAAAGCACATCGAAACATAAATGTTTGGTAAAATGGTCAAGCAAAGATGAGGGTGTTTATTCGTCAATATTACCAATGTTATTGGAATGGAAGTGGCATGTATTGCCAGTCCCTGACACAACTGTTAAGCACACACAAACATAACCGCAGAAATCATATGTTTATGCAAATGCCTTCCCGTTATCTGGCTACTTAAATTGCACCCAACAAAAAAAGAAGTAACATTTGTTATCCATGCCATCCCATTATCTAGCTACTTATGTTCAAGCAAAAGGACAAGCATGGATAATATAATTCAAGGCAAGTACGCTACGAATTGAATGCAAAAGGCAAAGATACCTATATCTAATTTCAAGGCCATTAAAACCAAATAACATCAAGTAGAGCAGTTCCTTCACAAATGAAGGATACACTCAACTATTGCAAAACATCAATCTAATCCAGATTGATTGTGCATTTTATTTGTAGTTAACCTATGTGTAAGAAAATGGAATAAAGACTTACATATTTTTCAACCGCGCATGGAAGCACATCTACGGTTTTTCCTACTAGTGTGCGTTGCTTTTCACGTCATTCCTCGTGTGAGTTTGCATTCCAAATTCTCCGCTTCCTACATGAATGGATATGAATTAGTTTGTAAATTACAACTGAATAATAAAATTTTACGTATAGCGATTACTACATATCAATTCTTCATATAGTCGAGTATATGGTTTTCGTCCCAAAGTATGAGCCATGGTATTTTTCATTCTATTTTCAGCATTTTCTTTGCATTGTTCTGTTTTCTTCTCAGTGTATTAATTGTCAACAAATTTCTTCCATTAGACTTTGTCAATACAACCCGAACAGTTATCAATCGCGATACATCTAGGCAATAACCTCCCACATCACCAACTAAAGAAATAGACTAGTTACATTATAATCAACTATCCAGTTATTCATTCTCCAACTAAAGAAATAAACTAGTTACATTATAATTAACTATCTAGTTATCAAATGGTTATCGGGACAAATACATTTTATACATTATTACAGAAGTAATACGTAAATGGATCTCTACAAAACGTACATTATGTAACTATTTTCCAGGGCACTACTTATTAGACAAGGAGGCATTAATCTCATGGTTAGCAGCTTATATCGACAATATTTGTGCTATGTAATATTCTTAAGGAAATTTCAGAACATTGAACATCAATGCAGATTCTTCAAAAATGTTTATGTCAAGTGCAAACAGAAATAAAATGACATGCAGTTGATGAAATGAGGTCAAAAGTTTACCAAAATTGACTTTAATTAATAGGAAAGTGCAATATATCTATAATTCCTTTTCCAATTTGACATAGTGAACCATTCATTTATATAGCCTTGGCATTTTCTCAGTTCCAAAAATAAATAAACTTTACAAATAGATTTTATTTCAAACAACCCAAACAGAAAACTTCATCCTGAAAAATAGGATGAAAAATAGAAGTTTCTGTAGAAGGGAACTATAACGTAGTTTGCAAATTTAAAGCAGTGCTACCAAAGGATTTTGAATGTTTCTCTTTTTTTTCTAAAACAAGTGGAGTCATAGAAACTGTACATTCCCTGAATACGGTTTCATTTAACAATGAACTAAAAATATTGTGCAGGTTAAGAAAACAAAAGGTTTAAATAGATACCTTGTATATTGATTATATGATATAGTGGATTGAAAAGTTTAATGGCCTATAAACAGCAAATTATATCTTCATTTAAATCAAACAAGTTGTCAAGTCCATCCAGTTTTCTTTACGTGTGTGTATATTTCTTCCGCCATATAACCCATTGATTGTTTTTATGTCCTTTGTGCAGGAAGATTTAAATTCAAATGAACTAAACTTCGAGAAACAGTTCAACTTGAAACAGTTCAAATAGTCCTGAAATGAACTAGCCTTCGAGAAACAGTTCAAATGAAATAAGCTAGTACCATGTGATCAACATGACGGCTTTAGGATACGAGAAATAGGCAAGTAGCACGGGCAAGCATTGTGTAAGGGTTAACCACCTTCATCGCTATCACCTTTTAAATTCTCATAAACCAAACCAATGAACTTCATTGTTTATTTCTTAAAACGTTTTGGTAATAATACTATCAAATGAAGTACATAATAGCATAGGATAATGTCTGAGGTAGGTGTAGAATCATACTGTTGAAGCAGTGGTTTGTCATTATAATTTTGTCTTGTGGTTTAATTCCGAAAACAGGCAGTAATTCTCTAAAAAAAAATGTAAAAATAAAAAACCAGACTAGGAAGAATGTTCATTTAAATTGTACCATAGACTTGGTTAAAAAAATCGTAATGTTCACCCATCATTTCATTTCAGGAGTGCTAGTATCGGCCATGAGAGTAACCACCTAAAAGAATACATCAAGAAACACCATTTAAAATAACATGATTAAGCATTTTATACTGAAAACTGTTAATATATTGTTTAATGACAATAATAACCAGCCAATGATGACTTGGTGTTGATCAAGTTTTTATTACCTTAGACAAAATCCAACTTACCTCCAACTTTGTTATTCTACAAAAAAACCAACTCAAAAATACAATTTCCATCCCAAACTCACAATATCTAAAAAAGAAGGAAAGAACAACATAGGACTGAAGAGGTGAGAAACATCTTAAAAAGTGCAAATACTATAACTATGAGACACCATTGCACCTGAAAGAAATCAGAAATATACGAATTGCCGAAAGAAATAAAAGAACGAGTTTTTAAAATCTTTGGTATATGTTAAACAGGAAATTTGAAATCGTTTACGCACCATGGTATTGCTTCACTAATTTAGGATGAGAGTTTGATGATTATAAATTCACTCAGTCATGCTCTGATGGGATTCAAAACTGATAGCGAGCAAGTTATTTCTCACTCATTTAACGTCCCTTTTGGCCAATGCTCTTAGCGTGATGTAAGCAAAGTTGAATATGAGCAAATAAAAACATATTTAATTATAATACATAAATAAAGGTTTGTTCAATGTATCTCCTTGTCATATTGAAATCTCCACCGTTTAAAACTTTAGAAATTCAGGTTTCTCCTTAAGCTTTTTATCCCAAAAGGTTCCCATCATATATCCTATTTTATTCAAATAATTATTTTTGTTCCCCCCTCCTTGAATCCCTCCCTCCAAGTTCGGATTTTTAATTCAAGGACAGTATTTCGTAAAAATAGTTGTTTTTTATTATAATTTTCTCAATTCTCTTTTTAGTTTGCTTAATAGTTTCATTACTAGGACAAGGGAAAATAAAACAGATCTTATAAATTACAATTATTGTTAAAACTTTTAAATAAGCCATCATAGTTGAATCAATGGAAGTTACACAAGTGCATCCGAAATACTCAAATTCATCAAAAATGTGTTCCCCATGCAAAAAATAGCTATCATATGGTTTATAAAGCACATAATATTTTCAATTTTTTTATAGTGTCTATGATTATATTTAATAATGATGGATCAAGGTTGAAACAACATCATCCACAGTCTAAAAGAAATGTAAAAATATTTTTCCTTCGAATATGGTCGATTGATGTCAGACAACCTAGAAACATACAACTGTCTAATAAACTAGACCAGTCCTGAGGGTAAGCATCCCAAGCAATCGCATAGGAACCCAAATTAATGTTTGTTAGTTTAGACCCAGTTTTCATAGTTTGAACTTTGAACATAAAAATCAATAGGTGGGTGTTCGTGCATACAAGCAATATTTTGAAAAATGAATATTCAGTTGTGTGCAGGTGAAACGAATACAAGTGTATATTTTGAAAATTGGTACATTTTTATTCACCATCAGAAACAATAAATAGATTGGGAATATTGTTTGTTTTGTGTGTTTGTTTTGATTTGTTTGCTTGTGCTTGTTTGTTTCTTCATTTTCTTTTAGTGTTAGTCCCTCTTCATATTATTATTTTTTTTATAAAAAAAAAAGATTTTTCTTGTTTTTGTTTGTCTACTTGTTCATTTGTGTGTGTTCTTGCATTTGTTGATCACTCTTGCATTTGTTTTTGTTATTCTAAAAAAAATATCCATTTCTTTCATTTACCGTTATTTTCATTTCTTTACCTCAGTTTAGTTTCTGTGAATCTTGTCCAAGTAACTCATTTTTACTCTTTGTGTTTCATTTCACACCTCATCCTCAGTCCAGGTTCTGTACATTTTCTCTAATCTTCTATTGTCCCTTTGCATAATTGTGTTTCAAATTGCATTTAAAAAAAAACAATCACATTGATTTTGCAGTTCTTTCTGAACTTGTTTCACTTCGGTTTGGCACCGTTTACATTTGTGTTTGCAACTGAAACTCCATTCTGTTTTGCATTTTGGTCAGTTTAAAAAAAAATGTGTGTTCACTTGTGTTTGTTTTGTGTGTTTATTTTGTTTTAATTTTGTGTCTTGCTTCTCCTTTAAAAAAAAAGATGTTAGCATCACTTTCATTGTTCAATTTTTTTGTTCCTTCATCTTGATTATTCAGGTTAGTTGCAGTTTTAGTGTGCATCTTTTCTTATTTCTCTTAACGAAAATAATAATAATAACCACCTTTGTACAAATCTTCTTGTTGCTGCTGTTCATTCGTTTTGCATCTTTCTGTTTTTGTGCACCTCTTCTGTTCTTCTGTCTCTTTAGTTCTTTATTTACCCTCTTTCCGGTCTTCTTTCGTACATTCAAAAAAAAAGTGTTCATTCTGTTTCTTGTTGCGGTTTTTGGTTTCACCTCCTTTCTGTGCATATTCATTCAGCCTTCTACTACATTTTCAGTTTGTTGTGTTTGTTTACTTAGTTTTTGTTTTGAGTCTTCTGTCTGGTTCACATTTCATTTTGTGTCCATTCTTCTTGTGTCTGTTTTATTTATTCTACACATTTTTTTAAAAAAAAAGAAGTTTTCAAGTCACAATTCACATACACAAACAATTTCCATTTCACAATACACTTGCAACTTCAGTTTTACAGTTTGATCTTCTGTTTTTACATCCCAATTATTACTGTCAAACTCCCCTAACCACAAGCCAGCACCATAACCATCTGCATTCCTCAAGCCTACAACCATACCACTTCATACACACAGCAAACCACTCTCTGTATCACACCATACACACTCAAAATTCATTCACCAACCTCACATCCTATACTATTTCCGTTACACAACTTCATCCTACCACAAACCGTCAAACCATCCATCAATCTCCTCCCTACTGCCATACATCCACCACAAATATACTACCCTTGACCATACTGTTCCCACATTCAACACTTCTGCCCACAAACAAGTGTACTGCTTCCTACCACAATTCCAACCCATTCACTCAATTGTATCATTTCACTTCTACTCAAACATCACATTCAGATAGCACCATACACATCCAAACTTCCATCTGTCTATCGACTTCTTCACCATTTTCACAACCTGAACAACTACCACCGACCTTCATCAAATTCCAGTACATTCTCCCAAACTCACAAACATCCATCATCGTAAAACCATATTGCAAAACCATACTTCACACCCAATACTGTTGCGTCTAACCACTTCATACAAATCCATAGCCATTTCCGGTCATCGCAATTGCCTACTCAACACCGCTACCATTCCTTCATCACCAAAACCAAAAAACCCATAAACTTGCGTCTCAATAACAGACCAACCTTCCAGGAAACCGAAGCCACTCCCCATTTGAATCGCACCTCCCTTACAGTTACAACTTTCAACCCAAATCGCCACCTTTAAATCCTCCTTCGCGAAGACTGGCCTCCACCGCAATTAAATTCCCAATATATAGGTGCATTATATATTATTAATAGTGCACTATTTTTATAAAAATGTTAACACATCAATTAGATTACGATACTTAATTTAAAAAACATGTCGCATACTGTTATTTTCATGTGCAAACTTTTCCACAAATAATTCAAACAAAAATACTACTAGTGTTTCTATGTGAAAATCTACATTATCCCGTATTAATAAAATTTCTCTTAAAACATACCTTCAATTTAGATCATTGGTGTCTCATTTAACCTTTTCTGTGACATAGGCATGCTTTTGAAAAAAAAAAAAGATATACAAGCACTTTCAGTTGTTTAAGAGCAACCATATTGGGCATTTCCCAATTATTTAAAGGTAGCCATACATACGCTTCTAGAAACAAACACAAGCACTTTTAATTAATATTCGTAGACATAATAAACTATAGCTAATCAAGTAACACATTCATTTTTAGAAATACAAACACTTTCAAATTCCTGCTTTACTGAACAAATCAACAAAAGCTAAAACAATAAAAAGGCAAAAACCAAATCGCTCGAACTACAAAATCACATAGCTTAGGCCATTAATTAACAGCAGCAGTAAAAGGGGTAGCATCTTAACAATCAGGCTTTAGTAAGTTGTACAAGAGGAAAAGATGGTTTATGCTGGCCTACCGAGTAGTAAACAGCAACAAAGGTTTATAAATCATACTTCTGTTGGTTTAAGCAGTACCTTAATAACGAATTTAGATCTTCATTCATTCAAGCAATCAACTATTACAACTAAAAAAACTGTATTAACTATAATTTACATACCTTAACAACGGATCTAGATCTGAATCGGTTGCGTCGGCCGTTCCACAATCTGAAACACACCCAAAAACTCAAATCGATTTCTAAATCTGAAACAAACCAAAACCTCAATTGAACCCGCGATGAGAACGCACCCAAATTACGATTTGACATCTAAAGAAATCGAGAGGAAAATCCGAGGGTGGGGGGAGGGGGGAAATTGGGGAGGAAATTGGGGGGAATCGAAGGGGAAATCGAGGAGAGAATCGATATGAAAATGGAGGATGAAACGAATAAACGTGAATTACTTTTGTGAAGCCGACAAAAATTTAGGGGGAAAATTTTCAGTTGGAGGGAATTTTTGTTGAAGAGGGAAAGTTATACAAACGTGACAAGGGTTGGCTACAGGCTGTAATTTAGGTTCACGCGCGTTTTCCAGCACAAAAATAAAAGGAAAAAAAAACTAAAATACTACTAGTTGCTTTCAAATCATAAACGCTGCCAATAAAAGCATCTAAAAACATGTTTTCTTGTAGTGAATGAAATTAAAACCTAGCTCATTTCAGCCTCCTCATAACCCTAATCCCGAAATGAGTTATGGGCCCATTCACTAATCACCTCATTTGGCCCGGTTAAGCAGTTTTTTATCTTCCAAACCTTATTTCAGCCATATCTCACAAACGGTAAGTCCGTTTTTCACATATGACCACTCTATGGAAAGGTAAACCATCATCTGGATCTAATGTAAGTGGTTTTAGGTCAAAACTCCTTCCCAATCAAAAGTTATGGACGAAACAAGATCAGCTAAGGGCAAAACGGTCATTTAAAAATCGACAAAAATCATGAACATGGGAAATGACCCCACTAGTTGTTCCCCAAAAGTACATGACCATACGACTTACCAAGAAAAAGAAATAAATATTCTACGATCCTTCGATGCGTAGAATGCAGGTCGTTACAGTTTGTTCCCTTGTTAGCCTTTAATACCTTTCCCTATTGGAATAAAGTAGGCTACGTCATTTAGTTCTTTTCGTCTAGTTCCTCTTTATGGAAATACTATATGTACACAATTCATTATCATCACCGGTTCATATGGTTAATAATATTTTACATTATTAACCTACTAAGTCCAATTCTATTTTTAATTATAAGTTTTATATTCATTAACATAAATAAGGAAGGTTATATCCCCTTTTTCCTAGGATATTTATTTGGCTTCTTCCCTAATTTGGACTTGGTATTTGAACGACAATCAATATCCATTAATCCCCCTTTTGACACCCATTTTCTTCTCATTTCTTTGTTTATTGCCCTTTATGACCATAACGGTCATATTTTCATAATGGTACCATTTATCTTTAATTACCATTGATTTCGATTAATTCCATTTATGAGCCTAACGGCCATAATTTTCCTAACACATTAATTACAATGTAATATCCTTATTTTATCATTCCCGAATATATCTAATTGTTGTACCCCAAGAGACATTTCTAGTTTAATATATTTATTTGTTGTCTGTTATAAATATATATGTATATTGATGCACTAGGCCTCTCACATGAAGTTGGTAACTTGTGGATGATGGATTTGCTGGTTGGTTCCAAGAAGACTTCTACCATAAGTTAAACTTAACCTCGTGCCTTAGTACAATTAGATTTATGCGTTAGACCCCTCACATTAAGCCGACTACTCGTGGTTGCTGGATTTGCCGGGAGGTTCCGGGCATGCTTATACCACAAGTTGAGCTTAACCTCATGTTTAAAAGCGATTATAAGTCAAATTTCATAAATGGGGTGGACAACAGTTATCCTAAATAAATTTTAGGAATTGTAACCATTATCTTAGCATATCTACTTTCTCCATTAAACAATTGGTTACAGTTGTTATTTATCGATTTGCGGTCTATTTATAGCAATTAGTTATATTGATTGCTACAAATGGTCACCACAAATATATGCATTTGATATGAAATACAATTTACATATATGATTCCATAAATGAATACCATTTAAACATTAGATACAATGTACATTTTACTGTTTTACGTTGATTTGGACGGATAATATGCATATATTTTATGTTTTCGTACGGTCAATGTAGTTATCTCTTATTATTATTAATAATAATTTTTATTAAAATGATTTGGTTTAATCAATAACCAAACATTCCTTTTTGCATTCAATTTCGCCAAAAGGTTTTCAATCTTCCAAAAAGACTGTTAGCGGTAATTATTGTAACTTATGCCAAATTTGTGGAATACACACAATTTAAATTCACAAGAAATATATTTGTTTATAAATATTTTTAGAATAGTTAATGCAAACTACACACAAATATTTATTTTTATATTTATACATATGTTTTCACTACATTTCCTTTTTAGATCTTTTTGTCTTTCTTGTGGATTCAAAATGACATCTTTTTGTTCAAAAATAAGAAAAAGGCATATTTACAATAATTAAGCCAAAACCCAACAATATTGAATACAAAATAAGTATAATTTCAATCACATAATTTAACAATCATATCCTTCCAAATTCACATGATTTACCAACTTCACCTTTTTACCCAAATTCACATATTTTATTATTCAACACTAAACTAAAGATCTGGAATGTAACTACATCTAATTGGTGTTTAACGGGACTGATTTCCTGATCTACAGTGTTATGTAATGTCCACAATACTTTTTATAACACAGTTGCAATATATTTCATGACATAATTGTAGGAATGGCTGTAAACATGTTTAAGAAATCCTACAATTCATTTTATGCATAGCCAAAATATACAATTCACAAGTTTTACATTGTACAATTCATTTTATGCATAGCCACAATGTGCCACTCGCCAGATTTGATGGGTGCCAATCTAATTACAACAATTTATTTATTAGATCTTACTGGAGGAGACATAAAAATTGAATCTATTACAAACGAGATCGATACATTATTATAAATGTATATATAAATTTGCCACCCACCTTATAGCCTCCAAATTCACTTGTTTGAACCTTTTTAGGCCTACAATCCCCAAATTCTTATAAATCTACAATTTATCTAGAAAGGGGAAAATTCTAGATCTATAGAAATGCAACAGAAACAGAAGAGAGCGAAGAATCTATTGTTGAGTGTCAAATTGCATTCTTTTCCACTGAATCTATTTATCCTCTCAATTGCATATGAATTTGATTTTATTTGATATGTATCAATATATTTTTATTTAAGGAATTAGGTTAGAAGAGAGAGGAAATTGGCAGAGCTCCGTTGCTGTCATAGATTTGAATGGAAAAAGAATGAGGCCCTACCCCTTTATTTATAGGAGTGGAAATGGCCTTGCACCGTTGGATTCATTTTAAATAACATCCTTCCATTCGTGTTATAAAATATAACGAGAATACCCCTCAATATAGCCGTCATTGGGCACTATAGGCCCGAAGCGGTCGACACCCCTGGGGAGCGATCGACCGCCCTTCAGCCGAAATGCCCAATGAAGACGGGTTAAAGAGAGAAAGGAATTTATTAATTATTCTCTTTATTTATTTCCGTCCGTTTTTCGTATATCGTCTGTAACTTTTTCATGCGGACTCCGTTCACGAAACTTCAAACATGAAAGTTAACTAGAATTCCAAGACCAACGCAACGGTTAAAGTTTCATGGTCAAATTCCATCGTTTGCATAAATTCCTATTTTTGAGCTTCTAATTAAATAACTATTTTATTGTCAAAAATCTTGGGTTGTTACACCTTGAAGCCATATCATCTCTTTACTAGCTTTGGTGATTGCTACATACTCAGCCTCTATAGTAGATAAAGTGACAATCTTCTACACCTGTGTCATCCAACTAATAGCTGTATTTGCAATCATGAATACATAACCAGTAGCGCTTCTTTGATGATCGACTTTGCCTCCGAAGTCTGCATCTACATAGCCTTGAGCTTTTAACTACCCTTTACCAAAGTACAAAGCGTTATGTACGGTGCCTCGTAGATGCCTCAAAATCCACTTAACTGCTTCCCAATGAGCTTTCCTCGGATTTGACATGAACCTGCAAACAACTCCCACTGCATGACCAATGTCTGGTCTCGTACAGACCATGGCATACATCAAACTTCCAATAGCTGCGGAACAAGGAACATCAATCATGAAATTTTTTTCTTCCTCCATTTGATGGGACCGATCCTTGGATAAGAGAAAGTGATTGGCCAATGGTGTACTGACTGGCTTAGCATCGTCCATGTTGAATCTCTACAAAATATGATTGATGTAATATTTCTGAGGTAGCTGCAAGAGTCCTCTCTGCTTATCTCTAGTGATTTGCATTCCAAGAATCTTCTTTGCTGGGGTAAATTCTTTCATGTCAAACTCCTTTGAAGGTTGCTGCTTCAACCTTCTGATATCATCCATATTTGATCCTGCTACTAACATGTCATCAACATAAAGCAGTAAAATGATATAACTAGACCTATATCTCTTGAAGTATCCACAATGGTCAGCATTGCACTTTTGGAAGTCTTCCCTGTGCATGAATTCATCAAACTTTTGTACCATTGTCTTAGGGCTTGTTTTAGGCCATACAAACTTTTCTTTAGTCTGGACACCATGTTCTTCTTCCCTTTCTCAAAGAAAACTTCTGGTTGGTGCATGTATATCTCCTTATCCAAGTCTCCATGAAGAAATGCAGTCTTCATATCTAACTGTTCAAGATGAAGGTCTTCAATAGAAATAGTATTTAATACTGACCAGATAGTATTGAGCTTCACAACGGGAGAAAAAATGTCAGTGCAGTCCACTCCTTCCTTCTGTTGGAATCCTTTGACAATTAGTCGAGCTTTGTATCTCTTGGAACCATCATGCTCTTCTTTCACCCGATACACCCATTTATTATAAAGTTCTTTCTTTCCTATGGTTAACTTTGCATCTTCAGTATGAGAAGCTTCATCATAGCGTTCAGGCTCCCCTACATCAGTCAGCAACAAATAGTTCATGTATCTTTTGTTAGGTACATGAGGTCGAGAAGACCTTCTCAATAAAGGAGTTGAAGTAGGATGTTGTGGTGTGTCACACTGGTCTACCCTGCTCAAATCAACGATATCATCATGTTGAGGATTTTATATAGTCGGTTCTATTATGAGACTACCTAGAATACATTTGAATCTGCAAATATTGTTCACTCTGCTTTGACTCATTGACTTCTGTTTTATGTCTGTCTTTGTACATTGCTCTTACGTTGAAAATCACATCTCGGCTATGGATCACTTTATTGTTTTCATCATCCCAAATGCGGTAGCCAAACTCATTTTTGCTATAGCCAATGAGAGTGCATTTCTTGGATTTGGGATCAAGTTTATTCCTGCCTTGATCACTAATATGCACATATGCTATACAACAAAAAAACTTTTAAATGTGATAATTTTACATCTTTTCCACTCCGTAACTCCTCTGGTTTTTTGTGCTCTAATGGAATCGAAGGACCTCTGTTGATCTAATAAGCTGATGTATTGACTGCTTCTGCTTAGAATTGCTTTGGTAGACCTGATTATATACGAATGATTATAACTCTCTCTGTCGACGTTCGATTCATACGCTCAGCTACACTGTTGTGTTGAGGCGTACATGGCACGATTCTCTGCATTTTGATCTCGTGCTCATAGCAGAACTGCTTGAATCTGGTGTCTTCATATTCACCTCCAATGTCAGTTATAAGCTTTTTAATCTTTAGATTCGTCTCATTTTCAACCATCTTTCCATATCCTGAAAGCCTCGAACACTTAAGATTTATGCCTTAAAAAATAAACCCATACCTTTTGCGAGTGATCATCGATGAAAGTAACGAAGTAATGCTTTCCACCAGTGGATGAGATTGTCATGGGCCCCCAAACATCGGAATGAACAAGCTCTATTCTTTCCTTCCTTGGGGTTTTACCATTTATTTGAAAGTTGATAATCTTCTGCTTTCCAAGTATGCAATTTTCACACATGCCTATTTCTACTGAATGTAGACCTGGAAGTTTCCCTTCGAGTGCATAATCTTCATTCCCTTTTCACTCATATGGCCTAGCCTCTGGTGCTATACAATGGAATTTTCATTGCTAGCTATAATAGTGATCGAACATCGTGCTCCTGCTGTCATGTAAAGAGTACCACTCTTATTGCCTTGAGCAATCACCATTGCACCCTTCAAAATTTTCCAATCATCACCATGGAAAGTCGTAGTGTAGCCTTGACTAGCTAATTGTCCTACAAAGATCAAATTCTTTCTCAAGTCAGGTATGTGCCTGACATTCTTTAGCTCCCAAACTGACGCATTTAGCTTAATCTTCACAGTCCCTTTACCAAGGATATCACAAGGTTGATCGTTACTAAGACATACCTTTCTAGGATTTCCAAACACATACCTTTTGAAGAATTCTTTCTGCTAAGTAGCATGAAACGATGTTTCAGAGTCTAGCACCCAAGACTCTTCCTTTCTCTCTAAATAGCATATCAAAGCTTCATCTCCTCCTGAGGTAGAGGTAACATTTTTTTTGCCTTCGCTTCCTGATCCTTTGGTGCACTTCTGCATTGATTTTTGTAGTGCCCATTATTTCCACATTTCCAACACTCAATGGTCTTTGAGCTACGAGGATTGTTGGGATTTCTGGATTTAGATCTCCAGTCCTTCAACCTACCTCATTAGTTTGATTTGCTATTTCCATTTCCTCCTGTTGAATTTCTTCCTCTTGATTGTGCATGTAAAATTGAAAAATTTGATGACTTACTAGAATCTCTTCGTCGGATCTCTTCACTAAGAACCATATCATGAATACCATCAAATTTTAACTTATTGCTTCCCGACAAGCTACTCACTACCGTGACAGTAGCATTCCAACTTTCTAGCAGGGAAGAACAAGTATCAATGCCCATACTTCTTCGTCAAACTCAATTTTGACTAAACTTAGTTGAGAATTGACTGTATTCAGTTCATTGATATGTTGATCTACTGATGCACCTTCTGTCATTCGAAAATTGAACAATCGCCTCATAAAATGAACTTTGTTAGAGGTCAATGGCTTCTCATACATACTAGAGAGAGCCGCCATAAGATTTGCCGTGGTCTTTTCCTTTGCTATGTTGAAAGCAACATTGCAAGATAACGTCAATCGAATAACTTCAAGGGCCTGTCTATCAAGAAGAGCCCAATCTTCATCCTTCATATTCTCTGGCTTCTTTTCTAAGAGAGGTTGATAAAGCTTTTTCTGATATAAATAATTTTCAATTTGGATTTTCCAAAAGCCAAAGTCTGCTCCATCGAACTTCTCGATTTTCACCTTTCTTCATCTGCCTCATTCGCTCTCACTCGAATTTGAATTCTTTTCTAACAAACTATGGCTATTATACCAGTTGTTGGGAAATTATGCAAATTTCCTTTAATTTGATTTGTCAAGAAAAGAAATAAATGTATAAATGGTAAGACACACAAACTTGAAAACGGAGTTTGGCCAATTATGCATGTCCCCGTGCAGCTGCAGATCTTTTATTTCAGAGAATATTACAAAGTGATTACACAAAACACTTTTCAATCAACACTCAATCTCACTCTAAGATTTTCTTCTTATTATTATTATTGGATTTGAGATGGGATCTGAATTATGAAGAAGAAGGGTGTATTTCTAGGTGAGAGGATGGGTGGTGGGGGTTGGTGACTCGGTTGGTGGTGGTTGGTGGCAGCCCCATTGTTTATCAAATAGGCTGCTGCAACACTCTAACACAGTGTCTATTAAAAATGAAAAATTTATCAATATAACTATAATATATGAATAAATATGGTAAACTTCATCACCCATTCGCAAGGGTTTGGATAAGTTAGTTGATTGATTGAAAATAAAACAATATCTACTTTTGATTATAATGAATAAACATAGTTGATCTATTCAACCAAACTCACAAACACAACATGCAATTATAAGAATGACAAACAGAATAAAAGCAACCATGTATTAAACCCTTTTTAAAAGTCAGATAGTAAGAAGTTTTTCTACATGTAAAATCCATACCTTTCTTTATGAATTCAGGTCTCGACCGAATTGGAAATCCATCTGTCCTTAGAAACTCACTGCATAATTCTTCACAAATCAATCACCATGCCCTAATAATTCATTCCAAAATACAAATAAAGCATCTAATTAGGACAATAGAATATTTACGCCATAGAAAAAGAAAAAGAAAGCAATGTTAAAATTAACAAGCAAGAACCTAGAAAATTTGTGCATCATATCTATTATATACCACAGTACATATTGATGCATATCAGAACAAATTAAGACTTTGAACCTTGAAAGCCTCATATTAAGCAATATGTCATGTTCTGAACATAACTAAACAAGCACCATAACACAATAACACTAGCTATCCAACAAAAATTTAACGAATTAAAAACAAAGTTTCAGCTTCACTCACTAGAATATTATAAAGACCATCAAGATAACTCGAGCTCTGGCTAAAATCCTCAGAATGTGGTGCAGCTACTACTACAAGAGTGCTATTAATAAAATATGCAGCAGCATTCTACCCATAACTTGCATTATAGCTTGCTTGACTCTTTGCAGGCGCGTAACCATAAGCAAGTCCAAGTGCTTAACTAGTAGGCAGTGGACCTTTATAACCATACCCAGCTTGATTAGGTGGTCGATCGTAGTAAGCAGCATATGCACCAATAGCTAGACCATAAGAAGCAGCACCTTGTTGTTAGCCATTACACCCCTGTTGGGTAATAGATAGCGCTTGTTGAGCTGGTGGTGCTGGTGTGAAACTCTGAGAGGCAGCGACAACGTTGGCGCTAGCATCTTGAGGTAGGTAGGGGTAAGTCTGCTGTGAGTATGCACCAACATCATACACAATATAATTGTATGTACCATTGGAATATGTGGGGGAAACTAATGGGTTAACTAGCTGTTAAGGGGTATTCTAGTAATCATACAGGTAGCAAGTGGCAAATATCAGTGGTGTATAACTGGGTTAGCATCAAACGTTTAACCTCTTTAAATGGAAAACAACAAATCATATCCATTACTAAAGATTTATATAATCTCATCAAAGACATTCTAATTGCTGTGTTTCTTAAATGTTGTTCAATGAGTGCTTAAAAAGTATATAATAAATAAAATGCTGAAGTAAAGTAAAGCGGATCACATATATCTTATGAAAAAAAAATCATTTGGGCCAATTTTGAAAACTTATAACAGAAATATGCCACTTTTGAAACTAATTACTGATAGGTCACTTTTTGTTTAACTGGTGGCATCCCAGATGCTTCCAGTTTTTTTTAACAACGGTGCCATCTTAGATGTCGCCTATTAGCGATTCACATTGGCGTTATCCTAGATAATACTAGTTAGTGGTATCTGGGATAACGCCTAGAGAGCTTTCACCCTTCAGCCCCTTTTCTTCCAACTCCATTTCACCCCTTCCCTATTTTTCACAACTCCACTTCTTTAGAAAAAACCTTTTCCCCTTTTTTGAAACTCATACAAAGTTATGATCATCTTTCTATTAGAAGATCTACTCATCAATCATCTAGTTATTAATCCCATTTTCTTTTCAAGGTACGGTTATTTACATTTTAATTTTATAATATATGATTTTAGGTTTGTTTTGACGATTGGTTCATTGTAGATAGTGAAGCTGTTGTTGTTTTGTATGTAGAATGGCTCCTAAATGTAATCATACCATAAGTTATATGATGGTGAATTAAGTGGTAGACGATGATAACTTTGGCAAATACGTTGGTGGGTCGTATAAACCGGCAAAAGTAGTTCGAGGTTGTAATTTGGTTTAGTTGAAAGATTCAGTATATAAATACTCTAAGATTAAATATGATGAATTTGACATTGATTTGGTTTGTAACTGGCTTACGGATTCTGGATCAAAAGCCATTAAAATAGCCAATGATGATGATGTTGATATAATGTTTTCAGCGACAACGAAAACCATAGAGCATTTTGTTATTAAGAGCAAACGGGTTCAAGTAGTAGAAGAAATAGCTCCAGTAGAAGATAACCTTAAATGTCAAAATATTGATGAACTAATTGGTCATCAGAATGTATTGTCGAGCTTTAATCCGTCAAGCTCTAATACTTCATCCTTTGGTTTTCTACCCTGTACAAGTTATCAACATGTATTCGCTACAATGACCCAAATTCTACTCAAGGAAGTTTCATGCATATAATAGAAGGTTTATTGCATTTTGGTTATTTGTCGAATCTATAAGCATATGTTATTATTGTAGTTCTTAAGTACTTTGTTTTGTATGTTGTCTGGTTACTCAATAATCGAATCCTTTTTGCTCTGCTGGACCGTCAAATTATTAAATGTCCTCTTTCATGCATCCTACACAATCTGATTGACAACGTTTAAGTCAGAGGTATGTGAAATATGTACAGCTAACTCGTTGGTTTTGTATGTGAAAATAATACATATAGTTCTCATGTGTCACATTTTTTGAATATTCAGTGCTCAAATCCACGATATTGCTACATAATCAGATACCCAAGTAGTAAACGAGGTCATTGTAGCAAACGAGGCATCAAACAATATTGAAAAGGACACGGTTGGAGTAGATGAAAGGGAGTATGAGGACCCCCTATTAATAGCATGAATGTAGTGAGCATACTAGAGAATGACATTTCTTGGACATATAGCATGCAAGTAAATAACGAACCATTAAACTACGATTTTGCTGCTTTAGATGATAGATCTCCTGAAGATAGTGATCAGAATGAAATGGAAGTACCTCTTGATGATGAATTATGTCTCGGCTCTCCACCTATCAAGCAACGGCGTGATCAAGTTTCTATCAGGTTGTGCATACTCTATTTTGTGCACCAAGCCAAATCTGAATCCATCTAATAGTGTCAGAACCTCCGAATGTTTTGACAAAACTTGCTTTAGAGTAAACGTATGGTCGATAGTTCCCTACGGATCACTAACCTCCATCTACAATAAATATAATCTTATATAAGTCAATAGAAGAATTTCAACATAAACATAACTCTTGTTAAATAAATCAAATAATGTTATCGCCATCAATGTTGGGTTACTAGTCCTATGTTTTGCCTGCAATCAAAGAACGCTTGGATTGACCGATCTAGGTTCCATCTCTTCATATTCTACAAACATTTAAGATGCTCGCATTATTCCATTAATAAACGAGAACCAACAAATACACGACTAACTTACGAAAAGCCATTCCACATTCTTTACTTATCAAATGTCCTGTTCGGGTTTTCTCGCATTCTCGTATTATCGCATACATTACACAACCAAGACTCAACCATCTCATTTCAACCATCTCATTTTCACAACCAAAAGTCATCATATTTTGGTATTTTCACAATACTTTAGGCCACATTCTCCTCCATCGCATACTAAACATAAACATAAACATAAACATCCACATAGACCTACTAAACATACACATACTAAACATGCATAAATGTAAAATCACCAATGTAACTTTTTACGTACCCAAGCTAATCACTTAATCATGAGTTTGTTGATGTAAACAATTACTTGTAGACCGTAGGAACTACAGGTCACATCTATTCCACCAAAGAAGGGGATAGAGTTGAAATCCCTAAACATGATAGACCCTAATTTTCGAAAAATAGAAACTTTAACCACATAAAGTTAAGAATACTTACCAATATGAGGTGGTTGAGAAGAAGAGGAGGCCATTGAAGTTAATTTTAGAGAAAAAATTGATTTTTGGGCTAAAATTGTAATGGTGGGGGTGTTATTTTCGTTTTGTTAAAAACAGAGGAAGGGAGGAAATGGGAAAGGGAAGAAAGGGGGCTGAGGGTTATATCTTTGGGGGCGTTATCCGGGATAACACCAGTTCATTTTACAAATAAGTGGCATCTCAAATGCCGCCTTTGTAAAAATAAAATATAACTGACGGCATCTGGGATGTCTCCAATTAAACAAAAAGTGGCCTATTTCTGTAATTAGTTTCAAAATTGGCATATTTCTGTTATAAGTTTTTAAAACTAGTCCAAATTGAAAAATAGTTCCATATCTCACTAGATAACATGGATTGTATCCTGACCGTCCATTATATTACTGTTTCTTTCTTTATAAAGCCGTAGATCATTTATGCATTACACAGTAGCGAAGCCCAAAAAAGCTTAAAGCCCATTGTCTTGTTCATTTGTATATATAAACTATCGTGATTAACATTTGTACTAATCGAATTCATTTTTCTGAAATTCCTGAGAATCATTTATATCAAAATCAAAATTCTCAATAAAATCCTTTTACAATTTATCTTTTATCATAAATTCGTTTATGGTATCAAAGCCTAAAGGCTGAAAAGCAATCGTTCAAATCATTGAATATTGATTTGGATTAACCCATCAGAGAATTTTCATCACTTGGGTTCCTCCTATCTGAGTTTACACTCATCATTTGAGACTTGATTTGATGGTAAAGATTATCTACCTCGCCTAGCATCTAAGTACTGGCTGCATAATAATATCTGCATCAAACTTGAGTCAAAAGCATTCAGAAAATCAAATTCAAATTGCCAAAGAATTCAAGAAATCAATTCAAGATGATGCCATCCAGTGAAACTCATTAGAAAAATCCACTGTTTATCATTTGAATTTCGTCCTGGTTGCAATACATACCTGAATTGAAGTCTGTTCTATTGACATTTTGAAAATTCTCCTTTGAATGCCTTCTTTTCACTATTATGACTGATATTTCTTCAAGATTTGCATCATGGGTGATTAAGCTTCAACAAATTCTTATGCTACAGCCCAAAATCAATCAACTGCCATGGCTACTTCTGTTGAGCAACTTGTAAAAACTGTAATAAGTCCACAATGTCAGCTTGTTACAGTTAAATTATATGAAAGCAATTATGTGGAAATTCCAGATAGAAACTGCTACTAAAGGGAATGGATTAGAAGGATACATCTATGGTACTATTGGCATACCATCAAAATTTGTAATAGATCAAGAAAATTGAGTAGTAAGCAATGAATAATATGTCAAATATCATAGATAAGATAGGTTAATCAGTGCATGATTAGTTTCACTTATAAGCAACAATCTTATGTCAAGTGTTATTAGGTGTAAGTCTGCCCAAGAAATTTGGTAATGTGTGGAAAAGAATTTTAATTCCCAGTCTCAAGCCAAGATTATGCATTTCAGAAGTCAACTTCACAACATCAAGAAAGAGAATGATAACATGAGAGATTACCTATCAAAGATTAAAACACTATGTGATCAATTAGAAGCTACAGGTCAAAAAATGCCTGAGTCTGAACGAGTGTTAATTGTTCTCAATGGTCTTGGCAATGAGTATGAAGCAGTAGAAGCCATAATTTCTTCTCAAAGGATTACACCAGTTATGGATGAAGTACATTTTATACTTCTTTCTCATGAAGCAAGAATTGAGAGTAAAAGACATCAAGAATTTGATGGATCAGTTAACTATGCAAATAGTTATAAAAATATAGATCAAAGGCCAAATCAACAAGTGCAAAGAGGTGGTTTCAGTAACAGATCTAGAGGAAGAGGAAGAAATTTTAGTAACAACAGACCTAAATTTCAAATTTGTGAAAAAGTGGGTCATTCAACATTCAAGTGTTACTTTAGAATCAATTAGAGTTACAATACTAATCAAGGCAATAGCAATCAAAGAAATAGCAATCAAAATACTAATGTTGCTCAAGTTCAGAATGATCAAAATATGCAGACAGATTCTAAATCAAACAATCAAAATGAAACCACAAGAGTGGATCACATCAGTGATGATAACTGGTACCCTGGTTCGGGTGCTACAACTCATTTAACCAGTAATTTAGACAATTTAAATATTGGAAGCAAGGAATACAGAGGTAATCAATTAGCGTGCATGGGGAATGGTAAGTCTATTCATATTAACTCATATAGGTAGTGGATACATAAGTGGAAATAAACACTTGCTTTTAAATAATCTATTTAGGGTTCCAGATATTAAAAAGAATTTACTAAGTGTATCTCAATTTATAAAGGATAATCAAGTATACTTTGAATTTTATCCAAATTATTGTTTAGTCAAAGAT
The DNA here is from genome assembly GCA_030737875.1 of Allium sativum. Taxonomy (NCBI): domain Eukaryota; kingdom Viridiplantae; phylum Streptophyta; class Magnoliopsida; order Asparagales; family Amaryllidaceae; genus Allium; species Allium sativum. The sequence continues at coordinate 808,571,788 of CM060916.1, forward strand.
ATACTTACTAAGACTGTTTTGTTGCAAGGCAATGAAGTTAAGGGACTGTATGTGTTCAATCAAGCTAACTGCAACAAAACAGAATCAAGAAAAGTGAATTGCAATCTCCGTGAGAATTATATAGATAATGAAAGCAATGTGTTTGATCTATGGCATAGTAAACTTGGTCATCCAAGTACAAGTATTGTTAAACAAATTCTTACCGAAAGCAATACAAAATTTGATAGTGTTACTGTTCCTTATACATGCACATATTGTCAAATGTTCAAAAGCCATAAATTATCATTTGTTGATTCTGCCGTAGAATATTTTAAACCATTACATTTAATTGCTACTAGCTTGTGGGGTCCTACCCCAATAAATTCTAATCATGGAAATAGATATTATATCTCTTTTGTAGATGCCTACAGTAGATATACTTGGATATATATTTTAAAATCTAAGTCTGATACTTATAATATTGTTGTGCATTTTATTGCTCAAGTTGAAAAACAGACTGAATGTAAGTAAAAATATTTCATTCTAATTGGGGTAATGAATTCAAAACATTAAGAAATTATTTTCTTAAAAAGGTAATTGTTCATAGAACAACTTGTCCGTATACTTCTAAACAAAACGGGCTTGTTGAAAGGAAACATAGACATATTGTTGAATCAGGGTTAACATCGTTAGCTCAGGCCAATATGCCATTAAAATTCTAGCCTAATTCCTTTAGTACAGCAGTTTACTTGATAAATAAATTTCCAATTAAAGTACTTAAAGGAATAATCCTCAAGAAAAGCTATATGATGTTAAACCTGACTACAATTTTCCAAAAACTTTTGGATGTCTATGTTATCCATATCTTAGACCTTATAACAGACACAAGTTTGAATATAGGTCAAAATCTTGTACATTATAGGCTATGCACAAGGTCAAAAAGGGTACAAGTGTTTAAATGATAATGAATGATTATATATTAGTAGACATGTTATGTTTAATGAGAGAATTTTTCCATATCATAATGGAAATATTAAAAACTTCAAACAGAATACTTGATACAAATATTTCCATATCACCGCTACCTGTATTATGAGCCAACCAGTGCAGGTGAAACCCGCAAGACATGTGACAGTACGGCATCACTTAATGATGATACTGTTTAGCCACCCAGTCAATTTAATGAATCACCTACACTGCAGAGTCAAGAAGAAAGTGTTAGTGATCTTCAAAATGAAAACCCATATAATAACTTAGATAGTACAGAAGTAGAGGAACAACCATGTGCTCAACCTCAACTTACATCAACACATCCTATGATTACTAAAGCAAAGAGTAGGATATTCAAACCCAAAACATACCGTGTTGTTAATGTGTAGGAAGAACTACTTGTTTCGATCAGGCTTAAGCTGATATCAACTGGAAGAAAACTATGGATACTGAGTACCAAGCCCTCATGCAAAATCAAATATGGTAACTAGTTATACCTTCAAAAGACAAAAACATTATCAGATGTAAATGGATTTACAGAATAAAAAGAAAGTCAGATGGGTCAATTGACAGATACAAAGAAAGGTTGGTGGCCAAAGGCTTCACACAACAACACCACTTTGAGTACAAGGAAACTATTAGGTTTGTTCTTTCAATTGTAGTACGTAACATGTGGCAAATTAGACAACTAGATGACAATAATGCATTTCTCAATGGAGTACTGCAAGAAGAAGTATACATGGAACAACTAAAGGATTTATTCAGCAATCAAAATATGTGTGCACGTTAAAAAAGGCCATTTATGGTCTTAAGCAAGCTCCTCGAGTATGGTTTGATAAATTGAAAGCCACATTGAGTAATATGGGTTTTCAATCTACCAAATTACATAACTCTTTATTCACAAAATTTAATGGTTAATAAATTATGTATATACTAATATATGTTGGTGATCTTATCATTACAGGAAATGATAACACATAAATCAACAATCTTATAAATTATTTCGACAAACGGTTCTCAGTTAAAGATTTGGGTTCACTTAATTATTTTCTGGGAATAGAGATGATTACAAGTTCATTAGCACAGATTATTTTATCATGAAGCAAGTATATATCTGAACTGCTGACAAAGGCTCATATGGATAAAGCAAATGGTCAACCAACTCCGATGATTAGCAATCAACACTTGTCTAAACACAGGGGAGAATCTATATATAATTCAAACAATATAGAAGTATAGTTGGTGCTTTACAGTACGCAACTATAACTAGACCGAATATAGCATACAATGTTAATAAAGTGTGTCAATTTATGCAGGAACCACTTGATACACATTGGAAAGTTGTCAAAAGGATTCTTAGATATCTGAAAGCTACATTGGTTTATGGTCTAGATACCAAAGCCAGCAGCAGTTTCAATGTCACTGGATTTGCTAATGCTAATTTGGCATCAGATCCAGATGATAGGAAATCAACTATTGGATATTGTATCTATATTGGAAATAATATTGTTTCTTGGTGTTCAAGAAAACAATCTACAATATCCAGATCCAGTGCAGAAGCAGAATATAGAAGCATAGCTAATGCTACAACAAAAATGATGTGTGGTTAAAATCATTACTCATCGAAATCAATATCAAAACAGACAAATCAATATTGTTGTGTGACAATCAGAGTGCTGTATGTATGTCAGCTAATCCTATTCTACACTCTAAACCGAGCATATAGAGATTGATTTATATTTTATCAGAGAACAAATTATTAAAGGAAGCTTGGAGGTCAGACATGTATTTGCTACTTACCAACGTGCAGATACTGAAACGAAGGCCCTGTCATACCCAAACTTTACAAAGTTTAGAGATGAACTGAGAGTATTGAAAATTGGCTATGCAAGTATTGCACGACACCAACTTTCTAACTGATTCTACTCAAAATTATCTTAGCCGATGACTTAAACACAACCTTGACGTAATAGTACGCCAACAAAATAGTTGTTTTTCAATATCAAATATACCTAACTTAATTACATGGTTAGCATCAAACACAAATAAAAATGCGTTCGTAGTTTGCTCTTACTCTCTTATAAGTCGTGTAACTGTTAATGTTTGTATCTCCAAGATTTTGAACAAGCTTCAGGATGTATCGATCGTTAATTTATTATTTTCCTGAAACAAATGTTCAATACTGAAGATAATGACACATTTAAATTTACTTACAAATAGGAGCAACAATAAGAAAGCAACCCATCCTAATTGACCCATTGCCCATGGTAATGAAGAACCCCTGATCCAGTGACCGTAGTAATTGTATGGGCACTTGCAGTAAATACAGTACCTTGGGGGAAAAATGGTTGCATGAGGTCAGTATCATTTGTTATGTAGGTAAAAGGCTTATCCAGTTGAAAACTGATTCAAGTATGGATGTGCCGAGATCCACTTAACCATGTACACAACTAAATTAAATAAGATTGTTGAATGTTTCCACAGGATTAACCCACGTTCAAATCTTTACACTTTATGTTTCTGTAAATTGATCGCAGTAACGATAGTATATTTACGTTTGAAAAGGGAAAAGCAAGTTGTACAACAACAGAGGTAGACAAAATGAAAATTTCCTAGAACAAAAGGGAGCACTGTTTAATACCTGGGCATACTATTTCGTAACCCTGTAACTTGGTCTACCAGTTTTGACTGAAATATAGCAGAAGACTATATTAGACACTGGAGATGTTTAAAACTAGAAAACAAGTACACATCTACAGTGATTATAAATTATTTGATAATGAATAATATGTTTGAAACGATGGTCGGAACAAAAGCCTCATCCCTTGCACGCATATGAATTAACACACAACTCATTGTAACAAAAGGAATTCCTAATGTTACATGCCTATAAGCTCATATTTATACAAATTCCTTTTATATATTCCGCGATTCGAGATTATTGTATCCAAACCATCATTTCTCCTTAAGAACATACGAGGCAATCCTAATATAATAATATATATAATCATATTACGCACAACACGTATATATGATTGTATATATGATTAGATAGTGAATAAAAATATAAGTATTTGTATAGTCTCACGTAAAAGTTTGCTATAACAAAGAACAAGACCCACTACTATAGGTAAGTTCCATAACGAGCTTGGAACTTTACCTGGAAAACTGTCGTATGTGATATATTCAAGGGTGTAGGTAATGAAATTAAGTACATTGTACCTTCTGGAATTTCTCCAATCAAGTTACCGAAAGATAAATATAACTAAATCAAACTAAGCATTTATCGCCATATTTTGAAAGGAAGTATCAAGATTGTTTCCATTAAAGACCAACTATTGTAGCTCCTTTATATTCAGTTGTGTTTGGATTGTGTGTTTTAACAAACCTGAGCTAATTGAGTGTACAATTATAAGGGTGTGTTCTTTAGAAGCGGAAGCGGTGAATTGAAGCGGAGAATTTGAGCGGAGTATTATAGCGGAGATTAGTAGTTAGCGGACCATGCGTTTGACGGTTTTAGTAGAGTATTTAAACGGAGAATTTAAGCGGAATATTTTATTTATATTTTGTAATTTAACTAATTACAGATTAAAACATAACATTATAATTATTACAGAATAACACAGTTAACAAAACATAACAGTTCATTACATAAAAACATTACAGAAAGTGATACATTACAGAAATACAAAAAAAGCAGCTAAAGGGATACATTGCAGAAATAAGAAAACAGTAGATAAAGTGATACATTGCAGAAATCTATTAGTGCAATCTTGCTGCAACAAGCTCATCTCTTATGTGATCGTGACGCACTACCATATCAGCGCTGCCTTGATAGCGTTTAGCCGGTGCTAGGTCATTATTGCCTATATTTCGCACATCGGCGTATTCTTGTTCGTACTCTTCTGGAATAAGATTTGGATCATCATCATAAGCCATAAAATCTAGATCACCCATATTGTATTTGCGTGTATAATTGTGTATAGCCATCGTAGCAACAATAATTTTTGTTTGAGCTGCGAACTTGTAGGTTGACATATTTCTGAGTATAACAAATTTCTTTTTCCATATTCTGAATGTCCTCTCAATTGCCATACGTAAACTAGAATGGTAGAAATTAAAATTTTCATTATGGGATTTCGGTTGATTTGTGGTCATACGAAACTGGGGGATGTGATATCTAACGTTTCGATATGGTGGTATATACCCAGTTGTAAGTGGAAAACCGGAATCCACAACATAATACTGGCCAGTAGGAGGATGAGGAAAATTGGAACTTCTGTCATTCACCACAGAATTGAAAATTCGACTGTCGTGTGCAGTACCTTCCCATCCAGATACAGCATACGTAAATAGTAAATCGAACGAGCATACAGCCAATATATTCTGTGTAGCGTATCCTTTTCGACCGATATACGGAACAATTCAATTTGGAGGTAAGTGTGCCATAACATGTGTGCCGTCTATTGCACTAATACAGTTTTTAAAGTATGGATAGTAACGGTTATCATTGCTAATTTCAGCAGGAATTGAGTTAAATTGAGGATCACCCGGTTTTATAATAGCAGTAGATAATACTAGGACGGCATTCAAAACAGCATGAAAATAATGAAAGATTGTGCAACCTGACCTTTGAAATCTTTCAGCCACTTGTCTATTCGAATTAGCGGTGGCAATAGTCCATAAAAATATCCCAACCGCTTCTCGAACATTAACATTTTCTGAAGTGTTCAATCCGCAACATTCCAGCCTATCGCATAACGAAAGAAAACATAACCGTTTCATACAAAACTGCCTTTGACATCTTGCATGATGACCGTTAAGTATGTCGTCTATCCACATTAATTCGGTATACGTCGAAGTATGAATCCGGCGTCCTATTTCGCTTCGGCGACCACGTAAGTACGCCCAAATTAGGATGATATCCTCTAAATCGACTGAATCGGAATCACCGTCATTTGGAAATGGATTCTCCATTGTAAGAAAGAGTGGAAGAAGGTGAGTTTGAAGAAGGTGAGTGAGGAGTAGATGAGTGGGGGGAGGATTTATAAGGGTAGGGGAATGGGGGGAGAAGTGACGCGTCCTATGCCAACGGCTCAACTTTGAGCCGTTGGCACAACGGCTCAAAATGAGCCGTTAGCCAACGGACGCGTTGGACGCGTCCGTTGGCCAACGGACCCGTTAGGAGCCAAAGAACAACCCCTAAGTCTATATTTGGTCACACACTATATGTTGTACATCCTCAACGTTGAAGCAACATGCATCCATACCATTTATTTGAAAATGTTGCTCACTTTGGTACTTTTGTTCTATATTTATCCAGCTGCTTTGCACTTGTGTCCAATTAGGACATTTTAGTAGCCATATTTTGCTTAGTTACTATCGTGTGTGCATATTTATTAATTCATTCACACCTTGTCATTCTCTCTATATATAGTTCTTTTACGATCTATAATTTCATCTTGACTATTGAATATATTATATTCCTATCTTCTTTTTGTTTCACCAACTTTTTTTTTTGAAGTTTAGACGAACCTTTCAATAATATTTGTTTTCTGCATATTGAAATTTATAATATTTATTAATAATTCAGTCGAAAGAGAAATTTAATTAAACAATTCAGTAAAGCACATGGTATGAAATGTCCGCGTTTGTCGTACCGGTTTAACTTACTCATCCGATTGAATATTTCGTTTATTCTATCACTATTGCTTACAAGTCCAGTTTAGTTTAAAATTCAGAATTTACCATCATTAAATGATATTTTCAAAATGATTAGGTAAAAAAATATAATTTATATAATCATTTTCAATGTTTTTATTATACTACTTAATAATATATATATATATATATATATATATATATTAGTAGAAACAAGATTCAAACTTCTAACTTAATAAACAGAACAGGTTTGATTATATTCCTAGTGTAACACCCCACGTCCATTAATGTCACTCACAAAGGGAATGCATTAACTTCCATGGAGGTTATAAGTGAATATAGAACAGAAAAATTACAACAAGACAGATAATAAGTAGTACTTGAAAACTAAAGCTTCATTTTATTGCAGCGGAAACATGTTTATTACATCACAAAACCATTAATCAGAGTCAAATACATTATCCATCTTCATAAAAACAAAATACATAACCCCATTACAAAATAGCCATTAAAGAATATAACGAGCTGGACTTTACTTCAATGGTCCATGCTTTCCAAAAAGAGATAAAGCAATCCAATCAAACTCCACTAGAGCTGGGTCCAATCTAAGGACCTGGAGGGGGAAAAGGATAGAAATGGAGGGGGTCAGACATAAAGTCTGGCGAGTAAGATAATTCTAACAATACTATTATCAAAATAACTAGACTAAGGCATAAGCTGGAAGACAAGTAAATGTCTATGAACTCTTAGGAAGATAAAGATAGCGTTTAAGATAACGTTAAAGATAACGGTAAAGGCACACCTAATTACTAACGAATGATTACTACACTGCACCGCACATTACTACACTGCACTGCTCCAACTACTACACTGCACCGCGCCAATTACTACACCGCGCCAATTACTACACTACACCGCGCCAATTACTACACTACACCGCGCCAATTACTACACTGCACCGCGCCAATCACCCTAAAGGTTGATCCCGCATGCTTCACACAGAAACTATATAAATAGCCTTGCGTACCCCTAGCTGACTACATAGGTGCCGTCTGCCCCTATCTCCACTAGGTGTACCCCACTACTCTCTTAGAAATTTTATAAGTAGCTTCGTGTACTCCTAGCTGACTACATAGGTGTCGTCTGCCCCTATCTCCACTAGGTGTACCCTACTACCCACTTTCGATCGGCTCCCTACTCGTAGATACCCGTGCTGGCCCCACAGTGGGGTGTATCACTCCCCTAAAGTGGCAACCCGATACAACTGAGAATGCACGGCTTATACCTACACGATGCAACAACGTCTTACCTACCAGCCCGGGTCCACACACGCATATGAAACCCGTTGGACTTGCGTTGCCACCGCTCCCCGTTTTGGCCTCTTACAGTCGAACCCAGCATGCATGTCCCGTCCTCGACTTGGGTCGAGCCCACAAAGATACGTTTGGGATACTGGTTGAAACGGGACCCCACAAGCTACCCACCTAAGCTTGTCACCACTAGTATATCCCACTTAACCCTCTTAGTCATGTTTCATTTACATGTGTGTTTGGTTAAGTCTTACTAATCGTATTTCACATGCCACTAAGGGCACCCACTATATTCCTTATGCCCCCAAGGCACCTACTTAACCCCCATGTCCCACTTTACATGTTTTATCTGGTTAAGTATTTCTTAATTCATTCAGGCCATAAACTCGTAAAGACCTCTCACATTAGACTGGCATTTATGGCAGCTGGATTTGCCGGGCGGGTCCGGGCAGTCTTACACCATAAAAGAGTCTAATCTCGTGTCTTTACAACTGTTATGCTTTAGTTTAGGCCTAGGACCTCTCACATTGGGCTGACATTTGTGACCACTGGATTTGCCGGGCGGTTCCGGGCAGGTTTACATCACAAACGAGTCCAACCTCGTGTCCTAAGCATTGATTGACAACTTTCAATCTTTTACCCCAGTTTTAATAATTCCCTATCAAAATTGTTAATTAAGTCCACTTTTATTGATGTCCATAATTGACTCAATTATGGTCATCCACTCATGGTATGCAAAATCATATCAATTGCACCCAACATCTTATTATTAAATCCTTAATATTACCCCTACCCCATGTTTATATGTTCGCTTATTCAACGCATAATATAGGCTAGACTTGAATAGGCTAACGCACATCAGAAAGCCAAATTAACATATAGATAATAAAATAAATCTAATCATGATAGGGGTGAAACTTGCATAAATTACACATGTTAAGGATCAAAAGGTGTCAACTTGTTAAATGTCACAATTTACATGATATGATCATAGCCCAAATCTATACATAAACTTGCATATAGGGTTTTTAAGCAACATAATGATGGTGTGAACTAGCATAGGATATCACATATGTCATAGCATAGTTCTAGATGTCATAATAGATGTCATGACACATGTTCATAACTTTTCTAATCAATTTAACTTGCATATGTAACTTGTCATGTAGATCAACATAGCCCAAACATGATGATTTAATTAATATGAACTAACTAGCATAGATGGCTTTCTAACATGTATGATTCATCACAACTTAGCATAGAAACTTTCAACATACATAACATCATCATAGCATGATTTACAACATATAGTATATCATCACCACATAGCATAGGATTAATAACATACATGATAGCATATGTCAATTCACATCATCTACTCACAATCCATTCATGACTTAACCTAATTAAAATGATAATAATCTTGTTAAGACTATCATACTCACAATTATAGAAGAAAGAGAGTCGAATTAGCGCTCTTTTTGATGAAGAATCGCTGTTAGGGTTGGGTAGTTCTGATTTGGTTGTTGTTCTCTATCTTTAATTTGATGGCGGCTGCCCTAGGTCTCAAGATATCAGCATGACGGCCATGGTCTTTGTTTATTTTTTGATTTAGGGCTTGTGTATAGGGGTCTTTTTATAGAGATATAAATTAATTCAAGCCGTCGGATGTTCTTAGGGTTAATCAAAACCATTTAATTATGATAGGGTGATGAGTCAGCCCTAATGACTCAGCAAGGAGTCAGAATGGACTCAACAACACGGGTCAGCCTGAACCACAAAGCTGTGCAGGCTCCAGCCTCGGCCTGGGCGCACTTGGCAGATGCGCCAGTGTAAATATGTACTGGCGCACTTCCCAAGTGCGCCAGTGCATTTTTTTTCTTTCTTTGCCCCAAACTTCGTTCGTCCATAACTTTTTCATCCGGTACTCGTTTCCTGCAATTCTCACGTCTGAGATTAGTTATTCTTTAATTTGTAAATATTAATATTAACAGAATTACGGGGTGTTACATTCTCCCCTCCTTAAAGGATTTCGTCCCCGAAATCTTCAAGTTAAGAAGAATGTATATCCTAACATCCAAACAACCATCTACTCAACCATCAAACACAAGCATCCATTGTCCTTATAGACTTCTAATGCTCTCATGTTTAAATGCACAGTGTGTGTATATGTCCCTATCTAATGCAAAATCAGGCGGTCCACTGATTCAGTTGACCTCCTTTAATGCAAACCATGATAGTGCCATGCGTCCATTATGTATGCAAAAGTTCCCTAATGCTACATATTATTTCTACATGCGTGCACAACCATTCACCAAAATGCAGTATCCATATGATAGCACAACCATTATACATCCATTTTACTAAATACAACCATTTATATGCAATATGCAGTATGAAGTGACTGAGCCGATCTAGTGCCTAATAGTGTGTGTATATGCGTCCACGAGCAACCACTAGCAAACACTTGCATCCACTTTGCATCCATCATACATAACATGTCTCAAACACATGTTTCAACCATAGGATTATCCTATCTAAAGGTCAAGAATACTAACGAGAGGATACTCTAAAGATAAGATAAGTACAAGATAAGCGATAAAGGAGAAATTAAAAGACATACCCTCAAAAAGGAAAGGGTATCGTGAACGCATCTTCTCTTCTGTCTCCCAAGTAGCGTTTCTCTCACCATCTCCCCATTATACTTTGACCATTCTGACCTTTCTATTTCTCAGCTTCTTAATCTCCGACTCAAGAATGCGCGTAGGAGCTTGTCGAACCGTCGCATCACGCTCTATCTCCACCTCTCTAAGCAAGCTCGGCTCTACCACTTCCGCGGTCTCGTGCAAGCACTTCCTCAAATGTGACACATGGAATACATCGTGTACACCACTAAGTCTCTCGGGCAACTCCACTCTATACGCCATTTGCCCAATCTTCTCCTTAATAGGAAACGGTCCTACGTACCTTGGTGCTAATTTCCTAACGGACCCAAAGCGAACAACGTTCCGCAATGGAGACATTTTGATAAAGACCATGTCCCCAACCCCAAATTCAAGATCCGCCCTTCTCTTATCCGCATATGATTTCTGCCTATCTTGCGCTGCTTTCATCCTCCTCCGAATCAAGTCGATCTTCTCCGAAGTCTCTCTAATCATATCGGGCCCAAGTAAGATCTTATCGGTAGATTCCCACCAACATGTAGGCGAACGACACGGCCGTCCATAAAGAGCTTCGAATGGTGCCATACCAATGCTTGACTGAAAGCTGTTATTATATGCGAACTCTACCAGTGGATGATGCTCTTCCCATGTACCCCCAAAGTCTAGGATACATAGCCTCAAAAGATCCTCTAGAATGCGATTCACCCTCTCGGTCTGGCCGTCCGTCTGAGGATGATATGCTGTGCTCAAACATAACTGAGTCCCTACTGCCTCTTGTAAGCTTCTCCAAAATTCGCTAGTGAAAATAGGATCGTGGTCGCTCACTATGCTAGAAGGAACACCGTGCAAACGTACTATTTCTCGAACGTATACGGAGGCTAACCATGGAGCAGTCCTCTTACTCTTTACGGGAATGAAATGGGTGCTTTTAGTAAGTCTATCCACTATAACCCAAATTCCCGTATTACCCTTCCTTGATCGCGGTAATCCGTCAATAAAGTCCATCGAGACGCTTTCCCACTTCCATAGGGGAACCTCCAATGGGTGGAGTAACCCACCGGGTTTCTTTTGCTCCGCTTTTACTTGTTGGCACACCAAGCATCTAGCGACATACTCGGCTACGTCCCTCTTCATACCGGCCCAAAAGAAAACTCGCTTCATGTCTTTGTACATCTTGTCCCCGCCGGGATGAATGGTCATCTTCGAACGATGTGCATCGTCAAGAATAGTCTTCCTTAGGTCATCGTCTCTTGGTACACAAAGTCTACCGTCCCTACGTAACCAACCCTTATCATCTAGGGTATACCTATGGAGATGGCTTGATGACTCCCCTCCTTTGAGCTTTTCTACTAACTCAACCAACCGCGGGTCGTCTCGCTGTGCCTTGCCAATCCGTCCCAAAAGCGTAGGTCTTACCTCCAAGGATGCTAGCAAACCGAGTACAAAGTCAACGGAAGGTCTAAAGTCAAACATCGAAATGAATTCTAAACTTTGCCGCTCAACAAACAAAGGACTTAAGGATAATCTTTTTCTACTTAAGGCATCCGCCACCACGTTACCCTTGCCAGGGGTATATGCTATCTCGAAGTCGTAGGATGCCAAGAACTCTATCCACCTTAACATATCTCCCTTCCCTAGAGACCACATGCCCTAAATTCCTCACTTCCTTCCTCCAAAAAGGGTATCTTGGAGAACTTAGCATTAAGCTAGTGCACTTGTAGGGTCCCTAAGCTTTCCCTAAGACATAGGGCATGCTCTTCTCTGCTTCTAGAGAAAACCAGGATATTATCCCATGTAAAATCGTCACAACTATCCATCTCTCACGCAGACCATCCTAGTCGAATTCGACATCCCCCAAGTGCAAGCCCAAAGGCGTAAACCAATATCAGACAAACACCCAAGGGATACCTCCTTCAAATTCAGACGACCTACGTGAGATGATACTAGTAATATGGTCAATCAATTGAGCACTTGACCGACTCTGGCCGTCCTTTCCAGTCTTGCTCCAAAACTACCGCTGATTACATAACGGGCTTTGCTTAATTAATCTATTAAGCACATACGAAAACTTATTCCGTGCCTATGGGTAAACCCCGCGCTTTATCAATGACATCTCCATACCCACGGACCACACAAACAGGTTCCTAATCATCGTTAGATGCGTCAGAAGATTCTAGGCAGCTAAGCATCACTGAACCCCTAGGGTTGCAAGAAATATGAGGGTTTTTCTACAACGAATCAATAGTCTAACTACCCTCCTTTCACAGTCTAGGATGGCACCCCGCTTGGCTAGCCAATCCACCCCTAGAATCAAACTACAGCCCGTGAAACCGAGGACAAAGGTGTTGCATTCAAACTCAACGCCCAAGATAAACACTCTCAAATCCCGACAAATCATAGAAAGATGAGCCAAACCACCAATACGATTTGAGACTACTAAGGGATCAGTAACAATACTAGTATATAGGTGCAGTGTTTCAACTAATGATGTAGAGATAAACGAATGCGATGCGCCCGAATCGAATAAGGTACGGACAGGATGATCAAACAGAAAAACTAAGCTTTCAACAGAAATGGTTCTACCTCGTTCTTACAGCGGTGGGACCGCGAGAGCCTGAACTTGTGCCCTTGCCTGCCCTGGTGCCAGAACAGCCTGCACCTGTCCTCCCGAGGTAGCCCCTGCCCTCTGCCCCTTCCTTGGGCAGTCCTTCACTAAATGTCCCGCATCGCCACAATGAAAACAGCCAGTCTTCTTTTTCTTTTGGCAGTCCTTGCTGAGATGGCCTGGGGTCCCATAGTTAAAACATTTCTTCTTCCCCTTAGCATTGTTGCCTTTGCCACCCTTATTTTGATCCCCTTTCTTCTCGGGTGACTTATCAGCTTTAGTGCCTTTCTCCTCGTGCATGAGTGCCATGTCTACTAGCTTCTCAAAGGTGGCCCCCATAGGGATGTGGGTCATAGCCAACCCTTGCAATGGTTCATTCAATCCATTAACAAACCTCAGAGCCTTCTTCTCCGGCATGTTCACTAAGTCTAAGCCAAACTTTGCTAACTGATTAAATTTGTTGACATATTCTTTCACTAATGAGCTTCCTTGCTTCAATGTCAAGAACCTTTCCATATTTAGATTTTCTTCCGCCCTAGAGAGAAACTTCGCCTCGAACCTACGTTTAAAATCCGCCCAAGAGTCAACAGGACGCTCCCCATTAGTGACCTCCCACCAAAACGAGGCCTCTCCCTTCATCAACCAAGCTGCTAAATGAACTCTCCTCCCTTCTTTTACTTCAAAGATTCCTAGCAATTCTTCCACCTCCTTAAGCCAATCTCTAGCTTCCACAAACATTTCTGACCCTTGAAAGGGTTTTCCACCCATAGACTTGAATTCCTTGCACGTCTTTGCAAAAGTATCTACGCGAGGAGGAGGAGTAGGAATGGGTGCAACTGGTGGTGGAGGAACATTGGTTGGACCTGCAGCGGCACTAGCCTCCAATAGCCTCCTGTACCATCCTGGTATCGTTACACCGTCGGGTAGGTTAAGATCTTCAGCCATGCTGAAACGAAAAAGGAAAGATTCAGAATGGAGAATTCGAAAGATAAAGATATATGGCTATTTGGGGATTATGTTTTTCATAAGAACTTCCTCTTTAAATTTCTCATTAAAACATGTTTTTGAAAACATTTCTTCCAAAAATAACTATTTTTCTAAAGTATTTTTATCTGTTCTGGTAAACTTAAGCTCTGATACCACGTGTAACACCCCACGCCCATTAATGTCACTCACAAATGGAATGCATTAACTTCCATGGAGGTTATAAGTGAATATAGAACAAAAAAATCACAACAAGACAGATAATAAGTAGTACTTGAAAACTAAAGCTTCATTTTATTGCAGCGGAAACATGTTTATTACATTACAAAACCATTAATCAGAGTCAAGTACATTATCCATCTTCATAAAAACAAAATACATAACCCCATTACAAAATAGCCATTAAAGAAGATAACAAGCTGGACTTTACTTCAATGATCCAAGCTTTCCAAAAAGAGATAAAGCAATCCAATCAAACTCCACTAGAGCTGGGTACAACCTAAGGACCTGGAGGGGGAAAAGGATAGAAATGGAGGGGGTCAGACATAATGTCTGGCGAGTATGATAATTCTAACAATACTATTATCAAAATAACCAGACTAAGGCATAAGCAAGAAGACAAGTAAATGTCTATGAACTCTTAGGAAGATAAAGATAACGTTTAAGATAACGTTAAAGATAAAGGTAAAGGCACACCTAATTACTAACGAATGATTACTACACTGCACCGCGCCAATTACTACACTGCAACGTTAAAGATAACGGTAAAGGCACACCTAATTACTAACGAATGATTACTACACTGCAACGCACATTACTACACTGCACCGCTCCAATTACTACACTGCACCGCGCCAATTACTACACTGCACCGCGCCAATTACTACACTGCACCGCGCCAATCACCCTAAAGGTTGATCCCGCATGCTTCACATAGAAACTATATAAATAGCCTTGCATACCCCTAGCTGACTACATAGGTGCCGTCTGCCCCTATCTCCACTAGGTGTACCCCACTACTCTCTTAGAAATTTTATAAGTAACTTCGTGTACTCCTAGCTGACTACATAGGTGTCGTCTGCCCCTATCTCCACTAGGTGTACCCCACCACCCACTTTCGATTGGCTCCCTACTCGTAGATACCCGTGCTGGCCCCACAGTGGGGTGTATCACTCACCTAAAGTGGCAACCGATACAACTGAGAATGCACGGCTTATACCTACACGATGCAACAACGTCTTACCTACCAGCCCGGGTCCACACACGCATATGAAACCCGTTGGACTTGTATTGCCACCGCTCCCCGTTTTGGCCTCTTACAGTCGAACCCAGCATGCGTGTCCCGTCCTCGACTTGGGTCGAGCCCACAAAGATACGTTTGGGATACTGGTTGAAACGGGCCCCTACAAGCTACCCACCTAAGCTTGTCACCGCTAGTATATCCCACTTAACCCTCTTAGTCATATTTCATTTACATGTGTGTTTGGTTAAGTCCTACTAATCGTATTTCACATGCCACTAAGGGCACCCACTATATTCCTCATGCCACCCAAGGCACCTACTTAACCCCCATGTCCCACTTTACATGTTTTATCTGGTTAAGTATTTCTTAATTCATTCAGGCCATAACCTCGTAAAGACCTCTCACATTAGACTGGCATTTACGGCAGCTGGATTTGCCGGGCGGGTCCGGGTAGTCTTACACCATAAAAGAGTCTAACCTCGTTTCTTTACAACCGTTATATTTTAGTTTAGGCTTAGGACCTCTCACATTGGGCTGACATTGGTGACCACTGGATTTGTCGGGCGGTTCCGGGCAGGTTTACGTCACAAACGAGTCCAACCTCGTGTCCTAAGCATTGATTGACAACTTTCAATCTTTTACCCCAGTTTTAATAATTCCCTACCAAAATTGTTAATTAAGTCCACTTTTATTGATGTCCATAATTGACTCAATTATGGTCATCCACTCATGGTATGCAAAATCATATCAATTGCACCCAACATCTTATTATTAAATCCTTAATATTACCCCTACCCCACGTTTATATGTTCGCTTATTCAACGCATAATATTGGCTAGACTTGAATAGTCTAACGCACAGTAGAAAGCCAAATTAACTTATAGATAATAAAATTAATCTAATCATGATAGGGGTGAAACTTGCATAAATTACACATGTTAAGGATCAAAAGGTGTCAACTTGTTAAATGTCACAATTTACATGATATGATCATAGCCCAAATCTATACATAAACTTGCATATGGGGTTTTTAAGCAACATAATGATGGTGTGAACTAGCATAGGATATCACATATGTCATAGCATAGTTCTAGATGTCATAATAGATGTCATGGCATATGTTCATAAATTTTCTAATCAATTTAACTTGCATATGTAACTTGTCATATAGATCAACATAGCACAAACATGATGATTTAATTAATATGAACTAACTAGCATAGATGGCTTTCTAACATGTATGATTCATCACAACTTAGCATAGAAACTTTCAACATACATAACATCATCATAGCATGATTTACAACATATAGTATATCATCACCACATAGCATAGGATTCATAACATACATGATAGCATATGTCAATTCACATCATCTACTCACAATCCATTCATGACTTAACCTAATTAAAATGATAATAATCTTGTTAAGACTATCATACTCACAATTATAGAAGAAAGAGAGTCGAATTAGCGCTCTTTTTGATGAAGAATCGTTGTTAGGGTTGGGTAGTTCTGATTTGGTTGCTATTCTCTATCTTTAATTTGATGGCGGCTGCTCTAGGTCTCAAGATATCAGCATGACGGCCATGGTCTTTGTTTATTTTCTGATTTAGTGTTTGTGTATAGGGGTCTTTTTATAGAGTTATAAATTAATTCAAGCCGTCGGATGTTCTTAGGGTTAATCAAAACCATTTAATTATGATAGGGTGATGAGTCAGCCCTAATGACTCAGCAAGGAATCAGAATGGACTCAACAACATGGGTCAGCCTGAACCAGAAAGCTGTGCAGGCTCCAGCCTCGGCCTGGGCTCACTTGGCAGGTGCGCCAGTGTAAATATGTACTGGCGCACTTCCCAAGTGCGCCAGTGCATTTTTTTTCGTTCTTTGCCCCAAACTTCGTTCGTCCATAACTTTTTCATCCGGTACTCGTTTCCCGCAAACTTGGACTCTATCTCCACTAGAATTCCGAGACGAACACAATGGCGCAACCCGTTTCCCACAATTCTCACGTCTGAGATTAGTTATTCTTTAATTTGTAAATATTATTATTAACTAAATTACGGGGTGTTACACCTAGTATAAAACATTTTCTATTTGATTAAACTATTTATATTGCAAGCATAAAAATGATGCTGAAAGCAAGGTTCAAAATTTCGGTTTTCAGTTCCGTTCCGGTGATTGAAAATATACAATGTTTCAGTTTCATTTCGGTAATTCCGAAAATTCCGTTATAATTTCGATTCCGGATTTTTTTTTTACTTTTTGGATGTTTTTTACATATTGGTATGCTTTTAATCATTCAAAACTCTTATAATTTTTTTTGTAATACAACAAATGTAAGTGTAACTAGCCTAAATAGAAAACGATACTTTATAGTTTACCTTTAGTATTTCTTCAGGAGAAAAAAACCTAATTAACCAGCCCATTGGGCCATTATTCACGCTCATACCAAACACCATAGCAAGGTTCAACAGCATACCCAATACTCTCATTATTAAACCCTAGAATCACGTTACTTCAAAGAAATCTATTTGTTCGTTTCTCCGTTGTAGCTTCCAAATTATGTGCTGCTCTTTTTGGTTTCTATTGCTTCCAAATAACACCTTAATTTAAATTAATTTGGATTGTATGCTGCTCTTATTCCACACTTTTGTTTTGCTAGATACCATGAAGAAAATTATGAACAAGCTGATTCTTTCTTTCTTCCTATTTTTTGCCTCTTTATACATCAACAACCACCAAAACGGAAATATGATTAGATTCCAGTCCGACCACCACTGAAACCGAATCGAAATGGCCGGAATTCCGAGGTGCTGGTCGGAATCTCAAACCTTGGCTGAAAGAAAAGTTTTCTTTGAATAGTCTTTACACATGAGCTATTGTACTTCAGTAAACCATCGCTCATACTGCTCCACAAACAACTTCATACACTTTTTTAAAATACAAACAAGTCTTCATTCTTTTTATAATACAAAAACTAAAAATATGGATTGCAAGATAAACATATCCAAAGTGCTAAACCAATTGATTAGTCAATAGACTAAAGTACTATTACGCATATAATTAGCTTGCGTGATTCCTATTGATGGAAAATACTTGTAGGTTCTTAGAGTCACTACTATAAATTTTAAATCACTAAATACAAGCTACAGATTATAATTCCAATTTGGAGAAACAATTCTAACATTGAACCTAACTTGATTCAACTTGTAATAATCTACTACGAAAGAAACTTAAATTTAACATTAAGAAAATGAATGTTTCTTGAGAATCTAATAGAAGAAAACATACAATTTATTCGATTATTTAATTTATAATCTTATCTAAATCAAAATTATTTTCCGCATCCCCTAAAAGAAAATAATAATAATAATAAAAAATGAATTTTATTTAGATTTAAAACGAATCATGATAAACAAATAAAAATTGATCCCAGTTGGGAGAAATGCAAGCAACCAATTTTAAGTAAATACGAAGATTATTTTGGTAATACCTCTAATAACGAGTCTTCACTGATGTTGAAGGAGACATAAGCAAGAAAAGCATCAGAATTTACTTTTGGAGAGTCACAATGAATGATTATTATTACCGTCAGTGAATCCAAGAGAAGTAAATCAAATTTCATTTCTAAGAGTTTTTCTAATTGAGGGGGAAGGAGAAACAAAAGGCGAAAGGCAGACTGAAATAGTGGAAAAAGAAGCGGTCTCGAAAATTTTCGTTTTCCCGCTTATAAATTTTGATGTCTCGCTGCTTTTTGGCATAAGCCAACGCCATCCATATTTCATTTTATTCTTGACAAGAGTAATAACAACGACCGACATAAAAACGCTATCCAATATTGCAATTAATAATCATATTTCCTGTAGTATTACATCCGAATAACTAAATTAATGAGTTTTAATAATTCCGTGAATGCACCCAAAGAGAAGTTGAAAGTTATACATCCTTAAAAAAATGTTTATGAAGTAATAAATTAAGAAATGAAGAACAAACAATAACCAAAACTACTTTAAATGGTATTTTTGCGCTAATTGATCCGAGGAGTATAGGATCAGATTTGAGTGATTCCTATCTGAAAATCACTTCGGCCAGTTTATAATTTTGAAGTAATAAAGGCTGAAGACTAAAGAATTATGGAGATTGAATGAAGGGTTGTTTACATGACCCTCAGGGAACTTATCCCATATTACAAATGACGGTAATTTTGCATTTAAATCTTTGATCGATTCGTTCAAACCTAGGACTACTTGTATGGATGGATATATGACATTTTACTTTAAATGCGCATTTACTTTTCTTCATGAATGTACATATGTTTGGTGAAATAGAGGGCAACTTCTCTTAGTTTAACACTGTAATGACCCGTTGTATACCACCAGTGCTCATAACCAAAAAAGTTCATTGTATAAGCACCCGATCGATGTAAAGCAATCTTCAAGAGGAAGAAATAGTAGAAAATAAGATAAAGGAGAAAAGAAGGAAATAAAAGAGGAGAGAAAGGAAGAAACAGAAAATAAACAAAATTACAGAACCTGTTGTATATCTCACAACACATCAGATAACATATAATAACAACAACAATAGATTTAAAAATAGACAAGATAGTAATAACTATATAAACCACAGATCAGAGTACATAGACTCATATAGTTATACAAAATAGTAATAGATTTTATACAAATGTAAATAAACTCGAATTGATAAATTGTCTTTACTAAGAATACATAATACCGTTAAGGCTCCATAGTGCTACATAGTGAAATAAACAATAAGTATAGAAGTATAAATATGTAAAACGTAGCCACCTGCTAATCCATGTACGCAACTCCGAATAATATTTGTAATTGTTATCTAGTCTGCTCATCAGCATCGTCGATGAGCACCCAAGGTAATAAAAGGGAAATAAAATCTTGGGTCAGACAATAGTCTACTATGAGAGAAACAAATCTCAAAGTACTGTAAAATTCGTAATAATATATCATGGCAAGGAGGGTATGGAGAATCATACCTTTCCTACCCCTGCATCTACAAAGTTAGCACATAACAATCGATATATGGTATACTACGATAGACATCATATAAAGAGGGCGTGATAGATGTCTAAACACTAAAGATGATAAAAAACTAAACATCCATAGCACCCATCAACCATCCTCACATTCACTCATCCAGTGCGAAAAGCTTATGATACTCAACACTTTGGTTACCCAATCCATCGAAGCACTGGTAAGTCTAAAACATCAATTGATGCCATAAGACTACCCACTATGACAAAACATCGACAGTCTATAGCGATTAACCCTACTCAGTAAAAAATAATGACAGATCTAGGGTCCGGGCCAATCAGTCCCAAACATCGACTGGCTGTGATACATCCTTGTGCCACTATCTCAAAGGTGTACCAAAGTCTTGAATACCATAACCACTTGCACATGCTCTCCACAGCAGAATCCATCTCATTGACTGTCCATAAGACTCCCATTTGAATTCATTCAATAAGTGTGGTATCCTAGGTGAACAACAATGCCGTGAGGCACCATCAATTGCCCTCCAAGTCGTAACAACTACATGTCATCCCATCCTTAAATAATAATCACCTCAATAAGACTCAATGTCGTCTTTTACGCATCTCGGAGAAAAACTATCCATTGCAACAGCTTTTCTCCCCATACTGGAATCACCATTGTCCAATGACGAATCATGCATACAAGAACAACATGCTCATCTTAAGCCAAAACCACTGATCAAAGAGCCATCATATTGAAACCACCTTCGAATGAGCCATCGTATCCTACTCCTCGAAATTGCATCGTCATCGATTTCAAATTGACAAAAGTGGCCAACAACATTAGTAATCGATATCGACCACTTCATAGTTATGGATAACAAGGACTCTAATTACATATTTAATCAAAATTGGTCAAATACACATCTAGGGAAAACTTCAGGCCTTCGTTGCATAGTCAAGTTTGTCGCCAAGTCCATTTATTGTTATTTGAAAGGTCACCGAGCTCCAGTGTTTCTTCGTCTTCAAATCCGTTGCCAAGCTCCAATGCTACTCCATCGTCAGATCCATCCATGCGCTCTAAAGCTCCATCGTGAATTTATCTCATCTGTTCGAGTTTGTCATCCTTGTGCACTCAATCAATATACACCAACTTGTACGTTTGATCGATAAGCACCCCCAAACTTTAGAATACGAATTTTTTCCTAATACAAAGTCACCTATGAATGATGATTTATGCTAAACTAATCAAACAATTCAACCATGCAACTGGTAATCATACAATTTCCTAAACTAGCATATAAATATCCATAATAGTACTAATAAATCAAATAGAGCATATATATAGCAACCAAAGTGAAATAAGTGTCGAAACAAAATATTTCCAACTGCGTGGTCAAAATAGCGCATAATAGCGCGTAAATGGATAAAATGTGATAATCATGGTTAAAACTACTTAAATCACTTATTAATATTTTTATTAAATAAACATTAGGTTTAAACATTCTAAGTATTGTGTTTTATAATTGAAAAACAGTTCAAAACATACAAACTATGTTGTACGAGCAAATACAATCCAGCGAGAGACAATATCACTCGCCTCAACCGAATCAACTCAAACAAGCTCTAAAATGCAGAGCTCACCAATCGAGTCCGACGGAAGAAACAACATCCAATTGCGACCTCGTATGAGAAAGTTATAGATGCTATAAGATTTGTGATTATTTAAATAATTAAATTAAATAATTAACCAACACATACTCTAATCAAAACTTAAACATCATCTTCCCTAAAGTGATATTGTATATGCACTATAACCATGTTGTGCACCTTTTTATGGTGATTCAGATATCCGGCCCACGAAATCCAAAACAACGTTGCGATATCCCCCCAAAACTCGATGCGTTCACATCGACACTCGAGTCTTCGATGCCCAAAAACTGAATGTGTTTTTTACCCAGCCTGCTACATTACCCTTGAGAGCGCAGTCCCGAAACCATGAGCGGAACCCTCATCTTCACGGTAATGAAGTTCCTTGCATCCCTCGATCCAATGGTAATCTGTTCTCCTCTTATCTCTGCCTAGAACCCCTAAAAAATCGAACTTAGATATCAATCCACGAAAAATAATTGTCACCGAATATGCTTAAATTAAAACATGTGATAGTGAATAGCGACTGGCCAAATTAGATCTTGAGATAATGTTTTGTTATTTTATTCTCCAATGAGGCCAAAAACCTGTAAACTCCAATTGACATGTGCTTCCTGCCACCATCTATGTAAAAAATCTTCTGAAAACATTGAGATTAGACTTAAGAGCCAAATCGATCGCATGTGGAAGTTAGCCTTTAAAAATCGAATTTACCATGTTAGTTTCTCACATAAATTGACACACGTTTAGTTTATGCACAATCAAAAAGGTACATCCGATCGTTATGAAACTTGACGGCGCATAACAACTCACTACTACGATTTCAAAAATACTAGTCTCGTCATAATTCAACACTATGGAATGACAATTTACGCATATATCGAGATCGTTATGTAACAACCCAAAAATATAATAAAGCAATATAAATAAAAGACTAATAAAATAAATATTAATCATGAAAATTTTGGGAAATAGACAACAGGGGTTGCACCATTAGGTCTATTTCAAAATTCTGGCTAAGATTGATCTTTGGTTTGTAAAAATTGGACTTATAACAAAAATGATATTAAAAAAAGAAGTTTGAAATTCGAATTTGAAATAGAATAAACGTTTAAATCCATCAAAATTGAACTACAACGCTAATCATGATCAGATGGGAAACCTAACCCATAGTTGGATCTACTCGGGGGTCGACACAGACCCATGTGGGTCGACCCACCTATTGGATGGGTAGACCCACCTAGGCAATGTGCGCAACCTGGTGCGCACGTCTTTGGTCGATTTGTGCTAGGTTTTGGGATGTGTTCTTCTACAGAGTTCCTCGATTTGATGGTCTAAAATCTTAACCCAAAATCCAAAGATCTAAAACACCTTGGCTCTATTATAAATATGCTCAAAAACCTAACCTAATTCCCACTACTCCATTCTCTACCTCAATCTCAAATAACCTCTTCTCAAATATTTCTAATGGAGTTTGAGGCTTGGGTTTGCATATATTTTAGAGAATATTCATAAACAGAGATTTTCCTACTAGGGCTAAATTAAACTACTTTAAAAATTATAAGTATATTTCAGTAATTTCAAGATTTTGTACATATTAGGGATTACTTGACAATATAATAAGTTGTAGATCTTTTAATTCCTATTTTCCTTCTTTTAACGGTTTATATAATTTGATTGTAATAAAGATAATTTGACTGTAATTTTGGTAAACTAAATAAATGACATTTGGTAGACTCTAATGGCGGGGGTTGGGTTGTACAGTAAAATTAAACAAAAGAGATATTTATAGACAAACTCCTTTGTCAAACGACTCTTTGATGGCAAATTTCTCCTAAACTTTTTCGTGACTTTATCCCTATTTTTCTCCGAGATTATATGTTGATTATCTTCTGAATTCGGGATAGATCTGCTCAGTCTGTCAATCTGTACTATTAGGCAGTCACTCTCTCTATTTTCCTTTTTCTCGTGGATGTTTAGGGTTGTTAGACCGAAATCTGGGCCTAACACCCAAATTCAGTGTGAAAACCTCACAATCACAATAAATGCGGAAAAAGCAGTAAATAAATGGAGACACACGAGATTTTTAGAGTGATTCGGCTCAAACCAAGCCTACGTCCACTTTATAGTTTTTATATCCTAAGAAGTTACAAGTACAATGTCTTCCTGCAATCCGGAGGATTCATTCATATACAAAATCCTTGTATTTTATGAAGAAGAGGAGATAAGAAAGTGAATTTATACACGAAATCCTCGTGTTAGATTGATGTAGAGAAGGTCCTTGTGTTGTTAGCAATGGAGGCCAGGAATTAGAGCAGCCAAAAGTCCCTTGAAACTGCCATGTGATGGTGTATTTATAGGTGTTGAGAAGCAGATGAGTGACTCGGATCGGATGTGCCACGTGGCGATCTCGGAAGTAGTGGAAGAAGTGGTCTTTGATCGTGTACAGCCAAGTAGAGGCAGATCCATGAAAGTAGGAACAGTTACTCCTTAAGAAGCGGTCAAAACAGGCTGTACGTGCAGAAATTGTCAGGCGGGTCGGATCGGTTCCGAACCGAACCGATGTGGTGCACTTCTATGCAATTGAGTTAAGGTGGGTCGGGTCTACTTATCCCGAGCTGAACTGGGGATTCCGATCCGAGCAGGAACTCACGCGTTTGTTTCACATACTGAGTTGATGAGGGTGTGATGCCTCCATCCGATTCGATCCACCTTGACCGATCCGATCTGAGAGGGTTGTGCTAATTCCAAAATCCAAGTTTCCGGTTCTGCGCGTTTACGGAAACGAGCATAACTTTCAAACCGTAAGTCCGTTTTAGCCAAACAAAAGCTCAATTCGAAGCTAATTCAGAGAGCTATAAGAGTTATATAGTTCAACTTTGTAATCGCTGTTTTCAGGCCCAAAAAAGGTCATCTGATAGGAGTTTCGGGCCAATCTTTGTTTGTGATGCGACTTCAACCAAATCGCTTCATGTCTTTTGATGATGTTCCCAATACTTGAGCGTATTATTTAGCAGATATTCTATGTGTGACTGCTATAACTAAAAAGAGGGCCAACATTTTGCCCCTCAGAACATATCTTGCTGGTTGAAGGAAGATGTGTTCTAGATAATCCAAGGCCACGCCGGGCCTGCTAGCTGCAAGTATAATCCATACCTGCGAAGAAAAGAGAGCAAAAAGGTGTGTCAAATCCTGACAAAACTGATCACACTTTCGAGCATAAACCATGCTTGGGCATTTATTTGAGAATAAACCATACTCGAGGGACGTTCGAATCACCCTGCCAAAACCTGGCGAGGGACCTAACCTTTTGGGTATAAGCCATACCAGGAAGTTCAAACTGAGCAAAAGCCATACTCAAGTTTTATTGAGTTCCTTTGCCCAATCCTGACAAGATCGTTCGTCGTTCCGAAGTATAATCCATACTTAAGCATCCTAGTGAGTACAATGCATACTCATGTCGGGATAGAGCTATACTTGCCAAAACCTGACAAGATAGTCTATCCCTAGGCATAATCCATGCCTAGTGGTCCGAGATAAGTATAAGCCATACTTTAATTGAGATTGAGAATCCTGCCACAACCTGACAAGACACTTAAATTCGCCAAACATAATCCATGCTCGGAAAGTCCTTCCTTATTCAATTCAAATACAAAACCAAAGCAAATCCTGATTGGTTTGTCATTGAGTGCAGAGCACGCTTTGGAGCTAAATCCTAACGCCGAACGTGTGTACTCCGATTTAGCCAATCGGAAAACCCAAAGAAAGCAAAGAGACATATCTTAAATCTTAAGAAATGTTGAAAATGCAGAGTGATCCAATCCAGATCAGTTGATGATGAGCCCACGGGAGCACGTTCCAGGGTCATTCCCTCTCCGGGGAGCAGGTGGTAGCAGCACGGGTGCAGGCGCTGTACGTTGTTTCACATACTCGAGTAGCTCTCCACGTCTAACCCGTTCCTCAATCAAGTCTCGCAAGTGCCTATAGTCATTTGTGTCATGACCGTCCATATCATGAAATATGCAGTATTTTCCAGAATCGCGTTCTCTTTGCGATGGCTCCCTCCTAGGAGGCTTTGGATAGGATACGTCACCGTTTGTGTTTATGTAGATGTCAATCAAGGTCGAATTGAGTTCGGTGTACTTTTCATATCTGGGCCCTCTCCTGGGCTGAGTGTTGCGATCATTCTTGACGGCAGCTTTTCCTTTGCCTTTTCCAGAATCATACGGTTCTCCATCCTTGAGCATGTTGACATCGAGAATTTTCTTTTCGGACATTGCATCTTCTTCACGCCGAAATCAATCCGATTTAAGGTAGAATTCACTGAGATTCCGTGGCGGGTCTCGGTATAAGGATTTTTTGAACTCCGAGTTGTCCAGAACGCCGGTTACTACTGCCATCAATACCATAGATGGCTCAGGTCGATCAACGGATGCTGCTGCAACATTGAACCGTTCCAAAAATGAGCGCAGAGTTTCTTTGGGCCTCTGCTTGATTGTAATTAGTGACATTACATTCTTAGGTCGAGCGATGTGGACCCGAAACTGTTCAATAAAGCGAGTGACCAACATGTTCCAACTGTTGATCGATTCAGATTCCAGCTGCCGAATCCACATAGCAGCTATATCGGTCAAAAAGAGAGGGAAGCACTTTTCCATGACGTTTTCCGACGCCGATTGAACTTCCATATGTCGTTTATAGCGCATTAGGTGCATGGTAGGATTTGTCCTGCCGTTGTAGGGCCCCAGTTGTGGAAGTTTGAAATCTGGGGGATTACGAGAATTCCTGATTTCCTATGTGAATGGATTGTGATTGACATCATCCATGTCATTCTGGTAAGTGTGGCCTCTCGAGAGGCGTTCAATGAGGTTGGCGAGCCGATCGCCTTCAAGGAGCTGTTCCAGATTGCCAAGATCAGAGCTGGTGGCCCCAGCGTCGAGTCCAGAGGAGCATGGAAGTGTATAGGGGGCTTGGGAGGCTATCCGATTCGGTTCGGAGGTGCCCCCATATTGCAGGTCATGGAGGCCGAACCGGTTCAGTTCGTAGGGCCCGATCCGAACCGATGATTGGTTGCCATTCTGGGCTGCTTCGTGCTGCTGCACTCGTGTGGGTTCTATTCGAACCGGAGCAGACGTGGGTCGTGCTTGCTCAGTGCCATAATTTCCAGAGGGGAAGCTGCTGCCCTCGAGCTCAAGTAAGGTTGCGGTTCGGATCGGGTCCGAACCGAACCGGTGGGGAGCCCCCCATTTCCATATACGTTGGATTCAGATTTTGGCCCTCGGTTCGGATCGGTTCCGAACCGATCTGGTTCGTTATCTCTGCTGGAGCCATTTCCGTGCCGTTTCCAGCAAGTTGTGCATTGCAGCTCGGTCTTCCTTCCATCCGAGCGAAGAATTGGTCGATCATCTCCTGTTGTTTGCGGAGGAGATCATCTTGCCTTGCCATCTAGGTTCTCAATTCAGCGAGAACGCCGTCCATTTCGTCTCTGGTTAAGTATGCTGATTGATCACCATGAGAGGAAGCCTACTGGCTTGCCTCATTCCTCATGCCTTCTGTACCAACGTCCTCAGTATGAGAGAAGGTTCCATCTTTCTTTCGTTTGACCATTGATCCAATAGTCGAGCAATTCGATTCCTTTGAGGCTAGAAATTAAAGTAGTATCGTGTGCCCCCTTCCTGGCGCGCAAAAATATTAGACCGAAATCTGGGCCTAACACCCAAATTCAGTGTGAAAACCTCACAATCACAATAAATGCGGAAAAAGCAGTAAATAAATGGAGACACACGAGATTTTTAGAGTGGTTCGGCTCAAACCAAGCCTACGTTCACTTTATAGTTTCTTATATCCTAAGAAGTTACAAGTACAATGTCTTCCTACAATCCAGAGGATTCATTCATATATAAAATCCTTGTATTTTTATGAAGAAGAGGAGATAAGAAAGTGATTTTATACACGAAATCCTTGTGTTAGATTGATGTAGAGGAAGCACAAGGTCCTTGTGTTGTTAGCAATGGAGGCCAGGAATTAGAGCGGCCAAAAGTCCCTTGAAATTGCCATGTGATGGTGTATTTATAGGTGTTGAGGAGCAGATGAGTGACTCAGATCGGATGTGCCACATGGCGATCACCGAGGCAATCTCGGAAGTAGTGGAAGAAGTGGTCTTTGATCGTGTACAGCCAAGTGGAGCCATATCCATGAAAGTAGGAATAGTTACTCCTTAAGAAGCGGTCAAAACAGGCTGTACGTCCAAAAATTGCCAGGTAGGTCGGATCGGTTCCGAACCGAACCGATGTGGTGCACTTCTATGCAATTGAGTTAAGCTGGGTTGGGTCTCCTTATCCCGAGCCGAACTGGGGATTCTGATCCAAGCAGGAACTCACGCGTTTGCTTCACATGTTGAGTTGATGAGGGTGTGATGTCTCCATCCGATCAAATCCGATCCGATCCGATCCGAGAGGGTTGTGCTAATTCCAAAATCCAAGTTTCCAGTTCTGCGCGCATTCACGAAAACGAGCATAACTTTCAAACTGTAAGTCCGTTTTAGCCAAATAAAAGCTCGATTCGAAACTGATTCAGAGAGCTACAAGAGTTACAGAGCTTAGCTCCGTAATTGCTGTTTTCGGGTCTAAAAAAGGTCATCTGATATGATTTGGTGGCAATGATTATGGCTATTTCTTTGGGGCCGACGCATCTCACGATAGTCGGTGAATCGTCAATTGTGTTCCATGTTAGTTCGTTGGTTTCTTTCAAGCAGTTTCAAGACACCATTTTCTGGTAGTTGCCGAATTGTTTCTTGAATTGGTTCCTCTATACTCAGGGAATATGACTTCGCTTCCGGAGCATATTCGCTCCGTTTCTCCTTTTGATGGTCGGGGTTCTTCTAGTGGATTAGTTATTCTATCTCAAAAAGTGGATTTGACCACCCCTGTTCTACCTAGGTTGATCTTCTGCGGATCGGTTGCTCGGTATGGTATCACTAATGTCTCTTGCTTTTTAGATGGTTCTATTAGTTGTGGTTCTGGTTGGTGCTCCGAAGTTGGCAACAACAATCTTATGGAAGCTAATGGTGTAAGGGAATTGAACCTCCTATCCACTTCCTCCCTAGGACGCTACCATCGATTTCTCCTCCCGGCATACCGAACCGATGTTGGATAAGCATGGTAGACCCTCGAAACAAACTCGATGTCGCTGCCATTTGAAAAAAAGTTAAGAAGGTTATCCACCTATTATCCCCTAATTTTTGAGCTTGCTATTTGCTTTTGAGGGTTTTCCGGATGTAGGTTGTGCTTTGGCACTCCCTCTTGTTTGGCTTGAGAATAGCTTTGCTTGCTTTGCCTCTTGTGATTAGGTTGGTGATGTTGAGGAGGGTATCCTTTCTTCGATATCCGATGTTGTTAGAGAAGTGGTAGTGGTTGATTGTGTTGTTGATGAAGTGGCTTTTGCTGCTTCATCGGCTTATAAGTCGTGCATCTTGCTGTTGATTCGGTTCGCCAAAAGTTCAGGGCATCGACCAATCTCCGTTTGCAGCCAGAGTGTTTCATTTATGGAGAGGTAGCGAAGATTGACGCTCTATGCTTTGATTTGGTAGTGGTGACAGAAAACATGCATTTTGCGGATGGTTCTTCTCTTACTAAGCAGGTATGGCTTTTATTTTATTTCACCCATTCTACTGCTAGTCACTTATCTTCTTGGTATCCCTTTGTTGGTTGTATTAGTCATTTATGGTTTTATTCTTTGTCTAGAGATTCAATCTTCTTTGCTAATTGTTCAAAGAAGTCATTTATGGTTTGTGTCTCATCTTCTAGCTCCAGTCGGTCGGCTTAGAATGTGTTGTACATGCTTGCTACTTCCCCCTTTTATGCCAAGGCCGTGTTTTTTGTTGGCAATTTTGGTTTAGTGGTTTCCGTCTGCAACTTACGTGTAAAACCCCATATTTTTAACAACACTAAAAAAAGATAAATTAAATAATAATTAATTTAATATTTAGAATTAAGTAAAACAGACCGCGCCTTTGCGTCCGACTCGAAATTTTGGTCAAGATAGACACCAAGTTTGCATAAAACAGACTTCGTATGAAGAAGTTATTAAGGTTTGAAGTTTGTATGCATGTAAAGAGAATATATATATATATATAAAATCAGAATTCAAAATTTAAAAATCAGCAAAATACAAAATCGATGTGCCAAACAGGGAAAGGGCCGACCGTTTAGGGTAGACCTGAGACCCTGCTAGGTCAACCCTGTAGTCGACGCAGACTCTTTGGGGTCGACCTCGAGGTTGGCCCTGGGGTCGACACCCATGTACGGGGGTCGACCCCCTACAGATCTGGGCAGTATACGTTTTTCTGAATTTGGGCCGATTTTAGAGCTAGATTCGTGAACCCTAGGCTATATAAAGGACCCTAAACCTAGTTTTATTCATCTGAAAAATAATGGTGAAGGTGAGGCTCTACTGCAACTTCAATTAATTTGCCTATTCTTCTCCAAAATCAAGTTTAAAAAGATTCAAGCGTTTCAACTATATATCTGAGATTCAACACCAACAATTTCTTTTCTATCTTCTAAAATCCAAATACGGTGAGTTAGTTACTTTTAGATTTGAATAATTAAAAGTAATTTGTAATATGAATGTGATTTGGATATGTACATGCCTGTGGCTGAATCATATTGGATCTAACATAATTTGTGAATCTATAATATTCTTGGAGCCTAGACCTTATCATGTCATGTTAGATCTTTTCAGGTCCAATTCGCTTGTGGTTAGTTTATCATGCCATGCAAGATCTACCTTTATATATCTAGTTCGCTTGTGGTTAATTTATCAGGTCACGTTAGATCTTTTTAGATCTAATTCGCTTGTGGTTAATTTATCATGTCATGTTAGATCTACCTTTATAGATCTAATTCGTTTGTGGTTAATTTATCATGTCGTGCTAGATCTACCTTTATAGATCTAATTCGTTTATGGTTAATTTATCATGTCACATTTGTGGATCTTAAACTTTACCTATCATGTGGTGATTAATTTAGATCTATTATTGATTGGAAATTTGAATCCATATTTATTCATGCCTATTATGACATCCTTGGTATGTTAGATCTAGTTTTATTATCACATGCTAACTAGATCTATTTTTATATGTCCACCTTATCACTATGCCAATTACATGTTTATGTCACTTTTGTTAAAATAACCACTATTGTCATCTTTCCCTTTTATTGATTATGGCTAGGCTACTTTCTAACCTAGACATGACGCCAAATATATGTGAATGCATTAGTTAGGGAATGGGGGAAACATTAGAATTGGCATAACTTGAATGGCAAGTAGGAATTTGGACATATAATCCATTATAAATATAATTGCGTAAATGGGCATGAACACCTATAAAGACATAGGTATAATTATTTGGTTAATAATTAAGATGCCTAGGATTACAATAATTAGAAAACTGTAATGGCACTTATAACACGAGGTTAGATTGCATTTGTGGTGGAAGTCTGCCTGGACCCGATTGGCATATCCAACAACCGCAAATTTTGAATCTAATGTGAGGGGTCTAAGTGCACAAATATGAGAAGGGCTAAGACAGGAGGTTAGGCCCAACTTGTGGAAGAAGTCTGACCGGACCCGACCGGCATATCCAACATCCACAAGTTGTAGGCCTAATGTGGGAGGTCTAGCCCATTATAATCATAAATGGATTTGGTAACGAATTGGAATACTTAACCTAGATGAATCCATAAGGATTGTATGAACATGTTAACTTGAATAGGGGTTAAGTAAACTTGGTTGAAACAGTGGGTGGGTTAAGTAAATCTTGTGGCGCTGGGTAATATTTATATATATAGGCCCACAAACTTAAACTATTTTATACCTTAGGGTTATGCAACTTTGTTAAGTAAACTTGCTTGGATCAGTGAGGGTTAAGTAAATCTTGTGGCAGTGGGGTAATATTTACATATATAGGCCCGACAACTTAACCTGTTTTACATGTTGGAGTGTTAGGCATAACCAGTTGAAATCCTAGTAGTGGGGATGCAAGCCTACGGGGAGCTTGTATCATCTTGTGTGTGGGACCCGTTTCAGTCAGTAACCCATCTAGGTATCAACCGAGTACTCTAAACTATGTCGGAGTAGGGGCACGCTTGCTGGGCTAGTTGTAAGAGATCCAAAACGAAGGGGAGGTGTCAACAATGTAAGAAACCAACAGAGTCATGTGTGTGCATGGGTCCGGCTTGCCATGGGAATTAAAACGCTGTGACATCAGTAGATATGGTTGTGCACATCTTGAAAATAAAGGGTTGCCACTTTATACGATGGGGCCAATACAAGGTATCTACGGAGTAGGGAGCCGATCGATTAGGATAGTAGTTAGGGTACATCTAGAATCTGGTATGTTTAGGAGTCCATTATTGGGGCTGCCTGTGGATTGTATGGGGTTAAAACCTCTCACTAGAAGTACGCCTAAGTCTACCATTTCATACATGTTGGGGATCATCTCATTCTGGATATACTAGTAGTAGTGCAGAGTAATCATTAAAAGCATATACACCCTATCCTGTTCACCTTGTCATACTTTCCTTTTATGTAGTTATCTCTCTCTTATCCACTTTATATGTCTGTCATGCTACTTTTATTTGTTTAGTTGCTAAAAGTAACTAGACTCACCCGACTTTATGTCTGACCCTTTTTTATTCCTCTTCTTTCTTCCATCCCCCCCCCCCCTTCCAGGTTCTCAAGGCGGGAATACTTAGGCTTGACCGTGATTCAGCTTACTTTTGTTGGAGATCCTTTGACGTATGGATCAAGCTTTTATCCTTGCTACTATGGTTATGCTTTATTTGGGGAATTATGCTTTTTATGTACTCTGATGATTTAAAGTACAAGACAGTAGTTTTTAGGATGTAATGGTTTATGTGTATTTCAGACATGTGCTATTTTTGAACCATGTTGTTTTATTATAAATAAATTTTTTAAATTCCACTATTGCTATTATATCTGTCTTGTAATATTTCTGTTTCTGTTTACCTATAACGCTTCAAGAAACTTAATGCATTCCCTTAGTGAATGACATTAACGGACGCGGGGTGTCACACTTGGTATCAGAGCCTGTTTACTAGATTAGATAAAAGTTTATGATAATTATTTTTGTTGACGGCAAAAAATATCGAAAACACCAAGGATTCCTATTACTAGGAATTGTTATTATGGTCGCAAGACTAAGTAAGAGAAAGCAGTAAATGACACAAGTATTTATAGTGGTTCGGCCGCGGATTAGGCCTACGTCCACTTCAGAAAGGTGTTGGAATTTTATTAATCACTCAAGAATTACAAGGATAGAGCCACACTCGTTACATTCACTTTCATAATTGCCATATGTAACAACCCGAATTTTAATAACACGTTAAAACAAGAAATCAAGGCAGAATTAAATTTTAAATTAAGAATCAGGGAAAACGGGTTGCTCCATTGCGTTTGTCTCGGAATTCTACATGAAATAGAGTCCAAGTTTTCGAAAATCGGAGTTTGTATGACCAAGATATGGCCTAAACAAGATTCAGCAGACTTTCGGGCAGACTGACCCCAGGTCGACTGCATAGTCGACGTACCCCCCCCAGGTCGATAGTAGTGTCGACCTCCCCCCTGTACACGTCGACCTGGTGTGGGTCAGAACCCATTTTTGAGGCCCGGGATGAGTTTTGATGGTCCGAATTGATTCTAGGGTTAATCCTATGGCCTAAACTAGTTGCTACAACTATAAAAGCACCCTAAGACCTAGCCTAACTCACACAAATCATTCTTACACCGTTATACTGCTAAAATCCCTCTTGAGCCATGGCCGCCGCCTCCAAATTAAAGCTTAAGCGTCCAAACTTGATTCAAATCAAAGATCAATGCTTCTACAACAAATTCAAGAGAATAGATCAATGACACTGCAACTTTATACGACAAATTCACTTCTTAATTCGCTAGCCATGCTCTGTAAGTTCAAGTTACTTTCTGATTTAAATATTTGATTATAATATGGCATTGAATTAAAGTGAAATTGGATCTAAGTATGTTTATCGACCCAGATCTATTTCTGTTGTTTCTTGAATCTTGAGTTTTTGACTTGTCTATCTTTATTCTTATGACAAGTTCATAATCTATTCAGCCTGTTGTAAATTAGTTTTCTCGATTCATGTTAATATTATTATCAAATTGTAATCTTCATGCCTGTGATGATGTTTTTCCCTCTGATCTTGCTTTTACTACGAATTCTACCTTTCCCCTATTTATTTTCTTTTGATGAACCTTGGTCAATTTCGGACCTTGGCCTAAAATTGCGATTTGCATACGAGATGTATACGGGGGAATTATGGGATTATTGCCTATATGAATATGTTGGAATTATTGGTAACATGAAATTGGAAATTATCACTGTATCTGCAAGTTTGGGGCTTGATCTGTAAATTTTGGTATAATCTTGTTATGGGGAAATTTGCATAAATAATATATACATGGAATTTGGCATTAATAGGTTCTATGTAAAAAGGCATGAAACTTGGTATATATCTAAATTGGCTAGGGTTGGACACATATAAATTGATATATGTAATTTTGACGTGGATCGTGACATATGTAAAAAGCTAGAACTTGTTATAGGTAAATTGGTGTAAACATGGAATACATGTAGTTTGATGTGGAACTTGAACATATGTAAATTGGCTAGAATTGGGCATATGTATATCGACATGAAAAGTTAGAACTTGGGCATATATATTAATATGTAAAGTTGGGTTTTGGGTAGCTGGCTTGTAGTGTAAATAAAAAAGGCTATAACTTGGCATAACTTTATAACAAATTTTAGTAATACTTTGGGAACACGTTTTGGGGCAAAAACATGAGTTATGAACATGATAATAGGCATAAGTTGAAAACTAGAAACTTGACATGAAACTTGCTTAGAAATTTGAACATTGTTATAACTTGAACATGGACATGACACTTAGATAACTTGAAAGTGGCCGACTCGAGGTTGGGTTGAGTTTGCAGTATAAACCTGCCCGGAACCGCCCGGCGAATCCAGTAACTGCAAACAATAGGACCCAATGTGAGTAGTTGGTCATACCGCGCTTAAAACCCGAGTTTAGACTAGGTTGTGGTATAAACCTACCCGGACCCGCCCGGCGTAACCAGTAACCACAACCAAGTCTAATGTGAGATTTTGCGGTGCATTAAGTAAATTAATGCCACATGATAAGGTTAAGTAATATGATTAGACTAATAACACTTAACCGATATGACATGAATGGGTGGGTTAAGTAATATGACAGGACTAGTAACACTAAACCTTTTAATATGACTAGTGGATGGGGTTAAGTTAACATGCACTTAACTAATCTAACGTGATGCGGGGTAAGGTTAAGTAACAACAGAGGATAACACTTAACCGACACAGCATGATAAGTAGGTGGGTTAAGTCACGAACTTGAACGACCATACTTAACCAAACTTGACATGCTAGACTGATAGGGTTAAGTCATGAATCGCTTGAATATACTTAACCAATTTGACATGATGATTTGATAGGGTTAAGTCATGAATCGCTTGAATATACTTAACCAATTTGACACGATGATTTGGTAGGGTTAAGTCATGAACCGCTTGAATATACTTAACCAATTTGACACGATGATTTGGTAGGGTTAAGTCATGAACCGCTTGAACATACTTAACCAACTTGACACATGATTCGTAGGGCTAAGTCATGAACTTAAACGACAACACTTAGCCAATTTGACATGACACGTAGACGGGTTAAGTCACGAACTTGAATGACCACACTTAACTAACTTGACATGCTAGACTGATGGGGTTAAGTCTCGAATTTAAATGACAACACTTAACCTGCTGGACGGAAACCCTAGTTACACGGTCCTTTTCAGCAGTAACCCACTAGATGTATCATGGTACCCTGGAACTAGGCAGGGTGGGGCACGATTACTGGGCTGATTGTAAGCGACCAAAACGACGGCTGAGTTGGTGCGCCATTGTAGGTTCAGGTGGACTATGGTCGTGCACGTAGTCCGGAGTTGAAAAAGCAGGCATCGGACACCAGTAAGTTTACACTGTGCGTGCTTGATTTGTGTCGGTGGTTGGCACCCTAGGGCTTGATACACCCTATGGTGGACCTAGCACAGGTGACTACATTCGTGATAGGGCTGTATGACACAGACACATGAATGAGATAGGACTTGTAGTGAGCCGATCGATTAGTAGATCGTTACGTGGATAGGTAGCATAATCCCTAGTGGTCCTAGGTGGCATAAACCCTAATCGAATCTAGAAAACGTTCAATAGGTAGCATAATCCCTAGTGGTACTAGGTGGCATAAATCCTAGTTGGACACGCGATGGTTCATGATAAGGAAACCTAGCCAGATCAATGGTGGCAGTCCAAACGATTTCAAGACTGATGGCACTACGTTGTAGTAGTACAGAATTACGTGATGAAGCCCGTACGATTTACGGCAAGGTACTGTACATATACATGGAAATGATTATACTAGTTGGGGAAAAACCTACATATACGGTATATTAGGTTGGTCTTCTAGTAAGTGGAGCATTTCATGATTTATGGCAAGGGACATTTTATAGTCATCACATGACACGGGTTGGGATACTAGTACGGGTGGTGCAGAGCAAATAGATATCATAGAAATATTCTATACTTGATAGAAACCTTGCTATGTGATACTTGTTAGGAACCTTGTGATGCTACTTATGGGATGCTATACTTGATTCATCGTGTCGAAGTTTATCTTGTTAGCATAGTTTATCTTGTTATCTTAGTTTATCTTGCCTACCTTGTCATCATGCTTATGTTTACTTTCAGTTTATTCATGCCATGTTATCTTTACCTATTTTTATGCTGAAAGTCACTAGGACTTACTCAGTCTTTATGACTGACCCGTTTTGTTTCGCCTCTTTTTCTTCCATTTCCCCCTCCCCCTGGTTCGCAGGGTGGGAATACAGCTTAGTTTGGATGTTACCAAGCTCCAAGGCTCTTTCATTTACGGCTTGGATTTCTCTTGGCTATGGCTTGCTTTACTGCTTTACTTGGGGAATAATTTATGAATATGGTTTTATGCTTCTTTACTATTGCAAGGCAAATTTCGATGTAATGGATTTAATGACATTTTGATGTAAAAGGCTTTAGACCTTACTAGATTTTAAAGAAATGAAATTTCGTTTTTCTTCCGCTGTTTTATATGTTTTGTCTTGTAATATTTCTGTGTATGTTTACCAAGATAATGCTCCACCAAAGCTAGTGCATTCCCTTTGTGAGTGACCCTAGCAGAGGTGGAGTGTTACATTTGGTATCAGAGCAGAAGGTTACCAGACTGGGCAAAAGCTTTTAAAAACCTTCTGAAATTATTTTCAAAACGTTTACAAAGAAGCAAATTTTCAAGAAAATTTTGTTTTGATTAAAAGACATATTCCCCTAAGCCATATGCACTATCTTTTGATTCTCTCTTGAAATCTCTTCTCTCTCTTTTCACCATAGTTTCTAGGCATCCAACATATGTCGGAGGGCAAAGAAGTGCCCAACCTCCATCTATAGCCGCAGTATTTCCATCTGTATCTAATCTTATTTCAAGCTTTGTAGGGTTGCCGTGCGATGGAGGTAACTTTCGAGAGACTTGTCAACAAGCTATACAAGGATAGTAGGAACATAAAGAATACAAGCCTAAGAATGAGAAACTTGTTGAAATGGCTTAATCCACGAAGGAGGAAAAAGGTGAAAGGAAAGAGGCCAAAAAGAAAGAATAATAAAACCCATAACAAGAAATAGTATCGTTAGTATAGTAAAAAGGGACATGTAGTTAAGTGTTATAGGACAAGCACAAGGGAAAAGGACAAGATCATCAAGAGGGCAATTGTATGCTCTCGCTACTAGCGTACCTAAGAGGGGTGGTAACGTTGCTGTTAAAGGTTTAGTTTTTATTTTCTATCATCCCATTAGGACTCTGTTTTTGAACATTGCATCCTTTTAATTCTGCTTCGATAGTTGAGCCTCTGCACCTTAGTACTAGTAAAGGATCCCATTTTTCTTTTATCTCAAATCCTGTAGGGAAATCGGCTCATTTATTCATGACTTGTTTGGATTTGAGAATGTCTATGAAGTAATGCTTATGTTTTCAGGCTATGGGTTGATTCTAGGGACGGAGTGGTTACCCAGTAAGGGTGCCATTCTCGGTTTTGAAAGGAGGGTAGTTAGACCCTTGACTTGCCTCGGTAATACCCTTGAAGTCGCGTGTAACCTTTAGGGTTCTATCAGGATTTGTTACCTAGAATCTCTTGACACATTTATTGGTAATTTATTTATCCGCTCGATTAGTGTTCGCCACTAAGGCGGATGGTTCATTTCGCTTATGCATGAGTTATAGAAAATCGCCTTAGTAAGTACGTTTGGCAACATGGTTGATATTTGTTATTTTCAAGAGATAATTCATCGGTGTGAAATACCTCCTAGCAAGTGAACGAGATCCAAGATTCACTAGTGAATTTTGCAGAGCTTGCATGAAACCATGAGTACGCAGTTATGATTAAGCCGAATATACTAGAAGAAGAATAAGTAAAAGTGGAACGAGAGGCAACAGTGGAATGAGTTCCAACTCATATTTTGGAAACAAGAATTAAGAAGCTACGGAATTGTGAAGTTAAAGACGGTCAAAGCACAATGGAGTTAAGCTCAAGGAAATGCGACTCAGAAGATTTAAGACTAGACACACATATCATATCTCTTTTTAAGAGTATAGCCTTGATCCCTCTTTTCCTGTAGAGCTTATTTGCATGCTATCTTTCAAGTATATTCTCTCGGTCCTATTCTCAATCCCATTTCTGTTAGAAACCTCATAGGGAGCATGACTCGTCTATTAGTAATACATTTTGGGGCTTGAAGGTGTTCGTTGGGTTGACTAAACTCTTTGGGTTTTATAGGATACGGGTTGGTTTTAGGAAGGGATTCCCTTGTGACCTAAAAGGAGTCCATCATGCTTAGTTTCCTAGAAACATATATATTGGTTGGGTTGAGAAATTCTTTGGGTGTTAGTCTGATGTTGATTTTGGTCTTTGGGGCTGGTGCTTAGGAAGTTCCTCTCCTAATCAGTATATATGTGACGTAGATTTCCAGTTCCAACATTGCCTAATGGGCATAGAGCTTTTACTTGCTTCTATCATTCGGTTATACCTTTAGGTAAGAACAATTGGGTGTAAACGTGTGTTTGAGACATGTTATGATTGATGGTTGCAAGTGGCTGCAAGTGGTTGCTAGCGGTTGCTCGTGGATGCATTTACACATTAGGCACTAGATCGGCTCAGTCGCCTTTCCATATTGCATATGCATGAGTGTTTATACTTGTTTATGGATGAGTTTGAATGTGTTATCATGTGAATGTTGCATATGGATGAATGGTTGTTCACACATATAGTGTTTACGTGACTAGGATTATTTGCATACATATGGATTCACGGCACTTAACATATTTTGCATTAGAAAGATCAATCAGGCCTGATCATTTGCATTAGACAAGGAACATATACACACACTTTCTGCATATGTTCATACAACACTAGAAATCTCTTAAGGACAATGGTTGCTTATGGATGATGTTTTGAGTAGATGGATGATGGATGGTAGGATACGTTCTTCCTAACTTGAAGATTTCGGGGATGAAATCCATTAAGGAGGGGAGAATGTAACAACACAAATTTTAATAACACGTTAAAACAAGAAATC
This sequence comes from Allium sativum, assembly GCA_030737875.1. Taxonomy (NCBI): domain Eukaryota; kingdom Viridiplantae; phylum Streptophyta; class Magnoliopsida; order Asparagales; family Amaryllidaceae; genus Allium; species Allium sativum. The sequence continues at coordinate 808,611,669 of CM060916.1, forward strand.
AAGGCAGAATTAAATTTTAAAATAAGAATCAGGGAAAACCGGTTGCGCCATTGCGTTCATCTCGGAATTCTACATGAAATAGAGTCCAAGTTTTCGAAAATCGGAGTCTGTATGACCAGATATGGCCTAAACAAGATTCAGCAGACTTTCGGGCAGACTGACCCCAGGTCGACTGTAGTGTCGACTGCATAGTCGACCTGCCCCCCCCCCAGGTCGACTGTAGTGTCGACCTCCCACCTGTACAGGTCGACCTGGTCGGCCTGGTGTGGCTCAGAACCCATTTTTGAGGCCTGGGATGAGTTTTGATGGTCCGGATTGATTCTAGGGTTAATCCTATAGCCTAAACTAGTTGCTACAACTATAAAAGCACCCTAAGACCTAGCCTAACTCACACAAATCATTCTTACACCGTTATGCTGCTAAAATCCCTCTTGAGCCATGGTCGCCGCCTCCAAATTAAAGCTTAAGCGTCCAAACTTAATTCAAATCAAAGATCAATGCTTCTACAAAAAATTCAAGAGAATAGATCAATGACACTGCAACTTTATACGACAAATTCACTTCTTAATTAGCTAGCCATGCTATGTAAGTTCTAGTTATTTTCCGATTTAAATATTTGATTATAATATGGCATCGAATTAAAGTGAAATTGGATCTAAGTATGTTTAACAATCCAGATCTATTTCTGTTGTTTCTTGAATCTTGAGTTTTTGACTTGTCTATCTTTATTCTCATGACAAGTTCATAATCAATTCAGCCTATTGTAAATTAGTTTTCTCGATTCAAGTTAATATTATTATCAAATTGTAATCTTCATGCCTGTGATGATGTTTTTCCCTCTGATCTTGCTTTTACTACGAATTCTACCTTTCCCCTATTTATTTTCTTTTAATGAACCTTGGTCAATTTCGGACCTTGGCCTAAAATCGCGATTTGCATAAGAGATGTATACGGGGGAATTATGGGATTATTGCCTATATGAATATGTTGGAAGTATTGGTAACATGAAATTGGAAATTATCACTGTATCTGCAAGTTTGGGGCTTGATCTGTAAATTTTGGTATAATCTTGTTATGGGAAAATTTGCATAAATAATATATACATGGAATTTGGCATTAATAGGATCTATGTAAAAAGGCATGAAACTTGGTATATATCTAAACTGGCTAGGATTGGACACATATAAATTGATATATGTAATTTTGACGTGGATCGTGACATATGTAAAAAGCTATAACTTGTTATAGGTAAATTGGTGTAAACATGAAATACATGTAGTTTGATGTGGAACTTGAACATATGTAAATTGGCAAGAATTGGGCATATGTATATCGACATGAAAAGTTAGAACTTGGGCATATATATTAATATGTAAAGTTGGGTTTTGGGTAGTTGGCTTGCATTGTAAATAAAAAAGGCTATAACTTGGCATAACTTTATAGAAAATTTTAGCAATACTTTGGGAACACTTTTTGGGGCAAAAACGTGAGTTATGAACTTGATAATAGGCATAAGTTGAAAACTAGAAACTTAACATGAAACTTGCTTAGAAATTTGAACATTGTTATAACTTGAACATGAACATGACACTTAGATAACTTGAAAGTGGCCAACTCGAGGTTGGGTTGAGTTTGCAGTATAAACCTGCCCGGAACCGCCCGGCGAATCCAGTAACTGCAAACAATAGGACCCAATGTGAGTAGTTGGTCATACCGCGCTTAAAACCCGAGGTTAGACTAGGTTGTGGTATGAACCTGCCCGGACCCGCCCGGCGTAACCAGTAACCACAACAAAGTCTAATGTGAGAGGTTGGGGTGCATTAAGTAAATTAATGCCACATGATAAGGTTAAGTAATATGATTAGACTAATAACACTTAGCCGATATGACATGAATGGGTGGGTTAAGTAATATGACTGGACAAGTAACACTTAACCGTTTTAATATGACTAGTGGATAGGGTTAAGTTAACATGCACTTAACTAATCTAACGTGATGCGGGGTAAGGTTAAGTAACAACAGAGGATAACACTTAACCGACACAACATGATAAGTAGGTGGGTTAAGTCACGAACTTGAACGACCATACTTAACCAAACTTGACATGCTAGACTGATAGGGTTAAGTCATGAATCGCTTGAATATACTTAACCAATTTGACACGATGATTTGATATGGTTAAGTCATGAATCACTTGAATATACTTAACCAATTTGACACGATGATTTGGTAGAGTTAAGTCATGAACCGCTTGAATATACTTAACCAATTTGACACGATGATTTGGTAGGGTTAAGTCATGAACCGCTTGAACATACTTAACCAACTTGACACATGATTCGTAGGGCTAAGTCATGAACTTAAACGACAACACTTAGCCAATTTGACATGACACGTAGACGGGTTAAGTCACGAACTTGAATGACCACACTTAACTAACTTGACATGCTAGACTGATGGGGTTAAGTCTCGAATTTAAATGACAACACTTAACCTGCTGGACGGAAACCCTAATTACGCGGTCCTTTTCAGCAGTAACCCACTAGATGTATCATGGTACCCTGGAACTAGGCAGGGTGGGGCACGATTACTGGGCTGATTGTAAGCGACCAGAACGATGGCTGAGTTCGTGCGCCATTGTAGGTTCAGGCAGACTATGGTCGTACACGTAGTCCGGAGTTGAAAAAGCAGGCATTGGGCACCAGTAGGTTTACACTATGCGTGCTTGATTCGTGTCGATGGTTGGCACCCTAGGGCTTGATACACCCTATGGTGGACCTAGCACAAGTGACTACATTCGTGATAGGGCCGTATGACACAGACACATGAACGAGATAGGACTTGTAGTGAGCCGATCGATTAATAGATCGTTACATGGATAGGTAGCATAATCCCTAGTGGTCCTAGGTGGCATAAACCCTAATCGAATCTAGAAAACGTTCAATAGGTAGCATAATCCCTAGTGGTACTAGGTGGCATAAATCCTAGTTGGACACGCGATGGTTCATGATAAGGAAACCTAGCCAGATCAATGTTGGTAGTGCAAACGATTTCAAGACTGATGGCACTACGTTGTAGTAGTACAGAATTACGTGATGAAGCCCGTACGATTTACGGCAAGGGACTATACATATACATGGAAAGGATTATATGAGTTGGGGAAAAACCTACATATACGGTATATTAGGTTGGTCTACTAGTAAGTGAACCATTTCATGATTTTTGGCAAGGGACATTTTATAGTCAACACATGACATGGGTTGGGATACTAGTACGGGTGGTGCAGAGCAAATAGATATCATAGAAATATTCTATACTTGATAGAAACCTTGCTATGTGATACTTGTTAGGAACCTTGTGATGCTACTTATGGGATGCTATACTTGATTCATTGTGTCGAAGTTTATCTTGTTAGCATAGTTTATCTTGTTATCTTAGTTTATCTTGCCTACCTTGTCATCATGCTTATGTTTACTTTCAGTTTATTCATGCCATGTTATCTTTACCTATTTTTATGCTGAAAGTCACTAGGACTTACTCAGTCTTTATGACTGACCCGTTTGGTTTCGCCTCTTTTTCTTTCGTTTCCCCCCCAGGTTCGCAGGGTGGGAATACAGCTTAGTTCGGATGTTACCAAGCTCCAAGGCTCTTTCATTTACGGCTTGGATTTCTCTTGGCTATGGCTTGCTTTACTGCTTTACTTGGGGAATAATTTATGAATATGGTTTTATGCTTCTTTACTATTGCAAGGCAGATTTCGATGTAATGGATTTAATGACATTTTGATGTAAAAGGCTTTTGACCTTACTAGATTTTAAAGAAATGAAATTTCGTTTTTCTTCCGCTGTTTTATATGTTCTGTCTTGTAATATTTCTATTTATGTTTACCAAGATAATGCTCCGCCAAAGCTAGTGCATTCCCTTTGTGAGTGACCCTAGCGGAGGTGGGGTGTTACACCATATGCTAGGTATTTGGGAAAAAGAATATTTAATTCTCATTCTTCCTCAAATAGGAGATGCCATTAATGGGACTCATGAAGCTCTAGGAAGGTCTCAAGTGAAGAAAATTCAACCCCCTTGAAGTGTGAGGTCATGGGCTATTTATAGGAGCGGGGGTAGGTAGGATTAGGTAGGAATAGGTAAGAATGAGGGACCATATCATATTTTCGCACCCGCCACTAGCACATGCACAAATTTCGAACCCAGCTTCAGTTGCGAAATTTCACACCTGCTGCGTGCGAAATTTCTCACCTGCTTGGTGCAAAAATTCGCACATGTTGGGTACAAAATTTCGCACTTGCTAGGTGCGAATTTTCGCACCTGCTGGGTGCAAAGTCCGCCTTATGGGTAGTGCGAAGGCCCTGGGTATATGTGCCTTGACGGCCCATGGTTCAGGTTCACGGCTCGGACTGCAAAGCCTTTGTTTGGAGGAGTGGCGAGGCTCGCAGAAGTTGTTGGCTGAATCCTGACTTTTGAGTCAACCTAACCGGCTAGGTCGATCTCCGCCAGGACTATGGGGCCCCGGACCCACACAGCGCTGCACCTGGACACACTTGACGGCTCGCCTTCTGCTCGGTGCACCGCTCGCCTTCGGCCCGTATGTGGACGGATACTGATGGAGGTCACGTTCGTGGGATGCAACATCCTGTTAGTTCCCAGACTCGAGTCTTCTGGTACTGGACCCCGGATGATATTGGTGACACCTCTAGGTTGTAATATCACGCGATATGTTGAGTCGAGCATGTCTTGCGTACTTTTGGGAACCAAACCAAAAGGTCGGTTAACATTTCCCCCCCTCAAAGTATTTCTTGTGTGAACGAGACGTGCTTTGAAATAAGACATGTATGGCGATGGACGGGAAGATCTATGTAGCATGCTTAGTGACCGGTCGTGACCTTTTCCTTGATTTATGTGCCGAGAGTGCGCGTCTTCGGATCGTTTGAGGCGCATCGTTGAAACCTATTAGTATGAATTCAGGACTCCAGTGTTGTTAAGTGCTTTGACTCGCTTGAGTCTTGCCGCTTAGGTGTCAACCTGCCCAAGGCGCCTAATTATTATAGGTTAGGGAGGTTTATTGTTAGTTGCTGACTCCCGATTGCATCAAAGTGCAAACGGTTCGCTGTCGGGTCTGAATCACGTATGCATTCACATGTTTGCACGTGGTTTCGCGCGATGCAATCTGAGTTGGAATGAATAATATGAAGGTGAATTGCCTGCCATGGGCCGGTAATCGCACACTTTAGCTTTTCGAGGAGTTTTCAGATCGAGAGTCGATCGTTTGGTGTGTACATTTGAACCCTTAAGTCTTGTGGGAAGGCATTTGAATCAAGTCGGTCTGCTCGGTTGAGGTTTCCAAAGCATGTATACATGGTCATTGCCATGGCCCAGGCGCGTGATCGCCCTATGTGGTTGTTGAAACGTCATTGGGATGGAACTTGACTACATGGAGTATTCACTGGATCACTTGGATTTGCAAAGCCAAAGTTATACATCAATCCAAGCTGGTCCCCTTGACCAACGTTTCAGCAACTCGCATATGCATATGTCGTTGTTAGGACAATACTTGGCATATGTCGTGGCATACAGTCGCGTTGATTTTCCTTTGAGGCAAGGTCGGTCCCAAATGCTAAGCATGTGCACTTTAATGATTGGGTGTTTGGTGAGTACATGAGTGGTCGCTGAGTCGTGATTGACTTGGTAGCTGGAGCTTCAAAATATGATCATAGCTTCGGGTAAGATCCTGAATTCCAATCCCGTAACGTTCGGGGTATGCCGATCCCCTGATGGTAGTTTCTTCCTCTCTTCTCTTCTCCGTGCAAAAAATCAGCTTGAGGCATTGAGGATACCAAAATACTTCTTTTATACTTTGGATGTTCGAGGTGTATTAGGTTTGCGGGAAAAGAGAAGAGAGATATGGAAAGTAAAGTAATAGGGCTTCCGGATTTGGCACTCAAGAACGTAGAGCAGGGGATCTTAGGAAATAGAATTAGGAATTGAGATAAAGGTCGCCAAGCATGTGTGAATACGGGAGTGGGCTTCGTATCCCGGACACTTAACAAACCCTCCTAGTTTTTGGAGAGGTCGAAGGTGGTTTGAGAGACATGATAATCTAGGAAGGGCATGGGAGCATGGCACATAACTTTGCTCTCTGATGACTTAGTCTTGGCTCCATGCTTGGGCTATTAAACTTAAGCATTTGCATGGCGCCCGATGAGCGGACAGTGATCAGTGAGTTTTGGTTTTGCGATGCAGTCCTCGAGGAATGGACTTTCTTGGACTGTCGACCCGAATGCGTGCGTAGGATGTTAACACACAATTGAACTGTTAGGCTCGGGATCCGATCAATAACCCAACCATGACGAAGTTACATCTTGACTCAGGCGTTGCGCTGGCGGTTGGCAATGGCCATAGTGTTAGTTGTTAAGGCTAAAGGATTCCATCATGTTCTTGGAGTGTCTACTTTTTGTGGAGTCCGGGCACTGATGGAAAGATGAAAAGCCTCCAGGGCCTGGACTTTGGCTCTGGATTGCTTTCATTGAGAGGTGAAGGCACTCTCAAGATGGTGGCTCCAAGGGATGCTGTGAAGATAACGCTAGCGCAGGGACTAAAGGGGATCTGATCTGGTCTTGAGATCGACATGCCGGTGCAATACTTGGTAGAGGGATGATTCCAAGCCCGGGTATCTTCCAGATTCTGCTCGACGTCAGGGACGAGCTAGCAAGTTCGGATCGTTGCTCAATGTTTCATGTCTGGTTTGTAACTGAAGTTTGAACATAACACAACTGGTTGGCGAATGATTATGGAGATGGACTGATTTGGACTAACTACTCGGATATGCACATAAGATGTAAACATACGGTTGAGTCGTTAGTTCCAACCACTTTCAAATATCACAAATATCACCCGAGATCTCCTTCGAGATCTCGTTTTGGGCTCCTTCTGAAATGAAACAACAAATATCACTCTAAATCTCCTTTCGAATATATCGCCCGAGATATTGCAATATCGAATGATATATCGACCAATACGAAATACTGGAATATCGTCCGAGATCTTAGTTTTCTTAGTTAAAATTTAAATTTGTGCCTGAACTAGAACTATAATTAAAAAAACACAAATATAGCCATATCAATCTTTTGTTATTTTACATTTTACACGGTTAATGACCATATTGTATGTTCGTGTATGTTTTACATTGCTTATGATTTTCATATTCGTCTTTTTACACATGTTACTTATGAAATTATGTATTTTATAGTCTATTTATGCTGATTTTTTTAATGTTTTGGATCCTTTTAATGTTTCCTAATATAACAATATTCTTGTTTTAAGCATGTTACGATTTAGAGTGTGAATTATCTTTCGCAAAGTAAAGAATAATAAAGTTATTTTGCATTTTAAGTTTAAGTTACTATGTTTTTGATAGCATTCATAAAAATCATTTTGTTAAAATATCATTTTTAACATATATCCCAAGATTGTTCCGTTATGAACTTTCAGACCCGAGATGAAAATCCAAGACGAACTCCCGAGTTACACTCATCTCGTTCGAGATCTACCCCAATATATATATATACACACATATTAAATCAGAATTCAAAATTCAAAAATCAGAAAAATACAAAATCGACGTGCCAAACAGGGAAAGGGCCGACCGTTTGGGGTCGACACCCATGTAGGGGGTAGACCCCCTGCAGATATGGGCAATATACGTTTTTCTGAACTTGGACCGATTTTGGAGCTAGATTCGTGAACACTAGGCTATATAAAGAACCCTAAACCTAGTTTTATTCATCTGAAAAATAATGGTGACGGCGAGGCTCTACTACAAATTCAATTAAATTGCTTATTCTTCTCCAAAATCAAGTTTAAAAAGATTCAAGCGTTTCAACTATAGGTCTAAGATTCAACACCAATAATTTCTTTTCTATCTTCTCAAATCCAAACACGGTGAGTTAGTTACTTTTAAATTTAAATAATTAAAAGTAATTTGTGATATGAATGTTATTTGGATATATACATGCCTGTGACTGAATCATATTGGATATATCATAATTTGTGAATCTATAATATTCTTGGAGCCTAGACCTTATCATGTCATGCTAGATCTTCTAAGATCTAATTCGCTTTGGTTAATTTATCATGTCATGCTAGATCTACCTTTATAGATCTAATTCGCTTGTGATTAATTTACCGTGTCTTGTTATATCTTTTTAGATCTAATTCACTTGTGGATAATTTATCATGTCATGTTAGATCTACCTTTATAGATCTAATTCGTTTTTGGTTAATTTATCATGTCATGCTAGATCTACGTTTATAAATCTAATTCGCTTGTTGTGAATTTATCAAGTCACATTTGTGGATCTTAAACTTTACCTATCGTGTGGTGATTAATTTAGATCTATCATTAATTGGAAATATGAATCCTTATTTATCAATGCCTATTATGACATCCTTGATATGTTAGATCTAGTTTTATAATCACATGCTCACTAGATCTATTTTTATATGTCCACCTTATCACTATGCCAATTACATGTTTATGTCACTTTTGTTAAAATAATCACTGTTGTCATCTTTCCCTTTTAATGTTTATGGCTTGGCTACTTTTTAGCCTAGACATGACGCCAAATATATGTGAATGCATTAGTTAGGGAACGGGGAAAACATTAGAATTGGCATAACTTGAATGATAAGTATGAATTTGGATATATAATCCATTATGAATACAATTGGGTAAATGGGCATGAACACCTATAAAGACATAGGTATAATTAACTGGTTAATAATTAAAATGCCAGGGGTTACAATAATTAGAAAACTGTAATGACACTTATGGCACGAGGTTAGATTGCATTTGTGGTGGAAGTCTGCCCGGACCCGACCGGCATATCCATCAACCACAAATGTTTGAATCTAATGTGAGGGATTTAAGTGCACAAATACGATATAACACCCCGTAATTCTGTTAATATTAATATTCACAAATTAAAGAATAACTAATCTCAGACGTGAGAATTGTAGGAAACGGGTTGCGCCATTGTGTTCGTCTCGGAATTCCGGTCGAATAGAGTCCGAGTTTGCGTGAATTGGACTTCGTCTGAAGAAGTTATGGCCATCGGAAGTTTTAGAAAATTCAAAACAGCTCGCAGGAAAATTTAAAATTCAAACTGAAAGTGCAGAAGCGGGCTGGGCGGGAAAATTCCCGCCCAGGCAGGTCGATTGGGGGGTCGACACTAGTGTCGACCTACCCCCCAGGTCGACTATAGTGTCGACCTGGTCAGTCGGCTAGGGTTTTGACTGAGCCCAATCTTGAGCTGCTGATGTGTCTTTAGGGCTGAGTTGGCAAATTTAACGGTTCAGTTTAGTTCTGAGTTGATCTGACGGTCTAAATAAACCCTAAACTCTATAAATACCCAGGTAGTCTCTCACCCTAATTCATATGAAAAATAGAATAGCTACCGTCATACCGTTGCCATGGAACTCAGTGGAGCCGCCGCCAACTAAGAAGGAAGAAAAGCTTAGCAAAATCCTAACTCTACTCAATTCTAAAGCAAATCAAGACTCTCTTTTCTTCTCTAATTGTGAGTATGATGATCTTAACAAGATTATTGTTAAACTAATTCGATTAAGTCATGAATGGATTATGAGTAGATGATGTGAATTGTCATATATGTTGTTGTAAACCTTATACTATCATGTATGTTATAAATCCTATGCTATGTGGTGATGATATCCTATATGTTGTAAATCATGCTATGGCTATGTTATGTATGTTGAGAGTTTCTATGCTGAATTGTGATAAATCATACATGCTTTAAAGTCATGATGTTATTGTCTATGCTAATTAATTCACGTTAATCAAATCATAATGTTGATACTATTTGGGTTATGTTGATCTATATGACAAGTCACATATGCAAGTTTAGGTTGATTAGTAAAAGTTATGAACATATGCCATGACATCTATTATGACATCTAGAATTATGCTATGACATATGTGAAATTCTATGCTAGTTCACACCATCATTATGTTTCCTAAAACCCCATGTGCAAGTTTATACATAAATTTGTGTTATGATCATATCATGTAAATTGTGACCTTTAACAAGTTGACACCTTTAGATCCTTGACATGTGTAATTTATGCAAGTTTCACCCCTATTATGATTAGATTCGTTTTAATTGTCTATATGTTGTGATAATTTATTTTTGTGCTATGAGTTAGACTATTCGAGTCTAATGTATATTCTGCGTTGAATAAGTGAACGTATAAGCATGGGGTAGGGGTAATATTAAGGATTTAATATTAAGATGTTGGGGTGCAATTGATATGATTTTGCATGCCATGAATGGATGGCCATAATTGAGTCAATTATGGACATCATTAAAATTGGAGTTAATTAATAATTTGAATAGGGAATTATTAAAACTGGGGTAAAAGATTATAAGTGATAATCAATGCTTAGGACACGAGGTTGGACTCGTTTGTGACGTAAACCTACCCGGACCCGCCCGGCAAATCCAGTGGTCACAAATGTCAGCCCAATGTGAAAGGTCCTAGGCCTAAACTAAAGCATAACAGTTATAAAGACACGAGGTTAGACTCTTTTATGGTGTAAGACTGCCTGGAGCCGCCCGGCAAATCCAGCTGCCATAAATGCCAGTCTAATGTGAGAGGTCTTTATGAGGTTATGGCTTGAATGAATTAAGAAATACTTAACCAGATAAACATGTAAGGTGGGACATGGGGGTTAAGTAGGTGCCTTGGGTGGCATGAGGAATCTAGTGGGTGCCCTTAGTGGCATGTGAAAATACGATTAGTAAGACTTAACCAAATACACATGTAAATGAACATGACTAAGAGGGTTAAGTGGGATATACTAGTGGACAAGCTTAGGTGGGTAGCTTGTGGGGGCCCATTTCAACCAGTATCCCGAACGTATCTTTGTGGGCTCGACCCAAGTCGAGGATGGGACACGCATGTTGGGTTTGACTATAAGAGGCCAAAACGGGGTTGCGGTGGCAACACAAGTCCAACGGGTTTCATATGCGTGTGTGGACCCGGGCTGGTAGGTAAGACGTTATTGCATCGTGTAGGTATAAGCCGTGCATTCTCAAGTTGTATCGGGTTGCCACTTTAGGGGTGTGATACACCCCACTGTGGGGCCAGCACGGGTATCTACGAGTAGGGAGCCGATCGAAAGTGGGTAGTGAGGTACACCTAGTGGAGATAGGGGCAGACGGCATCTATGTAGTCAGCTAGGGGTACGCAAGGCTATTAATATAGTTTCTGTGTGAAGCAAGTGAGATCAACCTTTAGGGTGACTGGTGCGGTGCAGTGTAGTAATGTGCGGTGCAGTGTAGTAATTATGTAACGACCCGCATTCTACGCATCATAGGATCGTAGAGTATTTATTTCTTTTACATACGAAGTCGTATGGTCATGTAACTTTGGGAGACGACTATTGGGGTCATTTCCCATGTTCATGATTTTTCCCGATTTTTAAATGACCATTTTACCCCTAGTTGGCACTGTTTTGGCCATAACTTTTGACTGGAAAGGAATTTTGACCTGAAATCACTTCCATTGGCTCCGAACGATGGTTTCTCTTTCCGTAGAGTGGTCACATTAGCCAAACGGACTTACCGTTTGGGAGATATGGCTGAAACAAGTTTCAGATGGTGAAAAACAGCTTAGTTGGGCTTAACCGGGTGATTAGCAGCTAGGCCCAAGGGGAATTTCGGGTTTAGGGGTATAGGAGGTCTGATTAAGGTTAGGTTATCACTTTCATTTCAGTTTTGAGCAGCCACAAACCTCCTAGAGATCCTAGTAATGGCTTCCTACATCTAAAACACCCCAAATCACTCTCTAATTGAAGATTAGGCTTAGCAACACCAAATTAAGGAGAAAAAGCACCAAAGCAAGGTTGGAACTGCTGTTAGACATCAGTATTCGCCCCAAATCAGAGGAGTTTCAGTTCTGAGAATTTCATTTGTGGCCAAGGTGAGTGATAGCATCATTTTGACACTAATTACGGTTAATTAAGGGTAATTAGTGAAGATTAGCGAATTTATACGTAAATAAATTCTGGAAAAATTCTTAAAATTCTAAAATAATGTTTTAAGGCTCTGTTAGAAATTTGGGTTAATTTCGATGTGTTTTGCTAATCGTATGCTTAAACATGCTTAAGAGGGATTATGGGAAAATATGAAGTTTTAGTCACTTTTGATCCATTTTGATTCATTTGAATTGTTGTTTGCTGTTTGTGGCTGCTATTACATGTTGCTATGACTCTATGGTATGTTTCATGATTGATTAGAATAGTTAAATTGGTTGAAAACGTCGTCGAATGGCGTAGAAAGCTCGCTGGAAAGTTGCAGAAATGTGCAGGTCCCGAACCGGTTCGGATCGGAGAAAGGGGTCGGATCGGACTAGGGAACTGACCAAGGGAATCCGAACTGGATGAGGACTTGCCACTGGAAGAAGTTTGGCAGGAAGGAAGGCCATTGCTTAGAGTTGGAGTTGGACAGGAGATCGGATCGGAGCGATGGAGCGGATCGGATCGGAGTAAGCTAGGGAGCGGAGCGGATCGGATCGGAAGAGTGATTGGAGGCCAGATCGGATCGACTTGGAGATGCAGGGCTCGGATCGGAAGCAAAGAAGAAATAAGCTAGGGATTGGAGCGCTGGAGGGAAGGACACCCGACCCGACCTGGAGGAGACCCGACCCGACCCGGAGCGAAGTGCCCGACCCGAAAAGACAAGGAGAAGGACTCGAACCGAGCATGGGTGACCGAACCGAACCGAGCATGGGTGACCGAACCGAACCGAGCATGGGTGACTGAACCGAACCGAGCATGGGTGACTGAACCGAACCGAATTCTAGAGCTGCTACTACACGACAACTTTTCTGAAGACCCACTCCAATTCAACCAAACCCGAGATGCAAAGGAAGTCCAAATGAGAAGTTAGAGCTTAAGATTCAGATGGGAATCAACGAGTTCACTTCATGATTGGGCTTTGCTGCGGGACGCGTGCTAAGGAGTTATCGACACCTATAGCTTTGGACCACTATGGTAGGAGGTACGAAGGCGGATTCAGGGCCATTATGGCATTGGTAGAACCAAGGGCTATGACCAATGAAGTGGGTCATTGAAATGTTTGGTCATGACTCCAAGTGTTTGGCTTGGTCACAGCAGGGTTTCTACAAGTCGGGATTCGTCGTTGCCTCAGTTTGTCTAGTGTTCCAAAGTGGTAGATGTCGTACGCTTTAGGCACTGAGTGAGAGGTGTGAGGATGGTTGCTATGGATGATTTGTTGCTATCATTGTGACATGCACACCCCACCCCCGTATTCTTACACTATTTATTATGGCACCTGGGAGTATTGTACGGTATGTGGTACTAACTCTTTGGTTGCAGGTCCAGGTTCAGGTATGGTTTAGTATACCTGTCATTATTCTGTTTAGATGCTTATCGCTCATACCAGGCTTTATGTCTGACCCAGAGTTTTATGTCTCCTCTTATTACTCTGGGTGCTCACACGAGCAGACTAGAGACAGGTTAGCTGGTGATGCACGGGTAGATGATCCGGAGACGAGCAGGAGGCTTCCACGTAATATATATAGTATTCTCCCTGTATTGTTGAAGATCACTGCTTGGGCATTGTTGGTGTATCTTCTACTTCAGCTTTCTTTTGTTTAGAGACAGTAAACTTGGAAAATTGTAATAAGCTGTATTTGGATTTCCGCTGCTTTGATGATTGATGTTGATTTTAGTTATCAGCTTATGTACTGTCTCGCCTGTTTTGTGTCAAGTATGTTATTATTATATTTTATTCCATGCGCTGTGAGACATTCTGCAGGTTTCTTTGATTGGTTCATTCCCTTCTTTCCTTTCTTATGACGACCGTCTTGTACTAGTCGGGCATGTGTACAGCGCACTTTCGGAGGAGATGCAGGCTGGTGCGAGGCGGGCCATCACACTTGGTATCAGAGCTCTAGGTTGCGTAGTTAACCTAGGGAAGTTATCAGGGAGAGATAGTATACGTATACGAGAGAGCGTATTTGTGATTATTTTGGTTTTCAAAAGCTATATATATACTATTAGTAGTATAAGGATGGAGTCGTACTGCACTAACACCACTATGGAGTCGTTAATCGTTTCCTTTTTCAGATTGACGATGAGCCGAGATACTAGAGGTGCTGGTAGGGGAGCCAATAATGGGATTGCTGCCGACATGAGGACGATGTTTACTGACCTCATGAGAGAGATGCTTAGAGATGTTCAGAGGGCAGCTCCCAATGATGGAAATGGTGGTGGTCCAATGGTGCAGGCGCCAAGAGTTGACTTCGCCAAGCTGAATAAGGATTATACTAGTCTTGGTGGGAAGTCATTCCATGGAACGGAGTCGGCTACGGACGTTCAGGATTGGTTGGATAGTTGCGAACGTATCTTCGAGGATTTGGGTATCGAGGATGCGATGAAGAGAAAGTTAGCGTCCCGTCAGCTGCAAGGGCGGGCAATGAATTGGTGGAATGCTATAAAGGCAGCTACTCCCGAAGATCAGATTACTTGGGAGCAGTTTAAGGCTCGCTTTAGTGAGAAGTTCATCCCAGCTGCTCAGAAGTCAATGTTGTTTAAGAAATTCTTGGAGCTCAAGCAGAATGGCAGAGCTGTCTCGGAGTATATTGCTGAATTTGACACTTTGTCGAAGTACGGGTTATCTCTTATTGATACTGCCGAGAAGAAGAATGAGAAATTCATAACTGGTTTGGATCAATACTTGGGGGAAAAACTTATTAACCACATCGATGAGACGTTTGAATCGATTGTGGGGAAAGCGTTAAGGTCAGAAAGTCTCTACCCTAAGCCGAGGACTGAGGTTGCATCCGCAGATGAGCCAAAGCCACAAGCTAGTGGTGGAGGCAAAGGTGGTTCCCAGAATAAGAGAAAGCAGAATCAGGCTAAGGATGGCCAGAAGAAAAAGAATAAGCAAGATGTGGAGTGCTTCAGCTGTGGTAAGAAGGGCCATTATGCTAGTAATTGTCGGGCCAAGCCAGCGGATAGGAAGTGCTTCAATTGTGGCCAATTGGGACATCACAAGGACAAGTGTCCGCAACCCCCTAAGGAAAAGCAAATGGTGAAAGCATATGCTCTTAATGCTATTCCTTCTTCGTCGAATGCCCCAACTGCGGCGGAGAAGGGAAAGAGTGTCGTCGTTCAAGGTATGCTTTCTGTTTATGATGTTCCTGTTAGAGTTTTGTTTGATACCGGAGCTTCCAGTTCTTTCATATCTAGTGACCTGGTAGATAGGTTGGGATTGGAGCCCGAGATTGTCGATAGACCTTTAGTAGTGACGAACCCGATTGGTGGTTCGACTAGCCTTAGCATGATTTGTCGTAATGTGGTTCTATCGAGTCATGGATGCATGTTTGTTTGTGATTGCTTTGTTTTGGGCTTTACTGGGTTTGGCATTATTTTGGGAGTAGATTGGCTCCAAAGATACGGGGTGGTGGTAGACTGTGAGGGCTTGTTGGTGACAGCTAGAGCGGATGATGGGCGGAGGATAGTGTTTGGTGGTCTACCCAGTAAGGGGGTATTGGCTAGTTTTCTAAACTCCCTCGACATTCCGCATAGTGAGTTGTCAGGTTTGCCCGTGGTTGGCCAGTATCCGGATGTTTTCGAAGAAGTGACCGGACTTCCACCACACCGAGAGATTGAGTTTCGTATTGATTTGGTAAAAGATGCCAGACCTATAGTGATGCCACTTCGTCGTATGGCACCAAGGGAGCAGCGGGAGCTCGAGGTGCAAGTCAGCGATCTTTTGAGGAAGGGATTTATCAGAAGGAGTGTTTCTGAATGGGGAGCACCAGTTGTGTTTGCTACCAAGGCGGATGGTTCCCTTCGTTTGTGTGTAGACTACCGCGAATTGAATAAAGTGACGAGGAAGAATAAGTATCCTCTACCGCGGATAGATGATTTGTTTGATCAGTTGAGTGGCGCGAGAGTATTTTCTCAGTTGGATCTCGCGACAGGTTTTCATCAGCTTAGAGTGGAAGCTGAGAGTATAGCTAAAACGGCATTTCGAACGCCGTCTGGATTTTATGAATGGTTGGTTATGCCATTTGGGCTGACTAATGCCCCGGCATATTTTGTGGACCTTATGAATAGGGTATTCAGAGATCAGCTGAATAAGTCTGTCCTTGTGTTCGTTGATGATATTTTGGTCTATTCGAGGACAGAGGAGGAACACAAGGAACATTTAAGAGTAGCGATGGAGGTGTTGAGAAAACACCAATTGAAAGCAAAGTTTTCTAAGTGTCACTTCTGGAAGAGGGAAGTGAGGTTCTTGGGCCATGTTGTATCAGAGAGTGGTATTGTCGTGGACCCAGCAAAGGTGGCTACGGTACAAGATTGGCCTACGCCCAAGAATGCAACAGATGTAAGAAGTTTCTTGGGATTAGCGGGATATTATCGTAAGTTTATCCAAGGTTTCTCCAAGATAGCAGCACCATTGACCCAGTTGACCAAGAAGAATCAAGCTTTTGTCTGGGATGAGAGGTGCGAGAATGCATTTAAAAGTCTAAAGGACAAGTTGACAAGCGCACCAGTGTTAGTCATTCCTAAGGGGGATGAAGAGATGACGGTATACACGGATGCCTGTGGTACCGGGCTGGGTGCTGTATTGATGCAAGGCGTTAGGGTTGTAGCTTATGCAAGTCGGCAATTGAAACCGCACGAGAGAAGATACCCTACCCATGATTTAGAATTGGCAGCGATCGTGTTCGCGTTAAAGATGTGGAGACACTATCTCTTGGGAGAAAGATTTGAGCTATTTACAGATCATAAGTCGTTAAAGTATCTGTTCTCCCAGAAGGATTTAAACCTCCGTCAGCAGAGATGGTTAGAGTTCTTAGCTTCCTATGATTTTGACATCGCATACACACCATGAAAGGGCAATGCGGTGGCTGATGCATTGAGTAGAAGACATGCCAGCTTGGGGGCTATGTTCCTTGAAAGGAAGCAACTGGAGTTTATCGCGGGGTTTGATTTCAGACCAAAGTGCGAATTGGATCCAGAAATGTTAGCGAGTTTGACGATCAGACCCACTTTGATTGAACGAATCGGCTCTAGTCAGAGGGACGATCCTAACCTATTGGAAATCATCTCCAAGTTAGAGATGGGAATCGATGAGGAGATGAACAAGTATGGGCTTGATCGAGATAGATGGCTTAGAAAGGATGGAAAGCTTGTTGTACCCAATGTCAATGGATTGAGAGATGAAGTGCTTAGAGAATGTCATCACTCAAAGCTGACTATACACCCCGGTGGAAATAAGATGTATCGAGATATGAAGCAGACTTACTACTGGGAAGGAATGAAACGAGACGTTGGGAAGTTTATATCCAAGTGCATGAATTGCCAGCTAGTTAAAGCCGAGCAAAAGAAGCCTAGTGGGTTGTTACAGCCCTTGGAAATTCCCGAATGGAAATGGGAGCAAGTCTCGATGGATTTCATCGATGGATTACCAAGGACTAGATCGGGATATGATAGCATTTGGGTAATTGTGGATCGACTAACTAAAAGTGCAAGGTTTATACCAGTCAAATCGACCAGAACGGCAACTAAGTTAGCAGAATTGTATATGAAGTGGATAGTGAGATTTCATGGAGTACCTAAAAGCATTGTGAGCGACCGAGACCCGTTGTTCACTAGTGGGTTTTGGAGGAGCTTACAAGAGGCACTAGGGTCAGAGTTACATCTCAGTACCGCGTATCATCCTCAGACCGACGGTCAGACGGAGAGGGTGAATCGTATTTTGGAAGATCTCTTGAGAGCATGTATATTGGATTTTGGTGGATCATGGGATGACCATTTGCATCTAGTAGAGTTTGCATATAATAATAGCTACCAATCCAGTATCGGTATGGCTCCATTTGAAGCTTTGTATGGAAGACCATGCAACTCACCATCATGTTGGATAGAAACTGGCGAGAAGTTTATGCTTGGACCAGATGTGGTGAGGGAAACTTCAGATAAGATCAAGATCATTCAGCAACGAATGAAGGCAGCCCAAGATAGGCAGAAGAGTTATGCTGATAAGAGAAGAAGAGACTTAAAATTCTCCGTTGGTGACTTGGTGTTTGTCAAGATTTCTCCGTTGAAAAGCGTAATACGATTTGGCAGGAGAGGTAAATTAGCACCAAGATTTGTTGGCCCATTCCCTGTTTTTGAACTAGTCGGGAATTTGGCATATAGAATTGACTTACCAGAGAAGATGGCGGGAGTTCACAACATATTTCATGTTTCCCAACTAAGGAAGTTCGTTCACGACTCAGATATGACTATCTCACCAGATCAGTTGGAAGACTTCGAAGTAGAACCCGAGGCGGTTGGAAACCGCAAGCCGGCCCGTATTGTCGCGCACGACATGAAGCAACTTCGAAGGAAGTCGGTGAAGCTAGCCAAAGTACAGTGGAGCGAAGACGAGAATGATTGTACTTGGGAAACAGAAGAGGACATAAGGAAGAAGTATCCAGAACTCTTTGTCTGGTAAGATTTTGACTTCGATTTAGTTCTTCCGCATGCTAGGATAGGCTTGTTTGCTTGTTTTGCATGTTTGATTGTTATATGTGGTTGTTAGGCATGCGGGATCCTTTGTATGTTTTGGGTTAAGTAATTTCGGGGACGAAATTTCTTAAGGGGGGGAGAGTGTAACGACCCGCATTCTACGCATCATAGGATCGTAGAGTATTTATTTCTTTTACATACGAAGTCGTATGGTCATGTAACTTTGGGAGACGACTATTGGGGTCATTTCCCATGTTCATGATTTTTCCCGATTTTTAAATGACCATTTTACCCCTAGTTGGCACTGTTTTGGCCATAACTTTTGACTGGAAAGGAATTTTGATCTGAAATCACTTCCATTGGCTCCGAACGATGGTTTCTCTTTCCGTAGAGTGGTCACATTAGCCAAACGGACTTACCGTTTGGGAGATATGGCTGAAACAAGTTTCAGATGGTGAAAAACAGCTTAGTTGGGCTTAACCGGGTGATTAGCAGCTAGGCCCAAGGGGAATTTCGGGTTTAGGGGTATAGGAGGTCTGATTAAGGTTAGGTTATCACTTTCATTTCAGTTTTGAGCAGCCACAAACCTCCTAGAGATCCTAGTAATGGCTTCCTACATCTAAAACACCCCAAATCACTCTCTAATTGAAGATTAGGCTTAGCAACACCAAATTAAGGAGAAAAAGCACCAAAGCAAGGTTGGAACTGCTGTTAGACATCAGTATTCGCCCCAAATCAGAGGAGTTTCAGTTCTGAGAATTTCATTTGTGGCCAAGGTGAGTGATAGCATCATTTTGACACTAATTACGGTTAATTAAGGGTAATTAGTGAAGATTAGCGAATTTATACGTAAATAAATTCTGGAAAAATTCTTAAAATTCTAAAATAATGTTTTAAGGCTCTGTTAGAAATTTGGGTTAATTTCGATGTGTTTTGCTAATCGTATGCTTAAACATGCTTAAGAGGGATTATGGGAAAATATGAAGTTTTAGTCACTTTTGATCCATTTTGATTCATTTGAATTGTTGTTTGCTGTTTGTGGCTGCTATTACATGTTGCTATGACTCTATGGTATGTTTCATGATTGATTAGAATAGTTAAATTGGTTGAAAACGTCGTCGAATGGCGTAGAAAGCTCGCTGGAAAGTTGCAGAAATGTGCAGGTCCCGAACCGGTTCGGATCGGAGAAAGGGGTCGGATCGGACTAGGGAACTGACCAAGGGAATCCGAACTGGATGAGGACTTGCCACTGGAAGAAGTTTGGCAGGAAGGAAGGCCATTGCTTAGAGTTGGAGTTGGACAGGAGATCGGATCGGAGCGATGGAGCGGATCGGATCGGAGTAAGCTAGGGAGCGGAGCGGATCGGATCGGAAGAGTGATTGGAGGCCAGATCGGATCGACTTGGAGATGCAGGGCTCGGATCGGAAGCAGAGAAGAAATAAGCTAGGGATTGGAGCGCTGGAGGGAAGGACACCCGACCCGACCTGGAGGAGACCCGACCCGACCCGGAGCGAAGTGCCCGACCCGAAAAGACAAGGAGAAGGACTCGAACCGAGCATGGGTGACCGAACCGAACCGAGCATGGGTGACCGAACCGAACCGAGCATGGGTGACCGAACCGAACCGAGCATGGGTGACTGAACCGAACCGAATTCTAGAGCTGCTACTGCACAACAACTTTTCTGAAGACCCACTCCAATTCAACCAAACCCGAGATGCAAAGGAAGTCCAAATGAGAAGTTAGAGCTTAAGATTCAGATGGGAATCAACGAGTTCACTTCATGATTGGGCTTTGCTGCGGGACGCGTGCTAAGGAGTTATCGACACCTATAGCTTTGGACCACTATGGTAGGAGGTACGAAGGCGGATTCAGGGCCATTATGGCATTGGTAGAACCAAGGGCTATGACCAATGAAGTGGGTCATTGAAATGTTTGGTCATGACTCCAAGTGTTTGGCTTGGTCACAGCAGGGTTTCTACAAGTCGGGATTCGTCGTTGCCTCAGTTTGTCTAGTGTTCCAAAGTGGTAGATGTCGTACGCTTTAGGCACTGAGTGAGAGGTGTGAGGATGGTTGCTATGGATGATTTGTTGCTATCATTGTGACATGCACACCCCACCCCCGTATTCTTACACTATTTATTATGGCACCTGGGAGTATTGTACGGTATGTGGTACTAACTCTTTGGTTGCAGGTCCAGGTTCAGGTATGGTTTAGTATACCTGTCATTATTCTGTTTAGATGCTTATCGCTCATACCAGGCTTTATGTCTGACCCAGAGTTTTATGTCTCCTCTTATTACTCTGGGTGCTCACACGAGCAGACTAGAGACAGGTTAGCTGGTGATGCACGGGTAGATGATCCGGAGACGAGCAGGAGGCTTCCACGTAATATATATAGTATTCTCCCTGTATTGTTGAAGATCACTGCTTGGGCATTGTTGGTGTATCTTCTACTTCAGCTTTCTTTTGTTTAGAGACAGTAAACTTGGAAAATTGTAATAAGCTGTATTTGGATTTCCGCTGCTTTGATGATTGATGTTGATTTTAGTTATCAGCTTATGTACTGTCTCGCCTGTTTTGTGTCAAGTATGTTATTATTATATTTTATTCCATGCGCTGTGAGACATTCTGCAGGTTTCTTTGATTGGTTCATTCCCTTCTTTCCTTTCTTATGACGACCGTCTTGTACTAGTCGGGCATGTGTACAGCGCACTTTCGGAGGAGATGCAGGCTGGTGCGAGGCAGGCTGGTGCGAGGCGGGCCGTCACAAATTATTCGTTAGTAATTAGGTATGCCTTTAACGTTATCTTTATCTGCTCTTCCATACCTAACAGTTCATAGAGATTTACTTGTCTTCCAGCTTATGCCTTGGTCTAGTTACTTTGATAATAGTATTGTTAGAATTATCATACTCGCCAGACTTTATGTCTGACCCCCTCCATTTCTATCCTCTTTCCCCCTCCAGGTCCTCAGGTTGGGCCCAGCTCTAGTGGAGTTTGATTGGATTGCTTTATTTCTCTTGGGAAGCTTGGACCGTTGAAGTAAAGTCCAGCTTGTTATCTTTTTGTTATGGCTATTTGTGTAATGGGATTTTGTATTATGTTTTATGAAGATGGATATTGTACTTGACTCTGAACTTTGGTTTTGTGATGTAACAAACATGTTTAATTTCCGCTGCAATAAAATGAAATTTTAGATTTTTCAAGTACTACTTATTATCTGTCTTGTTGTAATTTTTCTGTTCTATATTCACTTAAAACCTCCATGGAAGTTAATGCATTCCCTTTGTGAGTGACATTAATGGACGTGGGGTGTTACACGTGGTATCAGAGCTTAAGGTTACCAGAACAGATAATTTTTTTATAAAAACTATTTTTCTAAAGTATTTTGGAAGAAGTGCTTTCAAAAACATGTTTTAATGAATAATTTGAAGAGGAAGTTTTTATGAAAAACATAATCCCCAAATAGCCATATATCTTTATCTTTCGAATTGTCTATTATGAATCTTTCCTTTTTCGCTTTAGCATGGCTGAAGATCTTAACCTACCTGACGGTGTAACTATACCAGTATGGTATAGGAGGTTGTTAGAGGCTAGGGCCGCTGCGGGTCTAGCCAATGTTCCTCCACCACCAGTTGCACCCGTTCCTCCTCCTCCTCGCGTAGATACTTTTGCAAAGACGTGCAAGGAATTTAAGGCTACGGGTGGAAAACCCTTTCAAGGGTCAGAAACGTTTGTGGAAGCTAGAGATTGGCTTATGGAGGTGGAAGAATTGCTAGAAATCTTTGAAGTAGAAGAAGGGAGGAAAATTCGTTTAGCGGCTTGGTTAATGAAGGGAGAGGCCTCGTTTTGGTGGGAGGTCACTAATGGGGAGCGTCCTGTTGATTCTTGGGCGGATTTCAGACGTAGGTTCGAGGCAAAGTTTCTCTCAAGGGCGGAAGAGAATCTATATATGGAAAGGTTCTTGAAATTAAAGAAAGGAAGCTCATCTGTGAAAGAGTATGTTAACAAATTTAATCAGTTAGCAAGGTTTGGCTTAGACTTAGTGAACACGCCGGAGAAGAAGGCTCTGAGGTTTGTTAATGGATTGAATGAACCATTGCAAGGGTTGGCTATGACCCACATCCCTATGGGGGCCACCTTTGAGAAGCTAGTAGACATTGCACTCATGCACGAGGAGAAAAGCGCTAATGCTAATAAGGCACCCGAGAAGAAAGGGGATCAGAAGAAACCACAACAGCAAAACAAGAAGGGTGGTAAAGACAATAATGGCAAGGGAAAGAAAAAATGCTTTAACTGTGGGACACCAGGCCATCTCAGCAAGGATTGCCGGAAGAAAAAGAAGACTGGCTGTTTTCATTGTGGTGAAGCGGGACATCTAGTGAAGGACTGCCAAAAGAAGGGGCAGAGAGCAGGGTCTACCTCGAGAGGACAGGTGCAGGCTCTTATGGCACCAGGGCAGGCAAGGGGACAAGTTCAGGCTCTCACGGTCCCATCGCTGCAAGAACGAGGTAGAACCATTTCTGTTGAAAGCTTAGTTTTTCTGTTTGATCATCCTGTCCGTACCTTATTTGATTCGGGCGCATCGCATTCGTTTATCTCTTCATCATTAGTTGAATCACTGCACTTAAACACCAGTTTAGTAGAGGATCCCTTAGTTGTTTCGAATCCAATTGGGGGCTCGTCTTATTTGTCCATGATGTGTTTGGATTTGAAAATTTATATACTTAGCGTTGAGTTTAGATGTGATGCTTATGTGTTGGGCTTCACGGGCTATGGGCTAATTTTAGGAATGGATTGGTTATCCAGAAATGGGGCCGTTCTTGATTGTGAGAGGAGAGTAGTTAGGCTCATGACTCGCCTTGGCAACGCTCTCGAAATCTTTTGTAATCCCATAGATTCCGTTATGCTGAGTTATCTAGAATCGCTTGATGCGTCTGTAGAGAATCTACGATCTGTTAGAGTGGTCCGAGAATATTCGGATGTGTTTGAGGAGGTGAAGGGCTTACCTCCGAAGCGGGAGACAGATTTTCGAATATATCTTGTGGATAATGCGAAACCAGTATCTTTGCCAGTACGCCACATGGCTCCTCGTGAAAGGAGGGAACTCGATAAGCAAGTGAAGGAGTTGCTTGAGAAGGGGTTCATAAGACGAAGTATATTGGAGTAGGGTGCTCCAGTAGTATTTTCCACGTAGGCGTATGGGTCCCTTAGACTTTGTGTGGACCATAGAGAACTTAATAAGCTCACTAAGAAAAACAGGCACCCACTGCCGAGGATTAACGATCTTTTCGATCAGTTAGTTGGCGCCTTAGTGTTTTCGCAGTTGGACTTAGCCACTGGTTTCCATCAGTTGAGGGTGGCTGAGGATAGCATAAACAAGACTGCCTTTAGGATTCCGGACGGTTTCTATGAATGGCTAGTGATGCCCTTCAGTTGACAAACGTCCCCGCATACTTTGTTGATTTAATGAGTAGGGTGTATAGGGAGTACCTTAACAAATTCGTGGTAGTCTTTGTGGACGACATCTTGATCTTTTCTAAGGATGAAGAAGAGCATGCCCTACATCTTAGGGAAGTGTTGGAGACCCTACGAGCGCATACCCTTAAAGCTAAATTTTCCAAATGTCACTTCTGGAGGAAGGAAGTACGATTCTTAGGGCACGTGGTTTCCAAAGAAGGGATAGCTGTGGATCCCGCGAAGGTGGTGGCCATCCAAGATTGGAAGGTCCCTAAAAATGCTACCGAAGTGAGAAGTTTATTGGGGTTGGCTGGCTACTATAGGAAGTTTATCAAAGACTTCGCAAAGATATCAGCTCCATTGACACACTTGACGAAGAAGAACCTTGTTTTCACATGGGACATAGATTGTGATGATGCGTTCCAACGTTTGAAGAGAGCTTTGACTTCAGCCCCAGTATTAGTATTGCCAGACGGGAGTAAGCCATTTACTGTTTATACTGACGCATGTGGGACAGGACTAGGCGCAGTCTTAGTGCAAGAGGGTAGGGTAATAGCCTATGGTGGAAGGCAGTTGAGAGCGCATGAGAAAAATTATCCTACACATGACCTAGAATTGGCCGCTATTGTTTTCGCGCTTAAGTCTTGGCGTCATTATCTTCTTGGGGAGAAATTCGAATTATTCACTGACCACAAATCTTTAAAATACTTGTTCTCTCAGGACTTGAACTTAAGGCAACAAAGGTGGATGGAGTTCTTAGCGTCCTACGACTTCGAGATAGCATATACCCCTGACAAGGGTAACGTAGTGGCCGATGCCTTAAGTAGAAAAAGATTATCCTTAAGTCCTTTGTTTGTTGAGCGGTGAAGCTTAGAATTCATCTCTATGTTTGACTTTAGACCTTCCGTTGAATTTATACCGGTTTGCTAGCATCCTTGGGTCAGACCTACGCTTTTGGGACGGATTGGGGAGGCACAGCGAGACGACCCACAGTTGGTTGAGTTAGTAGAAAAGCTCAAAGGAGGGGAGTCATCAAGCCATCTCCGTAGGTATACCCTAGATGATAAGGGTTGGTTACGTAGGGATGGTAGACTTTGTGTACCAAAAGACGATGACCTAAGGAAGACTATTCTTGATGAAGCACATCATTCGAAGATGACCATTCATCCCGACGGGGACAAGATGTACAAAGACATGAAGCGAGTTTTCTTTTAGGCCGGTATGAAGAGGGACGTGGCCGAGTATGTCGCTAAATGCTTGGTGTGCCAACAGGTAGAAGCAGAGCAAAGAAATCTGGTGGGTTGCTTCACCCATTGGAGGTTCCACTATGGAAATGGGAAAGCGTCTCGATGGACTTTATTGACGGATTACCGAGATCGAGGAAGGGTAATATGGGGATTTGGGTTATAGTAGATAGACTTACTAAAAGCGCCCATTTCATTCCCGTGAAGAGTAAGAGGACTGCTCCATGGTTAGCTTCTGTATACGTCCAAGAAATAGTTCGTTTGCACAGTGTTCCTTCTAGCATAGTGAGCGACCGCGATCCTATTTTCACTAGCGAATTTTGGAGAAGCTTGCAAGAGGCGGTAGGGACTCAGTTATGTTTGAGCACCGCATACCATCCTCAGACGGACAGCCAGACCGAGAGGGTGAATCGTATTCTAGAGGACCTTTTGAGGCTATGTATCCTAGACTTTGGGGGTACATGGGAAGAGCATCTTCCATTGGTGGAGTTCGCATATAATAACAACTTTCAGCTAGCATTGGCATGGCACCTTTCGAAGCTCTTTATGGATGACCTTGCCGTTCACCTACATGTTGGTGGGAATCTACGGATAAGATCTTACTTGGGCCCAATATGATTAGGGAGACTTCGGAGAAGATCGACTTGATTCGAGGGAGGATGAAAGCAGCGCAAGATAGGCAGAAATCTTATGTGGATAAGAGGTGGTCTGATCTTGAATTTGAAGTTGGGGACATGGTCTTTATAAAAGTGTCTCCATTGCGGAACGTTTTTGCTTTGGGTCCGTTGGGAAGTTAGCACCAAGGTTCGTAGGACCATTTCCTATTAAGGAAAGGATTGGACAGATGGCGTATAGAGTGGAGTTGCCTGAGAGACTTAGTGGTATACACGACGTATTCCATGTATCACATTTTAGGAAATGATTGCACGAGACCGCGGAAGTGGTAGAGCCGAGCTTGCTTAGAGAGGAAGAGATAGACCATGATGCGACGATTCGACGAGCTCCTACACGCATTCTTGGGTCGGAGATTAAGAAGCTGAGAAATCGAGAGGTCAGACTAGTCAAAGTATAATGGGGAGATGATGAGAGCAACGCTACTTGGGAGACAGAAGAGAAGATGCGTTCACGATACCCTTTTCTTTTCGAGGGTATGTCCTTTAATTTCTCCTTTATCGCTTAGCTTGTACTTATCTTATCTTTAGAGTATCCTCTCGCTAGTATCTTTGACCTTTAGTTAGGATAATCCTATGGTTGAAACATGTGTTTGAGACATGTTATGGACGATGGATGCAAAGTGGATGCAAGTGTTTGCTAGTGGTTGCTCGCGGACGCATATACACACACTAATAGGCACTAGATCGGCTCAGTCACTTCATATTGCATATTGCATATAAATGGATGTATTTAGTAAAATGGATGTATGATGATTGTTTATCATATGGATGCTGCATTAAGATGATGATTGTGCATGCATATAGAGATAGTATGTAGCATTAAGGAACTTTTGCATACATAATGGACGCATGGCACTATCATGGTTTGCACTAAGGAGGTCAACTAAATCAGTGGACCGCCTGATTTTGCATTAGATATGGACATATACACACACTGTGCATTTGAACATGAGAGCATTAGAAGTCTATAAGGACAATGGATGCCTGTGTTTGATGATTGAGTAGATGGTTGTTTGGATGTTAGGATATACATTCTTCTTGACTTGAAGATTTCGGGGACGAAATTATTTAAGGAGGGGAGAATGTAACACCCCGTAATTCTGTTAATATTAATATTCACAAATTAAAGAATAACTAATCTCAGACGTGAGAATTTTGGGAAACGAGTTGCGCCATTGTGTTCGTCTCGGAATTCTGGTCGAAATAGAGTCCGAGTTTGCGTGAATTGGACTTCGTATGAAGAAGTTATGGCCATCGAAAGTTTCAGAAAATTCAAAACAGCTCATAGGAAAATTTAAAATTCAAACTGAAAGTGCAGAAGCGGGCTGGGCGGGAAAATTCCCGCCCAGGCAGGTCGACTGGGGGGTCGACACTAGTGTCGACCTACCCCCCAGGTCGACTATAGTGTCGACCTGGGTGTCGACCTGGTCAGTCGGCTAGGGTTTTGACTGAGCCCAATCTTGAGCTGCTGATGTGTCTTTAGGCCTGAGTTCGCAAATTTAACGGTTCAGTTTAGTTCTGAGTTGATCTGACAGTCTAAATAAACCCTGAACTCTATAAATACCTAGGTAGTCTCTCACCCTAATTCATATGAAAAATAGAATAGCTACCGTCATACCGTTGCCATGGAACTCAGTGGAGCCGCCGCCAACTAAGAAGGAAGAAAAGCTTAGCAAAATCCTAACTCTACTCAATTCTAAAGCAAATCAAGACTCTCTTTTCTTCTCTAATTGTGAGTATGATGATCTTAACAAGATTATTGTTAAACTAATTCGATTAAGTCATGAATGGATTATGAGTAGATGATGTGAATTGTCATATATGTTGTTGTAAACCTTATACTATCATGTATGTTATAAATCCTATGTTATGTGGTGATGATATCCTATATGTTGTAAATCATGCTATGATGATGTTATGTATGTTGAGAGTTTCTACGCTGAATTGTGATAAATCATACATGCTTTAAAGTCATGATGTTATTGTCTATGCTAATTAGTTCACGTTAATCAAATCATAATGTTGATACTATTTGGGTTATGTTGATCTATATGACAAGTCACATATGCAAGTTTAGGTTGATTAGTAAAAGTTATGAACATATGCCATGACATCTATTATGACATCTAGAATTATGCTATGACATGTGTGAAATTCTATGCTAGTTCACACCATCATTATGTTGCCTAAAACCCCATGTGCAAGTTTATACATAAATTTGGGTTATGATCATATCATGTAAATTGTGACCTTTAACAAGTTGACACCTTTAGATCCTTGACATGTGTAATTTATGCAAGTTTCACCCCTATTATGATTAGATTCATTTTAATTGTTTATATGTTGTGATAATTTATTTTTGTGCTATGAGTTAGACTATTCGAGTCTAACGAATATTCTGCGTTGAATAAGCGAACGTATAAGCGTGGGGTAGGGGTAATATTAAGGATTTAATATTAAGATGTTGGGGTGCAATTGATATGATTTTGCATGCCATGAATGGATGGCCATAATTGAGTCAATTATGGACATCATTAAAATTGGAGTTAATTAATAATTTGAATAGGGAATTATTAAAATTGGGGTAAAAGATTATAAGTGATAATCAATGCTTAGGACACGAGGTTGGACTCGTTTGTGACGTAAACCTACCCGGACCCGCCCGGCAAATCCAGTGGTCACAAATGTTAGCCCAATGTGAGAGGTCGTAGGCCTAAACTAAAGCATAACAGTTGTAAAGACACGAGGTTAGACTCTTTTATGGTGTAAGACTGCCCGGACCCGCCCGGCAAATCCAGCTGCCATAAATGCCAGTCTAATGTGAGAGGTCTTTATGAGGTTATGGCCTGAATGAATTAAGAAATACTTAACCAGATAAACATGTAAGGTAGGACATGGGGGTTAAGTAGGTGCCTTGGGTGGCATGAGGAATCTAGTGGGTGCCCTTAGTGGCATGTGAAAATATGATTATTAAGACTTAACCAAACACACATGTAAATGAACATGACTAAGAGGGTTAAGTGGGATATACTAGTGGACAAGCTTAGGTGGGTAGCTTGTAGGGGCCCGTTTCAACTGGTATCCCAAACGTATCTTTGTGGGCACGACCCAAGTCGAGGACGGGACACGCATGCTGGGTTTGACTATAAGAGGCCAAAACGGGGTTGCGGTGGCAACGCAAGTCCAACGGGTTTCATATGCGTGTGTGGACACGGGCTGGTAGGTAAGACATTGTTGCATCGTGTAGGTATGAGCCGTGCATTCTCAAGTTGTATCGGGTTGCCACTTTAGGGGAGTGATACACCCCACTGTGGGGCCAGCACGGGTATTTATGAGTAGGGAGCCGATCGAAAGTGGGTAGTGGGGTACACCTAGTGGAGATAGGAGCAGACGGCACCTATGTAGTCAGCTAGGGGTACGCAAGGCTATTTATATAGTTTCTGTGTGAAGCAAGTGGGATCAACCTTTAGGGTGACTGGTGCGGTGCAATGTAGTAATAGGCGGTGTAGTGTAGTAATTATTCGTTAGTAATTAGGTATGCCTTTAACTTTATCTTTATCTTCTCTTCCATACCTAACAGTTCATAGACATTTACTTGTCTTCCAGCTTATGACTTGGTTTAGTTAATTTGATAATAGTATTGTTAGAATTATCATACTCGCCAGATTTTATGTCTGACCCCCTCCATTTCTATCCTCTTTCCCCCTCCAGGTCCTCAGGTTGGGCCCAGCTCTAGTGGAGTTTGATTGGATTGCTTTATCTCTCTTGGGAAGCTTGGACCGTTGAAGTAAAGTCCAGCTTGTTATCTTTTTTTATGGCTATTTGTGTAATGGGATTATGTATTTTGTTTTATGAAGATGGATATTGTGCTTGACTCTGAACTGTGGTTTTGTGATGTAACAAACATGTTTAATTTCCGCTGCAATAAAATGAAATTTTAGATTTTTCAAGTACTACTTATTATCTGTCTTGTTGTAATTTTTCTGTTCTATATTCACTTAAAACCTACAAGGAAGTTAATGCATTCCCTTTGTGAGTGACATTAATGGACGTGGGGTGTTACATACGAGATGGGCTAAGACACGAGGTTAGGCCCAACTTGTGGAAGAAGTCTGCCCGAACCCGACTGGCATATCAAGCATCCACAATCTGTAGGTGGGAGGTCTAGCCCATTATAACCATAAATGGACTTGGTAACGAATTGGAATACTTAACCTAGATGAATCCATAGGGATTGTATGAACATGTTAACTTGAATAGGGGTTAAGTACACTTAGTTGAAATAGTGGATGGGTTAAGTAAATCTTGTGGCAGTGGGTAATATTTATATATATATAATAGGCCCACAAACTTAACTTATTTTATACCTTGGGGTTATGCAACTTTGTTAAGTAAACTTTCTTGCATCAGTGAGGGTTAAGTAAATCTTGCGGCGATAGGGTAATATTTACATATATAGGCCCGACAACTTAACATGTTTTACATGTTGGACTATTAGGCATAACTAGTTAAAATCCTAGTAGTAGGGATGCTAGCCTAGGGGGAGCTTGTATCATTTTGTGTGTAGGACCCATTTCAGTCATTAACTCATCTAGGTATCAAACGAGTACTCCGAACAAGGTCGGAGTAGGGTCATGCTTACTGGGATGATTGTAAGAGATCCAAAACGAAGGGGCAGTGTCAACAGTGTAGGAAACCAACGGAGTCATGTGCCTGCATGGGTCCGTCTTGACATGGGAATTAAGACGCTATGACATCAGTAGATATGGTTGTGCACATCTTGAAAATGAAGGGCTGCCACTTTAGGAAGTGACACATCCTCCTGTGGGGCCAACACAGGGTATCTACGGAGTAGAGAGCCGATCGATAAGGGTAGTAGTTAGGGTACGTCTAGACTCTGGTAAGTTTAGGAGTCCGTTATTGGGGATGCCTGTGGATTGTATGGGGTTAAAACCTCTTACCAGAAGTACTCCTAAGTCTACCATTTCATACATGTTGGGGATCATCTCATTTTGGATATACTAGTAGTAGTGCAGAGTAATCATTAGAAGCGTATACACCCTATCCTGTTCACCTTATCATACTTGCCTTTTATGTAGTTATCTCTCTCTTATCCACTTTATATGTCTGTCATGCTACTTTTATTTATTTACTTGCTAAAAGTAACTGGACTCTCCATACTTTATGTCTGACCCTTTTTGTTTCCTCTTCTTTCTTCCATTCCCCCCTCAGGTTCTCAAGGCGGGAATACTCAGGCTTGACCGCGATTCTGCTTACTTTTATTGGATCTGCTTTGACGTGTGGCTCAAGCTTTTATCCTTGCTGCTATGGCTAAGCTTTATTTGGGGAATTATGCTTTTTATGTACTCTGATGATTTAAATTACAAGATAGTAGTTTTTATGATGTAATGGTTTATGTGTATTTCAGACATATGCTGTTTTTGAACCACGATGCTTTATTATAAATAAAGTTTTTATATTCCGCTATTGCTTTTATATTTGTCTTGTAATATTTCTGTTTCTGTTTACTTATAACGCTTCACGAAAGTTAATGCATTCCCTTAGTGAGTGACATTAATGGACGTGGGGTGTCACATTACGAGTTGTTATTTATCTTTTTCCCCATGGAATGAGGGCTACTCCTTTTATTCCGTGGGTCTTTTGATCGATGGTTTTTCGGTTCCGTTTTTGGTTGACTTGTTGATTCTCTACAAGGCCTTTTATGTGTTGTGGATGACTCATGAGTTTTGGTGTCGGTTTGCTGGTTTGCGCGGTTTTCATTGGCTATAATTATCGGCGATGTTAGCTAGGGTGAGGTGTTCACTTAGGTGTAACTGAATAGCGGTCCGTCCACTCAACCTATATTCATGCTACACCAGTGATTGTCGACCTTCATTGTATCTCCCTTTTGATAACCGTAGGAGTCTCGTGCCGGCAGGTCTTCCTTGGTTTAGATTCCCAGTTAGCTATTGGGCTACACCTATTAGGCGGGGTTGTTAATCCAATTAAAACTCGGCATTGGTGTCATCCACACAGGAATTGGTGTCGTGTCCTCTGATCGACTCTAGATTCATCCCGAACCTTATTGGTGCAGCCTTTTCGTTGTTTCCTCCCATCTCCCCTGGTTGTTCTTCTTCGCCTTCATCTGGTTCCTCTCCCCTTCTTAGTGAGGAAGATATTTCAATCATTAGCGATCGTCTTTTCTCCTTACTAAGAATTCTTGTCCTTCTAGGTCTGGTGCTTTCAGGCCTTCGAGGCAGAGCCCGCGGGCTATGCCTCGCACTCCCGGCACCATTCACGCACGCTCTATATCGGCGTCCGAGCGGATCATAAGTTTTACTCAGTTCACACTATATCTTGTCTGAGTCTTTTTTCCCTTCTGGAGGGTTTCTGCTTTTGCTCCCTATTTTGTCTTCGATATTTCTTCTTGAATGGCAATTTTTTTGGTTTGGAACATTCATGGTGTTGGTAATGATGCTTCTCAAGCGAGGCTTAAGCGCATCATTACGAAGCATTTGGTCGTCCTAGTGCCGCTTATAGATTCCTTTGTGGGTATGGAGGTAATCACCAACACTATTCTCTCCCTAGGCTTCGGGGGTGCTCAGATCAACGTATCCAATAAGATTTGAATTCTTTGGTCCAAAGCTGTCGAGGTCCATCCTATTTTCGATTCTGATCAGCTTCTTTTTTGGGCTTGTTATTTATCTCCCTTCTCCTCTATCTTCCTTTTTCTCAGTGGTTTACGCTAAGTGTGATTGGGTTAAGAGGTTGGAACTATGGTTCAACTTCCTCTCACTTTCTGATCTGGAGTTTGTTGAATTGGTCGTTGGAGGTGACTTCAACATTGTCCCCTACCAATCCGAGAAAAGGGGCGGGTCGTCTATTAATCGAGCTGTAGTGGGCGATTTCAACTCGTTCATCGTCAACTCTAGTCTCTCGTAGGTTTCTTTTATTGGTTCAACTTTTACTTGGTGTAATATCTAGGAGGGGCCAAGTCGGATCCTCTCTCGTCTCGACGGAGTGTTTGGCTCTTAAGGATGGTTTAGCCTTCCTTTCTCTTTCTCTGTGTCTCACCTTCTCGGATCATGCTCCGTTGATAGTTCATTGTTCACCTTTCACCCTTACTGACTCTTCTTCCTTCCATTTTTAGAGTATGTGGAAAAGCCATTACATGTTTCTTCACATGGTTGAAGAATCATGGAACTATCCTTATCTGGTCGATCCCTTTGTTCTGTTAACTCGGAAGCTTAAGCGTCTCAAAGCTTGTCTAAAGGTTTGGATTGTTCAGGTCTTCAAGAATATCTTCGACCGTGTTAGGGCAGCCGAAGAGAATCTCATTTTATTGAAATCTTCATTAGATGAGAATCCTTCTTCTACTAATAAGAAGGTGCGAACGCTTGCCCAAATCGCCTTCCCTTCTGAGCTTCGTATCGAGAACGATTTCCGTTAGCAAAAGGCCAAAATTAAATGGATCATTGAAGGAGATTCGAACTCCAAATTCTTTCACTCTTCTATTGTAAGAAGAATTCCGTTCTCTCTATTCATCAGATCATTCGCTTAGATCTTTCTATGGCATCCACTCTGGGTGAAGTCAAAGAAACTACCCTGTCCCACTTCAAATCCTACCTAGGTTTTTCCTTTGTGTCCTCTGATCCTGTTATATTGTCCTTTATTCCCATGTTTGCCCTTTGTAACACCCCACGTCCGTTAAGGTCACTCATAAAGGGAATGCCTTAACTTTGATGGAGCATTTTAGTAAACAGAACAGAATATTACAAGACAGATATAAAAATAATACTTGAAAAACTTTATAACTTTATTGCAGCAGAGAGAAATCAGTTTGGTTACAACTTTACCAAAAACTCAAGTACATATATATCAGCCTTGTTCAAAAGCCATCAGAGTATAAAACTTTAAAATCATAATCCCCACCGAAGATGCCAGAAAAAGACAAGCCATACTTTAAGCACTTCAAGCCGGAAGAAAGATCCGGATCAAGCTAGAGTATTCCCTCCTTGAAAACCTGGGGGGGAACGGAAGAAAAGAGGCGAAACAACAAGGGTCAGACATAAAGTCTGGCAAGTCCAGTGACTTTAGTTATGAACAGATAATAATGTCATGGCATGCAAATAAAACTGGATGAGAGATAATAGGAAACAGGAATAACAGATATACTTAGGTTAAACAGAAGAAACAGGATGATATTACTTTTCACTTCTCTGCACTAATACTAGTATAACAGGATTAGGTGTTACCCTAATGTCTAAACAGAAACAGAAACGGAATAATGGGCCTTTACCACCCTAACAGAAGGTACAGAAACATAATGCTAATAATGGGCCTTTACCACCCGAACAGAAAGTACAAAAAAAGAATGCTAGTAATGGGCCTTTACCACCCGAACAGAGACAGAAACGGAAACAGAATCCCTACGGAAACAGAATGTTAGAATTAGGTGTACACAAGTAAATGGGCCTTTACCACCCCAACATACGGTACCACGCAGAAACAGACAGGTGTTACCACCCAACAGAAACAGACGGTACCCCACAGAATAGACAGAACTAAGTGTAACCTAAATCCTACCCCACGCGATCGGCTCCCTAATACATAAATACCCTGTGCCAACCCCCACAAAAGGGTGTATCATTCCCTAAAGTGGCAACCTTTGAATGACACAGACCTATTTATAGATGTCACGGCGTCTTACATCCTCAGAGGCAGACCAGGATTCATACACGCACATGACCAGGTTGGAACGCACCATCAAATCCCCTCGCCATTATCAGAATGAACCGCTTATAATTAGTTCAGTAAGCGTGCCCAGACCCTACCTACTGTTGGGTCAAAGTTTTGATACCAGAAAGGGTTACTGACTAATATGGGCCCCAAACAATAGATGACACAAGTAATTCCCTCCTAACCTTGTGTCCCCAGACTAACAGATTTCAGATTAACTTGTTTACAAGTTCAGACATACAGAGTTCAAGTCAACTAGTTCACAGATCAGAAAATCAAGTTAACAAGTTTTCAGACTAACGGATCAGATGTACAGATTTAACAGACTTACAAATTGTCTAATTTTGTATTGGGCCTACAGATTCACGAAACGGGTTTGTTAAATTCATCAGTCCAGTTGGTTTAACCCTATCCACCCAACACGTTTTAGACATCATATTTATCTCAGATTTGCATTAATTAAATATTAATGCACAGACCTCTCACATTAGGTCGGTAGCTTGTGGCCGCTGGATATGCCGGGCGGTTCCGGGCAGACTTCTGCCACAAGCCAGACCTAACCTCGTGTCTAAGCATATTTTAGTTATGCCTATGACCTCTCACATTAGACTGACAGTTTGCGGTCGCTGGTTAATCACATATTTATAGGTGTAGAGAGTGTTACAGAACCATTAGATCACCCTAGAAGCCATCAGGTCCGTCCAGCACATCAAAAATCGTCATTAGAACTCTCTAGAACCCTGTGCAGGTTTCTGGCTCGACATGGGTGCACTTCCCAAGTGCGCCAGTGTATTTTTGTGCTGGCGCAGTTCACAAGTGCGCCAGTGCATTTCTGGCCTATTTCCGGTTTTTCTGCCTAACTTCGTTTGTCCATATCTCCTTCATATGCTATCCGTTTTACGCAAACTCGGACTCTATCTCAAGCAGAATTCCAAGACGAACACAATGGCGCAACCCGTTTCCTATAATTCTTCTGTTATAATTTAATTATTCTCAGATTTGTTATTCTTATGTTCACAGAAAATACGGGGTGTAACATTCTCCCCTCCTTAAAGGATTTCGTCCCCGAAATCTTCAAGTTAAGAAGAATGTGTCCTACCATCCAATCACCCATCTACTCAACCATCATCCACAAGAATCCATTGTCCTTAGAAACTTCTAATGTTGTATGAACATATGCAAAAGTGTGTGTATATGTTTCTTATCTAATGCAAAGATCAGG
This sequence comes from Allium sativum, assembly GCA_030737875.1. Classification (NCBI taxonomy): domain Eukaryota; kingdom Viridiplantae; phylum Streptophyta; class Magnoliopsida; order Asparagales; family Amaryllidaceae; genus Allium; species Allium sativum. The sequence goes on from CM060916.1 coordinate 808,647,585, forward strand.
CGGTCTACTGATTCAGTTGACCTCCTTAATGCGAATTATGTCAGTGCCATGAGTCCAACATGTATACAATTTCCTATTTGATACATATAATTTCTATATGAGTGCACAACCATTCATTCATATGCAACATCCATGTGCTGAGTCAACCATTTTGCATTCATAAGGATTAAAAAAAATGCACACACATCCATATGTAGTATGAGAGTGTTTTTGAGCCGATCTAGTGCCCAGTGTGTGTGTATATGCATCCACGAGCAACCACTAGCAACCACTTGCATCCACTTGCAACCATCAAACATAACATGTCTCAAACACATGTTTACACCCATTAGTTTCTACCTAAAGGTCGAAGACTCGATCGATAGGATACAGCTGAGTGATAGAAGCAAGTACGATTAAAACAAGAGCTCTATTCCTATTAGACATCGGTTAAGAAAATAATTCCCTAAGTATCAACCCCGAAGACCGAAATCAACATCAGATTGACACCCAGTGAATTACTCCCATTAAACAATGCCAAACTGGAAATCTACTTCACGCTTCGAGTAAAAACCCCTAACCTTTTCAGAAATATCCAGATACTTACAAACTACTGGTATAGATCAGATTATCAAATGATTTTTAGGAAACTAAGCTTGAGAAAGCCTAACCATATCCCAAAAAAACCCGAAATGTATGTGTCACAGTCATCTTAACGCCTAACACAGATGCCCTCAAAACCCAACCTATCACAAATAGATGAGTCATAACCCTTATGGGGTTTGAGACTATAGCGGGATCAGAAATAAGACTAGTATTAAAGTGCAGAGACTTAACTACAAAATCAAAATGCTAGAATCAGAAAGAGTTCTCCTTACTAATCAGATAAGGAAGTTAAACCTTCTCAGAAATTTTCCTACCTCAAAGGTACCAACAAGTCCTCCCCTTCCTTCTAGTTTTGATAACCGTCTCAGTCCCATGAAGCGATTTTCTTCCCACCATATGGAAGTTCTTACGTATCTTAGAAAAAAGCATCTATACGCGGAAGAAGATATTAAAAAGGGAAAGAGGAAGGGATTCGAAACAAAGAATCAGAAGAAAGATATCTGGCTTTTGGGGATTATGTTTTTCAAAATAAACTTTACTTTTGAAAATAATTCCTTTTAAAACCTTTCTGAAAATATTTTTCAAAAACTTCTATCTAATCTGGTAACCTTCAGCTCTGATACCAAGTGTAACACCCCACGTCCGTTAAGGTCACTCACAAAGGGAATGCCTTAACTTTGATGGAGCATTTTAGTAAACAGAACAGAATATTACAAGGCAAACATAAAAATAATACTTGAAAAACTTTATAACTTTATTGCAGTGGACAGAAATCAGTTTGGTTACAACTTTACCAAAAACTCAAGTACATATATATCAGCCTTGTTCAAAAGCCATCAGAGTACAAAACTTTAAAATCATAATCCCCACCGAAGATGCCAGAAAAAGACAAGCCATACTTTAAGCACTTCAAGCACTCTAAGATGGAAGAAAGATCCGGATCAAGCTAGATTATTCCCTCCTTGAAAACCTGGGGGGAACGGAAGAAAAGAGGCGAAACAACAAGGGTCAGACATAAAGTCGGGCAAGTCCAGTGACTTTCAGTTATGAACAGATAATAATGTCATGGCATGCAAATAAAACTGGATGAGAGATAATAGGAAACAGGAATAACAGATATACTTAGGTTAAACAGAAGAAACAGGATGATATTACGTTTCACTTCTCTGCACTAATACTAGTATAACAGGATTAGGTGTTACCCTAATGTCTAAACAGAAACAGAAACAGAATAATGGGCCTTTACCACCCTACCAGAAGGTACAGAAACATAATGCTAATAATGGGCCTTTACCACCCGAACAGAAAGTACAGAAACAGAATGCTAGTAATGGGCCTTTACCACCCGAACAGAGACAGAAACGGAAAATAAATAATCCCTACGGAAACAGAATGTTAGAATTAGGTGTACACTAGTAAATGGGCCTTTACCATCCCAACAGACGGTACCACGCAGAAACAGACAGGTGTTACCACCCAACAGAAACAGACGGTACCCCACAAAACAGACAGAACTAAGTGTACCCTAAATCCTGCACCACGCGATTGGGTCCCTAATACATAAATACCTTATGCCAGCCCCACAAAAGGGTGTATCATTCCCTAAAGTGGCAACCTTTAAATGACACAGACCTATTTATAGATGTCACGGCATCTTACATCCTCAGAGGCAGACCGGGATCCATGCACGCACATGACCCGGTTGGAATGCACCATCAACACCCCTCGCCATTATCAGAATGAACCGCTTATAATTAGTTCAGTAAGCCTGCCCGGACCCTACCTACTGTTGGGTCAAAGTTTTGATACCAGAAAGGGTTACTGACTAATATGGGTTCCAAACAACAGATGACACAAGTAATTTCCCTCCTAACCTTGTGTCCCCAGACTAACAGATTTCAGATTAACTTGTTTATAAGTTCAGACATACAGAGTTCAAATCAACTAGTTCACAGATCAGAAAATCAAGTTAACAAGTTTTCAGACTAACGAATTAGATGTACAAATTTAACAGACTTACAGATTGTCTAACTTTGTATTGGGCCTACAGATTCACGAAACGGGTTTGTTAAATTCATCAGTCCAGTTGGTTTAACCCTATCCACCCAACACGTTTTAGACATCATATTTATCTCAGATTTGCATTAATTAAATATTAATGCACAGACCTCTCACATTAGGTCGGTAGCTTGTGGCCGCTGGATATGCCGGGCGGTTCCGGGCAGACTTCTGCCACAAGCCAGACCTAACCTCGTGTCTAAGCATATTTTAGTTATGCCTACGACCTCTCACATTAGACTGACAGTTTGCGGTCGCTGGTTAATCACATATTTATAGGTGTAGAGTGTGTTTCAGAACCATTAGATCACCATAGAAGCCATCAGGTCCGTCCAGCACATCAAAAATCATCATTAGAACTCTCTAGAACCCTGTGCAGGTTTCTGGCTCGACATGGGCGCATTTCCTAAGTGCGCCAGTGTATTTTTGTGCTGGCGCACTATACAAGTGCGCCAGTGCATTTCTGGCTTGTTTCCGGTTTTTCTGCCTAACTTCGTTTGTCCATATCTCCTTCATATGGTATTCGTTTTACACAAACTCGGACTCTATCTCAAGCAGAATTCCGAGATGAACACAATGGCGCAACCCGTTTCCTATAATTCTTCTGTTATAATTTAATTATTCTCAGATTTGTTATTCTTATGTTCACAGAAAATACGGGGTGTAACATTCTCCCCTCCTTAAAGGATTTCGTCCCCGAAATCTTCAAGTTAAGAAGAATGTGTCCTACCATCCAATCACCCATCTACTCAACCATCATCCACAAGAATCCATTGTCCTTAGAAACTTCTAATGTTGTATGAACATATGCAAAAGTGTGTGTATATGTTTCTTATCTAATGCAAAGATCAGGCGGTCTACTGATTCAGTTGACCTCCTTAATGCGAATTATGTCAGTGCCATGAGTCCAACATGTATACAATTTCCTATTTGATACATATAATTTCTATATGAGTGCACAACCATTCATTCATATGCAACATCCATGTGCTGAGTCAACCATTTTGCATTCATAAGGATTAAAAAAAATGCACACACATCCATATGTAGTATGAGAGTGTTTTTGAGCCGATCTAGTGCCCAGTGTGTGTGTATATGCATCCACGAGCAGCCACTAGCAACCACTTGCATCCACTTGCAACCATCAAACATAACATGTCTCAAACACATGTTTACACCCATTAGTTTCTACCTAAAGGTCGAAGACTCGATCGATAGGATACAGCTGAGTGATAGAAGCAAGTACGATTAAAACAAGAGCTCTATTCCTATTAGACATCGGTTAAGAAAACAATTCCCTAAGTATCAACCCCGAAGACCGAAATCAACATCAGATTGACACCCAGTGAATTACTCCCATTAAACAATGCCAAACTGGAAATCTACTTCACGCTTCGAGTAAAAACCCCTAACCTTTTCAGAAATATCCAGATACTTACAGACTACTGGTATAGATCAGATTATCAAATGATTTTTAGGAAACTAAGCTTGATAAAGCCTAACCATATCCCAAAAAAACCCGAAATGTATGCGTCACAGTCATCTTAACGCCTAACACAGATGCCCTCAAAACCCAACCTATCACAAATAGATGAGTCATAACCCTTATGGGGTTTGAGACTATAGCGGGATCAGAAATAAGACTAGTATTAAAGTGCAGAGACTTAACTACAAAATCAAAATGCTAGAATCAGAAAGAGTTCTCCTTACTAATCAGATAAGGAAGTTAAACCTTCTCAGAAATTTTCCTACCTCAAAGGTACCAACAAGTCCTCCCCTTCCTTCTAGTTTTGATAACCGTCTCAGTCCCATGAAGCGATTTTCTGCCCACCATACGGAAGTTCTTACGTATCTTAGAAAAAAGCATCTATACGCGGAAGAAGATATTAAAAAGGGAAAGAGGAAGGGATTCGAAACAAAGAATCAGAAGAAAGATATCTGGCTTTTGGGGATTATGTTTTTCAAAATAAACTTTACTTTTGAAAATACTTCCTTTTAAAACCTTTCTGAAAATAGTTTTCAAAAACTTCTATCTAATCTGGTAACCTTCAGCTCTGATACCAAGTGTAACACCCCACGTCCGTTAAGGTCACTCACAAAGGGAATGCCTTAACTTTGATGGAGCATTTTAGTAAACAGAACAGAATATTACAAGACAAACATAAAAATAATACTTGAAAAACTTTATAACTTTATTGCAGTGGACAGAAATCAGTTTGGTTACAACTTTACCAAAAACTCAATTACATATATATCAGCCTTGTTCAAAAGCCATCAGAGTACAAAACTTTAAAATCATAATCCCCACCGAAAATGCCAGAAAAAGACAAGCCATACTTTAAGCACTTCAAGCACTCTAAGTCGGAAGAAAGATCCGGATCAAGCTAGATTATTCCCTCCTTGAAAACCTGGGGGGAACGGAAGAAAAGAGGCGAAACAACAAGGGTCAGACATAAAGTCGGGCAAGTCCAGTGACTTTCAGTTATGAACAGATAATAATGTCATGGCATGCAATTAAAACTGGATGAGAGATAACAGGAAATAGGAATAACAGATATACTTAGGTTAAACAGAAGAAACAGGATGATATTACGTTTCACTTCTCTGCACTAATACTTGTATAACAGGATTAGGTGTTACCCTAATGTCTAAACAGAAACAGAAACAGAATAATAGGCCTTTACCACCCTACCAGAAGGTATAGAAACATAATGCTAATAATGGGCCTTTACCTCCCGAACAGAAAGTACAGAAACAGAATGCTAGTAATGGGCCTTTACCACCCGAACAGAGACAGAAACGGAAACTAAATAATCCCTACGGAAACAGAATGTTAGAATTAGGTGTACACTAGTAAATGGGCCTTTACCACCCCAACAAACGGTACCACGCAGAAACAGACAGATGTTACCACCCAATAGAAACAGACGGTACCCCACAAAACAGACAGAACTAAGTGTACCCTAAATCCTGCACCACGCGATCGGGTCCCTAATACATAAATACCTTATGCCAGCCCCACAAAAGGGTGTATCATTCCCTAAAGTGGCAACCTTTAAATGACACAGACCTATTTATAGATGTCACGACATCTTACATCCTCAGAGGCAGACCGGGATCCATGCACGCACATGACCCGGTTGGAATGCACCATCAAAACCCCTCGCCATTATCAGAATGAACAGCTTATAATTAGTTCAGTAAGCGTGCCCGGACCCTACCTACTGTTGGGTCAAAGTTTTGATACCAGAAAGGGTTACTGACTAATATGGGTCCCAAACAACAGATGACACAAGTAATTTCCCTCCTAACCTTGTGTCCCCAGACTAACAGATTTCAGATTAACTTGTTTATAAGTTCAGACATACAGAGTTCAAATCAACTAGTTCACAGATCAGAAAATCAAGTTAACAAGTTTTCAGACTAACGGATTAGATGTACAAATTTAACAGACTTACAGATTGTCAAACTTTGTATTGGGCCTACAGATTCACGAAACGGGGTTGTTAAATTCATCAGTCTAGTTGGTTTAACCCTATCCACCCAACACGTTTTAGACATCATATTTATCTCAGATTTGCATTAATTAAATATTAATGCACAGACCTCTCACATTAGGTCGGTAGCTTGTGGCCGCTGGATATGCCGGGCGGTTCCGGGCAGACTTCTGCCACAAGCCAGACCTAACCTCGTGTCTAAGCATATTTTAGTTATGCCTACGACCTCTCACATTAGACTGACAGTTTGCGGTCGCTGGTTAATCACATATTTATAGGTGTAGAGAGTGTTTCAGAACCATTAGATCACCATAGAAGCCATCAGGTCCGTCCAGCACATCAAAAATCATCATTAGAACTCTCTAGAACCCTGTGCAGGTTTCTGGCTCGACATGGGCGCACTTCCTAAGTGCGCCAGTGTATTTTTGTGCTAGCGCACTATACAAGTGCGCCAGTGCATTTCTGGCTTGTTTCCGGTTTTTCTGCTTAACTTCGTTTGTCCATATCTCCTTCATACGGTATCCGTTTTACGCAAACTCGGACTCTATCTCAAGCATAATTCTGAGACGAACGCAATGGCGCAACCCGTTTCCTCTAATTCTTCTGTTATAATTTAATTATTCTCAGATTTGTTATTCTTATGTTCACAGAAAATACGGGGTGTTACACCCTTCCAAAGGAGAGAGAAGCTCTTTGCCTTCCTCCTTCTTCTGAGGAGATTTGTGCTTGCATTTTTTCTCTTAGTAAAGATAGTGAGAGTTATCCTGGCGGTTTCAATGGTTTTTTTTTGTAGTGTTTGTCCTATCATTCAGGCAGATCTTTGCCTTGCCATCCAAATTTTGTTTTTGGGTGGAGATATCCCTAACGGTTGGGCTTCCACCAATTTGTTTCTCATCCCAAAGTGCAAAACCCCACGCTCATGTGCAGATTTTCGTCTAATCAGTCTTTGTAATTTTTCTAACAATATTATCTCTATTATGCTAATGCCTCATCTAACACCTTGTTTGGATCGTATTATCTCCTCCTCTCAAGCTGGTTTTGTTAAAGGACACCCGATTATGGATAACGTCCTTTTTAACTCAAGAACTGGTTTCCAAATTGATCGTAACGTTAGGGGTTCCAATGTGGTTGTCAAACTCGATATGGTTAAGGCCTATAACCAGATGTCGTGCTTTTCGTCATTAGAGTTCTGAGGGTATTCGGTTTTCCTGAGCCTCTTGCTGATCTTGTTTGGCATCTCATATCCAACTAATGGTTTTCCGTTCTCATCAACGGGTACTCCAACGGATGCTACAAGTCAAAAGGGGTCTTCGTCAAGGGATCCCCTTTCCACCACCTTATTTGTCACCGCCGCTGAAGCTTTCTTACGTGGATTGCACTCGCTTACGATAGTGGGTTAAATTCACAGGTTCGACATCACAAGTGGATGCCCTCTCATTTCTTCCTTATCCTTTGTAGATGACATTATTATATTCTCTAATGGTAATCGACGGTCTATCCGCCGCCTCATTGCCTTTGTTCATCTTTATGAGAGGTGATAAGGCTAACTCATGAATTCCACTAAAAGCTAATTTGTTCCTGCGAAAGACTTGCCTCCAGTAAGGCTTTCTTCGATCGAAACCTTCTCGGGCATCAAGTCAGCTACCCTTCCATTGCCTTACCTCGGTATAGTTCTGTACAGAGAAAGGAAACTTAACGCAATTTTTGATCCCCTTACTGATAAAGCTATGGGTAAGATTATTCGTTGGATTGCTTCCCTCATTTCTCAGGCGATCAAGCTTGTTCTTATTAGGTATGTTCTTGATTCTTTAGGATCTCATGTCTTTCCTGCCATAACTCCTACCTTTTCTTTCTTTTGTTCTTATCGCATTTTGGCCTTATCCTTTTTTTGGGGAAAAGAGACAATGCTAATCGCCACCATTGGATATCTTAGGAAATCATTTCTTGTCCCAATATTGAAGGAGGCTTGGGCCTTTTTAATCCAAAGGATATATGTTACTCCTTTTCTTATAAGCTATGGGTCTGGTTCGAAGCCAATATCTCTCTTTGGGCGTTGTTTCTTCATTTCAAATATCATAGGTTCCTTTCCACGAATTACACCGGTATTCCATCATATGCAAGTAAGACATGGAAACGGATGCAAACCGTGAAGTCCTTTTTCGATTCACATGGTGGTGGCATCAGATTGGATGGAGGCCTTTCCTCGGTTCGTGCAGCTTGGAATTCGACTAGGACTCTGGCTCCAGCGATTCCTATTTCTCCTTCATCTGGGTGCTCGTTTGCCTAATAAGGTGTCCTTGTTTATGTGGCGAACCCTCCATGACTGGTTACCACTAGACGATAACCTTAGGAGGATTGGTAACTCAATCGTTTCACGGTGCAGGTGTTGTAGAGAAGGTGAAATGGAATCAAATGCTTATCTGTTCGTATGCCAGAATGGTCTGGAATTTCTTCGGGAACTTGGTAGGTATCCAAGGGAACGCCACTTCCCTACTAGATTTGCTGAGAAATTAGTGGCTTAACATCTCAACCAAATCTCTTCGTTTTATCCTCTTTTATCTAGTGCCTTGTCTTATCTGTTGGCATATTTGGTGCTCTCAAAATAAGGCAATTTTTGAAAAGTCTTCTATGGACCCCCCATCCATTATCCGAAGGGTTAAGAATGATGTTTTTCTTGCCTTTTGTGGAAGGCCTTTCGAGGGCCCTGTTATTTATAGGTCGAGGGGATTAGTGTGAACATTTGATATTTCGTCGAGTTCGCCTCCCCCCGATCGGGGATTGGGTGATTCTATGGTTGGTTTATTTTGTGTGTGAGTGGGTCTTTGGGTCTCCTACTTTTCTTCATTGTTTCCTCCCCCTCCCCACCGGCTTGATGATGTTTTCTAACTATGCAGGTCCTGGATTTACAAGTTATATGTAATACACTATCTTCTAGCTTCTCTTTCGGCTTGGCAATCCAGATTGGCTTGTTTAGTGCAGTAGAAGCTTTTGGCTGGTTTTGTTAGGAAGCAACCATCGAAGCCTTTGGTCTTGTTCTTGCTTTTTTTGACGTTGATAGCTTAGCTCAGACGAGAGTTCAGCCTCGTGGATGTCGGCTTGCTGTAGCCTGTGGCCTGTTGGCTTGCTTTTGATATTAGTGATATTGCTGGGCTTATTTTTGTACTATGTTGTATTTTGTTTTCTGATTAATGCATAGTGTATATTAGCGTCTTTCGCTATATATCTGTTTTTGTAAGCCATTGGAGAATGGCTTGATTTTCCCATTTCGCTATATATTTTATCTTGTGTTAAAAGAAAGATGTTTATACACAACTTGTAAATTATGGTTTATGATATGACAAAAATTACATAAAGTCGATAGACTTATTAATAAACTTAAGATTTGCGTTAAGTTAAAATAAAAAAATTAATAAGCATGTGTAGTATAGGTATGCTCCAGCAGCGACGAATGATTAGGGAAAATAAGGTGCTCACATTATTGGTTCGTTTCGGCAGTAAGGGTAGGCTGATTAGGGAAAATGAGAGGTCAATTAAAATAATTATTGGGGACTAATTCAAGGGGCGACTTATGTCAAATTTCATTTTTAGTCAGGGATCCATATCATTCAGTATTCTGTTTTGTCACATTACAGCATGGTCTCACGAGGAGGCAGAGGCACACTTATACTGAACTAGGTCAAACATGGCGAGTACCACCGCATTTCGGTGGAGAGATGAACGTGCATTACGCCGATTAGGGAAGACAAGATGCTATGATGCTATTGATTTTCGCTATGTCCTTAGAGTCGTTGGGTCGGGTCTGATAAACTCGGGACCACAGTCGGCTTAGATTATCACAATTAGGTTTAGGACCCGATCGATGGGTATAATTATTTTATACCCTAATTTATAAGTTGTAACAATTAGTGTAGAAATTGAACGATTTAACAATCGATTATATTCTTATTATTATTTACTATGTTGAGCTTCAACTTATTATCCTGTCTAAATTTCCTCTTTTATCACCCAAGCTAGTAATTACTAAACTCACCGGGCTTTATGTCCGACTTGTTTTCTTTTTCTCTCCTTCATTTTTTCGCCCCCAGGTTCTTAGAGTGGAGGTTCTAGTGTTTTAGAGAGCTTTGACCCCGCTCAGTCCTTTGGAGATTCTTATTTTTCTTGCTCTTTTGTGCTTGCATGTACCTTTTCACGTTTGGTTTATTTTCTATACTTGATGTTGAGGGATACTTTTTATTTGATATTCTAATTATGTAGTTTTTATAAGACAACTATGGTTTTAAGACTTACGATGCAATGACACTTCTTATTTTGCTTCAATAAAATTCAAATTCTGTTGTGTTTTATTTATATTGTCTTGTGAATTTTAGCCTCTATAATGTTATTTCATACCTATACGCTTTGTAATTCTTAATGAAATCCTCATATGGGTAATATTAAGAAATGTAGGGTGTTACATTTGGTGTCAGAGCCTAAGGTTACAAGATCAGTAAAAAGTATTTATTTTAAAAGAAAATGTTTTTTAAAGAAAAGTGTTTTCAAAATAAAAAGTTAGTTTTTAAAAATATCCCCACAAGTCAATTACAATACTCCCTTGATTACATTCCTGAATTCTTCTCTTTCTCCGTTCGCAACACGTCCGGGGATCCCAATTTTCCCGAGGGCATCCTCATTCTGACTTGGTTCTATAAGTATGTAGAACCTACGCACCAGCTGAAGGGCAAGTGAATTACCCAGCTCCCACTCCAGCTGTGGTGGCTCCTCCTAATCCACCACTAGTGGGTTATTTCTCTAAGCTCTGTAAGGATTCACTACTCTTGGCAACAAGACTTTTCTTGGTTCGAGGACTTTTGTCTAGGCCTGCGCTTGTCTCAGGTACACTGAGCACATATTTGGACATTTGGAGCTTAATGACAAGAGGAGAGTTCAATTAGCTGCATAGAAAATGAAGGGAGAAGCTTTGTTTTGGTAGGAGATGGTTGAGGCAGAGCGTGGTTTTGAAACTTGGGATGAATTTACGGTGAGTTTTGAAAGGAAGTTTTTATCTCTGGCGGAAGAGGGCATGCAATTGGAGAAATTTCTAGTTTTAAGGAAAGGTGATCTTTAGGTGAATAAATAAGTTAATCAGTTCAATGAGCTTGCTAGATTTGGGATGGATTTGGTGAATACTTCTTATAAGACGGATATAAGGTTTGCTAAGGGTTTGAATCAACCTTTGTAGGGATTGGCCATGACTCATATTCCGATGGGTGCTACATTTGAGAATCTTGTTGAGATGGCGCTAATGCATGAGGATGGGAAAAGTGATCTTGTGGAAAGTAAAGTGGAGGTAGCTTAGGAAAATTTTGGGAAGAAGAAATGGTGGCCTAATAATATAAATAAAAAGCCAGAAAAAGCACAGATTAAGGAAGATGTTAAGTTCCACGGATGAGGAATGACATACCATTTTGTGAAGGACTGCAGGAAGACTGCTAAGAGACAAAGCTGCTTTAATTGTGGATAGCGGGATCACTATAATAAGCAATGTCCTCGGAAGCAAGGGCAAGGATCAGGTACATCTGGAGTGCAGATGCATGCATTAGAGACGACTCAGGCTAGTGTTGGTCAGGATAGAGGCAGGAAGGTCGCAGTCGAAGGTTTGATCTCTCTTTATGACTTTCCAGTTATGAACTTACCTGATTCTAGCGCTTCAGTTCGTTTATTTCTACTTCATTAGTTGATTGTCTGCACCTTAGTATATCTCTTTCTTCTAATTTAGTAGTAGTTTCAAACCCTACAGGAAGTTTGGCCCATTTATATTTGATATGTAAGGGATCGAGACTTTCTATTTTAGGTGTCGAGTTTGATTGTGACGCCTATGTACTGGGGTTTTCGGGGCATAGTATTATTCTAGGGATGGGTTGGCTGGCTATGTATGGTGTCATTCTTGACTGCGAGTGGAGGGTAGTGAGATTGATGACTTGTCATGGTGGGGCCCTCGAGATATCTTGCAACCCGCGAGGTTCATTCACGTTGAGCTTCTTAGAGTCCCTTCATGTTGAGCTTCTTACAGTCCCTAGATACTTCTACCAATGATCTTGGCTTGGTACCCGTGGTGAGATATTTTCTGAATGTATTTGAGGAGGCGAGAGGACTACCACCAAGGCGGGAGATTGACTTCCGGATTTATTTGACAGAGAATGCTAAGCCTATTGCATTGCATGTACATCATATTAATCCGAGAGAAACGAAAGAATTGAGTAAGCAAGTGGGTGAGCTATTACAGAAAGGCTTTATTAGATGGAGTATATCAGAGTGCGGAGCTCCAGTGGTATTTTCTACTAAGGCAGATGGCTTTCTCCATCTATGTATGGATTATAGAGAATTAAACAAGCTCACAAGAAAGAACCAACACTCACTCCCACAGATAGATGATTTGTTTGATCAATTGGTGGGTGCAACCATTTTCTCTAAGTTATATTTGGCGACTGGGTTTCATGAGCTTCGAGTTGCAAATGATAGTGTGGATAAGACTTCTTTTAGGACTCTAGATGGATTTTTCGAGTGGCTAGTTATGCCTTTTGGGATAACAAATGCACCAACATATTTTTTTATTTTAATGAGCCGAGTGTTTAGGGAGTTCCTAATTAAATTCGTTGTGGTGCTTGTGGATAACATCTTGATAATTTCGAGAGATAGGGTAAGCATGCATTGCATTTGACATAGGTTCTCCATACTCTTCAGTACCCATCAGTTGAAGAAAAAAATTCTCAAATTGCCACTTTTGATGTAAGGAAGTGAGATTCCTAGGGCATGTAGTTTCAGAAGATGGTATAGCATTGGATCCCGCTAAAATGGTTGTGGTGCAAGACTGGATGGTCGCCAAGAATGTGACTTTGGTGAGGAGCTTTCTAGGTTTGGCGAAGTTCTATCTGAAATTTATTAAAGACTTTGCATTGATTTCAGCTCCGCTTACTCGTCTTACTAAGAAGAATTTGGTATTCTCATGGGACGTGGATTACGAGGATTCCTTTATAAGATTAAATAAGTCTCTTATGACTTCTACGGTGTTGAATCTTTCAGACGGAGCTAAGATGTTTACAGTGTACATAGATGCTTGTGGTACAACAGTCCTAATGCACTAGGGTCGGGTTGTTTGTAACAAGAGCAGACAGCAAAGAGTACATGAGAAGAATTATCCTACCCATGATCTAGAGCTAACAGCTATTTTTTTGGCCCTTAAGTCCTCGAGGCACTGCTTTCTGGATGAGAGGTTTGAGTTATGTATGGATCATAAGTCTGTCAAGTATATATTCTCACAAATGGATCTTAACTTGTGGCAACAACATTGGATAGAATTTCTAGCATCCTACGATTTCGAGATTTCTTATACCCAAGGGAAGGAGAATGTAGTAGTGGATGCTCTGAGTAGGTAGAGGATGACTTTGAGTCCATTCTTCATAGAATGGAAAAGTTTAGAGCTTATCTCATTTTTCGATTTCATAATATCTACGGGTTATGCACTAGGTTTGTAAGCATCGCTTCAGGTGCAACCTACTCTATTGGAATAGACTGGGTCCAACCAGCGCGACGATCAACAACTAGCTGATATTCTACACCGAATAGACAGAGGTGAGACCTCTATGCACCTCTCTAGATACTCTGTTGATGAGAGAGAATGGTTACGCCGTGATGGCAGGTTATGTGTACCCGGGAGGGTGATGTGAGAAGTGTAGTATTATCGGAGGCTAATCACTCTCGGACAACCATCCATTCGGAAAGAGATAAGATGTATTGGGATATAAAGAGGGTCTTCTATTGGAAAGGTATGAAGAAAGACATGGCAGAGTACGTAGAAAGATGCATTTCATGTTAGAGAGTTAAGGCTAAGCAAAAGAAACCCGGTGGATTATCTCAGCCCTTATATGCGACATAATGAAAATGGGAGAGCATCTCGATGGATTTCATAGATGGTTTTCCAAGGTTGAGGAAAGGCAATACCAACTTATGTAATCACAGATAGATTAACCATGAGCGCTCATTTCATCCCAGTAAAAAATTAGAGGATCGCAACTGGGTTAGCTTCGATATATGTGAGGGAGATCGTCAGGCTTCACGGAGTCCCCATGAGTATCATTAGTGTAACGACTCGCTATTTTTAAGGTCTCGAATCCGTATTTAAACCGACTCCAGATGCTCGAAACGGAAAATCATTATTCAGCTTACAGGGTTTAATTAGAATTTACACACAGAATCGCAACACAGAACACTAGCAGCGAAACAAAATGTTCATAAGATATTAGAGTTTTACAAATTTGAATTTATTATACAGTGGAAGAAATTATAAATACAGTACATGATTTTGAAATAAAATAAAAGTTTACAATTTTAGTCGGGCCCTGCGCGCGCGTATGCGTCTTCACGATCCTCTCCATTTTGCGAACTGAAAACTTTAAATCTGGAACACTTGGACCTAACCCAAGCGTTCCATGACAAAAACATAAAACATTCGAGTCAGGATTAAACTTATTTCAAGTTAGCAAACTTCAATAAACACATCAATAAAATTTGTTTAATCTAACGATATATTAAAAGTTGCGAATGTAACAACCATGAACTGCCATAACATATACTACAAAGATCGAAGTCACTTGCATGCATCAATACGAATAAGCAGCAGCAAAAGAAAGATGTATGGCATAGCAATAACTTGTCCTAATTTAGACGCAGTACTATTTCTAAGCTGAAAGTGGACAACAAACAGGTATATGTGCAGGGTGGACTATATATATAACAAAGAACAGTGTGGCACACTAGCAAAACGCAAATAAAACATGGAAATGGTCATGTATTCACTTTTTCTTAAACCATTTATGTAACCAGTGGAAAAAGAAGTTTTCATCATGTACGATTTTTGCAAATGGAGGAACTAAAAATTCACAGTGAGGAAAGGAGACAGCGTAGTATGTCAGCAAATCAGTGAATAAACTTAAAAGCGAATGAGAGACTTTATGAAGGTCAGATGGTAAAATCATAGACATTTCAGTAACACATTTGGGCATGTGCCATGTGACATTCAAAGGGGATTCCAACACGCATGCATGGATGCCTTAATAACCAAAACTTAATGCACAAAACATGCATGCATGGATGCCTTAATAACCAAGACTTAATGCACAGAACACGCATGCATAAGAAATAAGGTAAAAACAAAATGGTGTGTCTACAAAATACCTGAGCATAAGCAACATGCATGTGTGGCCACGGCAGTACATAAGAAATGAATCTACACCACTTAAGGGTAGTATGTAAATTTCAACTCAGCTAATGGTGTCAATGTACATGGGCAAGGCCAGATAATCATAGTCGCAACAAAACATACGCCCACTATATAAATCTTGACTGGGTATATCCAACTCATATGCTACAAGATATGGAATTTATAAAACTTATCCTAAGCTACTCCATACTTCATGCTTAAACAAGACATAGAACAAAATTTTAAGTTAACAAATAAGCAGTCTTCAAGTTGTAGTATGGAAATCCAACAATAAAAACAATCCACTAACATGCATGGGTAACGAAAGTCAGGGTTCGAACATCCTACAACCAACATGAAACAGCGGGTACCAATGCTTCATCTCGGCATGTATATATACATATGGATATGTATACATACACATGTCTATCTAAAGCTAATTTCAGGTCATGTCAAACACAATACACGCGCACTGGTGAAAAACAGTGACTGAGGATAGCATAAGTCAGGTGTAACACATAATACAACTAAGGGGAATGCACCATATAATGAGCATTTGCACAGTAAACCCGAAACTGCATGTGATTCAAATTTAGGTAGCATAAACGGTCACAACACTCGAAATAGCAAAGCCGGCAAAATGAAAAAGTAGCAAAATAGCCCACAAACCAATTTTACTCGGTGAATACAATGTAGCAAACTTGGAATAAGTCAAATCGTAAGTTAACCTTACTATTATTGACGATGGAGGAGCAGGGTTCATGGCAGATAGGCGATGCGCTGAACAGTGAGGCTACGCGGTGGTGACGGCACACCAATAGTGGTGTGCGACTTCGTTTTGTGGCAGCGGTCTCCCTTTTCGAACAAAGCAATAACGCGGTTGATCACAGAAGGTGGACAGACGACTATGGCAGAGCGAAGGGAACGAAAGACAGCGGCGGTCATTATAACGACCCATATTTTTTTGATCGTTCAAATCGACAATAAACCACACATGTTGACCCAAACGAATCGCAAATGCAGGTAGTTATTGCGAAAAGAAGAAAGAGAAAAAAGAAGGGAAAACAATGAATAGAGCTCTCACAGCGGAAGGATAACATATAATAAATAACTAATTGTTAAAAGCATTGAAATATACATATTTGGCTACAGCATATAATGACTATCAGAGTTACCCATATACAGATTTACATAACATGGCAGCGGAAACAAAATGCAGCGGAAAATACATATGTATAACAGACATATATACCGAATCTTCATCTTCGATCTCCAAGGCCAAGAAATCTTTGCTAACTGCAACTTCTGCTGACCCGAGTGCATTGCATAAAAAGAAAACACAACAAACACTCGGATCAGCACTAAATCATTCTCATATTAGTCAAATTGAAATACGAAATAACATCAGTGTCATGGGTGCAGTAACTCAAGAGATGCTACGGGATTTTCCGTCTCTCAAGGATCCGTTAAACTAATACATACATAGTATAATACGCTATTATTGTAATGTCTATTCAGTAAACTAAACATAATGAAAATAGCGTAAGCGATATTACATTTTTACCCTTACACCGTTTATAATACCGTAGTCTATACAGTACCGTAAACCCACCGTAACCGATGGCATCAGAGGGCACTCCATAGGTACGATACAAATCAAAATCGTATGGGGCTCGATAAGGATAAATATGACAAGGCATTCGAGGCAATGCCCAGGGTAGGATTCTACTAATTGCACTCCCGGACCTAACGCATAGCAGCCACTACCGCCCACCTCGAAACACACTCCCAAATCAAAAAGGGCCCTAAATCATCATCATAGTCATAGAAATAGTATCGAAGGAGTGCGTCCGATCAAAGATGCTACCTCAATTAGTCACGGTATAGCTCCTGTTTTAGTCATTTCAATTATGACCCGAAGGTCAAGGCTATTTCGTCATCGTTCATCTTCATCAATCCAAAATCGCCTCCAAGTCATCATATTTCATTCTGGATACGTCATAACGTTCACAGTTGTTAAAGTGGTATCGACACTGATAGAGAGTATGCCATTTGTCGACTCCGGCCTCTGAAACAACCAACGCTTAGATCTTTCACATTGGGTGGTTCTTTTACATTTAACAAAGGTTCGCTTTCATATCAAAATATCATATTTTGTTTAGAACCCAATTTTGATTAAAAAAGAATATAATTTTCATATCAACATATCATAATCATTCCAAACCGATTTATATTTCAAACTAGAATATTATTTCTAGATCCATACATCATAATTCTATAATATCCCAAAATCGATTTATATTCAAATAGAATACATTTCATATAAAAGATCATAATTATTTCAAAATCGATTTATGTTCGGAATCCATTTATATTCAAATAGAATATATATATTTTCATTACAACTCATTTCAATCCCTTGGGAGATTCATTTATATTCGAGTAGAATATGATTTACATTTACATATTTAAAAATCAGTTAAAAATTGATTCATATTCAAATAGAATATATTTTATCTCCACTCTATTTGAACCAACAGTTTAAATCCAAACACTTTCCATCCGAAAGAAATTTACAATTTATAAAATATAATTACGAAAATAGATGCTTATAAGAAAAACCTTTATATAAAATATATATAGAATATAATAGTGAGAATAAAATAAGATAAATTAAATCTCTATTTATATACATAAATTAAAAGTTTACTAAATAAATTTTAAGTAATAAAATATAAGGGAAACTCATTTATAACAAAATAGTTTATATGTTAAAAGTTTTAATAAATAAATTTAGAAAAGAATAGTTTATTTGAAATCAAGCAAGGTATATATATATAATCTTATAAAAAAATCCTTTAAACTGTAATTGTTCCTTTCCTCCGAATTTCAAATACTTGAATCTATACTCTATTCTCAATGGAGTTCATTTAGTTTCCATATCTCATTTTCAAACATCGTTCAAAACAACCGTTCGATTTCAAGAATTCAAATCTATATTCAAAACTGAGTTAAAACAACTCAGGATACCCTCGATTTCCATTATTCCAAAATTAAATTCTATGAGAATTTATTACCTTCAAATCTACACCATAAATTTGAATAATTCCAAACCATATTAAAATCCCAATTTAAGAATTTCCACTTTGTTTTGGTATAATTTCCTTAACCCTTTTGAACAACATTCTAAGTTCAAAATCTTTAAAGAAAATGGATTTATCGAGTATCGGCACATTCTTTTAAATGAAAATTCTATCAAATAAAATTCCAAATATTTAAAAATCATTTAACCAACCGATGTCCGTATATAATTTTCTATCCTATGGCCAAGTGATATTAAATTTAATTTCTCGATATTCCGGGGATGGATCTATCATTTCAATCCAAATTAGGGTCACAGAGATTTATCATTTCACTCTGTGTTCTTAATTTATTTAAATCGATAAATCCCGGGTTTATTCGATGCATGTAACATCAAGGGTGAAAAATTGGGATTCATCGTCAATAATGAGCACACAACATCCATATACTAAAATAGATAACATTTCAAGCAATGTTCATTCAGTAATCGCATCAACCAAGGCATCCATCACAACCACTTTATTCCATGGTAAATATCAGTCATGTCACTGGTTAACAAGTGTCAGTATTTTCTAACTAGAAATTTAATTGAATTTAAATAACTAATTATCGATTTCATTGCTTGTTACACAATTGCATGTCAAATTTAAGCAACCATTCACCAATCAAACATAACTATGCAACCAAACTTATTTCACAATTTAATTTAATAAATATGGGAAAAATTTAGTTAGTCGTGAGTGAGAAAATCACTCACCTTTGAGTCTTTAGTGGATCGAGCGTCCAACCAAAGCCGAAAATTTCACAGTGCCCAAATGCAACTAAACCAGTCTTAGGTCGACCGCAATTCCATCACGATCCCAACGCATTCAACTGCATCCAAATCCGAGTTAAAATGAGAAAGTTATTAGCATTTTACGATTCGAATTATGAAATATAAAAATTAACAAATTTAATCCTCACCCAATAGAAAGGTGACACGTCAACCACGCTTTTCTTCTTCCCGCTCTTCTAAAAATCCCATGAACAGTAACACGAAAACAACCCAAATGCCGCGCCACTTTGACCAACTAGTATGCCCGCCTCAAACCATCAGAGAAGCTCCGACCACTGCCATCGGCAAGAGCAAGTCCAGCCGCACTTCCCCGGGATGTCGGCTGCCCTTCCGGCCATCCCCATCTGCTCGCGACACTGTCCAACGAACCGCGTTTCCAAACCTTAAAACGCCAAATCGACCACCTACAATGACTTCCAGACCTCCGGACCATGACAGTTCAACTCCAGGTTCCATTCTTGACAAAAACCAGAAGTCAGATTTTCCAATCGCAGCCAAAATCAAAATACCCCAAACTGATTTCATGTATTACGAAAACATCTACCTTTGACCGCAATTTCTGGCGAAACGAATAACTGCATGTTGAAACTGAGAGTTCTCATAGCTTCGTATGATCAAGCACTTCGTTTTGACCTATAATATACTAGGGTTTGAAGAGATTTGATTTTTGAGGTTGTATTTTCTTTGAGCAAGGGCTTGAAGATTTTGTTTCAGCCATTACAAAGAAAATTTTGAGGGAGGAAAGTTGTACGTGTAATGAAAATATCTGATGAGGTGTTAAATGGGTTTTATTAATATAATTATAGAAGGCCCAAATGTTAAAACACCCAATTATCCATTTACATTGATCTCTTTAACATTTTCTCTCGTACGATCAAATTACAAGTCGGATTGTACCCAAATTTGAAACTCTATAATAATTTACTGTTCCGGATCCAATAAAATTGGTTTTGTCGGATTCTGAAACAGTTACCAGAACAGTTAAATTTCACAGTTAATTAAATAAATAAAATATTCAAATATTCATTTAACTGTTTTTATTCAATTTAAATATTTACTAAGTTCCATTTTAATTTAATTATAACTTAAACAATTTTATAAATTGATTTCACAAATTTTAAGTTCTCGAATTGATTATTTCAAATTTAAATTTGAGTTTCAATTATAAGTAAACAACTCAAGTTTTAGAAATCAATTCCATAAATATTATTTTCAAAATTTCAAATTCTCCACCAATATAAAGTAAATAACTCAAAATCTTATTCAATATTAATTCAAAATTCAACATTTACTAATATTAGTCTAATTATCATTTTATATATATCCACTTCAAATAATTATTACTATCAAAATCAACAAAATTAACATTCTAACCTTTTTTATTCAATTTAATTATACCAAATGTAAAATTCAAATATATGCAAAATTATGGGTTGTTACAGTCATAGGAGGCGGCTCGTATCTTGGCAATGGTGGCGGGAGTCGAGTCATTTCAGGGGGTTCAGGTTTAACGAAGAGGAGCGGAAAGGCTTCAATGGCGCGAGGTTCGAAGCAGTGGGCTTCGAAGGCTACTCCAATCATGGGTGCTTGTGCGAGGTCAGAGAGGAAGTTCGAATTGCGGTGGACATTATTTTTGATTTTTTTAAGGAGGCCATTTTAAGACTTGGGGACAAATGAGATTTTGCCAAGGAAAGAAAAAAGGGAAGGGCAGATAAAAGAAAAATGGGGACAGACGCGTGGTGCCAACTATGACACGTGTTGTGAACAACGTTTATCAAGGACAAGTGTACAACAAAATTAAACAAACATTTTTTTCTCCAAGTATTGCTACCATAAGCTTATACCGAATACAAGTATATTTACAAGTAATAATAATAGGTATTCATACTTATCAAATTCAATTCTAAATGAATTTGAATACATTCTGAAGTTAAATCATATTTTTAATTCTCTAACCATATATATATCAATACATAAAAAAATACTGTTAACGCTAAATTTAGCAAAGATATTCAAATTTGAATAAAACTTCAAAATATACAAATTATTCAAATAAATTTTCAAACAACATGTCAATCACTTTAAAATATTACAATTGTTTAATTTACCAAAATATTTAAATTTAAAAATCGAAGTTTAAAATCTCTCAATACAATCTAAACTACAACCGACGTTTTAAAATGACAAAATTTAAATCAAGTATATAAATTTAAATTTTCACTTACAAAATATGTTTAAACCAAAATAAACTTGATTAGGTTTAAATATTTTACCAAAACAAATTTAAATACTAAATCCAAATAAATTCCTAAATTTTAAAACGTTGAGAAATCCGATTCGTTACATTCTCCCCTCCTTAAGGTTTTTCGTACTCGAAAAGGAGAGAATGGAAAGTCATACACATATATAAAACAAAATATCAATCAATACTATATTAAATGTAAACAAAATAGGCAGTAGAATTTCAAAATTTGAAAGTCAAACTATGCTATCATTTCTTCGACTTAAATCCTGGTTTTATTTTCAAATCATTTGAAATATTATATTTTCTCATATTGAATCATACTTGCTTCGAGATTTTAAAATCAAAATCATTTCGAAAATTTCAAATATTTCACGATAAACAACATAAAACATTTATGTCTCAAGTAGGGAGGTTTCTCCCAGTGATAAGGTCACTAGGCACGGCCTAAGCATGTATCGATATAACACTAGGTATCTCGCGGCTAACATTTAGACTCGGACACTGAATACAAAGCACAAAGTATATATCCCGGTTTTATCCAAACATCGGACACCATATATACCTTATTCACAAACACAAGCTATGTATCCCCCGACCAACATCATACTCGGACACCGAATACAAAGCACGAAGTATATACCTTTCTTTAGTCATGGGTTACTCGAATCTCAGTAACAAATCATTTCATTTCATATCCCGAAGTTATAAATCATTTCGAAATATTAATTTCCAAATCAACTATTACTATGTTTTTCAAACATTTGAAAATCTCGGGATTCAATTCATCAAACTTTCTATATTTATAAATCACTTTATAAACCATTTCAATTTTCAAGTCGTTTTGAATTTTTATAAATAATTTCAAATCATTTTCAAAACACTCTTAATATAAGATTTCCAACAATTTCACACAAGGTAATATTTTTCAAGAGATTTATACAATCATAAATTTTCCATTTCAAATTTCATTCCCTAAATCATTTACACAAATACTGTAGGATTTTATTCACTTTGGTTTCAAACATTTAAACGTCATTTGAAAAGGTACATTATTTAAATATTCCGAAATCTCTTGAAATAATTTATTTTGAAAATGTCTTCACGCTTTGCTACGCTACTCTAATTTAGCATATACACATTTAAACAGATTTGTTTTCGAAACATTACCTCTAAACGTTAGAAATTGATTTCAAAAGATATTGGGAACCCAATTCTTATATAAACATTTCTTTTCAAAATCCCACTTGTCCATATTTTGGTCGATGCAAGGCTAAGGATATAGGGATAAGATTCAGACGGTTTTAGAAACTCATGCACGAATATATCAAAGGATAAGCGAAAGGTAATGGTAGGTCCAAAGAAAACTAAACGCGTCAACAAACAAAGGGATGATATTATATTTTCAAGATATTCATTTGTATTCAAATTATTCTTCATTTCAACTTATTAGAAAAAAAATAAGTTATGGAATTTTAGGACTCAGAAATTTTTCTAACACTCGGATTTACGGAAAATTTCGGTAGCACCTCCCATGCACGATTCGATCGGGAAAATTTCCCATACAAAAACAACAAAAACCCAAAATATACATCTCATCTATATGATGAGGCATCCATAATCAGGGGAAAGCAACACAAAAACTCAAATACGGTATTAAGTCTGAGATATGTACCATATATTAACGTTTATAAGTATGTTTGCTTAATTTTTAACATATAGCGTAAAAGCGAGCTCTCATGCGTTGTGCACGTCATGGTTTCCTACTAAAACACTTAACAAATAATGAGTTATAAGCAAGCACTGTATGTAAACTTCGGTATACATGAAACAAGATTTATTTACAAAAGCAAATGGTCCATTTAAATACAAACTCGTTTCATCGTTTTAAACATCCCCATTAATGTCATTCACTTTTGCACTTTTATGTT
Organism: Allium sativum; assembly: GCA_030737875.1. Lineage (NCBI taxonomy): Eukaryota > Viridiplantae > Streptophyta > Magnoliopsida > Asparagales > Amaryllidaceae > Allium > Allium sativum. The sequence goes on from CM060916.1 coordinate 808,671,049, forward strand.
CATTTTCGCCTCTTCGATTGATTTCATTTTATTCCCTTATAACGGTTTCAAACATACCATTCTTATATAAATTCTGTTATATAAGATTTCAGTTTTACATCGATTATATTCCAAATCAATAATTTTCGAATCTCATACTTATATAATTCACATATATAAGTTTCAAATTTCATATCAAAATATTCATATATTGATAATCTTCAAATTTTCCTTTCAATATCAAATTAAATTAATTTCAAAACGATTCGTGTATTCATTATCATTTCAAAATTTAAATCCACATTTACAAATTTAATTCATTACCAATATTTATGCTCAATTTGGATTTCACATTACGATTATCAATATTCAATTGAGTCTTTACATTCAATCACTTTGGGTCTTAATTTTTTCAGATTGGATATATATGTTTATCAAAATAACTAAGTTACATAAAAGTAATTTTGGACAAATAATAACATAATGTAAAATTAACCTAAATAAATGGATAGATTTTTTTTTTTTTTTTTTTGAAATGGGTTTGTAATAAATACATATGCTTTGTAAAATAACTAGCTTGATATACAATAGATTTAAATAAATAGATAGCTTTGGAAAATAAGTTAAATGGTTATATAGGTTTTGCAAATGGTTTGAAATAAATGAATAGGTTTTGGAAAAGTAAGTTTGAAAACAAAGATAATTAGGCTTGTAAGAAAATAATTTAAATAATATAAATACATCTAATACCATAATTTCAAATAAAATAGTTTTATAATGAATACTACTTTCAAAAATAATCCAGTCCAAATCAATTATCCAAAGTTCAAATTTTTTAACCATTGTCGGTTTTCAATTTCGAGATTAAACTCACTTTAACCTCAAATTCAATTCATTTACATTCTAGTCGGACCCAAGGTTCAAATTAGCTCAATACTTGCATTTCCATTTGCATTTTCAATTTCAATAAAGTCCAAAGCTTAAATCTCAATTTCAGTTATACTCCAAATTGAATTAATTACTCAAATTTACAATCAAATTCCTTTCATCTTATAAAGATAGAACAAAAAATTCAAATCTCACTTAAAAGAATCAAATTTATTCAATAAGTCGAAAAATAGAACTTTTGCTTAATACATTGGAGATTTTAGATTCGGTAGTTTTCTACGAGATATTCATTCGAGGTATACATATTATACTATCCTAATAGGATGGATATCGTTCAACTCATACTCGAGATTCAATTCTGGTTTTTTTCCGATTATTCAATAATATACATATTTACATATCACATCATTTTCACAAATCGAACTTCGTTTAAACAAAGTTACCAAAGTGGTCTCCCCCACTTTGGGACTCGAAAAAAATTCCAATGACGAGAAAATTTTCAGTGAAATTATTTCCTACCAACTAGAGTGGGTTCTCTATTCATATTTTCCTTTTTGAAATTATTTTAGAAAGTTACTTAAAATTTTTTTTGAACATACTAGTATATACCACTAGTTTTTTTTTTCAAAACCTTAGAAATCTATATCAAAATTTTCCAGAATTCAATTCTCAAATTTTAATCAAAATGATATCCTTTGTTATGACTAAATTCATTTTATTCCACAACTTATCTTTATTCGGAATACGCTTCTTATTTTTATTTTGATGGTTCAATATTCTTAAGTTTATTCGTTCATTCCAAATACTCAACTAATTAATATTGCCTAAATTTCAACCACCGTTTGCTCTTATAACCAAGATACTTGATTTTGTCAAGGAATACCAAACACGACAAGAAGCAAAACGGAAAAAATTATAATTTTAAAACATTCATCTATGTTTGAATTTTAATTTAAATTATTCCAAATTCATCTTAATCATTTGCCATTTCAATTTACTTTACAATAATGAAATTATCATTTAGTTAAATTTTGCTATCTATTCCCGTTCATATCAATTTATCAAAACATTTTATTAGAATTAATCCAAACATTTTCAAATATTTATCTAAATTATTTTAAGTATTTCTCGATGTTTAAATTGGAACCATACAGTCATCCCACTTTCGAAACTCGAAAATAAATTTCTGATGATGTTGCAATCATCACCCGAATTATCTTCTAGCGACTAGAATGTGATTCTATATCTATCTAGTATATGTTGGACTTCGTATATACGCTAGCTAGGTGTACATTCGAAATCTTCATATACCGACTGTCCAATCGTGACGTCAAATAAAATACTCAAAACTCTTATCACAATTATATTTCAAAAATAATTACACTTTCCAAAATGATTTGCTAAATTTCGAAATAAATATACTTTCAAAACGATTTATTAAATTTCAAAATAATTTATATTTTCAAAATACGCTCTCTTTTCAGCAATTCTTGTGTCAATTCCACTCATTTTAGGATATTGCTATCCTATATCTAATGAATTTTTAACCCCGATAAGCTACGCTTTGTCTAAATCAAAGCTCTAGTATCAACTGTAACGACTCACTATTTTTAAGGTCTCGAATCCATAATTAAACCGACTCCAGATGCTCAAAACGGCGAATTGTTATTCAACTTACAGGGTTTAATCAGAATTTAGACACAGAATCACAACACAGAATACTAGTAGCGGAACAAAATGTTCATAAGATACCTGAGTTCTACAAATTTGAATTTATTATACAGCGAAAGAAATTATAAAATACAGTACATGATTTTTAAATAAAATAAAAGTATACAATTTTAGTCGGGCCCTGCGTGCACGTATGCGTCTTCATGCTCCTCTCCAGTTTGCGAACTGAAAACTTTAAATCTGGAACACTTAAGACCTAACCCGAGCGTTCAATGCCAAAAACATAAAACACTAGAGTTAGGATTAATCTTATTTCAAGTTAGCAAACTTCATAAACACATCAATAAAATTTGTATAATCTACTGATATATTAAAAGTTTTGAGTGTAACAACCATGAACTGCCATATTATATACTACAAAAATCGAAGTCACTTGCATGCATCAATATGAATAAGCAGTAGCAAAAGAAAGACGCAAGGCATAGCAATAACTTGTCCTGATTTAGATGCAGTACCATTTCTAAGCTAAAAGTGGACAACAAGCAGGTATATGTGCGGTGTGGAGTATATATATAACAGGGAGCAGTGTGGCACACATGAAACACACAAATAAAACATGGAAATGATCAGGTATTCACTTTTGCTTGAAACATTTATGTAGCCAGTGGAAAAAGAAGTTCTCATCATGTGTGGTTCTTGCAAATGGAGGAACTTGAAATTCACAGTGGGTAAAGGAGACAACATAGTATGTCAACAAATCAAAAGTTAATAAACTTAAAAGCAAACGAGAGACTTTATGAAGGTCAGATGGTAAAAGCATAGACCATTTCAGCAACACATTTGGGCATGTGCCAAATGACATTCAAAGGGGATTCCAACACGCATGCACGGATGCCTTAATAACCAAAACTTAATGCACAGAACACGCATGCATGGATGCCTTAATAACCAAGACTTAATGCACAAAACATGCATGCATAAGAAATTGGGTAAAAACAAAATGGTGTGGGTACAAAATACCTGAGCATGAGAAACACGCATGTGTGGCCACAGTAGCACACAAGAAAGGAATCTACACCACTTAAGGGTAGTATGAAAATTACGACTAAACTAACGGTGTCAACGTACATGCGCAAGGCCAGATAATCGTAGTCGCCACAAAACATACTCCCACTATATAAATCTTGACTGGGTATATCCAACTCATATGCTACAAGATGTGGCATTTATAAACTTATCCTAAGCTACCCCATACTTCATACTCAAATAAGACATAGAACAAAATTTTAAGTTACCGAATAAGCAGTCTTCAAGTTGCAGTATGGAAATCCAACAATGAACACAGTCCACTTACATGCACGGGTAACAAAAGTCAAGGTTCGAACAGCCTACAACCAACATGAAACATCGGGTACCAATGCTTCATCTTGGCATGTATATACACATATGGGTATGTATACATACACATGTCTATCTAAAGCTAATTTCAGGTCATGTCAAACACAATACTCGTGCACTGGTGAAAAACAGTGGCTGAGGATAGCATAAGTTAGGTGTAACACATAATACAACCAAGGGGAATGCACCATATAATGAGTATTTGCACAGTAAACCCAAAACAACTTGTGATTCGAATTTAGGTAGCATAAATGATCACAAGACTCGAATGAGCACAACCGACAAAATGAAACAAGTACCAAAATAGCCCACAGACCAATTTTACTTAATGAAGACGATGTAGCAAACTTGGAATAAGTCAAATCGTAAGTTAAACTTACTATTATTGACGATGGAGGAGCATGGTTCATGGCAGACAGGCGCTGCGCTGAATGGTGAGGCTACACAGTGGTGACAGCACAACAGTAGTGGTGCGTGGCTTCATTTTGGGGGCAGCCGTCTCCCTTTTGGAACGAAGCAGCGATGCTGATTGATCACATGAGGTGGACGGACGACTATGGTGGAGCGAAGGGAACGGAAGACAACGGCGGTCAGAGGCAGTGGCTTGTGTCTCGGCAACGGCGGCGGGTGTCGAGTCATTTCAGCGGGTTCGGGTTTAACGAAGAGGAGTGGAAAGGCTTCAATGGTGCGAGGTTCGAAGCAGTAGGGTTCGAAGGCTACTCCGATCGTGGGTGCTTGCGCGAGGTCAGAGAAGAAGTTTGAATTGCGGTGGACATTATTTTTGATTTTTTTAAGGAGGCCATTTTCAGATTTGGGGACAAATGAATTTTTGCTGAAGAAAGAAAAATGGGAAAGGCGAATAAAAGAAAAAAAGGTAACAGATGCGTGGTGCCAAGCAGGACACGTGTTGCGAACAATGTTATCAAGGACAAGTGTAAAACAAAATTAAACAAACATTTTTTTCCTCTAAGTATGGCTACCATAAGCTTATACCGAATACCTGTATATTTACAAATAATAATAATTGGTATTTATACTTGTCAAATTCAATTGTAAATGAATTAGAATACATTCTCAAGTTAAATCAAATTTTTAATTCTCTAACCATGTATATCAATACATAAAAAATACAGTTTACGCTAAATTTAGCAAAGCTATTCAAATTTGAATAAAACCTCAAAATATACAAAATTATTCAAATAAATTTTCGAACAACAATATATATGTCAATCTGTTTAAAATATTACAATCGTTTAATTTACCAAAATATTTAAACTTAAAAATCGAATTTTAAAATCTCTCAACAACATATCTCAATATAATTTTAACTACAACCGATGTTTTAAATTGAATAACATTTAAATTAAGTATACAAATTTAAATTTTCACTTACAAAATATGTTTAAACCAAAATAAACTAGATTAGATTTAAATCTTTAACCAAAACAAATTTAAATGTCAAATCCAAATAAAATCCAAAATTTTAAAACATTGAGAAATATGGTTCGTTACAAGACACAGACACCATCTTTACCTGCGAGTTTTGGAGGAACCTGTAGGAGGCATTAGGGACACAACTAAGACTTAGAACTGCATACCACCCTCAAATAGATAGACAGACAGAGAAGGTTAATCGAGTTCCTGAAGATTTATTGCGGCTGTGCATTTTAGACTTTGGAGGGAGTTGGGAGGAGTATCTTCCCTTGGTTGAGTTTGCCTACAACAATAGCTACCAAGCAAGTATTGACATGGAACCTTTCGAAGCTTTGTATGGATGACCATGAAGATCACCATCTTATTGGTGGGAGACTACTGATAGACTTCTTCCTGGACCGGAGATCATCAAAGAGACCTCAGACAATATCGACTTAATTCAAATGAGGATGAAGGCAGCTCAAGACAAACAAAAATCTTATGCAGACAAGGGGAGTCTGGATCTTGAGTTCAGTGTGGGAGACATGGTTTTCATTAAAGTATCTCCCCTTAGGAAGGTGGTGCGGTTTGGTTCAACTGGGAAATTAGCCCAAGGTTTCTAGGACCATTTCCGATAGTAGAGAGGATAGGCCAGATGGCCTATATACTTCAGCTACCAGAGAGACCGCTAGCAGTTCACGCTGTATTCACATTTAAGGAAATGCCTAAATGATTTTACGGTGATAATAGAGCCGAGCACTTAAGAGGAGGTTGTGGTCGAGAAGGAGGCTTCTGTAAGATGAGTACCTACAAGGATTCTAGATTCTAAAATAAAGAAGTTAAGAAACTAGGAAATCAAATTTGTTAAAGTTCAGTGGGGAGAGGACAAGAACAAAGCAATATGAGAACCCGAGGAGAAGATCTGCGCATCTTTACCATTCCTTTTCGATAGTACACTCTTTCTTAGTTTTAAATCTGAACTTTATCCATTTCCTATCTTTTTAATTAATGGTTCTTAGAAAATCCTATGGATGGTAAGATATGGTTTAAACATGTTATTAGGACATGTTATGATTGATGGATGCAAGTGTTTGCTACTAGATGTAATAAATGCATATACACACATTAGGTACTAGTTAGTGATCGAAAAATAGGACATTAACATAATTGCATATGGATGCTTGTGCACTTTTATTTCATTTCTACTTTATGGATGAAAATTTTGTTGTTTATCATATGAATGTTGTATTTTTTTAATGGTGGTTGTAGCATGCATATAGAACTTTGTGTACCATTAAGATATTCTTACATACATTTTGGATGCATGACACTGAAATAAATTTCATAATAGGAGATCAACTGAATCAGTGGACCACTTAATTTCTTACACTAGTTAGGGACATATACACTACACTTTTTCATATGTCCATGAAAAACATTAGAAATCGCATAGACAATGGATGCCTGTGATTGGTTGATGAGTATATGGATGTAGATGATGTTGTGATAATATTTATGACATTCTTCTAGCCTCGAAGATTTTGGGGACAAAATCCTTTAAGGAGGGGAGAATGTGACAACCAAAATTCTAATAAAGCAATATAAATAAAATATTAATAAAATGAATATTAATTAGAAAAATATTGGGAAATAGGCAGCGGGGGTTGCTAATTGGGTCTGTTATGAAATTCTGGCTAAGATAGACCTTTGTTTTGTAAAAATCGAACTTATCATAGAAAAGATATTAAAGAAAGAAGTTTGGAATTTGAATTTGAAATAGGATAAATGTTCATATCAACCAGAATTAAATTACAGCGCTAATCACGATCAAATGGGCGACCAACCCATAGCTGGGTCGACCCTCGGGTCGACCCAGACCCCAAGTGGGTCGACCCACCTGGGCGACGTGCACAACCTGGTGTACACATCTTTGGTCAGTTTGTGATGGGTTTTGGGGTGAGTTCTTCTGGAGAATTCATTGATCTAGCGGCCTAAAATCTTAACCTACAATCAATCGATCTAAAATACCCTAGCTCTATTATAAATATTCTCTAAAACCTAACCTAATTCTCGCTACTCCATTTTCTGCCTCCATCTGAAACAACTTCTTATCAAATATTTCTAATGGAGTACTAAGGCTTGGGTTTGCATATATTTTGGAGAATATTCATAGATAGAGATTTTTCTACCAGGGCTAAATTGGATTGCTTAAAAATTATGAGTATATTTTAGTAATTTCAAGATTTAGTACAAATTGGTGTTTTTCTTGACAGTATAGTAAGTTGTAGATTTCTTCTGATTTCTATTTTCCTTTCTTTCAATGGTCTGTGTAATCTGATTATTGTTTTGTCCTTTCTTCTTTCTGATTTAGTAATTTATTCTATTGTTGTAATTTTATTCAGTCCATCTATACCCCATTTTTCTTCATATGTAATTTCATTACAATTCAGTATTAACCCTGTTTTATTTCTATATTTCTTCTTATTTATTTGAGCCCACACCATACAAGAGCCTAGGCCATTATTCTTTTTATTTTGAAGTTGAATTTAGGCCTTCAAGAGCCTAAACCATTTATTTCTTCTTGTCTATACGCTTTTTGTGTTAAAAATATGAAATTGTTAGTAAAAGGGCAGTTGGGGAAAATAAGAAATATGTATAAAAAGGATAAATTAGGCCTATTAAAATTATGCAATAAAGATAGTTGACCTGTAATTTTGATATTTTGAATAAATGACATTTGGATAGACACAAATGGCGGATGTTGGCTTGTATAATAAAACTAAACAAATGTGTTTACAGGTAACCTATAAATTGTGGTTTTTGATATAACACAAATTTCATAAAGAAGATAGGCTTATTAATAAACTTAAGATAATCGTGTGTAGTAGGAGTCCGTTCCAGCATCGACGGCTGATTCGGGAAAATAAGGGGCTCGTAGTATTGGTCCGTTTCGATAGTATGGGTAGGCTGATTAAGGAAAATAAGAGGCTAATTAAAATAATTATCAGGGACTAAGTCAAAGGGTGACTTATGTCAATTTTAATTTTTTGTTGGTGATCCATATCAGTCAGTAATCCTTTTTTTCACACTACACCAAGGTCTCACGAGGAGGTAGAGGCAGGCTTATACTAAACTAGGTAGTAAGGGGTCCATACATGGCGGGCACGGGCACGTTCCAACGAGGTGATGAGTGTGCATTGCATCGATTAAGGAAGATAAGATGCTATTATGTCAGTGATTTTTGCTATGTCTTGGGTATTATGAGTCTGGTCTGACAAACCCGGGACCACTATCGGCAAATGTTTTAACAATTATGGTTTAGGAGCCGATCGATGGATAGAATTTGTTTATATTCTAATTTATAAGTTGTAATAATTGGTGTAGAAATTGAACGATTTAACAATCGACTATATTCTATTGAGCATCAATTTATTATCATGTCAAGGTTTCCTCTTTTTTCACTCATGCTAGTAAATAGTGAACTCACCAGGCTTTATGTTTGACTAGTTTTCTTTGTTTCTCCTTCCTTCCTCCCGGGTTCTCAGGGTGGAGGATCTAGTGCTTAAGAGATATTTGACCCAACTCAGTCCTTTAGAGATTCTTATTTGTCTTGTTCTTTGTTCTTACGTGTACCTTTCCGCATTTGGTTTATTTTCTACACTTGATGTTGAGGCATGCTTTTTATTTGATACTCTGCTTATGTAGTTTTTATGAGATGGCTATGATTTTATGACTTATGATGTAATGGCATTTCTTATTTTTCTTTAATGAAATTTCAAATCCTGCTCTGTTTTATTTATACTGTCTTGTGAATTTTACCCTCTGTGATGTTATTTCATACCTATACGCTTCATAATTCTTGATAAAATCCTCATATGTTTAACACTAAGAAATGTAGGGTGTTACATGTTATGACCATCCGATGGTCTAAATCTGAAACATAGTAATTCATATACTTATTCTTCACATAACGAATAATCCATACTCAATGGAACTATTCCCAAATGCTGATTCAATCATTTGTGAAAAACACATTTGAAACTGTTAATCGTATAATTAATGATCATTATTTAAATAAAGTACTTAAATGTCCAATCGTTGAAATACGTTGCCTTCTTCCCTCCTTAAAATATTTCATCCCCGAAATTTTCAAGGACTAACAATACAACCTAAAACTCTTGAACAACTGACGACACAAGACAAACCAACTCTTAATGATCTCAACAACAATCACTGAAAACTATGACAACAACAGAAATAGACTTGGAATTTGGCATGGATTCAACATCCCCATTCCTAAGTACAACCGAAATTAAAATTAGGATCGATCCAGCTAAGCCAAATACCTAAATTGTACATTAATTTTCCAAAAACAAAAGTGACGACTTACTAATTAGAAGTCAATTCAACTTAGCAACTCATATTGAATTTCTTTCCAAGTTTTCCAAAATTCACAAAAAAAACGAAAGCACTTCCTTTGTATGGCTTGATCTAGGAATGTAACAACCCGTATTTTTGAATAACATGTTATAACATAAATCAAGGCAGAATTAAACTGTAAAATCTGAATCAAGGGAAACGGGCTGTGCCATTGCGTTCGTCTCGGAAAAATACGCGAAATAGAGTCCGAGTTTTCGAAAAACGGAGTCCGTATGACCCAGATAAGGCCCGAAGAAGTTTTAGAAAAATTGAAAATAGATTTAAATAAAAAAAATTCAATTTTCAGAAGTGGCGGGAAAATTCCCGCCAGACCCAGGGGGTCGACTGGGGAGTCGACCTGCCCACCAGGTCGACTGGGGTGTCGACCCTAGGGTCGACCTCCCTGGTCGGCCAGGTCGGCCTGGTGCACTTGATTGGGCTGTTTGGACCTATTTTGGAGGCTAGTGACGTGATTTGATGGCTCAGATTTGATTTAGGGTTAATCCTAGGGCTAAAACTAATCCTAAACTCTATAAAAAGGCCCTAACACCTAGCCTAAATCATCATTATTCATTCCTACAACTAAACTATGCCAAAATGATTCTTGATCATGGCCTCCATTTTCATATCATGGCCTCCATCCTCTTCATGAAAGTTTGAGTGTTCAAATCAAGTAAAAGTGCCCTCTTTCTTCCTTAAAGAATCCATCTTTCTTCATAGCAAATCAAAGAAGCATCTTATTTTCTCAAAGCGTGGATTGGATCTTATTTTATTTGCGGATTTGCTAGTGGCTTCGTCTCAATCTTTATATATATTAATTCTAGTCTTCATAGCATTGTAAGCCCTATACTACTCTTAGATTCTAACTATGAAGTTAAATGTGATATGTTGCAAGTTGAGTTTGGGCCTAAGTATGATATATGCTTTGATCTTATCATGTTGTGCATGAATATATTCTATGCATATTTGAAAACCTATCACCTTGACCTTGTGGGCTAAAAGCTTCAAGCTTTATATTAAAGGTTGCATTTTGGCAACATAGAAGTTATCATATCCCTTATGATAACTTGCATGTGAGGCTAAATGCGAACTTCTAGCAACTTCTACATGTCATTTATCACCATGTATCACTTATATGCTAAGTTTGGTTTTATGCATACTTTTGAAGCCTAATAATGCTATATGCGAACTTTTAGCCATCATCCTATGTCCTTCCTAATCATGTTTCACCTATTTGCTTAAGTTGATATTATGCATGTTTTGAGGCCTATGATGTAATATGCAAGCTTATTAACCTATTTATGCCTCATATGCCACCATGTTTAACTTGTGGCCAAAGCATCCTTATGCTAGCTTGTGGCCAAATCACCCTTATGCTATTTGATATGTATGAGGTTAAGTCACCTTTTATGCTATCATACATGTTGAGGCCATATGCTAGTATATTGAACCCCTTTTTGGCCTCAAATATCACCATGTTTAATTTGTGGTAGTTTTTCCCATCTTATGCCCACCTTGTCATATAGTTATGTTCCCTCCTTGATCCATTTGCGTTGATACGAATTTACGTGCGATGGGAATACGTTATGGGTAGTTGGGCAAACTTAATAACATGAGAACATGACTTGAAAATATGACATGAAAGTTTGACATGTGTTTATGCTTGAAAACACGAACGTGAACATGACATGTAGAAAACATGAGAATGGCCAACTCGAGGTTGGGTTGGGTTTGTAGCATAAATCTACCCGGAACCGACCGGCTTAACTAGTGGCTACAAGCAATAGGACCCAATGTGAGTAGTTGGTCATATCGCACTTAAAACCCGAGGTTAGACTAGGTTGTGGTGTAAAGCTACCCGGACCCGCCTGGCGTAACTAGTAACCACAACAACGTCTAATGTGAGAGGTTGGGGTGCATTAAATTAATTAATTCCACATGGTAGGGTTAAGTCATGGATTACTGGAATATACTTAACCAATTAAACACGATGGATTGGTAGGGTTAAGTCATGGACTACTTGAATATACTTGACCAATTAAACACGATGGATTGGTAGGGTTAAGTCATGAACTACATGAATACACTTAACCAATTGAACACGATGTATTGATAGGGTTGAGTCATGAACTACTTGGACACACTTGACCGACTCAATACATGGTTAGGATAGGGTTAACCACACTTAACCCGCTTGAAACCCTAGTTACGGGGTCCTTTTCAGCAGTAACCCTCTTGATAGTATCATAAGACCCTAGGACTAGGCTAGGGTGGGGCACGATTACTGGGCTGATTGTAAGAGACCAAAAGAGACGGCTGAATGGTGCACCGGTTGTTCAGGCGGACCATGGTCGTGCACGTTGAGTTCGGAGTTGAACATGGGCACCGATAGGTTTAGACTGTGCATCCTGAAATTGTGTCTGAGGGTTACACCGTAGGGCCGGATACACCCTAGGGTGGACCTTGCACAGTCAACTACATTTCATGATTAAGTCGTATGACACCGATACACGACGAGTTAGGCTTCTAGGGAGCCGATCGACTAGACCGAGTAGTTGGACCTCGATTTAGGTCATCTCATGATGTGGGCCAGCTTTGGGCCAAGGGATCATTTCTTGATTATACTTGACATGGATTAGAATATTAGTACACACCCGGTGCAACTTAACCTTGTATATGCGATGCCACACTTGATCTATCTTGTTAACTTTTCACCATGCTAGTTATCACCCTATGTTTCATCTCTGCTTCAAATGACCAGTTAACTTTATTAGTTTTTATACTGATAGTAGATAGGACTTACCAGTCTTTTTCACTGACCCGTTTTCTTTCGCCTCTTTTCTTCCGTTTCCCCCCTCCCCCCCCCTCAGGTCCTCAGGGTGGGAACATTGGAGCTTAGCTTGGATCTTTATAGCTTGCTTTCTGGATTTGCTCATGTACGGTTTTGGACATTGAGCTAGCTATGGTTTATCACTTCACTTTGGGGATAGTACTTTATGTATTTCAGTTTTACAGTTTATGTTTTTCTCTTGACTTTGTTTGTTGGAAAATAATGATCAAGTACTTTGTTGTAACATGGCTATGGTTTTGAAATGTTAGTTTTATCCACTGCTTCACTACTCTGTTTTACTTATATGTTCTGTCTTGTGATATCTGCATGCAAGTTTACCTCGTCTAACGCCCCTCCAAAGCCAATGTACTTGCAAGAGTTACCTTGGCAGAGGTGGGGTGTTACATTTGGTATCAGAGCGAGGTTAACAAGATTCGAGCAAAGGTTTTTTTAAAAAAACTCACCTTTTGAAAAACTATTTTCAAAACCAATTAAGTATTTTCCAAGAAAAGTCTAGTTTATTTTAGAAGGCTATTCCCCAAAAGCCATTAGCACTATCCTTCGTTTCCTTGTTCTGAATTTATCCATCTTTTTCCTTCGTTTCAGTATGGCCGATAATTTTGCCATCCCGGGGGGTGTACCAGTACCTATTTGGTTTAGAAGGTACATGGAGGCAAGGGCGAATGAAGCCAGCCCCGCGGATATTCCTCCTCCTTCCCCCGTCGCTAACATCTCTCCTCCTCCCGTAGCTGAGGTTCCTCCTCCCCCTCAGCATCCGCAAGAGGATTTCGCAAAGCTTTGCAAAGACTTTAAGGCGATGGGTTGCAAGAATTTTGTCGGAACGGAGACTTCTGTGGAGGCAAGAAACTGGTTAAAGGAAACTGAAGACCTATTTGCTATCTTTGATGTGGAAGATCGTAGGAAAGTTCTGTTGGCGGTATGGCTATTAAAAGGGGAAGCTGCTTATTGGTGGGTAGTCACCACCACTACTAGACCCATTGAGACTTGGGATGATTTTAGGAGAAGGTTTGGACTAAAGTTTCTATCATCGACAGAAGAGAACCTTCAGATGGAGAGGTTCCTATCTCTAAAGCAAGGGGACATGACCGTTAGGGAATACATGGATAAGTTTAATCAACTTGCTCAGTTCGGTCTAGAATTGGTAAACACAGCTCGGAAGAAGGCCCTACGCTTTGCTCTAGGATTGAATGAGCCATTGCGCGGTTTGGCCATGTCTCATATACCCCTGGGGGCGACCTTCGAGAGTTTGGTGAATATGGCCCTACTTCAAGAGGAAGATAAGAGTGGCAAGAAGGAGGTCAAGGCAAATGAGTCCCAAGGCAAGAAGGAAGATACCGAGAAAAGAGATAAGAACAACAAGGCAAGAAAGACAAGAAAGTGCAACTTATGTAGGATCACTGGGCACATAGCCAAGGATTGCAGGAAGAAGAAGAGGAAGTTAGGCGGGTGTTTTCATTGCGGAGAGTCTGGACATTTTAGCAAGGATTGCCCCAAGAAGCAAGGACAAGGGCAAGGACAAACTCAGCAAGTAGGACCCTCTGGAGGGCAGTTGTAGGCTCTCCTCACTCTTCCAGCTTTTGATCGAGGTAGTGTTTCTGTAAAAAGTCATGTTTACATTTCTGATTTCCCTGTTCATACCTTATTTGATTCTGGCGCATCGCATAGTTTTATTCCTGATCTTGTTGAAAGTTTGCATTTAAGTACTAGTCTAGTTGAGGTCCCGTTAGTGTTTCAAATCCAATTGGGGATTCCGCCCATCTACCTGTGATTTGTATGGATTTGAAAATCTCTATCTTGAGCATAGAATTCATGTGTAATGCTTAGGTTCTCGGGTTTATGGGATACGGGTTGATTTTGGGTGTGGATTGGTTGTCCAGTTATGGAGCCATTCTTGACTGTGAGCATAGGGTAGTGAGGCTCATGACTCGCCTCGGTAATACCCTAGAAATTTCTTGTATTCCTAGAGGTCCCGTCATGTTATGTTATCTTGAATCTCTTGACTCGTCCATTGATGACCTGCAACTTGTAAGGGTGGTCCGAGACTATCCTGATGTCTTTGAAGAAGTAAGGGGGTTACCCCCTAAGCGGGAGATAGATTTCCGCATTTATCTGGTTGATAATGCCAAGCCAGTTACATTGCCCGTTAGGCACATGGCCCCGCGAGAAAGAAGAGAGCTTGGTAAGTAAATCAAGGAGTAGCTTGAGAAAATTTTTCATTAGGTGAAGCATTTCAGAATGGGATGCTTCGGTGGTATTCGCTACTAAGGCGGATAGTCCATTTCACTTAAGCATGGGTTAGAGAAATCACCCTAGTAAATACATTTGGCAACGTGGATTGTCACTTGTTTTCAAGAGATAGTTTTCTGCGTGGGATACCGTATAGTATGTAAACGAGATCCAAGATTCACTAACGAATCTTGGAAAGCTTGCGTTAAACCATGAGTACGCAGTTGGGTGAAAGCCAAGTATTTTAGGCAAAGAATAAGTGGAAGTGGAATGAGAGGCATCGGTGAAATGAGTTCTAACTCATATTTTGGAAATAAGAATTAAGAACTACGGAATTGCGAAGTTAAAATACGGTCAAGGCACGATGGGATTAAGCACAAGAAAATGCGGCTCAGAAGACTGAAGACTAGATACGCGCATTATATCTCTTTCTAAGAGTATATCCTTGATCCCTATTGTTCCGTAGAGCTTACTCGCATGCTATCTTTTAAGTATATCCTCTCGGTCCTATCCTCAATCTTAGTTCTGTTGCAAACCCCATAAGGAGTACGACTCGCCTATTTGTGATATATGGTTGGGGTGAAGATGTTCGTCACCAAACTATTTGGGCTTTATGGGATATGGGTAATAACTGATAGACTTACAAAGAGAGCCCATTTTATTCTGGTGAAAAGCAAGAGGACCGTATCATAGCTAGAATCTGTTTATCTTCGAGAGATAGTGCGGTTGCATGGAGTTCCTTCTAGCATAGTTAGTGATCGTGACCCAATTTTCACTAGCCAGTTCTGGAATAGTTTGCAAGAAGCGATGGGTACGCGATTGAATCTGAGTACAGCCTATCTCCAAACCGAAAGGGGTAAATATAGTGCTAGAAGATCTTTTGAGACTTTGTGTTCTTGACTTTGGTGGTACTAGGGAAGACCGCCTCCCTCTTGTAGAGTTTGCTTATAATAACAGCTACCAAGCAAGCATAGGAATGACACCATTCGAAGCTTCGTATGGGAGGCCGTGCAAGCCACCAACATGTTGGTGGGAAGACGACGGATAAGCATATAATTGAGCCCGACATGATAAGGGACACATCCGAGAGGGTTGAATTAATTCGAAGGCGGATGAAAACGGCCCAAGACAGACAGAAATCCTATGCAGGCAAGCGAAGGACAGACTTAGAATTTAAAGTTGGAGATATGGTCTTTGTGAAGATTTCTCCTTTGCGAAATATGGTTCATTTTGGGTAGCTGACACCAAGGATCGTAGGACCCTTCTCTACTATAGAAAGAGTTGGGAAGATGACTTATAAGGTGGAATTGCCTGAGAAGTCGGCCGGAGTGCATAATGTCTTTCATGTCTCGCATCTCCGGAAGTGTTTGCACAGATCCGCCTAAGTGGTTGAACCAAGTATTCTTGAAGACATGGAGGTAGAGAAAGAGGCGACCCTGAGACGAGCTCCGATTCGTATCATGGAAACGGAGACAAAGAATCTAAGAAGCAAAGAAGTTAAGCTTGTTAAGGCGCAATGGAGTTAAACAGAGGAAGACGCAACTTGGGAAACCAAGGAGAAGATGCGTGTGCTTTATCCATTTCTTTTTTAGGATACATTTTCAATCTCTTTTCCTAGATTGGTATATCTTCCCTTTGCTATCCATGCTTATCTAGTTTATCTTGTTTCGTAAATCTTGTCATGAGAACCTTAGGTAGAAACCCTTGGTTGAAACATGTATTTGAAACATGTTATGTTTGATGTTTGCAAGTGGTTGCAAGTGTTTGCAAGTGGATACTCGTGGATACATGATACACGTTAGGCACTAAGATCGGCTCACACACTTTCATACAGCATATGCATGAGTGTTTATGCTTATTCATGGATGAAACTTGTATGCTATCACGTGGATGTTGCATATGGATGAATGATATGTGCACTCATGTAGAGACTATAAGTTATGTTAGGAATTTGCATACATATGGACTCATTTCACTAACATGTTTTGCATTAAGGGGGTTTACTGAATCAGTAACCTCCTGATTTTCGCATTAGATAAGTACATATACATACACTTTTGCATATGATCATACAGCATTTAGAATCCTTTAAGGACAATGACTGCACGTGGATGATGTTTTGAGTAGATGGATGATGGATGGTAGGATACGTTCTTCCTAACTTGGAGATTTCGGGGACGAAATCCTTTAAGGAGGGGAGAATGTAACAACCCGTATTTTTGAATAACATGTTATAACATAAATCAAGGCAGAATTAATCTGTAAAATCTGAATCAAGGGAAACGGGCTGTGCCATTGCGTTCGTCTCGGAAAAATACGCGAAATAGAGTTCGAGTTTTCAAAAAACGGAGTCCGTATGACCCAGATAAGGCCCAAAGAAGTTTTAGAAAAATTCAAAACAGATTTAAATACAAAAATTTCAATTTTCAGAAGTGGCGGGAAAATTCCCGCCAGACCCAGGGGGTAGACCTGGGGGTCGACTGGGGAGTCGACCTGCCCAACAGGTCGACTGGGGTGTCGACCCTAGGGTCGACCTGGGGGTCGACCTCCCTGGTCGGCCAGGTCGGCCTGGTGCACTTGATTGGGCTGTTTGGACCTATTTTGGAGGCTAGTGACGTGATTTGATGGCTCAGATTTGATTTAGGGTTAATCCTAGGGCTAAAACTAATCCTAAACTCTATAAAAAGGCCCTAACACCTAGCCTAAATCATCATTATTCATTTCTACAACTAAACTATGCCAAAATGATTCTTGATCATGGCCTCCATCTTCATATCATGGCCTCCATCCTCTTCATGAAAGTTTGAGTGTTCAAATCAAGTAAAAGAGCCCTCTTTCTTCCTTAAAGACTCCATCTTTCTTCATAGCAAATCAAAGAAGCATCTTATTTTCTCAAAGCGTGGATTGGATCTTATTTTATTTGCGGATTTGCTAGTGGCTTCGTCTTAATCTTTATATATATTAATTCTAGTCTTCATAGCATTGTAAGCCCTATACTACTCTTAGATTCTAACTATGAAGTTAAATGTGATATGTTGCAAGTTGAGTTTGGGCCTAAGTATGATATATGCTTTGATCTTATCATGTTGTGCATGAATATATTCTATGCATATTTGAAAACCTATCACCTTGACCTTGTGGGCTAAAAGCTTCAAGCTTTATATTAAAGGTTGCATTTTGGCAACATAGAAGTTATCATATCCCTTATGATAACTTGCATGTGAGGCTAAATGCGAACTTCTAGCAACTTCTACATGTCATTTATCACCATGTATCACTTATATGCTAAGTTTGGTTTTATGCATACTTTTGAAGCCTAATAATGCTATACGCGAACTATTAGCCATCATCCTATGTCCTTCATAATCATGTTTTACCTATTTGCTTAAGTTGATATTATGCATGTTTTGAGGCCTATGATGTAATATGCAAGCTTATGAACCTATTTATGCCTCATATGCCACCATGTTTAACTTGTGGCCAAAGCATCCTTATGCTAGCTTGTGGCCAAATCATCCTTATGCTATTTGATATGTATGAGGTTAAGTCACCTTTTATGCTATCATATATGTTGAGGCCATATGCTAGTATGTTAAACCCCTTTTTGGCCTCAAATATCACCATGTTTAATTTGTGGTAGTTTTTCCCATCTTATGCCCACCTTGTCATATAGTTATGTTCCCTCCTTGATCCATTTGCGTTGATACGAATTTACGTGCGATGGGAATACGTTATGGGTAGTTGGGCAAACTTAATAACATGAGAACATGACTTGAAAATATGACATGAAAGTTTGACATGTGTTTATGCTTGGAAACACGAACGTGAACATGACATGTAGAAAACATGAGAATGGCCAACTCGAGGTTGGGTTGAGTTTGTAGCATAAATCTACCCGGAACCGACCGGCTTAACTAGTGGCTACAAGCAATAGGACCCAATGTGAGTAGTTGGTCATATCGCACTTAAAACCCGAGGTTAGACTAGGTTGTGGTGTAAAGCTACCCGGACCCGCCCGGCTTAACTAGTAACCACAACAACGTCTAATGTGAGAGGTTGGGGTGCATTAAGTTAATTAATGCCACATGGTAGGGTTAAGTCATGGATTACTGGAATATACTTAACCAATTAAACACGATGGATTGGTAGGGTTAAGTCATGGACTACTTGAATATACTTAACCAACTAAACACGATGGATTGGTTGGGTTAAGTCATGAACTACTTGAATACACTTAACCAATTGAACACGATGTATTGATAGGGTTGAGTCATGAACTACTTGCACACTTGACCGACTCAATACATGGTTAGGATAGGGTTAACCACACTTAACCCGCTTGAAACCCTAGTTACGGGGTCCTTTTCAGCAGTAACCCTCTTGATAGTATCATAAGACCCTAGGACTAGGCTAGGGTGGGGCACGATTACTGGGCTGATTGTAAGAGACCAAAAGAGACGTCTGAATGGTGCACCGGTTGTTCAGGTGGACCATGGTCGTGCACGTTAAGTCCGGAGTTGAACATGGGCACCGGTAGGTTTAGACTGTGCATCCTGAAATTGTGTCTGAGGGTTACACCGTAGGGCCGGATACACCCTAGGGTGGACCTTGCACAGTCAACTACATTTCATGATTAAGCCATATGACACCGATACACGACGAGTTAGGCTTATAGGGAGCCGATCGACTAGACCGAGTAGTTGGACCTCGATTTAGGTCATCTCATGATGTGGGCCAGCTTTGGGCCAAGGGAACATTTCTTGATTATACTTGACATGGATTAGAATACTAGCACACACCCGGTGCAACTTAACCTTGTATACGTGATACCACACTTGATCTATCTTGTTAACTTTTCACCATGCTAGTTATCACCCTATGTTTCATCTCTGCTTCACATGACCAGTTAACTTTATTAGTTTTTATACTGATAGTAGATAGGACTTACCAGTCTTTTTGACTGACCCGTTTTCTTTCGCCTCTTTTCTTCCGTTCCCCCCCCCTCAGGTCCTCAGGGTGGGAACATTGGAGCTTAGCTTGGATCTTTATAGCTTGCTTTCTGGATTTGCTCATGTACGGTTTTGGACATTGAGCTAGCTATGGTTTATCACTTCACTTTGGGGATAGTACTTTATGTATTTCAGTTTTACAGTTTATGTTTTTCTCTAGACTTTGTTTGTTGGAAAATAATGATCAAGTACTTTGTTGTAACATGACTATGGTTTTGAAATGTTTGTTTTATCCGCTGCTTTACTACTCTGTTTTACTTATATGTTCTGTCTTGTGATATCTGCATGCATGTTTACCTCGTCTAACGCCCCTCCAAAGCCAATGTACTTGCAAGAGTTACCTTGGCAGAGGTGGGGTGTTACAAGGAACACAACAACTTGCCACGCAAGGTTCATCCCAACAAAGAAAAACAAAAGCCCAAAAGTGGCTATCCATACATGTAGAATAAATCACCAAATGAACCAAATTCCAAAAACCAGAATTCTACATCTACGACATACGTCTATTTAAGTAAGCATAGCATTTAGATGCAAATAAAATAATGAATTAGCATGCAAACAAATCAAATATTTCTTCTTTGCAGTACATGTATTCAATAAAGAAGATTAGACATAATAGTAGAAATAGCAACAAGAGAATTAAACATGTTAAGTAAATAAATTTATCTAACATAAACATGTCAACTCATGTATAGATTTTATTTCAAATAAGTAACAATACAACAATACAATTATCCCGCTTGCCTTACAATCACATAATTATAAACAGGCATGCAAACATAATCAATCAATATGCATAAGTAAAACAATAACAATTATAGAAAATAACATCCATACCTATCCGAGTATGCAGGATTCTAACCCAACTAATACGA
This sequence comes from Allium sativum, assembly GCA_030737875.1. Lineage (NCBI taxonomy): Eukaryota > Viridiplantae > Streptophyta > Magnoliopsida > Asparagales > Amaryllidaceae > Allium > Allium sativum. The sequence goes on from CM060916.1 coordinate 808,691,778, forward strand.
GACATCCAGCATTATATTTAATCCGTATATGACCCGTTATTGCCATTTCAAAAATCAAGAATATTAATCTAGCATCTCTTGTCAATGAATCGGGTATGACTTGAGGACTACCATCGATTCCCAATTTGTGTGGCAACCTATCAATGAAAACCATTGATAATTATTCTTGCATCTATTTGGAAATCTTGAATAGTCATAGAAAAATACTATATTCATCTCAATCAACTATAGTAAGATAACATCGCATTCATTATAAAATAAATGCGTAATCAACTGTTTCTAATGATTCTTAGAACAAACGACGCCTCTTTCAAACAGAACCAACAACCACGATCAAGTTTGTATTACCTCACCTTGAGTTATGGAACCATAACCAGTAAAAACAAGCGACGTTCATAAAAGGAATATCGCTTTCGAAAGGGTACATCTCCAACTTAACACACAAATAACCGCATTTCCTATACGGGCCCATAGGAACTTCATACTCGTAGGATGTCATGGGTTCCAACCATTACATCTATCAAAGGTTAAGATACTTCTCGAGGAAGAGAAATCTCGATGATGTAACATCACCAACGACTCTAAACCCTTTCCAATAAATAGTGCTTCCAACTCACTAATACAATTTCTATCACCATTGACACCGAATCTGGAGTCGAATGCTCCTCATGCGGTTTTGGCTATCAACTAAAACACGACAACCCTCCATTCGAAAATAAACCACACTTAAACAACTCACATGACTAAGTGAGCACTACTCCGCTCAAAAGGAGAAATTGACACACTTATGGGCCAACTCTAACTTCCAAACCATATTAACCCTTGTAGGACTCGTATTAGCATCCAACTCAAGACGAAACGATCAAAGCACTCCACTTTTTTCAATGAAAAGTGAAACTACAACAAACTACCACAAAAATACTGACTTACTTGTTGGCCAAAATGGCACAACGAACTAATCAAGATCAAAGCAGTCTGTAAGACGCTGTAATCGGAATACACCAGCCAACTACTCGTAATCAGTGAAATCCCCTTAGGATTCCCAAACGAAAGAACAGCCTTAATTAGGTCGATATGGAACTTGATTCGAACATGGTGGAAATATGGTCACCTCATCGAATGTGTCCAGATACTTGCAAGCTACAAGCTCAGGTGATGACTCGCTACTAGAGAACTATCTCAACACTTTATCTTCTAATCATAAGTGACTCGCCTACTAAAGATCTAGCACCCAATCTACTATCGTTAAATCGAAGATGACTCACTACCGAAAAGCACATCCTAGCCCACTATCGTCACTAACAACCACTCACTACCATCAATATTCCGTATCCTCTTAATATGCGAACTACTGGACTCAAAGACTAAGTCTAGATAAGTACAACAATCAACATTTAGTAAACATGCAACCATGACTCGATGATATGGAGTTTTGAAGAACCTTGTATACTACCAAGTGTATACTAGTTATGCCATAACACTCCCATATCTCCAAGCCCAAAATTAATCGTTATGGATGCTACAGTAATCCATTATATTAAGTTCTAGTGAACAAAAATGGGATGTTACGCATATACATAATCCGATTCAGCCTTCACATGGTAAGTCACAATCAAGAAAACCAACTAATTATCACGAGTCCCAATAATGTTCCACCCATTGAGCTACAAGATCATATGGAACGATGAGACCTCGACGCTAATGTAAAATACGTTTCGAAACGCCATTAATGAAAAAAAAATTGAGTGTTGATGTCGCTTCCTTTTCCTTTTATTGATGGAGCACTAGATGAAACAGGAACGAAGATTAGTACATATCTCCATGATTTGTCTTGACAAGGCAGGAAAGATTTCTATACTGGACGCAAGCTTGAACATCACAAGCTTGCTCAATCGACTCCTCCAAACCACCATTCCTTAGGAATGAAATAATCAACCTCTGAGTCGACCACTCATCCCAACCGTAAACTCTAAACTTCAAAGTGACAAAAAAGGATAATCGTACTTTAATAGCACATCAAATTCGGTTACACTCTCCGACACATACATTTTACTTAAATCGGTAAACTTCTCATTGACTCTTAAGAAGGCGATGCAAACCTCTTCGATGTGAATAGTGAACTGGTCTTGAGAGAGTCGATTTTGAGAACCCGAAATGATAAAGACTCTCAACTAGCAACCTTGGATTTTTGTAAAGTAAACTTCTACTTCATTCAATATCCAATTCCAAGTCACTGAAGAAAACCCTTGCGAGAATTTAAACAACCCTCGCACCATAATAGTCGATTCTGTTCCAAGATATTGTATGCCACATGGATACATAGCCATCCACACAATGCAATATAGCAGACTCTTCGCACTTGAGCATCATAATCAACTAGAGATATTAGGGCATCCTAGATAATGGATCGTATCATTACTTGAAACAAAAACTATAAATCCTGGTTTGTAGTCCTTGATCCTGCCTGACACTCAACTCCAGAGATGGAGTAATTAGAAGTATTTCTCGTTCACTAAATCGTCCGAGAAAAGTGGTTAGCACGATCAATCGCTAATAGATAAAATTATTCCAATGGCGTCCATGCATAAAACAGCCTACACTATATGTACTACTAATATATAGATTTGAAAGCCAAAATATATAAAAAAATACATACTCTCTCATATATATTAACTCACAAATTCAGTACTGCTTAGGTTAACAATGCAATCAGGGTCTAACACCACGTGTGGCGACCCACTATACGCCATTGGTGCTCATAACTAAAAATTTGCGATGTACAAGCACTCGATCGATGTAAAGAGTTGGTCAAGAGAAATAAATAGTTAGAAAAGAAGAGAAAGGATAAAGAATAGAATGAAATAGAAGAGAAAAGAATGGAAGAAATAAAACATAAACAAAATTACAGAACCTACCGTATATCTCATAGTGCATCAAATAACATATAATAATAACAATAGATATAAAATAGATGAGAATGTAATAACTATATAAACCATAAAATTAGAGTACATAGGCTCATACAGTTATGTACAGAACAACAATAAATTTCATACTAATGTAAAAAAAATTCGAATTGGTAAACTATCTTTACTAAGAATACATAACACCGTCAAGGCTCCATAGTGCAATAAACAATAAGGATACAAGATAAATATGTAAAATGCAGCCTCATGCTAATCCACCTATGCATCTTCTAATAATATATATACTTGTCACCTGGTTTGCTTATCAGCATCATCGATGAGCACCCAAGATAATAAGAGGGAAATAAAATCTTGGGTCAGACAATAGTCTAGTGTGAGAGACAAACAAATCTCAAAGTACTATACAAGTCACAATAGTATATCACGAAACTGAGGGTATGGAGAACCATGCCTTTCTTTCCCTTGCATGCTTAGAGTTAGCACATAACAGTCGATATATGTTGTACTATAATAAACATCATATAAAGAGGGTGTGATAGATATTTAAGCACTAAAGATGATAAATAACTAAACATCCATAACACCCATCAACCATCATAACGTTCATTCACTCAGTGCGTAAAGCATATGATACTCAATGCTTTGGTCACTCTATCCATCAAAGCACTGGCAGATCTAAAACATCGACTACAACCAGACTACCCACTACCTGAAAACATTGACAAACTGTTGCGAGTAACCCTACCCTGTCCAAAACATCGATGGGCTCTGAGGTTCGGGTCAATCAATCCAAAACATTGACTAGGTCTGATCCATCCTTGTTCCACTCTCTCAAATTTGTACCAAAGGCTCGAATATTAGTGACCTCTTTGCGCACTTTTTTCAGCAAAATCCATCTCATTCGCTGTCCATAAGACTCCCATCTAAAGTCATTCAACAAGTGGGCTATCCCAGGCGAACAACGACGCCGTAGACCTCATCGGCTTCCCTCCTAGTCGTAACAACTATGTGTCTTCCCATTCTCAAATGACAGTCACCTCAGTATGACTTAATGTCGTCTTTTCTACATCTAAAAGAAAAACTATCCGTCGCAGTAGCTTTGCTCCCCATCCTGGAATCACCATTGTTGAATGACAAATCACAACATAGAAGCCCCATATCCTCATCTCAAGCCAAAGCCACTTATCGAAGAGCCATCATGTTGAAACCACCATCGAATGGATCATCATATCCTGCTCCTCGAAATCGCATCGTCATCGATGTCAAATTGACTAAAGTGACCAACAACAATAGTAATCGATATCGACTAATCAAATCACCTATTTAACCAAAATTGGACAAAAGCGCATCCAGGAAAATATCCAGCATTAGTTATGTAGTCCATCTCATCGCTAAGTCCATTCATCTTCTTCAGATCGGCCATCAAGCTCTAATGTCGCTCTGTTTTCAAATTTGTCGCCATGTTCTAATGTTGCACCATCATTGGATCCATCAATGTGCTCTAAAACTCCATCATGAATTTATCTCATTCGTTCGACTCCATCATCCTTGTGCACTCAATCAATATACATTAACTTGTTCATTTAATCAATAAGCACCCCAAACTCTAGCGGACGAATTATTTCCTTATACTACGTCGCCTACGAATGACGTTTTAAGCTAAATTAAGCAAATAATTCAACCATGCAACCAATAGTCATAAAAATTCCCAAACTAGCATATAAAACATCCATAATAGAAACAATAAATCAAATTGAACCTATCTATAGCAATCAAAGTGAAATATGTGTTTAAATAACATATATCTAATAGTATGGTCAAAATAGCGCACAATAACACGTAAATGGGTATAATGTGATCATCATGGTTAAAACTACGTAAATCGCTTATTAATCTTTTCATTAAATATTTATTAGGTTCAACTATCCTAAATGTTGCATTTTATAATTAGAAAATAGTTTAAAACATCAAAATTATACTATACGAACAAATACAATCCAGTAAGAGACAATATCACTCACCTCAACCAAAATCAGCTCAAACCAGCTTCAAAATGTAGAGCTCTCCAATCCGAGTCAAATTGAGGAAATGACATCCAATTCGGACCTCAAATGAGAAAGTTATAAATTTTATAAGTTTCATGATTATTTAAATAATTAAATTAACTAATTAACTAACACGTACTATAATCACCACTTTAACAACATCTTCCCTAAAGTAACACTATGTGTGCACCATAACCATGATGTGCACCTTTTTATGGTGATATTGGGATTTACCCCAAGAATTCCGAAACGGACTTCACCGTTGCAATCTCCACCCAAAGCTGAACGTGATTACATCAACACCCGAATCTCTGATTCCCAAAAAATTATCGTGTTTTTTCACCCACCCGGCTACAGTATCCTCTATAACACTGGCCCGAAACCATGACCGAAACCCTCCATTTTCACAACTATGAAGCTCCTTGCATCCCTCGATGTAGCGGTGATCTATGATCCTCATATCCCTACCTAGAATCCCAACAAATTGAACCCTAAATCTCGACCCATGAAAATAATCATCATCGAATACGCTTAAATTTATGTATGAGATAGATCATAGGTATGGGAGACTAACGTGATTGGAATCGCGATATATAAAGTAGGATTTGAATAGATTAAAATTTTCCAAACTCAATAGAGAAAAACCACCATGTTTTGCATAAGAAGATGCTACATGATAGTGAATAATGATCATCCAATGAAAAATAGTTTTTGAGATAATGTTTTATTATTTTATTCTCCAATGAGCCTGAAAACCCATGAACTCCAATCGACACGTGCTGCCTATCATTATCCATGTATCTTTTGAAAATAATGAGACTAGTCTCAAGACCCAAATCGATCATAAATCGAAGTTAGCCTTTAAAACTTGAATTTACCATGTCAGTTTCTCATAGAAATTGACACACGTTTAATTAACGCATGGTCGAAGGGTACATCTGATCGCTAAGAAACTTAAGGGTGTGCAATAAATCACTACTACAATTCTAGAAATATAAGTTTCATTGTATTTCGTAACCATGCCTTTGGAATGATAATTTACACATATATCGAGATCGTTATGACCATCCAATGGCTGAAATCTAAATATAACAATCCATATACTCATTCTTCACGTAACGAACAATCCGAACTCAATAAAACTATTCCTAAATCTTGATTAGATCGTTTGTGAAAAACCCTATTTTGAAACCATTAATCGAATAATTAATGATTTATACTTAAATAAAATATTTATATATCAAATCATTAAAATATGGGTAGTTACAAGAACCCTTCTCTAAAACATACGAGCTCATAGGTTGCAGACTAGTGGAAATCAGTAGTGTGTGTTGCATTTTGCAACGTGGCATTAGAAGTGAAGGAAGTGCTTGAAGGAAAGGTAATCACAGACTCTAAGCCTCAACTACTGATGTTGGCAAAAACAGGGCACATAATGAGGTCAGTTTGGATAGCTCCCATGAGAAAATGTTATCACCCTTCTAGTTTACTCATTATATATCGAGTACGTGTGTATGCTATGAGACGTCTCGGGGTGATAGGTCAGTTATGACCGAGGTTATAACATATTCGGGCAGTGCATCTGATGAGAAAAAGTTCTGTGTAATTATTCTGGCCTTGCTAGTTAGTTATATAAGAGATATCATCGGTATATCCCTCAAGAGATGTACCATACGAAAATGTAGTCCCTTACCTTGCCATCGTACGAAAATCCATTTTCCTACGAGCTTACGAATTTTATTGTAGAGCCCCATTAGGGGTGCAACATTTAAATAGAGCAACAATTTCACTATCTCTATTATTTATTTTAATGGGTTTTATCCCGTGAGTCATTGAAAATAATATTAAACAATTTCGATGTAAGATGATTTTGTTATCATAAGGTAAAAACTTGTGCCATGTCTATGAGTGGTCGTGGTTTTATGGGATACCCTTTATTTTCAAATGGCAAATTTAAGTTTCTCACCATTCCCATGACCGATCTAGAGTTTCCCTTTCTTTCCCTTAAACTTTGGGTGCCCTTATTTCCAATGGGCAGCTAAGAGATTTTAGATGAATAATATCGTTTTGGAGCATGAAGCCATGGAGCATTTTGAAGGTTATGCCTTTAGGGGTCCTACCCTTTTGTTACCTATCATTTAGTTGCATTAATTTTTTCCAACACATATATGAATGGGTTATACGTTGGATTAGTATGTATTAGACTATTTGCTTATATTTTCTATTGTAAATTATTAAAGTTTAACACTATTTTAGATTCTACTGATACATTTTTCTATATATATTTTCTTTTTAGCCTAAACTATCTGACTCTTCAACATCATATCTAGAGCACGTGAATATTGTGGATGTATAATGTTGATTTTTGAGGTCGAAATGTTAGGTCATTTCATTTGGTATCAGAGCTTAGGTTAAGAAAACGCCTAAGACGCGATGGGGTCAACTCATTAGAGATATGGTTAGTAACACACTTGAACGAGTTTAGTCTAACAGAGCACATAGAACCCAATTTAACAGACATGTAGCATACACTCCAAAAGATAAAATCCGTCTATTTTAAGGTGTTTTTCTTACTATTTGAACATATAGTAAGGATGAACAGAAAAAGTGGTTTTAGAGGAAGTGCAAGCAACACAACTAATAGTCAAAATACCAGTGCAACATCAGAGGAAGCAATAATTCCAATGCGACCTCAAGCTAACTATGCCACCTAATGCAAGAATTTCACCAACTTGGGAGGCAAGCCTTTTAAAGGAATTGAAACCATTATGGAAGTACAGGCTTGGTTACGCTCATACGAATGGATCTTTAAGGAACTTGAGATTTTGGATAGGCAGAAAACATTTCTGGTCTCATAGCAACTACGGGAAGGAGCCATGACTTGGTGGGAAACTGTTAGCCAGAATGAGCTAGAGGATGGCATGACATGAGACTAATTCAAAGAAGTGTTGGAGTAACAGTATATTCTGAAGGAAGGAAAATCCCAACTATATCGAAGCTTTATGGATATGAAACATGAGGGGATGACGATGGAGGAATACTCAAACAAGTTCATTAAGTTATCCTGATTTTGGACAGAGTTGATTGACATCACATTGAAAAAGAACGAAAGGTTCATATTGGGAATGAAGGAGGAATACCACGAAAAGATTACTGCACACGTAAAGGGATCTTTTGTCGACTTGGTAGAAATTGGATTTTGTTATGAAACCCACAACAATAAGAACCTGACAATCTCGAATGCTAGTATTAATAATTGGAGAAAGAGGAAGTTCAACCAACCAGGGAAGTGGCCGATGCAGAACCAATCCAGGGGAGGACCAATAATAGAGTTCTCATGTTAAAACTATGGACATAATGGATATATTTCTCCATCTTGTCCAAAACCCCAGGATCCAAGGAATTCTTGGTACAATTACCACCAAATGACACATCTATTTAGGGATTTTCCACTGAAAAGGAAAGGACAGTAGATTTGGGTCTTTGTGATTAAGGATGATCATTCCACCTCAATGAATGTCAAGGGAAAGGGAGTTTTAGAATGTAAAATTTACATAAATGATAATCCTGTTAGAGCATTGTTTGATACGGGGGCTTCCTGTAGTTTTACCTCGAAAGAATTAATTAACAAGTTGAAACTCACCCTCATGTCATTAGAAACACCGATACGAATAACCAAACCAACTGGAAATAAAACCAATTTAGGTGTCATCTATGAAGACGTACCCATAAACAATACTGCTCAATGATTTTAGTATAATATGATTGTCCAAAATTTTGATGGGTTTGAATTCCTACTAGAAATGGATTGGCTTTCCAAGTATAAAGAACTTATGGATTATGAAAGAGAATCATTAGGATAGGAAGTAGGTCGGGAAGGCCATTAAAACCGAATGTAATGAACCAAGCCTCGTCAAAGAGAGCCTTATGTACTCCCTAACTTCCATCCAAACAAATTTATACCAAATACTAATTGTGAAAAACATTTTAGATGTGTTTGAAGAAGTTAATAGTTTACCTCCACATATTGAAATTGAGTTTCATATTGACTTAATTTCCGACGAAAGACCAATTTCTTAGGTTTATCTCCTAAAAAATTATCAATTTATGAAATCCTGTCATCTTAGGTAGGGAGTACCTATTTTTTTTAGTTAGCTTGTTGAGTTCCCTAATATCCACGCATAATCTTAATGATCCATCAACTTTGGTGGCAAGGACCATGGGTGCTCCCCACTCTGAAGTACTCCGTTGGATGAATTACTTCTTCAGTAACCCAGAAATATGTTTGTTCAATTCTCTCCCTCCCTTAGGAGCCATGTGCCCCAATGGTAACGCTATTGGCCTTACGTCCTTCTCGAGGTCTATCCTAAACGTGATTTCTGTATGGGGTGGAAGTCTGATAACTTTCTGAAAGACATCAGCAAACTTACACATAATAGGCACTAAGGATGGTTATTCTGAATCAGACAATAAAAATGCAATAAGGCTAAATCCCTATTTCCATTCTTACAAGGGATCACTAAACTATGGCTTTCATGACTTCTCAAACAAACAACCTTCCTATCACAATTAAGGATGACTCCATAATATTATAGCTAATACATCCCTAATATAAGACCATATCCCTCGAAATCTAATACATATGCATTACCTAAGAAATCAACATCATCGATATCTAATACTAGGTCTTTACAAATTTTCAAAAGTTGCTTAGCCCCTCCGATAGGGCTAGACACCTCTATCAGACTACTGCAAGGGATCTAGAAAGATTTAAGAAATCAATAATGCTCTTAATGATGAGGGACGGGTAGCTCCTGAATCAAATAAAGTACATATTAAAGTTTGTAAAATAGAGATTATACCTTCTAAAGATGAATGAACTTAGTCTCTTGGTTGTTGACTCTGAAGTGATGTTATCTCTATAGCATAATTTTGCTCATTTTGTCCTCCTTTCCATTTGGGGCAATTCCTTGCTATGTGTCCTTCTTCATGACAATTGTAACATTTTACTTTGAACCCAAGCTTTGCTAGAGTTACTCTACAATACTTACCCTCGTGGCTTTTCTTGCAGCATCTTTCACATACTTTAGCCTTTTTCTTAAACTTCCTATTCTTCGTTTTCTTTGGCAAAAAATTCTTCTTCTTATCCTTTCCAAATCCAAAAGTACCTTCACCTTTCTTTCTCTTAGTATCCTTCTATTCCTTAGCGGTGCATAAGCTAATGATCCCTACCAGTGTGTCAAAAGTAAACCTAAAAGTTACTTGAGCAAAAAACATCTCTCTCAATGAGTAATTAAGCCCTTTTATGAATTTTAGCGCCTTATTCATAGGTGTATCTACCAACTATTTTCTAAATTAAGACAGCTCCGTAAACTTTGCAACATACTCCCTCAAGCTTAACTTTCCTTGTTTAAGTCAGATAAACTCCTCTATCTCTAGACTCATACCAGCATTGGGTAAAAACATAACTTCAAATCGGGCCTTAAACTCATTCCATGAGAAAACCCTTTCCATGTTTTCATAAAAAATAAAATTCCACCACTCCATTACATCGCCTTTAATATGCCAAGCAACTAGCATACGTTTCAGTGGGCCTTCCCATGTCATAGCTTCGAAGATATACTCGCACTTAGAAATCCATGCCTTAGCTTCCAGAAAACCTTCTGTTCCAAAAAAGGGCTTACCCCTAAGATTAGTGAAGTCTATGCAGAGACAAGGAAATTTAAAATCCACATAAGCAGGTTGAGCTACTGGTTTCGCTAGGGCTGGAGGGGCAATAATGACTTGTTCCACGGTCCTTAAGTAACCATTCAGGCTAGTACCGAAGCCTTGCATGATTCCTTTTCTCCGGATGATTGTCGGCCATTTCTGCTATTCAAAAAAGGAAAAACCCTCGGTGGAAATTCCTAAGATAGTAATTTAAGCAAAAGAGGAAGAAAGACAGAGATTCCCTAGTATAATCGCGTATGCCTTTGGGTTATAGTTCATATATATATATATATATGTGTGTGTGTGTGTGTGTGTGTGTGTGTGTTGTGTGTGTCTATAATTTGAAAACTTTTCAACTAACCAGTACGTCTCTTATACGTATATTTCCCCATAATCGGGTAACCCATGCTTTGATACCACATGTAACAACCTGCCTGGAACGGGCTTAAATCCCTACCTAGAAAAGGCCCATCAGAACTTAGAGTCAATCTAAATGAATCATTGGTACCTATAAGGAATACATAAATAGAGCTATCTAAAAAGGACATCAAATTCTCACAACAGAAGGGATAAAATATAATAATAGAAATTAGATATACCATTAAATAAAACCCATAATAATGTTGGTTATATGAAATCTCAAAAGTCAACAAGGGTATATCAATAATAATAATAACATCCCAAAGGTACAATAAAACCATCGTGCATTATACAAATGATAATAATAACTATAGGTCCACCTTCATCACGCTTCAATCTCCATGACTGCGTCAATCAAACTTTTCCCACCTATTAACCTGTTTATACGTTAAGAGGAGGGAGGCCAGAATAATAAGTTCTGGTGAATGAAAATCACATAAGTTTAGGACATGTCTATTTCCTATATTAGGTAGTATAAACTCATCAAATTATGTCCACGTAAATATAACACATAATTAATTTAACTAAAGTCACTTAAATTCTCATCCTAAAATCATCATCTCTATTAAATATACTCTTAATGTAATTCGAGATATAGTAATCTGTCACTTAATACCAAGTTTTGGTAAGCGTTTATCACCTTTTATGACCCTCCTGGTGGACTAATATGTTACTATCTATCTATCATTACAAGTGAACTCCTAGTCGCTTAATACTTCCCTAGGTGTTCCCTCGTATAACTCTTAGATAAGAAGTAGACAACTTCCAAAGAACTACCCTACTTATACGTCTATCGATCATTTAATACCTTATAAGAGAATGGCAGACCCAATGACCAGTTATGACCTTATAAGGGTGAGCCCCATGACTTTGGTCCTAAACCAAGGAGTAAACCCTTGGAATGGATCTAGTCCTAACCACTTAATACCCAAACAAGGTAGGTCAACCAATTAATACCCTCTCTTCACATATGTATACATGTATATATACACACAAGACATCTTACATTAAACTGACCACTTATAGATGCTGGATTTGCTAAGCGGTTCCGAGCAGACTTTTACAACAAGTTGGGCTAAACCTCATATCTTTGTGTAATAATTATAGTGGCCTATGGCACCTAGACCACTCACATTAACCCGACTAACTTGTCGATGTTGGATATGCCAGTCGGTTCTGGGTAGGCTTCTACTATAAGTTGGGGTTAACCTCGTGTCTATGTGTCATTAATACTATAAAAGCCATTAATACTCACATACATACAAATTTCCTATACACATAAAAATTTCTTATAGAGACATTTATAATTCTAATTTTCTACTTAACACATTTAATACGCTCTTATTACGAATTTAACATGCATTTATAATATGTTAATTAAATTATACATAGTAATAAATAAAATGTAAATCAAGCGTATGTAAGAAACGTCCTAACCGTTGAAATGTCAAATCCTAACATCAAAATAATGTTTACAAGTTTATTTGTTGACTTCATCAATATGACATAAACATGTATATTCACATTCAGTCAACAACAGGGAAATGACAACATATACACAAAACATGTAACCAAGGTTAAGAAGATTATTTCAATAATAAAAGAAAGACGAGGTGCAATATGTAAAATCTCCTTTTTGGTACTGCTTCACATTTCATATGACATATATACATACATATATACATACAAAAACTTAAGACTTTAGTGATTTGTATATAATACGTTAAAAATATCTATTTCAAAAATAGATGCTTAAACCTATTAAATCAATAATACTCAAGTCTTGTGCCTTTGCACACACATACATATTTTATAATGTTACAAGAATGCGAATCAGATCATTATAATAAACAGTACAATACCAGAAAGCCAATCTTTTATCACATCAAAAATAAAAACCCAATTTATAGAAGTTGATTGACTATTCCCACAAATTATAAGGGATTTAGAGGATTTGTTTATATTCCTTTTTCATTTAAACCCTTATCCCATTAGGTATAATAATTCAAAACTACACTACTGAATATAAAATAGAAAACTAATGTATTTTCCACTTACAGAGGTAGATAGAGAAGGATAATGAATTCAATGTAGAATCTAACAATTCTGGATTGAGTCTTTCGAAACAATGTACTCCAAATCCTCCTAAAATATATATAAGAATTGGATTAAGAATCTCATATATATCTTATACTTAATCCATAATTAATATATAAAAATTCAGATTTAGAAGAGATATAATATGAATTAGAAAAAAAGAGCAAACCTAACTTTTTTCTAGAATTAAGAAAAATGGCAATAAGACAAAATGGAGGCGTGGAAGAAGATGAATATAGGGTTTAGGGTAAATGATATGGGTCATTTTATAGTTTCTTATATGTATGTGGACCGTAGAATTAGTTATGTTAAATGTGGATAATCCATTTTAAGCAAAACTATATGAAAACCCAAAACAAAAATGCCTCTCTCCCACCCTCGACCCGGATGACATACGACCCCCTCCATAGAAGGGCAGTCAACCCCCAGGTCGACCTCTTATTATAGGGCGGTCGACCTACCTTGTAACGTCCCAGATTTTTGAATGTTAATTATGAATACTTAATTCTATTTAAATATTGGTTTAATGAATTTTTATATCAATTTTATTTAATGAAATTTGAATCATACATATTTATAATTTAATTAAAACGAGCTCACAACGTCGCGGTAGTTCGTAATATTGAATATTAAACTTTAATTGAATATTCAGCATCCAACATATGTAGGATTTGTGTGAAACAAGAAACATTTGAATCTATTTGATTATTTAACATCCCGATATTTTTTGATAATTTAAACCATTAAATTTAATGTGTTTTGAACAAAAATTGTTTTAAATAATAAAATTTATTATTTATGTCTTATATTGATAAGGTAGGAATAAGATTTGACTGGTTGAACAATAATATGCAGTAGCTATATATGATAAAGTTTGGAGTGGATAATTTATCTATATAGAAATTTCAAATTTATTTGAATTATGTATTTTTATTTGACTAGAGATTATAACTTGTTGGCCTACTTTGTGAACTAGGCAACACAAAGTCAAGAAACCAAACATTGAAGGGCATTTTTAATGAGAAGACTTCGGTTCGGATTGAAGAAGACACTACAATCTAGATTAGATAGCAGCAGCTGTTCGGATCGGGTCAGAGCAAACCATCGGTTCGGGTCGGAAAGAGTCCTTTGTTCGGATCGGTGAACTCCTGTTGAGTAAATTGGTAAGGCATATCTAATCGGATCGGAGGGCAACTAAATCTCGATTGGATCGGAAAACCACCTGTTTGCCACAAAAATGGATCGGAGCGGAGCAGATTAGAGAAGAAGAGAGCATCGCACCTAAGCCAATCTGGTTCGGATCGGGTATCCCGATCCGAACCCCTTATCTGCGCGTCTCCGACCCGAACCCATGTTCCACGTTATTCTCCTGCAAAATCGCCTGGATATCCGGACCGGCTATGACCAGTTCCTACCCATAACGTTCGTTCCTTTGATGCGCTGTCAACATAATAGTTCATCCGAACCCGAAGATAGTGGGATGGATGACATGTGGCCCCGACCCGGATCAAGTTTCAGGCAAATTCACACCTATAAATACCCCGTCTGGAGACAAAGAGAAGGATCTTTTTTCAGCACTTTGAGAATTCAACTACCCCCATAATCCGAACTCCATTGCTCCCGGAGAATCCAAATCTTCTTTCATCATTTGTTTTAATTTATTGAGTGAATATAAGTGAGTTGTGAGTGAAATCAAGTGACAATTACATTGTATTCATAACTGAATCATTGAATATAGTGAAAGATAAGTGGACGTAGGCATTTCTTCGCCGAACCACTATAAATCCTGTGTGTTCATTTTTATTTTTATCTCATATTATTTGCTTTTAATCAATTTGGGTGTTAGAACCACTTTTGGGTCTAACATTTTGGTGCTTTCACTGAGAATCCTCATCTAAATTCTCTATTTTCCGGGATCTCTTTCTACTTTTTGGACCGTTGAGTTCAAAGAAGTGAATCCTTAAGTTTCTCCGCTTTTTTACATTCGTTGAAGTGATTGTCAAAGACTCATGGCCAAAGGAAAAGGCAAGGAAGTTCAGTCTGTTCGAGGAAATGGAGCTGGCGAAGATCAGCAAAATGCTGTTGTAACAAGGTCTCGGGGGCAGAGTTCAGCAGCAGGAAGAACCAATGCAGGAAATCCGAGCCGACAGCAGGGGGTGAGCTCCGATCCGATCCGGGTAGGAGACTCTGAAGCAGTGCATTCCCCCAATCTGAACCGACCCGAGCTGCTCGCTGCATACCGATCCAACCAGGCACCCCAGCTCCGATCCGATCCGACCTCTTACCTCCGACCCGACCCGATGCTTGGTAAAGCTGGAACCTCTACTCGAGTCCCTACGAATGCTCCAATTCCAGCCGCCAGGGGTGGTGATCAGGTCAATCCATCTGCGCCCATCACTCAAGGAGATTTTTCGCGCTTGCTTGACATGCTTGAGAGCACAAGGGAAGCTATGAAAGTTCACGAGCGTACTAATCTCATGATGCAGGAAAATATGAGGCTCATGAGTCGGGAGATTAGTGAACTCCGTCGACAGAGAACTCCATCACCGGTTCGTCACACACCAGTTGATCAATCTTCATCTTCTGAGGAAGAGAGGCCCCGTGAACGAAGGCCACTCGAACAACCTCAGAACGTGGAGCAGCTGACATTTGGATCTTTGGGATCTCGTGAGGATATTGCACGAGCATTAGGAAACAATGACCCCACTCGGGGGCAAAGACTCCAGTCCCCTCCTCCCGAGATCGACCGGGAGCGCAGGGAACGGAATCGAGCAGAGGCAGCACGAAGAAGAAGGGCATCTCCTGAACAAGAGCCCAGAAGGAACTCGGATGCTAGGGCCAGGGAACCTGAGCGGCCCCTAACTAATGCTGATGTGCAGGCAATGGTTCGCCAGATCATGTCTGAGAGCCGGAACTATACAAATGAAGATTATGGCATTGAACGAAGCCATACTCCCTTCACCGATGATATCCTTGACTTCCAATTTCCCCGGCGCTTTAACTTGCCACAAATGGACAAATACAACGGAAGGACTGATCCGGGACAGCATTTAATGCGGTACTCATGGCTCATGAATGCTGCTGCGGCCCTTGATGAAGTGAAGTGCAAAGCGTTCCCAATCTACTTAGAAGATGTGGTACTGTTCTGGTTTACCCGACTTCCTCCTCGTTCGATTTCAAATTACAAGGAACTAAGCGAGCGTTTCATGAACCAGTTCCGTCTCCATGCCCGAAAGTCCAAAAGTGTTATTGAATTGTCAAGAATTAAGCAGGCACCAGGAGAATCTTTAAGGGCATATCTTGATCGTTTTAACCAAGCTGTAACTGAGGTCAGTGACCCGCATGAGCCCACTATTCTGATGGCATTGAAGGAAGGAGTCGATCCTGAATCTGAGTTTGGAGACTACCTTTCTGGGAAGACACCCCCCACAAGGGAGATATTCTACGAAAAAGCCGATATTTATTTAAGGCGAGAGGAAGCCAGGGCAAACCGAAAGAGAAAGTCTGAGACGGCTCCAAAGGAGAATGTGCAGAGTAATATCGCCATGAAGCAGTCGGGGGAGAATTCTGGCAAGGTTGAAGTAAATGTAGGAAACAAGGGTGGAAACAGCAATACTGGAAGTGGGGGTAACAACAACAATAACCGTAATCCAAACGGTAACAGAAGGAACAGAAATAGGGGAAGTGACCCTAACAAAAGACCCCGATTCCAGAACTACGAGAATTATACACCATTAAATGACACCCTGGAAAATATCTACCTGGATACGTACAATGTGTTACAGTACAAAAGACCGCCACCTCGTGATTCGACCGAGAAGGAAATGGCGACAGGGAAATTTTGCTTGTTTCACGGAACTCATGGGCATTCGACCAATGAATGTCGGCATTTGAGGGATGTGATTGAGAAGCTGCTGCGTGAAGGAAAGTTGGATGAGTACAAGGTTGCCCCGAGGGACAGGGGGCAAGGAGAGCAGGCTCCAAAACAGATCCTACCTGCTCCCAAGCCTACAGCACAGCAGAAAGGTAAAGGAATTGTCATCAACTCCATAGTAGGCGGACCTCACCCGGTAATCCGAAGTTTCAGATCAATGGATCAATATGTGAATGCTGCCAAACATCTAGATGTGAATGAAGGTGATGATTTGGAAGATGTCACCCCAATAAAACAACAGAAGACCATGTTTGACGACGTGGTATTTCGAAGCCGAGACAATACCGGGATACAATCACCCACCAATGATCCGTTGGTTATTACAACCACCATTGGGCCGACCTTGGTCCATAAGGTATTAGTAGACAACGGAAGTTCCGTTAATATTTTGTTCAAGAAGTCATTTGATCAGATGAAGCTTGAGTCCGAAGATCTGAAGCCTTGCGAAGGATGGATCAGAGGCTTCAACGGGGCGTCGACAGCTCCCATGGGATACATAGAGTTGCCCGTGACCCTGGGGCAAGGAGAACGTAGAAGAGTGCGAATGCTTCAGTTCGTAGTATTGGATGTAGATTCGCCTTATAACGCATTTCTGGGGAGACCTGCCCTCGCTGAATTTAGAGTTTGTATCGCCCCTTGGTGCTTGTTACTTAAGTTCCCAACCGAAGCCGGAACTGGAGTAATGAGGGGGGATCAGGTTTCCGGACGGGCCTGCTATGTGGCCGAGTTAAAGATGTTGATGAAAGGACATAACGTTGAAAGTAAGGATGCCTCGTCTCCCTCGAAGGGGGACTCGGCATAGCAATTAGAGAGATTGACCCCAAAGGAGTTGCCCAAAGGAACACCTGAAGATCTGGATCCCAGAAAAGACGAGGAACCAGAGGCTAGGAATGCAACTCCTAATGAAGCGACAGTGGAAATTCCCATTGATGAAGCTGATCCGACAAAAGTTTTGAAAATTGGTTCTCAATTGGATCCACGTCGAGCTAAAGAACTAACGGACTTCTTGAAGGCAAACCTAGACGTGTTTGCCTGGACCCATGCTGACATGTGTGGGATATCGCCATCCATTATAAGTCACAAGTTGAATGTAAATCCGAAGCATCCACCTGTGAAGCAAAAGAGACGCATGCTGGGCCCAGAGAGGTCGGTCGCTCTCAAAGAGGAAGTAGAGAAGTTGAAGCAGAATGGATTTATTCGAGATTCGACATATCCCGACTGGATATCGAATCCCGTCTTAGTAAAGAAGCCAAACGGAAAGTGGCGGACTTGCATTGACTTTTCAGATTTAAACAAGGCTTGCCCAAAAGATAGTTTCCCGCTTCCCAGGATTGACCAGCTTGTAGATTCGACAGCAGGTCATGAGCTTCTCTCTTTCATGGACGCATATTCTGGGTACAATCAAATTCCTATGCACATACCAGACCAAGAACATACAAGTTTCATTACGAATTTGGGATTATATTGTTATGTTGTAATGCTATTTGGATTGAAAAACGCTGGAGCTACTTACCAGCGCTTGGTGAACAGAATGTTTTATGATCAGATAGGAAAAACAATGGAAGTTTATGTGGATGATATGCTTGTCAAATCAAAGCAGTCTTCCAGCCATACGCAAGACTTGGCGGAAATGTTTGGTATCTTGCGAAAGTACCGGATGAAATTAAATCCTCTGGAATGCTCGTTTGGAGTGGCATCGGGAAAGTTCCTTGGCTTCATTGTGAGTTCCCGAGGAATTGAAATCAACCCTAGCCAGATAGCAGCAATTAGAAATATCGAAGAACCAAGGAGAATTAAGGACGTCCAAAGTCTTGCAGGGAAAGTAGCAGCGCTGAGTAGATTCATCTTCAAAGCCACAGATAAATGTGTTCCGTTTTTTGATTTGATTAAAAGAGGAAAGAAGAACTTCGAGTGGACTCCGGATTGTGTTGAGGCCTTTCGAAATCTGTTGGAACTGCTAGAGAAACCGCCGATTTTATCAAAGCCCATAGATCATGAAGAATTGTTTGTTTACTTGGCGGTCTCGGCTCACGCTGTCAGCACAGCCCTGGTTCGAGAAGAAGACAAAGTACAAATGCCGGTGTATTATGTAAGTAAGAAATTAGCAGCAGCAGAACGCAATTACCCAAAAATTGAGAAGCTCGCTTACAGCCTCCTGATCGCATCCCGAAAACTTCGCCACTATTTCCAAGCCCATCCAATAACCATATACACCGACCAGCCTTTAAGGCAGGTATTGCAGAGACCCGAAGCATCGGGAAGGTTGATCAAATGGAACATAGAACTAAGCCAGTTTGATTTAAATTTTCAACCACGAAAGTCAATCAGGGGGCAAGCTCTAGCAGACTTTATTGCGGAGTTCACCATTCCAGAGGAGGAAATAATCAATGACCGAGTGGTTAAATCCGAGGATGAGCTAGAGATGAATCCGTGGAAATTATATACAGATGGAGCTAAGAATGACCGAAGGTCCGGAGCTGGAATTGTCTTAGTCACTCCCGAGGGACGGTCGTTATATTACGCCCCGCGATTAGAATTTTCGGCAACCAACAATGACTCTGAATATGAAGCCCTGATTGCTGGGCTGAAACTTGCTAAAGACCTCGGAGTAAAAATGATGGACATATTTTGTGACTCTAAGATTGTTGTTTGTCAAGTGCGAGAGGAATTCGTGGCTCGAGGACCTCGACTTATCGCCTACCTCAAGAAAGTGAAAGAGCTATTGAATAGCTTAGATCGGTACAACATAACACATATTCCCAGAATTGAAAACCAGAAAGTGGATAGACTGGCAAAGCTGGCTAGTTCCGACAATCCAGAAGAGACTGAAGTAATTCCAATTGAAACATTGGAGTCGCCAAGCTTTGAGTCAATGGAAATTGAGTTCGCTTTTGAAGCAGAACCAGAGAAGGAGTCGTGGATGACTCCAATTAAGAATTTCCTTAAGAATGGGACACTCCCATCAAAGAAGAGTGAGAAAAGAGCTGTAGTTCGCAAAGATACCAGATATGTCATACAAGATGATACTCTCTATAGACAAGGATTTTCTATGCCCCTGTTACGATGTATAGCACACGACGACATCAAGCGTGTACTAAGAGAAGTACGCGAAGGTGAGTGTGGAGATCATACAGGAGGTCAAACTTTAGCAAAGAAAATATTGCGGTACGGATACTTCTGGCCTACAATCAACAAAGATGCAGCTGATTATTCACGACGCTGCGATAAGTGCCAGAGATTCACCAAAATCCCCAGGGCACCGTCAACCCAGCTTAAATCGATGGTGAGTCCTTGGCCATTTGCCACATGGGGAATTGATATCATTGGGGTTTTACCAATTGCTAAAGGAGGAGCTAAGTATGCAATAATAGCCGTGGACTATTTTACGAAGTGGGTGGAAGCTGAGCCCTTGACTAAGATCACAACAAGAAAGGTGATAAGTTTTGTGGTCAGAAATATTATATGCCGATTCGGGATCCCAAGGACGATTATTACTGACAACAGGACCCAATTTGATAGCACTGAATTCAGAAATTTTTGCCAGAAGTATAAGATAGACAAACGATATACTGCAGTTGCCTATCCGCAAGCGAATGGGCAAGTAGAGGCAGTAAACAAGGTAATAAAATCCATCCTCAAGAAGCGATTAGAGCGTGCAAAGGCAAGGTGGGTTGATGAATTGTCCCTAGCTTTGTGGGCATATCGAACAACATTTAAGACAGCCACCGGTCATACCCCTTTCTCTCTCTCCTTTGGCTCAGAAGCAGTAATTCCAGTTGAACTGGAAGTTCCTTCCCACAGGGTGACGTATTATGACCCGATGACGAATCGGGCGCTCTTACTTGAGTCTCTTGATGAAATCGAAGAGAAAAGGGACGAAGCAGACTTGCGTGCAACAAGACATCGGCGTCAGACGGCACGCTATTATGACAAAAAAGTTCGCCTCAGAACTTTTGAACCAGGAGATTTGGTGCTAAAGAGAGTTTTTCCATCCCTTCCTCACCTTGGCCCAAAATGGGAAGGACCCTTTGTCATCCAACGGAAACTTGAAAAAGGAACCTTCAAGTTAACGACCGTAGATGGCGAAGAAGTCCCTCGAGCATGGAATGCCCAACACTTAATGCGATATTTGGATTAGAAATGCTGTACTTTTTGTTATTTTTCCTGTGAACTCTGTAATAAGGCACGCCTTGCCTTGGGAAAATCTGATGATATGAATAAAGGACTATAAAGTGGATGTAGGCTACGACTTAGCTGAACCACTATAAAAATATTGTGTGTTATTTACTTTTATGCATTTACATTCATCAGTTATTCTGTTGTGATTATAAAATACAGGATAACTCAGAGCCTAAAAAGGTTGAAAACAGTTTAGACATAAAAAGAAGCACAACGATTATTTATGCAATAAGACGTAAAAGAATGAGAAAACGACATTCTTAACTCTAACTCTCCAGAGAAAGAGAGAGAGTATAAAAGCGTCTCTGTCTGAGCGCTGAAAAAGAAATTCTCTTCCTAACTCTAACTCTCCAGAGAAAGAGAGAGAGTATAAAAGCGTCTTCGACTGAGCGCTGAAAAAGAAATTCTCCTCCTAACTCTAACTTTCCAGAGAGAAAGAGAGTATAAAGGCGTCTCCGACTGAGCGCCGAGAAAGAAGTCTTTCCCCGTTGAACGACCGGGGAATAAACAGATGACTGAACTCGAACCCTAACTCTCAAGAGAAAGAGGGAGAGTATAAAAGAAAGGCCAGAAAAAACGACAGGTACTGGCGACACAGGAAGTGCTATCCCGTCAGAGAATTGGGAGCATTCAGATTGCTTGGTTAAGCATTGAATAACTTGTGGAAATTGACTGGGGACACATATGCATACACATATCTCCCCCTCCACAGTTTCGTTTCACAACTGTAGACATGCATTTTTACATAAGTGCAGAACTACTAACAAATAAACATTGCAAAAAATGAGTTATTTTTATTTACAACTGAATGAATTTATACAGGAAAATAGCTGAAAAAGAAAATGCAGGAGCTACTGGTGTAGCAGCAATTATTGGTTCACAAAAATGCTAAAAAGATACAGGGCAATCCACTATTTAGATTTGGAATGAGCCTTGGATTTCTTGGCGGCTTTCTCCGCATCCTTTGCTTCCTTCTCGGCTTCAGTCAAGATTCGTTTTGATTTCTTTTTCCCTGAAGATGCGGTACTGGAGCCAGTAGACTTCTTCCCGGAGGGCGGGACACTGGAATCAAGAGAAGACTTTTTAGCAAGTTCTTCGGTAATAGATCTAGTTGAGAGCTTAACAACTAACCTTGAACCCACATCCACAACTGCGAGGGGCTTAAGGACCTCATGGTCTAGTTCTTCGGCCTTTAATTGCAAACGCTTGTCTTGGTCAGCCTTCATTGCAGCCAAGGTAACGTCATCAGCACTTTTTGATTCCCCGGTTATTGCAACTTCTGGTTCCTCTTCATGCCCCCCGTCTCCGCCATCGTCCTTTAAAGCCGCTATCATTTCTTCATCATGGGGAGTGGAGACCTTAGTTGGCTCATTTCCTTCTCCCAAGTCTATAGAAGCAGCCTTGCCTTCCCCTTTTTTGGCCCCATCTGCGGGCTTTGTCCCAGCGGCGGCTCCTTGAGCTACATCCGTCTTTTCGGATGATCCGACACCTACAGAATGAGAAGCAACAGTTATCAATTCAGGCGAAAACAATGGGTCTCTCATCGAATGTTCAATCACGTAGCGAAAGGTAGTAATAGCTTTGGCAAATTGAGGAGAAAAGATAGGGATACCTTCCGAAGACTTTTCAGCGGGGGTGACTACTACCTCTGGGGCTATTTCAGGAATGGGAGATAGCAGAGTTGTTCGGGGAATTCCCGGATTTTCGGGATCATACCCTTCTACTTCGGGAGTTGCAGGAGCAGAAGAAGAGGAACCAGCTTCGAGAATGGTTTTTTGTTTAGACTTCTGTCTCTCTTCTTCCATGGCCTCAGCAATAAGGCGGCGCCCTTCAGCTAGGCGCTCCGGTTCATCATCTCTCAAGTATTTCTCCATCAATTTATCTTCATCAATGGAATCGACCTTAAGTTCCTCTTTTTCCCACTCGACGATCTGATTCCATACTTGAACCAGAGTGGAGGGATAATCTTCGATCCAAGAAATGTTTCGGCGACGAATAATATGTGCGAAGAATTCAATCATTAGTTCGCCGAAACTTTGAATCTCAACCTCCGCCTCAGATAATTGCTTGCGGGCCTCCTCCGCAGATTTAATAGCACACTCCACATTGCCCTCGGCCAGAGCAGCCCTGTTTTCTGCCTCCAACAACTTCGAAGCCAAGTCAGCATTCTTCTTTTCTAATTCAGCACTCCTTTTTGCTAACTCGGCGTTTTTCCGTTCAAGCTCAGCATAAGCAAGGCGTGTCTTAGCAGCCTCTGACTTGGCCTCGTCAGCTTGCTTTTTCAACTCAGAATGCTCCTGAGTGTGGGATTCGAGCAAGTCATGATAGCGTTTTTGCGTGTCCTCAAACTGTTGTTTGAAATTAGAAGCGTTCTTTTGAGCGACAGCTAGTTGAGCTTGAGTGTCTTCCAAATCTTTTCCTAGGGCTTTTAGAGCCTTGGCATCCTCCTCCGCGGTCTTTTGCATTGAATCAGTATTTGTCATTAGAGTGCGGATGATTCTAGAAAGATTGCGGTAATACTTGAACATCTCGGTATATTGTTTTTCCACCAAATCAATCTTTGCTTTGGCCTCATCTGCCCAATTGGACGAAATAGGTTCAAGGGCAGGTAAAAAGGTCATAGTTTCGAAGTAGTGTTCGGGAAATTGCTCTTTCAAATATGCCCATTTTATTGCAGTTCCCGCATCTGGTGGGGGAGGAGCGAGGATTGTCAATTCGGTGTCCCTTCCTGAAGAGGATTCGGTAGTCTCTTTGTCTGTCCTAGGTCGTTTAGTAGCAGGGACCTTTTGCTTACTTCGAGACCCGGTTTCTTTTGGAGGAGTTCTCTCTCTACTTCGCTTTTCATGGGAGCAAGTGGAGTCTTTAGATGGTGGTTTATCCTCCTCCCTGCGACTTTGATAGCTCTTATATTTCTCTTGTTCCGGTCGAACTGGTGAGCGGGAACGTGAGGGTCGAGAACGATAAGGATCATAAGGTCTTCTCTCCTCCCTACCACGATCATCCCGGCGATCATACTCGACATCCTGAGGAGGATTGGACATGCTACGACGAAGCTTTCTTATATCGTAGTAGGATCGAGACATTGTACCTGCATGATAAAATAAATGAAGTTTAGAATTAATGGATTCATGGAGAAAGAAGTGCAATGAATGCAAATGCTGTGGTGTAAAGTGCATCCTAAGTGGTGTGTTTCCCCCCAACCAACCCGAGTCTGAAGCTAGACTAGTGCGGGCAGGCTCTTTGGCCTTAGCGGGAGTAGTTTCTTCAGAAGAGGTGAAGATTAAAGGATCCTTCCTGAAATCCTCTGAGGTATATATAGTCTCAGGTAAGGGGATATCTCCCAAACCCTGAAATATGTGCTCATCAGTGCTAGGAACATCCCCTTCGGAAGCATGAAGTGGCGACTCTTGGGAGGATTTTGATTTGTCTAGAGAGGTAGTTTCCTCGGGGGCAATATACCCCTCACGATGCTTTTCGGCCAGATTAGCCAATTCGTCATCTTGCGTAGAAGATGGAGAAGGTGAAGTGTGAAGAGGCGCTGTAGGAATTCCTGAGCCTTCTCCTGTCTCTGGGACTACCTCCACTGGAGGAATGTACGCATATGGAACCGTCCTATGTCCAATGCTACGAAAAACAGACAACAGCCCATGAAAGTGAAGGTATTCATCTTTAAGGACCTCGTCGATAGTCAAGAATTTTTGATCGCCATTAAGAAGTCCGTGCATCCGATTAAAGAACACCTGATCTGATATCTGTCTGGGATTGTCGACTGCAAACAAAAAGGAAAACAGGTCAGGATGATGACTCAAGTGTATAGAGTCCGGATTTAGAAAATCAACGCTTTACTTGATTTTGTCCATCTCCTGGCGCATCCAGACTGTTGCTTTATGTAGAACCATTCTAGTCTGGAATCTCCAGCTTTACTGCTAAATGGTGCAGAGATTATCTTCCTTTTTGGGACTGATTCAAAGTAGCAGAAGGATGGAGTCTCTCGAGTCCGATGCTTGAAATTATAGAAGAAGTGAACATCATCGAACGTGAGCTCTATGCCTAGGATTTCACGATATGCTATGTACAAGGTGTGCAAATAGGCATATGAATTGGGATGCAATTGCATGGGGGCAATCCGCATTTGCCTTAAAAAATCAACAATGAATGGAGAGAATGGAGGAATGGCACCAACCATGCACATCAATCGAGTGACCGTCATATATCCTTCTGGAGGGTTGTGGGGACGGTCAAAGCGTGAGGGCACTAGAGTGTCCCTTTTCATTATCCCGTATTTTAGGCAAATTCGAACAAGTCGATCGTTGTCAATTGTTGATTCAACGGAGTCCGAGGTTGATTCCAGTATGATGGCTGATTCAAATTCATCGGGTGCTCGATTGTCACCAATCCCTCCTTCCTCCTCAAAACCCAGAGAAACCTCATTCTCCGAAGACGCCTCGTTGCTTTCTCGATCTCCAACTCCGTAGTCAGGACCCTCACTGTCCCATTCCGGATCAGACGAAGAAGATATATCCTCAAGAGTGATTTTGTTAGAAGTTTCCGGGGCTTCTTTCCTCTCAGCTAGACGGGAAGAGCGTCTGGGCCTCATTGTCATAGAACTATTGAAGAAGCAATAGCACAGATTAGAGTAAATTATCCCGTGCCCCCTGTGCATATGTGTGAGCTAAAGTGTGTGTGGTGTGCGCAAAACATGAGAAGAAAAACACTTAAAAGCATAATGTGAAGTTCTAACGGAGCGGCGATGTTCAGAATAAATCTTGATGATCATTTACGTTCATAAGGCACTATTCTAACTGTTCATTAAGTTGAAGATTATGTCAGGCATTGATTAACCCTGGTTGGATAAAGTCTTGTGCTTTGAGTCGGAATGTGCATATCATTCAGTTCGGGTAGGGCGTGCTTATTGTTGGGTTCGGATCGGATGTGCATATAGCTGGGATCGGCTCGGGTCTGCGCATTGTTCGGTTCGGAAAAGACGTTCATATTTGGCAGTTTAAAACCGGATCGGAATAAGCATTCGGAGCGGTTCAGCAGACAAAAGGATCCATACGTCCTTTTCCTTTCTCTATCTCTTCCTCCAATCCGACCTGGTCGGGCCAGCATGGCTTTCTCCACATCACGTTTCATTCCGACCCGATCCTAACGTATGAACTTGTCCTCACCTCCGCTGCTTCAGCAATTCCTTACCCGAACCGAACCCAATTTCTATTCTCCCCTTTCTCGTCTTCAAATTTCACTAGATCCAAACGAAGTTAAGTGTTTATGTGTATGTGCTTGAACGTTTAACGCTGGATCCTAATGACCCCCGTTGCTACCTCGAGGCGGTGAAGACACCATCAACGACGATGGCAAACGGTGGAGGAGACCCAGGCGTCAGAGTTCAACAAACACCACACTCCAATCGCTCGATTTAAACGCAAATTCTAGTTGAAATCAGTTATTATATAAATAATCGAAGATTTAAAATACCTAGATGTTTTATTCGAAGATTGAAACGAGGAGTTTGGGAGATTTTTAGATTTTTTAGGAAGTGGGTTTCGGTGTAAAACTAGGAGAACAAGAATTGTGGGAGTAAAGAGGGTAGAAGAGTTTGGGTGGTCGAGTTTATATAAGACGTGGGATGGCTCTTTGTATTCCCCGTGTTTTACTCCGTTCGGACCGAGTCCAAGCCAGCCCATAACTTCTGGCCCATCAACCCAGTGCAAAGCGAAACAGGAAGAAAAGGTATTCGAGTCGGATACCGAACCGGGTCGCGCCACCGAACCGGGTAGAAATCTGTACACTCCTCTAGCATTCGAATTGGATTTAAAAGAAGAACTAGGAAAGAACATACATGAGAAGAATACTATATGTTGAGAAGGACTTCTGGACTTGACTCAAAAATGAAGAAAATGAATCAAGTGTTTCACGACATATATATAAGCAATAAGAGACATGTCTTCATGAAGCGACGCATCTTCACAAACGAACAGAAGTAACTTTCTGACTGTTCTGATTCAAGGACTAGCATCTCAAACGACATCAAAGCACGCTTCGTATACAACAGAAGCATCCTTTGAGGGGGCAAAATGTTGGCCTACTTTGTGAACTAGGCAACACAAAGTCAAGAAACCAAACATTGAAGGGCATTTTTAATGAGAAGACTTCGGTTCGGATTGAAGAAGACACTACAATCTAGATTAGATAGCAGCAGCTGTTCGGATCGGGTCAGAGCAAACCATCGGTTCGGGTCGGAAAGAGTCCTCTGTTCGGATCGGTGAACTCCTGTTGAGTAAATTGGTAAGGCATATCTAATCGGATCGGAGGGCAACTAAATCTCGATTGGATCGGAAAACCACCTGTTTGCCACAAAAATGGATCGGAGCGGAGCAGATTAGAGAAGAAGAGAGCATCGCACCTAAGCCAATCCGGTTCGGATCGGGTATCCCGATCCGAACCCCTTATCTGCGCGTCTCCGACCCGAACCCATGCTCCACGTTATTCTCCTGCAAAATCGCCTGGATATCCGGACCGGCTATGACCAGTTCCTACCCATAACGTTCGTTCCTTTGATGCGCTGTCAACATAATAGTTCATCCGAACCCGAAGATAGTGGGATGGATGACATGTGGCCCCGACCCGGATCAAGTTTCAGGCAAATTCACACCTATAAATACCCCGTCTGGAGACAAAGAGAAGGATCTTTTTTCAGCACTTTGAGAATTCAACTACCCCCATAATCCGAACTCCATTGCTCCCGGAGAATCCAAATCTTCTTTCATCATTTGTTTTAATTTATTGAGTGAATATAAGTGAGTTGTGAGTGAAATCAAGTGACAATTACATTGTATTCATAACTGAATCATTGAATATAGTGAAAGATAAGTGGACGTAGGCATTTCTTCGCCGAACCACTATAAATCCTGTGTGTTCATTTTTATTTTTATCTCATATTATTTGCTTTTAATCAATTTGGGTGTTAGAACCACTTTTGGGTCTAACATAACTGTTGAATTTAATTTAAGGTAAATAAGTGAAAACTGAATATTTTATTAATAAATATTAAATTTGACATTATTGTAAATAATCTCAGAATTCTATGTAATGAATTTTATTGGATCCGGAATAATAAATTATGGTACAGTTTAAAATTTCGCAGCGTTTAGAGTTACGGTTTGTCCGTGAGAATTTAAAACACATTGAACATTGTATGTTGTTTATTTTAAAATATTAGGTTATTGAAGGAACATGCTGTAGACTTTAGAATTAGATCTCCTAACCTATTTAATTGCATCTGGAATGCGCCAAAATCCCAAAATTGATCTTTTGTTTAGCCCATTTGATCTGAGAACTATATAAACATGTTTTAACTGAAAATAATATAAAATATTTATTCCAAACCCTAATTCTAAGAGTAGCCGCAATATTCAATTCGATGGTCACAAATGCTTCAAACTTTGAATCTCTATATCTCCCAATCCGTTAATCGATTTGTGAATAATCCAAAGTGAGAATCATAGAGCACTTCGAGATCTTTGAATTCAACGGTCGTGATCGGATCTAATGAAGCGAAGGAGGAGTATTTGATCCATGGTCGTGTGCCCGTTTTATGGCTCTTGGGAGCACTAGGGTCGACCAAGTTCATCGGCGGTCTGTGGGCACGTGTAGTAGATGGTGGCGCCGCCGATTGTGAAGTCCGATCGGTGTCAGGTGGTCACAGGAGGGCGCGAGAATCGAGGGATTGGGTTTATTTTTTTAATTTTCTGGAGCAGACCGCGTTGAAGAAGGAGAAACCGTGGAAAGAGCTGCTGGCGTGGCACAGCGGTATAGGGTAAGGAAAGTTATTTTATTATTTTTATTTAATTTAAATTTTTAGTATTTAAATACGTATAACTTCTTCATATGAGCTCCAACTGACACAAGGTTTGTTGCATTAGAATCATATCAACGAGCTCTTCGCGATGGCACTAATTTGGACTGATTTTTAGACCGTTGATTTTTGGAGCTTATTTTGGATTTCAAACGTGTTCAGAACCAAAGTGAGTGATTGAACCCACTCACATCTAACTAAAATATTTGATTGTTAGTTAAATTAAATCCATGTCATGATATGATTGTATTGTTTGCTGTTTGACTATTTAAATTGCATATTTATGTTAAATCTGCATAGACTATATAATTTAATTTAACTTATATATATATTATACTGTTAGAGATTAATTTCTAGATTTAATAAAAAATAAGAGAATCTCATACCTGATGACTAGTGACTGATAGTATGGAACTATTTAGATGTGTTGATTTTGATGCACGCCTTGAATGTATATACTTTTTGTGTTAATATTGAATCCATCTTGTTATCGACATTGTTTATATATGTTATTGATTTTGTTGATTAATCCCAACCATCACCCTAGATGTTATGGGCATCAAATAAACCCGGTATTAATCATTAAAAATGAATTAAGAACGCAGGTTGAAATGATAAATACCTATGAACCCGGATTTGGATTGAAATGATATATATCCTTTCCCAAAATACGAAAATTAAATTTTAAGTATTACTTGGCCATAGGATAGAAAATTATATATGGACACCAGTTGATTATATAAAAATTGTTTTTAATCTTGAATGTTAGAATATTATTTTAAAGACAAATAAATAGTATATTAATCTATTTCTGTAAATTTGAACTTTAAGCCGTGAAATAAAATTTTAAATTTTAAGGAATTCATATATGTGAATAACTGAAGTTGGAACTGAATTGAATATAAAATATAAATTTATCGAAATTGAATTGTTTATCCATATTTGATATTTACTTTAAATTAATTTGATTTATTATAATAATTGAATTGTGAACTCGAGATTTTTATAAACGAATAATTCAAAGTGAGAATTTTAATTGAAATTTAATTATGTGAATCAAATTATTAAATCGGATTGTTTGAAATCGAACTATTGAATCGAACTGAATATAAATGGGAAGTTAAATCCTTTTTGAATTAAGATATCGAAATTTAATCGATTGAATTGAAACTAAAATATGATTTAAAGTTTGGTTAAATTTGAAGAAACAATTCTAATCCCAACTATAGTATTTTAAACCATTTTATAAACTATTTTTATAATAATTATCTTATTTATAAACTATTTACCTTATAGCTATTTTATTTTATTTCTTATTTTAAATAAACCATTTTATTATAAACTATTTATTTTATAAACTATTTTAATATTTAAATATAAATTTTAATAATAAATTTGTAATTTTTATTTTTAAATACAAATTATTTATTTTCAAACTATTTCAATTATATATCTAAACTATTTATATATATATGTATGTATATATTTTTAAACTATTTTAATATTCGAATTATTTTAAAAGTTGGAACTGTTTCAAGATTTAAGTTTGGTTTCAAATGGAGATTTTATTATGAAATATTCTATTTTGTCTATTGAAATGATTTTAAGAAAATCTGATATTTTGATATGAAGTACAAACCTCTTGAAATGTAAAAGAACTGATCGGTGTGAAAAATGTAAACGTTTGGTTGTTAAAAAAATCGGCATCAGATATTGTCATACTCTCTGCCAATACCAAAAACCACTTTAACAACTGTGTACGCGGTGGAGTTCCAGAATGAAGTAGGTTGATTTGGAGGCAATTACTGGATTTGAAGAAAGAGAACGATGATGGATGCCCTTGACCTTTGGGTCATAATTAAAATGACTAAAACAGTGTTATACCGCGACCAAGTGGGGTTAGCTACCCCCATCGGCAACGATTGTTCCTTTATTACTGTAGTACCTCGGTTTGATTGATTTGATTTGATGCGCATCTGTGATTTGGGAGTGTTGTCCGAGGAGGACGGTAGTCACGGCTATGCGTTACCACTAGTCCGGGCGTGCAAGTAGTATATTCATACTCTGGGCATTCCTCGTGTGCCTTGTCATATTATCCTGATCGAGCCCCCTACGATTTTGATTTAATGTTGTCGTATCACGTCGCATCCCTATCCGTCAGTGTACTGGTGTGTTATATGCAAACTGTACGATAACGGTATAAACGGTGTGAGGGTGATAATGGTAATCCCACTTATACTATTTTAATATTTTATATTTAACCATAGACGCTATTATAATAGCGTATTATATTATATAGTATCTAGTTTAACGGATCCTTAGGAGATGGAAATTCCCATAACATCTCTTCAGTTATTGCACTAATATTATTGCATGAATTTAGTTTAACTAATATGAGAATATTTTAGTTCTGATCCGAGTGTTTTTGTCTTTTCATTTATGCTCGGGGCAGCTTGAGTTTTCAGTTATTGAAGATACCATTATGGAGATGAAGATGGAGCTCAACATACGTATTTATTACTATTTATTCCGCTGCAAATATTGGTATGTTAATTATAGTTAACTCTGATAATTGTTGAAAAATAAAATCAACTGTATGTTTAACAACTTCATGAACTGTTATTTAATTATTATATTTTGTCCTTTTGCTGTGAGATTCTGTATTTTTTTCTTATTATCTTCTTTTTCTTATATAAATCCTAATAACCATCAGTATTTTTGATTTGTTTAAGTTGACAATTGAGGAACATTGTCAAATTGAATGGTCAAAAATCCCGGATGTTACATTTGGTATCAGAGCTTTGGTTTAGCGAAAACCTTGGCTCTATTTGGGATTAACTCATTAGAGATAGGGATATAATGCCCTGGAATGAGTTTGAGCGTATATGAGAGAACGTACTTGTAATTTTGATATAAAATGATTTTGTATTGTGTCGGTTTGTTTCGTTGAGTATTTATGAATTCTGGTCGATACTTGGGACGCCAAGGCATCGATTGGGATTCCTAAACACTTGAATATGACTCATTGGCATGATATTGTTTTAATTTTATATTTTATTTATATAAAGAATTATTTGAAAATATATGAATTTTGATTTTGTTGATGATAATATTATATTTTCATCATTTATTACTCGATTAATCAACAATTTAAAACTATTCGTTATTGAATGGTTTAAGAAATAAATATTGAAAATAAATTGATAATGAAATATTGAAAATTAATTGGTATTGAAATAAGAAGTTAAATATGAATCTGAGAATTTAATTTTAAGTGGTTTTGTAATATTCTTTTGCAAATGATTTGAAATAATATATTTATATTTTAAAAGTTATCTCATATAAAAAAACTGTTTTCAAATGAATTTTGAAATAAGTATATACTTC
The DNA here is from genome assembly GCA_030737875.1 of Allium sativum. Taxonomy (NCBI): domain Eukaryota; kingdom Viridiplantae; phylum Streptophyta; class Magnoliopsida; order Asparagales; family Amaryllidaceae; genus Allium; species Allium sativum. The sequence goes on from CM060916.1 coordinate 808,724,334, forward strand.
CCCTTTGCCTTTGGAAAAAGATTTCGATGATGAGTGCACGCATTATCGACATTATTTCCAGAAAGTAAGTGGGAGAGACCACTTGGAATTTTATAATCTGTTTGGAAATTTGGATTCCATTTAAATCCTTTAAATTATGATTTAATATAAAAGATAATATATATATCATTTTAAAGTTGATTTGGAAATGAACCCGAAGTTGAATTTTTAAGTTCTTGAATAGTTAATGATATTCAAATTGTTGAAATGAACTAAAATTGAAATTATAGAAATTTCCGAATTGTATAAAAAGAAAATAAATCCAAAAGAGTTATAATTAACATAAAACTCTTAGTAGTTTGAAATAATGAATTCAAAATAAACTGAAACTATTGAACTTGTATAAAAATCGAACATTTCCATAGCATATATATATATATAACTTACCAATTAATCAAAAGTTAACATTTTATTGGAATAAATTTGGATAATATACAAGTACTGGTATGAATAATGAATGTTGGAAAATTTGATGGGTTATAAATTCGAATGAAATTTAAGTTATGGAATAAACGATATATGCTTGGTTATGTTTGAAATTGAATTCTACTAGGAAATGAAGATAAACCAAATCAATGAAATAAACTAGTAAAATAAATTGTTTTGTTATGATTAAATTGTATTGCTATTGATAATTAGATATTCGATGGCTTAAGATAATCAATATTTCCAAGTCAGAAATAAATGTTTAACTTGTTTAATGAAAACAAAAGTGAATTGGTTTATAAATTATAAATTTAAAGGAAGTCTGAATGAATTAATTAAATTTAATTAAAACGAGCTCGTCACGAAGCTGCAGTTTGTAATTTTCCGAATAGAAATTTAAATGAATGTATTTGATCAAAAATAAGTCACAATTCTTTGAAACAAGAATCCTTCGGATCTGTTTGAATATAGTTTTCTAATGAAAGAGAAAAATTTGGATTTCGACTTGTAGATTTTAAGATATGTGTAATTCAAATTTTCAAAAAAATCACGGTATGGTAATTCCTAATTTAAAACTAAAATATTAATAAAATTAAGATGAATAAGAAATTTTAAGGCTAAATATATCTAAATTGACAACTTTCTTACTACGCCTTTTCGAGGATGAAAAGTTTTAAGTGGAGGAGAGTGTAACATCCCGAGATTTTGCAACAATTTAAACTATTAAATTTAATGTATTTTGAACAAAAATTGCTTTAAATATTAAAATTTATTAATTATGTCTTATATTGATAAGGTAGGAACAAGATTTGACCTTTTGAACAATATTATGTAGTAGCTATGTATGATATAGTTTGGAGTTGATAATTTATCTATATAGAAATTTGAAATTTATTTGAATTCTGTATTTTGATTTGATTAGAGATTATAACTATTGAATTTAATTTTAGGTAAATAAGTGAAAACTGAATGTTTTATTCATATATATTGAAATTTGACATTATTGTAAATAATCTCAGAATTCGATGAAATAAATTTTACTGGATCCGGAATAATAAATTATGGTACAGTTTAAAATTTCGTAGCGTTTGGAGTTACGGTTTGTCCGTGAGAATTTAAAACACACTGAAAATTGTACGCTGTTTATTTTAAAATATTAGGTTATTGAAGGAACATACTGTAGACTTCAGAATTAGGACTCCTAACATATTTCATTGCGTCCAGAATGCGTTAAAACCTCTAAATTGACCTTTTGTTAAGCCCATTTGGAGACTGTTTGGTCAGAGAACTATATAAACACATTTTAACTGAAAATAATGTAAGATATTTATTCCAAACCCTACTTCTAAGAGTAGCAACCATCTTCAATTCGATGGCCACAAATGCTTCAAACTTTGGATCTATATATCCCCCAATCCATGAATCGATTCGTGAATAATCCAAAGAGAGAATCGTAGAGCACTTCGAGATCTTCGAATTCAATGGTCGTGATTGGATCTAGTGAAGCGGAGGAATATTTGAGCTGTGTTCATGCATCGGTTTCATGGCTCTTGGGAGCACTTGGGTTGACCGAGTTAATTGGCAGTCTGGAGGCATGAGGAGTCGATGGCGGCGCCACAGATGGTGAAGTTCGATTGACGTTAAGCGGTCAAAGGAGGGCGCGAGAATCGAGGGTTTGGGTTCGTTTTTTTATTTTTTGGAGCAGACCGCATTGAAGAAGGAGAAGCCGTAGAAAGAGTTGCTGACGTGGCACAACGTTATAGGGTAAGGAAAGTTATTTAATTATTTTTATTTAATTTAAATTTTCAATATTTAAACATGTATAACTTCTTCATACGAGCTCCAATTGACACATGGTTTGTTGCATTGGAATCGTATCGAAGAGCTCTTCACGATGGCACTAATTTGGACTGATTCTGAGACTGTTGATTTTTGGAGCTTATTTTGGATTTCAAACTGTTCAGAATCAAGGTGAATGATTAAACCCACTCACATCTAACTAAAATATTTGATTGCTAGTTAAATTAAATCCATGTCATGATTTAATTGTATTGTTTACTATTTGATTGTTAAATTGTGTATATATGTTAAATCTGCATAGACTGTATAATTTAATTTAACTGTTATACATATATTATACTGTTAGAGATTAATTTCTAGTTTTAATTAAAAAAAGGAGAATCTCATGCCTGATGACTAGTGACTGATATTATGGAACTGTTTAGATGTGTTGATTTTGATGCATGCCGTGAATTTATATATTTAATGTGTTAATATGTAACCCATCTTGTTATCGACATTGTTTATATAAGTTATTGATTTTGTTGATTTATCCCAACCATCACCCTAGATGTTACGGGCATCAAATAAACCCGGGATTAATCATTCAAAATGAATTAAAAACGTAGGTTGAAATGATAAATACCTATGACTCTGATTTGGACTGAAAAGATATATATCATTTCCCAAAATATTAAAATTAAATTTTAAGTATTACTTGGCAATAGGATAGAAAATTATATATGGACATCGACTGGTTAAATAAAAATTGTTTTTAATCTTGAATTTTGGAATATTATTTTAAAGACAAATAAATAGTATTATTTATCTATTTCTGTAAATTTCAACTTTGAGCCTTGAAATTAAAATTTAAATTTTAAGGAATTTGTATATGTGAATAACTGAAGCTGAAAATGAATTGAACATAAAATATAAATTTATCGAAATTAAACTGTTTATCTATCTTTGATATTTACTTTAAATTAACTTGATTTATTATAATAATTGAACTGTGAACTCGAGATAGTTATAAACGAATAATTCAAAGTGAGAATTTTAATTGAAATTTAATTATGTGAATAAAATTATTAAATCAGATTGTTTGAAATTGAACTGTTGAATCGAATTGAATATAAATGGGAAGTCAAATTGTTTTTGAATGAAGATATCGAAATTTAGTCGATTGAATTGAAACTGAAATATGATTTACAGTTTGGTTAAATTTGAAGAAACGATTCTAATTCCAACTATAGTATTTTAAACCGTTTTATAAACTATTTTTATACTTATAGCTATTTTATTTTATTTCTTATTTTAAATAAACCATTTTATTATCAACTATTTATTTTATAAACTATTTTAATATTTAACTACAAATTTTACTAAATCTGTAATTTCTATTTTTAAATACAAATTATTTATTTTTCAAACTATTTCAATTATATATCTAAACTATTTAAATATATATATATATATACGCGTATATATTTTTAAACTATTTTAATATTCAAATTATTTTAAAAGTTGGAATTGTTTCAAGATTTAAGTTTGGTTTCAAATGGAAATTTTATTATGAAATATATATTTTGACTATTGAAATGATTTTAAGAAAACCTGATATTTTGATATGAAGTACGGACCTCCTAAAATGTAAAACAACTGACCAGTGTGAAAAATGTAAACGTTTGGTTATTAAAGAGACCAGGATCGGATATTGTCATACTCTCTGTCAATACTGAAAACCACTTTAATAACTCTGTACGCGGTGGAGTCACAGAATGAAGTAGGTTGATTTGGAGGCGATTACTAGATTTGAAGAAAGAGAACGATGATGGATATTCTTGACCTTCGGGTCATAATTAAAATGACTAAAACAGGGTTATACCATGACCAAGTGGGATTAGCTACTTCCATCGGCAACACTTCTTCCTTTATTACTATATTCCCTCGGTTTGATTGATTTGATTTGATGCGCATCCGTGATTTGGGAGTGTTGTCCGAGGTGGACGGTAGTCATGGCTATGCGTTACCACCAGTCGGAGCGTGCAACTAGTATATTCATACTCTGGGCATTCCTCGTGTGCCTTGTCATATTATCATGATCGAGCCCCCTATGATTTTGATTTAACGTTGTCATATCATGGCGCATATTTATCCGCCGACATACTGGTGTGTTATATGCAAACTATACGGCAACGGTATAAACGGTGTACGGGTAATAATGGTAATCCCACTTACACTATTTTAATATTTTATATTTAACCATAGACGCTATAATAATAGTGTATTATATTATATAGTATCTAGTTTAACGCATCCTTAGGAGATGGAAATCCCGGTAACATCTCTTAAGCTATTGCACTCATATTATCGCACGAATTTAATTTAACTAATATGAGAATATTTTAGTTCTGATCCAAATGTTTTTGTCTTTTCATTTATGCTCGGGTCAGCCTGAGTTTTCAGTTTTTGAAGATACCACTGGGAGATGAAGATGGAGCTCAACATACGTATTTACTACTATTTATTCCGCTGCAAATATTGGTATGTTTATTACAGTTAACTCTGATAATTGTTGTAAAATAAAATCAAATGTATGTTTTAACAACTTCATGAACTGTTATTTAATTAGCATATTTTGTCCTTCCGCTATTAGATTCTGTGTTTTTTTCCTTCTTCTCTTCTTTTTCTTATATAAATCCAAATAAATTTTTGATTTGCTTAAGTTGACAATTGAGGAACATTGTCAATTTGAATGGTAAAAAAATCCCAGATGTTACAATTATATTTTTCTAATGTAAGGGAAAAATCGAGAATTCGTATTATAGATTGCAAGTTATGTCCAATTAAATTTTCAAATAGTCATTATGGAATTCGTTAATAAATCAATAACGTTTATTTAATAAAATATAAAGGACTTTATATATAGTTTGAATATCGTTTAACCCGGAAGTTTAAATATTGGGTTTAAAATCTATATTGGTTCATTCTGAAGCCATATAAGATTTCATTTCAAGGTATATGATAATAATATAATTTATTATTATTTATATTGAATTATTTTGGATTTAATTATATTTTATCGATATTTTATATGCCTTAAAAATAGCTTTTTTTTCAAATGACTTCCATTTTCGATGAAACTAATTTTATTGGAATGTGTATAATTAATTATTGCTTGATTTCTGATTTGGGGCCCAAGCTAGTTGTTCTCTCGGTAGATGAAATTTTAATGTGAATCGATGAATAAATTTGAAATAAAATAAGGTTGTTTTTGCAAATGGAGTCTGTTTTCAACAAAATAAATTTCATTAGGACCAGAACGTCAAGACGTAGCAATGTGTTTATTTTCGTTGAATATGGAGTTGGTGTTTGGAGGTACGTATATTTAACGGTAGTGTAAATAGCGGTAGGACTAATTTATCATGTGCAAATAAAACTAAAAACTACCCTAAATAAAACCCTAAACGTATACATACAACCGACCTAAATTGAAAACACGCAGACCTACCCAGATTTGAAAACTAGTGAAAAATCTACTGCCATGTACGAAGCCGACCATGTATTAAATCAGTGCTCCCTCCCTTCTCATCAAAACAAAACATGGATTATATGGCTTTTTCTTTTCTTTTCGCCACCCTACCGATGTGAACCATCACTAAGCCTAAACTCCCTACGTTGTACATACAAGTTGCGACTTTGATTCTATGCATTCCTCCATATTCCTATATATACAAGGTGCTTATTCTGTGTTTTTCTAAGCATTCTTCCTAATTTTTTTTGTCCTCCAGAACCGAAATTTCTTATAGAAATAGAAAGCATAAGTGGGTTGTTTTATTTGTGTGTGTGGTGCCAGGCTATGGTTCGTTGTCGGCGATCTCGTTAAGGGAGCGGTTGCTAAGTGTAGTTCGACCATGGTGGGTTTTGTTTGGAGGCTGGTGGAGTGGTGTTGGAGTTATATGCTGAGGAGGATGGGCAGTTTCATTTGAGTTTCATGAAGTAGTTATGGGGAAGTTAGCGTGAAAATAGAACAAGAAGGTGGGGAACAAAAGGGGAAGTGACGAAAGTGCATGCATGGGGAAGGATAGATATGGATGAGCTTGCGTGTAGGTGGTATGTGTGCAGCAACATCAAAGTGGAGTTTTTCTTTGTTGGAGTTCAGCGATAGAAAGTTGAGGTGGCACAGTGTGTCGAAATTTTCATTGGTATGGAGAAGAAGCATAGGAGGGACAAGTTTGTAGAATACATGGGCTTCGGCCTTTCGTAGAAAAAATATATAAAAGAATTCATTGGGAAGGACGTGCTATTTTGAACAATGGGAAGAAGAGATATAAGTGGAAACGTGGTGAGCTTTTGTTTTATGAAAGAAGAAGAGAACATGGGGTTGAACGAAGGAGGGTGCCGCCTCTGGTGAACATAGTGATGAGGTGCAACATCGGCGAGATGTGGAGCAGCAACGGTGAATGGTTGCGTGGGTATGGAGGGATGCACGGAAACGTGAGTGCCGAGGAAGCAAACAACGGGTTGTTTGTGAATAAGGAGCATAACACGGTAGGTAGAAGGTGATTATAATGTGCGCAATCTCTCTTTAATGTGTGTAATCGGTTTGATTTTATTTGGCTAATCACGTATTATACGTAGCATAATTTAAAATAATATCCGTGAACACTAACTAAAATGTGTTAAAGGGTTAATTCATATTAGAACCGCATGTTATCAATTTATATTAGTTGTGTTTTTATAAACTATTTCAATAACCAACCTTGATGTTACATATTCCATTTCAACAACATAAGTTTTTATCAATCGTTCAACATCTTGTTGCTTTCCGGTTTTGGAAAATTAAACTAAACTCCATCATATTGTTCTTTCATTATCTATTACAACTCAACAAAATAAACAATAGAGAAATAATTAAACTCTTTGATTGCAGCCCATATTGAAATGCTGGACAAAAGTAGAAAACTAAAATTTGCTCTACAGAAGAATATAAACACTTGCTCCAAACTGAGTGACATGATTAATTACTATTATTTTAACGTGATTCACATTGGTTTTAAGGTGCTTAATTATGTTTTAACATGCCAATTATTTATATAAGGGTAGAATTAATTAATAAATTAATTTTTTAGTTAAAGTTTAGTTAATTTAATTTAAACCATAACCGTATAAATTATGTAATGTTCTCATATATTATCAGAATTTGACCAGACCGGAAGCATTGGAATCGTCTCGACGAGCGCTACATCATAAAACATACTGGACGCATTTGGAAGCAACTGAAAATTATAGTTAAATTAAACATTTTTTTAATTTAACTGAAATCAAACTGTTTCAACAACGAATCAACTCAAGATGAGTTCAACTCACTCAGTTTATCTCGCTTATATTTCTATAAGCCGGATTTATATATTGTGTGCAATGCTTGCTAATGATTTATGATTGGAAGATTGTTTGTATGGATGCTGAATAATTTTAATATTCATTGATTAAGTTAAATAGTTGTTTAATTTAATTTAAATAAATCGTTATTTTAACAATTATATTCCAAACGAGGTAACTTGCCTTGTTGGTTACGTTTATAATAATATAAACGTATTTAATAAAAAAATTGGATGTTTGAATGGATGTTATTAATTTATTATTGACTGTTATTAGTTAAACTTTTTATTTCTGTTTATAGTGATAAATATATTGTCATATTGTAATTGAGGTTACCCATTGTGATGTAGGGAAGGACAGGTTGGAGGAATCCAACCGAGTTCCTCACTATTGATAATGTTTATCAATATAATTATATATTGTTACTGAATGTGGAATTGACTGATATTTCATAGTTTGGTACTTTAGTAGATGTTTGCCTCTTTAGTACCATTGATAAAAATAAAGATTTTTAAAATCGATATTAAATCGTTCGGAACGTTTCCAAAACTTTATTCATATATGTTTTTGAAATATGGTTTTGTTTGCGACACTAAAGTTAATTACGTTTTTATAATCATTTAAAATTATCAGTAAGTGGAGATCTGGATATTATTATTATATAAAAGGTTAAGTGGTTTTATAACTGAACGTATAAACAAATTTAAGGTATTTAGAACATACAAACATCATAAATGGAATTTATAAGATTTCAAAGGATTGGAATGAGTTAACGAATTCGTATATACAGAGAAAATTGATTTAAAAAGGAAATGGAAGGGATTTCTGTAAATAACAAACATTTTTGGAAAACATTATTTGAAAATGTAAGAAGTGTGATAAATTGATTTTAGTTAATAAGATCAACGAATAAATGGAAATTGAATGTGGAATAAGGATTTGGTGTGTATTTGGGTTTAGGAAAATATTTAGAAATTGAGATTTCAGGTCGAGTTGGGCAAAATAGTTAGAAATGGAAATGTACATTTTTAGAATATTGAAAGATTAAGGGTTTCATAAGTTTAATTAACTGATGGTTAATTAAAGAGGCTAAATGATGCTGAGTATTGAATCAGTGAATCATTTTCTCTTTATGGATGAATGGTTGTTTTATTTTGATAGTTAAATCACCGACTATCAAAATCTGGTCAGCAATTGTTCATACGGAAAGACCGGAATCGAATTTATATTCGAAAACCATTCTGACCAGCAAATACATAATGTTGAAGATAGAAGATGGAGAAATTGAAGACCGTGGATCTTCATAAGCGAAAGGATTGCTGTCGAATTTCTATGACTTGCAACCAGAGGTATTCTAACGTGATTCGGTCATGGTTGAGATTTTGCGGATTCCAAGGACAGCTCGCTACTGATCCTTTGGATGCGGTAGGAGGATGCCTTCGATTTTTCCAGTCCCAAGACAACTAGTGTGGATGAATGTCTGATAGAGTATGCCTACCAGATCACATAAGACGATCTTTTCAAGATATTACATCTGGTGGTGAAGGAATTTGTTTTTCTTAGCTTTTATACCTGTAATATATTTGGAAAGATCGACTGGTTATTTGATGGGTTTGACGATGTGGCATTCAAAGTGAATGGTGGGCAGATGTTCTAAAAAGTAAACGTAGCCTCAAGCCTCATCAACCGGGAAATAACAAAAATTGGGCAGGCAGCATGGCTAGTTGGGTCACACCAAGCAGGGTGTATTATCACTAATCTAGAGAAATTCCTTAATTGTTCTTCTTTTGTTTCTGTATCTCCGCTGATAGACGGTAGGTCCTTAAAATCATCGGGTGATAATACATACGGTCTACTTAAGCTAAATGAGTAACCGGTCATGTATGGTCGGGTTGCAAGATGTTCTTGTTGAACCACAGTGTATCCCCTATAGAGTGCACTGATCGGTAGGTGGTCTCATACCTTGTTATAGTTGGAATCCATCCTCCTATAAGAACGCCACGTTTTTTGATTATATACTATGTATATGGAGCGTGAGATGCAAGCGTTTTGCGATTCGGTTATTTATTTGATAGAAACTATTATAATATCATAGGATTTCATATCAAAAATGGTTTGGGTTATAGTAAGGTAAAAACCACCCATGTTTGTGTGTGGGCTGGTCTTACTATTATCCTTTTTTTCAAAAGGATTTTCTAAAGTTAAGCAATATGGATGTTATTTAAACTTAGTGAGTTTTTCTCATACTGGTTCACTAGACTGATCCTAGCGTTTATAATGCTCGAGTCAGACCGAGTCTTTTCAAGTTCAGTTATCGGATGTTATGAAAGCCAGAGGCGAGCTAGAGGAGTTAAAATGTACGATATATATAGTATTATCCCACTGAGTTGTATGTGAGGATAGGTTGTTATAATTGTCCAGGTTGTTTTGACTATTGTACTTTGATGATTGTAAGTATTATTACAAGCTCTCAATAAATTATTTCTGTATTATATTTTATTTCGTTGCTATGTAAGACTAAGTGTAGTGTTGTTTCTTCTTCTTAATCTTCTATTCTAATATTTCTTTCTTTTCTCTTCCTTTAATTTTCTTTCTATTAAAGATTCGAATTTTCGTGCATTTTGGGTTGGACATGTGTAATATTAATCAACTCAAAAGGGTATGGAATTGCAGGCCTTTACACTTGGTATCAGAGCTGAAGGCTGAGTAGTAACCTTGGCTCTGTGGTGTAACTCAATAGAGATAGGGTTAGAAATACCCTAGATTAAGTTTGAATGTATATACGAGAGAGCATATTTGTAGATTTTATATAAAAATGTTTTGTATTGTGTTGATTGATAGGTTCAAGTGTTGGGAAACCATAGAACAGGCCATTAACACAATACTGTTTTATAAAGAGGGTAAATGAAATAATTTTGCCCAAATTATATTTTTATAGAAAACGGAAATATTTTTGAAATGACCCAAACTTCTCCCTAAAGGAAAGTCCGGATTGAGTTGAGAACACGACTCATCAGAACACAAACAATAGAACATTTCATTGCTTATTACAACAATTTACATCAGAGTACAAGAATATAACAGAGTATGAAAAATTATTACACTATAGAAATACAATAATATCAGAGTTTTAAAATTACATTTAAATAGCAGTGAAAAAATAATACAAAACACAACTGAAAGAAATACACGGATACAGAGCTTTCCGAATATCGCTTCAGCTGTAAACTAGGATCTTATGAATATAATATCTGCAAAAGCAAAACTACTAGCAGCCCGTGTGGGAAATATGGGCACCCAGAGTTTTGGTTGAAACAATAAACTCCAGGTCAGTCATGGGACTGGTGTGAGAACTAAAACAGTTATTAACTTGATTTTAAAGTTAGGTAAATAACGGGACCACGTCGTATAACACGGAACGGGTTTACTCCACATGATCTTAGTTTAAAATAAAACAACGCAATGCTTTTTGGAAAAATGAAGCTATTATAAGACTCAGGTCCCATCACACAATGAACATAGTAAGAAGATAAAGTTTTCCGTTATAATAGCCAAAATGCTTGATACACGAAATTTCATCTTTTATTATTACTATAAGTGAAGAAATCAACTTCAAATATAAATGTATCAATCATAGGCGGCGTAAGTACCATTATATTATGTCGCCATATATATATTTACAACTAAAATCGAATATCGCGTATTGGAGATTGGGTTTCCATCTATGAACCGAGGCAAGGGATTATCCTCGCCGATTCGAGACTCTCTAGCCCGAGTCTCAGGATACAGCCGCAACTGCACATGCGGTTAGCGACAGGGCCAGTCATCTGTCAATGATTGGCAATACCATAAACTATATGATAGCTTGCCCTATGGGGCATAAAATAATCTGGTCAGTAATGTCGACCATAACATCCATCGGTCCCATAGTGACCGATATATCCGAGGTGCCTCTCTATCCATCAAGTAATAAGCAACATCCACATGAGTAAATAGTCTGGGCTCCATACCACGACGTTACTCCTAGCTAGAAACTAACATATGTCCATTTCCCTATAGTCCTCATCCCGTTTTTGGTTCATACCGGGGTGTGAAACTCGCGAAGTAATGCTATATACAAAGCTATGCCTAAATAGGTTGTGCTTTGATCATCAACCATAAGGCTCTGCTTTTCAACAAAAGCATTGATCATTTGCGTCTTAGCATATCACATTGTCAGTCCATACCATACCATTGATTTCTGCCAATACATAACATCTAAGCTCGTACGTCTCAGAGAAGGGTGTTAAGCAAGAGAATAAATTCTCCGCCACCAAACAAATATATATTTAGCAGAGATCAACGAATACAGCATAAAGGAATACAACGTCAGACATACCATCCATTTACAAGTCCGTTCTAGGTCAGAACGAAACTAGAGGCACCTTATTCCTCGTCCCATATGTCCAATACAGGAGAGAGTTCCTCGCATATCTGTCGATCTCCAAGTACGTTTGGACGATCACCACTTATTACCTTGTCTTGGGTGTACGACCCAAACAAGACATCAGTAATCATCCAAACGATGTGAAGATCTCCGGTCTTCAACCACCATCTTCATCTTCGACTCTTGGTCATCTATTAATTATTCAGTTGAGTTAAACCCAGTCTTTCCGAATAATTCGCGTATTTTATAATCAAGTGCTATAAAAACACATCATACGCCTCTTTCCAATTCAGAATATTCTTTCAATAAAATATTCACATTATTAGGGAAAAGGTTCCCATTAATTTTATCAAAAATAAATTCTTCTAAATTTATTCTTTAATCTTCCTTTGGATCCCAATTTCAAAAGATTTTATTTTATCTTTTATCAATTCTAAACCAAATTTAGATTTTTCAACTGGTCGGGATTAACGAACCGTACCGAAGTAATCATTTATTTTTTATTATCCCAATCCCAACCTATTCATCCCATTGAACAAAACTGGTAGCCCTCCATATCTAACACCCACTGTGTTATTGGTAAAATTAATTACCATTTCACGTTCAAATCTGATTAAAGATTTTACTATCGCCTGGAGTAAAACTGGTGGTACTCCATTCTTGATCATTTCAAGAATTCAATTAATTTAATTATCTTCTTCACACTTTAATCTAATTAAAGGTTCATTAAAACTCTAGTTTAGTTTTAATGTTAAAAATCATTACTTAATGATTATTGAAATTTAAGAAATTTATCTTATCTTTAACTGGGTTAAAGAACAAATGTCATTTAAACACAGTTCACAATAAACCCAAATCATCTTCCATTAAGTATGGAATCTTCACAGAAATCAGATCAATATACAATCGATATAAATTTCCGTGTCAAACTAATAATATAAATGGAATAGCGGCAAAGCCTTTTAAATTCCATGTATAGTAACGATCTTCATTCACAGAAGCTCATCTCGATTATTACCGAATCGAATTCCATTCAATTCCAATTCAATATATTAAATTGGAAAACTTTACTTTGGAAAATCTCCATTTAAATCTTAATAAAAGATTTATAAATTCCAAATTATACTTTTCATTGTTAATTGGGTTAAAGAAAGAATGTCGTTAAAAACACAGTTCATAATAAATCCAATCCACATTTCATTTTTATTCCACTTACTAAATATAAATGGAAACTCTAATAATCTTAATTAAAAGATTTATACTCTTCATATGGGGTTTAAGAACAAGGTTATTTAAGACCCCATTCACGACAAACCCAAAGATCCAATTTATTTAATTTAATTCCAATTAAATATTAGTTAATTGGGAAACTTCATTAAATCTTAATTTAAAGATTTATTCTTTTCTCAACTAGGTTTAAGAACAGTGTTATTTAAGACACCATTCACGACAAACCCAAAGATCCGATTTATTTAATTTATTCCAATTAATTTATTTATCTAAAAGCATTAGATTATTATTATAGTTAATAACTAGTTCTTTTGATAAAAATATATTTTTATTTTTACAAAATTGGAAATTTTCATCCAAATTCTTTTTAAATCATTTATTTTGATTTTATATTTTTTTCCATATTTTTAATAATTTTATTTAGCCCCTTACAGTCGGTTTCCAATAACGGCCACCAAACTGCATTTACAGCGACTTTTTCCAAATTTGATTTGGATATAATTCCAAATCCAATTGTTAGATTTCAAATCACTTATATCATTGGAAAGCTCTTTTCGATACAAACCCAACGGTTCTGGTTTTAGGAGAATCTGACGGTCGGATCTCCCATTACATCAATTTGAAGTTAATGGTCGAAATCCGCGAAAGGTCGCTGCACGACGCGTTCTTTTCAGGCCATTAAATATAATATATATATATATTATATTTCGTCGATTTCCATTTAAAACGTATTTTATAAATCGTTTATAAATTCATTTTAAAACGATTCTAGCTTTATTTTCAATTTTAAATCAAAATTGAATATTCTATATTTTTATCATATTAAAATGATAATATTTTCAAAATATTAGATTTTGAAATCACTTCTTTTCGATATTCAATATAAAATGAATAAAGTAGGTTGATAAACCCGTTCGGGTTAAAATGGCGTTTCTATACTTAACCCAGCTTCATATTTTTATATTTTTGTGTCCATTCAAAGTTGGACATCAAAATCATAATTTTATTCTTCACTGAATATTATTTTAAAATATTCATTATTTAAAATATTCTTTATTTAAAATATTCTTTGTTTAAAATATTCTTTACATTAAAATGTCCTTTTACATTAAAATGTTTCTTTTACATTAAAATGGTTCCTTTGATTAAAATGTTCTTTTCATTAAAATATTCTTTTCATTAAAATGTTCCTTTTACCTGAAAATGTTTCTTTACATGAAAATGTTTCTTTACATTAAAATGTTTCTTTTACATTGCAATGTTCTTTTATATAAAAATGGTTCTTTTACATAAAAATGTTTCTTTACGTGAAAATGTTCTTTTATATAAAAATGGTTCAGAAAAATGTTTCTTTTATTTTGAAATGTTCTTTTATATAAAAATGTTTCTTTTATTTTGAAATGTTCTTTTATAAAAATGACTTTTATATTAAAAGTGTCTTTTATATTAAAAATGTCTTTTACATTATTAAAATTGTCTTTCTACATTAAAATTGTCTTTTTACATCAAAATTGTCTTTTTACATTGAAATTGTCTTTCTACACTAAAATTGTCTTTTTACATTAAAATTGTCTTTTTACATTAAATTGTATTTTTACATTAAAATTGTCTTTTTACAGTAAAATTGACTTTTATTTCTGAATCGGAATGTGACTCGATCAGTTACCATATAATTTCCGTTATATGGATTTCATACATCGCATGTATACAACAATAATGACAAATAATCATCAAACATTCATTTCACATATAGAGTGAAATTTATAACTGTGTGAGCATTAAAATAAATAAATAACGTTCATCACAGACTGTCAATCCATCGATCAACATATAATTAAACTCAGGGGAGATGTGAATAAATTATCTTCCTCAGACCCGTGTGGGTTTCCAAACAACCACAGTGAATTTAAATAAATTATTGGTTGACAAATTTAACCTATTCTAATTCAGATTAAATTATTTTTAAACTTAACCAATTTTCACTGTTTTAAATTATAAATAAATATTTATAATTTAATTTCAACTACCACATTAATGTTAACATTATTTTTAATACGTTCAACATTTCAACATCACAAACAACATATAATTCAGTCAATTTAAATCGTCCATGGTCCGTGGATGAGGGAAGTGATCTAACAAGCACCGTATACAGTTTATAATTATTAAACTGATAAAAATAAAAACTGGCAATTCTAAATATTTTTCAGTTATGAAAATAAATAAATAACTATGCAGAATTTTTAGTGAGGAGTTCTCACCTTCATTTTCACTCCGTCAGTCTTCAACTGATGATTTTGGTATCGTTTGAGTTTGAATTTGCCCCAAATTCCGACTTGCTCCAAATTAGACCTAGTTAGTGTCGTTGCAATGGTCTCGATTCCACGATCGCAATGGATCTGAAATCATTAGATTTCGACCTTGTATGATTTCTTCAACTGGGCCACCACCTAATTCTCGACGGTTTGCGTGTAATTCACCAAAATCCAAAAGTCATTTTTTGGCTTTGACTATTGATTCCCGTAAATCCATGTGACGATAAGCTATGGAATTTTTGTGGTTGGTAGAGATCATCATGATCTACAACACCCAGAAACGGTTTGGATTGATTGTGTACGAATTGAGAGATACAAATTATTTTGTTTCCAGGTGCTTGTTTGCAAAATTTCGAGAGAAAGAGAGAAAGCTGTTGTCTATTTTTAAGGAATAAGAATAATGAGGGTTCGGGAAGGAGGAAAAAATATTATATAGTAGTGGGTTAGGATTTATTATTTTATTATTAATTTTCTAGCTTAATTATTAACTCGCTAGTTCATGCTCTCTTCGTTCAACAGTTATTGATGCCGCGGTCACATACGAACTCCGTTGGCGATGAAAATTGACATGCTGCTATGTCTTGATGATACGGTTCCAACAAAACTAGTTTCGTCGAATTTCGAGTCCGTTTGCTCAAAAAACCTTGTTTTTGGCCTTATATGGTTGATCGATTCACAATTAATTTCTCACGGCCACATACTAGCTCCAAAAATTCTAGAATAATTATTTCTAGCTTTGTTTTGACGATACAGTCCTAATAAAATTAATTTCATCGAATTTGGAGACCATTTGAAAAATGGGCATTTTCTGGTCGATTCAATTCAAATTTAAATTACCAAACTCATTTAAATTTACTACGCTCACATATTAATTCCAAAAATTAAGTAAATTGGAATCTAGCAATAATTTGACATTCCGGATCCAACAAAAGTGGTCTCTTCAAAAATGAAGGTCGTTTGCAAAATATTCATTTTTAAGGCTATATTTTATATAAAAAAAATATATTAATTCTACAGCGACTTTTCTGAATTTTAAACTGAGCATAACTTTCAATTCCCGCTATGAAATCGGGATTTTTCACATTCATTGGAAAGATATTTTCATACAGATTCAAATATTTTTGGTTTTACTAAAATCTGATTTATTTTGAATCATGTACATTCATTTGAATTTTAAAATTGAATTTTCAAACTGCCGCGCCATTTCAGGCTCGTTTTATAATTGAAATAAATTTATTCGTTCTAACTTCGATTTAAATAAATTTTTCGTCATTATTAATGAAAATAAATAATTTTAAATATCCAAAATCCATTAAAATATCTAAAATTAAAATTTTAAATTGGTTCAGAAATTCTGGGTTGTTACAATTTTTCTATAGTATACTAATATTGGTCGTATTGGTTGTTTGATTGATTTGTTTAAAATTCAGGATGAATAGTAAAATGAAATTGAATTGGTTAGAAAATTAATTAGTTAATTACTTAAGATTAACTTAGTTAAGTGAAATGAATTAAGGAATGGATATGAAAATGTAATTTAGATCAAATAAATTTGGGGTTTGGATTGATATAAATTGAATATAATCATTTATTAAATGAAATGAAATGAAATGAGTTAACCCTATATTTGTTACTAGCATTATAAATTGAGTTAAGTACAGATTCCAGAAGGCTATGAGAGTTGATCTGGTTGCATAGATTGAAATACAAGATGGAAGGAGATGGAAGACCAGTGGTTGATTTGCTTTAAAATTGGAGATTGAGTTTCCCAACAAATAGGTAAACCATAATATTGTTTATTGGAGTGATTGATTATCCCCCCTGAGTTGGGTAACCATTTGGTTTTTGGTTTCATTTTGATGTAGTTGAGGCCTTAAGTGGCAATTGCAGTTGTACCGATCGAACCACGCAAAGGAGGTTGTGAAAACCCGTAACTTCCCCGTAAAGGAAAGCGTCGGATAGTTCGAGAACTAACCACAGCAGAACGCATACAGAAGAACATTTCATTGTATATTACAACAATGCATCAGATTACAAGAATATACAGAGTATGAAACAATATTACACAGAAATATCAGAGATTTAAATTACATTTAAATACATCGCAGCGGAAAAATAATACAATACACAACTAGAATGAGATATACGGATACAAAGCTTTCCGGATATCGTTCCAGCTGTAAACCAGGATCCTGTGAATATAAATCTGCAAAACCAAAACTACAAGCTGCCCGTGTCGAAAATAAGGGCACCCAGAGTTTAGGTTAAAACAATAAACTCCAGGTCAGTCATGTGACTGGTGTGAGAACTAAAACAGTTATTAATCTTTATTTTAAATCATTAGGTAAATCAAGGGACCACGCCGTATAACACGGAACGGGTTTCCTCCCAAGACTACCAGTGCATAAAACAAACAGCGCAATGCTAAATAAAGAAAAATGAAGCTGTTATAAGACCCAGGTCCTATCACACAATGCAACGCAAGCCGGGGGATAGGGTTTTCCCTTATAACAGCCAAAGAATGCTTGATACGTTTAAAACAGATTGTTTGATACTATTATAAGTGCATAGTGTATAAAACAACTTCAAATCATAAGTATCAATCATAGGCGGCATGGGTACCATATATCATGTCGCCATATATAGGTTTACAAATAAAACCGCAAATGTCACGTATTTGGAAATTGGATTTCCGTCTATGAACCGAGGCAAAAGATAGTCCTCAACCGATTCGAGACTGTCTAGCCCGAGTCTCAGGCACAGCCGCAACCGTACCTTGGATCGTCAGGGCCGGTCCACACGAAGTGGATTATAATGCCTGAACAATACGTTTCTCCGCCCTTTGGGGCGTAAGCGAGCCAACTAAATGACTCCATCGGTTCGAGAACGACCGATCAATCCGAGGCGCCTCGCAACAGCAACAACCACATAAGTCAAACTCGTCAGGGCGTGTAAAACCACTGACGCCACTTCTAGCTAGAAAGAAAACGCATGTCCCCCCTGACGTCCGTTTCCCGTTTTTGGTTCATACCGAGTGTGAAACTCGCGAAGTAAACGTTACACAAAGCTACGCCACAAAGGCCGTGCTTCGATCATCACCACAAGACTTTGCTTTTCAACAGAAGCCTTGATCATTTGCATCTTAGCATGCCACACAGGCAAACCATCCTATGCAACCGATATCAGTCACACAGAATGAAATCCGATGTCAGACACACAGTCCATTTACAAGTCCGTCCTGGGTCTGAACGAAACCGGAGGCACCTAGTACCCCGCATATCCATCGATCTCCAAGTACGTCTGGACGATCACTAACTGTTTCCATCTTCTTGGGTGTACAGCCCAATCAAGATCATCAGTAATTACCCAAACGACGTGAAGACCTCCGGTCTTCGACCATCGTCTTCATCTTCGACTTATCGTCGTATCAGTTATTCAGAATGGGATAAACCCGGTCTTTCCGAATAACTCGCGTATATTTTAAATAAGTGTTACACAAACACAACATACGCCTCATTCCAATTCATCAGTCACTAACCATAAATTAATCAAGAGAATAATTTCCCAAACATTAACCCCGAAGGCCGAAACCAACATCAGATCAATATCCAGAAAATCATTCTACTTGGCTAACCGACAGTTAGTTTCTAAATTTCACATTCATAGGGAAAGATTCCCATTTATTTTATCAAAGATAAATTCCTTGAATTTATTCTTTAATCCATTTTTGAATATCAATTCAAACTAGTCGGGATTAGCGAACCTTACCGAAGTAATCATTTGTTTTAATTTCCCAATCCCAACCTATTCATCCCATGAAGTAAAACTGGTAATACTTCATATCTAACACCACAGTGTTATCGGTAAATTCAATTACCATTTCACGTTCAAATCTAATTAAAGATTTAACTATCGCCTGGAGCAAAACTGGTGATACTCCATTTTCGATCTTTTCAATCTAATTAAAGATTCATTAAAACTCCACTTAGTTTTAATCTTTAACCGGGTTAAAGAATACGTGTCATTTAAAACACGGTTCACGATAAACCCAAAGTCACATTCATTAATTATCGAGTCAAAGAATGAGTGTTATTTAAAACACTGTTCACGATAAACCCAAAAATCAATATCAGTTCAATTCCAATTAAATATTATTTAATTGGCACACTTCATTAAATCTAAATAAAAAGATTTAATCTTTTCTCAACTGGGTTCAAGAACAGTGTTAGTGAAGACACCATTCACGACAAACCCAAATCACATTCAATATTCAATACAAGGCTCTGAATAGAAAATATATCGGCTTATATTCAATATCGAATTCTACGACTAACAAATGTCGTATTGGAAATAACGATATAAATATATATCTTTCAAATTTCCATAACAACACCTGTATAATCACGAATTCCAACATCGAAATATTCCGAAGACAATTTCGATTCAAATCCACTCCAATGCAAACATTGGAAATTTTGGTTATTTTTAAAACCCTTTTCACTTTCAATTTATTTATTCAAAAATAAATAGAATTATATTTCTAGTTCAAAACTAGTTCATTTCGATAAAAATCTATTTTTATCTTTTCAAATATGGAGTGTTTCATCCCAAATCTTCACAAATCATTTCTTATGATTTTACACAAATTATTACTATTTTTAATAATTTTATCAAGGCCCGTACAGTCGATTTCCATCAATGGCCATCGAACTGCACTTACAGCGACCTTTTTCGAATTTGATTTGGACGTATCTCCAAATCCAACCGTTAGATTTCTAATTTCTCACATTCGTTAGAAAGCTCTTTTCGATACGAACCCAACGGTTCCGGTTTTAGGAGAATCCGACGGTCGGATCTCCCGTAATGTCCGTTTGAAATAAATGGTCGAAATTCACGAACGGCCGCGGCGCGTTCTATTCAGGCCATTATATTATATATATAATATATATAATATATACTTCGTCGATTTCTATTTAAAACGAATTATATAAATAGTTTTGAATTCGTTTCAAAAACAATTTCAACTTCCTTTTCAATTCAAATCAAAATTGAATTCTTCTTTATAAATTCGTTTTAAAATTCATTTCTATTCAATTCAAATTTCAATTTAATTTGAATTCATTTCAATTCGCTTTCAATTCAATTTGAATTCGTTTTCAATTCAATTCATTTCGAAATCGTTTTCAATTCAATTCATTTCGAAATCGTTTAAAATCGATATAAATACCGTTCACGTCAAAATGGCGTCAATCTAATCAACACGGCTTCATATATTGATATTTTCAAATATTCCATTTCGAATATTTCTATTTCAAATATTTCTATTTTTAAAACTGGAATGAGGCCCAATCAATTACCATATAAAGTTAATTATATGGATTTTCATACAACACATGTATAATAGCATTGAAAAATAATCAACCATCAACCAAAGTGCACTACACTGTAAAAGCATCAAATATAGATATTCAACGCTTATAACAGCCTGTCAATCTATCGATCGACATATTTAATCAATCAGGATGAGTGAACTTCAAATTTCATCCCAACACCCGTGTGGGGTTTCAAACAATCAAACACATATTTTATTTGTGCTGTTGGGCGATGTGTAAAATTTATCGTCCCAATCAATGTCATTCAAATAGGTGTACATAAACAAACCGTCTGGTTTGTAAATGAATATTCTATTTTATTCACTTCACGTTAAAAATTATATTTTTAACGATAAAACATTTTATTTCAACTTATGAATTTCTATTCAATTCAGTCTTTAAATAAAATGATATTTTTATTTTTCTAACTTATTTTAGAAAATTTCGGCGGCATAACGGCACGATACTAGAAACGGGACGAGGCCTAGCCTTATCCCCGGTCTAGTGAAGGCCCACGCCATTCACACATCAATCATATCAATATATTCTCACCAAACAATTCAATTCAAACAAATAATTCAACTAATCTATGCAACCAAACAAACAAGTCCATGGTCTGTGGACGATTGTGTCGGGTGCTACTAAGCACCGTCTACATCCTAGTATATATATATATAACTAGAAAAATAAATTAAAAGGTGAGAAATTCTCACATATAGCTATCCTAGCTCCACGGCACTTCTTTGGTAGAAATCTTCATCGCTATCGCATCTTCGTCATCTTCGTTGCCCGCTTTCACTACCTATGTAAAAATCGAATTTTTACTTCACTATTCAATATATAAAAATCGAATTTTTACTTCGCTATTCAATATATAAAAATCGAATTTTTACTTCGATGTTCAATATATAAAAATCCTATTTTTCTATCGAAGTTCAATATATAAAAATCGAATTTTTACTTCGCTATTCAACAGATAAAAATCGAATTTTTATTACTATGTTATATAGATAAAAATTATATTTTTATCACGCTATTTTCCACCTAAAGATTTTGCCTTTTCTAAAATAAAGATTTCGCCTTTTCATTTTTACAGAACTCGCCCTTTCATTTTTAAAGTTCATATCTTTTGTTTAAAAACAAAGTTGTTATCTTCTTCTTTTTTTTTTCTTTTTTTTTTTTTAAAACAAAGTTGTTTTTATTTTTAAAAACAACATATATTTTCAAAACAATTTCATATATGTTTTCAAAACAATCCTTTTTTATTAAAAGATTAAACCTCTTAAAATAAAATCAGTTTTTAAAATGCTTTAAAAAGAAAAACAGTTTTATACCTAATAAAAAAAATAAATCAGTTTTTGTAGTTCTAATAAAAAAAAACAGTTTATATATTTCTTTAAATCAGTTTTAGAAATCTAAAAAAAAGCCCAGTTTTTAAATCTAAATTAAAATCAGTTTATATACTTTAAAAATCGAAATCAGTTTTTTTTCTGTTTTAAATAAAATAAAAATAAAATAAATAAATTAAAAAAACGACTTACATAGGGGGCGCTTATTTCAACGAAGGAGGAGAAGGGGGAGAGGGCTGCGATTTGGGAGGGGTGTCGCAGGGTGGAAGCGCAGCAGCAGGGGGGGGGTTTGGGTCGTTCTTCGAAGGAGAAGGGGGTGGGTTCGGATAGGGAGGTGGAGGCGATGGAGGCGGCCGTGGTCTGGGAGGCGAGCGCCGGGGTTGCGGCCCTGGTCGACGGCGGAACGATGAAGAGGGGGGGGGGGGTTCTCGATTCCGATCCGTGATGGGTTTTTTTTTTTTTTTTTCCTTTTGAATCTGACGAATGATAGAAAGGGGGGGGCAGACGGTTAAAGGGGGAAAGATATTTTTTTTTTTAATTAATTAATTTATTTTATCCTAAAGAGTTGGCTTTCACATACGACCTCGAAACGAGACCCACCGCCTGTCGTCCCTAGCGTATTACTCCCATTCCGAACACAATGGGATATGTATCATAAGCTGATTCGGCTGTTACAATCGGTTTCCGTTAAATTTACATTTAAATCTCTATATTGAATTTTAAACGTACATTTCAAATTACCGGGGTCGCATACTAACTAGAAAAATTCCAGAAAAATATTTTCTAGCTTCGTATTGACGATACGGTCCTAACAAAACTAGTTTCGTCGAATTCTGAGACTTTTTGAAAAATGGCCAATTTCCAGTCGATTAAAATCAACTGAAACTGGTCAAACGCGTTTTCCTTCACCACGCTCACATATTGATTCGAAAAATTATGAAATTTGGAATCTAGCAATAACTTAACATCACGGACCCAACAAAACTGGTTTCGTCGAAATCCGAGGTCGTTTGCAAAATGGCTATTTTTAAGGGCTATATATTATATTAAAATATATATAAATTCCACAGCGACTATTTCTAATTTTCAACTGGACACATCTCATCATTTATAAAGTGAAATCTCAGTTTCTCAACTTCGTTGGAAAGATATCGTCAATTAGATCCTAATGTTTTTGGTTTCACTAAAATCCGGATTGTTTTGCACCCGGTACATTCAATTGAAGTTTGAAATCGAATTATCGAACTACCGCGCCATTTTCAATTCTATTTATAATTATATATAATTATTATATATTCTAACGACGACGCGTATAATATATACGTTCGAATTATATTCAAAATAAATTTCTCGTCGATATTATTTAAAATAATCTATTTTAAATATTCAAAATTCGCTAAAATTGCCAAAATAAAAATTTCAAACTGGCTCGCATTTTACGGGTTGTTACAATCTCCCCCACTTAAAACTTTTCGTCCCCGAAAAGGAACAAAGTCGAAAGTGGTTTGATTATTCAGCTCTACGATCGATCAGGCTTCCATTCTCCAACTCTTTAGTTTCTGAGAATTTTCAAATTTTCAAAAATTTGGCTAACACCCTAAATTTTTGAAAAATTTCGCCATAACCTCCCCTGCACCGGGAGCATCGGGGAATTTCAAATAGCTTCCCCGGTCCTTCAGATCTCAAAAAGAAAAAGAAAAAGCCAAGCGGCTAGCCAATAGGCTCACAAAATCATCATCACCCAAACAAAACAGGAAATTATGTAGTAAACATGTACCTATTTGTCGGGCAAACAAATTTTATTCTTCGGCTCTAGCCTCCTTGCTATGACCTGTTCAATAATATATATGTATATGCAAGCAAATGCGACTAATTTTCAATACAATTCAATATTTGATTCAATTAGGCTAAATAGTTCAAAATTAGCAAACAAATAAACAAACAACACAAACATCAATCAATTAGTGAATTAGAGTTTCAAATTCATAATTTTGATACATATATATAAAAAATCATGTTTTGATGCCAATTCACAACAATGTGTTCTAACTATATAAGCTTTGGTTCTCACACCAGTCTAATGGAAATATATAGAAAATCACACCTTCGAAACTCGAAAATAAATGCTGATGATGTTTCGAACCACCATCAGAACATTGTCGGGCTACTAGAGTGCGGTTCTATATCTACCCGGTATATTAAAACTTCGAATATACGCGGATCAGACGTATACGCAAAATCTATATATACTGGATTGTCCAAATCAATATAAATAAATAATCAAATACGAATAGTTGATTTAAATTTTCAAAACAAAATTTGTTTTCATTTGAAAAATATACTCTTCACACTCGTTCTAGGATACTACTGATCCCATCTCTAACGAGTCATTCTAATTGGATTTTACTAATCCAATATCTGATGAATTCTTTCGTATGTTTCTAATGTGCCTTGTTCTCTAGCTTTGTAAACCAAAGCTCTGATACCAACTGTGAAAACCCGTAACTTCCCCGTAAAGGAAAGCGTCGGATAGTTCGAGAACTAACCACAGCAGAACGCATACAGAAGAACATTTCATTGTATATTACAACAATGCATCAGATTACAAGAATATACAGAGTATGAAACAATATTACACAGAAATATCAGAGATTTAAATTACATTTAAATACATCGCAGCGGAAAAATAATACAATACACAACTAGAATGAGATATACGGATACAAAGCTTTCCGGATATCGTTCCAGCTGTAAACCAGGATCCTGTGAATATAAATCTGCAAAACCAAAACTACAAGCTGCCCGTGTCGAAAATAAGGGCACCCAGAGTTTAGGTTAAAACAATAAACTCCAGGTCAGTCATGTGACTGGTGTGAGAACTAAAACAGTTATTAATCTTTATTTTAAATCATTAGGTAAATCAAGGGACCACGCCGTATAACACGGAACGGGTTTCCTCCCAAGACTACCAGTGCATAAAACAAACAGCGCAATGCTAAATAAAGAAAAATGAAGCTGTTATAAGACCCAGGTCCTATCACACAATGCAACGCAAGCCGGGGGATAGGGTTTTCCCTTATAACAGCCAAAGAATGCTTGATACGTTTAAAACAGATTGTTTGATACTATTATAAGTGCATAGTGTATAAAACAACTTCAAATCATAAGTATCAATCATAGGCGGCATGGGTACCATATATCATGTCGCCATATATAGGTTTACAAATAAAACCGCAAATGTCACGTATTTGGAAATTGGATTTCCGTCTATGAACCGAGGCAAAAGATAGTCCTCAACCGATTCGAGACTGTCTAGCCCGAGTCTCAGGCACAGCCGCAACCGTACCTTGGATCGTCAGGGCCGGTCCACACGAAGTGGATTATAATGCCTGAACAATACGTTTCTCCGCCCTTTGGGGCGTAAGCGAGCCAACTAAATGACTCCATCGGTTCGAGAACGACCGATCAATCCGAGGCGCCTCGCAACAGCAACAACCACATAAGTCAAACTCGTCAGGGCGTGTAAAACCACTGACGCCACTTCTAGCTAGAAAGAAAACGCATGTCCCCCCTGACGCCCGTCTCCCGTTTTTGGTTCATACCGAGTGTGAAACTCGCGAAGTAAACGTTACACAAAGCTACGCCACAAAGGTCGTGCTTCGATCATCACCACAAGACTTTGCTTTTCAACAGAAGCCTTGATCATTTGCATCTTAGCATGCCACACAGGCAAACCATCCTATGCAACCGATATCAGTCACACAGAATGAAATCCGATGTCAGACACACAGTCCATTTACAAGTCCGTCCTGGGTCTGAACGAAACCGGAGGCACCTAGTACCCCGCATATCCATCGATCTCCAAGTACGTCTGGACGATCACTAACTGTTTCCATCTTCTTGGGTGTACAGCCCAATCAAGATCATCAGTAATTACCCAAACGACGTGAAGACCTCCGGTCTTCGACCATCGTCTTCATCTTCGACTTATCGTCGTATCAGTTATTCAGAATGGGATAAACCCGGTCTTTCCGAATAACTCGCGTATATTTTAAATAAGTGTTACACAAACACAACATACGCCTCATTCCAATTCATCAGTCACTAACCATAAATTAATCAAGAGAATAATTTCCCAAACATTAACCCCGAAGGCCGAAACCAACATCAGATCAATATCCAGAAAACCATTCTACTTGGCTAACCGACAGTTAGTTTCTAAATTTCACATTCATAGGGAAAGATTCCCATTTATTTTATCAAAGATAAATTCCTTGAATTTATTCTTTAATCCATTTTTGAATATCAATTCAAACTAGTCGGGATTAGCGAACCTTACCGAAGTAATCATTTGTTTTAATTTCCCAATCCCAACCTATTCATCCCATGAAGTAAAACTGGTAATACTTCATATCTAACACCACAGTGTTATCGGTAAATTCAATTACCATTTCACGTTCAAATCTAATTAAAGATTTAACTATCGCCTGGAGCAAAACTGGTGATACTCCATTTTCGATCTTTTCAATCTAATTAAAGATTCATTAAAACTCCACTTAGTTTTAATCTTTAACCGGGTTAAAGAATCCGTGTCATTTAAAACACGGTTCACGATAAACCCAAAGTCACATTCATTAATTATTGAGTCAAAGAACGAGTGTTATTTAAAACACTGTTCACGATAAACCCAAAAATCAATATCAGTTCAATTCCAATTAAATATTATTTAATTGGCACACTTCATTAAATCTAAATAAAAAGATTTAATCTTTTCTCAACTGGGTTCAAGAACAGTGTTAGTGAAGACACCATTCACGACAAACCCAAATCACATTCGATATTCAATACAAGGCTCTGAATAGAAAATATATCGGCTTATATTCAATATCGAATTCTACGACTAACAAATGTCGTATTGGAAATAACGATATAAATATATATCTTTCAAATTTCCATAACAACACCTGTATAATCACGAATTCCAACATCGAAATATTCCGAAGACAATTTCGATTCAAATCCACTCCAATGCAAACATTGGAAATTTTGGTTATTTTTAAAACCCTTTTCACTTTCAATTTATTTATTCAAAAATAAATAGAATTATATTTCTAGTTCAAAACTAGTTCATTTCGATAAAAATCTATTTTTATCTTTTCAAATATGGAGTGTTTCATCCCAAATCTTCACAAATCATTTCTTATGATTTTACACAAATTATTACTATTTTTAATAATTTTATCAAGGCCCGTACAGTCGATTTCCATCAATGGCCATCGAACTGCACTTACAGCGACCTTTTTCGAATTTGATTTGGACGTATCTCCAAATCCAACCGTTAGATTTCTAATTTCTCACATTCGTTAGAAAGCTCTTTTCGATACAAACCCAACGGTTCCGGTTTTAGGAGAATCCGACGGTCGGATCTCCCGTAATGTCCGTTTGAAATAAATGGTCGAAATTCACGAACGGCCGCGGCGCGGCGCGTTCTATTCAGGCCATTATATTATATATATAATATATATAATATATACTTCGTCGATTTCTATTTAAAACGAATTATATAAATAGTTTTGAATTCGTTTCAAAAACAATTTCAACTTCCTTTTCAATTCAAATCAAAATTGAATTCTTCTTTATAAATTCGTTTTAAAATTCATTTCTATTCAATTCAAATTTCAATTCAATTTGAATTCATTTCAATTCGCTTTCAATTCAATTTGAATTCGTTTTCAATTCAATTCATTTCGAAATCATTTTCAATTCAATTCATTTCGAAATCGTTTAAAATCGATATAAATACCGTTCACGTCAAAATGGCGTCAATCTAATCAACACGGCTTCATATATTGATATTTTCAAATATTCCATTTCGAATATTTCTATTTCAAATATTTCTATTTTTAAAACTGGAATGAGGCCCAATCAATTACCATATAAAGTTAATTATATGGATTTTCATACAACACATGTATAATAGCATTGAAAAATAATCAACCATCAACCAAAGTGCACTACACTGTAAAAGCATCAAATATAGATATTCAACGCTTATAACAGCCTGTCAATCTATCGATCGACATATTTAATCAATCAGGATGAGTGAACTTCAAATTTCATCCCAACACCCGTGTGGGGTTTCAAACAATCAAACACATATTTTATTTGTGCTGTTGGGCGATGTGTAAAATTTATCGTCCCAATCAATGTCATTCAAATAGGTGTACATAAACAAACCGTCTGGTTTGTAAATGAATATTCTATTTTATTCACTTCACGTTAAAAATTATATTTTTAACGATAAAACATTTTATTTCAACTTATGAATTTCTATTCAATTCAGTCTTTAAATAAAATGATATTTTTATTTTTCTAACTTATTTTAGAAAATTTCGGCGGCATAACGGCACGATACTAGAAACGGGACGAGGCCTAGCCTTATCCCCGGTCTAGTGAAGGCCCACGCCATTCACACATCAATCATATCAATATATTCTCACCAAACAATTCAATTCAAACAAATAATTCAACTAATCTATGCAACCAAACAAACAAGTCCATGGTCTGTGGACGATTGTGTCGGGTGCTACTAAGCACCGTCTACATCCTAGTATATATATATATAACTAGAAAAATAAATTGAAAGGTGAGAAATTCTCACATATAGCTATCCTAGCTCCACGGCACTTCTTTGGTAGAAATCTTCATCGCTATCGCATCTTCGTCATCTTCGTTGCCCGCTTTCACTACCTATGTAAAAATCGAATTTTTACTTCACTATTCAATATATAAAAATCGAATTTTTACTTCGCTATTCAATATATAAAAATCGAATTTTTACTTCGATGTTCAATATATAAAAATCCTATTTTTCTATCGAAGTTCAATATATAAAAATCGAATTTTTACTTCGCTATTCAACAGATAAAAATCGAATTTTTATTACTATGTTATATAGATAAAAATTATATTTTTATCACGCTATTTTCCACCTAAAGATTTTGCCTTTTCTAAAATAAAGATTTCGCCTTTTCATTTTTACAGAACTCGCCCTTTCATTTTTAAAGTTCATATCTTTTGTTTAAAAACAAAGTTGTTATCTTCTTTTTTTTTTTTTCTTTTTTTTTTTTTTAAAACAAAGTTGTTTTTATTTTTAAAAACAACATATATTTTCAAAACAATTTCATATATGTTTTCAAAACAATCCTTTTTTATTAAAAGATTAAACCTCTTAAAATAAAATCAGTTTTTAAAATGCTTTAAAAAGAAAAACAGTTTTATACCTAATAAAAAAAATAAATCAGTTTTTATAGTTCTAATAAAAAAAAACAGTTTATATATTTCTTTAAATCAGTTTTAGAAATCTAAAAAAAAAGCCCAGTTTTTAAATCTTAATTAAAATCAGTTTATATACTTTAAAAATCGAAATCAGTTTTTTTTCTGTTTTAAATAAAATAAAAATAAAATAAATAAATTAAAAAAACGACTTACATAGGGGGCGCTTATTTCAACGAAGGAGGAGAAGGGGGAGAGGGCTGCGATTTGGGAGGGGTGTCGCAGGGTGGAAGCGCAGCAGCAGGGGGGGTTTGGGTCGTTCTTCGAAGGAGAAGGGGGTGGGTTCGGATAGGGAGGTGGAGGCGATGGAGGCGGCCGTGGTCTGGGAGGCGAGCGCCGGGGTTGCGGCCCTGGTCGACGGCGGAACGATGAAGAGGGGGGGGGGGTTCTCGATTCCGATCCGCGATGGGTTTTTTTTTTTTTTTTCTTTTGAATCTGACGAATGATAGAAAGGGGGGGGGGCAGACGGTTAAAGGGGGAAAGATAATTTTTTTTTTTTTAATTAATTAATTTATTTTATCCTAAAGAGTTGGCTTTCACATACGACCTCGAAACGAGACCCACCGCCTGTCGTCCCTAGCGTATTACTCCCATTCCGAACACAATGGGATATGTATCATAAGCTGATTCGGCTGTTACAATCGGTTTCCGTTAAATTTACATTTAAATCTCTATATTGAATTTTAAACGTACATTTCAAATTACCGGGGTCGCATACTAACTAGAAAAATTCCAGAAAAATATTTTCTAGCTTCGTATTGACGATACGGTCCTAACAAAACTAGTTTCGTCGAATTCTGAGACTTTTTGAAAAATGGCCAATTTCCAGTCGATTAAAATCAACTGAAACTGGTCAAACGCGTTTTCCTTCACCACGCTCACATATTGATTCGAAAAATTATGAAATTTGGAATCTAGCAATAACTTAACATCACGGACCCAACAAAACTGGTTTCGTCGAAATCCGAGGTCGTTTGCAAAATGGCTATTTTTAAGGGCTATATATTATATTAAAATATATATAAATTCCACAGCGACTATTTCTAATTTTCAACTGGACACATCTCATCATTTATAAAGTGAAATCTCAGTTTCTCAACTTCGTTGGAAAGATATCGTCAATTAGATCCTAATGTTTTTGGTTTCACTAAAATCCGGATTGTTTTGCACCCGGTACATTCAATTGAAGTTTGAAATCGAATTATCGAACTACCGCGCCATTTTCAATTCTATTTATAATTATATATAATTATTATATATTCTAACGACGACGCGTATAATATATACGTTCGAATTATATTCAAAATAAATTTCTCGTCGATATTATTTAAAATAATCTATTTTAAATATTCAAAATTCGTTAAAATTGCCAAAATAAAAATTTCAAACTGGCTCGCATTTTACGGGTTGTTACAGAGGTGCTGGCAAATTTTCAAATTTTTTGTTAAAAAAAGGTTTATTTGTGTTAATGATAATAAAAATAATTTTTTAAAATAATTGGGTTCGAAGCATTCTTCTTACCTTGTAATTTCGGGGACGAAATTCTTTAAGGGGGAGGGAAGAATGTAACATCCCAGATTTTTGAACGCTAATTACGAATATTTAATTTTGTTCAAATATTGGTTTAATGAACTTTTATATCGATTTAATTTAATAAAACGAAGTTTGAACCATATAGATTTATAATTTAATTTAAAACGAGCTCATATGTTACGGTAATTCGTAATATTGATTTTTGAACTTTAATTGAATATACAGGATCCGATATAAGTCGGATTTCTATGAAACAAGAAACATTTGAATCTATTTGATTATATTTTTCTAATGTAAGAGAAAATCCAAGATTTCATATTATAGATTGCACGTTATATCCAATTCAAATTTTCAAATAGTCGTTATGGAATTCGTTAATAAATGATAAAGGACTTTATATAGTTTGAATATCGTTTAACCCAGAATTTTGAATATTGGGTTTAAAATCTATATTGGTCCATTCTGAAGCTGTATATGATTTCATTTCAAGATATATGATAACAATATTATTTATTATTATTTAAATTGAATTGTTTTGGATTTAATTATATTTTATCGATATTTTATGTCTTAAAAATAGCTTTCTTTTCAAACGACCTCCGTTTTCGATGAAATGAATTTTATTGGAATGCGTAAAATTAATTATTTTTATATTTTCGATTTGGGACCCAACAGGGTTGTTTTGTCGGTGGACGAAATTTTAATCTGAACCTATAAATAATTTTGAAACAAAATAAGGTTATTTATGCAAATGGAGTTCGTTTTCAATGAAATAAATTTCATTGGGACCTAAATGTCAAGACGTAGCGGTGTGTTTATTTTCGTTGAATATGGAGTCGGTGTTTGGCGGTGTGTATATTTAACGGTAGTGTAAATAGTGGTAGGACTGATTTACTGTGCGCAAATAAAATTAAAAACTACCCTTAATAAGACATACCCTAAATTTGTACACGCAACCGACCTAAATTGTAAACATGTAGACCTACCCAGATTAGAAAACTAGTGAAAAATCTACTGCCATATACGAAGTCGACCATGTATTAAATCAGTGCTTCCTTCCTTCTCATCAAAACAAAACATGGATTATATAGCGTGTGTTTTCTTTTCGCCACCCTACCGATGTGAACCATCGATGAGCCTAAACTCCCTATGTTGTACGTGTAAGATGCGACTTTGATTCTATCCACTCCTCCTTACTCCTACATATCTGAGCTGCTTATTCTGTTTTTTTCAAGCATTCTTCCCAATTTTTTTGTCCTCCATAACTGAACTTTCTTATAAAAATAGGAAGCATAAGTGGGCTGTTTTATTTGTGTGTGTGGTGTCAGGACATGGTTCGTCAGCGGCGATCGCGTTAAAGGAGCAGTTGCCAAGTGTAGTTCGGCCATGGTGCGTGTAAATACTATTACTGGGATGGTGTGGATGGTTCTAGCTCAGATACCGGTAGTGATGGGCAAGTTGCTGTCGATGGTGATGGCCGGGTAAAGCTCACGTCGGGAGCAGCATGGTGGGTTTTGTTTGGAGGTTGGTGGAGTGGTGTTGGAGTTATAAGCTGAGGAGGATAGGCAGTTTCATTCGAGTTCCAGGAAGTAGCTATGGGGAAGTTAGCGTGAAAAGAGAACAAGAAGGTGGGGAACAAAAGGGGAAGTGGTGAAAGAGCATGCATGAGGAAGGATAGACGTGGATGAGCTTGCGTGTTGGTGGTATGTGTGCAACAACATCACAGTGGAGATTTTCTTTGCTAGAGTTCAGCGTTGGGGTGGTGGCGATGGGAAGTTGAGGCAGCGCAATGTGTCGAAGTTTGCATAGGTATGGATAAGAAGCATAGGAGGGACGGGTTTGCATAATACATGGGCTTCGGCCTTTCGTAGAAAAGAAAAATATAAAAGGATTCACTGGGAAGGACGTGTTGTTTTGCACAGCAGGAAGAAGAGATATAAGTGGAAACGTGGCGAGCTTTTGTTTTATGAAAAAAAGAGATGAAGGGGTTGAACAAAGGAGGTCGCCGCCTCTGGTGAACACAGCGTTGAGGTGGCACTTTGGCGAGGCATGGATCAGCAACAGCGAAGGAGTGCGTGGGTATGGAGGGGTGCATAGAAACGTGAGTGCTGAGGAAGCAAACAACAGGTGGTTCGTGAATAAGGAGCAAAACATGGTTGGTAGAAGGTGATTATAATATGCCCAATCTCTCTTTAATGTGCCTAATCAGTTTGATTTTGCATAGCTAATCACATATTATACGTGGCAAAACTTAAAATAATAACCATGAACACTCATTAACTAAAAATGTGTTAAAGGGTTAATTCATATTAGAACCGCATGTTATCAGTGTTATATTATTGTGCTTTTATAGACTATTACAATAACCAACCTTGATATTACATATTCCATTTCGACAACCTAAGTTTTTATCTATCGTTTAGCATCTTATTGCTTTCTGGTTTTGTAAAATTGAACTAAACTCCATCATATTGTTCTTTCATTATCTATTACAACTCAACAAAATAAACAGTAGAGAAATAATTAAACTCTTTGATTGCAGTCCATATTGAAATGCCGAACAAAAGTAGAAAACTAAAATTTGCTCTATAGAAGAATATAAACACTTGCTCCAAAATGAGTGACGTGACTAATTATTATTATTATTATTATTATTATTATTATGTGATTCACATTAAAGTTTTAAGGTACTCAACCATGTTTTAACATGCCAATTATTTATCTAAGCGTAGAATTAATAAATTAAAATTTTAGTTAATTTAATTTAAACCATAACCGTATAAATTTTATAACGTTCTCATATGTTATCAATATTTGACCAGGTCAGAAGCATTGGAATCGTCTCAACGAGCACTACATCATGGAACATATTGGAAGCATTTGGAAGAAACTAAAGATTTTAGTAACTGAAATCAAGTCATTTCAACAATGAATCAAGTCAAGGTGAGTTCAACTCACTCAGTTTATCCTGCTCATATTTTCTATAAGCCAGGATTATATATTGTGTTCAATGTTTGCTAATGATTGGATGATTGTCTGCATGGATGCTGAATAATTTTAATATTCATTTATTAAGTTAAACTGTTATTTAATTTAATTGATATAAATAGTTATTTTAACGATTATATTCCAAACAAGGTAACCTGCCTTGTTGGTTACGTTCATAATAATATAAACATATTTAATAAAAAAATTGGATGCTTGAATGGATGTTATTAATTGATTGTTCACTGTTATTACTTAAACTGTTTATTTCTATTTATTATGATAAATATATTGCCATATTGAAATTGAGGAAACCCATTGTGATGCAAGGAAGGACAGGTTGGAGGAATCCAACCGGATTCATCACTATTGTTGAAAATATTTATCAGTATGATTATATACTGTTACTGAATGTGGAATTGACTGATATTTCACGGTTTGGTACTTAATAGACATTTGCCTCTTTAGTACCATCTATAAAAATAAAGATTTTTAAAATCGATATTAAATCGGTTTGGAACGTTTTCAAAATTTTATTCGTATATGTTTTTGAAACATGGTTTTGTTTCCGACACTAAAGTTAATTACGTTTTTATAATCATTTATAATTATCAGTAAGTGGAGATCTGGATATTATTATTATTATATAATAGGTTAAGTGGTTTTATAACCAAACATATAAACAAATTTAAGGTATTAAGAACATACAAACATTGTAAATGGAATTTATAAGATTTCAAAGGATTGGAATGAGTTAACGAATTCGTATATACAGAGAAAATTGATTTAAAAGGAAATGGAAGGGATTTTGTAAATAATGAACATTTTTGGAAAACATTATTTGAAAATATATAAAGTGTGATAAATTGTTTTTCGTTAATAAGATCAATGAATAAATGAAAATTGAATGTGGAATAATGATTCAGGATGTAGCTGGCTTTGAGCAAATATTTTTAAATTTTGATTTCAGGTCGCGTTGGGAAAAATAGTTAGAAATGGAAATGTACGTTTTTCAAATATTGAAAGATTAAGGGTTTTAGAAGTTTAGTTAACCGATGGTTAATTAAAGAGGCTAATTGATGCTCAGTATTGAATTAGTGAATTCATTTTCTTTTTATGGATGAATGCTGTTTTATTTTGATAGTTAAATCACCGACTATCAAAATATGGCCAACGATTTTTTGATACGGAAAGATCGGGATCGAATTTATATTCGAAAACCATTCCGACTAATATCTAACAAATGGTATGACAAAATAGGGTTTTCTCCATAATCTAGTTATGGATGAACCATTGCAATCTGAAAACAAAGACAAGTAAAATTAGGCATATAAGAGAAGTATAAGGGTAGTAGAGAGTTTACCTAACTTACAGCATGTTGAACTCCTCAACCTAAATGTGGCACCCTAAATTTGCAACCCAAACCAATAAATCGCCATTGCTGAGTGGTACAGCTTTAATTTCAATGTGAATCCTCAATGATTTGAAGGAAGAAGAGAACGAATTCCATCCACCAAACTCGCTTCATCCTTTTCTACCATTACTCAATGTTAAACACATGGATTTAGACCAGAGTAGGATCCAAAAAACATACGGGTAGTAATTTGAAGGGAAAAGGTAAGAGTTGGAATTTCAGGAGAGATAGTTGAGTAAATAAGGGGTTATGTAGTGAAGGAAAAAATGAAATGGAGGGAACGGCAGAAAAATGGAAGCGGCGAGAGATGGTATTGACTTAAATGACATGTATGCCCTTGAACAGTTGAAGTTCGTGCGATCAAAACATGGTATGGGAAGGAGAAATGGAACGTATGCCCTCTAACCATTTTTCTTGTTCATTGTTTTGCAAGTCCTTGAAGTGATTGATTGGGAAATTCAAAAAAGCTTCAGCATCATTCGAGTATTTAAATTATCAGTAAAGATTATATGTTGAGATTTTCATCTGATACGGGTTCCCTGGTTTGCATTATAAAAATTGCGTACCTCTTCCATTCATTCACTACAGAACAATTTGCTCCCAACTCCTTTATAATTTTAAAAGCCATTTGTTTTTCCTCTCCAAATCAAATTTCTTCATCCCCATGAAATTAAATGGCCGACTAAATTCCCCAAAACCCAAAAATGTCCACCACCGAATCGATCGGTTCTCACTCTCTACCGCAAAATTGAAGGTCGTACCTCTTCACCAGTTCGCCGTCCTCAACTCCGAACCCTGTCCCCCCTCTCTCTTCATTGAACCCACAATCCGCACCAAAACCACCGCAACCACCTCAAGTCACTAACTCGAAGCTCTGCACTCCTTGACTCATCGCGCTAGAGCCTATCAAATTCGTTCACCGCCCGCACCCAAGGCCTCACTTCATGCCCAGCACCACAAGTTGCCGCCGGAGGAGGAGGCACACCGCGTTCTAGCTTTCCACCCCTCACCATTCATCACCACCGCATCGATCGACAGTAACCACTCTATTCTTCTCGGTGCAGCATTATCAACATGACTCAAAGTAAGTTTGCCTTACGATTAAACTTGTTGCAAGTTCTCCTATTTACCATTTCACTGAGTATAATTGGTTGTGCCTTACTGCTACATTTTGGTTATCTTATCCAGTGTCTTGATCTGGATTTGTTCAATGTTTGAATTTATGGGTATATATGTGGCGGCTGTTGATAGACGTGTATGTATGTACTAATTGTGTGTGTGTATATGTATATTAATAGCATACATATACACCCATACACATCCTGCCTCAATGTATTTTCTGTTGTCTCAAGGCTACAAGTCTGCCCACCCTCCTTTGGTTGGTATTTTTTCGCTTGGACGCCCATACATGTATACGTATACTCACCGAGTGCGGATATATGTGTCGTTGGTATCCATTGAATAAATTAATGTATGGCTTCCAATTCATTTTGCTAGGATGAACTTATGCTTCCCAGTACATTCATGGTTGCACCTAAGTATCTTGACACTTTCGACTAGCTGTGTTTGCCATGCATACCCTTGCCTTGAATTTGGAACTTGAACACACGGGTTCACTGAACGTTGCCATTCCTTATTTCGATAAATTTGAAACCCAAATATATGTATATAATTATGTTGCCTAGTTTTTGCCTGATAAAATCCCTATTTTCTTGGGGGCTTGAGCTTTTCTTTACATTGCATGCTTCATACATATTGTAAGTGTTGGTCTGCCCTAAACCCATGTGTTGATTTCCGATATTTTGCACCATTAGATCCTGCTCCATACATGGCCGTTGAATCTCTACTGCTTGGCCTGAGTTCTTCCTTTTTATATTTTATTTTGCATGCTTATATATGCATGATGAATATGATGGTCCATTTGCAACTCCCTTTCTGTTGTTCCGGTTGGATTATTTGGGACCAACGCATGGCCTATTATTTTGACAGTGATGTGGGTCTTTTACCTTGCATTTTACTCCCGAAGTGTCTTATTATCGAACATGTACATTTATCACTCTCTAAGTTCTGGTTGGATGCATTGTGTCATACGTTTCCTTTATTAGCATTGGTCTCTCTCCCATGCATTATTTTGTTGAAAACCACTATGTATATACACTTATAAGGCTGCCGCACCCCACAGTACTCGGACAGATCTTTAAACGCATGCGGTTCCTCTCTAGTTTGGCATGAACTCTTATTTTCTAATGTTTTGCTTACCATAAAAACTATGCCTTTATTTCTTTTGACAATTGGTACAAGTTCACGCATGGATCTGAGTGTTATTTCTTTGCCTTGTTGATCCTATGGGTACTATGGCATCTGCTTGTGTATATAAATACCCTCTACTTGTTACTTAACTTGCTGATGTAGTCCCCATTTTCATTCACGCATGAGTACCTATGAATTGCCCTACTCCTTCTATAAAGATGGAACTGCACTTTGTTTATGCCATGCATGTTGTCATGTTTTATTTATTTATGGATGCATCTTAACTTTGACATGTTATTGGACCAATGCCACCCATTCTTTGTTAATGCATGCAAGTATGTCGGTCCAGTATGCTACATGTATATTCTAGCAGTCGTGGGATTATATGCTCGAATTAGTAATAGCTTGTTTGATTATATTTATGTGTTTATGCGAAGTGACTTACTTGAAATAAGTTTAATCCTGACTCGAGTGTTTTATGTTTTGCATGGAACGCTCTGGTCAGACCCCAAGTGTTGTAGATAAAATGATTTTTCAGCTCGAGAGTTAGAGAGGAACATGAAGACGCATACGCGCACAATCCCGACTAAAAGTGAAAACTTTATTCATAAAAATTCATGTATATATTTTATCTTCCATTGTACAAAATATTGTAAACTCTGAATTTTGTATAAAAATTTATTCCACTGCAAATTATTGTACTCTATTATTCTGTGTTAATTCTGTTTAAACCCTGTAAGCCAATAACAATATGTAGTTTTGAACGTTTCAAGTTGGTTTAACAACCGACTTGGGGCGGTCAAAAGGCAGGCTGTTACATTTGGTATCAGAGCTTTGGTTTATACATAGATTGGCTTATTGGGTTTAAAACTCATTAGAGATAAGGTGGAAATACCCTAGAATGAGTGGATTTGACGCTGGAATTGCTTTAGAGAGAGCGTATCTTGGGAAAAATAAATTATTTTGAAGAGATTTTGAAGATAAAATATTTTAAAGGAAATATTTTTGAAATATAAGTTTCCTTTTTGGAATTTCCACTTAAAGGTTCTTTATGACAAGAATTTTCGAAGTTTATCGTCAAGAAAATATAAGATCAATGAATTAATTTTGCCAAGTGTTTTTGAAATCTCTTGAGTGATTTTTTGCTAAAAACCAAAATGAGTACTAAGTATGGATGTTTCGAGAAATACTTAGAAACTTGGCAAAGCGAAATTCGAGTGATGTTCAATTTGAGAAACGGTTGTCGAAACAAGAGTTGAATCAGTATGGAAATTGACTCGGATCGGTTTAGAATTAGTATTAATTACTTTAGCATGATCTATCTTTATTTAAACCGCTTTGTTAAATTTAATTTATAATTAAACTTGTTTGGCCAAAGAGTTGGACTGGGAAGTGATTTCAGCCCAAACCGAAATTCAGTCCAGAGTCCAAGTTTGGAGCCCTATATCTTTTTCGCATAATGATAGAACTTAGCAAAACATAGTGTTCGGTTATTTGAAACAAAGTAACGGTGATAATAAATAATAAAAAAACCAAGTGTAAACTAAATATTTTTCTTTTGATTATTTAAATACTTTGACATGTATATAGTTTGTATTGAACACAATTTCCATTGAGATTTATGTGAAATTCTGTATGATCAGGATTTTGAGTAAATGGTTTAGTAATACCAAATGATATAAGACATTTGATAATACTTTCCTGATTACTCTCTTGACTTCTCAAATGGAATATTTGTTGCTTATGTACTCTTAGTTGGTGCGATTTTCTTCCTTACTATAAAAATTTAAGTAACTTAATGTGATATTGGATGTGTGTGTTGTATTTATATAATTACTACTTGAAAGTATACACTTCCTAAATTGAAGTGCTTTGGGCCATCTTTGAGTTGACATGTTTTTATGTCATTCTTTTGATGATACTTTATGTTATATATCACAACTAGTATGGCTTGTTTTATGTGGTTGTGATTAGCATTTTGCTCTATTATATGATGATATATTTATTCAAGCTATAGTTGTATTCTCGTTCAAAATACTATTGAATTTCATGGCATGAAAAAAAAGAATAATACGTTTGAATCCCTTTTAATTTTGGGATTGGGATAGATTGGACTCTGTTGTACCAATGGGCCAAGAAATCCATCTTAGTTAACCTAATTCAGGATCGCAACCTAAATTAGTGGTTTTAAACTCTCCCATTTACCACCAAAGGTCAACGGTCTGCTACATTGTGCAGTTTTATTATTTTGATTGGGTTTGTATTCTAGTTCAAAATACTATTGAATTTCATGGCATGAAAAAAAAAGAATAATACGTTTGAATCCATTTTAATTTTGGGATTGGGATAGATTGGACTCTGTTGTACCAATGGGCCAAGAAATCCATCTTAGTTAATGTAACGACCCGTATTCTACGCATCATAGGATCGTAGGATATTTATTTCTTTCACATACGAAGTCGAAGGGTCATGTAACTTTGGGAGACGACTATTGGGGTCATTTCCCATGTTCATGATTTTTCCCGATTTTTAAATGACCATTTTACCCCTAGTTGGCACTGTTTTGGCCATAACTTTTGACTGGAAAGGAATTTTGACTTGAAACCACTTCCATTGGCTCCGGATGATGGTTTCTCTTTTCGTAGAGTGGTCACATTAGCCAAACGGACTCACCATTTGGGAGATATGGCTGAAACAAGTTTCAGATGGTGAAAAACAACTTAATTGGGCTTAACCGGGTGATTAGCAGCTAGGCCCAAAGGGGAGTTTCGGGTTTAGAGGTATAGGAGGACTGATTAGGGTTTGGAAATCACTTTCATTTCAGTTTTGAGCCGCCACAAACCTTCTTGAGACCTTAGTAATGGCTTCCATCCTCTAAAACTACTCCAAAACACATTTTTAATGAAGATTAAGCCTAAACTACATCAAAACAAGGCCAAATAGCAACAAAGCAAGGTTGGAGCTGCTGCTATACATAGGAATTCGACCCAAACAGAGAGTATTTCAGATTTGGTATTTCATTTGTGGCCAAGGTGAGTGATAGCATCGTTTTGACACTGATTACAGTTAATTAAGGGTGATTAGTGAAGATTAGCAAATTTATACACT
This sequence comes from Allium sativum, assembly GCA_030737875.1. Taxonomy (NCBI): domain Eukaryota; kingdom Viridiplantae; phylum Streptophyta; class Magnoliopsida; order Asparagales; family Amaryllidaceae; genus Allium; species Allium sativum. The sequence goes on from CM060916.1 coordinate 808,765,277, forward strand.
AATAAATTCTGGAAAAATGTTTAGAAATTCTTAAATAATATTTCATGCCTCTGTTAGAAAATTTAGACGATTTGATTAAGTTTTACTAAGTATGTGCTTAAACATGATTAAGAAGGATTATAGGAAAATGTGAGGTTTTAGCCACTTTTGATCTATTTTGATTCATTTGGATTGTTGTTTAGTGTTTGTGGTTGCTCTTACATATTGCTATGACTCTATGGTATGTTTTATGATTGAATAGAATAGTTAGATTGGTCGAAAACGCCGTCAAATGGCGTAGAAAGCTCGCTGGAAAGTTGCAGAAATGTGCAGGTTCCGAACCGGATCGGATCGGAGTAGGGGGTCGGATCAGATTTGTGAACTGGCCGAAGGGATTCGAACTGGATTGGAACTTGTCACTGGAGGAGGCTTGGCGAGAAGGAAGGCCGTTTTCTTAGAGTTGGAGTGGACGAGGGGATCGGATCGGAACTATAAAGAGCGGATCGGATCGGAGTATGTTGAAGAGCGGATCGGATCGGGGTAAGCCAGGGAGCGAAGCGGATCGGAGCAAATAAGGGGGTGGGATCAGATCGGGCTATGGAGCAGGACCGGATCGGAGTAGGCCAGGGGACGAGATCGGATCGGAGCAGGCAAGCTGGAGGAGGGACGAACCGAACCGATTGGAGCGTGACATCCGAACCGAACCGACGTCTAAGGGGAAGGACCACCGAACGGAACCACACGCAGGAATACACCATGGAGCATTGCATCGATCCGAACCGTGTTATACGTATATATCCGAACCGAATCGAATTCAGGACCACTTCTATGCGACGACTCTTTTGAAGACCAACTCCAACTCGATCAAAACCCGAGATGCAAAGGAAGTCCAAATGAGAAGTTAGAGCTCAAGATTTAGATGGGAATCAACGAGTTCGCTTCATGGTTGGGCTTTGCTGCGGGACGCGTGTTAAGGGGTTATCGATGTCTATAGCTTTGGACCACTATGGTAGGAGGTACGAAGGCGGATTCAGGGCCATTATGGCATTGGTAGAACCAAGGGCTACGACCAATGAAGTGGGTCATTGAAATGTTTGGTCATGACTCCAAGTGTTTGGCTTGGTCACAACAGGGTTTCTACAAGTCGGGATTCGTCGTTACCTCATTTTGTCTAGTGTTCCAAAGTGGTAGATATCGTATGCTTTACGCACTGAGTGAGAGATGTGAGGATGGTTGCTATGGATGATTTGTTTGCTATCATTATGACATGCACACCCCACCCCCGTATTCTTACACTCTTTATTATGGCACCTTAGAGTATTGTACGGTATGTGGTACTAACTCTTTGGTTGCAGGTCCAGGTTCAGGTATGGTTTAGTATACCTGTTATTATTCTATTTAGATGCTTATCGCTCATACCAGGCTTTATGTCTGACCCAGAGTTTTATGTCTCCTCTTATTACTCTGGGTGCTCACACGAGCAGACTAGAGATAGGTTAGCTGGTGATGCACGGGTAGATGATCCGGAGACGAGCAGGAGGCTTCCACGTAATATATATATAGTATTCTCCCTGTGTTGTTGAAGATCACTGCTTGGGCATTGGTGGTGCATCTTCTACTTTAGCTTTCTTTTGTTTAGAGATAGTAAATTTGGAAATTGTAGTAAGCTGTATTTGGATTTCCGCTGCTCTGATGATTGATGTTGATTTTAGTTATCAGCTTATGCACTGTCTCACCTGTTTATGTCAAGTATGTTATTATTATATTTTATTCCATGCGCTGCGAGACATTCTACAGGTTCCTTGATTAGTTCATTCCCTTCTTTCCTCTCTTTGGCGACCGTTCCGTGCTAGTCGGGCATGTGTACAGCGCACTTCCGGAGGAAATGCAGGCTGGTGCGGAGCGGGCCGTCACACTTGGTATCAGAGCTCTAGGTTGCGTAGTTAACCTAGGGAAGTTATCAGGGAGAGATAATATACGTATACAAGAGAGCGTATTTGTGATTACTTTGGTTTTCAAAAGATATATATATATACTATTACTAGTATAAGGATGAAGTCGTGCTGCACTAGCACCACTATGGGGTCGTTAATCGTTTCCTTTTTCAGATTGACGATGAGCCGATATGTTAGAGGTACCGGTAAAGGGGCCAATAATGGGAATGCTGCTGACATGAGGACGATGTTTACTGACCTCATGAGAGAGATGCTTAGAGATGTACGGAGGGCAGCTCCCAATGGTGGAAATGGTGGTGGTCCAATAGTGCAGGTGTAACACCCCACACCCGCTATGGACACTCACTAAGGGAATGCCATGGCATCGGTGGAGTATTTTAGTGAATATAGAACAGAAAAATTACAACAAGACAGATATAAATAGTACTTGAAATTTTAAAACATCATCTCATAACAGCGGAAGTAAAACATGTCTGGTTACATCATAAAACCACAATAAAAGTCAAGTACAATATCCATCAAATAAATTTATACATAATCCCACTCTCATACAATAGCCATGACAAAAGAAAAGATAACTGGATAACCGGAGCTTTACATCTACCCAAGCTCCTAAAGACTGGCACAGCAATCCGATCAAACTCCACTACTGCTAGGATCCACCGTAGGACCTGAGGGTTGGGAAAAAGATAAAAACAACGGGGTCAGACATAAGTCTGAGTGAGTTCTATAACTTTAACAATACAATCATTAAAGTAACCAGAGAAGACATAAGTTTGACATACGGTAATGTCTGGGGATAAATGGCTATACCAAGCAGTTTGGTGGACCTAGGATAAACTAAGATATCCGCAAAGACGCATCTACCCACCCAAGGGTAATTACTACACTGCACCACACCAGTCATCCCTACTTAAAGGTTGATCCCTCCCAAGGACTTAGAAAATTTTCCCAGTAGTTCTTGTACCCCTAGCTGACTACATAGGTGCCGTCTGCCCCTATCTCCACTGGGTGTACCCACTACTCCCAAGCGATCGGCTCCCTACCGTAGATACCCGTGCTGGCCCCACAGTGGGGTGTATCACTCCCCAAAGTGGCAACCTGATACAACAACGGTGCCCGGCTTATATCTACACGATGCAACAACGTCTTACCTACCAGCCCGGGTCCACACATGCATATGAAACCCGTTGGACTTGCGTTGCCACCGCTACCCCGTTTTGGCCTCTTATAATCAAGCCCAGTACGCGTGTCCCGTCCTCGACATGGGTCGAGCCCAATAAGATACATATGGGTTACTGGTTGAAATGGGCCCCCACAAGCTACCCACCTAAGCTTGTCACTTATCTAGTGTATCCCACTTAACCCTTTAATCATGTTTAATTACATGTTTCCACTTGGTTAAGTATTCTAATCGTATTTTCTATTGCCACCCAAGGCAACCCACTAGATTTCCACATGCCACCCAAGGCAACCACTAGATTTCCACATGCCACCCAAGGCACCCACTTAACCCCTCATGTCCCACTACATGCTAATATGGTTAAGTGTTTCTTAATTAATTAAGACCGTGATCTCCCCTAAAGACCTCCCACATTAGACTGGCTGTTATGACCGCCTGGTTAAGCCGGTAGGGTCCGGGCAGTCTTACGTCATACAGAGTCTAACCTCGTGTCTTTACTTTTAATCACGTATTTAATTTATGCCTAAGACCTCTCACATTGGGCCAATCATTTGTAGCCGCTGGATTTGCCTGTCGGTTCCGGGCAGTCTTATGCTACAAAAGGGCCCAACCTCGTGTCTTAGTCGATTAATTACACCTAATTAATCACCCCCATAATTAATTATCCCTAATTAATTACACATTTTTCATAACATGGGTAGACCTAACTCAATAGGTAAATTCCCATGGGGTAGACCTAACTCAATAGGTAAATTCCCACTTATGTTAATTTATTTTTATGGTATGCTTAATCATACCCAATCACCCTTTTATTAACATATTTATTCACCCCATCGTTACCCACGTAAATCGTTCTCTTTCCATGACATAATAAAGGAAAGATCCATCACAAATATCATGGGTTTACCCAAATCTTTAACATATAACTTTGTCATGGGTTAAAAGGATGTCAACTTGCATATATGAGCATATATTAACCCAACTACAATTTACCCAAACATGCATATCATCATACACATATCTTGCATAACATGTTGAACTTGCATATAAGCATTCTCATAACTTGCATAACATGTTAAACATGCATTTAAGCATACACTTAACTTGCATAAGCATTCACATACTTGCATAAGCATGCATAACTTGCATATCATGTTAAACTTGCATTTAAGCATATACATAACTTGCATAAGCATTCACATACTTGCATGAGCATTCACATACTTGCATAAGCATGCATAACTTGCATATCATGTTAAACTTGCATTTAAGCATATACATAACTTGCATAAGCATTCACATACTTGCATGAGCATTCACATACTTGCATAAGCATGCATAACTTGCATATCATGTTAAACTTGCATTTAAGCATATACATAACTTGCATATGAACTTCCATAACATCATACACATAGCATTACATATAACTTGCATATGAACTTGCAAATCTCACTTGTTTAAACATGCATAAACCCACTTATTAAATATGCATAAACCCACTTGTTAAACATGCATAATCCAACATATAAATCATGCATAAAACCACTTATTACATATGCATAAACATAAGAAGACATAGAGTAGCATATCATTATAAATGATTCAAACTCTATAATCCGCATTCAAGACCATAAGTCTCATTACACCCAATCTACTTACTTTAACAACTGATGTTAAAGTGATAGAAACTCACCACTAGCAAATTTGCACTCCAAATGAAGAAGATTAAGATGCTTAGAATGGATTAGAGGTTGATTAGTGAGTGATTAGCTTGCAACTCTCTTCATTGATTTGTGGAGGCCATGCTCAAATTTCATTTTGCCATAGTTTAGTTACAAGACCTAATTATGAATGAATTAGGGTAGGGTTGGGTCTTATTTATAGGATTAGGTGAGTGTTTTAGGCCCTTAGATTAACCCTAGATTAGATTAGGACCTTTAGATTTAGGAAATCTCCAGAACCAGCCCTCTAAGCCAGCCTGAAACCCAACCTGGTGCAACCTGGTGCACCCAGGTTCTCTGGACGCCGCACCCCTGTCGACAGGCAAGTCGACAGGCAAGTCGACACCCCTGTCGACAGGCCTGTCGACAGCCCTGTCGACATGGTCAGGGCGGGAATTTTCCCGCCTGACCCCACTTGCTCCAATTTAAAATCTGAATTTTAAATTCTTAAATCTGTTTTTAGTTTGAATTTTTCTGCAAACTTCATCGGGCATAACTGGGCCATACGGACTCCGATTTTCGAAAACTCGGACTCTATTTTGCGTATTTTTCCGAGACGAACGCAATGACGCAGCCCGTTTCCCCCAATTCCCACATCTGAGATTATTTATTCTGTAATTAGTGAATTTTAGCATTAACTAAAATTCGGGGTGTTACATTCTCCCCTCCTTAAAGGATTTCGTCCCCGAAATCTCTAAGCTAAGAAGAATGAATATCCTTCCATCCAAACAACCATCTACTCAATCCATCAAACACGAGCATCCATTGTCCTTAGAACAATTTCTAATGATGTATGAGCATATGCAAAGAGTGTGTGTATATGTTCCCTATCTAATGTATGAACATATGCAAACCATGATAGTGCCATGCATCCATTATGTATGCGAAAGAACCCTATCGACACATACAATATCTACATGAGTGCACAATCATTCACCAAAATGCATCATCCATATGATAACACAATCATTAGACATCCATATATATAGCTTCCTACACACTATTTTATGCAGTATGCAATATGAAGTGATTGAGCCGATCTAGTGCCTAGAGTGTGTGTATATGCATCCACGAGCAACCACTAGCAACCACTTGCATCCACTTGCATCCATCAACCATAACATGTCTCAAACACATGTTTCAACCATAGGTTTACCCTATCTAAAGGTCAAAGGTACTAATGAGAGGACATACTAAAGATAAGATAAACACTAGACAAACGATAAAGGAGAAGTTAAAAGACATACCCTCAAAAAGAAATGGGTACAATGAACGCATCTTCGCTTCCGTTTCCCAAGTTGCGTTGCCCTCGCCTTCTCCCCATTGCACTTTGACTAGATGAACCTCTCGATTTCTCAATTTCCTAGTCTCTGACCCAAGGATGCGGGTAGGAGCTTGTCGAATAGTCGCATCACGCTCTACTTCCACTTCTTTAAGCAAGCTCGGCTCTACCACCTCTGCGGTCTTATGTAAGCACTTCCTCAAATGAGATACGTGGAATACATCATGTACACCACTAAGTCTGTCGAGCAACTCCACTCTATATGCCATCCGTCCAATCCTTTCCTTAATAGGAAACGGCCCTACGAACCTTGGTGCTAACTTCCCAACAGATCCAAAGCGAACCACATTTCGTAACGGAGACACCTTGACAAAGACCATGTCCCCAACTTCAAACTCAAGGTCCGTCCTCCTCTTGTCCGCATAAGATTTTTGCCTATCCTGCGCTGCTTTCATCCTTCTTCGAATCAAGTCAATCTTCTCAGAAGTCTCCCTAATCATATCGGGCCCAAGCAGGATCTTATCCGTAGATTCCCACCAACATGTAGGTGATCGACAAGGCCTTCCATAGAGAGCTTCGTAAGGAGCCATACCAATACTGGACTGAAAGCTGTTATTATATGCGAACTCCACCAATGGAAGATGCTCTTCCCATGTACCTCCGAAATCTAAGATACAAAGCCTCAAAAGATCTTCTAGCACACGATTCACCCTCTCAGTCTGGCCGTCCGTCTGAGGATGATATGCGGTGCTCAGACACAATTGAGTTCCCACTGCTTCCTGCAAACTTCTCCAGAACTCGCTAGTGAAGATAGGATCTCGATCACTCACTATGCTAGAGGGTACCCCATGCAATCGAACTATCTCTCGAAGATATACTGAAGCTAGCCATGGAGCAGTCCTCTTGCTCTTCACAGGTATGAAATGGGCGCTCTTGGTAAGTCTGTCTACCACCACCCAAATTCCTGTATTACCCTTTCTCGATCTGGGTAACCCGTCAATAAAATCCATCGAGACGCTATCCCACTTCCATTGCAGAACTTCCAATGGGTGAAGCATCCCACCTGGTTTCTTTTGCTCCGCTTTCACCTGTTGGCATACCAAGCATCGTGCGACATATTCGGCCACATCTTTCTTCATACCGGCCCAGAAGAAAACCCTCTTCATATCTTGGTACATCTTGTCCCCACCGGGATGAATGGTCATCCTAGAACGGTGTGCATCATCAAGAATAGCCTTCCTCAACCCTTCATCTTGCGGTACACAAAGTCTACCGTCTCTACGCAAGCACCCCCTATCGTCCAGGGTGTACCTACTCAAATGGCTGGACGACTCCCCCCTTATGAGCTTCTCTATCAACTCAACCAACTGTGGGTCGTCCCTCTGGGCTTCCCCAATCCGTCCCAGAAGAGTAGGTCTGACCTCCAAGGATGCTAGCAAACCGGGTATATAATCAATGGAAGGTCTGAAATCAAACATCGAGATAAATTCCAAGCTTCGTCGTTCCACGAACAATGGACTCAATGACAACCTCTTTCTACTCAAGGCGTCTGCCACCACATTACCCTTGCCAGGGGTATACGCTATCTCGAAATCATAGGATGCTAAGAACTCCATCCACCTTTGCTGTCTTAAGTTTAAATCCTTCTGAGAGAATAAGTACTTCAATGATTTATGGTCAGTAAACAACTCGAATCTCTCACCAAGAAGATAATGGCGCCAGATCTTAAGCGCAAAAACAATAGCAGCCAACTCTAAATCATGGGTAGGGTAATTTTTCTCATGTGCCCTCAACTGCCTTCCACCATAGGCTATTACCCTTCCCTCTTGCATTAAGACTGCGCCCAGTCCTGTCCCACAAGCATCGGTATAGACAACAAATGGCTTGCTCCCATCTGGCAACACTAAAACTGGAGCTGTGGTTAAAGCTCTCTTTAACCGTCGGAACGCATCATCACAATCTACGTCCCATGCGAAAACAAGATTCTTCTTCGTTAAGCGGGTTAATGGGGCTGATATTTTCGCGAAGTCTTTAATAAACTTCCTATAATAACCCGCCAAGCCCAAGAAACTTCTTACTTCGGTAGAATTTCTAGGAACCTTCCAATCTTGGACTGATACTACCTTCGCGGGATCCACAGCTATCCCCTCCTTGGAGACCACGTGCCCCAAGAACCGCACTTCCCTCCTCCAGAAGTGACATTTAGAGAATTTAGCCTTAAGGCTATGCGCTCGAAGAGTCTTCAATACCTCCCCAAGATGTAAGGCATGCTCTTCTTCACTCTTAGAAAATACTAAGATATCATCCACAAAGACCACCACGAATTTATTTAGGAACTCCCTGAACACCCTACTCATCAAGTCAACAAAGTATGCAGGGGCGTTTGTCAACCCAAATGGCATCACCAGCCACTCATAGAAACCATCCAGAGTCCTAAAGGCAGTCTTGTCTATGCTATCCTCAGCCACCCTCAACTGATGAAACCCCGTGGCTAAGTCCAACTGAGAAAATACTGAAGCGCCAACCAACTGATCGAAAAGATCATCTATCCTCGGCAATGGGTGTCTATTCTTCTTTGTGAGCTTGTTTAGTTCTCTATAGTCTACAAAAAGTCTGAGGGACCCATCCGCCTTCGTAGCAAAAACTACTGGAGCACCCCACTCCGATATACTTCGTCTTATGAACCCCTTCTCAAGCAACTCCCCTACTTGCTTATGGAGTTCCCTCCTCTCACGAGGAGCCATGTGGCGCACTGGTAAAGATACAGGTTTAGCATTATCCACCAGATATATTCGGAAGTCAATCTCCCGCTTCGGAGGTAAGCCCTTCACCTCCTCAAACACATCCGGATATTCCCGGACCACTCTAACAGATTGCAAATTCTCGACCGAAGCGTCAAGCGATTCAAGATAACTTAGCATAACAGAATCCCTGGGATTACAAGAAATCTTGAGAGTGTTACCCAAGCGGGTCATGAGCCTAACAACTCTCCTTTCGCAATCAAGAACGGCACCATTACTGGATAACCAGTCCATGCCCAAAATCAACCCATAGCCCGTGAAGCCCAACACAAAAGCATCACATCTAAACTCAATGCTAAGTATAGAAATCTTCAAACCCAAACATATCATGGACAAATAAGTGGAGCCCCCAATTGGGTTTGAAACAACCAAGGGATCATCTACCAGACTGGTGTCTAAGTGCAGTGACTCAACTAACGATGATGAGATAAAGGAATGCGATGCGCCTGAATCAAACAATGTACGGACAGGATGATCAAATAGAAAAACCAGACTTTCCACGGAAATAGTTCTACCTCTCTCCTGAATTGGTGGAACCGCGAGAGCCTGTACTTGCCCCCTAGCCTGACCCGGTGCCATAAGAGCTTGCACCTGTCCTCCTGAGGTAGACCCCGTCCTTTGCCCCTTCTTGGGACAGTCTTTCACTAGATGCCCTGCTTCGCCACAGTGGAAGCAGCCAGTCTTCTTCTTTTTGCGACAATCCTTGCTTAGGTGACCAGGTGTCCCACAATTGAAACACTTCTTCTTTTTGCCCTTGCCACCGTTGCCTTTCCCACCTTTGTTTTGCTGTTGTTGCTGAGGTCTCTTTTGATCTCCCTTCTTCTCGGGCGCTTGACTAGCATTGGGACCCTTCCCTTCTTCATGCATGAGTGCCATGTCAACTAGCTTCTCGAAGGTGGCCCCCATAGGGATATGAGTCATAGCCAACCCATGCATCGGTTCATTCAAGCCTTTCACGAACCTCAAAGCCTTCTTCTCCGGTGTATTCACCATGTCTAGGCCAAACCTTGCCAATTGATTAAACTTGTTAACATACTCCTTCACTGAGAGATTTCCTTGCTTTAGAGTCAAGAATCTTTCCATATACAAGTTTTCCTCCGCCCTTGAGAGAAACTTTGCCACAAATCTTTGCCTAAAATCCGCCCAAGAGTCAACGGGGCGTTCTCCATTAGTGACCTCCCACCAGAATGAGGCCTCTCCCTTCATTAACCAAGCAGCTAACTTGACTTTCTTTCCTTCTTCCATCTCAAAGATATCTATCAACTCTTCCACCTCCTTAAGCCAATCTCTAGCCTCCACAAAAGTTTCAGATCCTTGAAAAGGTTTCCCTCCCATAGCTTTAAACTCCTTGCAAGTCTTAGCAAAAGTATCCGTGCGAGGAGGAGGGGGAGGAGGAAGGTCGGGTGCTACGGTTGGTGGAGGAACATTTGCTGGACCCGCAGTGGTGGCCCTAGCCTCCATCAATCTCCTATACCATACTGGTACCGTCACACCCTCCGGAAAGTTAAGATCCTCAGCCATGCTGAAACGAAAAAGGAAAGATTCAAAACGGAGAATTCGAAGGATATAGATATGGCTATTGGGGATTATGCTTTTCTTTCAAAAACTTTTCTCTTTAAAGACATGTTTTTGAAAATATCTCTTCCAAAAATGTTTCTAGAAAAATAGTTTTCTAAAAATTTTATCTGTTCCGGTAACCTTTGCTCTGATACCACGTGTAACACCCCACACCCGCTACGGACACTCACTAAGGGAATGCCATGGCATCGGTGGAGTATTTTAGTGAATATAGAACAGAAAAATTACAACAAGACAGATATAAATAGTACTTGAAATTTTAAAACATCATCTCATAACAGCGGAAGTAAAACATGTCTGGTTACATCATAAAACCACAATAAAAGTCAAGTACAATATCCATCAAATAATTTTATACATAATCCCACTCTCATACAATAGCCATGACAAAAGAAAAGATAACTGGATAACCGGAGCTTTACATCTACCCAAGCTCCTAAAGACTGGCACAGCAATCCGATCAAACTCCACTACTGCTAGGATCCACCGTAGGACCTGAGGGTTGGGAAAAAGATAAAAACAACGGGGTCAGACATAAGTCTGAGTGAGTCCTATAACTTTAACAATACAATCATTAAAGTAACCAGAGAAGACATAAGTTTGACATACGGTAATGTCTGGGGATAAATGGCTATACCAAGCAGTTTGGTAGACCTAGGATAAACTAAGATATCCGCAAAGACGCATCTACCCACCCAAGGGTAATTACTACACTGCACCACACCAGTCATCCCTACTTAAAGGTTGATCCCTCCCAAGGACTTAGAAAATTTTCCCAGTAGTTCTTGTACCCCTAGCTGACTACATAGGTGCCGTCTGCCCCTATCTCCACTGGGTGTACCCACTACTCCCAAGCGATCGGCTCCCTACCGTAGATACCCGTGCTGGCCCCACAGTGGGGTGTATCACTCCCCAAAGTGGCAACCTGATACAACAACGGTGCCCGGCTTATATCTACACGATGCAACAACGTCTTACCTACCAGCCCGGGTCCACACACGCATATGAAACCCGTTGGACTTGCGTTGCCACCGCTACCCCGTTTTGGCCTCTTATAATCAAGCCCAGTACGCGTGTCCCGTCCTCGACATGGGTCGAGCCCAATAAGATACATATGGGTTACTGGTTGAAATGGGCCCCCACAAGCTACCCACCTAAGCTTGTCACTTATCTAGTGTATCCCACTTAACCCTTTAATCATGTTTAATTACATGTTTCCACTTGGTTAAGTATTCTAATCGTATTTTCTATTGCCACCCAAGGCAACCCACTAGATTTCCACATGCCACCCAAGGCAACCACTAGATTTCCACATGCCACCCAAGGCACCCACTTAACCCCTCATGTCCCACTACATGCTAATATGGTTAAGTGTTTCTTAATTAATTAAGACCGTGATCTCCCCTAAAGACCTCCCACATTAGACTGGCTGTTATGACCGCCTGGTTAAGCCGGTAGGGTCCGGGCAGTCTTACGTCATACAGAGTCTAACCTCGTGTCTTTACTTTTAATCACGTATTTAATTTATGCCTAAGACCTCTCACATTGGGCCAATCATTTGTAGCCGCTGGATTTGCCGGTCGGTTCCGGGCAGTCTTATGCTACAAAAGGGTCCAACCTCGTGTCTTAGTCGATTAATTACACCCAATTAATCACCCCCATAATTAATTATCCCTAATTAATTACACATTTTTCATAACATGGGTAGACCTAACTCAATAGGTAAATTCCCATGGGGTAGACCTAACTCAATAGGTAAATTCCCACTTATGTTAATTTATTTTTATGGTATGCTTAATCATACCCAATCACCCTTTTATTAACATATTTATTCACCCCATCGTTACCCACGTAAATCGTTCTCTTTCCATGACATAATAAAGGAAAGATCCATCTCAAATATCATGGGTTTACCCAAATCTTTAACATATAACTTTGTCATGGGTTAAAAGGATGTCAACTTGCATATATGAGCATATATTAACCCAACTACAATTTACCCAAACATGCATATCATCATACACATATCTTGCATAACATGTTGAACTTGCATATAAGCATTCTCATAACTTGCATAACATGTTAAACATGCATTTAAGCATACACTTAACTTGCATAAGCATTCACATACTTGCATAAGCATGCATAACTTGCATATCATGTTAAACTTGCATTTAAGCATATACATAACTTGCATAAGCATTCACATACTTGCATGAGCATTCACATACTTGCATAAGCATGCATAACTTGCATATCATGTTAAACTTGCATTTAAGCATATACATAACTTGCATAAGCATTCACATACTTGCATGAGCATTCACATACTTGCATAAGCATGCTTAACTTGCATATCATGTTAAACTTGCATTTAAGCATATACATAACTTGCATATGAACTTCCATAACATCATACACATAGCATTACATATAACTTGCATATGAACTTGCAAATCTCACTTGTTTAAACATGCATAAACCCACTTATTAAATATGCATAAACCCACTTGTTAAACATGCATAATCCAACATATAAATCATGCATAAAACCACTTATTACATATGCATAAACATAAGAAGACATAGAGTAGCATATCATTATAAATGATTCAAACTCTATAATCCGCATTCAAGACCATAAGTCTCATTACACCCAATCTACTTACTTTAACAATTGATGTTAAAGTGATAGAAACTCACCACTAGCAAATTTGCACTCCAAATGAAGAAGATTAAGATGCTTAGAATGGATTAGAGGTTGATTAGTGAGTGATTAGCTTGCAACTCTCTTCATTGATTTGTGGAGGCCATGCTCAAATTTCATTTTGCCATAGTTTAGTTACAAGACCTAATTATGAATGAATTAGGGTAGGGTTGGGTCTTATTTATAGGATTAGGTGAGTGTTTTAGGCCCTTAGATTAACCCTAGATTAGATTAGGACCTTTAGATTTAGGAAATCTCCAGAACCAGCCCTCTAAGCCAGCCTGAAACCCAACCTGGTGCAACCTGGTGCACCCAGGTTCTCTGGACGCCGCACCCCTGTCGACAGGCAAGTCGACAGGCAAGTCGACACCCCTGTCGACAGGCCTGTCGACAGCCCTGTCGACATGGTCAGGGCGGGAATTTTCCCGCCTGACCCCACTTGCTCCAATTTAAAATCTGAATTTTAAATTCTTAAATCTGTTTTTAGTTTGAATTTTTCTGCAAACTTCATCGGGCCATAACTGGGCCATACGGACTCTGATTTTCGAAAACTCGGACTCTATTTTGCGTATTTTTCCGAGATGAACGCAATGACGCAGCCCGTTTCCCCCGATTCCCACATCTTAGATTATTTATTCTATAATTAGTGAATTTTAGCATTAACTAAAATTCGGGGTGTTACAGCAGGCGCCAAGAGTCGACTTCGCCAAGCTGAATAAGGATTATACTAGTCTTGGTGGGAAGTCGTTCCATGGAACGGAGTCGGCTACGGATGTTCAGGATTGGTTGGATAGTTGCGAACGTATCTTCGAGGATTTGGGTATCGAGGATGCGATGAAGAGAAAACTAGCGTCCCGTCAGTTGCAAGGGCGGGCAATGAATTGGTGGAATGCTATAAAGGCAGCTACTCCCGAAGATCAGATTACTTGGAATCAGTTTATGGCTCGCTTTAGCGAGAAGTTCATTCCAGCTGCTCAGAAGTTAGTGTTGTTTAAGAAATTCTTGGAGCTCAAGCAGAATGGCAGAGCTGTCTCGGAGTATATTGCTGAATTTGACACTTTGTCAAAATATGGGTTATCTCTTATTGGTTGATAGCGAATGGTTGATTAGAATTGTTTTTGGTTGAGAATTATTTGGTTGAAACAACATAGAATTAGTTTGTGGAAAAGAAAAATAATAATAAACATGCTGCCTGCGTGCGAACTAGATGAAAGAAATCCCCATTGTCAAAAGCTGTGAGGCTTTAAGGTAGAGCGAGGAGCCATACTAGGGACGACCCCGGTTTTAACTACCCTGTCGTTATGCTACCGAAATTTTCTGAAATATTTTTGTGTTTAATTTGAATTTGAATGTTGAAATAAAATTCATGTGTTGAATGTTGAAATAAAATTCACATGTTGAATAGAAATTCATGTGTTGAATTAAATTCATTTGTTGAATTAAATTCATGTGTTGAATGGAGTTCGTGTATTGAATAAATTCTTTGAAAGATAAAAATAACATTTTTATCATATATATAAACTATATAAAACAATCGTGTTTTGAAATAAATTGTTTTACATTAAAAATAACATTTTTACCTTATATAAAATAATCGTGTTTTGAAATAAATTGTTTTACATTAAAAATAACATTTTTACCTTAAATAAAATAATCGTGTTTTGAAATAAATTGTTTTACATTAAAAATAACATTTTTACCTTATATATAAACTATATAAAATAATTGTGTTTTGAAATAAATTGTTTTGCAATAAAAATCACATTTTTATTATATATATGAACTATAGAGAATATTCACGTGTTGAATAAAGGGCTAGAATGATAAAAATCAAATTTTTATCGTATGTGTGAAGTCGAAAACATTCATGTGTTGAATAAATAGATCGAACAATAAAATCTACATTTTTATTGCGAATACGAAGTGTTATAAATGGTGATGTGTTGAAATAAATATCTGCTGGATAAAAATATCATTTTTATCAAATATATGAAGTGAATATGGTTTTGAAATCGAAGAATGAATTATATTTATATATATATATAAATATAAATAAAATAAATCGAATAACGAAGCTACAGTTCGTGTTTTGAAACCGTGATTTCAAATGATTAGTGCGGGAGATCCGACCATCAGACTTTCCCGAAACCGCAACCGTTAGGTTTGCCTTGGAAATATCTTTCCAACGATACCCACTTTGTGAAGATCCAACGGTTGGATTGTTTGGAACGTTTAATTCAAATCTAAAGAAAAACAATATTTATATATATATATATAATTAAATTTAATCGAATAACGACGCTGCAGTTCGTATTTTGAAATCGAAACTTAAAACGAGTGTACCGGGAGATCCGACCGTCGGATTTTCCCAAAACTAAAACCGTTGGATTCATTTTGAAAAGATCTTTCTAATGATATAAAATTTGTGAAGATCCAACGGTTAGATTTTCAGATACGTGTAAGTCAAATCTGAAGAAAAACGGTGCCACGGCCGCGTTATGGCCTGAAGCGTCGTTTGTATGAAATTGGCTATTTTTAAATAAATAAAAATAGCGATAAATCGTTATAAAATATTATAAACGATATGGAATGGAAAATAAACCGAATTTACCCGGTTTATTAGATATTTGATGGTTGAATGTGTTTGGTGTGAAAATTACATTTAATAACAGAATTATTGGTGTCGAATAATTTAACCATTGAAATGAATTGATTCAAATTCTAACTATACATGAATTATTTGAAAAGGCCGAGTTAAATCTCATTTCAAATAATTGATCAGCGATAAGAGGTCGATGATGAAGACGGTGGTTGAAGACCGGAGATCTTCACCTCGGTTGGATGATAACTGATGTCCTGATTGGGAGGCATCCCGAAATATGGATAATGAGTGGTGATCGTCCAGACGTGCTTGGAGATCAATGGGTATGCGAGGTATATAGTGCCTCCGGTTTCGTTCAGACCCAGAAACGAACGTGTAAATGGACCGTGTGTCTGACATTGGATTTTGTTCTATGCTGATTGATCTCTATTAAATATATATCTGTTTGGCGACGGAGAATTTATTCTCATGTTTAACGCCCTTCTCTGAGCCGTACGAGCTTAGAGGTTATATATCGATAGAAATCAGTCGCATGGAGTGAGCTTCCTGTGTGGCACGCCTAAGTGGCAAATGATCAAGGCTTCTGTTGAAAAGCAAAGTCTTGTGGTTGATGATCAAAGCATAGCCTGTGTGGCATAGCTTTGTGTATAACGTTGATTCGCGAGCCTCACCCCCCGGTATGGACCAGAAACGGGAGAGGACCTCAGAAAGGGCATGCGTTCCTTCTAGCTAGGGGTGGTGTCAGTGCTTAAACTGGCTGACATTTATATTATTTTCACCTGTGTGGTTGTTGCTATTGCGAGGCGCCTCGGATATATCGATGACTATGTGAAGCCGATGGAGTCATTCGTTGGCTCATTTAAGAGATGACAGGCTTGGATTCGTTCTGCTAAGAAGATCTTTGAAAGTTTAAAGTTAAGAGATGACCAAAAAAGATTACTGGCATCTTGGGCACTCAAAGAAGAAGCTTTGTTCTGGTGGGATTCGATTATTAAGGATAATCCAGAAGGTAATATTACCTGGGATAGATTTAAAGAGATTTTCCTAGAAAGATTTACTCCTCCTGAAGCAACTGAGCGGTTATGTGATGAATTCTCTTGTCTGATACAAGGAGATATGACCATTCCAGAACACCATAAGAAATTCAACGAACTTTCTCACTTTGCCCCTCATCTAATTCAAGATCCAAAGAGGAAGAATTTGAGATTTATTAACGGGCTTCAAAGAAAGTACCAAAGTAAAGTAATGGGGCATGTGAAGCTTCCTTTTTCATAAATGATATACATGGCTTACCAGTATGAGGATCTCGACAAGAAAGGTATGTTACGCTACGAAGAGGAAGTCGGTTCTAGTAATAAAGGGGAGTCTGAAACTGATAGTCCTGAGGCCAGTACAATGCCTGAGGGCGGTAAGGAGCCCAGAGCTAAGAGGAAAAGGGTTAAGTCTGATAAAGAACCAGTAACGACTGCCATATGCAATAACTCTCATAAGCAAGGGCATTTGCAAGGAAATTGCAGATCTTTAAAGAAACAAAGGAAGAATGAATCTAAATCCAAGAACGAGTTTCAAGAGAATAGAAAATGCAATCTTTGCCATCACGCATGTCATGTAAAGCAAGATTGCTGGCTGTTAAAAAGGGCCAAAGTGGCTCAAGTAAATGAAGTGGCAGAAACTTCAGTACCCTCAGCTAGTTAGGGAAGGTCTGATGTTTTAGAAGGCACGCTTACCATCAAAAACATTCCAGTGAAAGTACCGTTTGATACAGGTGCGTCACGAAGCTTTATTTCAAAGAATGCAGTTAAGAAGTTGGATTTGAAATTGAGAAAGCTCAAAGAGCCCATCACTGTCCATAATCCGGTTGGGGGTTCCCTCGATCCCAGTTGGGCATGTGGGGTGCCTGTCGCTTTTTCCAGGTATCGGTTTCCTATCATCTCGATCGTCATGAATTTTACCGAATTCGATCTTATTCTGGGGTTGGATTGGTTAACCAGATATGAAGCTGAGGTTAGATGTGCCGAGAGAGTTGTTAGGGCAAAGATTAAATCAGGGGATTATATCACTATACCATGTGAAGGCCCGAATTCTGATAGAAAAGACTTTTGGTCAGCTCTTGATGTTTCTCCTGCTCAAATAGAAAATATTCCTGTAGTCATAGAGAATATTCCAGACCTCATAAAAGATAGTCCTGTCGTCAAGGATTATGCAGATGTGTTCGAAGAAGTTGTTAACTTACCTCCGAAGAGAGAAATTGATTTCAAGATCGGTTTAATTCTGAATGCAAGGCCACTAGTGCACGCTATTCGGAGAATGACTCTAAAGGAGAAAGAAGAGTTAGACAATCAAACTCAACAGCTTGTATGGAAGGGTCTAATCAGGCCTAGTTTCTCTGATTGGGGAGCAACAGTGGTGTTTGTCCCAAAGTCAGACGGTACTCTTCGACTATGTGTAGATTGTCATGACTTAAATAAGCAGACAATCAAGAATAAATATCCATTGCCGCGAATCGATGATTTGTTGGATCGATTGAATGGTGCACAAGTATTTTCAAGGATGGACCTAGCTACAGGCTTCCATCAGCTTCGTATTGCCGAAGTGTGTGTTCCTATGACAGCATTCAGAAGTCCCGATTTGTTCTATGAGTGGTTAGTAATGTCGTTCGGCTTATGTAACGCTCCAGCTTATTTTGTGGATTTAATGAATCGAGTGTTCAGAAGAGTCTTGAATAAGTTTGTTCTGGTTTTTATTGATGATATCCTAATCTTCTCTAAGTCAAAGGCCGAACATGAAAAACATTTGGAGCAAGTTCAAGAAATTCTGAGAAGGAATGTATTGAAAGCTAAACGTTCCAAATGTATATTCTTGCGAGATGAAGTAAAGTTTCTTAGCCACGTTGTATCAAAAGAGGGAATTGCGGTGGATCCAAGTAAATTCACCGCTATTCAAAATTGGAAACAGCCTAGTACTCCCATAGAAGTCTGAAATTTTCTTGGATTGGCTAGTTATTACCGGAAGTTCGTTAAAGATTTTTTGAAGATATCTAGTCACTTAACAAAGCTTACGAAGAAGCACGCGATGTTCAAGTGGACTCCTGAATGTGAGGAGGCTTTTCAGAAGCTGAAATTAAGATTAACAACTACTCCAGTGTTAACGATTATCAATGGCAATCAAGACTTGAAAGTCTGGACAAATGCCTCTAGAGAAGGCCTTGGTGCAGTATTAATGCAAAGAGGCCAAGTTATTGCTTATGCTAGCCGTCAGCTGAAGCCACATGAAAAGAATTACGTTACTCATGATCTTGAGTTGTTGGCTATCGTATTTGCTTTGAAAATTTGGAGACATTACCTTCTGGGTGAGAAGTTCGAATTGTATACGGATCATAAATCGCTAAAGTATCTGTTCACCCAGAAAGACTTGAATCTAAAGCAGCAGCGTTGGCTAGAATTTCTTGCCGCATACGATTTTGAGATTTTGTACACTCCAGGGAAAGCCAATGTTGTGGCTGATGCACTAAGTAGAAAGAATGTTATCATCGCCATTTTTATAGTTACGACTTCTTTGATTGACAAGATATCAGCTCTCCAAAAAGACGACAAATTTATTAAAGGAATGAGCCAGTGGATTCGTGAAGGCAATGCTTCAGATTTCCATCTTGATAACGAAGGGATTCTGAGGTTACAAGGACGAATTTGTGTTCCAGAAGTTCCTGAACTCAGAAGAGAGGTACTTGACGAATGCCACAAATCTAAGCTCAGTATCCATCCGGGTGTGAGTAAAATGTATAATGATGTCAAGCGAACATTCTAGTGGAAATCGTTGAAAAGAGACATCTCTATATATGTTAGAAGGTGCCCTACTTGCCAACTAGTCAAAAGCGACCAACAGAAACTAGCCGGATTGTTGCAACCGCTGGACATTCCAGGATGGAAGTGGGAACATATTTCCATGGACTTCATAGATAGTTTGCCCAGAACCAGGAAATGAAATGACAGTATATGGGTGATAGTAGATTAATTCACGAAGACCGCCCATTTTATACCTATCAAATCCAATAGAACTGCTCAGAGTCTGGCGCAGATATATTTCAAGGTAATTGTTAGGCTACATGGAGTGCTGATCAATATAGTTAGTGATAGAGATCCAATATTTACCAGCAAATTCTGGGAGGCATTTCAAGTAGAACTGGGAACGAAGCTGAACTTAAGCACCGCTTATCATCCTCAGACAGATGGTCAGACTGAGAGGGTGAATCGTATACTAGAAGATTTATTGCGGGCTTGTGTTCTTGACTTTGGTTGATCATGGGAAGACCATTTGCATTTTGCTGAGTTCTCATATAACAACAGCTACCAAGAGAGCCTGACAATGTCACCATTCGAAGCATTGTATGGTAGACTGTGCCGATCTTCTGCTTGTTGGGTCAAACCTGGTAATAGACTTATATTGGGACCTGATATGATCCGTGAAGCTGCAAACAAAGTCGATTTCGTTAAGAAACGATTATTCGCCGCTCAAAGCCGACAGAAGAGCCGTGATGATTCGAGAAGAAGAGATTTGGCTTTTTCTGTTAGTGATTATGTGTATCTACGGGTTTCTCCAATGAGAGGAGTAATTCATTTTGGAAAAACTGGGAAGTTTGCGCCCAGATTTATTGGTCCATTCCCTATACTTGAGCGGATTGGAACACTCGCTTGTAGAGTTCAATTACCTGATTGGTTGCCTGGAGTACATGATGTATTTCACGTTTCTCAGCTTAGAAAGCATGTTCATGATCCAGACTTGGTTGTGGAAGAAGCCGCACAACAGGATATAGAAATTTCTCCCGAGTTGGCTGTGAGAAGAGAACCGCTAAAGATTATTGGCAAAGAAACCAAAGAACTGAGGAACAAGAAGTTTCACTTAGTCAAAGTGCAATGGAGTGGAGATCCGCGAGATTGTACTTGGGAAACTGAGGAAAGCATTCAGAAAGCCTATCCTAAGTGTAGAGTGGATATCTCTGATTGACTCCGGTGCAAGGTACATTTACCATATTTTGGAATTTCCATTATGTTCTCTACTTTGTCGTTGTTTTCTTTTCATGGATGTAAAATTTTAATCATATAATCGGAATGATTTTATAAGAGTATATGAATTAATTAGTATATTGGTGAAAGTTAACAAACAAATTGATTGCTGATTGTGTTTTTTGGTTTTTGGTTATTTAATTAGAGTTTTGAGCCATTTAGCCAAATTGAACCAGTATTGACCTGAATTGAAAATTGATAGAAATATATACATGTGCATTATATATGTGTGAACAGGTTATGGATAAACAGCTAAGCAAAGGAATAAAATTGTTTGCCCGACAAATAGGTACACGTTTCTTGTATTTCTTGGGATTTAATGATTTTATGAGCCGATTGGCTAGCCGCTTGGCTTTTCCTTTTTCTTTTGGATTGGTGAGGGCCATGGGAGGCTATTTGAAATATCCCGAAGTCCCCCGTACAAAGGAGGTTATGGAGAAATTTTTCGAAAATTTAGGGTGTTAGCTAAACTTTCGAAGAATTTGAAAATTCTTAAAAACTGAAAAGTTGAAGAATGAAAGCGAGAAAGAAAGTTGAGTTGGTTAATTGATCCACTTTCGACATTGTTCCTTTTCGGGGACGAAAAGTTTTAAGTGGGGGAGATTGTAACAACCCGGAAAATCTGAACCAGTTTGAAAATTTTAAATTAGCTATTTTAGTGAATTTTAGATATTTAAAATAAATTATTTTAAATGATAACGATGAATAGTGAGTTTGAATCGATGTTTGAAAATAAATATAATTAATTTTAATTTTAAACAAGACCTGAAATGGCGCGGTAGTTTCAAAATTTGAATTCAAACTTTGACTGACTGTACCGGGTGCGAAATAAAACGGATTTTAGTGAAACCAAAAATATTTAAATCTGTTAGTGAATATCTTTCTAACGAATCTGAAAAATCGAAGTTTCATAGCGGGAAGCAAAAGTTATGGCCAAATGATTTTTAGAAAGGACGCTATAGAGTTTATATAGCCCGTGAAAATGGCCATTTTGCAAACGACCTCAGAATTCGACGAAACCACTTTTGTTAGATCCGGAATGTGAAATTATTGGTAGATTTCAAATTTCATAATTTTTGAAGCTAGTATGTGAGCGTGGCGAAGGAAAATGTGTTTGGTCGATTTCTGTTAAACTGGATCGACCAGAAAGGGGCCATTTTTCAAACGGTCTCAGAATTCGATGAAACTAGTTTTGTTGGGGCCATATCGCCAAAACATAGCTAGATTTATTTTTCGGGAATTTTTAGAATCAGTATGTGGCCCCGGCAAATTGAAATGTTCGTTCAAAACAAATATTGAATGTTTTATATTTTAATTTGAAGGAAAACTGACTGAAACAGTCGAATGGGCCTTCGAAACATACCCCATTATTTTCGGAATGGGGGTATTTGGCTAGGGACGACAGTCGTTGGGTTTGGATTGGAGTTCGTATGAGATAAAGGGTATTTTAGAATTTTAAAAATATATAAATTAAGTAAAAAATCTGATTGGCCATTCACTTTTCTCTCTCCCCGTCAAACACTCAGATCGAAGGCGGAAAGCAGCTCGAACCTTCCCATCCATTTTCTAGCCAAACCACTTCGTTTCAGACCTTGACCCAGTTAAGGATTTTGAAGAGCTCGGCGAGAGCTTCGAATCCATACCTAGAGCACCCCGTATCGTTGCGCATGTATCGAGAATCACCTCAAGGAAGTCGGAGGTTTTAAACCGCCGCCGCCGACGGTAGGGACCACCGAGTGGGCCCACTCCACCGTGAGAAGGTGCGCCCTCCGCCTCCCTTCGACGCTGCGTAGCCCGATCGTCCAACCCCTTCACGGATTTCGCGAAAAATCAATACCTAGTTTTGAACTACTTCAGAGAGGTACGACTGAAATTATTTTAAACTATTCTATAGCGCTTTAAAGCGCTACGATTTTTGATTTGACTGTAAAAATCATATCTTTTTCGTTTGTTGAAGAAATCCAGTGAAACAAGAGACATTGAACTCGTGTGGACGCCTTCTACATTCTAGAAGTGACCGCATATTTTTCTGAGCCTTCTGCTATTTTTGGTGGAGTGGAACCCAATGTGAGATTTCTGATTTATAAACAATATGGAAATGACGATGTATAAATTATATATTCGAAGTATGAGTTATATAAGCATTGTACACCTCATGTATAAGCGTTGTATAAGTTGTATGTTCAATGTATAAGTTATATATGCGTTAAAAATTATATATGTGTTGAAATAGAAGTGAAATATACTTATATATATATACGCCCCTCGTCCACATACCATGGACGATATTTATTGGTTGTGATTGGTGTGAAAATTGGTTGATAGCGAATGGTTGATTAGAATTGTTTGTGGTTGAGAATTATTTGGTTGAAACCACATAGGATTAGTTTGTGGAAAAGAAAAAAATTAAAAATAAACATGCCGCCTACGTGCGAACTAAATGCATGAAATCCCCATTGTCAAAAGCTGCGAGGCTTTAAGGTAGAGCGAGGAGCCGTACTAGGGACGACCCCAGTTTTAACTACCATGCCGTTATGCTGCTGAAATTTTCTGAAATATTTCTGTGTTTGATTTAAATTTGAATGTTGAAATAAAATTCATGTGTTGAATGTTGAAATAAAATTCACATGTTGAATAGAGATTCATGTGTTGAATGGAGTTCGTGTATTGAATAAATTCTTTGAAAGATAAAAATAACATTTTTATCATATATATAAACTATATAAAATAATCATGTTTTGAAATAAATTGTTTTACATTAAAAATAACATTTTTACCTTATATAAAATAATCGTGTTTTGAAATAAATTGTTTTACATTAAAAATAACATTTTTACCTTATATATAAACTATATAAAATAATCGTGTTTTGAAATAAATTGTTTTGCAAAAAAAATCACATTTTTATTATATATATGAACTATAGAGAATATTCACGTGTTGAATAAAGGGCTAGAATGATAAAAATCAAATTTTTATCGTATGTGTGAAGTCGAAAACATTCATGTGTTGAATATATAGATCGAACAATAAAATCTACATTTTTATTGTGAATACGAAGTGTTATAAATGGTGATGTGTTGAAATAAATATCTGTGGGATAAAAATATCATTTTTATCAAATATATGAAGTGAATATGGTTTTGAAATCGAAGAATGAATTTTTTTTATATATATATATATATATATATAAAAAAAAATCGAATAACGAAGCTGTAGTTCGTGTTTTGTAACCGTGATTTCAAATGATTAGTGCGGGAGATCCGACCATCGGTTTTCCCGAAACCGCAACCGTTGGGTTCGCCTTGGAATTATCTTTCCAACGATACCCACTTTGTGAAGATCCAACGGTTGGATTGTCTAGAATATTTAATTCAAATCTGAAGAAAAACAGCGCCAGAATCGATTATATTTATATATATATATAAATATAAATAAATTAAATCGAATAACGACGCTGCATTTCGTACTTTGAAATCAAAACTTCAAACGAGTGTACCGGGAGATCGACCGTCGGATTTTCCCAAAACTGAAACCGTTGGATTCGTTTTGAAAAGATCTTTCTAATGATATAAAATTTGTGAAGATACAACAGTTAGATTTTCAGATATGTGTAAATCAAATCTGAAGAAAAACAGCGCCACGGCCGCGTTATGGCCTGAAGCGTCGTTTAATGAAATTGGCTATTTTTAAATAAATAAAAATAGCGATAAATCGTTACAAAATATTATAAATGATATGGAATGGAAAATAAACCGAATTATCGGTGTGAAAATTACATTTAATAATAGAATTATTGGTGTCGAATAATTTAACCATTGAAATGAATTGATTCAAATTCTAACTATACGTGAATTATTTGAAAAGGCCGAGTTAAATCTCATTTCAAATAATTGATCGACGGTAAGAGGTCGATGATGAAGACGGTGGTTGAAGACCGGAGATCTTCACCTCGGTTGGATGATAACTGATGTCCTGATTGGGAGGCATCCCGAAATATGGATAATGAGTGGTGATCGTCCAGACGTGCTTGGAGATCGATGGGTATGCGAGGTATATAGCGCCTCCAGTTTCATTCAGACCCAGAACGAATGTGTAAATGGACTGTGTGCCTGACATTGGATTTTGTTCTGTGCTGATTGATCTATATTAAATATATATCTGTTTGGCGGCAGAGAATTTATTCTCTTGCTTAACACCCTTCTCTGAGACGTACGAGCTCAGAGGTTATATATCGACAGAAATCAGTCGCATGGAGTGAGCTACCTGTGTGGCACGCCTAAGTGGCAAATGATCAAGGATTCTGTTGAAAAGAAAAGTCTTGTGGTTGATGATCAAAGCACAGCCTGTGTGGCATAGCTTTGTGTATAACGTTGATTCGCGAGCCTCACCCCCCGGGTATGGACCAGAAACGGGAGAGGACCTCAGGGAGGGCATGCGTTTCCTTCTAGCTAGGGGTGGTGTCAGTGCTTAAACTGGTTGACATTTATATTATTTTCACCTGTGTGGTTGTTGCTGTTGCGAGGCGCCTCGGATATATCGGTGACTATGTGAAGCCGATGGAGTCATTCATTGGCTCATTTACGCCCCAAAGGGCGGGGAAACGTAGTGTTCAGGCATAATAATCCACATCGGTGGACCGGCCCTGACGATCCAAGGGGAAGTTGCGGCTGTTCTGGTGACATGGGCTAGATTGTCTCGAATTCGGTAAGGACTATCTTTTGCCTTGGTTCATGACGGAAATCCAATCTCCAAATACGACATCATGCGGTTTTGATTGTAAACCTATATTTGGCGACATAGTGGCATGGGACGCTCATGTCATCTATGATTGATATTTATGATTGTATATAAAATTAGAAACTAACTAGAAACGAGCTAAGATGGGTGGTTTCCTGGGTATTGGTCTGATGTTGTTTTCGGCCTTCGGGGTTAATACCTAGGGAATCGTTCTCTTACTAATTTACAGTTGGAGTCTGATTAAGAATTAAACTACAAAATTTACAATTTAAGTGATTTTACTTTACATGTATTAAGCATATCTTGATCAATATAAGGTAAAACTCTATCCTCCGGTTTGCGTTGCATTGTGTGATGGGACTTGAGTCTTATATCGGCTTCATTTTTATAAAAAGCATTGCGGTGTTTAAAAGATTTACTTGTTTTAAAGAACTGGCAATCCAATGGAGTAAACCCGTTCCGCGAAAGTGGCGTGGTCCTGTGATTAGCCATATTATAAAATGTGTTAAGTAGATTTCTCATACCAGTCCCATGACTGACTCGTAGTTTGTTTCACTTGCAAACTTGGGTGCCCCTCTTTCTACACGGACATCCTTGTATTCAGGTTTTAGCAGGCTCTTTCTGGATAGCTGGAGCTGAAGATGGATTCTATAATTTATCTCTTTTTATGCTGTTCAGCTCCTATTGTACATATTATGTTTGTTTTCCGCTGTAGACATTTATGTATAGCTGAACTGTATTGTGTACTAAGTATGATCCTTTATACTGTGTAACTCTGATGATTATGTTTATCTAGTGTATTATTTGTTCATTATCTGGTGTATTTATTTATTTCTATTCTGCTATTATCTGTTTATGTGTTATATTCCAAAGATTACCCTTAACACCGTCGTACGGGGTTTTGGGGTCGTCACAATGCGATGGTAGAATTTGGTTATGTTGTATATTAACGTAGGTAAATTGCGAGGACACAATTTCATTAAGGGGGAAAGTCAGCAAAAACCCGAGTTTTTAGAGGGGGGGAGAGGGGGGAGATGGTAACATCTCAGAATTTTGATGATTAAAATATAATTAAATCATGATTTAATGTTAAAATACATATTTATATTTGGATTTCAATATAGAATTTGTAATTTTATCTATTTTTGAATGATATTTGGCTTTACTTTTAAATAAAAATTCTTTTTGTTAACTTAATTTCAATATGAACATTTGATAAAGTAAACATTATTAACTTTATTTGATTTGTATGAATATTTAACTACGAAAATAAATTTTGTATTTTAAATATAAATTTAATTTAGAATCTGATTTGATATATTAAGCTTGAAATTTTTTCAAATATTTCAAGTGCTAATTCGTTTTAAATTTTTGTTTGAAAATCGAATCGTCAAAAATAATTTATTTTGAGATTTCAATATATATACACGAAGAATTTGATTTGCGTAGTAAAATGTCGTGTATTTAATTTAATCGGTTGGTAAATTTTGTAAGATCATTTCGTTTACAATACAACGGCTGATAAATTTTGGAATTCAAACATGTGGACATCGTTGTTTGTATATGTTCAACCGTGTTCTTCTATTCACCTTAATGTTCAATTCAAAACCATTCAAAACAATATCTGGTTAAATTCACTCAGAGATTTTGTACTGAAATTTGTTGCCATCTGCCTTCATCTCTCTATCTGTTTCAACACCTGTCCTTGCTTCTCTTTAAATGAACTAGTACACATGCACTCCTGATGGGCGCATGCATAGATAAATTTGATCAAAGCTGGAAATGAAGTTTAAAGTGCACAGTCGCTTTGCTTTTGAACTATTCTTTTATTATGATTTTTGTTTAGTGATTTGCTAGATTTAGCCTTTATTTATCATGTGAATAATACATTTTTTTAATTAAAGGATTACTATAATTTTAATATATATTCAGCAATGTAACACACAAAGTAACGTTATGTTTGTACAAATCAGTGCTTGTGATATGTTCTGATATACTAAAATGGTCAGGTCTGCTACCATGACCAACATAAGTCATATGCACACGTGACTTTCTATCTTTAATATGCAAGTTACAGAAGTTCATATTTATAGCATCACAACAAACACATTCTGATCACATCTATCTACTAAACACTTCTTATCTGAATCCCCCAAATAAGTAGATCAAATCAAAGGTAATGATGCATTATAACTGCTATTGAGATCAAAACAAAGGGGAGTTTTTTAAGAAAGGAAATGCATTGGGGGATTATCATCTTCAATAGGAATGACTTCCACTATCGAGCCTCAACTGTTATGCACAATCAATTATTTCAAAACACCTAACATACAACTGTTTTTATTAAAAAAAGTAACTCTGTGCAGTAAGCATTATTACATGCCAAAATATAAAATCATATACGAACTGGTATGTATAAGGAGCTCCAAGTTATAATTTATACTCTAGGAAAAGTAATTATCACCAACTACTATAATACGCCATATTGCTAAGATGGAAGACTGACGTATCTTTGAACACATTTAAAGTAAATGAAGTATTAAAAAATAATAATGGTTTGATGGATAACAATTATTGACTAAAAAAAGTAGATGAAAGGTACACACAATGCAAGTCTCCGGTGCCAGTGCTCTTCGATTGGCTCGCCATCAACCATGTTTGGCCTTCTCTATCTTGCAGGTGGGGTTATTTGGGATGTAGAGGCAGTTGATCTATTTTGGCAGGGGGTATAACCATGCAGAGCTTTGCCTTTACCCCGTTAGATAGGTTGGGGTAGCACTGCTGCACCAATATGCATTTTTCACCTGTGCAACATGCAAGAAAGTAAGAAAAATGTTGAACAAAATTTTACCTGGATGATCCTTCAAGAAGCTAAATGCTAAATCATATGGTATAAATCGGAACTTATTGAAAATGAATATCCAGCGAGATGGGGATTTTGGAGGATTCACACAAACAAAGATGTTAAACAAATGTGAATTGAATAAGAAAAACATTTCCAATCATAGTAACATATTAAATATACTTGTATGCATTCACAATATCAATTATCAGGTTTCAAATTTCCATATATAATGTTGTAAAGCAAATATAAAGGAAATAAGTAAAAAATTGAGTTTTAAGTTTAGTGGTAGAAGTTGAAGTATAAAAACCAAATTCAAAGTGTGTAAAGACGTTGAAGTGTGAAAAAAAAAAGTTTCAACCTGACTACATTTACCGGCACCAATATAAGAAATAATATTACATGGACCAAGGAATCTCAAATTCATGCAAAGGTTTCATAAAATTTATAAGCTCCTCTACTTATCAGCTCAAAATTACAGAAACCATTTGAATGTAAAGCTAGTAAAAGAGAGCTGGGAGCATGCCTCAATTGACTTCATTTTAACTCTGCCCAAATGAATTCTATTAGTAGACAAAAACATAAGTAGGCAAATAAAATTTTAATTTCTTACCTAGTTAATTTTAAATGAAAAAAATACTGAATATTTCGCTACATATCTAGTGATCTAATCCCAAAATAAAAATATGCAATGGTATCAATCAAGGACTATTAATTAGAAAATGCATTCAAATCTAAAAGCAGTAAACATTGAATTAACTTCAATCGACATATCATGAAATTTTGGGAAAATAATTATTTGAAAATAGTATAATGTTCGCATATAATAGAAAAACAAAATATAAATAAGCGGAACTAGATATATGGAGCAGAATAGAATAGTGCAAAATTATTATAATATAAAAACATGTAAGTAATAAATAATAAATTTGAAAATGATAAAAATAGAATGTGTGTCATACAAAAAAATGAAGATGAAATACATTAACAATAAAAGTAGAAATATTGGTTTGCATACCATTGAATTCCTAAATATATTATTAAGCAACTAATCTTTTTGATAAAGTAATTAGGTAAAGAAAGCAGTAATAGGTAGACTATATTTGGTATCGTTGATTAAACATATCCTTTCTAGAAAAAGAGTAAATATTTGGTACCCAAAAAAACAACTGTAAAGTAAATTTAAGTCACTGCACTTAATGAGGATTTTAGTAAACTTGGAAAAACTAATACGGTGATTACTTGTATTTTTAATCATAGAATAATGTCTCGTCACAGTGGCACCACTATCATCAGGTATAACTTTTTTCCATTTGAATTATATTAAATATTAACTATAGTGCTTGTTCGATGATCTACGGTCAAACCCCATTTTAGTGATCGAAGCCCAGAATATCCATAGGATCTGACATTGGAATATTCAAATAAGTTTGGTAGGTACATGTTTTCAAATGTTAACTATTGGTTTAGTGATGTAAGCCAATAAATAGTTTTTAAAAGTATGGTCTGTATGAACCAAGAAATATAAAGTGGAGAATGTATTTAAATCCCTGTGCAGAAAAAGGAAATACACAAAAGGAAATATATTTAATAAGCATGTAGTTAATGTTGGGAACAAATACATAGTATATCACTGCATAGTTGTTATAATTAGGAAAAACTAAATACATGTTATGGCAAGTATGAAGCAAAGAATTTTAAACATGTAATGTAACCAAATATAGAGAGAAAAAGAATTTCAAAAATTGAAATTGTAACAGTAGCATGTGTATCTCATACAAAAAATGTAAAGCTAAAAACAGTATCCACAAAAGTAAAAACATCAGTTACTGTATAATTAACAACTAAGGATAATAATAAGTAATGAACTTTTTTTATAATTAGTGTAGATAAAATAATTAGTAGTTGTTAGAGGTATGTTTGGCATCATCTATCAAAGTTTTTTTTTTGAAACAAATAAAATATTTGGATAAATATAAATATTAGTAAATTAAATTATAATTCATTAAGCACGATAAGGATTGACGTAAAATTGAAGGAATTAGTGTGGCGATTATTGTTATACAGTACAAAATTGTTCCCACTACTGACTCTTATTTATGGGGTTAAATCAAATTTTTATGCACATCCTATTTAGTAAATATTTAGTGCACTATATATGTAGAGATGTACTACCAAAAATAAGATTTGACATGATAGAGGATTGTTAGAGACGAAAATGAAATAATTAATTAATAAATGCATGGGAAGTCTCAAGCTAGGCTAGTCAAATAGAAATGTTTTTAAATCTTTGACTTAAAAAAGAAGAGCATATAAGGTAAGTATCAGGAAAAGAATTTCAAATAGATAACTCATTACAAAAATGGACAAAAGGATTTTTTTTTAATGAACATGTTTTACTATGAAAGAAAATTGAAAACATAGGAAAATAAGGATGAAAGAAATGCAGAAAAGGAACTTAAGTTCATGAGCACGTTAAATTTGCAAAAAAATGATACTGATTTAGACAATGAGATGTCCATTTTCAAAGATGAATTTTATTGGTGCACACTATAAAAGAATTCTGAATTCCATAAGCCAGTTTGGCATAGGGACGACATAGGGATTCGAATTTCCGTATGCCAAAACCGAAGTCGGAAAATAGCTCGTCGTAAAAAATTCCCTACGGTTTCCCTATGCCTTCATCCCTACGCATTCCCTTTGCCAAGTTCCATACGTCTTCCCTACGCCCTCATCCCTACGCGTTCCCTACACCGAGTTCCTTACGTGTTCCCTATGCCCTTATCCCTACGCATTTCCTACGCCACCGTACACCAAAATTAAATATGGTTCTTTTATATTTATCTTCATCTACCACACATATCATAAAAAAATTGATAAAACCAAACACATGCAAAATCGTAACAATATGCACCAATAAAAACATTGATGTAGAATGAATATCATGATCAACTTACCATAAACTTGCTACAACTGTATTTAAAACAAATCATGTCAAACAAACAACAAAATAAAGTTGATAAATAACACTAAACATGGCCATTTCAACTAATTTAAACATCAAATAGTGTACCTTATTCAAATAGAACATTAAACCCACTTCCACAATAAGAATAACTCATAAAGCATATCATATCTCTGATTCTTGCTCCCGCCTCAACCCTCGTATAAACTCTTGCACAGAACTCATAAAGCATGTCATATCTCTGAAACACCAAACCTGGCAGAGTATGTATTGTTACTATATATCTGAGCACAAATTGTTTAATCCACTTAGTGCACAATGAATAAACAAGCACAAATAAAAAAACATTAAATAGGGATAAACAAGCACAATAAACAAGCCAGTCGCTCAGTTTCACTGAGCCTTTCGGCTCTGTATAACTAAGCCTATTAACTCTGTAAAATTGAGCCTAATGGCTCTGTAAAACTGAGCAAATTGGCTTAGTTTTACTAAGCCGATTGGTTTAATATAGTTGAGCCTAGTACCTGCAAAAATATGAATGCGATTTAGTATGCTTTTTCTTCAATTGTTTTGGTTGTTTGTTTTCGTTCTTTAAAACTGGAATTAAAGAGCACGAACAATGAATGAGATGTAAAGTATATGACTCTACATGCCATAAGGGTGTATAAACAAAGCACACTTGAATATGGAATTATAGAGTGAAAACGATAAACGAAAACCTCGTTGAGTTTTGGCTATGAAGCATCCATTCACTGAATCAGCTTGAACTTATATAAAAAATGTAAAAAAAGACTAACATGCTTAAAGACTTGTAGCTACAACTGGAAGATTACAACTAAAAATTACTAAATAAAATGGCATTATGCAACTGAATTTAGCTCAGCTACTAGACTGAGTTTGAGGTCAATTACGTGGTATATTCTTGCCAAAGAAGTATCGAGAAACACATGGATAGAAAGTGCAAAGTTGTTTGTAATGGATACACCTGCCTAGAATCTCTTCTAAATAGTTGGTAAGTATTAATTATCATCATAAAATAAAACTTCGATCCAGCAATATAATTAACTATATCATCTAACAATTTCATATATCAAAACAGCTGAAATCAAAGTAGAAATGTCTTTTAACATACCACGAAAGGCCAGAGCACAACATTGGGCTATCAATCTTTTTGTTGAAGAAGTTATAGTAATAACTGATTTAGTCATCAGTGGAGGCCTTTTCATTTTCCATTCATATACCATGCAAAATTTTGGGGTTGTCTATTAAATAGTACTTAAGTGGTAATTGCTAAAATATTTGGTAAACAATAATGACCATAGAATAAAAATATGTTGCAAATAAGTGTATCATAAAATAAATCCAATGATGAAAACAGTAACAGCAAAAGAAGAAATATCTACAAACATACCATTATACACCTGAGCGCAACACAGAGCTATTAATCTTTTTTGGTAATATCTTCATGGTAGGCTCTTTAACCATTTATTATACAATGTTCGTATAAAATTTTGAGCTGAGTCTTCCAATGGATACCATTAAATATATGGTAACTAAAGATTAGTGCAAAATATAACTGCATGCATGATAATTAGTTGTATCATACCACAACATTAATGGTTAGAGTAATAGTAGAAAAATAGAAATGTATTTGAAGATATTATTAAAAGATTGATCATAATATGTAGCCAGCAATTTATTATATAGTGCGGTCATGTAAAAAGTTTTTCTTTGAAACTGCATAAATAATTAGTATGTTAAAAATAGTCAGCTAGTTGGTTTAATGTAATGCACTATAAGAAGTTATCATTCATGCAATCCTTTACACTATAAATAATTAACTATATTGATAAAACGGTTGTTATTACCTTAGACATCGACTAATATCTAACAAATGGTATGACAAAACAAGGTTTTCTCCATAATCTAGTTATGTATGAACCGTTGCAAAATGAAAACAAAGAGAAGTAAATTTAGGCATATAAGAAAAGTATAAGGGTAGTAGAGAGTTTACCTAACTTACAGCATGTTGAACTCCTAACCTAAAGGTGGCACCCCAAATTACCTATCAATGATTTGGAGGAAGAAGAGAGAATTCCAGCCACCAAACTCGCAACGTCCTTTTCTACCATTACTCAATGTTAAACACCTGGATTTTGATTAGAGTAGGATCCGAGAAACATACGAATTGTAATATGAAGGGAAAAGGTAAGAGTTGGAATTTTAGGAGAGACAGTTGAGTAAATGAAGGGTTTTGCAGTGAAGGAAAAAATGAAATGGGGAGAACGGAAGAAAAAAGAATTGACGAGAGATGGTATTGACTTAAATGACACGTATGCCCTTGAACTGTTGAAATTCATGCGATCAGAACATGGTATGGGAAGGAGAAATGGCACATATGCCCCCTAACCATTTTTCTGGTTCATTGTTTTGCAAGTCCATGTAGGGGTTGATTGGGAAATTCAATAAAGCTTCACCATCATTCAAGTATTTGCATTATTAGCAAAAATTATACATTGAGATTTTCGTTCAATACGGGTTCCCTGGTTTGCATTATAAAAATGGCGTACCTCTTCCATTCGTTCACTACATAACAATTTCCTCCCATCTCCTTTATATTTTTAACAGTCGCTTGTTTTTCTTCCCCAAATCAAATTGCTCCATCCCCATGAAATTAAATGGCCGACCAAAATCCCCAAAACCCAAAAATGGCCACCACCGAATCGATCGATTCTCACTCTCTATCGCAAAATCGAAGGTCGTACCTCCTCACCAGTTCGCCGTCCTTAACTCCGAACCCTATCCCCTCTCTCTCTTCATTGAACCCACAATTCGCACCGAAACCACTACAATCGCCTCTAGTCACCAACTCGAAGCTCAGCCCTCCTTGACTCATCACGCTCGAGCTTATCGAATTCGCTTTAAGCCCACACCCAAGGCCTCACTTCCAGCCCAACACCACAAGTCACCACCGAAGGAGGAGGCACACCGCGTTCCAGCATTCCACCCCTCGTCGTTCATCGCCACCGCGTCGATCGACAGAAGCCACTCCATTCTTATCGGCGTAGCATTGATACCGTGACTCAAAGTAAGTTTGCCTTATGATTTAACTTGTTGCAAGTTCTTCTATTTCTCATTTCACTAAGTATAATAGGTTATGCCTATTTACTGCTACCTTTCGGTTATCTTTGTCTGCGGTCGTGATTTGGATTTGTTCATTAATTGCGTTTGGGGGTATATAAGTGGCGACTATTGATAGACGTGTATATATGCGCTAATTGTATGTGTATATGTGAATTAATAGCATACGTATACATCTATACACACGCTGCCTCGATGTACTGTCTATTTTTGCAAGTCTATCCACTCTTCCTTTGGTTGGTATTTGTTCACTTGGATGCCCATACATGTATACATATACTCCCATAATGCTCATGTATGTGTCGTTGGTATCCACTGAACAAATTAATGTATCATTTCCTATTCATTTGGCTGGGCTGAACTTATGTTTCCCGCTACCTTCATGGTTGCACTTGAGTATCTTGACACTTTCGACTAGCTGTGTTTGCCATGCATGCCCTTACCTTAAATTTGGGACTTGATCACACGGGTTCACTGACTGTCGCCATTCCTTATTTTGATAAATTTAAAACCCAAATACATACTCTTACGTTGCCTAATTTTTTTCCTAATAAAATCCCTATTTTCTTAGTGGCCTGAGATTTTCTTCACTTTGCATGCTTCATACATATTGTATATGTTGATATGCACTAATCCCATGTAATGATTTTTGATATTTTGCACCATTTGATCCTGCTCCATACGTGGTCGTTCATTCTCTACTGCTTGGCCCGAGTTCTTCCTTTTTATATTTTATTTTGCATGCTAATATGCGTGATGAAAATGATGGTCCATTTGCTACTCCCTTTCTGTTGTTCCGATCGGATTATTTGGAACCAACATGTGGTCTATTATTTTGACAGTGACGTGGGTCTTTTACCTTGCATTTTACTCTCTAAGTGTCTTATTATTAAACACGTACATTTATCACTCTCTAAGTTCCTGTTGGATGCATTATTCCCATATGTTTCCTTTATTAGCATTAGTCTCTCTCCCATGCATTTTTTTGTTGAAAACCATTGTGTACATACACTTATAAGGCTGCCGTATTCCGCAAGACCCGGACAAATCTTTACATGCCTGCGTTTCCTCTCTAGTTTGGCATCAACTCTCATTTTCGAACGTTTTGCTTACCGTAGAAACTACACCTTTATTTCTTTTGATAATTGGTACAAGTTCATGCATGGATCGGAGTGTTATTTCTGTACCTTGTTGATCTTATGGGTACTGTGGCATCTTCTTGTGTATTTATATATGTAACACCCCACCTCCGCAAGGGTCACTCACAAAGGGAATGCACTAGTTTTGGAGGGGTATTATCGAGATAACATCACAGAATTATCACAAGACAGAACATAAATAAATAATTAAGTAAACAGCGGAAGAATTTATGAGCAAAACAGAATTTCATTTTATTTCAAAGTAAACCATGTCTCTTACAATCATTTCAAATAACAACTTCATTACAACTGTCTTGTAATAATAGCCAAAGAAGCAATAACTTAAACCAGAAAAACATCTTATTCCCCAAGTGCAGTAAAAAGAAGCAGCCATAGCAAACCGTACGTGCTGAGCCAAAGCAAGTGATGTCCAAGCTAAGAGCTAGTGTTTCCCCCTTGAGAACCTAGGGGGGGAAACAAAAGAAAAAGAGGCGAAAGAAAAAGGGTCAGTCATAAAGACTGAGTAAGTCCTAGTGACTTTCAGTGTAAAAACGGTTAAAACAACCTGTCATGTATGAACTGGAACTAAACTTAAGAATGGTGTCAAGGTGAACAAGAGAGACTAAGGTGATCAGGATAAGTCAAGACGAGTCAAGTAAAGCATCACATGTTCGAGATTCATTGCATTGACTGTACTAGTATACTAAGCCCATGTCACAAGTTAATCACGAAATAAATCCCACGGCCCAATATCATGAAATGACCCTGAAACGGGGTCTGACCCAAGTACGGGGTCCTACGGAGCGATTATCTAGTCAATCGGCTCCCTACAAGTTCTAGCTCGTCAAGTGTCCGTGTCATACGGCTAATCACGAATGTAGTCACCTGTGCTGGGTCCACCTTCGGGTGTATCATCCCTAGGGTGTCAACCCCTGACACGATTCAAGATGCACAGATAAATCTACGGATACCCAGTGCCTGCCCCGGAATACGTGCACGACCGTAGTCCACCGAACCTACACTGGCATACCCCACTGCCGTCGTTCACCTCTTACAATCAGCCCAGTAATCGTGCCCCACCCGGCCTCGCCCCAGGGTACCTTGATACATCTAGAGGGTTACTGCTGAAAAGGGTCGTGTCTAGGGTTTCGCCTACAGATTAGGTCATGTAATTCGTGACCTAACCCACCTAACCGATTAAGTCATGTAATTCGTGACTTAATCCCTTTCCAGTCTAGTCATGTCAAGATGGTTAAGTATGTCATTTAAATTCGTGACTTAACCCGCTTACGTATCATGTCAAGTTGGCTAAGTGTTGTCGTTTCCAGTTCATGACTTAGCCCTACAAATCGTGTTCAAGTTGGTTAAGTTGTCTTTTCATTTTCATGACTTAACCCTAATTGGCATTAATTGATTTGTTAATGCACTGAACCAGTCACATTGGATCCTATTGTTCGTAGCCACTGGATTTGCCGGACGGTTCCGGGCAGGTTTATGCTACGAACTAAATCCAACCTCGAGTTTCAAGCGCGATGTGACCAACTACCCACATTGGGTCCTATTGTTTGTAGCAACTGGATTTGTCGGGCGGTTCCGGGCAGGTTTACACTACAAACTCAACCCATCCTCGAGTTGGCCACTTTCTTGTTTTCTAAAGTCATGCCCATGTCCTTATCAGATTCGTGCTATTTTCATAGCATGTTCATATGTCAATTTCGTGCCCAACTAAGGCATGTTTCAAGTCAAGTTATGGCATGTTCAAGTCGAGTTTTTGTGCCATATTTCATGTTCTACTTATGCCAAATTTCACGGTTTATGATTATAATCAATTCAAGTTTTGCCTATTCTACCCAATCGTATCCCTAACGTATATAAACGTACTTCGTTCACAAGCATAAATAATTCAGGAGATAAAGGGGAATAACACCAAACATGTGATAGGCATACGTGACAATTCCAACATCACTTGCATAATAAACCGGTTATAACATATCACATTGTTTCAATACTAGTATGATGATAACTTGGCATAGTAATGGTTCCAACTTAGTTTAACATGATGATTTCAACTTTACATCATAGGCATAATAATCATTGCAGGCATAATAATAATTTTATTACAAACATGAAACATTAAAGGCATGGTGATTCTAATAGGCATAGTGGATTCCAATTTAGCATTTCCAACATAATGATTCTCACCTAGCATTATAAACATAATGATAACCTAGCGATTCCCAATTTGTCATTAACATGATAGGTATATTAACATCACAGGCATAGTTTCATTAACATCATAGACATGGTTTAATTAGCATCATAGGCATGGTTTAATCAATATAAAGATTTCAATAATCATAGTGATTCCATGGACATGTATTAGTCCAACTTGCCATACAATTAAGCCCAAGTGATTCATAACAACATCAAAATCATGATAAGTTTAACTTGCAACATTAACATAGCAATATTCCCAAATTATGATTCAAAGTTAAACAATATAAACATGGATTAATAATAGTTCCTAAATCCGGTTTCAATTCATAGCATGTCCATGTTATTTCAGCATTTTTGC
The DNA here is from genome assembly GCA_030737875.1 of Allium sativum. NCBI lineage: Eukaryota > Viridiplantae > Streptophyta > Magnoliopsida > Asparagales > Amaryllidaceae > Allium > Allium sativum. Next base: position 808,803,550 of record CM060916.1, read on the forward strand.
CTAAAAAGTGACATAGAACTTACAATATGAAGCAAGCAATCCAAATCAAAACTTTAAATCAAATAGCCCCAAATCCGTTGTCTAAAGCGTCGTAGTTGTTATAGCTTCTAGTTGTAGCCTTCAAGAATCATCCTTCGTCTTCTATAATTTTGTTCTTTGTATTTTTAATTTAGAGTTCTAGGTTTAATGGCGGCTGCATGAGGCTAAAATGAAATAGTATGATTTAAGCTAGGTCTTAGGGTCTTTTTATAGTGTTTAGGATTAGTTTTAGCCATGGGATAAACCCTAGGATAGATCTGAGCCATCTGAAATCGTCACAAGCCCCCAAAACAAGACCCAGGAGCCAAAACAGGTGCACCAGGCCGACCAGGGAGGTCGACCCCCAGGTCGACACCCAGGTCGACTCCCCAGTCGACCTGGGGGGGGGGAGGTCGACCCCCAGGTCGACACTCAGGTCGACTCCCCAGTCGACCTGGGGGGGAGGTCGACCCCCAGGTCGACTCTAGTGTCGACCTGGTTGGGGGGAGGTCGACCCTAGTGTTGACCCCCCTGTCGACCTGTCTGGGCGGGATTTTTCCCGCCTACCCTGAATTCTGAAAATTTGAATCCGTTTTTGATTTTGAATTTTTCGTGAAACTTTGCGAGGCCATATCTTGATCATACGGACTCCGATTTACGAAATTTCGGACTCTATTTCGCGTATTTTTCCGAGACGAACGTAATTGCACAACCCGTTTTCCCTGATTCAGATTTTAACATTTAATTCTGCCTTGATTCTTGTCTTAACATGTTGTTAAATTTCGGGTTGTTACATTCTCCCCTCCTTTAAGGATTTCGTCCCCGAAATCTCCAAGTTAGGAAGAATGCATCCTTCCATCAATCATCCATCTACTCAAAACATCATCCACAAGCAACCATGGTCCTTAATAGACTTCTAATGTTTTATGAACACATGCAAAGAGTGTGTGTATATGTTCCTTAGCTAATGCTAATGATCAGGCCTGATTGATTTTCTAAATGCAAAATATGTTTAGTGAAATGAATCCAATATGTATGCAAAATCTTCCTATTATAATTCATAATTTCTACATGAGTGCACAAACATTCAATCATATGCAACAACCAAATGATAGCACAACCAAGTTTCCAAAATAAACACTCATGCATATGCAAGTATGAAACCGTGACTGAGCCGATCTAGTGCCTAATGTGTATTCATGCATCCACGAGCAACCACTTGCGACCATTTTGCAATCATAACATGTTTCAATTACATGTTTACATCCAAAAAGATTCTACTTATGGTTCTCAAGATAGGATCGAGGATATAACAAGATAAAACAAAGCATCTAGAAAAAGAAGTTAAAGATGTACCCCCAGAAGGTCCGGTCTGCTTCTTAGGGCAGTCCTTCCTGATGTGTCCAGTCTCCCCACAATGAAAACATTCACCTTGCTTTCTTTTCCTCTTTCTACAATCCTTGGCTATGTGCCCTTTCGTACCACAGAAATTGCATTTCCTTTTATCACGTGAGTTGTCGTTCTTGCCTCCTTTCTCGGGGTCTACCTTCTTATTCTGAGAATCGTTGGGCTTGACCTCTTTCTTGCCCTTCTTATCTTCCTCATAGAGTAGGGCCATATCCACCAAGCTTTCAAAGGTCGCCCCCATGGGCACATGAGTCATGGCCAAACCATGTAGTGGCTCGTTCAAGCCTCGTGCAAAACGTAGCGCCTTTTTCTGAGGAGTGTTGACTAACTCCAATCCGAAGCGAGCAAGCTGATTGAAAGGGTTCACGTATTCTTTAACTGTCATATTTCCTTGTTTAAGGGCCAGAAACCGTTCCATTTGGAGACTCTCCTCTGCTGATGACAAGAACTTAAGCCCAAATCTCCCTCTAAAGTTCGCCCAAGTCTCAATGGGCCTAGTAGCGTTGGTGACTTCCCACCAATAAGAACCTTCCTCTTTCATGAGCCACGCTGCCAACTGTACTTTCCTATTGTCCTCTACCTCAAAGATAACAAACAAGTCTTCGGTTTCCTTCAACCAATTCCGTGCCTCAACAAAAGTTTCAGTTCCTAGGATATCCTTTCCGCCCATGGCCTTAAAGTCCTTGCATATCTTTGAAAAAGAAGTATCTCACGGAGGTTGAGGAGGATAAGGAGGAGGATTGGCTGGGCCTGTCACATTAGCCCGAGCCTCGAGGAAACGATGGAACCAAGTGGGTATATTGACACCCTCGGGAGGATTAAGATCGTCGACCATGATAAGCTGAAAACGAAAAAGGAAAAGATTCAAACGAGTAAACATAGATTGTGCTAATGGCTTTTTGGGGAATAGACTTTTTAAAATAAATCAACTTTTCTTGAAAAGTGCTTCTTTGTAAATGGTTTTTCAAAAGGTTTTCAAAACTCTTGCCCAGCCTTGGTAAACTTCTGCTCCGATACCAAGTGTAACACCCCACCTCCGCTAGGGTCACTCACAAAGGGAATGCACTAGTTTTGGAGGGGTATTATCGAGATAACATCACAGAATTATCACAAGACAGAACATAAATAAATAATTAAGTAAACAACGGAAGAATTTATGAGCAAAACAGAATTTCATTTTATTTCAAAGTAAACCATGTCTCTTACAATCATTTCAAATAACAACTTCATTACAACTGTCTTGTAATAATAGCCAAAGAAGCAATAACTTAAAACAGAAAAACATCTTATTCCCTAAGTGCAGTAAAAAGAAGCAGCCATAGCAAACCGTACGTGCTGAGCCAAAGCAAGTGATGTCCAAGCTAAGAGCTAGTGTTTCCTCCCTGAGAACCTGGGGGGGGGAGAACAAAAGAAAAAGAGGCGAAAGGAAAAGGGTCAGTCATAAAGACTGAGTAAGTCCTAGTGACTTTCAGTGTAAAAACGGTTAAAACAACCTATCATGTATGAACTGGAAATAAACTTAAGAATGGTGTCAAGGTGAACAAGAGAGACTAAGGTGATCAGGATACGTCAAGACAAGTCAAGTAAAGCATCACATGTTCGAGAGTCGTTGCATCGACTGTACTAGTATACTAAGCCCATGTCACAAGTTAATCACGAAATAAATCCCACGGCCCAATATCATGAAATGACCCTGAAACGGGGTCTGACCCAAGTACGGGGTCCTACGGAGCGATTATCTAGTCGATCGGCTCCCTACAAGTTCTAGCTCGTCAAGTGTTCGTGTCATACGGCTAATCACGAATGTAGTCACCTGTGCTGGGTCCACCTTCGGGTGTATCAGCCCTAGGGTGTCAACCCCTGACACGATTCAAGATGCACAGATAAATCTACGGATACCCAGTGCCTTCCCTGGAATACGTGCACGACCGTAGTCCACCGAACCTACACTGGCATACCCCACTGCCGTCATTCACCTCTTACAATCAGCCCAGTAATCGTGCCCCACCCGGCCTAGCCCCAGGGTACCTTGATACATCTAGAGGGTTACTGCTGAAAAGGGTCGTGTCTAGGGTTTCGCATACAGATTAAGTCATGTAATTCGTGACCTAACCCACCTAACCGATTAAGTCATATAATTCGTGACTTAATCCCTTTCCAGTCTAGTCATGTCAAGATTGTTAAGTATGTCATTTAAATTCGTGACTTAACCCACTTACGTATCATGTCAAGTTGGCTAAGTGTTGTCATTTCAAGTTCATGACTTAGCCCTACAAATCGTGTTCAAGTTGGTTAAGTTGTCTTTTCATGTTCATGAATTAACCCTAATTGGCAATAATTAATTTGTTAATGCACTGAACCACTCACATTGGATCCTATTGTTCGTAGCCACTGGATTTGCCGGGCGGTTCCGGGCAGGTTTACGCTACGAACTCAATCCAACCTCGGGTTTCAAGCGCGATGTGACCAACTACCCACATTGGGTCCTATTGTTTGTAGCAACTGGATTTGCCGGGCGGTTCCAGGCAGGTTTACACTACAAACTCAACCCAACTTCGAGTTGGCCACTTTCTTGTTTTCTAAAGTCATGCCCATGTCCTTATCAGATTCGTGCTATTTTCATAGCATGTTCATATGTCAATTTCGTGCCCAACTAAGGCATGTTTCAAGTCAAGTTATGGCATGTTCAAGTCGAGTTTTCGTGCCATATTTCATATTCTACTTATGCCAAATTTCATGGTTTATGATTATAATCAATTCAAGTTTTGCCTATTCTAACCAATCGTATCCCCAACGTATATAAACGTACTTCGTTCACAAGCATAAACAATTCAGGAGATAAAGGGGAATAACACCAAACATGTGATAGGCATACGTGACAATTCCAACATCACTTGCATAATAAACCGGTTATAACATATCACATGGTTTCAATACTAACATGATGATAACTTGGCATAGTAATGGTTCCAACTTAGTTTAACATGATGATTTCAACTTTACATCATAGGCATAATAATCATTGCAGGCATAATAATAATTTTATTACAAACATGAAACATTAAAGGCATGGTGATTCTAATAGGCATAGTGGATTCCAATTTAGCATTTCCAACATAATGATTCTCACCTAGCATTATAAACATAATGATAACCTAGCGATTCCCAATTTGTCATTAACATGATAGGTATATTAACATCACATGCATAGTTTCATTAACGTCATAGACATGGATTAATTAGCATCATAGGCATGGTTTAATCAATATAAAGATTTCAATAAACATAGTGATTCCATGGACATGTATTAGTCCAACTTGCCATACAATTAAGCCCAAGTGATTCATAACAACATCAAAATCATGATAAGTTTAACTTGCAACATTAACATAGCAATATTCATAAATTATGATTCAAAGTTAAACAATATAAACATGGATTAATAATAGTTCCTAAATCCGGTTTCAATTCATAGCATGTCCATGTTATTTCAGCGTTTTTGCCTAAAAAGTGACATAGAACTTACAATATGAAGCAAGCAATCCAAATCAAAACTTTAAATCAAATAGCCCCAAATCCGTTGTCTAAAGCGTCGTAGTTGTTGTAGCTTCTAGTTGTAGCCTTCAAGAATCGTCCTTCGTCTTCTATAATTTTGTTCTTTGTATTTTTAATTTAGAGTTCTAGGTTTGATGGCAGCTGCATGAGGCTAAAATGAAATAGTATGATTTAAGCTAGATCTTAGGGTCTTTTTATAGTGTTTAGGATTAGTTTTAGCCATAGGATAAACCCTAGGATAGATCTGAGCCATCTAAAATCGTCACAAGCCCCCAAAACAAGACCCAGGAGCCAAAACAGGTGCACCAGGCCGACCTGGCCGACCAGGGAGGTCGACCCCCAGGTCGACACCCAGGTCGACTCCCCAGTCGACCTGGGGGGGGGGGGGAGGTCGACCCCCAGGTCGGCACCCAGGTCGACTCCCCAGTCGACCTAGGGGGGAGGTCGACCCCCCAGGTCGACTCTAGTGTCGACCTGGTTCGGGGGGAGGTCGACCCTAGTGTCGACCTGTCTGGGCGGGATTTTTCCCGCCTACCCTGAATTCTGAAAATTTGAATCTGTTTTTGATTTTGAATTTTTCGTGAAACTTTGCGAGGCCATATCTTGATCGTACGGACTCCGATTTACGAAATTTCGGACTCTATTTCGCGTATTTTTCCGAGACGAACGTAATGGCATAACCCGTTTTCCCTGATTCAGACTTTAACATTTAATTCTGCCTTGATTATTGTCTTAACATGTTGTTAAAATTCGGGTTGTTACAATATACCCCCCACTTGTTATTTAACTTACTGATGCATGCCCAATTTTCATTCACGCATGAGTACCTTTGAATTGCCCTGCTTCTTCTATAAAGCTGGAACCTCACTTTGTTTATGCTATACATGCTATCCTATTTTATTTATTTATGGTTGCATCTTAACTTTGACATATTATTGCACCAATGCCACCAATTCTTTGTCAATGCATGCAAGTATGTCGGTCCAGTATGGTACATATATTCTGGCAGTGGTGGGAATATATATGTGAATTATTAATAGCCTGTTTGATTATATTTATGTGTTTATGCGAAGTGACTTACTTGAAATAAGTTTAATCCTGACTCGGGTGTTTTATGTTTTGCATGGAACGCTGGGGCCAGACCCCAAGTGTTGTAGATAAAAGAATTTTTCAGCTCGCTAGTTAAAGAGGAATGTGAAGACGCATATGCGCGCAAGCCTGACTAAAAGTGTAAACATTATTCGTAAAAATTCATGTACATATTTTATCTTCTGTTATACAAAATATTATAAACTCCGAATTTTTGTATAAAAAAAATATTCCGCTGCAAATTATTGTACTATGTAATTCTTGTCAGATATTGCGAAATGGATCATTAAGGCAACACTAACACTAGAGAGGGGGTGAACATTGTTTTTGAGAAATCTAACAAAAATCTAAAACTTATATGATCAACTATATGAATCACACACTACATAAATAATCACAGACACAGAATCAAACACAAACACAAAGATAAACAAAAATTAAATGCAGAAAAGGAAATAATACATTGGATTTTATACTAGTTCGAATTACTCCTACGTCTAGTCCTACGCAACGCTAGATTGCGCAGAGTTTTGTTACTGTACCAATGTCTAAGTACACCCCTTGATTTCATGGCTACAAGGTTAACACTGATCCCGTTCCTTGATTTCACGGTAACAAGGAAAACACTGATTTCGTTCCTTGATTTCACGGCTACAAGGAAAACACCAATTCCCAAACAATTACAATAGCCCTATAACTCTTCAATAGCACTTCTATTTAAAGAGTAATGAGTAGAGAGTGAGAAGAGAAGAAGTTTTATGTAAATAGAATTGAATTCGACACAGTCTAAGTGTAGAAATCATAAAAATAAGAAATATTAATGATATTAACGGTGTAGAGAAAGGAGATGAAGATGGAAGCATAATGAAAAAATTCGATATTAACCCCTATTTATAAGATTTGAAAGGTTGCAACGCTTTTGGAATGTTACAATTAGTGAAAATATACTTCCTTTCAAAATCAAAAATATGACAATTATATGTCGACATAGGCATAAACCTATGTCGACATAACCTAGTTCAAACTTGATTTTTAAGCATTTTTCAAGCGTTTATATATATATAAATATATATAATTCTAGGAACTCTTGAATTAAAACATAGTGTTGTAAATGAATATTATAAAGTAGAAAATCATTTGAAACCATAAGTACAAACTATATAAACATATTTATTAAATTATAAATTTTAAAACTATATAAATATAAATTATATAAGTATATAATATATAAAACTTATAAACTACAAAACTTGAGTTTAAAATCAAAAGTGAAATAGAGAAAATAGAGATTGATGATAGAATTGAATTTGAACCTGGAGTGCTATTCAGAGTCTTACATAAACTAGACTCTCTTACTATATTTAATTTAAACTCTTGAAATCTTGATTACTCATGAGTCTTGAATCATCTCTGAAATCTGAATCTCTAGAAGCTCTTTAAACTGTACGTTCTTCGGTATTAATTTATGTATACATATCCTGCATATGTGTGTATATATATATATATAAATTCTAGATAAAAGTGTTAGTATATATTTTATATTCAATTAACATTGAAATAAGGTTGTTGTCATCAAAACTCCATTCTCCAACAATCTCCCCCTTTTTGATGATGACAACCTTAGTTTATAAAATATCGTACCTGTATATACCTGTTGATGATGATCCTTCTAATACTCCCCCGTCTATATGAATCCTATAAACTAATTTTATAATTTATCCCCCTTTGGTATTATCAAAAAGAAATTCTAAAACTACTCCCTCTAAATCCTATAATTATCTAAATAATTCATATACTAAAGTACTCCCCCTAAATTCGATATCCATTTAAAATAGATTACGCTATACTAAGATCTATAAGCGTATAACTTATTATAATACTTAATTTATACTTATGATTAACAAAACAAGCATTACATTAAACTTGATTTTTACAGACGAAGGTACGTAGATTTCTACAAACACAATACATTGTATTAACGCAAAGAAACGAAACAAAAGAAAATCCTAAATTGTAACTATTTTTTATGATGGGAGACTTATGTATTGGAAATTTTGGATAATGGAGACTAAAATCCCCATTTCGTTCAATCATATTTCCATTATGATCGAACAAGATCTCTCTCACACATACGACTTGATCATCTTCTTTCGCAACTGCTTGTTGAGTCTCCTTAGGCTCTTCTTCCCCCATCATTTCTTCCTCCTTCTGGTTCTTCCTCTGGTTTCTCCTCTTCTTCCACGGCTTGATCATCATATTCGATGATAATAGAATTTGCCTGATTATCCGTTATAAACTTAAGAAGACTCCTTATCACTTTTCCTTGTCTATTTTGCTCTTGGCTCATCCGAATTTGAAGCACTTGTATTTCAGCAAGCATTTGAAGAGCATATTCCATCTTCTCTTCAATTTTGATGACACATGATAGGGTATTGGAAAGGACCTTCAGATGGTCCAGCGGATGATTCAGGATTGACTTGAGTGTTAAAATTAGTGGAGGCCATTGTTTATTTTAGTTTAGAGTTTATACAGAAGTGAGAAATGAGAAATGAGAATGAAGAAGAAAATTTGAAATGGAGAGTTTAAATGATTATAGTAACTAACTTTTGGTGGGAATTAATTTTAAAAATATAGCAGTTATATGTCGACATAGTCACATATGTATGTCAATGTACTTGTATTTTTTTATTTTTTATTTTAATGTTATTCTTATATATAGTAATATATTTAATTATTATGACTCACTTAGTGAACAAATTCCTATTTTTCTTCTAAATTTAGTAAATGTTGCTTCATTTAATGGTTTTGTTATTATATCTACTATTTGTTTATCTATTTCTATAAATTTGAGTGAAATTTTCTCTTTATTTACATTATCTTTTAGAAAATGATAGTGTATATCAATATGTTTAGTTCTTGAATGATGAGTTGGATTTTTAGAAATATTTATACACTCGTATTATCGTAGTATATTGGTGATTTGTTTATATTTAATCCAAAATCATTTAGAGTTTGTTGCATATATATTACTTATGAACATGCCAAAGCAGCAAAAATATATTCTGCTTCAGTTGTTGACAAAGATATAGTATTTTGCTCTTTACTAAACCACGAGACTAATGAATGTCCTAAGAGGTGACATGTTCCACTAGTACTTTTACGATCGGATTTACATCCCGCATAGTCAACGTCACAATAAGAAACTAAGTTGAATGAATCATCCTTAGGATAAAATAATCCAAAGTCTGATGTATGCTTTACATACCTTAGAATACGTTTTAGGGCTTTTAAATGTGTTTCCTTATGTTGCGATTGATATCTTGCACAGAGACATACACTATGCAGTATATCTGGTCTACTAGCGGTTATATATAGTAGCGATCCTATCATTCCTCTATATAGTTTTTAATCAACGTCTTTTGATGTATCATCTTTACTTAATGTTATGTTAGTCGTCGTCAGTGTTGGTCTCCCATTAGTTGTTGTTAAATTATATTTACTAATTAGATCTCTTGTGTATTTTTCTTGATTAATAAATATTCCATTCTTTAATTGACGAACTTGTAATCCTATAAAGAACGTTACTTCTCCCATATGACTCATCTCAAATTGTGGGTCATAATATCTAAAAATTCTTTATTCGTCTTATCATTTGTTGATCCGAAAACTATATCATCAACATATATTTGTACTAATTGTATATCCTTATTATTCTTCTTAATAAACAAAGTATTATCTAATTTTCCTATTTCAAGATTGGACTATAATAAATAATTTCTTAATCTATCATAATAAGCCCTAGGAGCCTGTTTTAAGCCATATAATGCTTTCTTTAACTAACATACGTGATTTGGTAATTTTTCGTCTTCAAATAGAGGTGGTTACTCTACATATATGTCTTCTTTAACAAACCCATTCCGAATAGCACTTTTGACATCCATTTGATATAATTTGAAATTATTATGGTTTGCGAAGGCTAGTAAAATCCTAATGGATTCCAGTCTTGCTACGGGGGAAAATGTTTCATCGTAGTCTATTCCTTCTTCTTGAGTATTAACTTGTGCTATTAATCGTTACTTATTTCTTACTACTTCGCCGTGTTCATTCATTTTATTTTTATAAATCCATTTAGTTCCTATTACAGTTACCCTTTGGTCTAGGAACAAGTTCCCATACATCATTCCTAGTAAACTGATTCGGTTCTTCTTGCATAGCAAGTATCCTTGAATCATTGGAAGATGCTTCCTTTGAATTCTTAGGTTCAAAAGTTGAAATAAATACAGTATTAATCATATTATTCAACTGATTACGGGTTCTAACGACGAATACAGTATCTTCTAAGATATTTTCTACAGGATGGTCTCTAAGTAATCTAATTCGTTTATTTGGTTGAGTATCTTTAGGATTTGTTTCATTAATTTCATTTTCACATTCATCTTCATTGTTTTGTGTTATATTATAATTTTCGTCAAATGATACGCTTAAGGTTTCTTCTATGGTATTGGTTCGAGTATTGAAAACTTTATATGCTTTACTTCTTTCTGGATATCCAATAAAAATTCCTTTATTGGATTTCGAGTCAAATTTGTCTAATTTCTTTAGTATTAAGTCTAAAATATTTACTTCTAAATATTTTAAAATATGTCACTTTTGGTTTCTTATTATACAAAAGTTCATAAGGAGTTTTATGAGTTAAGGGTCTAATTGAAATTCTATTTAAAATATAACAAGCTATTACAACTGCATCAACCCAAAAATTTCTTGGTAAATTACTATAAGATAGAATAGTTCTCACACACTCTTGTATCGTCCTATTTTTACGTTCAACAACTCCATTTTGTTGAAGGGTTCTAGGAATAGAAAAATTATGGGTTATTCCCTTTTTATTACAATATTTTTCAAAAAAAAATTGTTTTCGAATTCTCCGCCATGGACATTACGTATTGTTTTGATTTTTACTAATAATAAGTTTTGAATTCTTTTAGAAAAAGTTTTAAATTGATCAAAATCATCACTTTTATTTTTAAGAAACAAAGTCCAAGTAAATCTAGAAAAATCCTCGACTATTACGTAAACTTATCTATTATGATTTATCAATTGGGTTTGAGATGGACCAAATAAATCCATGTGAATTAACTCTAATGGTTTCGAGGTAGTAATTTCCTCTTTTGATTTAAATGAACTTCTTTTTAATGTTTCAAATTGAAAGCGTCACATAAGTTATTAACTTTAAATTTCATTCTGGGTAATCCTCTAATTAAATCTAATTTAGAAATCCTAGAGATGTGTTTGAAATTTATATGACAAAATCTCTTATACCAGATCCAAGGGTCACTTGTATTGGCCATAAGACATAGATTATTGTTGGATATTTTCATACTCAATATATAGATATTTTTCTTCTTGTCTTCTTCGAATATTACTTTTGAATTCCTATCTTCTATATAACATTTATCCTTTTTAAAGTTTATTTTATAACCCTTATCGCAAAGTTGACTTATACTTAGCAAGTTGTGTTTTAAATTTCTAACAAATAAAACATCAGAATTAGTAGGAGTTTCAGAATTACCGATATTGCCGATCCCAATAGTGTATCCTTTAGAGCTATCTCCGAAGTTCACCATTCCACCATCTTCATATATCAGATTATTGAGTAATTCAGGATTTCCCGTCATATGTCTCGAACAACCACTATCTAGTATACATTTGTCCTTTTTGATTTACACTAATTGCTTTCAGAATTTGAATTCTCAACGGCCATGTAACACACCGGTTCGGAGTTTGAACTTTCAACAGCCACCTTTTCAAAATTTGAATTTCAATAGCCACCATTTCAGATTTTGAAATACCAAAAACCACTTCTCCCATCTTTTCAAGTTTTGAATTTTCAAAAGCCATAAAACACATCTTTTCCTGTATTGAACAATATTTTAGTAGATCGCTTGAATTTTCAGTACGATTATATGCAGACTCTTTCAACATTGGTACAATGCATGAATTGACACTAGTGTTAATAATTATATCAAAATTTGCCATTTAAAATTTTACAAAAATCAGATTATGAAAATTTTGAAATACCTTGCTCTGATACCAATTGTTAAGGATTGCGGAATGGATCGTTAAGGGAGGGGTGAATAGTGTTTTTGAGAAACCGAAGAAAATCTAAAACTTACATGATCAACTATATGAATCACACACCACAGGAACAATCACAGACACAAAATCAAACACAAAGATAAACAAAAATAAAATGTAGAAAAGGAAAGAACACACTGGATTTTTCATGGTTTGGATTACTCCTATGTCCAGTCCTACGCAACGCTAGATTGCGCAAAGTTTTATTAAGTTTTCAATATCCAAGTACACCCTTTGATTTCACGGCTACAAGGTTAACATCGCTCCCGTTCCTTGATTTCACAGCAACAAAGAAAACACTGATTCTAATCCTTGATTTCACAGCTACAAGGAAAACACCGATTGCCAAACACTTCCCAAACAATTACAACAGCCCTATAACTCTTCAATAGCACTTTAATTCAGAGAGTAATGAGTAGAGAGTGAGAAGAGAAGAAGTTTTATGTAAATAGACTTGAATTCGGCGGATTATAAGTGTAGAAATCATAAAAGTAAGAAATATTAATGTTGTAGAGAAAGGAGATGAAGATGGAGAAGAAGAATAATGAATTTTTTTGAAATCAACCCCTATTTATAGGATTTGAAAGGTTGTAATGCTTCTAGAACGTTACAAATAGTGAAAAGACACTTCCTTTCAAAATCAAAAATATGACAGTTATATATCGACATGGGCATAAATGTATGTCGACATAACCTAGTTCAAAATTGATTTTTGAGCATTTTCAAGTATTTTGATATATATATATATATATATATATATATATATGTATATATAGTTCTGGAAACTCTTGAACTAAAACATAGTGTTGCAAATGAATATTATAAAGTAGAAAATCATTTGAAACCATAAGTATAAACTATATAAACATATTTATAAAACTATAAAGTTTAAAACTATATAAATATAAATTATATAATTATATAATATATAAAACTTATAAATTATAAAACTTGAGTTTAAAATCAAAAGTAAAATAGTAAAAATAGAGATTGAAGATAGAATTTGATAACAGAATTTGAAATCAGAAATTGAATTTGAACCTGGAGTGCTACTCAGAGTCTTACATAAGCTAGAATCTATTACTATATTTATCTTGAATTCTTGAAATCTTGAATACTCATGAGTCTTGAATCATCTCTGAAATCAGAATCTCAAGAAGCTCTTTAAACTGTACAGTCTTTAGTATTAATTTCTGTATATAAATCATGCATATGTATATGTGTGTGTGTGTATATATATATATTCTAGATAAAGTGTTAAGGTATATTTTATAATCAGTTAACATTGAAATAAGGCTGTTGTCATCAAAACTCCATTCTCTAATAATTCTGTGTTCAATTCTTTTTAAACCCTGTAAGCCAATAATAATATGTCGTTTTGAACATTTCGAGTTGGTTTAAATACCGACTTAGGATGGTCAAAAAGGCGTGCTGTTACATTTAATCTTAGTTTTTAACTCATGATTTTCAGAAATAAGCGTGTCATTCTTTTCCTTTTAAGTTTTAGTTTCTTGACTCAATAAGGAAAGATGATAATTTGCGTTAGAAAGAGATTCTTGAAGTTTTCTAATTTCATCTTCTAAATTGTTTTTTCATCTTTCAGCTTATCTCTTCGAATTCTTCCTTTTTTGATCTTCATTAGCTTGTTTATATTTTTTCTATAAATTATTTCTAGATTCTAGTAATTTTGCATTTGTTTCTACCATATCTTCAGAAGAAAAAACATTAACCTCGTTATCTTTGGCCATGAAGAAGAATTTGCTTGTTCACTATCACTGTCACTATCACTTTCTAAAGAAGAAGAAGAATCTGAATCATCCCAAGTAATCGTAAAATCCTTCTTTTTAAGTTTATCCATCTTGTGTTTATTACGATGTTCCTTCTTTTGTTTTGGACAATCTTTTGATATATGCCTTTTCTTATGACAGTTATAGCATTTTTTTACTGATGACGATGGTTTACCTGAGTTGGTACTTCTATTGCCATTATTTCTGTTGCTCTTTCTGTATTTCAAAAACTTTTTGAAATTTTTGGAAATGAATGTTAGATCATCATTGTCTGATTCTGGTTCTTCTTGTTCTTCCTTGAATGCTACATTCTTTTTATCTTGTGCCTGTACTCATTTTGCCTACAAGTTAACCTCATAAGACATTAAATTTCTTATTAACTCCTCTGGTTTCATGGTTGAAAGATTGATATTTTCTTCAATTGCCAAGACCTTTCTTTGGCATTCTTCCGTTAAAGAATTTAGGATTTTTGAAATGTCAAAATCAGAATATTTTCCTCCGAATCCTAGCAAGAATGATAAATGTTCTGAAATCTAGAGTACATATCATTAATAGACTCATTTTCATTCATCCTAAAGTTTTGAAATTGACTCTTAAGCATGAATATCTTGCTTTTTTAACCTTGTTAGTTCCTTTGTGAGTTACTTTGAGTGTTCGCCATATTTCATGTGCAGTATTGCACATTCGGATATAATTGAACTCATTTCCATGCAAGGCTCAATGCAACATATTCATTGCTGTTGCATTTGAAGTAGCATCAGTTTTCTGTGAATTTGACCACTTAGAATAATTGCTAGAGGGAATAGTATATTCGTTTTGAGTGATATTCAAAGTTTCAAATTCATTGGCTTGCATATAAATTCTCATTCATGTACCCCATTAATTATAGTTCATGCCATTAAATAGTGGAGGCTGTGTAGTGGACCGACCTTCTGTGAAACTTGTGTTTGTGTTGGCATTTTTATTAGTTTTATTTTATTGATTTATCAAATAACTGTTTTACGGTTATAAGATAATCTGCTTTAATACCAAATGAAAAGACTACGAGAGTAGGATCAAGTATTTGGAACTGAGCTTATATGTGGAAGTCTTGATAATGTGATATACTGTACTTGATATAGTTATGCAAGTAAACATTTAATGAGATAAACTATATAAATTAATATCAAAGAAAAGAAGAGTAAATGCAGTAAATAAAAATAAACGACATTAGGGATTTTTATACGGATTAGGAGCACCGTCCTACGTCCGGTCCCAGACTCCTTCTGGAATTTCACTAAACGATAACCCTCTCTTAACTCAGAGGAATAGATCTTTACAACCGCTGAGCAGCGAAATAAGAACCTGAACAACGGTACAGGATTTCGCCTCAGCAGCCCAAGAGGACTTTTTACGCGTCTGAGCAGCAAAACATGACTTCACACAATAACAAGAAACATTGTAGACTATTTGTCTCTTTACAGTACACCCTTCCGATAATCTGCTCCTGTAGTATATGTATATACAGTTAAATATATGAAGATACTGAAGAAAGATATTGCTTGAATAGAGTATGAAAGTACGTTCAAGCAAATTTTTAGAATGCAGAAAATAGAGTGTAAGAAGTATATAGATAGATCAGATTAGAAGTGAGAAAAGTAACTTTGTTCGATGTTAGATCACCTATACATAATGGTTTAATAGTTGTAACTTATAACAAAGAGATTCGATGAAAAGAGGTGTCCAAATTTTTGACACAAAGTCTTATCTTTTCATTAAAAATGGCGACTTTTCAAAAAATATAGCCATTGTAGAAATTCTGTCGATTTAAGTTCTAAGTCTGTTAACTAAACATTTAAACGTGTATATATATATATATATATATATATATATATATATATATATATATATGTGTGTGTGTGTGTGTGTGTGCATTTGTGCATATTGCACAAAACTATACAGGTCAGTCGACTGACCTGCCAGGACAATCGACTGACCTGGCACTTTTTGTGCAGTATGCACAAATTCCGTGCATATATATATATATATATATATATATATATATATACATATAATGATGTTTAGTATATATATACATTTTTTTTTGAGGAGAGATTTTAACAAGTTTTAAGCTATGACTCAAGACTAAATATTTATCTTGCATATACTAGCTTGAGTTCTTGTTGTTGATATTCTCTTTTTGTCATTATACTTGTTGTTCTTCGTGTCATGAATAAAATGGTGACTCAACGGAAGTGGATAAGGAGAATTTTTCAAAAGAAGGAGGGGAGAAAAGAATGCTGGTTGTATTATTGAAGAAACATTTGCAATGAAAGTAACAGTTGTTGGGTTGGCATAAAAAAATGCGATATTTAGGATTTGAATGGCAGGAGACTTGGATCAAGTGGACCAAAATTAAGTTTAAACAAGGGAGAAATTGTGGAAGATCAACAAATATGCACGTGAACCACATTTTAGATGTTGATGGGAAAGTGCTAGGATGTAAAGCTAAAATGGAAATGGGGTAAATGAAACAATTAAACAGCATGGGCGTTTGTTAAAATGGATAATTAGAAACTATTTGATATCCGTTTTCTTATGAATCCAAGCCATTCTTTGTCTCTTACTTTTTTCCTAGTTACCAAGGCAGATGTTTTTTATTATGTAGATGGATAACACAAGATCTTCTATAAAAGCACAAACATCACACATAATTACTTTTATTTTCATATACCAATAGGCAAATATATTCATACTAAATTGTTTAAGCACATAAAATTACATAAAATAACAAAAAAGTCATTTTTCAGTAGCCTTCTTTGGATAATTGTGTGTTTCCTTCTTCTTAGGTAATTTTTCTGCTGCTTCCTTGGAAGCTACCTTCCTGTGCAGAAGCACTGGTTTTTATACTTTGTTGAAGTAACAAATTTTTTATAACATATATAAGATAAAGGAATCACTGAGATATAAATAACGTTTGCCCTCTTTTCAAAAAATAAACATAAGATTCTCAAAATACGTAAACTACTTTGTAGAGTCGTTGCAATTATCAAATAACGAATTATACACTATTATGAATACTTCGTAAACTATTTAAAATTTGGTATAGTTATGCACCAATTTGCTGCATTATTACCGTGAAATTCATCCTAACAAATCATCACGTTGAGTATAGTTAAACATGATTAGATATCTTCCTCACATCCTCTCAATTTATGACCTAGTGCATATACCAAATATCTTGTTCATTGCTCAATTAATAATTTTCATTTAATTGAGTATACACTATTATAGACACGTACTAGTAGATTTATATACCATATTACAATCTATTGAAACTTTATTCAAGTGTTGTTCACTATGTTTAAAGATATCATATAAGTTCATAACATTTATTTTTAGTTTCATTTTAGATAAATAAATCAAATTTCTATATGATACCCAAAGTGTGGACAGTGAATCATGTCTATAACTCATTTACACTCGGATCATGTAGACGAAATAAATATACAGTGAAAAGAATCAAAATGAAGCAATAAAAAGTTTTTATCTACTGAAATTACTGACAAAAAGGCATCTTAACAGGATCAAGAATGCAAAGGGAAATAGGATAGAATTTTTTTAAAAAAAACATAAAAATGTTAAAAGGCCCAAGGCCCATAAGTATTGGGTAAGACAAACTGATAACCAATATCTAAAATAAAACAAATGCAAACCCTAGCCACAATAACACAGCTAATCATACTTCACCTTCAAAACCTCAAAAAATGGTGAGCCCTCGAGAGAAAAAATCCTGTCTGTCTTCTACTTCCATACTCTTGAGTGCTTAGGCGGCTTCCAAATGAAATCATCTCTATTCTCCTTCTTCCTCTGAGGAGAATCAAGTTTGTTTTGAATTGTGCGGTCTTTCGAAACGAATCTCTGATTATCTATGTTAGCAATAAAGCTCAGATCTAAACCAACTGAGGTTCCATAGTTTTTCTAGTTCTTTTGAGATCTCTAAAGTCATCAGACTTTCTTCCGCTGTTGATTTCGCCTTCACCCCAGTTAGATAAGTGATAGATCTGATTATTTAGCATTCTTTTGTAGTGATGTTCCCCAACTTTATGCAAAAAGCTGAATTTTTCTTCATGTTTTCTCTTTCTCAGGAGTTTAATATACTCAAGATCACTTCTAGAAGCTCTTCCCACTGTATCAGGTAAACTCAACAGATTACTATTCGATTTATAAGCATAAATATGTTGTTTCAAAGAAGTAATTTGCCTACTTCCCTTGCAGGAATATTTTTAGATATCAGAATTGAGATAGCATGCTTCAAAGAAGAAGTCAGATTGGCAATAAGCATCTTGATAACACTCTGGATCACTACTGGGTGGAAAGTGATCTCTACCCCCTGCAACAGGCAAGTGTTATGCATTATTTTTCACATAATTAACTGTAGAATAATTTCTATCAAAGTTAATTTGTTTACTTCCCTTGCAATAATAAATATTGTTATTACGGCTGAGGTGACTCCTCTAGGAAGGAAGTCAGAATGGCTATGCTGATATCTGTTGTCATTTACACCCAAGTTTTTGGCTTTGGATTGGGTTGATAACTTGAAGACTTATTAGAGCACGGCTTCCCATTAATTAAAAAATCTTCAACTTGCTTATCATATTCTGCATCTTTATCAAATTTGGCCTAATTATATGTCTTTATTTCTTTTTTTGGTGTCTTTTTTCATGAGTATGGCTGTCAGCTAAGATGCTTTTCCAAAGTTGATTACAATTGATTTCCTTTTTTGTGTGTAGCCTTTGATTTCTTTCTCTCTAAGTATAATAAATCATAGCTGATAACATAACACAAGCCCTGTTGAATTGATTGGACTTGGGCTTGTAATGCTTCAAAGTGTAATCAACACTATCTCTGATGTCTAATGTAGGAATACTTTGATAACATAACACAAGCCCTGTTGAATTGATTGGACTTGGGCTTGTAATGCTTCAAAATGTAATCAACACAATCTCTTATGTCTAATGTAGGAATACTTTGGTTGAACCCCAAAGTGGCATTAAACCAAATGTACTGGCAATAACTATAATAAAAACTAAGTGTTTTGAGCTTTCAATATCCTATTTACATAATAAGCATGTGATTTCGGTTATATTGCTCCATTTACAACATTTTTCTCTTATAGGAAGTTTAAACAAAAGAGCAAAAAAAAAAAAAAAAAAAAAAAACAATGAGCCATTTTTGGACAATTAGTTTTGCCCCAAATAGCCTTATGCCAATTTACCTCCACTTCATCACCTTGAAGAAATTCCCAATTTTTTTTAAAAGAAAATTTTTCGTTAGAACAAAGTTTCCAAAATCATTCGTCTAAAAGCAGTTTTAATCGATTTGAACATTCTGAATTGTTGTTTTAAAGATAAGGGCAGCAGGACTATTCTGAAGGTGCCAACAATTATTAGAAATAATTTTCTGAACAGTATCATTAAACCCACCTAATATATATAAATTATTCCATCTAAGAATATTAATAAGTGAATTTCCATAAATCTATGGGTCAAACCAAAGACTGGTTTGACATCCATCTTTCAATTTTCTCTCAGTAAGTTTTTCCCCACCTCGCTACAATCTATTTTTTTCACACATAAGAATGATAACTTTCCTTTCTAGTAATCCAAATTTTTTTTAAGTACTTAGCTTTCATCCATCTGGCCCATAGAGATTTACTCTTCAAAAATTTCTAAAATAGTTTAAATTTGCAGACCTCTAATGTAACGACCCGCATTCTATGCACCAAGAGATCGTAGAATATTTATTTCTTTCTCATGCAAAGTCGTATAGCCATGTAACTTTGGGGAACAACTATTGGGGTCATTTTCCATGTTCACAATTTTTGCCAATTTTTAAATGACCATTTTGCCCCTAGTTGATCTTATTTCGGCCATAACTTTTGATTGATAAGGAATTTTGACCTAAAACCCCTTCCATGGGATTCGGATGATGGTTTACCTTTCCATAGAGTGGTCACATTAGCCAAACGGACTTACTATTTGGGAGATATTGCTGAAACAAGGTTTAGAAGGCCAAAAACAATTTAACCGAGCCTAATTAGGGTGATTAGCAAGAGGGCCCATAACCCATTTCGGGATTAGGGTTTTGGGGAGGCTGAGAGAAGTTAGAAAACGAATTTTATTTCATTTTTCAGCCGCCTAAAACATTTCTCTAAACCTAGTCATGGCCTCCACCTTCTAATTTAATTCCAAATCACTCTCTAATCGAGTATTAGCCTAATCTACATCAAAACAAGGCAAATTAGCATCAAATTGGGAACAGAGCTGCTGTGTTGCATAGAGATTCGACTCAAATCAAAGATATTTTCAGATATAAGATTTATTTGTGGCTAATGTGAGTGATTTGCATTGTTTTTCACTAATTACGGCTAATTAGGGGTGATTAGTGGTAATTAGAGAAATTATAACTCAGAAAAATCAGGAGAAATTTGTAAAATTCTAAAATATTATTTTAGGGCTCTGATAGAAATTTGGGCTAATTTGGATAAGTTTTGCTAATTGTATGCTTAAACATGTTTAAGGAGGATTAAGAGGAAAATATGGGTTTTGGGTATGTTTGATCCATTTTAATACATCATATTATTGTTTTGGTATTTGTGGTTGATTATACATGTTGTTATGACTGTATGGTATGCTTTGTGATTGATTAGAAAAGTTAGAATGGTCGAAAACGCCGTCGTATGACATAAAATAGTCGCTGGAAAAGTTGTAGGAAATGTGCAGGGTTTCAGATCGGATCGGGTTAGGGGGCTCGGGTCGGATCAGAGGCACGAGCAAGGAGATTCGAATCAGACTGAAACTTAGCACAAAAAGATGCAAGGGCGATAAGGAGGGCCCAGATCGGATTGGAGTAAACTAGCTGGAATTGGAGGAGAATAAACAGAAGGCAAAGGAGAGTGGAGATGGGATCGGTTCGGCATAGCCGAATCAAACCAAGGTAGCTGAACCGAACAGGGAGTTTGGGCATGACACATTCGAATTGAAGCTGAAGCACCAGACCATACGTCCGAACCAAACTAGAGCAAAGTACTTCGAACCGGGACTTAAGAACCACCGAACTGAACCGGATGACCGATCCAAACCAATTCTGGACTTCCACCATTTCTACATGACGACTCTTCTGAAGACCAACTCCAATTTGACCAAAACCCAAGATGCAAAGGAAGTCCAAATAGGAAGTAGAACTCAAGATCCAGTTGGGAACCACCGAGTTAACTTCATGAGTTGGGCTTTGCTACAGGACGTGTGCTAAGGGGTTATCGACGTCCATAACTTTGATTCACCACCAAGACAGATGTTAGGCTACGGATCAGTGCAGTGGGGTAGTTATTACTCCATGGGGCAGAGTGATCGTAGCATAGCTATGAGCCAGTGCAGTGGAGTCGTCATGACTTCATGGGGGCAGAGTGGACATAGCAAAGACTAGTGGCTATGGATTAGTGCAGTGGAGTCTCCATGAATCCATGGGGCAGAGTGATCATAGCAAGGATTTGCGTGATCAAATGGGTGGATATCGTATGCTTTATGCACTGAGTGAGAGATGTGAGGATGGTAGCTATGTTTGATTGTTTTCCATATCTATGACATGCACACCTCGCCCCCGTTATCTTGACACCTTATGTTAGTGTTACCTTTGGGTAGTGTACATCTTGTTGTGCTGAATCTTTGGTTGCAGTTCCAAGTTCAGGTATGGTTTAGTATACCTGTTATTGTTTTGTTTTGCTCCTTATCACTCATACCAGACTTTTGTCTGGCCCAGAGTTTTATGTCTCTACTTATTACTCTGGGTGCTCTTAAACGGGCAGACTAGAGATAGGTTGGCTGGTTGTGCACGAGTAGCTGTCCGGAGACGAGCAGGAGGCTTACACGTATTATTCCCATATATCCTCCCTGTGTCGCTGCTGGTCACTACTTTAGGTATTAGTAGTGTACCTTTCCTTTCTTTTGCTTTAGAGACAGTTTTAAAGTTGTAATAATGATGAAGTGGAACATAAGCTGTATCTGGATTTTCTGCTGCTACGATGTTTAGTTTTAAGCTTATGCACTGTCTCGCCTGTTTTATATCAAAGTATGTTATTATTATAATTTGTTCCATGCGTTGTGAGATATGCTACAGGTTCCTTGTTAGTTCAAATTCCCTTCTTTCCTTTCTTTGGCGACCGTCCCGTGCTGGTTGGATATTAGCACAGCGCACTTCCATTGGAAATGTCGATTGGTGCGGGTCGGGCCGTCACATTTGGTATCAGAGCTCTAGGTTGCGTAGTTAACTTAGGGAAAGACATCATGGAGAGATAATACGTATATGAGAGCGCGTATTTGTGATATTTTGGTTTTCAAAAGATATATATATACTATTAGTGTATCTAAGGATGGAGTCGCACTGCACTTGCACCACTAAAGAGATGGTTAATCGTTTTCTCCTTACAGATTGAACGATGAGCTGATACAAGAGGGGTACTGGTAGAGGAGCTAATAATGGGAATGCTCCTGATATGAGGACGATGTTCACTGACTTCATGAGAGAGATGCTTAGAGATGTCCAAAGGGCAGTTCCTAATGCTGCGAATGGTGGTGGTATAGCGGTGCAGGCGCCTAGGGCCGATTTCGCCAAACTATGCAAGGATTACACTAGTCTTAGTGGGAAGCCATTCCACGGAACGGAATCGGCTACAGAAGTTCAGGGTTGGCTCGATAGTTGTGAGCGCATCTTCGACGACCTAGGGATCGACGATGCGATGAAGAGAAAGTAGGCATCCCGTCAGCTGCACGACAAGCTATGAATTGGTGGAATGCTATTAAGGAAGCTACCCCTGAGGATCAAGTTACTTGGGATCAGTTCAAGGCCCGATTCAGTGACAAGTTTATCCTAGCTGCCCAGAAATCAGAATTGTTTAGGAAGTTCTTGGAGCTTAAACAGAATGGTAGGGCAGCCTCGGAATATATTGTTGAGTTTGATACTTTATCGAAGTATGGATTATCCCTCATTGACACTCCCGAGAAGAAGAATGAGAAGTTCATAACAGGCTTAGATCAGTACTTGGGAGAAAGGCTCATTAACCACATCGATGAGACGTTTGAATTGATTGTGGGGAAAGCTTTGAGATCAGAGAGTCTATACCCTAAGTCGAAGACTAAGGTTGCATCTGTAGAAGAGCCAAAGCCGCAAGCAAGCGGTGGAGGCAAGAATGGTTCTTAGAATAAGAGAAAGCAGAATCAGACCAAGGATGGCCAGAAGAAGAAGAATAAGAAAGATGTTGAGTGCTTTAGCTGTGGCAAGAAGGGCCATTATGCTAAAGAATGTCGACCAAAGCCAGCGGACAGGAAGTGCCTCAACTGCGGCCAAGTGGGACATCACAAGGATAAGTGTCTGCAACCGCCTAAAGAAAAGTAGATTGTGAAAGCATATGCTATTAATGTTGTTCCTTCTTCGTCGAATGCCCCAACTGTGGCGGAGAAGGGAAAGAATGTCATCATTCAAGGTATGCTTTCTGTTTATGATGTTCCTGTTCGAGTATTGTTTGATACCGGGGCTTCCCGTTCCTTCATATCTAGTGACCTGGTAGATAGGTTGGGATTGGAACCCGAGATAGCCGATAGACCTTTAGCGGTGACGAACCTGATTGGTGGTTCGACTAGCCTTAGCATGATTTTTTGAAATTTGGTTTTATCGATTCATGGATGCATGTTTGCTTGTGATTGCTTTGTTTTGGGCTTTACTGAGTTTGGCATTATTTTGGGAGTCGATTGGCTCCAAAGATATGGGGTGGTAGTAGACTATGAGGAATTTTCGGTGACTATTAGGGCGGATGATGGGCGGAGGGTAGTGTTTGGTGGCCTACCTAGTGATGAGGTGATGGCTAGTTTTCTAAATTCCCTCGACATCCCGTAGGACGAGTTAGCAGGAATTCTCGTTGTTGGCCAGTATCCGGACGTCTTCGAGGAAGTGACCGGACTTCCACCACACCGAGAGATTGAGTTTCGTATTGATTTAGTGAAAGATGCCAGACCTATAGTGATGCCACTTCGTCGTATGGCACCAAGGGAGCAAAGAGAGCTCGGGGTGCAAGTAAGCGATCTTTTGAAGAAGGGATTTATTAGAAGAAGTGTTTCCGAGTGGGGAGCACCAGTTGTGTTTGCTACCAAGGCCGGTAGTTCCTTTCGATTGTGTGTGGACTATCGCGAGTTGAATAAGGTGACGAGGAAGAACAAGTATCCTTTACCGCGGATAGATGATTTTTTTGATCAGTTGAGTGGTGCGAGAGTGTTCTCCTAGTTGGATCTCGCGACAGGCTTTCATCATCTTAGGGTGAAAGCTGAGAGTATATCTAAAACGACATTTCGGACGCCGTCTGGATTCTAAGAGTGGTTGGTCATGCCATTCGGGTTGACCAATGCACCTGCATATTTTGTGGATCTTATGAATAGGGTATTCAGAGATCAATTAGATAAGTTTGTTCTTGTGTTCGTGGAGGATATCCTGGTTTATTCGAGGACAGAGGAAGAACACAAGGAACACTTGAGGATAATGATGGAGGTGTTGAGAAAACACCAATTGAAAGCAAAGTTTTCTAAATGTCACTTCTGGAGGAGGGAAGTGAGATTCTTGGGCCATGTTGTTTCAGAAAATGGTATTGCCGTGGACCCTGCAAAGGTGGCTACGTGTAACAACCTGGAAAATCTAAGCCAATTTAAAAAATTTATTTTGGCAATTTTGAAGAATTTTGAATATTTAAAATGAATTATTTTAAATAATCACGATGAGAAATTTAATTTGAATAGAAATAGAACGTATATATTTATATACGTCGTCGTTAGAGTATAATTATTTATTTTTAAATATAAAAGGAATTGAAAATAGCGCGGTAGTTTGAAAATTCGATTTCAAAGTTCAAATGAATGTATAGGATTCAAAATAAACTGGATTTTAGCGAAACCAAAAATATTAGAATCTATTTGAGAATATCTTTCCAACGAATCCGAAAAATCGAAATTTCATAGCGGGAATCAAAAGTTATGTCCAGTTGAAAATTCAGAATAGTCACTATGGAATTTTGGGCCCTTAAAAATGGGAATTTTGCAAACGACCTCGGCTTTCGACGAAACCACTTTTGTTGGATCCGGGATGTCAAATTATTGCTAGGTTTCAAAACTCGTAATTTTATGAAACAATATGTGAGCGTGGCGAAGTAAAACGTGTTTTGACCAGTTTAAGTTGATTTTAATCGACTGGAAAATGGCCATTTTTCAAACTGTCTCAGAATTTGACGAAATTAGTTTTGTTAGGACTCGTCAATACGAAGCTAGAAAATATTTTTCGGGAATTTTTCTAGTTAGTATGTGGCCCAGGTAAATTGAAATGCACGTTCAAATTCAATATATAGACTTATATTTTGATTTTGATGAAAACTAATCGAAACGGTCGAATTAGCTAACGAAACATATCCCACTGTGTTCAGAATAGGGGTAATTAGCTAGGGGCGACAGTCGGTAGGTTTGATTTCGAATTCAAAATAAAAAGTTGCTTTTTTGAATTTAAAATAATTAAATATATTTATATATTATATAGTGGCCCAACTCCTTTGTCTCCATCGTTCAAAAGAGAAATAAAAAAAAGGTAAAACTCTAAATCGATCGCGCACCTCCCCCCCCACCCACATCTGCCGCCGCCGCCGCTTCTTCTTCTTCCTCCACCTCCAGCCGTTCTCCTTCCCTCCAGCCTCCTCTTCCCTCTCTTCAAATCGCGCTGCCCTGACCTCGCGAACCCACCCCCTGTCGCACCCTCCTCCCCTTCCAACGTTGACCGACCACCTCCGACCCCCTCCCCCCTTTCAACGTCGCGACCCCAGTGCGCCACACCCGCGAGCTCCAGCTTCCCCTCCGGCAATGAAACCCTAAGAAAATTATAACTGTAATTTTTTTTATATTTTTATTATTTGATTTTAATTATGAAAAAAATGCATGATTTCCTTGATTGAAATATATGATTTCTCGAATGGAGAAATAGGATTTTTAAGAATGTAAAAGTAGAATTTTTATTTATTTAAAAGTTTAGTTCTTTGATAAGGAAAAGATTTGATTTTGAAATAAAAATATAATTTTTATATTAGTAGAAGATTAAAAATATGATTTTTATATTAGTAGAAGATTAAAAATATGATTTTTGTATTATAGAAGTATTAAAAATTCGATCTTTATTATGTAGAAGCATCAAAGATGTGATCTTTATATGAGTGGCGATAAAAAAATATAATCTTTATTATATGAACACCGTTTTAAAAATCGAATTTTTATCTATATAGTAGCGGTATAAAATGTGATTTTTTATCCTTATAGAGTGATTATAAAAATAGAATTTTTATATACATAACAATAATATAAAAATGTGATTTTTATATATGTAGTGGCTACGGACAATGAAATTGACAAAAGGCGAGCACGACGAAGATTTCTACATATGAAGAGTCGTGGTGTTTAGTTTAGCTAGTCGGTGAGAACTTCTCACTTTAAATCTTGTTTTCTAGTTAAAATATATACTAGGATGCAGACGGTGCTTAGCAGCACCCGACACCCGTCGTCCACAGACCATGGACGGCTTGTATGCTTGTTTGATGTGTTGTGAAGTTTGTTTGTGATGTTGATGTGAAATGAATAATAAAACATTCATGTGTTGAAATAAATAAATTATCATTAAAAATATATTTTTTAACGTGAATGTGAATAAATAAATATTCATTTACAAACCGTACGGTTTGTTTATGTACACCTATTTGAAGGATATTGATTGGGACGATAAATTTTACACATCGCCCAACTGCACAAATAATATTCAGTATTTGTGGATTGAAACCCCACACGGGTGTTGGGATTATATTTGGCGTACACTAATCCCAATTATTTAGTTGTATGTCGATCGATTGGTCGACAGACTGTGTAAGCGTTAATTATTTATATTTAATGCTTATGCAGTTGTGTGGTGCACTTTGGATGATGGTTGATTATTTATCGTTGCTATTATATACATGTGTTGTATGGAATCCATATAATTAACATTATATGGTAATTGATTGGGCCTCATTCCAATTGGGAAAATAAAGAATATTAAAATATAGATTCATGTGTTGAAAGAAATATATATTAATGTGTTGAAACTTATCTTGTGTTGAGTAAAATATTTTAAACAATAAAATTTACATCTTTATCATAATTTTATAAAATATATTAAATAACAAAAATAGTCAAGTGTTAACGATGCTCATGTGTTGAGAATATTCATGTGTTGAAAGAAGAAATATAGATTCATGTGTTGAATAGAATAAATATTCATTTGTTGAATCGAATAACGAAGTTATTGATATATATAAAGCAGTGTTGATTAGAGATGCGCTATTTTGATGCAAACGATATTTATATCGATTATATTCGTTTTTATAATAATTATAGAAAAGGAAGTGATTTCAAAATATAACGTTTTGAAAATATTATCATTTGTATATCGATGATGTGGAATATTCAATTTTGATTCGAAATTGAATATGAAGTTGAAATCATTTCGAAAACGAATTAAAATGATTTATAAAATACGTTTTAAAAGGAAATCGGAGAAATATATATATATATATATATATATATATATATATATAATGGCCTAAATAGAACGCGCCGCGCTGCGGCAGTTCGTGAATTTCGACCATTGACTTCGAATGGACGTTGTGGGAGATCCGACCGTCGGATTCTCCTGAAACCGGAACCATTGGGTTCGTATCGAAAAGAGCTTTCAATGAATATTAGAAATTTGAAATCTAACGGTTGGATTTGGAATTATGTCTATATCAAATTTGGAAAACGTCATTGTAAGTGCAGTTCGATGGCCGGTGATGGAAATCGACTGTACGGGCCTTGATAAAATTATTAAAAATAGTAATAATTTGTGTAAAATCATAATATGTGATCTGTGAAGAATGGGAATGAAAAATTTCAAATTAGAAAAGATAAAAATAGATTTTTATCGAAATGAACTAGTTTTGAACTAGAATTAAAATCAATTTATTTTTGAAATAAATAAATTGAATTTGAAATGGTTTTGAAAATAACTAGAATTTCCAATATATATATATATATATATATATATAAAGTGGAAATGGATTTGAATCGGAATTGTCTTTGGAATATTTCGATGTTGGATTTCGTGATTTTACCGATATTGTTATGGAAATTTGAAAGATATATTTATATCGTTATTTCCAATACGATATTTGTTGGTCGTAGAATTTGATATTGAATATAAGCCGATATATTTTCTATTCAGAGCCTTGTATTTAATATCAAATGTGATTTGGCTTTGTCGTGAATTGTGTCTTTATTAACACTGTTCTTAAGCCCAGTTGAGAAAAAGATTAAATCTTTCTATTTAGATTTAATGAAGTGTACCAATTAAATTATATTTAATTGGAATTGAATTTGAATTGATTTTTGGGTTTATCGTGAACCGTGTTTTAGATGAAATTGGTTCTTTAACCCAGTTAAAGACAGGATATTGATTTCTGGGAAGATTAAAACTAAGTGGAGTTTTAATAAATCTTCAATTAGATTGAAATGATCGAGAGTGGAGTATCACCAGTTTGGCTCCAAAACGATAGTTAAATCTTTAATTAGATTTGAACGTGAAATGGTAATTAATATTTACCGATAACACCGTGGTGTTAGATATGGAGTATTACCAGTTTTGCTCCATGGGATGAATAGGTTGGGATTGGGAAATAAAACAAATAATTACTTTGGTGTGGTTCGCTAATCCCGACTAATTTGGAGAACCATGATATGGTTTGAAATGATATCCAAAGGAAGATTAAAGAATAAATTTAGAAGAATTTATCTTTGATAAAATTAATGGGAACCTTTCCTTAAGAATGTGAAATTTTGAATAAAAAAATATTCTGAATTGGAATGAGGCGTATGTTGTGTTTGTGTAACATTTGTTTATTATATACGCGGGTTATTCGGAAAGGCCGGGTTCATACCCATTCTGAGTAACCGATTCGACGATAAGTCGAAGATGAAGACGGCGATTGAAGACCGGAAGTCTTCACATCATTTGGGTGATTACTGATGATCTTGATTGGGCTATACACCCAAGAGGAGGGAAATAGTTGTTGATCGTCCAGACGTACTTGGAGATCGATGGATATGCGAGGAAAGTGCCTCCGGTTTTGTTCAGACCCAGAACGAACTTGTAAATGGACTACATGTCTAACATTGGATTTTATTCCGTGTTGATTGAACCCTGTTAAATATACATCTGTTTGGTGGTGGAGAATTTATTCTCTTGCTTAACGCCCTTCTCTGAGACGTACGAGCTCAGAGGTTGTATATTGATGGACATCAGTCGCATGGAGTGAATTGCCTGTGTGGCATGCCTAAGTGGCAAATGATCAAGGCTTCTGTTGAAAAGCAAAGTCTCGTGGTTGATGATCAAAGCACAGCCAGTGTGGCATAGCTTTGTGTATAACGTGAATTCGCGAGCCTCACACCTCAGTATGAGTCAAAAACGAGATAGTGACCATTGGGAGAACACAACGTTTCTTTCTAGCTAGTGGTGGTGTCAGTGCTTAAACTGGCTGACATTTATATACTTTTCACCTGTGTGGTTGTTGGAATGCGAGACGCCTCGGATATAGGACTGTTAGGACTGGGAAACATGTGTTCAAGAATAACTAATCCTCAAAAGTAAGAGAGGACCGACCCAACCGATTCCAAGGATCGCTGTGTGTGGTCTTGAGACATTTGCTAGAGTGCCTCGAACGGAGAGGAGCTTGCCCCTTGCCTCGACTCATGATGGAATCCAATTTCCAATACATGATAATTTTATTTTATTTGTAGAACCTAGTATGGCGACATAGTAGATGGTAGCTATGCCGCCTATGATTGATACTTATGATTGAAATTGTTTTGACACTATACACTTATAGTAATATCAAGATAATGTGTTTTAAACGTATCAAGCATTCTTTGGCTATTATAAGGTAAAACCCTATCCTCCGGCTTGCGTTGCATTATGTGATGGGACCTGGGTCTTATAATAGCTTCATTTTTCTTTATTTAGCATTGCGTTGTTTGTTTTATGCACTGGTATTCTTGGGAGGAAACCCGTTCCGTGTTATACGGCATGGTCCCTTGATTTACCTAACTTTAAAATAAAGATTAATAACTGTTTTAGTTCTCACATCAGTCACATGACTGACCTGGAGTTTATTGTTTTAACCTAAACTCTGGGTGCCCTTATTTTCCACGGGCAGCTAGTAGTTTTGGTTTTGCAGATTTATATTCATAGGATCCTGGTTTATAGCTGGAACGATACTCGGAAAGCTCTGTATCCGTGTATTACTTTCAGTTGTGTGTTGTATTATTTTTCCCCTGCTGTGTATTTAAATGTAATTTAAATCTCTGATATTCGTTGAATGTGTAATATTTATTCGTACTCTGTATATTCTTGTATTCTGATGGAATTGTTGTAATAAACAATGAAATGTTCTTCTGTTTGCGTTCTGATTCGTCTTGTCCTCACAGTAAGTCATTCTTTCCTTACCGGGGAAGTTACGGGTCATCACAGTGGTATCAGAGCTTTGGTTTACAGAGCTTGAGAACAAGACACATTAGAACCAAGCGAAAGAATTCATCAGAGATTGGACTAGTAATGTCCAAAAAGAATGACTCGTTAGAGATAGGATCAGTAGTATCCTAGAACGAGTGTGAAGAGCGAAAATTTTGAAATATAAAATTGAAAACAAATATTGTTTTGAAAATTTAAACCAGTATACGTATTTGAATATTTTATTTGCATTGAATTTGGACAATCCGATTTATGAAGATTTTGCATATACGCGTCATGAACGTATATTCGAAGTTTTAATATACTGGATAGATATAGAATCACATTCTAGTTGCCTGGGGATGATTCTGATAATGCTGCAGCTTTATCAGTATTTATTTTCGAGTATCGAAAGTGTGATATCTATATATTTCTATTAGACTGGTGTGAGAACCAAAACTAGATAGGTTTATTGTTGTGATTTGGCATCAAAAACATGATTTTCTGTATATATATCAAAATTATGAATTTAAAATTCTAATTCACTAATTGATTGTGTTGTTTGATTATTGGTTTCATTAATTAAAATTTTGAACCATTTAGGCCAAATTGAACTGAATAGTGGACTGTATTGAAAAATGATTACAATTACATGCATATACATGTACTTACATTGAACAGGTCATAGCAAGGAGGCTAGAGTAGAAGAATAAAATTGTTTGTCCAACAAATAAGTACATGTTTACAAATTTATTGGGTTTGGATGATTTTATGAGCCGATTGGCTAGCCGCTTGGCTGTATCTTTTTCTTTTTGGATTGGTGAGGGCCATGGGAGGCTATTTGAAATATCCCGAAGTCCCCGGTGCAGGGGAGGTTATGGCGAAATTTTTCGGAAATTTAGGGTGTTAGCCAAATTTTTGAAAATTTTGAAAAGTTCTTAGAAACTGAAAAGTTGAAGAACTTAAGCCGTAAAAAAAATAATGGAAGTTGAGTTGATTAGTTAAACAACTTTCAGCTTCGTTCCTTTTCGGGGATGAAAAGTTTTAAGCGGGGGAGATTGTAACAACCCGGAAAATTTGAGCCAATTTAAAATTTTTATTTTGGCAATTTTGAATATTTAAAATGATTTATTATTCAACGAGTGGAACGTAAGTGACACGAGCCAGTACGCGAGCGTAGGAATGGAGCGAGCAAGTTTCCATTGGACTTACTTTGGTTTTGCATATTCTCTTATATAGTCATAGAGTTCATTCTTTGCCGGTTCTTATCTTTTCGTTATCTTTACTCTTTTCTAAATAGTTAATTAATAACTAATAACAAATTTCATAGAATTTTTTTACTCAGATTGAATTTACATGTGTCTCACAAACGCTCACGTAGAAGGATTTTCAAAGGACTTGAGATTGAGAATAGGCAGAAAAGATTTCTGGCCTCATTGCAATTGCAGGAAGGAGCCTTGGCTAGGTGGGAAGCCATTATTTTAAATAATCACGACGAGAAATTTAATTTGAATAGAAATAGAACGTATATATTTACATACGTCGTCGTTAGAATATAATTCTTTATTTTTAAATATAAAAGGAATTGAAAATGGCGCGGTAGTATGAAAATTCGATTTCAAAGTTCAAATAAATGTACATGATTCAAAATAAATCGGATTTTAGCAAAACCAAAAATATTAGAATCTATTTGAGAATATCTTTCCAACAAATAAGAAAAATCGAAATTTCATAGCGGGAATCAAAAGTTATGTACAGTTGAAAATTCAGAATAGTCACTATGGAATTTTGGGCCCTTAAAATGGGAATTTTGCAAACGACCTCGGTTTTTGACGAAACCACTTTTGTTGGATCCGGGATGTCAAATAATTGCTAGGTTTCAAAATTCGTTATTTTTCTGAATTAATATGTGAGCGTGGCGAAGTAAAACGTGTTTTGACCAGTTTCAGTTGATTTTAATCGACTGGAAAATAGCCATTTTTCAGACGGTCTCAGAATTTGACGAAATTAGTTTTGTCAGGACCGTATCATCATTATGAAACTAGAAAATATTTTTCAGGAATTTTTCTAGTTAGTATGTCGCCCAGGTAAATTGAAATGCGCGTTCAAATTCGATATATAGATTTATATTTTGATTTTGACGAAAACTGATCGAAACGGT
Organism: Allium sativum; assembly: GCA_030737875.1. NCBI lineage: Eukaryota > Viridiplantae > Streptophyta > Magnoliopsida > Asparagales > Amaryllidaceae > Allium > Allium sativum. Next base: position 808,836,328 of record CM060916.1, read on the forward strand.
CGAATTAGCTAACGAAACATATCCCATTGTGTTCAGAATAAGGGTAATTAGCTAGGGGCGACAGTCGGTAGGTTTGATTTTGAATTCAAAATAAAAAGTTGCTTTTTGAATTTAAAATAATTAAATATATTTATATATTATATAGTGGCCCAACTCCTTTGTCATCATTGTTCAGAAGAGAAATAAAAAAAAGGAAGAACACTAAATCGATCGCGCCCCTCCCCCCCCCCCCACATCTACCGCCGCCGCCGCTTCTTCTTCTTCCTCCACCTCCGGCCGTTCTCCTTCCCTCCAGCCTCCTCTTCACTCTCTTCAAATCGCGCCGTCCTGACCTCGCGAACCCACCCCCTGCCGCACCCTCCTCCCTTTCCAATGTTGACCGACCACCTCCGACCCCCCCCCCCTCTCCTTCGACGTCGCGACCCCAGTGCACCACACCCGCGAGCTCCAGCTTCCCCTCCGGCAATGAAACCCTAAGAAAATTATAACTGTAATTTATTTATTTTTCTTATTTGATTTTAATTCTGAAAAAAATGCATGATTTCCTCGATTGAAATATATGATTTCTCGAATGCAGAAATAGGACTTTTAATAATGTAAAAGTAGGATTTTTATTTATTTAAAAGTTTAGATCATTGATAAGGAAAAGATTTGATTTTGAAATAAAAATATTATTTTTATATTAGTAGAAGATTAAAAATATGATTTTTATATTAGTAGAAGATTAAAAATATGATTTTTATATTATAGAAGTATTAAAAATTCGATCTTTATTATGTAGAAGGATCAAAGATGTGAAATTTATATGAGTGGCGATATAAAAATATAATCTTTATTATATGAACACCGTTTTAAAAATAGAATTTTTATCTACATAGTAGCGGTATAAAATTGAGATTTTTTATCCATATAGAGTGATTATAAAAATAGAATTTTTATATACATAGCAACGATATAAAAATGTGATTTTTATATATGTAGTGGCTAAGGACAATGAAATTGATAAAAGGCGAGCACGACGAAGATTTCTATATATGAAGAGTCGTGGTGTTTGGTTTAGCTAGTCGGTGAGAACTTCTCACTTTAAATCTTGTTTTCTAGTTAAAATATATACTAGGATGCAGACGGTGCTTAGCAGCACCCGACACCCGTCGTCCACAGACCATGGACGACTTGTATGCTTGTTTGATGTGTTTTGAAGTTTGTTTGTGATGTTGATGTGAAATGAATAATAAAACATTCATGTGTTGAAATAAATTAATTATCGTTAAAAATATAATTTTTAATGTGAATGTGAATAAATAAATATTCATTTACAAACTGGACAATTTGTTTATGTACACCTATTTGAAGGATATTGATTGGGACGATAAATTTTACACATCGCCCACCGGCACAAATAATATTCAGTGTTTGTGGATTGAAACCCCACACGGGTGTTAGGATGATATTTGGCGTACACTAATCCCAATTATTTAGTTGTATGTCGATCGATTGGTCAACAGACTGTGTAAGCGTTAATTATTTATATTTAATGCTTATGCAGTTGTGTGGTGCACTTTGGATGATGGTTGATTATTTATCTTTGCTATTATATACATGTGTTGTATGGAATCCATATAATTAACATTATATGGTAATTGATTGGGCCTCATTCCAATTGGGAAAATAAAGAATATTAAAATATAGATTCATGTGTTGAAAGAAATATATATTATTGTGTTGAAACTTATCATGTGTTGAGTAAAATATTTTAAACAATAAAATTTACATCTTTATCATAATTTTATAAAATATATTAAATAACAAAAATAGTCAAGTGTTAACGATGCTCATGTGTTGAGAATATTCATGTGTTGAAAGAAGAAATATAGATTCATGTGTTGTATAGAATAAATATTCATTTGTTGAATAGAATAACGAAGTTATTGAAATATATAAAGCCATGTTGATTAGAGATGCGCTATTTTGACGCAAACGATATTTATATCGATTATATTCGTTTTTATAATAATTATAGAAAAGGAAGTGATTTCAAAATATAACGTTTTGAAAATATTATTATTTGTATATCGATGATGTGGAATATTCAATTTTGATTCGAAATTGAATATGAAGTTGAAATCATTTCGAAAACGAATTAAAACGATTTATAAAATATGTTTTAAAAGGAAATCGATGAAATATATATAATATATATATTATATATGTAATGGCCTGAATAGAACGCGTCGCGCTGCGGCAGTTCGTGAATTTCGACCATTGACTTCGAATGGACGTTGCGGGAGATCCGACCGTCGGATTCTCCTGAAACCGGAACCGTTGGGTTCGTATCGAAAAGAGCTTTCCAATGAATATTAGAAATTTGAAATCTAACGATTGGATTTGGAATTATGTCCAAATCAAATTTGGAAAAGGTCGCTGTAAGTGCGGTTCGATGGCCGGTGATGGAAATCGACTGTACGGGCCTTGATAAAATTATTAAAAATAGTAATAATTTGTGTAAAATCATAATATGTGATCTGTGAAGAATGGGAATGAAAAATTCCAAATTTGAAAAGATAAAAATAGATTTTTATCGAAATGAACTAGTTTTGAACTAGAATTAAAATTAATTTATTTTTGAAATAAATAAATTGAATTTGAAATGGTTTTGAAAATAACTAGAATTTCCAATATGTATATAAAGTGGAAATGGATTTGAATCGGAATTGTCTTTGGAATATTTCGGTGTTGGATTCGTGATTATACCGATATTGTTATAGAAATTTGAAAGATATATTTATATCGTTATTTCCAATACGATATTTGTTGGTCGTAGAATTTGATATTGAATATAAGCCGATATATTTTCTATTCAGAGCCTTGTATTTAATATCAAATGTGATTTGGGTTTGTCATGAATTGTGTCTTTATTAACACTGTTCTTAAGCCCAGTTGAGAAAAAGATTAAATCTTTCTATTTAGACTTAATAAAGTGTACCAATTAAATGATATTTAATTGGAATTGAATTTGAATTGATTTTTTGGTTTATCATGAACCGTGTTTTAGATGACATTGGTTCTTTAACCCAGTTAAAGACAGGATATTGATTTCTAGGAAGATTAAAACTAAATGGAGTTTTAATAAATCTTTAATTAGATTGAAATGATTGAGAGTAGAGTATCACCAGTTTGGCTCCAAAACGATAGTTAAATCTTTAATTAGATTTGAACGTGAAATGGTAATTAATATTTACCGATAACACCATGGTGTTAGATATGGTGTATTACCAGTTTTGCTCCATAGGATGAATAGGTTGGGATTGGGAAATAAAACAAATAATTACTTCGGTGTGGTTCGCTAATTCCGACTAGTTTGGAGAACCATGATATGGTTTGAAATGATATCCAAAGGAAGATTAAAGAATAAATTTAGAAGAATTTATCTTTGATAAAATTAATGGGAACCTTTCCCTAAGAATGTGAAATTTTGAATAAAATAATATTCTGAATTGGAATGAGGCGTATGTTGTGTTTGTGTAACATTTGTTTATTATATACGCGGGTTATTCGGAAAGGTCGGGTTCATACCCATTCTGAATAACTGATTCGACGATAAGTCGAAGATGAAGACGGTGGTTGAAGACCGGAAGTCTTCACATCGTTTAGGTGATTACTGATGATCTTGATTGGGCTGCACACCCAAGAGGAGGGAAACAGTTGTTGATCGTCCAGACGTACTTGTAGATCGATGGATATGCGAGGAAAGTGCCTCCGGTTTTGTTCAAACCCAGAACGAACTTGTAAATGGACTACGTGTCTGACATTGGATTTTATTCCGTGTTGATTGATCTTTGTTAAATATACATCTGTTTGGCGGTGGAGAATTTATTCTCTTGCCTAACGCCCTTCTCTGAGACGTACGAGCTCAAAGGTTGTATATTGATGGATATTAGTTGCATGGAGTGAATTGCCTGTGTGGCATGCCTAAGTGGTAAATGATCAAGGCTTCTGTTGAAAAGCAAAGTCTTGTGGTTGATGATCAAAGCACAACCTGTGTGACATAGCTTTGTGTATAACGTGAATTCGCGAGCCTCACACCTCGGTATGAGTCAAAAACGGGATAGTGACCGTTGGGAGAACATGACGTTTCTTTCAAGCTAGTGGTGGTGTTAGTGCTTAAACTAGCTGACATTTATGTACTTTTCACCTGTGTGGTTGTTGGAATGCGAGGCGCCTCGGATATAGGTTTGTTAGGACCGGGAATCGTGTGTTCAGGAATAACTAATCCTCAAAATTAAGAGAGGACCGGCCCGACCGATTCCAAGGGTCGCTGTGTGTGGTCCTGAGACATTTGCTAGAGTGTCTCGAATGGAGAGGAGCTTGCTCCTTGCCTCAACTCATGATGGAATCCAATTTCCAATACGTGATAATTCGATTTTATTTGCAGAACCCAGTATGGCGACATAGTAGATGGTAGCTATGCCGCCTATGATTGATACTTATGATTGAAATTGTTTTGACACTATACACTTATAGTAATATCAAGATGATGTGTTTTAAACGTATCAAGCATTCTTTGGCTATTATAAGGTAAAACCTTATCCTCCAGCTTGCGTTGCATTGTGTGATGGGACCTGCGTCTTATAATAGCTTCATTTTTCTTTATTTAGCATTGCTTTATTTGTTTTATGCACTGGTATTTTTGGAAGGAAACCCGTTCCGTGTTATACGGCGTGATCCCTTGATTTACCTAACTTTAAAATAAAGATTAATAACTGTTTTAGTTCTCACACCAGTCACATGACTGACCTGGAGTTTATTGTTTTAACCTAAACTCTGGGTGCCCTTTTTTCCATGGGCAGCTGGTAGTTTTGGTTTTGCAGATTTTGTATTCACAGGATCCTGGTTTGCAGCTGGAACGATACTCGGAAAGCTCTGTATCCATGTATTACTTTCAGTTGTGTGTTGTATTATTTTTCCACTGCTGTGTATTTAAATGTAATTTAAATCTCTGATATTCGTCGAATATGTAATATTTATTCATACTCTGTATATTCTTGTATTCTGATGGAATTGTTGTAATAAACAATGAAATGTTCTTCTGTTTGCGTTCTGATTCGTCTTGTCCTCACAGTAATTCGTTCTTTCCTTACCGGGGAAGTTACGGGTCATCACACTATGGTACAAGATTGGTCTACGCCCAAGAATGCAACAGACTTAAGAAGTTTCTTGGGATTAGCTGGATATTGTTGCAAGTTTGTCCAAGACTTCTCCAAGATAGCAGCACCGTTGACTCAGTTGACCAAGAAGAATCAAGCTTTCGTTTGGGACGAAAAGTGTGAGACTGCATTCAAGAGTCTGAAGGAAAAGTTAACGCGTGCGCCAGTGTTATTCACTCCTAAAGGGAATGAAGAGATGACAGTATACACAGATGCATGCGGTACCGCACTGGGTGTTGTATTGATGCAAGGAGGTAGGGTTGTAGCTTATGTAAGACGCCAACTGAAACTGCATGAGAAAAGATATCCTACCCACGATTTGGAATTGGCAGCGATCATGTTCGCGTTGAAGATGTGGAGACATTATCTCTTGGGAGAAAGATTTGAGTTGTTTACTGATCATAAGTCATTAAAGTATCTTTTCTATCAGAAGGATCTAAATCTCCATCATCAGAGATGGTCATAATTCTTGGCTTCCGATGATTTCGACATCACATATACACCAGCAAAGGGCAATGCGGTAGTTGATGCCTTGAGTAGGAGACATGCCAGTTTAGGGGCTATGTTTCGGGAATGGAAGCAACTGGAATATATCGCGGGATATGATTTCAGGCCGAAGTGCGAATTGGATCCAGAAATGTTAGCAAGTTTGACGATCAGACCCACTTTAATTGAGCGGATTGGTTCCAGTCAGAAGGACGATCCCAATCTATTAGAAATCATCTCCAAGTTAAGATGGGAAACGATGAGGAGATGAGCAAGTATGGGCTTGATTGAGAAGGACGACTTCGAAAGGATGGGAGACTAGTTGTACCCAATGTCAATGGCTTGAGAGTTGAGGTGCTTAGAGAATGTCATCACTCAAAAATGACCATACATCCCGGTGATAAAAAGATGTATCGGGGCATGAAGCAGACTTACTACTGGGAAGGGATGAAGAGAGACGTTGGGAGGTTTATATCCAAGTGCATAAATTGCGAGCTAGTTAAAGCCGAGCAAAAGAAGCCAAGTGGTTTTTTACAACCATTAGAGATTCCATAATGGAAATGGGATCAAGTATCAATGGATTTCATTGATGGGTTGGCAACGACTAGATCGGGCCATGATAGTATTTGAGTGAATGTTGATCGATTGACCAAAAGTGCAAGGTTCATACCGATCAAATCAAATAGAACGGTAGCTAAGTTTGCAGAACTATATATGAAATGGGTGGTGAGATTCCATGGAGTACCCAAAAGCATTGTGAGTGACTGAGACCCGTTGTTTACTAGTGGGTATTGGAAGAGCTTACAAGAGGCTCTAGGGTCAGAACTATATCGCAGTACTGCGTATCATCCTCAAACATACGGTCAAACAGAGAGGGTGAATCGTGTATTAGAAGATCTCTTGAGAGCTTGTATATTGGATTTTGTTGGATCATGGGGTGACCATTTGCATCTAGTTGAGTTTGCATATAATAATAGCTACCAATCTAGTATTGGAATGGCTCCATTTGAAGCTTTGTACGGAAGACCATGCGACTCACCATCATGTTGGTTAGAAACTGTTGAGAAGTTTGTGCTTGGACCAGATGTGACAAGGGAAACTTCAGACAAAATTAAGATTATTCAACAGCGAATGAAGGCTGCCCAAGATAGGAAGAAGTGTTATGCTGATAAGAGGCGAAAGGATTTGAAATTCTCCGTTGGTGACCTAGTATTTGTCAAGATCTTTCCATTAAAGAATGTTATTCGATTTGAAAGGAAAGGAAAGCTGGCACCAAGATTTGTTGGTCCATTCCCAATCCTCGAGCAAGTTGGGAATTTGGCATATAAATTTGAATTACCAGAGAAGATGACAGGAGTTCATAACGTATTTCATGTTTCCCAGTTAAGGAAATTCGTGCATGACCCCGATATGACTATTTCACCTGATTAGTTGGATGATATCGAAGTAGAACCCGAGGCGGTTGGGAACTGCAAGCCGATTCGTATTGTCGAGCACGATACGAAGCAACTTCGAAGGAAAGCGTTCAATCTAGTCAAAGTTCAGTGGGGCGAGAATGAGAATGACTGTACTTGGGAGACAGAGGAGAGCATTAGGAAGACGTATCCAGAAACTTTGCCTGGTAAGATTTTAATTGCGACTTAGTTTTCTACATACTAGGGTAGACTTGTTTGTTTGTTTTTGTATGATTGATTGTTGTGAATGGTTGATAGACATGCGGGATCCTTCGCTTGTTTCTTAGTTGAAGGAATTTCGGGGGCGAAATTTCTTAAGGAGGGAAGAATGTAACGACCCGCATTCTACGCATCAGGGGATCGTAGGATATTTATTTCTTTCTCTTGCGAAGTCGTATAGTCATATAACTTTGGGGAACAACTATTGGGGTCATTTTCCATGTTCACAATTTTTGTCGATTTTAAAATGACCGTTTTGCCCTCGACTGGTCTTGTTTCGGCCATAACTTTTGATTGGTAAGGAATTTTGACCTGAAACCACTTCCATTAGATCCGAATAATGGTTTACCTTTCCGTAGAGTGGTCACATTAGCCAAATGGACTTACCGTTCAGGAGATATGGCTGAAACAAGGTTTAGAAGGCAAAAAACAGCTTAACGGGGCCTAATTAGGGTGATTAGCAAGAGGACCCAAAACCCATTTCGGGATTAGGGTTATGGGGAGGCTGAGAACAGTTAGGAAACGAATTTTATTTCATTTTTCAGCTGCCTAAAACATTTCTCTAACCTTGGCCATGGCCTCCACCTTCTAATTTCATCCCAAATCACTCTCTAATCAAGTATTAGCTTAATCTACATCAAACCAAGGCAAATTAGCATCAAATTGGGAATAGAGCTGCTGTGTTGCATAGAGATTCGACCCAAATCAGAGATATTTTCAGATCTAAGATTTATTTGTGGCTAATGTGAGTGATTTGCATTGTTTTTCACTAATTACGGCTAATTAGGGGTGATTAGTGATAATTAGCGAAATTATAACTCAGAAAAATCTGGAGAAATTTGTAAAATTCTAAAATACTATTTTAGGGCTCTGATAGAAATTTGGGTTTAATTTGGATAAGTTTTGCTAATTGTATGCTTAAACATGATTAAAGGGGATTAAGGGGAAAATATGCGTTTTGGGTATGTTTGATCCATTTTAATACATCATATTGTTGTTTTGGTGTTTGTGGTTGATTATACATGTTACTATGACTGTATGGTATGTTTTGTGATTGATTAGAAAAGTTAGAATGGTCGAAAACGCTGTTGTATAGCGTAAAACAGTCGCTGGAAAAGTTGTAGGAAATGTGCAGGGTTTCGGATCGGATCGGGTTAGGGGGCCCGGGTCGGATCAGAGGCACGGGCAAGGAGATTCGAATCAGACTGAAACTTAGCACAAAAAGATGCAAGGGCGATAAGGAGGGCCTGGATCAGATTGGATTAAACTAGCTGGAACCGGAAGAGAGTAAACAGAAGGAAAAGGAGAGTGGAGATGGAATCGGTTCGGCATAGCCGAATCGAACCAAGGTAGCCGAACCGAACATGGAGTTTGGGCATGACACATTCGAATTGAAGTTGAAGCACTAGACCATACGTCCGAACCGAACCAGAGCAAAGTACTTCGAACTAGGACTTAAGCACAACCGAACCAAACTGGATGACCGATCCGAATCGGTTCTGGACTTCCACCATTTCTACACGACCACTCTTCTGAAGACCAACTCCAATTCGACCAAAACCCAAGATGCAAAGGTAGTCCAAATAGGAAGTAAAACTCAGGATCCTGTTGGGAACCACCGAGTTAACTTCATGAGTTGGGAGTTGCTGCGGGATGTGTGCTAAGGGGTTATCGACATTCATAACTTTGATTCACCACCACGATAGATGTTAGGCTACGGATCAGTGTAGTGGGGTAGTTATTACTCCATGGGGCAGAGTGATCGTAGCATGGCTATGAGCCAGTGCAGTGGAGTCATCATGACTTCATGGGGCCGAGTGGACATAGCAAGGACTAGTGGCTATGGATCTGTGTAGTGGAGTCGCCATGACTCCATGGGGCAGAGTGATCATAGCAAGGATTTGGGTGATCAAAGTGGTGGATATCGTATGCTTTACGCACTGAGTGAGAGATGTGAGGATGGTTGCTATGTTTGATTGTTTGCCATATCTATGACATGCACACCCCACCCCCGTTATCTTGACACCTTATGTTAGTGTTGCCATAGGGTAGTGTACATCTTGTTGTGCTGAATCTTTTGTTGCAGGTCCAGGTTCAGGTATGGTTTAGTATACCTGCTATTGTTTTTTTTTTTTTTTTGCTCCTTATCGCCCATACCAGACTTTTGTCTGACCCAGAGTTTTATGTCTCTTCTTATTACTCTGGGTGCTCTTAAACGGGCAGACTAGAGGCATGTTAGCTGGTTTTGCACGAGTAGCTGTCCGGAGACGAGCATGAGGCTTACACGTATTATTCCCATATATCCTCCCTGTGTTGCTGTTGGTCACTACTTTAGGTATTAGTAGTGTACCTTTCCTTTCTTTTGCTTTAGAGACAGTTTTAAAATTGTAATAATGATGAAGTGGAACATAAGCTGTATCTGGATTTTCCGCTGCTACGATGTTTAGTTTTAAGCTTATGCACCGTCTCGCCTGTTTTTTATCAAAATATGTTTTTATTATATTTTATTACATGCGCTGTGAGATATGCTACAGGTTCCTTGTTAGTTCAAATTCCCTTCTTTCCTTTCTTTGGCGACCGTCCCGTGCTGGTTGGACATTGGTACAACGCACTTCCATTGGAAATGTCGATTGGTGCGGGGCGGTCCGTCACATCTAAAAGATCTCTAATATTTCTGAGCACTAGTGTAACAACCCGGATTTTTAGAACCAATTTAAAAAAATTATTTTAGCAACTTTAATGAATTTTGAATATTTAAAATAATTTATTTTAAATAATAACGACTAAAAATTTATTTAAATTAAAGTTGAAATGAAATTTTTTAATTTAATTATAAAAGGAATTTAAAATGGTGTGGTAGTTTGAAAATTCGATTTCTAATTTCAATTTAATATACAGAATTCATTTTAAATTAGAATTGGGTGAAACCAGAAATATTTGAATCTGATTAACAATATCTTTCTAGCGAATATAAGAAACTGAGATTTCACTTTATAAATTATAAGTTATGTCCAGTTTAAAATTTAAAATAGTCGCAATGAAATTTATATATATTTTAATATAATATATAGCCCTTAAAAATAGCCCTTTTTCAACCGACCTCCGTTTTCGATGAAACTACTTTAATTGGATCCGGAATGTTATATTATGGCTAGATTCCAATTTTCATAATTTTTGGAATTAATATGTGAGTGTGACAAAAGAAAACATGTTTGTCAATTTCAGTTGAATTGAATCTACCAGAAAATGTCCATTTCTCAAACGGTCTCCAAATTTGACAAAATTAGTTTTTTTAGGATCGTATCGTCAAAACATAGCTAGATTTATTTTTTTGGGAATTTTTGGGTTCAGTATGTGGTCCCGGTAAATTAAAATGTGGGTTCAAATTAAATATATTTTGATTTATATTTTAGTTTTGATAAAAACTGATCGTAACAGCCGAATAGGGTTACGAAACATATTTCATTGTGTCTAGAATGGGGGTAATTGGCTAAGGACGATAGTCGTTGGGTCTCGTTTGGGGTTCGGATGGTTTAACCAGTTATTTCTGAATTTAATAAAAAATATACTGTATAAATACGGTCGAGAGACGGAAACCCTAATCTAATTCTACACTACAGAACGCGCCGCCTCTTTCTCTGATTAATGGCCAGAAATGCACGAAAATAAAACAATAATCATTTCCAATCCGCGAATTAATTGATGAAGCTCCCGAAGGAAAAATCAAAGTACTTGTCAAGCACTTCAAACTGATACGGATTTGATCTTATTTTATTGAGTAATTCGAGAGTCATCTAGCCTCAAACCCTGCACGTTTGAAATGATTTTCGAGGGATTTGGGGATTTCGAGTTGCACGCCAGGGGGTCGCGCAAGGAGGAGGCGAATAGGCGCACGAGGTGGACTGATCGGATCATCTTCCGGCGGCCTAGTGGTGGTTTAGCGTGAAGCCCTAGCGATGAAGAAATGGGTTCCTGTAACGAGGAAGATGATAGAAAATAACGACAACGTTTTTCTTGTGTAATAAAAGGTTAAGTGTAAATTTAATTATTTAATTTTGTAATTAATGGTTAAAATTATATAACTTCTTCATACGGTTACAGAATTTAACAAACCAAGAGGCGTTAGAACCAAAATTTCGAGATCTACAACATGGAGCAGATCAAAACTGAAATAGAGAGCGTTTGGATATCTGATAAAATTAAACATCTGTTTAATTTTATTAAAAAATATCAGTTTATTGATTTCTGAAACTGATCAAGGTGAGAACTCCTTTCACTCTAATTATTTTACAGTTAAATTTATACTAGGATGTAGACGGTGCTTAGCAGCACCCGACACCATTGATTGTACAAATCATGATTGTTTGTTTGGATTGTGATTTGGATTGTTATTGTTTGATATTTTTTTATATATAAAAATTATTCATATAATTTATATATTATCATGAAATGAAAACAAAATGTTTAAAACAATAAAGATTTACATTTTTATTATATATAAGAAATAATGAAAAATATTCATTTTTTGGAATTAAATGATTGAACAATAAGAACTACATTTTTACGGTATGTTTAATTCTTTAAAAATATTCAAGTTTGAATAAAAATGAGTTAACATATAAAAACTACAATTTTTTATGTAAGAAGAATCATTAGAAATATTCAAGTTTGAATAAAAATGTGTTAACATATAAAATCACATTTTAAGGTAAGAAAGATTCAAATTTGATAAAAATGTTTTAACTTTGAAATTTACATTTTTAAATGTATGGCTGAATCATTAAAAAGATTCAAACTTGTTAAAGTGTTTACATTAAAAAAGTAAATTTTAATGTATGTATGAATCATATAAAAAGATTCAAATAGGGTAAAATTGTGTTTACATTAAAAAGTACATTTTAATGTAAGATGAATCATGTAAAAAGATTCAAATATGGTAAAATTGTGTTTACATTAAAAAGTACATTTTAATGTAAGATGAATCATATAAAAATACTCAAGAACAATAAAATTGTGTTTACATAAAAAAATTACATTTTAATGTAAGTATAAATATTAAAAAGATCCAAGTTTGAAAATAAAATGTTTAAATAATGAAAATTACATTTTTATTATATGAATGAATCATTAAAAAGGATTCAATTTTAAAATAAAATGTTTTGATAATAAAAATCATATTTTTATTGTATTTATAGGCCAATAAAAGAAATATTTGTTAATATATGTTTTGTTGATAAAAAGGTCATCTTTATCATGTTAGTAAAGAAAAGAAAAATAAAATATTTGTGTTTAAAAGATAACGATTTTTACAATAAAAATCACACCTTTATTGCATGTTTTAAATCATTAAAAACATTCATTGTTTGAACTAAAATATATTAACAATAAAATACACATTTTTATTGTGTATGTAGATTAGATTAAAACATTTTCATGTTAGCGACGTTAATAATAAAATGTTCATATTTAATAAAATATATTTATACAATAAAAATCATATTTATATTGTATATGTGAATCAATAAAATATTAATTTACAAATCGGACGATTTGTTTATGTACACCCATTTATCTGATACTGATTGGGACGATAAATTTTACACATCGCCCAACTACACAAATAAATAAACTGTTGTTGTTTGAAAACCCCACACGGGTATTGGGATGATATTTGACATACACTATTCCCAATATTTAGTTGTATGCCAGTTGATGGATCGATAGTCTGTGATGAGCGTTATTTATTTATTTTAATGCTCACACAGTTGTAAGTTGCACTCTGGATGTTGTATGAATTTATAATGATTGTTTATCATTATTGTTGTATACATGCGATGTATGAAACCATATAAATAACACTATATGGTAATTGATTGGGTTTCATTACAATTTGGAAAATAAAGAATATTTTAAAATAATATTGAAATGTGAAGCCGTGTTAATTAGTTAAATGCCATTTTAAAACGAACAATATTTATATCAATTTTATTCATTTTATAATGAATATCGAAAAGTGATTTCAAAATCTGATATTTTGAAAATATTATCATTATTAGAATGATATAAAATATTCATTGTTTGAAACAAAAATATGTAACAATAAAAAATTACATTTTTATTGTATAAAGGTTAGATTAAAATATTGTTATTAACATGTTAGCGATGTTAATATAAAACTAATCATATGTTAAAAATATGATTTTGTTCACTTAAAAATGTAACCTTTAACATGTAAGTGAAGTTAAAAAGATTCATATTTGAAGAAAATAATTAGACAATAAAATTCACATTTTTATTGTACTGTTGATTCATTAAAAAGAATCATATTTAAAAGAATATGTTATCACAATAAAAATTACATTTTTATTGTATTGTTGAATCATCAAAGAGTTTCATGCTTAAGATAATGTTTTTACAATAAAAATCGCCTTTTTATTGTATGTTTAAATCATTAAAAATATCCATTGTTTGAAAAAGAATATGTTAACAATAAAAATATACATTATTATTGTGTATGTAGGAGTGATTTAAAATATTCAATGTTTCAAAAAAATGTTTAAACAACGAAATTACATTGTTATTGTATTATAAAATCATTAAAATGTAAATCATTTACTTGATAGCAAAGTAGGAAATGATAAAATATGATATAGATGTGGAATATTCAATTTTGATATAAGATTGAAAATGAAGTTGAAATTGTTTTAAAATGAATTTATAAATAATTTATAAAATACATTTTAAATGGAAATCAGTGAAATAAATATAATATATATTATATATATATATATAATGGCCTAAATAAAACGCGCCGCGCAATGACCATTCGCGGATTTCGACCATTAACTTCAATTTGATGTAACGAGAGATCCGACCGTCGGATTCTCCTAAAACCGGAACCTTGGGTTCGTATCGAAAAGAACTTTCCAATGAATATAAGAGATTTGAAATCTAACAATTAGATTTGGAGATATGTCCAAATAAATTTCAAAAAAGGTCGCTATGGATGCAGTTCGGTGGCCATTATTGGAAACCGACTGTACGGGCGATAATAAAATTATTAAAAATATGAAAAAATTATGTAAAATCATAATAAATGATTTGGAAAGATTTTTGATGAAAAATCACAGTTTAAAAAGATAAAAATATACTTTTATCGAATTGAACTATTTAATGAACTAGTAATAACTAGAATAATAATTTAATTTTTTTTTGAAATAAATAAATTGGATTTGAAAATGGTTATAAAGTAACCAGAATTTTCCAATATATATATATATATATATATATATATATATATATATTGGAATGGATTTGAATGGAAATTATCTTCGAAATATTTCGATATTGGATTCCGTTATTATACGAATATTGTGAGGAATTTGGAAGATATATATATATATCGTTATTCCCAATACAATATTTGTTGGCTTCAGAATGTGATATTGAATATAAGCCGACATAATTTCTATTCAGAGCCTTATATTTTATGTTAAATTAGATTTTGGGTTTGTCGTGAATGGTGTCTTTAATAACATTATTCTTGAACCCAGTTTAGAAAAGAATAAATCTTTTAATTAAGATTTAGGAAATTTTACCAATTAATTAATATTTGATTGGAGTTGAATTGAAATTGTATTTCGAGTTTATTGTGAATAATGTTTTAAATAACATTTGTTCTTTAACCCAATTAACACTGAAGAAATAATTTGTAATTTATAAATCTTTTATTTAGATTTAAACGGGAATTTTCCAAAGTAAAGTTTTCCAATTTAATATATTAAATTGGAAATGAATGGAATTCGATTTGGTAATAATTGAGATGAGCTTCTGTTAATCAAGGTTGTCACTATATATGGTATTTAAATGGCTTTGCCGTTATTCCATTTATATTATTAGTCTGATACGGGAATTTGTATCGATTATATGCTATTATGATTTCCGTATAGATTCCATTTTAATGGAAGATGATTTTGGGTTTGTTGTGAACAATGTTTTTAAAAGACATTAGTTCTTTAACCCAGTTAAAGATAAGATTAATTTCTTACATTCAAATAATCATCAAGTAATGATTTTTGAGATTAAAAAGAATAAATTTAAAAGGATTTATCTTTGATAAAATTAACGGGAACTTTTCCCTTAAAATGTGAATATTTTATTAAAAGAATATTCTAAGTTGGAATGAGGCATTGGACGTGTTTTTATAGCACCTGATTATAAATTACGCGAGTTATTCGGAAAAACCGGGTTTAACCCATTTTGAATAATGAATACGACGACTAGCAGTCGAAGAGATTAAAGACGGTGCAAGGCCGACGTTCTTCACATCGAATGGATGAGTTGCTACTGATGCTCATGATTGGAGTAGCTACCTTGAAGGGGCTATAGTGGTAGCCGTCCGGACTTACTTTTTGATTGTTCGGATATGCGAGGGCCTCTCTTCCATATTGGACATACGGGACGAGGAATAAGGTGCCTCCGGTTTCGTTCAGACCTAGAACGGACTTGTAAGTGGATGGTATGTCTGACGTTGTATTCCTTTACGCTATATTCGTTGATCTCTGCTAATATATATCTGTTTGGTGGCGGAGAATTTATTCTCTTGCTTAACACCCTTCTCTGAGATGTATGAGCTCAGAGGTTATATATTGGCAAAAATCAATGGTATGTTCTGGATTGACAATGTGGCATGCTAAGATGCATGGATCCAGGCTTTTGTTGAAAAGCAGAGCCTTGTGGATGATGATCAAAGCATAGCTTTAATTATCATAGCTTTGTGTAGTTGTGACTTTGCGAGCCTCACACCATGGAATGATGATGAACTGATGGTCAGATCAGTATGCTTTCGATATTAGTGTGGATTCGGTCGATCGAGATGAGGGATATGGCATTTCCCCCAATTCCCATATAGGGATAGAGTAAGCGGTGTGTTCTCTCGCCAGGACATAAGCCGCAGTGATACATGATTTTCGAATAGTGCGAATGTGCATTACGGTGTTTTTGCATGCCTGCGAGTAAGCCGTGGAGTATTGCATTACGCGATAGATCTTTCGAATCAGGAGCCATCATGATGGAAATCCAACTTTCCAATACGAGCTTTACGATTTTATTTGTAAACCTATATATGGTGACATAGTAGGATGAGGCACTCATGCCGTCTATGATTGATACATTTACTTTCGAAATTGATTTCTACACTATGCACTTCTGGTAATAATAAAAGAGAATTTTCGCGTACCAATCATATTTGGCTATTATAAGGTAAAATTCTATCCTCTAGCTTGCGTTGCATTGTGTGATGGGACTGAGTCTTATAATAGCTTCATTTTTTTCAAAAAGCATCGCGCTGTTTATTTTATGCACTGGTATTCTTGGGGATAAACTTGTTCCGTGTTATAAGGCGTGGTCCCTTGATTTACCTTACTTTAAATCAATTTAATAAATGTTTTGAGTTCTCATACCAGTCCCATGACTGAGCTGGAGTTTATCGTTCCTTCCTAAACTCTGGGTGCCTATATTTTCCACACGGGCAGCTAGTAGTTTTGGTTTTGCAGATTTCTATTTAATAGGATCCTGGATTACAGCTGGTGCTATATTCGAAAAGCTTTTCCACTATGCATTATACTTATGTCTTATTTTTTGTTGCTGTGTAATTTTTAAAATCTCTGATATTGTATTTCCAATGTGTAATATTTATTCATGCTCTGGAATATTCTTGTCCTCTGATGTAAATTGTTGTAATAACAATGAAATGTTCAGTTGTTTTGTGCTTTGATGTGTCGTGTTCTCAAATCAATCCGCGCTTTCCAGAAAGGGGAAGTTTGGGTTGTTTCATTTGGTATCAGATCTTTGGTTTACAGAGCTCGAGAACAAGACACATTAGAACCGAACGAAAGAATTCATCAGAGATTGGATTAGTAATATCCAATAAGAATGACTTGTTAGAGATAGGATCAGTAGTATCCTAGAATGAGTCGGAAGAGTGTTATTTTTAAAATAAAAATGAAAATAATTCTAGTTTTGAAAATTTTATCTTAAAATACGTATTTGAAATATTATTATATTTTAATTTGGACAATCGAGTATATAGAGATTTTAATATGCGTCTAATCCACGTGTATACGAAGTCTCAAATATACTAGATTGATATATAATCACACTCTAGTCGCCTATAGATGACTCTGGTGATAGATATATATATATATATATCATCATCAGTGTTTATGTTCGAGTTTCAAAAGTGGGATATCTATATATTTCAAATGACTGGTGTGAGAACCAAAACATAGATAGGGTCTATTATTGTGATTTGGCATCAAAAATGTGATTTTTGAATATATATATATAGAAGATATTTGTTTGAAAATTTAACCAACTAATTGATTGCTGGTTGTGATGTTTGATAATTAGTTTAACTAATTAAAATATTGGAATGATAATTAATTTAACCAATATGAGAAAGAATGATAAATTTAGCTAAATTGAATTTTATATTGAGTTGAATTGAAAATTGATTAGAATTAAAAGTTGAGTTGGTTAGTTAAACAACTTTCAGCTCCGTTCCTTTTCGAGGACGAAAGATTTTAAGTGGGGGAGATTGTAACAAAACGGATTTTCAAACCAATTTAAATTTTTTATTTTAGCAACTTTAATTAATTTTGAATATTTAAAATAATTTATTTTAAATAATAACGACTAAAAATTTATTTAAATTGAAGTTGAAATGAAATTTTTTAATTTAATTATAAAAGGAGTTTAAAATGGCGTGGTAGTTTGAAAATTCGATTTCAAATTTCAAATTTCAATTTAATATACAGAATTCATTTTAAATCAGAATTGGGCGAAACCAGAAATATTTGAATATGATTAATAATATCTTTCTAACGAATGTAAGAAACTGAGATTTCACTTTATAAATTATAAGTTATGTCCTGTTTAAAATTTAAAATAGTCGTTGTAAAATATATATATATTTTAATATAATATATAGCCCTTAAAAAGAGCCATTTTGCAAACGACCTCCGTTCTCGACAAAACCACTTTAGTTGGATCCGGAATGTAAAATTATGGCTAGATTCCAATTTTCATAATTTTTGGAATTAAAATGTGAGTCTGGCAAAAGAAAACGTGTTTTGTCAATTTCAGTTGAATTGGATCAACCAGAAAACGTCCATTTCTCAAACGGTCTCCAAATTTGATGAAATTAGTTTTGTTAGAACCGTATCATCAAAACATAGCTAGATTTATTTTTTTGGGAATTTTTGGGTTCAGTATGTGGCCCTTGTAAATTAAAATGCGCGTTCAAATTAAACATATTTTAATTTATATTTTAATTTTGATAAAAACTGATCGTAAGAGCCGAATGGGGTTACGAAACATATTCCATTGTACTCGGAATGGGGGTAATCGGCTATGGACGACAGTCGTTGGGTCTCGTTTGGAGTTCGGATGGTTCAACCAATTATTTCCAAATTAAATAATTAAATAATAAAATAAAATAAAATATACTGTATAAATACGATCGAGATACGGAAACCCTAATCTAATTCTACACTACAGAACGCGCCGCCTCTTTCTCTGATTAATGGCCAGAAATGCATGAAAATAAAACAATAATCATTTCCAATCCGCGAAGCAATTGATGAAGCTTCCAAAGGAAAAATCAAAGTACTTCTCAAGCACTACGAATTTTATCTTATTTTATTGAGTAATTCGAGAGACATCTAGCCTCAAACACTGCACGTTTGAAATGATTTTCGAGAGATTTGGGGATTTCGAGTTGCACGCCGGGGGTTGTGCCGGGAGGAGGCGCATAGGCGCACGAGGTGGACTGATCGGATCAGCTTCCGACGGCCTAGTGGTGGTTCAGCGTGAAGCCCTAGCAATGAAGAAATGGGTTCCTGTGACGAGAAAGATGATAGAAAATAAGGGTAACGTTTTTCTTGTGTAATAGAAGGTTAATTATAAATCTAATCATTTAATTTTGTAATCAATTGTTAAAATTATATAACTTCTTCATACGGTTACAGAAGTTAACAAACCAAGGTGCGTTAGAACCGAAATTTCGAGATCTACAACATGGAGCAGATCAGAACTGAAACAGAGACCATTTGGATAACTGATAAAATTAAAGATATGTTTAATTTTATTAAAAATAATCACTTTATCGATTTCAGAAACTGATCAAGGTGAGAACTCCTTTCACTCTAATTATTTTACAGTTAAATTTATACTAGGAAGTAGACGGTGCTTAGCAGCACTTGACACCATTGATTATACAAACCATGATTGTTAACCCTGTTAAAACACAGTTCAAAGCACCGGATCGGTCGCTCATTATCAATGGATCGGGTCGGTCAGTTGCAGAGCACTGGATCAGTTACTACACCGGATCGATCACACTACACTGTTCGGGTCGGCTTTGAACTGAAGATGCATGTGTGACGGCCCGCCCCGCACCAACCGACATTTACTCCAAAAGTGCGCTGTACACATATCCAGTTAGCACGGGATGGTCGCCAGAAAAAAAGAAAGAAGAGAATCAATCAACAAAGAATGGGCTAATCAAGGAACCTGTAATATGTCTCACAGCGCATAGAACAAAATATAATAATAACATACTTGACATAAACAAGAGAGACATTGCATAAGCTAAAAACCAGAACTGAGCATCATAGCAGCGGAAATCCAAAATATTGCTTATTACAACTTTTCAAACTGTCTCAAAGCAAAATCAAGATAAAGGAGGTACACTACTAATGCCTAAGTGGCGACCACCAACGACACAGGGAGAATATCTATATATCATACGTGGAAGCCTCCTGCTCGCCTCCGAATCATCTACTCGCGCATCACCAGCTAACCATAACCTGTCTCTAGTCTGCTCGTGTGAGCACCCAGAGTAATAAGAGGAGACATAAAACTCTGGGTCAGACATAAAGCCTGGTATGAGCGATAAGCAAAAAAACATAACAATAACAGATATAATCCAATCATACCTGAACCTGGACCTGCAACCAAAGAATTAGCACTACATACTGTACAACACTCAAAGGTGCCCTTTCAAATGGTGTAAAGATAACGGGGTGGGGGTGTGCATGTCATAGTGATGTCAAACAATCAAGCATAGCAATCATCCTCACATCCCTCACTCAGTGTGTAAAGCATACGATATCCACTACTTTGGTCACCCAATACTTTGGGCCATGACGGAATCCAATCCCGTGTAACTATCACTACAAGCCCACCATCCATCTCTCAGTGGTGAACCAAAGTTATGAATACCGACAACCCCTTTGCACACGTCCCGCAGCAAAGCCCAACCATGAAGTGAACTCATTGGTTCCCAACTGGGTCCGGGATCCTGAGCTCTAACTACCATTTGGACTACCTTTGCATTTTAGTCATCATCCTCCGGATCGGTCTTCATTCAATTCATAGCCTCCTGGTTCGGTTCGCAGTCACCATACTGGTTCGGGTCGAGTTCCTCCATTTGGATCGGGTCGCGCCATCAACTCGTGGTCCTCCAGCTCCATCGGATAGGTTCGAGTACCCTTCAGCGGATCGGGTCGGAGTCTCCAAGTCCATCACCACGGATCGGTTCGTGACAAGCTCCTTCGGGTCGGGTCGTGCTTCATCAGTTCGTCGGGCCCCTGTCGGATCGGGTCGTGCTTCCTTCTGGCGATCGGAGCTGCTAGCGGATCGTGAAGGTGGATCGTGGTGGAGGGCTCGGATCGGATCACATCGTCGGATCGTGGTCTTCAAGCATCGGCGGATCGGGTCGCGCCATCGGTTCGGATCGCCTTTGCTTCCACCGATCCGGTCCAATTCGGGCTGATTTCCTGCAGTTCTTCCAGCGAGCAGTTTACGCCATTCGACGGCGTTTTCGACCATTCTAACTATTCTAAAAAATCATAAAGCATAACATACAGTCATAGCAACATGTATAATCAACCACAAACACCAAGACAACAATATGATTGGTTAAAATGGATCAAACATAGCCAAAACCCCGTATTTTCCCTTAAGCATGTTTGGGTGAAACTTATGATATGATTAGCAAAACTTAACCAAATTATCCCAAATTCACATCAGAGGTCTAAAACAATATTTCAGAATTTATGAATATTTTCCCAGATTTTTAACAAGCACAAATTCGCTAATTATCACTAATTACCCCTTAATCCCCCAAATTCCGGGATTTGCAAAATTAGTCGAAATCAACCCAAATTCATATCAGAGGCATAAAATGATGTTTTAGAATTTTAGGATTTTTTCTAGATTTTTCTGAGCCATAATTTCGCTAATCTTCGCTAATTACCATAATTAGCCATAATTAGTGAGGAACTATGCAAATCACTCACTTTAACCCCAAACAAACTTTAGATCTGAAATGATCTCTGATTTGGATCCAATCCCTATGTGTTCCAGCAGCTCTCTCTCTGATTTGGTGCTACCCTTCCTTGATTTGATGTAGTTTTGCTTAATCTTCGATTAGAAAGCGATTAGAGATGATTTGGGATGAAATTAGAAGGTGGAGGCCATTGCTAGAGCTTGAAGGAGGTAAGTTGCGGCTGGAAAAATGAGTCTAAAACCGAAATCCTAACCCTAGAAGCCCTTAAATACCCCAAATTCCGAAATCTCCCATTGGACCTAGTTGCTAATCACCCGGTTAAGCCCGATTAGCTGTTTTTCACCTTCTAAACTTTGTTTCAGCCATATCTCCCAAACGGTAAGTCCGTTTGGCTAATGTAACCACTATACAGAAAGAGAAACCATCATTCGAATCCAATGGAAGTGGTTTCAGGTCAAAATTCCTTTCCAGACAAAAGTTATGGCCAAAACAGTACCAACTAGGGGCAAAACGGTCATTTAAAAATCGACAAAAATCATGAACATGGGAAACGACCCCAATAATCGTCTCCCAAAGTTACATGACCATACGACTTCATATGTGAAAGAAATAAATATTCCACGATCCTATGATGTGTAGAATGCGGGTCGTTACGCTCTTTCCCCCTTAAGAAATTTCGCCCTCGAAATTCCCTAACCAAAACACAAAAAGGGTTCTGCATGCCTATCAACCATAAACAACAATCAACATGCAAAACAAGTCTATCCTAGCATGCGGTTTACTAACAAGGGAAGAAACTATCACTACCAAAACCTTACTAGGCAAAGAGTTCTGGATACTTCTTCCTTATATCCTCCTCTGTTTCCCAAGTACAGTCTTTCTCATTCTCATCCCACTGGACTTTGACTAGTTTCACCGCCTTCCTTCGAAGCTGCTTCGTATCGTTCCCAACAATACGCATAGACTTGCGGTTCCCAACCGCCTCGAGTTCAACTTCGATGTTATTCAACTGATCAGGTGAAATAGCCACACTAGGGTCGTGCACGAATTTCCTTAACTGGGAAACATGAAATACGTTGTGAACTCCCGCCATCTTGTCAGGTAGCTCTACTTCATACACCAAATTCCCAACTTGCTCGAGGACTGGGAATGGACCAACAAATCTTGGTGCTAACCTACCTCTCCAACCAATCCGAATCACATTCTCTATGGAGGACGAACACCAAGTCGTTAACGAAGAATTCCAAATCTCTTCGTCTCTTATCGAGATAAGCTTTCTGCCTATCTTTATCCCTTCCCAGTAGTAGATCTGCTCTATGTCTCAATACATCTTGTTACCACTGGGATGTATAGTCAATTTCGAGTGATGATATGCTCTAAGCACTTCACCTCTCAGTCTATCTACGTTGGGTACAACTAGTCCCTTATTCTTTCGAAGCCACCCTTCTCGATCAAATCCTTACTTGATCATTCTCTTTCCATCGATACCCATCTCTACCCTAGAGATGGTTTCCAATAGATTAGGATCGTCCTTCTAACTGTAAACAATCCACTCAATCAAAATCGATCTAATCGTCAAGCTTACTAGCGTTTCTGAATCCAATTCAGTCTTGGATCTGAAATCATATCCTGTGACATACTCTAGTTGCTTCCATCCTAGAAACAAAACCCCTAAACTGGCATGTCTCCTACTCTATGCAACTAGTACTGCATCCAAATCATTTACTATGATCACTCTGCCCCATGGAGTCATGGCGACTCCACTGCACTGATCCATAGCCACTAGTCCTTTGCTATGTCCACTCTGCCCCATGGAGTCATTACAACTCCACTGCACTGGCTCATAGCCTTACTAATCCTTTACTATGTCCACTTTGCCCCTCGAGTCACAATGACTCTACTGCACTGGCTCATAGTCCTACTACAATCACTTTGTTCCCCATCGCCGGAACCCTACAGGTGATAGTCTACTCAAGGGAAGAAAAACAGGAACAACATAGCAACCATAACATCCATCAAACAAGTCCTACCTATCACCTGCTAAATTCATAAACACATTGACACCTACATGACTGGTCGAACCAATCCCAATATGTCGATTCTAGCATGTCTGGTCCAACCAACATCACTAACTAATGGAAGCCCAGCCCCCATACATACACCGATGCCTACTTGACTGGTCCAACCAATCCCAGGCCAATGGAAGCCCCGCCTCTCTTCGGACTACCGTACGTCCAACGTACGTTTATCCTCCAAGGATAATTAAACTAATGGAATCCCAGCCTCCAATCGGACTACCGTACGTCCAACGTACGTTTATCCTCCAAGGATAATTAAATTAATGGAAGCCCAACCTCCAATCGGACTACCGTACGTCCAACGTACGTTTATCCTCCAAGGATAACTAGATCACGTCCAACGGATCCAAGGTAACGGGCGTCCCCAGATACCCCTACTTTTAGTCCTCCTAAAATACTTGAGTCCAACCCAAGTCTATCCATTATCTTGCTGCCCTCTCGAGTCCAACCCGAGCCGAATCCAATTCCTTGCAGCCTTCTCGAGTCCAACTCGAGTCAATCTATAACTCAGACCCAGTCTTGAGTACCGACAAACTCTAGTCCAACGTGAGTCGTCTCCCTATTCGTTGCATCTCCAAGATCAATGAACACCTATTTTCTTTTACGAGTTCAAGTCCAACTTGAATCGCTCTAATCTTCGTTGTATCTTCCATGATCAACGAACACATCCTATTCCTTCAAAGTTCTACTATCCAATAGAGAACATCAACATAGGGTCCTAAACAATCCATTACTTTGCATCTTTCTCGAGTCCCACTCGAGCAATCTCATAACCTTATCGAGTCTAACTCTGGGCAGTCTATACCATTGAACAGTCTCATCATGTTCCGTCTGCCCATCACTCCTCGAGTAAACCAAGATATTATCCAATGAAAAATCACAGCAACTATTTACCCCTCACGCAACCCATCCTAGTCGAAATCGACATTCCCCAAGCACAAGCCCCAAAGGCCTAAACCAATATCAGACAAGCACCCAAGGAACATCTCCTCCAAGTTCGGACAATCCACATGAGGTGATACTAGCAAAACAATCTAGCACTGGAGTATTTATTTGCCTCCCAGAGACAACTAGAACAACAATAACCTTTTAGCTTCCTTAACTCCAGTTACCCTTGTCATCACTAGGTAGGTACCTAATACCACCCTATTCCTTTGGAGTAGATCGACTCCCCAAAATAATGCTAAACCCAGTAAAGCCCAAAACAAAGCAATCACAAGGAAACATACATCCATGACTCGATAAGACCACATTAACAAATCATGCCAAAACTAGTCGAACCACCAATCGGGTTCGTCACTACTAAAGGTCTATCGACTAACTCAGGTTTGTCAAGCAAAACCTGATCAAAACTTCTTAAATAGAAAGCATACCTCGAATAACGACACCTTTTTCCTTCTACGCCGCAGTTGGGGCATTTGACGAAGAAGGAACAGCGTTGATAGCATACACTTTCACAATCTGCTTCTCCCTAGGAGGTTGTGGGCAATCATCCTTGTGATGTCCCGGCTGGCCGCAGTTAAAGCACTTCCTTTCCCCAGGCTTTTCTCGACAATCTCTGGCGTAATGGCCCTTCTGGCCACAACTAAAGCATTCGCCATCTTTCTTATTTTTCTTACTCTGACCATCCTTGGTCGGGTTCTGCTTCCTCTTGTTCTGAGAATTCTTCTTGCCTTCACCGCCTGCTTGCGGCTTTGGCTCCACTGCAGATGCCGTAGCAACCTCAGTCTTCGACTTAGGGAAAAGGCTCTCTGACCTTAATGCCTTTCCTACAATAGACTCGAACGTCTCATCGATATGGTTTATAAGTCTTTCCCCCAAGTACCCATCCAATCCAGTTATGAACTTCTCGTTCTTCTTTTCGACTGTATCGATAAGGGACCATCCATATTTCGATAAAGTGTCGAATTCAGCGATATACTCTGAGACTGCTCCACCGTTCTGCTTAAGCTCCAAGAACTTCCTGAACAGTTCTGATTTATGAGCAGCAGGAATAAACTTATCACAAAAGCGAGTCTTAAAATGATTCCAAGTAACTTGATCTTCTGGAGTAGCTGTTCTAATGGCATTCCACCAATTCATCGCTCGCCCTTGCAGCTGACAAGACGCTAGCCTTCTCTTCATCGCATCCTCAAGACACAAGTCATCGAAGATACGATCACAGCTATCCAACCAATCCTGAACATCTGTGGCCGACTCCGTTCCATGGAACAGCTTCCCACCAAGGTTAGTGTAATCCTTGCACAACTTGGCGAAATCGACCCTAGGCGCCTGCACTACTGGACCACCATCATTTCCGGGATTGGGAACTGCTCCCTGAACATCTCTAAGCATGTCTCTCATGAAGTTGGTGAACATTGTCCTCATGTCAGGAGCATTCCCATGGTTGGTCCCTCTACCAGCACCTCTAGGATATCGGCTCATCATTAATCTGTAAAAGGGGAAACGATTAACGACCCCATAGTGGTGCTAGTGCAGTACGACTTCATTCTTATACTACCAATAGTATATATATAGCTTTTAAAAACCAAAGTAATCACAAATACGCGCTCTCGTATACGTACTATCTCTCCCTAGTGTATTTCCCTAGGTAAACTACGCAACCTAGAGCTCTGATACCAAGTGTGACGGCCCGCCCCGCACCAATCGACATTTACTCCAAAAGTGCGTTGTACACATATCCAGTTAGCACGGGACGGTCGCCAGAAAAAAAGAAAGAAGAGAATGAATCAACAAAGAATGGGCTAATCAAGGGACCTGTAATATGTCTCACAGCGCATAGAACAAAATATAATAATAACATACTTAACATAAACAAGAGAGACAGTGCATAAGCTAAAAACCAGAACTGAGCATCATAGCAGCGGAAATCCAAAATATAGCTTATTACAACTTTTCAAACTGTCTCAAAGAAAAAGCAAGATAAAGGAGGTACACTACTAATGCCCAAGTAGCGACCACCAACGACACAGGGAGAATATCTATATATCATACGTGGAAGCCTCCTGCTCACCGCCGAATCAGCTACTCGCGCATCACCAGCTAACCATAACCTGTCTCTAGTCTGCTCGTGTGAGCACCCAGAGTAATAAGAGGAGACATAAAACTCTGGGTCAGACATAAAGCCTGGTATGAGCGATAAGCAACAAAACATAACAATAACAGGTATAATCCAATCATACCTGAACCTGGACCTGCAACCAAAGAGTTAGCACTACATACTGTACAACACTCTAAGGTGCCCTTTCAAATGGTGTAAAGATAACGGGGGTGGGGGTGTGCATGTCATAGTGATGTCAAACAATCAAGCATAGCAATCATCCTCACATCCCTCACTCAGTGCGTAAAGCATACGATATCCACTACTTTGGTCACCCAATACTTTGGGCCATGACAGAATCAAATCCCATGTAACTATCACTACAAGCCCACCATCCATCTCTCAGTAGTGAACCAAAGTTATGAATACCGACAACCCCTTTGCACACGTCCCGCAGCAAAGCCCAACCATGAAGTGAACTCATTGGTTCCCAACTAGGTCCTGGATCCTGAGCTCTAACTTCCATTTGGACTACCTTTGCATCTCGGGTTTTAGTCATCATCCTCCGGATCGGTCTTCATTCAGTTCATAGCCTCCTGGTTCGGTTCACAGTCACCATACTGGTTCGGGTCGAGTTCCTCCATTCGGATCGGGTCGCGCCATCAACTCGTGGTCCTCCAGCTCCATCGGATCGGTTCGAGTACCCTTCAGCGGATCGGGTCGGAGTCTCCAAGTCCGTCGCCACGGATCGGTTCGTGACAAGCTCCTCCGGGTCGGGTCGTGCTTCATCAGTTCGTCGGTCCCCTGTCGGATCGGGTCGTGCTTCCTTCTGGCGATCGGAGCTGCTAGCGGATCGTGAAGGTGGATCGTGGTGGAGGGCTCGGATCGGATCACATCGTCGGATCGTGGTCTTCAAGCATCGGCGGATCGGGTCGCGCCATCGGTTCGGATCGCCTTTGCTTCCACCAATCCGGTCCGGTTCAGGCTGATTTCCTACAGTTCTTCCAGCGAGCAGTTTACGCCATTCGACAGCGTTTTCGACCATTCTAACTATTCTAAACAATCACAAAGCATAACATACAGTCATAGCAACATGTATAATCAACCACAAACACCAAAACAACAATATGATCGGTTAAAATGGATCAAACATAGCCAAAACCCCATGTTTTCCCTTAAGCATGTTTGGGTGAAACTTATGATATGATTAGCAAAACTTAACCAAATTATCCCAAATTCACATCAGAGGTCTAAAATAATATTTCAGAATTTATGAATATTTTCCCAGATTTTTGACATGCACAAATTCGCTAATTATCACTAATTACCCCCTTAATCCCCCAAATTTCGGGATTTGCAAAATTAGTTGAAATCAACCCAAATTCATATCAGAGGCATAAAATGATGTTTTAGAATTTTAGGAATTTTTCTAGATTTTTCTGAGCCATAATTTCGCTAATCTTCGCTAATTACCATAATTAGCCATAATTAGTGAGGAACTATGCAAATCACTCACCTTAGCCCCAAACAAACTTTAGATCTGAAATAATCTCTGATTTGGATCCAATCCCTATGTGTTCCAGCAGCTCTCTCTCTGATTTGGTGCTACCCTTCCTTGATTTGATGTAGTTTTGTTTAATCTTCGATTAGAAAGTGATTAGAGATGATTTGGGATGAAATTAGAAGGTGGAGGCCATTGCTAGAGCTTGAATGAGGTAAGTGGTGGCTGGAAATATGAGTCTAAAACCGAAATCCTAACCCTAGCAGCCCTTAAATACCCCAAATTCCGAAATCTCCCATTGGGCCTAGTTGCTAATCACCCGGTTAAGCCCGATTAGCAGTTTTTCACCTTCTAAACCTTGTTTCAGCAATATCTCTCAAACGGTAAGTCCTTTTGGCTAATGTAACCACTCTACGGAAAGAGAAACCATCATTCAAATCCAATGGAAGTGGTTTCAGGTCAAAATTCCTTTCCAGTCAAAAGTTATGGCTAAAACAGTACCAACTAGGGGCAAAACGGTCATTTAAAAATCGACAAAAATTATGAACATGGGAAACGACCCCAATAATCGTCTCCCAAAGTTACATGACCATACGACTTCATATGTGAAATAAATAAATATTCCACGATCCTATGATGCGTAGAATGCGGGTCGTTACAGCATGACTCGCTCATCAATTTTGGATGACCTCCTTCAACGTGATAACATGAAAACATGCAGCGTCAGCATCATGTTAACCACTGGAAAGTTCACCCGTGAAAAGATGAACGCTCCTCCTTGTATAAACAAAGCAAGCACATAAGCGTATTGATTCAAGGATAAGATGCTCACTTGGTGCCACATCCTCATAAGTTCAATACAATAACCCAAGTAGGTTGGTTCCATCTATATTTGTATCGCAAATGTTGGACCGGTATGAAAGTAAGAGGATGGGTCAAGTGTGCCATGCAAGACACGAGCTCATGCAGGCCAACGTCAATATTTGGTTTGTGAAACAATGGAATAATCCCACTTCATGTATGAAACACGTAACATGTCTAAAGCTATTTAACACATGAGGAACCTATATGTATTGTGTAAATAATTCATTCAATTTTGTTCGGACGTGATGGCATATATATTAAGTATGAAAGAACGTTCAAATGTATTGGAAACTCACTACGTGGCACACTCATGAGGCATAAGCTGGATCGATATGTTGAATGGAAAATGGATTGGTCCTATACAGACAAAATGGATTTGTCAATATCTTTCTAGTGGATCGGCACAAAGAGAATAAGTGGGTCGGTTCCATGTAATGAAGTTTGGGTCGAGATTGTTTAAATTAAACTGGGGCGGTCTGTTGCAATCACGCGGTGGCACACATGGTAAATTAGAATGATGTGGATCGATGCATTATGAAAAAGCGGATCGGTACACTGCAATAAAACTGGATTGGGGAATTGTGAAGGACTGGCCCGGTGCTTTATTTCCAAACTGGATCGGACAGAAAATGGAGCGGTATATTTGAATAATAATTTGGATCGGCCCTAAACATTATCATGTATTGAATCGGTACTACCCTGATCCAAGTCTACCCCGATCCAAGCCTACCCCCATCCAAGTTACTACCCGATCCATACTTTGCACCCTGTAATTACAAAACTGCCACTACCTTCAAACTTCTTCTATAAATAGCCCCTTGCTCCACAAATTATGGGACCGATTCCACTACCCCGAAGGGCTGCCTAAACCATTCCTACACCACTCCAAAGCTTCTAAAAACTTCATTAATGGCCGCCAAACTTCTCTCCTCCTTTCTCCAACATGAGATGGATCTTATCTTCTCCAAACACCATTAATTCACACCCCGATCTACTCCAAGTGATCTCCTATCGCCATAGCACCTCCATAATGCGCGGATCTAAAATCATTTTCATGATGGAATCAAGGAAAAGTGTATAATTACACGATCTGATTAGTTCCTCTCCGAATCTAAGTGTCATCTAAAGCATAAAGAGAGCAAAAAACGGAGAATTGCCATAAAAGTGGTCAAGTGTAATTAATGCGATGTATGAGATGATAAAATATGTAATTCTCTTCTTGATGATGAAAAGTGATTGAAAAGTGGAAGTTGATTCTTATTGAATCGAAGCACTATAAAATTCTCGTCCTCTTATTGCTTTTACTTTTATTTTGTGTTCGTGGCTTCACAATTTCATACCATTTACTTGGTTACGTGCTTTTCTAGCATCATTTGGTGTTTGACCATTTTTGGTTAAAACATTTAGCGCCCACCGTGGGGCGGCGTTAGAATCTCCTTCCTTCACGTTGAAGTTCTAAGTCTACTTCTACCATAGATTTCTCACATCTAAGATCTAGGCCAGTCGACGAATTGTCTTCCAAATTCAAGGCCTTATCCGAGATCATGGCAAAGTCTAAGAAGACCACTAGCAAGACCATGGTAGAAGCTGATAATGTTGTCGATGAAGAAACACCGCTCGCAAACCGCTTTGAATTTGGCGAAAATTCAGAAAGCGGAGCCGGTGTGACCAGAAATGAATTAAAAGTCGCTATTGCCAATGTCAATAAACGAATGGATGCCTCTACTAAAATGATGATGGAGAAACTTGACGCCATTCTTAATGCTCAATCAAATCCAGCTCCATTGAAAGTGCATGTGGATCTCGAAGAGAATGATAAATCGCCCGCTTCCGATCATAACCGCAACGACAATATGGAAGACGATTATGATTGGGCAAGTGACAGGGACGAAGCTAACATCGAAGAATTGATATCAAAAGCTAAGAATCATTCCGAAGTGAATGCTCGAAAGATCACTAACCCTATCACGGGGGAACCCCCTCGTCGAGAAGGCAAAGCACCTAAGCTCTCTAATCAAGATCATATGCCTAGACGAACATTTGGCAAAGAGATCAGCTTCATAGAGCGCCATAACACCGAAGAATACATTTCAGATATGATAGAACGAGCCATGAAAAAGAATCAAGCTAGCAAAGACGATGAAAGAGAATGGGACTTCTCCACCGATAGGACTCCATTCACCGAAAGATCGTCGAAGCAGAATCCAAAGAAATTTAATCCTCCGACTTTTCCTCCATACAACGGCCTCGTTGATCGCAACTACTTCCTATTCAAATATGAGTGGCATATGAGCGCAGCTAAAGCGGCTAATGAAATGAGATGCAGCTACTTTCCCTTTTATCTAGAAGGTGTCGCATCATTATGGTTCACAAAGCTACCACCCAAATCCATAGACTGTTTCTCCGACCTAACCTAAAAGTTCAAGGAGCAGTTCTGCTTGTATGCTACCAAAGCCAAGGACGCTATAACCCTCTCAGCAATGAAGCAGAAGCCAGGGGAAACTGTCAAAGCCCTCCTCAGTCGATTCAATGTTACCTTGTCTGAAGTGAGGAATCTAGAGCCACACATAATTCTCATGTCTTTTCTCGATGCTATAGACAAAGCAAGCGAATTCGGGAACTGGATAAAGATGAAGGAACCAACTACACTTGACAAGTTCTATAAGAAAGTAGAAGAGTACATGAGGGTGGATGATAATCCTATACCTCTTTAAATCATTGGTGGTAACCAACTCCTTGAAGCTCCTAAAAGTGCAGTTATCCAACCTAATCAGAAGAATACGCAAGGGCAGAAGCGAGCCAACAACGGAAACGACAACAAAGCAAATAAAAAGTTTCGTCCTCTTGACTCATCTGATTTAACACCTCTGAATGATACTCCCGAGAACATTTACCTTGCCACAAAGGATGTAGAAGATTATCTAGAGCCTCGGCCAATGAGAATGAATGACCATCTGACCAAATCTGGGAAGTTTTGTCGGTATCATAATCAGCCAGGCCACAACACCAATGAGTGCAGACAACTAAGATCATTGATCGAAGAGCTGATTAAGAAGAACCGTTTGCAACAGTATGTGAAAAATTCTCAAGATGAAAATCCTTCTGCGACTACCCAAGGGCAAGGGGCATCAAATGACCAATCCGGTCCAAGCAACGTAGCTTTTGCTCACGCTATGCCGAGGCTGATAATCAACTGATGACCGTTGATGATGATCCAATATCTACAGCTCAAAACAAGCTATCTCTATCACATTTACTTTACTTCTTGCATTACTTTACTTTCCGCTATGTTCTACTTTCTTGTAAATAATCTGTAATGATTTACATGTGTTGCACCGAACAATGGCAATATGAATGAAGTATTACCTACATGTATTAATCTCTGACTTGCCAAATTTACATGAAAATTTGCTAACGGACGATTTTTCATTACAGGCTATCCGACCTGCGCTTGCCTCCTCACAATCCGAACAAATAAGGCAACCCCAATAACACTGATTCAATGGTAGATCGAGAAAGTCCCAATAAGTCAAATGCTCAAGGAGTTAGCAAGTATCCATGGATCCAAAACCTTAAAGGTTTGCGGGAGTCAAGGGCACCTTAGTCGGGCAGCGATCACTTACCGAGTTAAGTGACTTCGACCGATGACTGATGCCCGCTCCATGGATCAGCTCAACCGTACCTTTTGATTCATGGAGGTCCAGGATGCCTCAGTCGGGCAGCGATCACTTACCAAGTTAAGTGACTCTGACCGATGACTGATGCCTGCTCCGTGAATCAACCTTAGCCTTTACCTCATGGTTCATGGAGGTCCAGGAAGCTTCAGTCGGGCAACGATCACTTACCGAGTTAAGTGACTCCGACCGATGATTGATCACCGCTCCGTCAATCAACCTTTACCTCATGGTTCATGGAGGTCCAGGATGCTTCATTCGGGTAGCGATCACTTACCGGGTTAAGTGACCTCGACTGATGACTGATCACCGCTCCGTGAATCAACCTTAACCTTACCTCATGTTTCATGGAGGTCCAGGATGCTTCAGTCGGGCAGCGATCACTTGCCGAGTTAAGTGACTCCGACCGATGACTGATGCCCGCCTAATGGATTAGCTCAACCTTAGCTCTTGGTTTATGGAGGTCCAAGATGCTTCATTCGGGCAGCGATCACTTGTCGAGTTAAGTGACTCTGACCGATGACTGATGCCCTCTCCATGGATCAGCTCAACCTTACCTCATGGTTCATGGAGGTCCAGGATGCTTCAGTCGGGCAGCGATCACTTACCGAGTTAAGTGACTCCGACCGATGACTGATCACCACTCCGTTAATCAACCTTAACCTTTACCTTATGGTTCATGGAGGTCCAGGATGCTTCAATCAGGCAGCGATCACTTACCGAGTTAAGTGACTCCGACCGTTGACTGATGCCCGCTCCATGGATCGAATCAACCTTAACCATATCCCAAAGGTTCGCGGGAGTCCAAGGCACCTCAGTCGGTCAGCGATCACTCACCAAGTTAAGTGACTCCGACAGATGACTGATGTTTGCTCTGCAGATCGATGCAACCTCACCCCTTACCCAAACTTCGCGAGAGATAACATTGCAAAACGATGCGACAACCAAAATTCTTTTCCTTAGAAAAAGTAGCTTCTCCTTAGCAGAGATCAACATTCAATGAAATCTACAATGTCAAGTCAGTCAACAGGAGAAGACAAAACGTTGGGTTAAAATGACCTCTCCAAAACACGGGGCTTCCAATGGAATATGGAATCTCCAACGTCAAAACTGGTCAACAAAGCAAATAAAAATTGAGCTACAGAAAAAATTTCTCATAATGAAGACTGGTGATGACCTCCAGAGCCGGGGCACCAATAATCAAAAACTTCTCCGAAGAGAAGTAGAGAATAAATTACCAATACATATTTCTCAAAAGAAAAGTATCAGATACCATCATTTAAGTTATTAAAACGATAATGTTCGAAATCCAAGGTCGGCTCTAGTCGATTAGCAGATTTTAAGCACTAAATGCGAATTCGAATTCGGATATCGTATTTGTACACATAATATTCAGTGAGTTATAAACCGCTGAATAGAGCAATTCTATGCAGATATTTTATTCAATTCAGAGTAAAATTCGCTTTATTTCATTTTTAATGATAAACTAATCCACTATCGATGTGGACAGTCGATGGTGAAGTATAAGTCCAAAATCATGTAAGTGCTCGTTTTGATTATAGAACAAGTAGCATGAGGCATATGAATTCAACGTGTGGTCCGCAATAGCAAGATAAAAAGCTATAACAAGATCTCAGTGCAGAATATATCAACAAATAAACGTTCATTTCGAAGCTTGCATTTCCCATAAGTGGAAAATACAAGCTTGGAGGGGCAAGTATTAACCCTGTTAAAACACAGTTCAAAGCACCAGGTCGGTCGCTCAATATCAATGGATCGGGTCGGTCAGTTGTAGAACACTGGATTGGTAACTACACCGGATCGATCACACTACACTATTCGGGTCGGTTTTGAACTGAAGACGCATGACTCGCTCATCATTTTTAGATGACCTCCTTCAACGTGATAACATGAAGACATGCTGTATCACCCCGAATTTTGAATAATCGAATTAACTTAATTCAAGAATAATTAATCTCAGACGTGAGAATTGAGGGAAACGGGTTGTGCCATTGTGTTCGTCTCGGAATTCTGGTTGAGATAGAGTCCGAGTTTGCGTAAAACGGATACCGGATGAAGGAGATATGGACGAACGAAATCAGGTGGAAAAACCAGAAGAAGAAGAGAAAAAAAATATATTATTGCACTAGCGCACTTAGGAAGTGCGCCAGTACAAATTTACATTGGCGCACTTTCCAAGTGTGCCCAGGCCGAGAGAAAACCTGCACAGCTTTCTGGTTCAGTCTGATCTATGTTGTGACTCATTGCTGAGTCCTTTCTGACTCCTTACTGAGTCATTAGGGCTGAGGTGTCACCCTATCCCGACTGAATGGTTTTGATTAACCCTAAGATCATCCGATGGCTATAATTAAATTAAAATTCTATATAAACAAGGGTAGACTCAAAACCTAAATCAAAATAAAAACTGAAACTATGGTCGTCATGCTGTCATCTTGTAACCTAGAGTAGCCGCCACCAATTAGAGAGGAAGAACAGCTAATCAAATCAGTTCTATTCAACTCTAACAACGAATCTTCTTCAAAGGAAAACTAATTCAACTTCAGAACTCAGAATTCAGAACTCAAGACCTTCTTAGAGTTGTGAGTTCGATTTCTTTAATAAAATAATTAGCAATTTAATTGGATTAAGTTATGATTTGGATTATATGGATATGATGCGAATTATTGACCGCATGTTATAATTATGTTGTAAAATTGTGATGTTATCATATATGTTGTAAATTCTATGATTTTATGTTGTGATGTTATCATCTATGTTGTAAATTTATGATGCTATCATCTATGTTGTAATTCTATATAATCAAATCATCATGTTGTTCATATGTTAGTTTGGTTATGTTGATTCATATGATAAATCATATGTATGCAAGTTTAGGTATTGATTTAGACATGAATCATATGCAAGTTGGGGAAAATTATTTGTAACCTTACATGTTTCATGACATCTATGTTAGATCTAAAGTTAGGCTATGACATGGGTGGGTTATATGCTAAATTCTACATCCTAGTTTACATGTTTAGATGCAAGTTTACACCATTGTTATGTCGCATAAATCACATATGCAAGTTTATATAAATATATGAGTTTGGAATATGAATCATGTTATGTAAGTTTGTGGTTATTGCCTATGTAAGTTTACACCTTTAGATTTGGATCTATGACATATGTAGTTTTATGCAAGTTGTAACTTTGGCCTATGCAAGTTTTAGATGCAGAACATCATTCACACATGCAAGTTCACCCCTTATGTTTAGATCTAGTTTTATTTCTATGTATGTTGCGATGTTGTGATGTTTTCTCCTTATTCTATGAGTTAGACAATTCGAGTCTAATGTATATTTTACGTTAAACGAACGAACATACAACGTGGGGGTAAAGGGGATAATATTAAAAGATTTAATATTGAGAATTGGCATAAATGGCATAAAATTAATTTGTGATGAAAATTGGTATGATTTTACATACCATAAATAGATGGACAAAATTGAGTCAATTATGGCCATAATTAAATTTGGAATTGATTGATAATTTGAATAGGGAAATTAATTCAAATTGGGGAATGATTAATTAGGTGTAATTAATCGTCTAAGACACGAGGTTAGGCTCTTTTGTGGTGTAAGACTGCATGGACCCGCCCGGCAAATCCAGCTGCCACAAATGCCAGTCTAATGTGAGAGGTCTTAGGCATAAATTAAATGCGTAACAATTGTAAAGACACGAGGTTAGGCTCGTTTGTGGTGTAAGACTGCCCGGACCTGCCCGACAAATCCAGCTGCCACAAATGCCAGTCTAATGTGGGAGGTCTTTATAAGGTTACGGTCTTAATGAATTAAGAAACACTTAAACAGATAAACATGTAGTGGGACATGAGGGGGTTAAGTGGGTGCCTTGGGTGGCATGTGAAATTAAGTGGGTGCCTTGGGTGGCATGTGAAATTAAGTGGGTGCCTTGGGTGGCATGTGAAATACGATTAGGTGTCTCAATAATTAATTAATGCTGATTAAAGACAAATATGGGTGACAAAAAGAAGTTTGGTTGAGTGGGTGATTCTTTGAGTAACGATCTGCTGTTGATCTCGGTCTTCGGGGTTGGTACTTAGAGAGTTATTCTCTTAACCAATGTATCTGTGGACTAAGAAGTACCTAATCATAAACTAAGTGAAAGGGTTAAGACCAGCTTAACCAATAATTTGATAAGTGGGTAGGGTTAAGACAAACTTAACCAATAATTTGATAAGTGGGTAGGGTTAAGACAAACTTAACCAATAATTTGATAAGTGGGTAGGGTTAAGACAAACTTAACCAATAAATTGATAAGTGGATAGGGTTAAGACAAGCTTAACCAATAACACATGTTGATTTGTTGAGTAAGTAACATGGGTGACATGTGGGATATAATTATGAACACTTAACCAAGTTGGAACATGTAAGAAGACATGAATAAGAGAGGTTAAGTGGGAAATTCTAGTGGGGACCAAGCATAGGGGGAAAGCTTGTGTGGGGACCCTTTTCAAACCAGTAACCCATTTAGTATCTTTGTGGGCTCGACCCAAGTCGAGGACGGGACACACGTACTGGATTTGATTGTAAGAGGTCAAAACGGGTTAGCGGTGGCAACGCAAGTCCAACGGGTTCATATGCGTGTGTGGGCCTGGGCTGGTAGGTAAGACGTTGTTGCATCGTGTAGGTATAAGCCGTGCATTCTTGATGGTATCGGGTTGCCACTTTGGGGAGTGATACACCCCACTGTGGGGCCAGCACGGGTATCTATGAGTTAGGGAGCCGATCGAATGGGGAGGGTAGTGGGTACACCTAGTGGAGATAGGAGCAGACGGCACCTATGAAGACAGCTAGGAGTATAACTACCGTATTATGAATAAATATTGTAATTAGAATGGTGGTAGTGGGTACACCTAGTGGGGATAGGAGAAGACGACACCTATGAAGGTAGCTAGGGGTACACGAAACTACCATTATCATTATTAAATTCTGTAGGCAGGATCAACCTTTAAGACGACACCTATGAAGTTTTTAACGTTATCATTGTTCATCTTATTTCTTTGTTTGCTCCATCATACCCAATTGTTCACAGTCATTTCCTTATTTTCCAGCTTATGCCTTAGCCTAGTTACTGTGATAATTATATTGTTAAAATTATCGCACTCGCCAGACTTTATGTCTGACCCCCATTTCTTTCCACCTCTTTTCTTCCTCCCCCCCCTCCCCCAGGTTTGCAAGGAGGGAATACTACAGCTTAGTGCCGATTTCTTTCAGTTGCTTGAAGAGAGTAGACGTATTGCTTGGGACTCTTTCATCTTTATGGCTTTGCTTATGCTCAGTGGGAATTTATGCATTTATGTTATTTAAGTATTTGCTTCTTTATCTACTTTGAAGTTTTTGAAAAAGACTACTGATCCTGTTGTAATGGCTTTGGAAACTACTTATGTAAACTTGTTTTGAGTTATTATGAAATAAAATAAGTTTTATCTTGCGCTGTGTTGTTTTATTTATTTATTCTTGTAATTTATCTGTTCTATACAAACAATAATGCTTCATGGACATTGATCCATTCCCTTTGTGAGTGACATTAATGAACATGGGGTGTTACACATGCAGCGTCAACATCATGTTAAACACTGGAAAGTTCACCCGTGAAAAGATGAACGCTCCTCCTTGTATAAACAAAGCATGCACGTAAGCGTATTGATTCAAGGATAAGATGCTCACTTGGTTCCACATTAGCATAAGTTCAATACAATAACACAAGTAGGTTGGTTCCATCTATATTTGTATCGCAAATGTTGGACCGGTATGAAAGTAAGAGGATGGGTCAAGTATGCCATGCAAGACACGAGCTCATGCAGGCTAACATTAATATTTGGTTTGCCAAACAAATGGAATAATCCTACTTCATGTATGAAACACGTAACATGTCTAAAGCTATTTAACACATGAGGACGTGATGGCATATATATTGAGTACGAAAGAACGTTCAAAATGTATTGGAAAATCACTACGTGGCACACTCATGAGGCATAAGCTGGATCGGTATGTTGAATTGAAAATGGATCGGTCCTATACAGACAAAATGGATCGGTCAATATCTCTCCACGTGGATCGACACAAAGAGAATAAGTGGGTCGGTCCCATGTAATGAAGTTTGGGTCGAAATTGTTTAAATTAAACTGGGGCGGTCTGTTGCAATCACGCGGTGGCACAAATGGTAAATTAGAATGAACTGGATCGATGCACTATGAAAGAACGGATTGGTACACTGCACTAAAACTGGATCGGGGCACTGTGAAGGACTGGACCGGTGCTTTATTTCCAAACTGGATCGGACAGAAAATGGAGCGGTATATTTGAATAATAATTTGGATCGGCCATAAACATTATCATGTATTGAATCAGTATTACCCCGATCCAAGTCTACCCCGATCCAAGCCTACCCCGATCCAAGTTTACCCGATCCAAACTTTGCACTGTGTAATTACAAAACTGCCACTACCTTCAAACTTCTTCTATAAATAGCCCCTTGCTCCACAAATCAAGGGACCAATTCCACTACCCCGAAGGGCTGCCTAAACCATTACTACACCACTCCAAAGCTTCTAAAAACTTCATTAATGGCTGCCAAACTTCTCTCCTCCTTTCTCCAACATGAGATGGATCTTATCTTCTCCAAGCACCATTAATTCTCGCTTCGATCTACTCCAAGTGATCTCCAATCGCCATAGCTCCTCCTTAATGCACAAATCTAAAATCATTTTCATGATGCAAACAAGGAAAAGTGTATAATTACACGATCCGATCAGTTTCTCCTCGAATATAAGTGTGATCTAAAGCATAAAGATAGCAAAAAGCGGAGAGTTGCCATAAAAGTGGTCAAGTGTAATTAATGCGATGTATGAGATGATAAAATTTGTGATTCT
The DNA here is from genome assembly GCA_030737875.1 of Allium sativum. Taxonomy (NCBI): domain Eukaryota; kingdom Viridiplantae; phylum Streptophyta; class Magnoliopsida; order Asparagales; family Amaryllidaceae; genus Allium; species Allium sativum. The sequence goes on from CM060916.1 coordinate 808,876,153, forward strand.
CTTCATGATAATGAAAAGTGATAGAAAAGTGGACGTAGATTCTCATTGAATCGAACCACTATAAAAATCTTGTCTTCTTATTGCTTTTACTTTTATTTTGTGTTCCTAGCTTCACAATTTCATACCATTTACTTGGTGACGTGCTTTTCTAGCATCATTTGGTGTTTGACCATTTTTGGTTAAAACAATGATTGTTTGTTTGGATTGTTATTGTTTGATACTGTTTTATACAAAAAATTTATTTATATAATATATATATATTATCATGAAATGAAAATAAAATGTTAAAAATAATAAAGATTTAAATTTTTATTATATATAAGAAATAATGAAAAATATTCATTTTTTGGAATTAAATGATTGAACAATAAGAACTACATTTTTACGGTATGTTTAATTCTTTAAAAAATTCAAGTTTGAATAAAAATGTGTTAACATATAAAAATTACAACGTTTATGTAATAAGAATCATTAGAAATATTCAAGTTTGAATAAAAATGTGTTAACATATAAAATCACATTTTAAGGTATGAAAGATTCAAATTTGATAAAAATGTTTTGACATTGAAAATTACATTTTTAAATGTATGGCTGAATCATTAAAAAGATTCAAACTTGTTAAAGTGTTTACATTAAAACGGTACATTTTAATGTATGTATGAATCATATAAAAAGATTCAAATAGGGTAAAATTGTGTTTACATTAAAAAGTACATTTTAATGTAAGATGAATCATATAAAAAGATTCAAATATGGTAAAATTGTGTTTACATTAAAAAGTACATTTTAATGTAATATGAATCATATAAAAAGACTCAAGAATAATAAAATTAGGTTTACATAAAAATAATTACATTTTAATGTTAGTATGAGTATTAAAAAGATTCAAGTTTGAAAATATAATGTTTAACTAATAAAAATTACATTTTTTATTATATAAATGAATCATTGAAAAGGATTCAATTTTAAAATAAAATGTTTTGACAATAAAAATCATATTTTTATTATATGTATAGACCAATAAAAGAAATATTTGTTAATATATGTTTTGTTGATAAAAAGATCATCTTTATCATGTTAGTAAAGAAAAAAAATAAAATATTTGTGTTTAAAAGATAAGGATTTTTACAATAAAAATCACACCTTTATTGCATGTTTTAAATCATTAAAAACATACATTGTTTGAACTAAAATATGTTCATGATAAAATACACATTTTTATTGTGTATGTAGATTAGATTAATACATTGTCATGTTAGCGACTTTAATAATAAAACGTTCATGTTTAATAAAATATATTTATATAATAAAAATCATATTTTTATTGTATATGTGAATCAATAAAATATTCATTTACAAATCTAACTATTTGTTTATGTACACCCATTTATTTGATACTGATTGGGACGATAAATTTTACACATCGCCCAACTGCACAAATAAATAAATTGTTGTTTGAAAACCTCACACGGGTATTGGGATGATATTTAAAATACACTATTTTGACAGTCTGTGATGAGCGTTATATATTTATTTTAATGCTTACACAGTTGTAAATTGTACTTTGGATGTTGTAGGAATTTTTAATGATTGTTTATCATTACTGTTGTATACATGCGATGTATGAAATCCATATAAATAACACTATATGGTAATTGATTGGGTCTCATTCCAATTTGGAAAATAAAGAATGTTTAAAATAATATTGAAATGTGAAGCCGTGTTAAGTAGTTAAACGCCATTTTAAAATGAATAATATTTATATCGATTTTATTCATTTTATAATGAATATCGAAAAGTGATTTCAAAATCTGATATTTTGAAAATATTATCATTATTAGAATGATATAAAATATTCATTGTTTGAAACAAAAATATGTAACAATAAAAATTTACATTTTTATTGTATAAAGGTTAGATTTAAATATTGTTATTAACATGTTAGCGATGTTAATCTAAAAATAATCATATGTTAAAAATATGATTTTGTTCGCTTAAAAATGTAACCTTTAACATGTAAGTGAAGTTAAAAAGATGCATGTTTGAAGAAAATAATTAGACAATAAAATTCACATTTTTATTGTATTGTTGATTCATTAAAAATATTCATATTTAAAAGAATATGTTGTCACAATAAAAATTACATTTTTATTGTACTGTTGAATCATCAAAAAATTTCATGCTTAAAAGATAATGTTTTTACAATCGCATTTTTATTGTATGTTTAAATCATTAAAAATATCCATTGTTTGAAAAAGAATATGTTAACAATAAAAATATACATCTTTATTGTGTATATAGGAATGATTTAAAATATTCAATGTTCCAAATAAAATGTTTAAACAACGAAATTACATTGTTATTGTATTATAAAATCATTAAAATGTAAATTATTTACATGATAGCAAAGTAAGAAATATTATCATTTTAATATGATAAAGATGTGGATTATTCCATTTTGATATAAGATTAAAACTGAAGTTGAAATTGTTTTAAATTGAATTCATAAATAATTTATAAAATACGTTTTAAATTGAAATCGATGAAATATATAATATATATATATATAATGGCCTGAATAGAACGCGCCGCGCAGCGACCGTTCGTGGATTTCGACCATTGACTTCAATTTGATGTAACGAGAGATCCGACCATCGGATTCACCTAAAACCGGAACCATTGGGTTCGTATCAAAAAGAGATTTCCAATGAATATAATAGATTTGAAATCTAATGAATGGATTTGGAGATATGTACAAATCAATTTCAGTAAAGGTCGCTATGGATGCAGTTCGGTGGCCGTTGTTGGAAACCGACTGTACGGGCGATAATAAAATTATTAAAAATATGGAAAAATTATGTAAAATCATAATAAATGATTTGGAAGATTTTTGATGAAAAATTCCAGGTTTGAAAAGATAAAAATATATTTTTATCGAAATGAACTACTTAATGAACTAGTTATTAACTAGAATAATAATTTAATTAACTGGATTTGAAAATGGTTTTAAAATAACCAGAATTTTCCAATATATATTTATATATATCGGAATGTATTTGAATGGAAATTATCTTCGGAATATTTCGATATTGGATTCCATTATTATATGAATATTGTGAGGAATTTGGAAGATATATATACATATATCATTATTCCCAATACAATATTTGTTGGTTTCAGAATTTGATATTGATTATAAGCTGACATAATTTCTATTCAGAACCTTATATTTAATTTTAAATTGGATTTTGGGTTTGTCGTGAATGGTGTCTTTAATAACACTGTTCTTAAACCCAGTTTAGAAAAGAATAAATCTTTTAATTAAGATTTAGGAAATTTTACCAATTATTTAATATTTGATTGGAATTGAATTGAAATTGGATTTTGGGTTTATTGTGAACAATGTTTTAAATAACATTTGTTCTTTAACCCAATTAACACTGAAGAAATAATTTGGAATTTATAAATCTTTTATTTAGATTGAAATGGGAATTTTCCAAAGTAAAGTTTTCCAATTTAATATATTAAATTGGAAATGAATGGAATTTGATTCGGTAATAATCGAGATGAGCTTCTGTGAATGAAGGCTGCACTATATATGGAATTTAAAAGGCTTTGCCGTTATTCCATTTATATTATTAGTCTGATACGGGAATTTATAACGATTATATGCTGTTATGATTTCCGTGTAGATTCCATTTTAATGGAAGATGATTTTGGGTTTATTCTGAACAATGTTTTTAAAAGAAATTAGTTTTTTAACCCAGTTAAAGATAAGATTAATTTCTTAAATTCGAATAATCATCAAGTAATGATTTTTGAGATTAAAAAGAATAAATTTAAAAGGATTTATCTTTGATAAAATTAATGGGAACTTTTCCCTTAAAATGTGAATATTTAATTAAAAGAATATTTTGAATTGGAATGAGGCGTTGTACGTGTTTTTATAGCACCTGATTATAAATTACGCGAGTTATTCGGAAAGACCGGGTTTAACCCATTCTGAATAATGAATACGACGACTAGCATTGGAAGAGATTGAAGACGATGCAAGACCAACGATCTTCACATCGAGTGGATGAGTTGCTACTGATGCCCATGATTGGAGTAGCTACCTTGAAGGGGCTATAGTGGTAGTCGTCCGGACGTACTTGTTGATTGTTCATATATGCGAGGGCCTCTCTTCCGTATTGGACATACAGGATGAGGAATAAGGTGCCTCTGGTTTCGTTCAGACCCAGAACAGACTTGTAAATGGATGGTATGTCTGATGCTGTATTCCTTTACGCTGTATTCATTGATCTCTGCTAATATATATCTATTTGGTGGTGAAGAATTTATTCTCTTGCTTAACACCCTTCTCTGAGACGTATGAGCTCAGAGGTTATATATTGGCAGAAATCAATGGTATGGTCTCCATTGGCAATGTGGCTTGCTAAAATGCATGGATTAAGTCTTTTGTTGAAAAGCAGAGCCTTGTGGATGATGATCAAAGCATAGCTTTAATTAGCATAGCTTTGTGTAGCGTGATTTTGCGAGCCTCACACCCCGGTATGATGGTGAACTGACGGTCAAATCAGTATGCTTTCGATATTAGTGTGGATTTGGTCGACCGAGATGAGGGATAGGGCATTTCCCCCAATTCCCATACAGGGATAGAGTAAGCGGTGTTTTCTCTCGTCGGGGCGTAAGCCGCAGTAATACTTGATTTCCCAAAAGTGGGGATGTGCATTACGATGTTTTCGCATGCCTGCGACGTAAGTCTTGGAGTATTGCACTACGGGATAGATCTTTCAAATCCGGAGCCATCATGATGGAAATCCAACATTCCAATACGAGCTTTGTAGTTTTAATTGTAAACCTATATATGGTGACATGGTGGGATGGGGCACTCGTGCCGTCTATGATTGATACATTTACTTTCGTAATTGATTTCTACACTATGCACTTATAGTAAAATAAAAGAGAATTTTTGCGTACCAAGCATATTTGTCTATTATAAGGTAAAACTCTATCCTCCGGCTTGCGTTGCATTGTGTGATGGGACCTAAGTCTTATAATAGCTTCATTTTTTTCATAAAGCATCGTGCTGTTTATTTTATGCACTGGTATTCTTGGAGGTAAACCCATTCCGTGTTATACAGCGTGGTCCCTTGATTTACCTAACTTTAAAATCAATTTAATAACTGTTTTGAGTTCTCATACCAGTCCCATGACTGACCTGGAGTTTATTGTTCCTTCCTAAACTATGGGTGCTTATATTTTCCACACGGGTAGCTAGTAGTTTTGGTTTTGCAGATTTCTATTTAACAGGATCCTGGATTACAGTTGGCGCTATATTCGGAAAGCTTTTCCGCTACGTATTATACTTATGTCTTATTTTCCGCTGCTATGTAATTTTTAAAATCTCTGATATTGTATTTCCAATGTGTAACATTTATTCATACTCTAGAATATTCTTGTACTCTGATGTAAATTGTTGTAATAACAATGAAATGATCTGTTGTTTTGTGTTTTGATGTGCCGTGTTCTCAACTTAATCCAGGTTTTCCCGAAAGGGGAAATTTGGGTCGTTTCACCTAGCCCACCAAATTTCTTTGGCTTGCAAACTTTATCCCATGCAATCTTATGTTGCTTGCCTCTCCATATAAAATTTGCACACATTTTTTCAATTTTCTGAATAGCATTAACTGGTATGTTGTGTGACTGAATCCAATATATGATTATTACTGTGATGACAGTATGTGTGGGTTCCATTCTACTAGCTAATGATAGTAATTTGCTAGGCCATCCTTCTAATTTATTATGAATAATATCAAAGAGTATTGAGAAATCCCTCTCACTTATTTGATTTGAACTTAGAGGAAGACCAAGATATTTAACAGGAAGCTTTCCTTCTTTAAATTTCATGAGATTAAGAATTTCCTCTTTAAACAAAGAGCCCTTGCTGAAATATATCTTGCTTTTATTTGAATTAACTGAAATTCCTACATGATTTCCATAATCTCGAGAATTTCTTTAATAGTAACAACACTTTTCCTATCATTTTTCACAAATAAGAGCATATCATCAACATATAATAAATGTGTAATATGTAGTTTATTTATGTTAATGAGTTTAATGTTTCCCTTTATCAGTTCAATTTCCATTTGCATGGAAAAGTATTCCATAACAATAGAGAATAAATAAGGTGACAAAGTGTCACCTTGCCTAATTCCTCTATTTTTGTGAATAAAACCTTTTGGGGACCATTAATCATAACAGAATAAGTCACATTATTGATGCATTCTTTAATTAAAGCACAAAATTGGTCATTAAATCCCATTTTTTCATAATAAAAATGATAAAATTTCTATTTATTTTATCATATAACTTATGCAAATCAATTTTGATGCATATGAGGTTTTTTTAATGTTGAAATTCCTTAATAATTCATAAGCTAATAAGGAATTTTCAGATGTTAACCTCCTTGGAATAAAAGCACTCTGATTTTCAAAAATAATAAATTTGATAATTTTATTAATCCGTTGCAAAGAAGAGAAGAAATTATTTTACATATAAAATTGCAACAAGCAATTGGCCCATAATCTTCTAGAACCATAGGTGTTTCTACTTTTGGAATCAAGGTTGAAAATGTATGATTTGTGTCTTTCAACAGTTTTCTAGAATTAAAAAATTCAGAAATAGATTCACATAAAGAAGTTTGCATTTTAACCCAATGTGTTTTTATAAAACTTAGCCCCAAACCCATCTGGATCAAGAATTTTATCATTATTATCATTCTCTTTCTCAATGAGAGAGGCCTCATTAACTATTTTTCCATCAAAATCAGTAAATTGCCCAATGTCATTTATGTTTCTTCTATTAGACATTCTAGTATAAAAGAACTTGCTTGCTTCATCTCCTGAAGTTAACCAATCTATCTTGGCCTTCTTTCTAAGATTAACAGAATTAACATGAACAACATTTACCAGGTTGGCTTGTGCATTAAAAAACGAGTCAGCCTTAACCTTGTCTGAGCAGTTTTCTTCTAAGTCATTTTAGAGTCTTTCACCCTCGTCCCTGATTGCTTTCAAATCATTTTTATTCCTATAATTATTCCAGTTCTTAAGATTATATTTAACAATCTGCAAAGATTTATTAAATTTATATTGATAAGTTCCATACAAGTTATTTTTAAAACTATTTGAAACAACCTCTTAATAATTATCTTTATAGACCCAACTATTAACAAATCTTAAAGGAGAGTTGAAAACCCCACTGTTATTAAAGAAAAAAGAAACTTCGATGGGGGTATGATCACTAGAATTTTGGGGTAAAGTGCTGCATTTCACATTAAAGAAAAAATTAATAAAAGCTTGGTTTAGTAGAACCCTATCTAGTTTATAGTGAATGTTTCTAAATTCACCTGATTCCCAAGTGAATTTATTACCTAAAATAGGTAGTTATATTCATCTAGAATTTAAAATAAAATTGGTAACCCTTTCCGGATTTTGAAAAGGAATAGGGTTTCCATCTTTCTTCTCATAAATTTGAAATGCAATGTTAAAATCCCTAATTAAAATCCAAGGGCTATTAATAGTATGACTAAACTGCTTAATACAATTCCATAACTTTTATCTATCATTTTCAAAATTAGAAGCATAAATAAAGGTGAAACACCACCTTTATTTTTGAAGATGCAATGAACATATTTCATATCAATAAAAAAACTAATAAGAGTCTATATGTTAGAACTATATAAGACTAAAATTCTTCCATTACCTCCCATTAGATTATTATCTATAATGTTCCAATTTGAAAATCTTCTAATTTGCAGATCGGTTAGTTTCTAATCATTTAACTTATATTCAAGCAAGCTAATAATACTTGGTTTGTATTTGTTCAAAAATTTTGAAAGGTCAAGCTTCCTTTTAGGGGAATTGAACCCCCCTTATATTCCGTGCTATAATAACCATATATATAAAAATTATAAATTATAAATTTTGGGTACAATTCAAGGATACAGAGCAGCTTTAGTGGAACACTGTGTTTGTTGTTGTCTACCTTAATCTCCAACTGCTTGCCTCTTTTTTTGAAACTTACGTTGTCTGTGGTTTTAAGATGTTTCTCCCATTTGGTATTTTATCTATATATTTTTTCCTGAAATCATGATCTTTGGCATCCTCAGTTTCTTCAACAGAAACTAAATCTATTAAACTTTTGGTCATGGTCTTCCTTTTTCTTTTAAAATGTATTACAGATTGTAAAGCACAGACAACTCGATTTACTACATTATGAATATTTTTATCAGCAATAGTAAAATTTTGGGAAGGAGCAAGGCCATTAGCTAACAGAGATGCATCATTATATATTGGATTAGCAGAAAGAAGTGTGGCACAAATATCAATCCCAGTGTGACGGCCCGCCCCGCACCAGCCGACATTTCCCTGAAATGCGCTGTACCGATGCCCAACTAGCATGGGACGGTCGCCAAAAGAAAAGGAAATGAAAGGGGTTTAAAGAGACTAATCAACACAAGGAACCTATAGCATATCTCACAGTGTATGGAATAAAATATAATAATAACATACTTTGACATAAAACAGGCGAGACAGTGCATAAGTTGAAAACTAAACATTGTAGCAGCGGAAAATCTAAATACAGCTTATGTTCCACTTCATCATTATTACAACTTTAAAACCGTCTATAAAGAAAAAAAGGAATGGTACACTACTAATTCCCAAAGTAGTGACCAGCAGTGATACAAGGAGAATATATGAATCTATCATACATGGAAGCCTGCTGCTTGTCTCCGGTACAGCTACTCGTGCATACCGCCTAACTTGTCTCTAGTCTGCCCATTTAAGAGCACCTAGAGTAGTAAGAAGAGACATAAAACTCTGGGTCAGACAAAAGTTTGGTATGAGCGATAAGCAGCAAAATAGAACAATAACAGGTATACTAAACCATACCTGAACTTGGACCTGCAACCAAAGAGTCAGCACAACAAGATGTACAATACTCTAAGGTAACACTAACATAAGGTGTAAAGATAACGGGGGTGGGGTGTGCATGTCATAGTGATGGAAAACAATCAAACATAGCAACCATCCTCACATCTTTCACTCAGTGCGTAAAGCATACGATATCCACCGCTTTGACCACCCAAATCCTTGCTATGATCACTCTGCCCCATGGAGTCATGGCGACTCCACTGCACTGATCCATAGCCACTAGTCCTTGCTATGTCCACTCTGCCCCATGAAGTCATGACGACTCCACTGCACTGGCTCATAGCCATGCTACGATCACTCTGCCCATGGAGTAATAACTACCCCACTACACTGATACGTAGCATAACATCTGTCTTCGTGGTAAATCAAAGCTGTAGACGTCGATAACCCCTTTGCACACGTCCCGCTGCAAAGTCCAATTCATGAAGTTAACTCGTTGGTTCCCAACTGGATCCTGAGTTCTACTTCCTATTTGGACTACCTTTGCATCTCGGGGTTTGGTCATCATCGGATCAGTTTGGAAACAAGCCTCCATTTGGATCGGTCCTCTCCTCCTCGTTCAGTCCATGGTCATCAACCCCGTTCGGGTCCGGTCGTGATTCCAGCTCCAGAACATCGGTTCGGTTAAGTGTGCAAACATGGTTCATGGTCCACCAAACGGTTTGGGTTGTGCTCTTCGGGTCGGGTCGGAGTAGCTCCACGGCTCGGTTCAGGTGTGTTTCAGCTCGTGGTCACCATGCAGAAGCAGCTCGGTTCGGAGATCCTCCCTTCAAACCAGTCCATGTATGCCAACTCCTAGGATCGGATAGTGAGCGCCCGTGGGGTTCGGGTCGGTTCATTGCCATTATTCACGAGCAGGTCGGGGTCAGTCGTGGGATGCTCCACGAGTGGGTTCGGAGGATCCGATCCGATCTGGTCTCCTGCATATTTCCTGCACTTTATCCAGCGAGCAGTTTATGCCACTCGACGGCGTTTTCGACCAATTTAACTTTTCTACGCAATCACAAATCATTCCAAACAGTCATAGCAACATGCATAATCATCCAAAACACTAAAACAACAAATAATCATGATAATATAGATCAAACATACGTAAAAACCCTTATTTTCCACATAATCATGTTTAAGCAAATCTAATGATATGATTAGTAAAATTTAACCAAATTAGCCCAAATTTCTATCAGAGCCCTAAAATAATATTTTAGAATTTTACAAATTTTCCAGATTTTCTGAGCCATAATTTCGCTAATTATCGCTAGTCACTCCTATTTAGCCGTAATTAGTGAAAAACAATGCAAATCACTCACCTTAGCCACAAATAAAACTTAGATATGAAATGATCTCTGATTTGGGGCATTTTCCTATGCAACACAGCAGCTCCAACTCTGATTTAGGGTTGATTTTCCTTGATTTGATGTAGATCTTCTTAATTAGTGATTAGAAGGTGATTTGGGATGATTTTAGAAGGTGGGGGTCATGGCTGGGGTTAGAGAAATGTTTTAGACGGTTGAAAAATGAAATAAAATTTGTTTCCTAACTGTACTCTGCCTCCCCATAACCCTAATCCCGAAATGGGTTATGGGCCCTCTTGCTAATCACTCTAATTAGGCCCGATTAAGCTGTTTTTCACCTTCTGATCCTTGTTTCAGCCATATCTCTCAAAAGGGGAGTCCGTTTGGCTAATGTGACCACTCTACGGAAAGGTAAACCATCATCCGGATCTAATGGAAGCGATTTCAGGTCAAAACTCCTTACCAATCAAAAGTTATAGCCGAAACAAGATCAGCTAGGGGCCAAACGGTCTTATAATAATCGGTAAAATCATGAACATGGGGAATGACCCCAATAGTCATTTCCCAAAGTTACATGACCATACAACTTCATATGAGAAAGAAATAAATATTCTATGATCCTTCGATGCGTAGAATGCGGTTCGTGTAACAACCCGGAAAATCCGAACCAATTTAAAAAAAAATTATTTTGGCTATTTCTGTGAATTTTTAATAGTTAAAATAATTTATTTAAATAATAACAATTAAAAATTTATTTTAATCGAAGTTAGAGCAAAAGTATTCATTTTGATTTCTAAAGAAATTAGAAATAGTGTGGTAGTTTGAAAAGTCAAACTTGTACTTTGACCGAATGTACCGGATTCAAAATTTAACGGATTTTAGTGAAACCAAAAATATCTAAATCTGTTTGAAAATACCTTTCCAACGAATCCGAAAAATTGAAATTTCATAGCGGGAATCAAAAGATATGGCCAGTTGAATATTCAGAATGGTCGCTATAGTATACTTTATAGCTCGTATAAAAGGCCATTTTTCAAACGATCTTCGTTTTCGACGAAACCACTGTTGTTGGATTCGGAATGTCAAATTATTGCTAAGTTTCAATTTTCATAATTTTTCGAATTAATATGTGAGCGTGGCAAACGAAAATCTGTTTTGTCAATTTTAGTCAAATCTGATCGACTTGAAAATAGCCATTTTTCGAACAGTCTCAGAATTCGACGAAATTAATTTTGTTAGGACCGTCTCGTCAAAACAAAGCCATAAATAATTTTTCTGGATTTTTCTGAGTTCGTATGTGGCCCCGGTGAATTTAAATGTATGATCAAATTAATTATTTAAATGATTTAAATAATAAATTAAAGATTTCAGCCTATAAACAGTCGTTTGGGTTGACGAGACCTAGCCCATTGGATCTGGACCAGGGGCTATTGGCTGGGGTCAACTCCGGTTGGACTAAAATTGGATTAATTTAAGACGTATAGTTTTATTTGTAAAAATAACAATTAAATATTATAAATAATGCAAATGAAAACCCTAATCCATTATTCATTTTCTCTGTGCCGCCACCACCATGTTTCCAGTGGCTGAAAACTTCCCGACTTCAACCACTAATATCCACCAATCCTCTCAATAAAACTGCTTACTCCAGTTCAAATTTTCGAGGAGATTTTCCTCCTTTTTGATTCTGTACGGTTGGATCGTAAAACCATCAAGTCTCCGACGAGTTTCAGCACCCCAAACGCCGGGTATTCGCGCCGCCGTCGTGGTCCAAGGCCACCATCGAGTGGACCCCCCTTGCCGCCGATTGTGCGCCTCCCCTTGTCGGTCGAGGTGCCATCTCCTGATCGTTGTCCGACTGCTTGAGGTGTTCGGAAAATTTAATCCTAGGATCGAACTAATTCATGAAAACAACGGCCTTAGTCTATATAGAGGAAAAAGAAGAGTATGGCATATTTTTTTTATTTAATTTAAAATGTTACAATCTTAAATAAATCGTAACAAATCCATACGATATCGAAACTGAACAATTTCAGATCCTATTCAACGTGAAATTGAGATCCACGCTGCTGTCCAGAATTGATCCAATTCCAAGCAGTACAAATTTTTAACCAATTTGCGTTACGACTATGAGATTTCTTCTTTTATATAATAAATTAATTATTTAATTTATTTGTTTTGTGGCGATTGAATGTGTATGATTCAGATCTGTTATGAGAGGATATTGTGAATGATTTGTCTATTTGTTGGTGATATATAAACACAGATTTGTATGTGTTCCCTAAAAATAAATCATATTGTTTATTTATTGATTTGGATTAGAATTTCCATTTCAACGAAAATGAATCATATTGTTTATTTATTGATTTGGATTAGAATTTCCATTTCAATAAAAATAAATCATATTGTTTATTTATTGATTTGGATTAGAATTTCCATTTCAATGAAAATGAATCATATTGTTTATTTATTGATTTGGATTAAAATTTCCATTTCAATAAAAAAAAATCGTATTGTTTATTTATTGATTTGGATTAGAATTTCCATTTCAATAAAAATAAATCGTATTGTTTATTTATTGATTTGGATTAGAATTTCCATTTCAATGAAAATGAATCATATTGATTATCTTTTGATTTGGATTAGAATTTCCATTTCCATAAAAATAAATCATATCGTTGTGTTATTGATTTGGATTAAAATTTCCCTTTCGATAAAAATAAATTATTTTGATTATTTTTGTTGAATTGAATTAGATTGTCAATTCAACATTAAAACATTATTTTGATTATTTTTGATGAATTGCATTAGATTGGCAATTCAACATAAAAACATTAATTTGACCATTTTGTTGAATTGAATTAGACTGTCAATTCAAAATAAAAACATTATTTGGATTATTTTGTTGAATTGAAATAGAATTGTCAATTCCATATCAAACATTATTTCACCATTTTAATTTAATTGAAATAGAATTGCATATTCAATGTAAAATATTATTTTGTCATTTTATTGGATTGAATAGGATGGTCAATACAATCGAAAGTATAAATTGAATTAAAAATTGTTCTTTATTTGCATTCTCCAATGCAAATATACATTGAATTAAAAATTGTCCTTTATTTGCATTCTCCAATGCAAATATACATTGAATTAAAAATTGTTCTTTTATTTGCATTCTCCAATGCAAATATACATTGAATTAAAAATTGCCCTTTTATTTGCATTCTCCAATGCAAATATACATTGAATTAAAAATTGTCCTTTTATTTGCATTCTCCAATGCAACTACACATTGAATTAAAAATTGTCTTTTTATTTGCATTCTCCAATGCAAATATACATCGAATTAAAAATTGTCCTTTATTTGCATTCTCTAATGCAAATATACATTGAATTAAAATTGTTCTTTTATTTGCATTCTCCAATGCAAATATACATTGAAAAATAAAGGTGTTCTTTAATTTTCATTCTCCAATGCAAATATACGTTGAAAAATAAAGATGATCTTTTATTTGCATTCACCAATGCAAATATACATTGAAAAATAAAGATGTTCTTTTATTTGCATTTTCCAATGCAAATGTACATTGAAAAAAATGTCCTTTTATTTGCTATCTTTGATGCAAACAAGCATTTAAATTAAAAAGTTATTCTTTTATTTGCATTCTTTGATGCAAATAAAACATAGTTTTGCAAGAATCATATTTTTGTTTGCAATTTTAATGCAAACAAAACATTAGAATTAAAATCATATTTTTGTTTGTAATTTTAGATGCAAACAAAACAATAGAATTAAAATCATATTTTTGTTTGCAAATTTATATGCTAACAAAACATTAGAATTAAAATCATATTTTTGCTTGCAATTTTAGATGCAAACAAAATAGTAGAATTAAAATCATATTTTTGTTTGCAATTTAGATGCGAACAAAACATTAGAATTAAAATCATATTTTTAATTGCAATTTTAGATGCAAATAAAACATTAGAATTAAAATCATATTTTGGCTTGCAATTTTATATGCAAACAAAACAATAGAATTAAAATCATATTTTTGTTTGCAATTTTAGATGCAAACAAAACATTAGAATTAAAATCATATTTTTGTTTGCAATTTTAGATACAAACAAAACATTAGAACTAAAATCATATTTTTCTTGCAATTTTAGATGCAAACAAAACATTAAAGTTAAGATTACATTTTTATTTGCATATTTAGATGCAAATAAACATCGTAGTTAAAGGATTACATTTTTATTTGCATATTTAGATGCAAATAAACATCGTAGTTAAAGGATTACATTTTTATTTGCATATTTAGATGCAAATAAACATCGTATTTAAAGGATTACATTTTTATTCGCATATTTAGATGCAAATAAACGTCGCAGGTAAAGGTTACATTTTTGTTCATAAACTTAGTGCAAACAAAGCATTATAATAGAGGTTACATGTTGTTTACGTTTTAGATGTAAATTAGAACATGAATTAAAAGGGTTACATTTTTATTTGTAATTTTGATGTAAATAAAAACATAGGAATTAAAAGTCATACTTTTATTTACATTCTAGATGTAAAAAGAATAGATTATAGTACTTATTTTAATTTACATTTTAGATGTAAATAAAGGCCAGTATTTTAAGAGTCACATTTTTATCGACATTTCATATGGAATAAAAGAATTGATTTAGATGTTAAATAGTTTATTGTTACTTTATACACATTAAAAATAGTAGGAATCGCCAAATGATTTATATTTATATTTATATATAAATAAAAATAAAAATTTTAAACGAATCGCGCGCAGTAGTTCACGTTTCGGCAATCGGAACTTCAAACGATTATACCGTAAGATCCAACCGTCGGATTTTCTCAAAACTGGAACCGTTAGGACCGTTTTGGGAATATCTTTCCGATGATATAAATTTTATCAAAATCGAACGATTAGATTTTAAGATATGTGTGAAACGAATTTCGGTAAAAACAGCGCCAGGGCCGCCTATTGACCCGAAGCGTCGTTTAATTTTATTGAGCTATTTTTAAATAAATAAAAATAGCGATAAATTGTTATATATTAATATTAACGATATTAAATGGTTTAAATGGTAATAATTCAAAAAATTATTTGAAAAGACCGAGTTCAACTCATTTCAAATAATTTTATGGCGATTTAAAATTGAAGATATCGAAGACGGCGATTGAAGACCGGCGATCTTCACGTCGAAAGGATAACTACTGATGTCTGACATTGGCTAGCTACCAATAAAGGGTTAAAGTGGTAGTTGTTCGGACGCACTTGTTGATTGTCCGGATACGCGAGCACCTAGGTGACTCTGGTTTCGTTCAGACCCAGAACGGACTTGTAAATGGATACGTGTCCGACATTGAATTTCGTGCCATGTAAATTAATTGATATCTATTAATATATTTCTGAGGTGGCGGAGGGTTTATCCTCTTGCTAAACACCCTTTTTTGAGATGTATGAGCTCGAAGGTTATATATTGGTTGTTATCGATCGCATGGTATGGACTGCCAATGTGACATGCCAAGATGCAATTGATTGGGGCTTTTGTTGAAAAGCAAGGCCATGTGGATGATGATCAAAGCATAGCCTATTAAGGCATAGCTTTGTGTATTTCGTTACTTTGCGAGCCTCACACCCCGATAGAGTCAAAAACGGGACAAGGAAATGCAGGGAGTGCACACGTTTGTTTCTAGCTAGAAGTGGTGTTTGGGTTTTTACACGGCCTGGCATTTTTACTTTTGGCTGATGGAATGAGGCGCCTCGGATTTTTATTGGTCGCCAATGGCCAATTTATAGGTCCAACAGGATCAGGAAGCGTGTGTTCAGGCATAACTAATCCACTAAAATATTTGTGGACCGACCCTGCTGTATCCAAGCTTTCGCCAGCGTCCGAATCCTGAGACATTGCTAGAGTGTCTCGAATCGGTTAGGAGATCGTCCCTAGCCTTGACTCATGATGGAAACCAACCTCCAATATGACATTACGGTCTTGATTGTGAACCTATATATGGCGACATAGTATATGGTAGCTATGCCATCTAGGATTGATACATTTACTTTGAAGTATTTTTGAAACAATTTAGACACTAATAATAATATTAAAAATATTATTTTCTACGTATCAAGCATTTTTTATCATTATGAGGTAAAACTTTATCTTCCGTTTGCGTTGCATTGTGCGATGGGACTTGAGTCTTATAATGATTTCATTTTCTAAAAAGCATTGCGTTGTTTGACTTAAAATTTATAAAACTTATGCACGGCAATCCAATAGAATTAAACCCGTTCCGCATTAGCGGCGTGGTCTAGTGATTAGCCATATTATTAGTTTAGTAAGATTTCTCATACCAGTCCCATGACTGACTCGTAGTTTGTTTCACTTTGCAAACTCGGGTGCCCTCTTTCCACACGGGAAGCCAATTGACAGGTTTTAGGTAGGGATGTTTTCTGGACTCAAGCTTGCTGCTGAAGATGTTGGAAGATCTTTTCTTTTTATCTTTTATTGTCTTTATGAGATTTGAGACAGTATTGGATATTGATGTATTTTGGGAGATTTAGACTTTATTTCTTTCCCTGTTTTAGACATTTGTATTGCTAAGTTTATCCTATACTGCGTACTCTGATGTTCTGTGGTA
This sequence comes from Allium sativum, assembly GCA_030737875.1. NCBI lineage: Eukaryota > Viridiplantae > Streptophyta > Magnoliopsida > Asparagales > Amaryllidaceae > Allium > Allium sativum. The sequence continues at coordinate 808,893,105 of CM060916.1, forward strand.
ATGCTTGTGATGACATTTCCTTTCCGCTGCAAATGATTTATATGTGCTGCTATGTAACTGTGATCTGTTATTGTTTTAATTCTGTTATACTCCTTGATTATCCTTACTTTCGCTCTACGGAAGTTTGGGTCGTCACATTTGGTATCAGAGCTAAAGGTTAACTTTAGCTAAGGAGTATGACATTTTTAGAACAATACGTCTAAACAGAATCAGTAGTATTCTAAGACATGTAGCTCATTAGAGATAGGATTAGTAATGTCCTAGAATGAGAACAACAGAGTATCACATACTAATCAGTCATTACATCATTATCGTGTCATCACATGTCTCTATTTTAAAAATCTTCCTTTGAAAATTATCATTTCTCTTGGTTTGACTCTTTCCTTGATGATACAGACTGCTTGAGAAATGAGTACCAGAGCACGTACAAGAGCACGAAGAGGAAGAGGTGGGGCAAGAGGACCCGCCCGAGATGAGACTCCTACAGCCCAAGAACAGGAATAGGTCACCCCAGAAGTTGAGACACCACCACCACCACCCCCTTGTGCTTTCGATCTTGACCAAGTGGCAAAGAAAATAAAGATTCTAGGGGAAAGCATTATACAGGCCAAGAGACGGTGACAGAGTCGCAAGCATGGCTTAAGACGATGGAAAATATTTTGGAAGGATTAGAGCTCGAGGACCACAGAAAGCGATTTATGGCAACTTGGTTTCTGAAAGACCAGGCCCAAATTTGGTGGGAAACAGCTATGGTTGGGGGTAATGAGGCCGATATGACTTAAGGGAAATTCAAAGAGCTGTTCAATGAGAAATTCATTCCACCCCATGAAGTTGAGCGCCTTCACGATGAGTTCGCCCTCCTCCAACAAGGAAGCATGACTATTTCAGAGTATGTTAAGAAATTTAATGAGCTTTCCAGATACGCCCCAGAACTAGTCCAAGACCCGCTACAGAAAAATAAAAGGTTTATCAATGGTCTAGCAAGGAGGTACCATAACAGGGTGACTACACACATCGAGCACCCATTTGCTAAAGTAATCGTGATGGCCTGCAGATTTGAAGAGATTGATAAGAAGGGTTCCCAACAAGAGAAAGAAAAGAATCAAGCCAACAACAATAAGGAGTCGGACAAGAAAACTGAGGCGAGCAGCTCTTCCACCGCCAAGCCCCAAGAGAATAAGAAGAAGAAGAGGGACAGATCTAAAGTCAAGTGCTTTAATTGCCAGAGGATAGGGCATTTTGACTATGAGTGCCGAGCTCCGAAGAGGCCCAAAAGGAACGAGTCTGGACCCAGTCAGAGCACTGGACTGAATCCCCGTGGCCCAAAAGAATATTTTAACTGCCATAAGCCTGGATACCTAATCAAGGATTGCCCTTTGCTCAAGAAATCTAAGGTGGCACATGTCTATGACTGAGCGGCTGCACCGGCTTCTTCCGTAGCAGGTATGCCTGATGTTTTAGGAGGTACACTTAACATTAAAAACATTTTTATCACCATTTTGTTTGACTCGAGTGCATCTAGAAGTTTCATATCTGTTGACACGATTAAAAAGCTAAAATTGAAACCCAGAAAACTCAAAGAACCTATTAGAGCCCATAGCCCAATAGGAGGCTCACTTATTCTCGAATAGTATTGTAGAGTGCATGTCTCTTACTCTCACTTCCAATTTCCTTTTAATATGATCATCATGAATTTCTCCTATCATACTTGTAATGGACTGGCTAGCGGAATATGAGGCTGAGTTACTTTGTGCTGAAAGAGTAGTCAGAATTAAAACTAAATTCGGAAATACGATGACTATACCATGCCACGGCTCAGCCACAGGTAGGAAAGAATTCTGGTCTTCTCTAGAAGTCACTCCTGCTTCTATTAAGGATATTCCTATCGTCAGAGACTATGCGGATGTGTTTGAAGAAGTAGACAGGTTACCTCCACGCAGAGAAATCAATTTCAGAATTGATTTAGCTCCTAATGCAAGGCCAGTTGTACACCCTATCAGAAGGATGTCACTGAAAGAAAAAGATGAGCTAAGTAATCAAACCAAGCAGCCTTTGTGGAAGGGTTTGATCAGACCTAGTTTCTCAAGCTGGGGTGCAGCAGTGGTTTTCGTCCCAAAGTCAGATGGTACCCTCAGGCTATATGTGGAATACCATGATCTAAATGACCAGACTCTGAAAAATAAATACCCACTGCCCCGCATTGATGATATGCTAGACCGCTTGAACGGAGCACAAGTATTTTCTAGGATGGACCTAGCTACATGTTTCCACCAACTACATGTTGCCGAAGAATGTGTGCCTTTGATTGCTTTCAGAGGACCAAATATATTTTATGAATGGCCAGTGATGCCCTTCGTTTTATGCAATGCTCCAGCATACTTCGTAGATTTGAATGAATAGAGTCTTCCGTGATGTTCTAAATAAATGTGTGCTGGTGTTCATCGACGATATCCTTATCTTCTCAAAGTCCACTACTGAACATGAAAAACATCTGAAAGAAGTCTTGGAGATTTTGCGTAGAAATGTACTGAAAGCCAAATTCTCCAAGTGCATATTTTGGCAAGAAGAGGTGAAATTCCTCGACCATGTTGTATTTCAGGAAGGCATCTCAGTTGATCCCGGAAAGATCTCGGCCATCAAAGATTGGAAGCAGCCTACTATACCCACTGAAGTCAGAAGCTTCTTAGGTCTGGCTGGTTATTATCGGAAATTTGTTAAGGATTTCTCGAGATTATCTTGCCCATTAACGAAGCTGACTAAGAAGCATACCAAGTTCAATTGGGCACCTGAATGTGAGGCATCTTTCCAAGAGATGAAACAGAAATTGATCACTGCCCCTGTGTTGACCATTATCGATGGCAATCAGGATCTGAAAGTCTGGACAGACGCCTCTGGAGAAGGTTATCCTTTTTGTCTAAATAAACATGTCAGAAATGACACTTTTCTAATGTCAAATCTTACTTTAGCACGTTATTCTTTTCTCTATTTAAGGTATTGGTGCAGTGCTAATGCAAAGAGACAAAGTTGTCGCATATGCTAGCCGCCAATTAAAACCACATGAGAAGAATTATGCCACTCATGATCTTGAGATAATGGCCATAGTATTTGCTTTGAAGATATGGAGGCACTATCTCTTGGGCGAGAAATTTGAGCTGTATACTAACCACAAATCCTTAAAATATCTATTCACCCAAAAAGAGCTGAACTTGGGTCAACAACGTTGGGTTGAATTCCTTGCACCCTATAACCTGGACATCTTATATACTCCAGGGAAAGCCAATGTAGTGGCAGATGCTCTAAGCAGAAAGAATTCAGCCAGCACTAACCTTATCCTTGCTAATCTCATCATTACCCCTACCTTGATCGATAAGATCTCGGCTCTTCAGAAGAATGATGAATTTATTCAAAGAATCATCAAAAGGATCAGGGAAGGCGAATCCACGAGTTTCCAAATTGATGACGAAGGAGTTCTGAGGCTATTGGGCCGAATTTGTGTTCCGAATCTTCTTGAGCTCAGAAAGGAAGTGATGGACGAATGTCACAAGTCTAAGCTTAGCATTCATCCGGGTGTGAGCAAGATGTACCATGACCTCAAGCGTACTTTTTGGTGGAGATCTATGAAGAGAGATATCTCTATCTATGTTTCTAGATTTCCCACCTGCCAGCAAGTCAAAAGCGATCAGCAAAACCTGGCAGGTCTATTGCAACCGCTAGGGGTTCCAAGTTGGAAATGAGACAAAATTTCTATGGACTTCATTGATGGCTTGCCCCGGTCTAGGAAAGGCAACGATAGTATATGGGTGATCGTAGATCGCCTCACAAAGACTGCCCATTTCATTCCTGTCAAATCCAATAGAACAGCTCAGAGTTTGGCACAGCTTTATTTTAGAGAGATTGTCAGACTGCATGGAGTTCCCAGCAGCATTGTCAGTGACCGCGATCAGATATTTGCTAGCAAGTTCCGGGAAGCTTTCCAAGAAGAGCTAGGGACTAAGCGGAATATGAACACTGCTTACCACCCTCATACATATGGCCAGACTGAGAGGGTGAACTGTATATCGGAGGACTTGTTGCGAGCATGCATCTTAGATTTTGGTGGGTCATGGGAAGGTCATTTGCACTTGGTCGAATTCTCTTATAATAACAGCTACCAAGCAAGCCTGCAGATGTCGCCATTTGAAGCATTATATGGCAGCCATGTAGATCTCTAGCATGTTGGGTAGAACCCGGAAATCGATTGGTATTGTGTCCCGACATGATTCGCGAAGCCTTGGAAAGAGTTGACTTTATTAAGAAGCATTTGCTTGCTTCCCAAAGCCGATAAAAGAGCTATGCAGACACTCGAAGAAGGGATTTAGAATTCTTTGTCGGTGATCTTTTATACTTGAAGGTTTCCCCATTAAGAGGTATAGTTCGATTTGGGAAGACCGGGAAATTGGCGCCGAGATTCATTGGTCCATTTCTTGTTCTCGAAAGGATTAGAACTCTTGCCTATAGAGTGCAGCTACACGACTGGTTGCCAGGGGTCCATAATGTATTTCATGTGTCCCAACTCCGGAAGCATGTTCATGATCCAAATTTAGTTGTGGAGGAAGTAACACAATGAGATTTGGAAATTACCCCAGCCCTAGCAGTGAGAAGGGAGCCAGTGAAGATTGTGGGAAAAGAAACCCGAGTGTTGAGGTACAAGAGGATCCACTTAGTCAAGGTGCAGTGGAGCGTGGATTCTAGAGACTGTACGTGGGAGACTGAGGATAACATCAAACAGGCTTATCCCAAGTGCAGAGTGGATATCTCCGAGTGACTCTTATGTTGAGGTACATTTATAATCCCTTGCATTTTCCATTTTGTTTCCTACTTTACTATTATTTCCTTTTCGAGGACAAAAAGCTTTTAAGTGGGGGAGATTGTAACAACCCAGAAAATCCGAACCAATTTAAAAATTTTATTTTGACTATTTCAGTGAATTTTTAATAGTTAAAATAATTTATTTTAAGTAATAATGATTAAAAATTTATTTTAATCGAAGTTAGATCAAAAGTATTCGTTTTGATTTCAAAAGAAATTAGAAATAGTACGGTAGCTTGAAAAGTCAAACCTGTACTTTGAGCGAATGTAACGGATTCAAAATTTAACTGATTTTAGTGGAACCAAAAATATCTAAATCTATTTGAAAATATCTTTCCAACGAATCCAAAAAATCGAAATTTCATAGCGGGAATCAAAAGATATGACCAGTTGAATATTCAGAATGGTCGTATAGTGTAACACCCCACTCCCGCTATGATCACTCACTAAGGGAATGCCATAGCATCGGTGGAGTATTTTAGTGAATATAGAACAGAAAAATTACAACAAGACAGATATAAATAGTACTTGAAATTTTAAAACATCATCTCATAACAGCGGAAGTAAAACATGTCTGGTTACATCATAAAACCACAATAAAGGTCAAGTACAATATCCATCAAAATAAAGAAGTACATAATCCCACTCTCATACAATAGCCAAACAAAAGAAAAGATAACTGGATAACTGGAGCTTTACATCTATCCAAGCTCCTAAAGACTGGAACAGCAATCCGATCAAGCTCCACTACTGCTAGGATCCACCGTAGGACCTGAGGGTTGGGAAAAAGATAAAAACAACGGGGTCAGACATAAGTCTGAGCGAGTCCTATAACTTTAACAATACAATCGTTAAAGTAACCAGAGAAGACATAAACTGATATACGGTAACATATAGGGATGAATGGCTACCCTAAGCAGTCAACTAAACGAAGATAAAGGATAAAGACGCATCTACCCTCCCTAAGGTAAATTACTAAACTGCACCACACCAGTCGTTCCTAACTTAAAGGTTGATCCCACCCAAGGACTTATAAAATTTACTAATTAGTACTTGCGTACCCCTAGGTGACCAAGTAGGCGCCACGGGGCCCTACAATCCACTAGGTGTACACACTACTTCCCATTCGATCGGCTCCCTAACATAGATACCCGTGCTGGCCCCACCGTGGGATGTATCATTCCCCAATGTGGCAACCTGATGAAACTAAAGGTGCACGGCTTATATCTACTCGATGCAACAACGGCTTACCTACCAGCCCGGGCCCACTCACGCATATGAAGCCCGTTGGACTTGCGTTGCCACCGCTAACCCGTTTGCCTCTTACAGTCAAGCCCAGTATGCGTGTCCCGTCCTCGACATGGGTCGAGCCCACAAAGATACGTATGGGTTACTGGTTGAAATGGGCCTCCACAAGCTACCCACCTAAGCTTGTCCCTTTTTCTAGTATATCCCACTTAACCCTTTAATCATGTTTTAATTACATGTTCCATTTTGGTTAAGTATTCTAATCGTATTTTCTATTGCCACCCAAGGCAACCACTAGATTTTCTCATGCCACCCGAGGCACCCACTTAACCCCTCATGTCCCTCTACATGCTAATGTGGTTAAGTGTTTCTTAATTAATTAATTAAGAACGTAACCTTTGTAAAGACCTCTCACATTAGACTGTCTTTTATGACCGCTGGTTAAGCCGGTTGGGTCCGGGCAGCCTTATGTCATAACAGAGTCTAACCTCGTGTCTTTACATTAATTACGTATTTAGTTTGTGCCTAAGACCTCTCACATTGGGCTAACATTTGTAGCAACTGGTTAAGCCGGTTGGGTCCGGGCAGTTTTACGCTACAACTGAGTCCAACCTCGTGTCTTAGTCAATTAATTACACCTAATTAATCACCCTCATAATTTTATATTAATTATCCCTAATTAATCAAGTTTTCTTAACATGGGTAGACCTAACTTAATAGGTAAATTCCCATGGGGTAGACCTAACTCAATAGGTAAATTCCCAACACATAGTATGGGTACACCTAACCAAATAGGCAAATTCCCATACTATGTTTATTTATTTTGTGTTATGCATAATTATATTAATTTCACACAATCTTATTAACTTATGCATTTAATTACCCCATCGTTCCCACGTAATTTCGTTCATGATATAACACATATAAAAGGTGTCAACTTGCATATGAATGAACATGTTTCAAAGGTGCCATCTTGCATATTAACAAACACATAACTTGCATATGAACTTGCATAACATGTCACATAACTTGCATATAATATGTCACATAACTTACATATTCATTTTGCATAACAAACTTGCATATTAGCTTATAGACTTGCATAATGTGTCATCATGAACTTGCATATTAATAAACATGTAACTTGCATATTTACATACATGTAACTTGCATATTAACAAACATGTAACTTGCATATAAAGAAACATGTAACTTGCATATTTACATACATGTAACTTGCATATTAACAAACATGTAACTTGCATATTAACAAACATGTAACTTGCATATTTACATACATGTAACTTGCATATTAACAAACATGTAACTTGCATATTTACATACATGTAACTTGCATAGCATATTACCATGAACTTGCATAACATGCATATGATTACATAGCCCACAACTTGCATATTTAGCATCATGCAAACATAACATACATCATATTAAACTTGCATAAGCTTACATACTCAACATGCATAAACATAAGATTAATGCTAACATCATATCATATGATTCAAAGCTCATTAACCCACATACAAAACCATAAATCTCATCACATCTCATCTAATTAGTTTACCAAAAGATCATCAAAGTGATAGAAACTCACAACTAGCAACTTTGAACACCAAATGAAGAAGATTAAGATGCTAAGAAGGGATTAGAAGTTGATTAGAGAGTGATTAGTATGCAACCCTCTTCATAAAATTAGTGGAGGCCATGAGAGCTAGCATTTTGCCATAGTTTAGTTACTAGGTTTAATTATGAATGAATTAGGGTAGGTTAGGGTCTTATTTATAGATTAGGCAAGTGTTTTAGGCCATAGGATTAACCCTAGATTCAATCCAAGCCATCAAAGCATGTCTTGGGGAAGAAGTCAAGTGTAGGAACCATCTAGGGCCTTTAGATTAAAGATGGACCATGAGAACCATTCAAATGCAAAATCTGCACTTGAGCGAATCGGCCCACGGGTTGACAGCCAAACACCCTGGATTAACCCCTAGTCGACCCAGCGGGCTCGGGTCGACTTCAAAAATCGGCCGGTTCGGTTATTCCCCTCTCCCAATTCGCTGTTTTGAGCATTTTTGCATATTTATTTATTAAATTTTCAATTATATATATATATATATATATCAATATATATATATATATATCTACACAACCCATTTCACTTAATTAAGTATACTTTAATTTGGGAATTTTTCGTGAAACTTCGCGAGGCCATATCTTGGTCATACGGACTCCGATTTTCGAAAACTCGGACTCTATTTCGCGTATTTTTCCGAGACGAACGCAATGGCATAGCCCGTTTCCCTTGATTCCCATTTTAGAATTAAATTCTGCCTCGATTTATGTTATTACAGGTTATTGAAAATACGGGTTGTTACATTCTCCCCTCCTTAAAGGATTTCGTCCCCGAAATCTTCAAGTTAGGAAGAACGTATCCTACCATCCAATCATCCATCTACTCAAAGCATCATCCACGAGCAATCATTGTCCTTACAAGATTCTAAATGCTGGATGGATATATGCAAAAGTGTGTGTATATGTACTTACCTAATGCGAAAATCAGGCGGTTACTGATACAGTAAACCTCCTTAATGCAAACCATGATAGTGCCATGCATCCAATATGTATGCGAAACCCTATTGACACATACAAATTTCTACATGCGTGCACAACCATACACAAAAATGCATCATCCATATGATAACACAGCCATGATACATCCATCAATCTAACTACCACATCCATTTATGCAATATGCAACATGAAGTGACTGAGCCGATCTAGTGCCTAATGTGTGTGTATATGCATCCACGAGCAACCACTAGCAAACAATTGCATCCATATGCATCCATCAACCATAACATGTTTCAAACACATGTTTCAACCATAGGTTTTACCCTATCTAAAGGTCATAGGTATTAGCGAGAGGATATACTAAAGATAAGATAAGTACTAGACAAGCAATAAAGGAGAAGTTAAAAGACATACTCTCAAAAAGAAATGGATACAAAGAACGCATCTTCGCTTCCGTCTCCCAAGTAGCATTGCTTTCGTCATCTCCCCATTGCACTTTAACTAGCTGGACTTCTCTGTTCCTCAACTTCCTAGTTTCTGACCCAAGGATGCGAGTAGGAGCTCGTCGAATCGTCGCGTCACGCTCTACCTCTACATCCCTAAGCAAACTCGGCTCTACCACCTCTGCGGTCTCATGTAAGCACTTCCTCAAATGTGATACATGGAATACATCATGAACACCACTAAGTCTGTCGGGCAACTCCACCCTATATGCCATCCGTCCAATCCTTTCCTTAATAGGAAATGGCCCAACAAATCTCGGTGCTAACTTCCCAACGGACCCAAAGCGAACCACATTTCTCAATGGAGATACTTTGACAAAAACCATATCCCCAACCTCAAACTCAAGTTCCGTCCTTCTCCGATCCGCATAAGATTTCTGTCTATCTTGCGCTGCTTTCATCCTTCTTCGAATTAAATCAATCTTCTCTGAAGTCTCTCTAACCATATCCGGCCCAAGCAAGATCTTATTCGTAGATTCCCACCAACATGTAGGAGATCGACAAGGCCTTCCATAAAGAGCTTCGAAAGGAGCCATACCAATACTGGACTGAAAGCTGTTATTATATGCGAACTCCACCAAAGGAAGATGTTCTTCCCATGTACCTCCAAAATCCAAGATACAAAGCCTCAAGAGATCTTCTAAGATACGGTTCACCCTCTCGGTCTGACCGTCCGTCTGAGGATGATATGCGGTGCTCAAACACAACTGAGTCCCTACCGCCTCTTGCAAACTTCTCCAAAACTCACTAGTAAAGATAGGATCTCGATCACTCACAATGCTGGATGGCACGCCATGCAATCTAACAATCTCCCTAACATAGACCGAAGCAAGCCATGGAGCGGTCCTCTTACTCTTCACGGGTATAAAATGGGCACTCTTGGTAAGTCTGTCCACCACAACCCAAATTCCCGTATTGCCCTTCCTCGATCTCGGTAACCCATCGATGAAATCCATCGAGACACTATCCCACTTCCACTGCGGAACTTCCAATGGGTGTAGCAACCCACCGGGTTTCCTTTGCTCTGCTTTAACTTGTTGGCACACTAAACATCTAGCCACATACTCGGCTACATCTTTCTTCATACCGGCCCAGAAGAAAACTCTCTTCATGTCTTGGTACATTTTGTCTCCACCGGGATGAATAGTCATTCTTGAACGATGTGCATCATCCAAAATAGCCTTCTTCAAACCCTCATCTTGCGGTACACAAAGTCTACCGTCTCTATGCAACCATCCCTTATCATCTATGGTGTATCTACCCAAATGGCTGGACGACTCCCCTCTTATAAGCTTCTCTACCAACACAACCAACTGTGGGTCGTCTCGCTGAGCCTCGCCAATCCGTCTCAAAAGAGTAGGTCTAACCTCCAAGGATGCCAACAAACCAGGTACAAAATCAACAGAAGGTCTGAAGTCGAACAAAGAAAGAAACTCCAAGCTTCGCCGTTCTACGAACAATGGACTTAAAGATAGCCTTTTTCTACTCAAGGCGTCAGCCACCACGTTACCCTTGCCAGGGGTATATGCTATCTCGAAATCATAGGATGCTAAGAACTCCATCCACCTTTGCTGTCTTAAGTTTAAATCTTTCTGAGAGAATAAGTACTTCAATGATTTATGGTCAGTGAACAACTCGAATCTCTCACCAAGAAGATAACGGCGCCAAGACTTAAGTGCGAAAACAATCGCGGCCAACTCTAGATCATGGGTAGGGTAATTCTTCTCATGCACTCTCAATTGTCTCCCTCCATAGGCTATTACCCTTCCCTCCTGCATCAAGACTGCGCCTAATCCTGTTCCACAAGCATCGGTATAAACAACAAACGGCTTACTCCCATCGGGAAGCACTAAAACTGGAGCGGTGGTCAAAGCTCTCTTTAACCGTCGGAAAGCATCATCACAATCTACATCCCATGAGAAAACCAGATTCTTCTTCGTCAAGCGGGTTAATGGGGCTGATATCTTCGCGAAGTCTTTGATGAACTTCCTATAATATCCTGCCAACCCCAAGAAACTTCTTACTTCGGTAGCATTTTTAGGAACTTTCCAATCCTGGATAGATACTATCTTTGCGGGATCCACAGCTATCCCTTCCTTAGAGACCACATGCCCTAAGAATCGCACTTCTCTTCTCCAAAAATGACATTTAGAGAATTTAGCTTTAAGACCATGTGCTCGAAGAGTCTCCAACACTTCTCTGAGATGTAAGGCATGCTCTTCTTCACTCTTGGAAAAGACCAAGATGTCATCCACAAAAACTACTACAAACTTATTCAGATACTCTCTGAACACTCTACTCATGAGATCCACAAAGTATGCAGGGGCGTTTGTCAACCCAAATGGCATCACTAGCCACTCATAAAAACCATCCGGAGTCCGGAAAGCAGTCTTCTCTATACTGTCCTCCGCCACTCTCAACTGATGAAACCCTGTAGCTAAATCCATTTGCGAAAACACTGAGGCGCCAACCAACTGATCAAAGAGATCATCTATCCTCGGTAATGGGTGTCTATTCTTCTTTGTGAGCTTATTAAGTTCCCTATAATCCACACAAAGTCTGAGGGACCCATCCGCCTTCGTGGCAAACACTACTGGAGCTCCCCACTCCGATATACTTCGCCTTATAAACCCCTTCTCAAGCAACTCCCCTACTTGCTTATGAAGTTCCCTTCTCTCCCGAGGAGCCATGTGGCGCACTGGCAAAGACACTGGTTTGGCATTATCCACCAAATAAATTCGGAAATCTATCTCCCGCTTCGGAGGCAAACCCTTTACTTCTCCAAACACATCCGGATATTCCCGGACTACTCTGACAGAATGCAAACTCTCGACCGAAGCATCGAGCGATTCAAGATAACTTAGCAAAACAGATTCCATGGGATTGCAAGAGATCTCGAGAGTGTTACCCAAGCGGGTCATGAGCCTGACAACTCTCCTTTCGCAATCAAGAACGGCACCATTACTGGATAACCAGTCCATGCCCAAGATCAACCCATAGCCCGTGAAGCCCAATACAAAAGCATCACATCTAAACTCAACGCTAAGTATAGAAATCTTCAAACCCAAACATATCATAGACAGATATATGGAGCCCCCAATTGGGTTTGAGACAACCAAGGGATCATCAACTAGACTGGTGTCTAAGTGCAGTGACTCAACTAACGATGATGAGATAAAAGAATGCGATGCGCCAGAGTCAAACAAAGTACGAACTGGATGATCAAACAGAAAAACCAGACTTTCAACGGAAATAGTTCTACCTCTCTGCTGAATCGGTGGAACTGAGAGAACCTGAACTTGCCCCCCTGACTGAGGTGGTGCTATAAGAGCTTGCACCTGCCCTCCTGAGGTAGACCCCGTCTTCTGCCCCTTCTTTGGGCAGTTTTTCACAAGATGCCCTGCTTCACCACAATGAAAGCAACCGGTCTTCTTCTTTTTGCGACAATCCTTACTGAGGTGTCCTGGTGTTCCACAATTGAAGCACTTCTTCTTCGTCTTCTTTTTGTCACCATTGCCTTTTCCGCCCTTGCCTTGTTGTTGTTGTTGCGGTTTCTTCTGATCCCCCTTTTTCTCTGGTGCCTTAGAATTCTTATCATCCTCATGCATAAGTGCCATGTAGACAAGCTTCTCAAAAGTGGCCCCCATAGGAATGTGAGTCATAGCTATTCCTTGCAATGGTTCGTTCAAGCCTCTAACGAACCTCAAAGCCTTCTTCTCCGGTGTATTCACCAACTCTATGCCAAACCTTGCTAATTGATTGAATTTGTTGACATATTCTTTCACCGTGAGATTCCCTTGCTTCAAATTCAAGAACTTCTCCATAAACAGATTCTCTTCCGCCCTTGAGAGAAACTTAGCCCCAAACCTTTGCTTAAAATCTGCCCAAGAGTCAACAGGGCGTTCTCCATTAGTGACCTCCCACCAGAATGAGGCTTCTCCCTTCATTAACCAAGCCGCCAACTTGACTTTCTTTCCCTCTTCCACTTCAAAGATATCTAGCAACTCTTCCACTTCCTTAAGCCAATCTCTAGCCTCTACGAAAGTCTCTGAACCAAGAAAAGGTTTTCCTCCTATAGCCTTGAACTCCTTGCAAACCTTAGCAAAATTATCCACTCTAGGCTGAGGAGGAGGAGCGGTTGTCTCTGGTGTAGTAGCATTGGCCGGACCCGCAGCCGCGGCCCTAGCCTCTTGCAACCTCCTATACCATAGTGGTATAACTAAACCCTCCGGGATGTTAAAAGAGGAAAGATTCAAAAAGGAGATTCCGAAAGATAAAGATATGGCTATTGGGGATTATGCTTTTCTTTTTCAAAAACTTTTTCTCTTAGAAGACATGCTTTTGAAAATACTTTCTTCGAAAATACTCTTAGAAAATAGTTTTTCTCAAAAAATTTATCTGTTCTGGTAACCTTAAGCTCTGATACCACGTGTAACACCCCACTCCCGCTATGATCACTTACTAAGGGAATGCCATAGCATCGGTGGAGTATTTTAGTGAATATAGAACAGAAAAATTACAACAAGACAGATATAAATAGTACTTGAAATTTTAAAACATCATCTCATAACAGCGGAAGTAAAACATGTCTGGTTACATCATAAAACCACAATAAAGGTCAAGTACAATATCCATCAAAATAAAGAAGTACATAATCCCACTCTCATACAATAGCCAAACAAAAGAAAAGATAACTGGATAACTGGAGCTTTACATCTATCCAAGCTCCTAAAGACTGGAACAGCAATCCGATCAAGCTCCACTACTGCTAGGATCCACCGTAGGACCTGAGGGTTGGGAAAAAGATAAAAACAACGGGGTCAGACATAAGTCTGAGCGAGTCCTATAACTTTAACAATACAATCGTTAAAGTAACCAGAGAAGACATAAACTGATATACGGTAACATATAGGGATGAATGGCTACCCTAAGCAGTCAACTAAACGAAGATAAAGGATAAAGACGCATCTACCCTCCCTAAGGTAAATTACTAAACTGCACCACACCAGTCGTTCCTAACTTAAAGGTTGATCCCACCCAAGGACTTATAAAATTTACTAATTAGTACTTGCGTACCCCTAGGTGACCAAGTAGGCGCCACGGGGCCCTACAATCCACTAGGTGTACACACTACTTCCCATTCGATCGGCTCCCTAACATAGATACCCGTGCTGGCCCCACCGTGGGATGTATCATTCCCCAATGTGGCAACCTGATGAAACTAAAGGTGCACGGCTTATATCTACTCGATGCAACAACGGCTTACCTACCAGCCCGGGCCCACTCACGCATATGAAGCCCGTTGGACTTGCGTTGCCACCGCTAACCCGTTTGCCTCTTACAGTCAAGCCCAGTATGCGTGTCCCGTCCTCGACATGGGTCGAGCCCACAAAGATACGTATGGGTTACTGGTTGAAATGGGCCTCCACAAGCTACCCACCTAAGCTTGTCCCTTTTTCTAGTATATCCCACTTAACCCTTTAATCATGTTTTAATTACATGTTCCATTTTGGTTAAGTATTCTAATCGTATTTTCTATTGCCACCCAAGGCAACCACTAGATTTTCTCATGCCACCCGAGGCACCCACTTAACCCCTCATGTCCCTCTACATGCTAATGTGGTTAAGTGTTTCTTAATTAATTAATTAAGAACGTAACCTTTGTAAAGACCTCTCACATTAGACTGTCTTTTATGACCGCTGGTTAAGCCGGTTGGGTCCGGGCAGCCTTATGTCATAACAGAGTCTAACCTCGTGTCTTTACATTAATTACGTATTTAGTTTGTGCCTAAGACCTCTCACATTGGGCTAACATTTGTAGCAACTGGTTAAGCCGGTTGGGTCCGGGCAGTTTTACGCTACAACTGAGTCCAACCTCGTGTCTTAGTCAATTAATTACACCTAATTAATCACCCTCATAATTTTATATTAATTATCCCTAATTAATCAAGTTTTCTTAACATGGGTAGACCTAACTTAATAGGTAAATTCCCATGGGGTAGACCTAACTCAATAGGTAAATTCCCAACACATAGTATGGGTACACCTAACCAAATAGGCAAATTCCCATACTATGTTTATTTATTTTGTGTTATGCATAATTATATTAATTTCACACAATCTTATTAACTTATGCATTTAATTACCCCATCGTTCCCACGTAATTTCGTTCATGATATAACACATATAAAAGGTGTCAACTTGCATATGAATGAACATGTTTCAAAGGTGCCATCTTGCATATTAACAAACACATAACTTGCATATGAACTTGCATAACATGTCACATAACTTGCATATAATATGTCACATAACTTACATATTCATTTTGCATAACAAACTTGCATATTAGCTTATAGACTTGCATAATGTGTCATCATGAACTTGCATATTAATAAACATGTAACTTGCATATTTACATACATGTAACTTGCATATTAACAAACATGTAACTTGCATATAAAGAAACATGTAACTTGCATATTTACATACATGTAACTTGCATATTAACAAACATGTAACTTGCATATTAACAAACATGTAACTTGCATATTTACATACATGTAACTTGCATATTAACAAACATGTAACTTGCATATTTACATACATGTAACTTGCATAGCATATTACCATGAACTTGCATAACATGCATATGATTACATAGCCCACAACTTGCATATTTAGCATCATGCAAACATAACATACATCATATTAAACTTGCATAAGCTTACATACTCAACATGCATAAACATAAGATTAATGCTAACATCATATCATATGATTCAAAGCTCATTAACCCACATACAAAACCATAAATCTCATCACATCTCATCTAATTAGTTTACCAAAAGATCATCAAAGTGATAGAAACTCACAACTAGCAACTTTGAACACCAAATGAAGAAGATTAAGATGCTAAGAAGGGATTAGAAGTTGATTAGAGAGTGATTAGTATGCAACCCTCTTCATAAAATTAGTGGAGGCCATGAGAGCTAGCATTTTGCCATAGTTTAGTTACTAGGTTTAATTATGAATGAATTAGGGTAGGTTAGGGTCTTATTTATAGATTAGGCAAGTGTTTTAGGCCATAGGATTAACCCTAGATTCAATCCAAGCCATCAAAGCATGTCTTGGGGAAGAAGTCAAGTGTAGGAACCATCTAGGGCCTTTAGATTAAAGATGGACCATGAGAACCATTCAAATGCAAAATCTGCACTTGAGCGAATCGGCCCACGGGTTGACAGCCAAACACCCTGGATTAACCCCTAGTCGACCCAGCGGGCTCGGGTCGACTTCAAAAATCGGCCGGTTCGGTTATTCCCCTCTCCCAATTCGCTGTTTTGAGCATTTTTGCATATTTATTTATTAAATTTTCAATTATATATATATATATATATATCAATATATATATATATATATATCTACACAACCCATTTCACTTAATTAAGTATACTTTAATTTGGGAATTTTTCGTGAAACTTCGCGAGGCCATATCTTGGTCATACGGACTCCGATTTTCGAAAACTCGGACTCTATTTCGCGTATTTTTCCGAGACGAACGCAATGGCATAGCCCGTTTCCCTTGATTCCCATTTTAGAATTAAATTCTGCCTCGATTTATGTTATTACAGGTTATTGAAAATACGGGTTGTTACATATAGTATAATTTATAGCCTATATAAAAGGCCATTTTTCAAACGATCTCCGTTTTTGACGAAACCAATTTTCTTGTATTTGGAATGTCAAATTATTGCTAGGTTTCAATTTTCATAATTTTTCGAATTAATATGTGAGCGTGGCAAACGAAAATGCGTTTTGTCAATTTCAATCAAATCTAATCGACTTGAAAATAGCCATTTTTCGAACAGTCTCAGAATTTGATGAAATTAATTTTATTAGGACCGTCTCGTCAAAACAAAGCCAGAAATAATTTTTCTGGATTTTTCTGAGTTCGCATGTGGCCCCGGTGAATTTAAATATACGATCAAATTAATTATTTAATGATTTAAATAATAAATTAAAGATTTTAGGCCACAGACAGTCATTTGGGCTTACGAGACCTAGCCCATTGGATCCGGAACAGGGGCTATTGGTTGGGGTCAACTCCGATTGGACTAAAATCGGATTAATTTAAGATGTATGGTTTTATTTGCAAAAATTACAATTAAATATTATAAATAATGCAAATGAAAACCCTAATCCACTATTCATTTTCTCTGTGCCGCCGCCACCATGTTTCCAATGGCTGAAAACTTCCCGACTTCTACCACAAATATCCACCAATCCTCTCAATAAAACTCCTCACTCCAGTTCAAACTTTCGAAGAGATTTTCCTCCTTTTTGATTCTGTACGATTGGATCGTAAAACCATCAAGTCTTCGATGAGTTTTAGCACCCCAAACGCCGGGTATTCGCACCGCCACCGTGGTCCAATCCAACCATCGAGTGGGCCTCCTGCCGCTGATTGTGTGCCTCCCCTAGCCGGTCGAGGTGACATCTCCTGATCGCTGTCCGACTGCTTGAGGTGTTCGGAAAATTTAAAACTAAGATCGAACTAATTCGTGAAAATAGCGGCCTTAGTCTGTATAGAGGAAGAAGAAGAGTAAGGCATATTTTTTTATTATTTAATTAATTTAAAATGTTACAATTTTAAATATATCGTAACTAACCCATACGATATCGAAACTGAACAATTTCAGATCCTATTCAATCGTGAAACTGAGATCTACGCTGATGTCTAGACTAGATCCAATTCCGAGCAGTTCAAATTTTGGACCAATTTGCGTTACGACTGTGAGATTTCTTCTTTTATATAATAAATAAATTATTTAATTTATTTGTTATGTGGTGATTGAATGTGTATGATTCAGATCTGTTATGAGAGGATATTGTGAATGATTTGTCTGTTTGTTGGTGATGTATAAACACAGATTTGTATGTGTTCCATAAAAATAAATCATATTGTTTATTTATTGATTTGGATTAGAATTTCCATTTCAATGAAAATGAATCATATTGTTTATTTATTAATTTGGATTAGAATTTCCATTTCAATAAAAATAAATCATATTGTTTATTTATTGATTTGGATTAGAATTTCAATGAAAATGAATCATATTGATTATTTATTGATTTGGATTAGAATTTCCATTTCAATAAAAATAAATCATATTGTTTATTTATTGATTTGGATAAGAATTTCCATTTCAATAAAAATAAATCATATTGATTATCTATTGATTTGGATTAGAATTTCCATTTCCATAAAAATAAATCATATCGTTGTGTTATTGATTTGGATTAAAATTTCCCTTTCGATAAAAATAAATTATTTTGATTTTTTTTTTAAATTGAATTAGATTGTCAACTCAACATTAAAACATTATTTTGATTATTTTTGATGAATTGCATTAGATTGGAAATTCAACATAAAAACATTATTTTGACCATTTTGTTGAATTGAATTAGATTGTCAATTCAAAATAAAAACATTATTTGGATTAATTTGTTTAATTGAAATAGAATTGTCAATTCCATATGAAACATTATTTCATCATTTTAATTTAATTAAAATAGAATTTCATATTCAATGTAAAATATTATTTTGTCATTTAATTGGATTGAATAGGATGGTCAATACAATTGAAAGTATACATTGAATTAAAAATTGTCCTTTATTTGCATTCTCCAATGCAAATATACATTGAATTAAAAATTGTCCTTTATTTGCATTCTCCAATGCAAATATACATTGAATTAAAAATTGTCCTTTTATTTGCATTCTCCAATGCAAATATACATTGAATTAAAAATTGTCCTTTTATTTGCATTCTCCAATGCAAATATACATTGAATTAAAAATTGTCCTTTTATTTGCATTCTCCAATGCAAATATACATTGAATTAAAAATTTTCCTTTATTTGCATTCTCTAATGCAAATATACATTGAATTAAAGATTGTTCTTTTATTTGCATTCTCCAATGCAAATATACATTGAAAAATAAAGATGTTCTTTTATTTGCATTCTCCAATGCAAATGTACATTGAAAAAAATAATGTCCATTTATTTGCATTCTTTGATGCAAACAAACATTTAAATTAAAAAGTTATTCTTTTATTTGCATTCTTTGATGCAAATAAAACATAGTTTTGTAAGAAACATATTTTTGTTTGCAATTTTAGATGCAAAAAACATATTAGAATTAAAATCATATTTTTGTTTACAATTTTAGATGCAAACAAAACATTAGAATTAAAATCATATTTTTCTTTGCAATTTTAGATACAAACAAAACATTAGAATTAAAATCATATTTTTGCTTGCAATTTTAGATGCAAACAAAACAATATAATTAAAATCATATTTTTATTTGCAATTTTAGATGCAAACAGAACATTAGAATTAAAATCAAATTTTTGCTTGCAATTTTAGATGCAAACAGAACATTAGAATTAAAAATCATATTTTTGCTTGCAATTTTAGATGCAAACAAAACAATAGAATTAAAATCATATTTTTGTTTGCAATTTTAGATTTAAACAAAATATTAGAATTAAAATCATATTTTTGCTTGTAATTTTAGATGCAAATAAAACATTAAAGTTAAGATTACATTTTTATTTGCATATTTAGATGCAAATAAACATTGTAGTTAAAGGATCACATTTTTATTTGCATATTTAGATGCAAATATACATCGTAGTTAAAGGATTACATTTTTATTCACATATTTAGATGCAAATAAACGTCGTAGGTAAAGGTTACATTTTTGTTCGTAAATTTAGTGCAAACAAAACATTATAATAAAGGTTACATGTTGTTTATGTTTTAGATGTAAATTAGAACATGAATTAAAAGGGATACATTTTTATTTGTAATTTTGATGTAAATAAAAACATAGGAATTAAAAGTCATACTTTTATTTACATTCTAGATGTAAATAAAAGAATAGATTATAGTGTCGCATTTTTATTTACATTTTAGATGTAAATAAAGGCTAGTATTTTAAGAGTCACATTTTTATCGACATTTCATATGAAAAAAAGAATTGATTTAGATGTTAAATAGTTTATTGTTACTTTATACACATTAAAAATAGTAGGAATCGCCAAATGATTTATATTTATATTTGTATATAAATATAAATTAAAATTTTAAACGAATCGCGTGCGGTAGTTCGCGTTTCGACAATCGTAACTTCAAACGAATATACCGTAAGATCCAACTGTCGGATTTTCTCAAAACTGGAACCGTTAGGACCGTTTTGGGAAGATCTTTCCAATGATATAAAATATAAATCTTATCAAAATCCAACGGTTAGATTTTAAGATATTGTGAAACGAATTTTGGTAAAAACAGCGTCAGGGCCGCCCATTGACCCGAAGCGTAGTTTAATTTTATTGAGCTATTTTTAAATAAATAAAAATAGTGCTAAATTGTTATATATTAATATTAATGATGTTAAATGGTTTAAATGATAATAATTCAAAAAATTATTTGAAAAGACCAAGTTCAACTCATTTTAAATAATTTTACGGCGATTTAAAATTGAAGATATCGAAGACGGCGATTGAAGACCGGCGATCTTCACGTCGAAAGGATAACCACTGATGCCTGGTATTGGCTAGCTACTAATAAAGGGTTAAAGTGGTAGTTGTCCAGACGCACTTGTTGATCGTCCGGATACGGGAGCACCAAGGTGGCTCTGGTTTCGTTCAGACCCAGAACGAACTTGTAAATGGATGCGTGTCCGACATTGAATTTCGTGCCATGTAAATTAATTGATATCTATTAATATATTTCTGAGGTGGCAGAGGATTTATCCTCTTGCTAAACACCCTTCTTTGAGACACACGAGCTCAAAGGTCATATATTAGTAGTTATCAATCGCATGGTATGGACTGTCAATGTGACATGCCAAGATGCAATTGATCGGGGCTTTTGTTGAAAAGCAGTGCCCTGTGGATGATGATAAAAGCATAGCCTATTTAGGCATAGCTTTGTGTATTTCGTTACTTCGCAAGCCTCACACCTTGGTAGAGTCAAAAACGGGACAAGGGAACGTAGGGAGTGCACACGTTTCTTTCTAGTTAGAAGTGGTGTTTGGGTTTTTACATGGCCTGACATTTTTACTTGTGGTTGATGGAATGAGGCGCCTCAGATTTTTATTGGTCGCCAATGGCCTATTTATAGGTCCAATAGGATCGGGAAGCATGTGTTCAGGCATAACTAATCCACTAAAGTATTTGTGGACCGGCCATGCTGTATCCAAGGGTTCGCCAGCGTCCGAATCCTGAGACATTGCTAGAGTGTCTCGAATCGATTAGGAGATCGTCCCTAGTGTTGACTTATGATGGAAACCCAACCTCCAATACGACATTACGGTCTTGATTGTAAACCTATATATGGCGACATAGTATATGGTAGCTATGCCGTCTAGGATTGATACAT
Source organism: Allium sativum (assembly GCA_030737875.1). Classification (NCBI taxonomy): domain Eukaryota; kingdom Viridiplantae; phylum Streptophyta; class Magnoliopsida; order Asparagales; family Amaryllidaceae; genus Allium; species Allium sativum. The sequence goes on from CM060916.1 coordinate 808,914,743, forward strand.
TTACTTTGAAGTATTTTTGAAACAATTTAGACACTAATAATAATAATAATAATATTTTCTATGTATCAAGCCTTTTTTATCACGATAAAGTAAAACTCCATCCTCCATTTGCATTGCATTGTGTGATGGGACTTGAGTCTTATAATGATTTCATTTTCTAAAAAGCATTGCGTTATTTGACTTAAAATTTATAAAAATTATGCACGAGAAATACAATGGAATTAAACCCATTCCGCGTTAGCGGCGTGGTCCAGTGATTAGCCATATTATTAGTTTAGTAAGATTTCTCATACCAGTCCCATAACTGACTCGTAGTTTGTTACACTTTGCAAACTCGGGTGCCCTCTTTCCACATGGGCAGCCAATTGACAGGTTTCAGGTAGGGATGTTTTCTGGACTCACGCTTGCTGCTGAAGATGTTGGAAGATCTTTTCTTTTTATCTTTTATTTTCTTCTTGAGATTTGAGATAGTATTGGATATCGATGTATTTTGGGAGATTTAGACTTTATTTCTTTCCCTGTTTTAGACATCTGTATTGCTAAGTGTATCCTGTACTACGTACTCTGATGTTTTGTGATAATGCTTGTGATGACATTTCCTTTCCGCTGCAAATGATTTATATGTGCTGCTATGTAACTGTGATCTGTTATTGTTTTAATTATGTTTTACTCCTATGATTATTCTTACTTTCGCTCTACGGAAGTTTGGGTCGTCACAGGTCGTTACATTCTCCCCCCTTAAGAAATTTCGCCCCCGAAATTCCTTAACTAAGAAACAAGCAAAGGATTCTGCATGCCTGCCAACCATTCACAACAATCAAACAACAAGTCTATCCTAGCATGTGGAAAATTAAGTCGCAATTAAAATCTTACTAGGCAAAGAGCTCTGGATACGCCTTCATAATGCTCTCCTCTATCTCCCAAGTATAGTCATCCTCATTCTCACCCCACTGAACTTTGACTAGATTCACCGCTTTCCTTCGAAGTTGCTTCGTATCGTGCTGGACAATACGAATTGGCTAGCGGTTCACAACCGCCTTGGGTTCTACTTCGACATCATCCAACTGATCAGGTGAAATAGTCACATTGGGGTCGTGCACAAATTTCCTTAACTGGGAAACATGAAATACGTTATGAACTCCTGCCATCTTCTCTGGTAATTCAACTTTATTTGCCAAATTCCCAACTTGCTCAAGGATTGGGAATGGACCAACAAATCTTGGTGCCAGCTTTCCTCTCCTTCTAAATCGGATAACATTTCTTAATGGATAGATCTTGACAAATACTAGGCCGCTAATGGAGAATTTCAAATCCTTTCGCCTCTTATCAGCATAACTTTTCTGCCAATCTTGGGCAGCCTTCATTCGATGTTGAATGATCTTAATCTTGTCTAAAGTTTCTCTTATCACGTCTGGTCCAAGCACAAACTTCTCACCAGTTTCTAACCAACATGACGGTGAGTTGCACGGTCTTCCATACAAAGCTTCAAATGGAGCCATACCAATACTGGATTGATAACTATTATTATATGCAAACTCTACTAGATACAAATGATCATCCCATGATCCATCAAAATCCAATATGCAAGCTCTCAAGAGATCTTCTAATATACGATTCACCATCTCTGTTTGACCATCAGTTTGAGGATGATACGCGGTACTGAGATATAATTCTAACCCTAGAGCCTCGTGTAAGCTCTTCCAAAACCCACTAGTAAACAACGGGTCTCAGTCACTCACAATGCTTTTAGGTACTCCATGAAATCTCACTACCCACTTCATGTACAGTTCTGCTAACTTAGCTGCCGTTCTATTTGACTTGATCAGTATGAACCTTGCACTTTTGGTTAATCGATCTACAATCATCCAAATACTATCATGACCTGATCTAGTCCTTGGTAGACCGTTAATGAAATCCATCGAGACTTGTTCCCATTTCCGTTCTGGAATTTCCAATGGTTGTAACAAACCATTAGGCTTCCTTTGCTCAGCTTTAACTATCATGACCTGATCTAGTCCTTGGTAGACCGTTAATGAAATCCATCGAGACTTGTTCCCATTTTCGTTCTGGAATTTCCAATGGTTGTAACAAACCATTAGGCTTCTTTTGCTCAGCTTTAACTAGCTGGCAGTTCATGCATTTGGATATAAACTTCCCAACGTCTCTTTTCATCCCTTCCTAGTAGTAGGTTTGCTTCATGTCTTGATACATTTTATTACCACCGGGATGTATAGTCAATTTTGAGTGATGACATTCTCTAAGCACTTCATCTCTCAATCCATTGACATTGGGTACAACTAGTCTCCCACTCTTTCTAACCCATCCATCTCGATCAAGCCCATACTTGTTCATCTCCTCATCGATACCCATCTCTAACTTGGAGATGATTTCCAATAAGTTATGACCGTCCTTCTAACTGGAACCAATCCGCTCAATCAAAGTGGGTCTGATCGTCAAATTTACTAACATTTCTGGATCCAATTCGCACTTTGGTCTGAAATCGTACCCTGCGATATACTCTAGTTGCTTCCATTCAAGAAACATAGCCCCTAAACTGGCATATCTTCTACTCAATGCATCAGCTACCGCATTGCCATTTCCTAGTGTATATGCTATATCGAAATCATAGGAAGCCATGAATTCTAACCATCTTTGCTGACGGAGATTTAGATCCTTCTGAGAGAAAAGATAATTCAGTGACTTATGATCAGTAAACAACTCGAATCTTTCTCCCAAGAGATAATGTCTCCACATCTTCAATGCGAATACAATCGCCGCCAATTCCAAATCATGGGTTGGATATCTTTTCTCATGTGGTTTCAGTTGCCGACTTGCATAAGCTACAACCCTACCTCCTTGCATCAATACAGCACCTAATCCGGTACCACATGCATCTGTGTATACTATCATCTCTTCATTCCCTTTAGGAATGACTAACACTGGTGCACACGTCAACTTTTCCTTTAGATTCTTAAATGCAACCTCGCACTTTCCATCCCAAACAAAAGCCTGATTCTTCTTGGTTGACTGAGTCAACAGTGCCGCTGTCTTGGAGAAGTCTTGGATAAACTTGCGATAATATCCAGCTAATCCCAAGAAACTTCTTATGTCCGTTGCATTCTTGGGCGTAGACCAATCTTGTACTGTAGCCACCTTCGCATGGTCCACGGCAATACCATTCTCTGAAACAACATGGCCCAAGAATCTCACTTCACTCCTCCAAAAGTGACACTTAGAAAACTTTGTTTTGAATTGGTGTTTTCTCAACACCTTCATCACTATCCTCAAGTGTTCCTTGTGTTCTTCCTCTGTCCTTGAATAAACAAGTATATCGTCCACGAACACAAGAACAAACTTATTCAACTGATCTTTGAATACCCTATTCATAAGATCCACAAAATATGTTGGTGCATTGGTCAACCCGAATGGCATGACCAACCACCCATAGAATCCAGACGGCGTCCGAAATGCCGTTTTAGCTATACTCTCAGCTTCCACTCTAAGATGATGAAAACCTGTTGCGAGATCAGACTGGGAGAACACTCTCGCGCCACTCAACTGATCAAACAAATCATCTATCCACGATAGAGGATACTTATTCTTCCTCGTTACCTTATTCAACTCGTAGTAGTCTACACACAATCGAAGGGAACCATCTGCCTTGGTAGAAAACACAACTGGTGCTCCCCACTCAGAAACACTTCTTATGATAAATCCCTTCTTCAAAAGATCACTCACTTGCTCCCCGAGCTCTCGCTGCTCCCTTGGTGCCATACGACGAAGTGGCATCACTATAGGTTTGGCATCTTTCACTAAATCAATACGGAATTCAATCTCTCCGTGTAGTGGAAGTCCGGACACTTCCTCGAAGACGTCCGGATACTGGCCAGCCACGGGCACATCTGACAACTCATCATGCGGGATGTCGAGGGAATTTAGAAAACTAGCCATTACCCCATCACTAGGTAGACCACCAAACACTACCCTCCGCCCATCATCCGCTCTAACTATCACCAAAAAGCCCTCACAGTTTATCACCACCCCGTACCTTTGGAGCCAATCGACTCCCAAAATAATGTTAAACCCAGTAAAGCCCAAAACAAGGCAATCACAAGCAAACATACATCCATGACTCGATAAGACCACATTACGACAAATCATACTAAGGCTAGTCAGATCACCAATCGGGTTCGTCACCACTAAAGGTCTATCGACTATCTCAGGTTCCAATCCCAACCTATCTACCAGGTCACTAGATATGAAGGAACGGGAAGCTCCAAAGCATACCTTGAATGACAACATTCTTTCCTTTCTCCGCCGCAGTTGGGGCATTCGACGAAGAAGGAACAACATTAAGAGCATATGCTTTCACAATCTGCTTCTCCCTAGGGGGTTGCAGACACTTATCCTTATGATGTCCCACTTGGCCACAATTGAAGCATTTCCTGTCCGCAGGCTTTGCTCGACATTCTTTAGCATAATGGCCCTTCTTGCCACAACTAAAGCACTCAACATATTTCTTGCTCTTTTTCTGACCATCCTTAGTCTGATTCTGCTTCCTTTTATTCTGAGAATTATTCTTGCCTCCACCGCTTGCTTGCGACTTTGGCCCCTCTGCAGATGCAACAACGACTTCAGTCTTGGGCTTAGGATAAAGGCTCTCTGATCTTGGTGCTTTTCCAACAATCGATTCAAAAGTCTCATCAATATGATTTATAAGCCTTTCTCTCAAGTACTAATCTAAACCAGTTATGAACTTCTTGTTCTTCTTCTCGGCAGTGTCGATAAGGGATAACCCATACTTCGATAAAGTATCGAACTCAGTAATGTACTCCCAGACTGCCCTACCATTCTACTTAAGCTCCAGAAATTTCCTAAACAATTCTGATTTCTGAGCAGCTGAGATAAACTTATCACTGAATCGGGCTTTAAATTGATCCCAAGTAACTTGATCCTCAGGGGTAGCTGCCTTAATAGCATTCCACCAATTCATAGCCCGTCTGTGCAACTAACAGGATGCTAGCTTCCTCTTCATCGCATCCTCGATACCCTAGTCTTCGAAGGTACGCTCACAGCTATCCAACCAATCCTGAACTTCTGTGGCCGACTCCGTTCCGTGGAACGGCTTTCTACCAAGACTAGTGTAATCCTTGCAAAGCTTAGCGAAATCGGCCCTGGGCGCCTGCACCGCTGCACCACCACCATTTGCAACATTAGGAGCTGCCCTCTGAACATCCCTAAGCATCTCTCTCATGAAGTCAGTGAACATCGTCCTCATATCAGAAGCATTCCCATTATTAGCTCCTATACCAGTACCCCTAGTATATCGGCTCATCGTTCAATCTATAAGGGTGCTAGTGCAGTGCGACTTAATCCTTAGATATACCAATAGTATATATATAGCTTTTGAAAACCAAAATATAACAAATACGCGCTCTCATATACGTACTATCTCTCCCTGGTGTCTTTCCCTAGGTTAACTACGCAACCTAGAGCTCTGATACCAAATGTGACGGCCCGCCCCGCACCAACCGACATTTCCCTAAAATGCGTTGTATCGATGCCCAACTAGCATGGGACGGTTGCCAAAAGAAAAGGAAATGAAAGGGGTTTAAAGAGATGAATCGACACAAGGAACTTGTAGCATATCTCACAGCGCCTAGAATAAAATATAATAATAACATACTTTGACATAAAACAGGCGAGACATTGCATAAGCTGAAAACTAAACATCGTAGTAGCAGAAAATCCAAAAACAACTTATGTTCCACTTCATCATTATTACAACTTTAAAACTGTCTCTAAAGCAAAAGAAAGGAAAGGTACCCTACTAATGCCCAAAGTAGTGACCAGCAGTGACACAGGGAGAATATATGTATCTATCATACGTGGAAGCCTGCTGCTCGTCTCTGGTACAGCTACTCGTGCATACCGCCTAACCTATCTCTAGTCTACCCATTTAAGAGCATCCCAAGTAATAAAAAGAGACATAAAACTCTGGGTCAGACAAAAGTCTGGTATGAGTGATAAGTAGCAAAACAGAACAATAACAGGTATACTAAACCATACCTGAACCTGGACCTACAACCAAAGAGTCAGAACAACAAGATGTACAATACTCTAAGGTAACACTAACATAAGGTGTCAAGATAACGGGGGTGGGGTGTGCATGTCATAGTGATGGAAAACAATCAAACCTAGCAACCATCCTCACATCTTTCACTCAGTGCGTAAAGCATACGATATCCACTGCTTTGACCACCCAAATCCTTGCTATGATCACTCTGCCCCATGGAGTCATGGCGACTCCACTGCATTTATCCATAGCCACTAGTCCTTGTTATGTCCACTCTGCCCCCATGAAGTCATGATGACTCCACTGCACTGGCTCATAGCCATGCTACGATCACTCTGCCCCATGGAGTGATAACTACCCCACTGCACTGATACGTAGCCTAACATCCGTCTTCGTGGTGAATCAAAGCTGTAGATGTCGATAACCACTTTGCACACGTCCCGCAGCAAAGTCCAATTCATGAAGTTAACTCGTTGGTTCCCAACTGGATCCTGAGTTCTACTTCCTATTTGTACTACCTTTGCATCTCGGGGTTTTGGTCATCATCGGATCAGTTTGGAAACAAGCCTCCATTTGGATCGGTCCTCTCCTCCTCGTTCAGTCCATGGTCATCAACCCCGTTCGGGTCGGGTCATGATTCCAGCTCCAGAACATCGGTCGGTTCAAGTGTGCAAGCATGGTTCGTTGTCCACCAAACGGTTCCGTTTGTGCTCTTTGGGTTGGGTCGGAGTAGCTCCACGACTCGGTTCAGGTGTGTTTCAGCTCGTAGTCACCATGCAGAAGCAGCTCGGTTCGGAGATCCTCCCTTCAAACTAGTCCATGTATGCCAACTCCTCGGATCGGATTACGAGCGCCCATGGGGTTCGGGTCGGTTCGGTGCCATTATTCACGAGCGGGTCGGGGGTCGGTCGTGGGATGCTCCACGAGTGGGTTCGGAGGATCCGATACGATCCGGTCTCCTGCATATTTCTGGCACTTTTCCAGCGAGCAACTTATGCCACTCGACGACGTTTTTGAACAATCTAACTTTTCCATGCAATCACAAATCATTCCAAACAGTCATAGCAACATGCATAGTCATCCAAAACACTAAAACAACAAATAATCATGATAATATAGATCAAACATACCCAAAAACCCTTATTTTCCCCATAATCATGTTTAAGCAAATCTAATGATAGGATTAGTAAAACTTAACCAAACTAGCCCAAATTTCTATCAGAGCCCTAAAATAATATTTTTAGAATTTTACAAATTTTCCAGATTTTTCTGAGCCATAATTTCGCTAATTATTGTTAATCAATCCTAATTATCCGTAATTAGTGAAAAACAATGCAAATCACTCACCTTAGCCACAAATAAAACTTAGATCTGAAACTATCTCTGATTTGGGGCGTTTTCGTATGCAGCGCAGCAGCTCCAACTCTGATTTGGGGTTGATTTGCCTTGATTTGATGTAGATCTTCTTAATTAGTGATTAGAAGGTGATTTGGGATGATTTTAGAAGGTGGAGGCCATGGCTAGGGTTAGAGAAATGTTTTAGGCGGCTGAAAAATAAAACAAAATTCGTTTCCTAACTGTTCTCAGCCTCCCCGTAACCCTAATACCGAAATGGGTTATGGGCCCTCTTGCTAATCACCCTAATTAGGCCTGGTTAAGCTGTTTTTCACCTTATGAACCTTGTCTGTTACGGCAAGGAATTTCGCTCGGTCCGAACCGGTCGCTAAACCGACCCAGCCCGTTCGAAACACCCTATCGTTTTGAGAACACGACAAAATAGAACGCATATAAAAGAACATTTCACTGTATATTACAACAATGCATCAGATTACAAGAATATACAGAGTATAAATGAATATTACACAGAAATATCAGAGATTTAAATTACATTTAAATACATCGCAGTGGAAAATAATACAATACACAACTAGAAGAAGATATACGGATACAAAGATTTCCGGATATCGTTCCAGCTGTAAACCAGGATCCTGTGAATATAAATCTGCAAAACCGAAACTACTAGCTGCCCGTGTCAAAATAAGGGCACCCAGAGTTTAGGTTAAAACAATAAACTCCAGGTCAGTCATGGGACTGGTGTGAGAACTAAAACAGTTAATCTTTATTTTTAAATCATTAGGTAAATCAAGGGACCACGCCGTATAACACGGAACGGGTTTCCTCCCAAGAATACCAGTGCATAAAACAAACAGCGCAATGCTAAATAAAGAAAAATGAAGCTGTTATAAGACCCAGGTCCTATCACACAATGCAACGCAAGCCGGGGGATAGGGTTTTCCCTTATAACAGCCAAAGAATGCTTGATACGTTTTAAACAAATCATTTGATACTATAGTCAGTGCATAGTGTATAAAACAACTTCAAATCATAAGTATCAATCATAGGCGGCATGAGCGCCCCATCCCACTATGTCGCCATATATAGGATTACAACTAAACCGCAAATGCACGTATTTGGAAATTGGATTTCCGTCTATGAACCGAGGCAAAAGATAGTCCTCAACCGTTTCGAGACAATCTAGCCCATGTCTCAGGCAAGTACTCAGTCAAGCCTTGGAGCGACAGGGCCGGTCCACCGATGTGGATTAAAATGCCTGAACACTACGTTTCCCCGCCCTTTGGGGCATAAATGAGCCAACTAAATGACTCCATCGGTTCGAGAACGACAGATCAATCCGAGGCGCCTCGCAACAGAAACAACCACATAAGTCAAACTCGTCAGGGCGTGTAAAACCACTGACGCCACTTTTTAGCTAGAAGGAAACGCATGCCCTCACTGAGGTCCTCTCCCGTTTTTGGTTCATACCGGGTGTGAAACACGCGAGGTAAACGTTACACAAAGCTACGCCACAAAGGCCGTGCTTTGATCATCACCACAAGACTTTGCTTTTCAACAGAAGCCTTGATCATTTGGCACTTAGGCATGCCACACAGGCAATTCACTCCATGCGTTTGATATCCATCAATATATAACCCCTGAGCTCGTACGTCCCAGAGAAGGGCGTTAAGCAAGAGAAAAAATTCTCCGCCGCCAAACAGATATATATTTAATAGAGATCAATCACACGGACTAAAATCTAATGTCAGACACACAGTCCATTTACAAGTCCGTTCTGGGGCTGAACGAAACCGGAGGCACCTAGTACCCCGCATATCCATCGATCTCCAAGTACGTCTGGAGGATCACCAACTGTTTCCATCTTCTTGGGTGTACAGCCCAATCAAGATCATCAGTTATCACCCAAACGATGTGAAGACCTCCGGTCTTCGACCATCGTCTTCATCTTTGACTTATCGTCGTATCAGTTATTCAGAATGGGATAAACCCGGTCTTTCCGAATAACTCGCGTATATTTTAAATAAGTGTTACACAAACACAACATACGCCTCATTCCAATTCATCAGTCACTAACCGTAAATTAATCAAGAGAATAATTTCCCAAATATTAACCCCGAAGGCCGAAACCAACATCAGATCAATATCCAGAAAACCATTCTGCTTGGCCAACCGACAGTTAGTTTCTAAATTTCACATTCATAGGGAAATGTTCCCATTAATTTTATCCAAGATAAATTCTTTGAATTTATTCTTTATTCTATTTTTGAATCTCAATTCAAACTAGTCGGGATTAGCGAACCTTACCGAAGTAATCATTTATTTTAATTTCCCCATCCTAACCTATTTATCCCATGAAGTAAAACTGGTAATACTTCCTATCTAACACCACAGTGTTATCGGTAAATTCAATTACCATTTCACGTTCAAATCTAATTAAAGATTTAACTATCGCCTGGAGCAAAACTGGTGATACTCCATTTTCGATTATTTCAATCTAATTAAAGATTCATTAAAACTCCACTTAGTTTTAATCTTTGACTGGGTTAAAGAATCAGTGTCATTTAAAAACACGGTTCACGATAAACCCAAAATCACATTCATTAATCATCGGGTTAAAGAACGAGTGTTATTTAAAACACTGTCCACGATAAACCCAAAAATCAATATCGATTCAATTCCAATTAAATGTTATTTAATTGGTACACTTCATTAAATCTAAATAAAAAGATTTAATCTTTTCTCAACTGGGTCCAAGAACAGTGTTAGTGAAGACACCATTCACGACAAACCCAAATCACATTTGATATTCAACACAAGGCTCTGAATAGAAAATATCCCGGCTTATATTCAATATCAAACTCTGACAAACAGATATCGTATGGGAAATAACGATATATATATCTATATCTTTCAAATTTCCATAACAACATTTGTATAGTCACGAAATCCAACATCGAAATATTCCGAAGACAATTTCGATTCAAATCCATTCCAATACAATCATTGGAAATTTTGGTTATTTTCAAAACCATTTCAAATTCAATTTATTTATTTTAAAAATAAATAGAATTATAATTCTAGTTCAAAACTAGTTCATTTCGATAAAAATCTATTTTTATCTTTTCAAATATGGAGTTTTTCATCCCAAATCTTTCTAAATCATTTCTTATGATTTTACACAAATTATTACTATTTTTAATAATTTTATCAAGGCCCGTACAGTCGATTTCCATCAATGGCCATCGAACTGCACTTACAGCGACCTTTTTCGAATTTGATTTGGACGTATCTCCAAATCCAACCGTTAGATTTCAAATTCTTAACATTCATTAGAAATCTCTTTTCTATACGAACCCAACGGTTCCGGTTTTAGGAGAATCCGACGGTCGGATCTCTCGTAATGTCCGTTTGAAATAAATGGTCGAAATTCACGAACTGCCGCGGCGCGGCGCGTTCTATTCAGGCCATTATATTATATATATAATATATTTCGTCGATTTCTATTTAAAACGAATTATATAAATAGTTTTAAATTCGTTTCAAAAGCAATTTCAACTTCCATTTTCAATTCAAATCAAAATTGAATTCTTCTTTATAATCCGTTTTAAAATTTATTTCTATTCAATTCAAATTTCAATTCAATTTGAATTCATTTCAATTCGCTTTCAATTCAATTTGAATTCGTTTTCAATTCAATTCATTTCGAAATCGTTTTCAATTCAATTCATTTCGAAATCGTTTTCAATTCATTTCATTTCGAAATCGTTTTCAATTCAATTCATTTCGAAATCGTTTTCAAATCGATATAAATATCGTTCACGTCAAAATGGCGTCAATCTAATCAACACGGCTTCATAAATTTCTACTTTCAAATATTCTATTTCAAACATTTCTTTTTCAAAATAGTTGTTATTATCAAAATATTTCGTTCAACACATGACCAATCTCAATGAATGAGTACTGTCAACACATGAACTTTTATTTTATATCGATAAAGATGTAAATTTTAATATTAAAATATTTCGTTCAACACATGACCAATCTCAATGAATGAGTACTGTCAACACATGAACTTTTATTTTATATCGATAAAGATGTAAATTTTAATATTAAAATATTTCGTTCAACACATGACCAATCTCAATGAATGAGTGCTGTCAACACATGAACTTTTATTTTATATTATTCTTTGTTTTTCAAATTGGAATGAGGCCCAATCAATTACCATATAAAATTAATTATATGGATTTTCATACAACACATGTATATCATAGCATTGAAAAATAATCAAACATCAACCAAAGTGCACTACGCTGTATAAGCATCAAATATAGATATTCAACGCTTATAACAGCCTGTCAATCAATCGATCGACATATTTAATCAATCAGGATGAGTGAACTTCAAATTTCATCCCAACACCCGTGTGGGGTTTCAAACAATCAAACACAGATTTTTATTCGTGCAGTTGGGCGATGTGTAAAATTTATCGTCCCAATCTATGTCATTCAAATAGGTGTACATAAACAAACCGTCCGGTTTATAAATGAATATTTTATTTTATTCACTTCACGTTAAAAATTATATTTTTAACGACAAAACATTTTATTTCAACATATGAATTTCTATTCAATTCATTCTTTAAATAAAATGATATTTTTATTTTTCTAACATATTTTAGAAAATTTCGGCGGCATAACGACACGATACTAGAAACGGGACGAGGCCTAGCCTTATCCCCGGTCTAGTGAAGGCCCACGCCATTCACACATCAATCAAATCAATTCGTTATGCAAACCACAAAATTTGGAGTAAGAGTCTAACCTAGCCTTACTCCCTCGCCTTATAACGGCGCACGTCTAATCCTAACCAATTTATCGATTCGATTTTTCACACCACAAACCACATTCAAACCAATATCGCAATCAATAACCAAACAGCCAAACAAACAAGTCCATGGTCTGTGGACGATTGTGTCGGGTGCTACTAAACACCGTCTGCATCCTAGTATATATATATAACTAGAAAATAAATTGAAGAGTGAGAAATTCTCACATATAGCTATCCTAGCTCCACGGCTCTTCATTTGCAGAAGTCTTCGTCGTTTCGCCTCCTTTCACTTTCTTTGCCCGTATCCTCTACATATGTAAAAATCACATTTTTACTTCGCTATTCAATATATAAAAATCGAATTTTTACTTCGCTATTCAATATATAAAAATCGAATTTTTACTTCGCTATTCAATATATAAAAATCGAATTTTTAGTTCGAAGTTCAATATATAAAAATCGAATTTTTAGTTCGCTATTCAATATATAAAAATCGAATTTTTAGTTCGCTATTCAATATATAAAAATCGAATTTTTACTTCGCTATTCAATATATAAAAATCGAATTTTTATTTCGAAGTTCAATATATAAAAATCGAATTTTTAGTTCGCTATTCAATATATAAAAATCGAATTTTTAGTTCGCTATTCAATATATAAAAATCGAATTTTTATTTCGAAGTTCAATATATAAAAATCGGATTTTTTCTTCGCTATTCAATATATAAAAATCGAATTTTTATTTCGAAGTTCAATATATAAAAATCGAATTTTTAGTTCGCTATTCAATATATAAAAATCGAATTTTTAAAACAATATTTATTTATTTTATAAACAGAACACATTTCCTATTTCAAAGCTTTATATTTTATAAAACCAATCTTATATATATTATAAAAACAATCTCATATGTGTTATAAAAAAAACTACATTTTATTTTCAAAAACAATATCATTTTCATTTTTAAAAGAAACATATTTTTATTTTTAAAACTAAGCCAGTTTTTATATTTAAAACAAAATCAGTTTTTTTTTTATTTAAAACAAAATCAGTTTTTATATTTAAAACCAAATCAGTTTTTATATTTAAAACCAAATCAGTTTTTTATATTTAAAACCAAATCAGTTTTTATATTTAAAACCAAATCAGTTTTTATATTTATTTAAAAATCGAAATTTTTAGATAAAAAAAATAAAGATGAAATAAAATAAAACAACGTACCCGCGAAGAGCGGGGGCGCGGCTCGTCTTCGTCGGCGGCAGAGGGAGGAGCAGGCGGCGGCTAGGTCTCGGCTGGGGGTTCGAGAATTGGGGGTCGCGATGCTTCTGGAGGCTCGCGCGATCTGGGGGGGTTTCGGGTCTTCGATCGATGGAGGGGGGGTGAAGATGGGCGGCGGCGGCGCTTCAGGGGGGGGGGGGGGCGGTCTGTCGATAGTCCTTAGGTTTTTTTTTTCTTTTCCCGTATCGAATTCTGTTTCGAACGTGGGGGGGGGGGGGGGCAGAGAGATAAAGGGAGGAGGGAATATTTTTTTTTATTTTATTTAATTATTTAATTTTTAAAAAGTTGACTTTTACATACGACCTCGAAACGAGGCCCACCGCCTGTCGTCCACAGCGTTCTACCCCCATTCCGAACACAATGGGATATGTATCGCAAGCTGATTCGATAGTTACAATCAGTTTCCATTGAATTTACATTTAAATCTATATATTGAATTTTAAACGTACATTTCAAATTACCGGGGTCATATACTTACTAGAAAAATTCCTGAAAAATATTTTCTAGCTTCGTATTGACGATACGGTCCTAACAAAACTAGTTTTGTCAAATTCTGAGACCGTTAGAAAAATGGCCAATTTCCAGTCGATTAAAATCAACTGAAACTGGTCAAACGCGTTTTCCTTTGCCACGCTCACATATTGATTCGAAAAATTATGAAATTTGAAACCTAGCAATAACTTCACATCCCGGACCCAACAAAACTGGTTTCGTCGAAATCCGAGGTCGTTTGCAAAATGTCCATTTTTAAGGGCCTGAATTCCATAGCGACTATTCAGAATTTTCAACTGGACATATCTTTTGATTCCCGCTATCAAATTTCAATTGGTCGGATTCGTTGGAAAGATATTATCAAATAGATCCTAATATTTTTGGTTTCACTAAAATCCGGATTGTTTTGCACCCGGTACATTCAATTGAAGTTTGAAATCGAATTATCGAACTACCGCGCCATTTTCAATTCTATTTATAATTATATACAAATATTTATATTCTAACGACGACGCGTATAATATATACGTTCGAATTATATTCAAAATAGATTTCACGTCGATATTATTTAAAATAATTCATTTTAAATAATCAAAATTCGCTAGAATTGCCAAAATAAAAATTTTAAACTGGCCCAGATTTTACGGGTTGTTACATTGTTTCAGCCATATCTCCCAAACGACGAGTCCGTTTAGCTAATGTGACCAATCTACGGAAAGGTAAACCATCATCCGGATCTAATGGAAGTGGTTACAGGTCAAAACTCCTTACAAATCAAAAGTTATGGGCGAAACAAGATCATCTTGGGGGTAAAAAGGTCATATAAAAATCAGCAAAATCATGAACATGGGGAATGACCCCAATAGTCATTTCTCAAAGTTACATGACCATACGACTTTGTATGAGAAATAAATAAATATTCTATGATCCTTCGATGCGTAGAATGCGGGTCGTTACACCCAACATCATCTTTATTTTTAATAATTGAATATGTAATATAATTTGGGTCCTTCAAAGGGGGAGGACTCAATGACCTGTAAATTTGTAACTCCTTCTCCGTTTTTTGGATGTTGTTGATAGATAAAGTCTTCTCTTTCATTTTTGAGGGAATATCCACTAGGGTGCCCTTAGTTATGTTCAGAGAATGACTAGATTGCAAGTTATCAAGAAGACTTGCTGATTTTTTGATGATGATGAATAACAATATTTGGATCAGAATTACCCAATTTGTTGTTCAGCACTGACGCAGCATCAATATTCATATCTTCTCCATTGTGAATAGGGGAAATACTTTCTGAATTGAATGAATTTTGAGATGATTCTTTCGATTGGTTTCCAGTATTATTAGTGCCTGAAAGATTAATAGGGGCTATGAAATCTTTTGGCATCTCTCTCCACTCTTTTTTACAAACAAAATGTTCCAGAAAATGTCCAAAACATTCACAATCCCTGCATCTGACTGGGATTCATTCGTAAGCAATCTGTTGCGTGATGATATCCCTATCATGCATAGAGATATAGGCTTCATTGGGTAGTTCTGCATCAACACTGATTTCAACAAGGATATGTGCATAGCTTAAATGAGTTTCCTTTGCTGTTTTTTCATCTAATGTTAAAGGAATACCCACAACACTAGCTATAGCACTAAAGGATTCCTTGTCCCATAACCTGGGACTCAATTCAGGTAGCCTGATCCAAATAGGCATTGTACTCAACAAATCGCAATTAAGAACTAGTTTCTTGCTCTATCTTTTAAGAATAACAAGCTTGTCGTTAATGAAGTAAGGCTCTCCTCTTAATAGTTTTTCGCTGTCTTCAAGATTCAAAAATCTGAATATGAAGAAACCATTATCACACGTGAATATTGTTAGGATTGCCTCGCATGTTGTTAAGGAGGAATGATAGTTTGGATACAATAGTCCCACATCATAGAATATATTGAAGGAATTGTGTACAAATATGAGGTGGTAGGCATGTAACATCAGGGATTCCTTTTGTTATACGGGAGTTGTGTGCCAGCTCATATGTGTACAAGGAAGGAGGCTTTGTTCTGACCGTCTTTACATAACAGTGGTATCGGAGCCGAAGGTTACAGACTGGGCCAGGCGGGTAAGGCAATGCTCTCAAAAGATACTCGTAGGATGCGAGTCAAGGGGGAGACTGTTAGGATTGCCTCACATGTTGTTAAGAAGGAATGATGGTTTGGATACAATAGTCGCACATCACGGAATATATTGAAGGAATTGTGTAAAAATATGAGCTGGTAGGCACGTAACATCAGGGATTTCTTTTGTTATATGGGAGTTGTGTGCTAGCTCATATGCATGAAAGGAAGGGGGCTTTGTTCTGACCGTCTTTACATAACAAATATCTCGAAAGTCTCGTTAGGATTAATAGGACAGAAGTTGTCAATCAAGAGAAATCAATCTTTGAAACCTTAGAGACGGTTAAAATTTTCGAAGTTTTTGATAAAATGAACTAGCATTTTATTATATTTAAACAGAATTTATGCTTATTTTCTAAAGTATTTTCATCCATAAACTTGTAGAAATGTAAACTGATGATAGTTAAAATTTAATTGTCAATTTCTTTTTGTATATTTTTTCATATTAAAGGTTTACTTATACCATATTTGAAGTGCAGTGCTAAAAGCACCCAAAAATACGCTACCTAATACTATTACTAAAGGCCACCTTATACAAAACTTAAACATACTACTTATACCATTAGCAGGCTACCATAAACCCAAAAATAATTTTCCGCTTCATCAATATCTCTAAGATTCTACCTTCCGTGAACCATCTTTATCTTCAATTTGGTTCGAACAATGCGATGAGAAAATCCATGAGAGCCTCCAGGAAGCCGACGCAATTATCTAAAGAATCTCAAAAAACCATCTTCTTCATCTAAAACGCGTAAGTTCAAAAATGATTTTCGATTGAAACTTAGGGTTTCTTAATTTTTCCGAAATTATTGACTCGTGGTTGTTTTAAGTCGTGATCTAAATTTAATTAATCGGTTGTTTTATGTCGTGATGGAGAAGAAACGAAATGTTTTTGTTTGGTGATTAGGTACTGAATGGAGAAATAGGAGTGGTATTTAGAACCATATGGATTAATCAGCACTAATTAATTTTTGTAATGGTATTAGGTAGCATATTTCTGGGTGCTTTCAGCACTACACCATTTGAATTACTAAATTGGTAAAGCAAAAAAAGGGTACTTTTAAATTATTATTGTTTTTCATTTATACAATTTTTTCAAAAATGATTCAATTAAGCAATTTAAAAATACAATCCACACAATTTATTCACAAAGGTGGTACTATAGGAAAATTTTCAAATTGCTTCAATGTGAATCATTTTTAGGTTTTAAACAGATTTATGAACTATTTTATAATTAAAATATAAGACAACAAACTTGGCTTATAATTAATTTTGTTGTACCAATAGATTCAAGAAATAGTGATAATCTTGTCCCGAGCTTTTGTACTCAATTTGATGCACAAAATTTGGATAACAAATAAGCAAAAAGATGGTGAGCCTGAGATTTTTTTTTTAATTTTCAGTTGTGAATTTAGCACATAACATTGCAATTGGTCCTTTCAGCTATATTTTTATAGATGGCAGGCTTATTTCTCTCTACGATATATTTATAGTTCTCTTTCTGCATTTTAATGCAAATTGATCTTGTGGTCCTAATTACCAGTAATTACTATAATATGTTGATAAATACAATGGAATCAATGTTTTTAGTGTAAATAACGCAATATAATTGATTGAATTATATATTACAATTTCTGACTTGATTTCATTTTAATCAATCTATTTGTCAATTGTCAATGATATAACATTTAATAAATGGTTTCTCAATTTAATCATGCTAGATGAAGTAAACTCTTTCACATTCATTTTCATTGTAACTTGGATATAATCACATCATTGTTATGTCAATGCTTCTAATGTTTCTTTATTTGATTAATATAATCATGGAAGTTTAAAGCCATGCATGTACCAGTGGCAATGAAATAGACAACACTTTTTGTTTATATCGTTCTTTCGTCAGACGACACTTCTAGTATTTTACCTTTTATGTCTTCACTAATTCATTCCATTTATTCTATTTATAAATCTTCATGATTTTCTCTTTTTTTTTATTTTAACATGTATGTTTCATTAATTGGTGACTCCTTTTTTTTGTAGAAAATTGGTACTTTATTATAATAATATAAATTTTACATTCTTAATTGTACAATTTCAAACAAGTGACAGACTACTCATTCTAAAAACTCACTTATACTGAAATCTACTGCACAACCTAAATATGTAAAACATAATGACAACTATTGTCCTACATAAGACTAGGTCAAGCCCAAACTAAAAGGCACACTACAAGATTACCATGAGACTTGACTCTACCAGAATTGTATCCTTAACATTACTATCCGGAAGAGACTCCCTGACCACAGAATGAAAATGACTATAATTTTCTGAATTTTTTTGCCTTCTTCTTTTTCTTGTCCTTGATTTTAGTGATCAATGTCTTCCATTCCGGATTATTAATGACTCCAGATTCTGAATTCGCCTGAAATTCAAAAGGCTCTTCATCATAACTGACCTTTCGTACTGCCTTACGTCTGGATGTACGCGGACCTGAGGTAGATTTGTTTAGTTTTGTTCCCTCATGAATTGCCATTGCTTCTACTATACTCTTCTTCTTCAATAGCCATAGAAGTAAGATCATTTGGTGTTTGATCATATAAAGAATCCTGTGGATAAGTCTTTTGCAGCTGTGACTCATTATCTTCCTTCTAGGCTGAAGTACTTCCACCAACACCTTGCTGATTCGTGCGCTCAGTCATATGGTTCTGTAAAGAGGGATTACCCTGATCCTGACAATTGGACGGTTGTAACTCCAAATCAGCATCCATATTCTATCTACTGTAATTCTGGAGATCAACTTGTTTGGGAACCCACACTCTTTGGGATTGACAATTATTGCTAATATGACCAAAACTTTTACAGTTCAAGCACACTGCAGGTCTCCACTCATATACTACATCTTGCATAATTAATTGGCCATCCTCAGTCAAAATCAAAACCTGGCTAGGAAAAGAAGACCAGTTGGGAATTTCAACCAATACCCACGCAAATGCAATTTTCTGAATACCTTCAGTCACCTCATCAAGTTTAATCGGATTTCCTAGAACAAAACATTATTCTACTAATTGCTTCTGATGTCCAATACTCTAAAGGCGAACCATGAAGTCTAACCCAAATTGGAACTGAACTCAGCATATTTTTGTGAAGCTTTGCACCCACAAACTATTGTTTCATCATCATTAATTGTCCATTATAAAAATAAGGTCCTCTCTCTAGGATTATATCACAATCTTCTTTTCTTTCAAATCTAATGATGTAAAATCCGTCTTCTTTAGAATAAATTCTAAATTCACCTTGCCACACTCTGTTGACATATGCTTTGAAGAATGGATAATGAGGTATAAATCCTACTACATATATAATTATAGCATTTACCCATTGTTGTATTCCTTTTTGAGTCAATTCAATATACATTTCAGCGCATTTCATATTCTGATGGTCTGCAGGCTGATAAAATTGAAGAGAGTTAGAAATCGGAACCTGATTGCCTGCGACAACTTCCTTCCAAGCACGACTTACATTCGTTGGAGAGTTCCACCCATTATTCGTTTGTGCTGTAGTTGCCTGCTTAGGCGGCGAATAAAGACAAAGGCTTCTCCTGTGACGTTGGGAGTTGAGGGAAGCTTTTCCTATCTTTTCTCTATGTAAATAAAGAACTAGTATTCCTCTTATCACATCTAGGAGCTGGAAGAGCATGGAGGCCATTCTTCATTCATCGCTATCATACCCATCCCCTGCCTTGAAGAGGACCCATCAACTCTAACTGGACTTCCAACTGACTGTGGAGGGTGAGGTTTTTTCCATAACACTACTAATTGAAAGTCATCCTCATCAATCGAGGCAGCAAGGGGTATAATTTTATTGGGTAGCTCCTCAGAGTCTACACATAATGGGATCATTGAAGACATAGGTTGATTTTCAAGCGTCAGTTTATAGAGAACTAGGATTTCATTTTTTGTCATCTCAGTAGAAAATCGGGCATCTCGCTCCTGCGCGGAAGTGGCCTGTGAACGGCAGGAGGTGTCCGGAGGTTCGGGAGGAATTGTGGATGGCAACGTTGGGATAGGCGGTGGCCGAAACAGGGGCTAAAAAGGAGGAAGAGGGATGGGGTGTTAGAGGAAGAGAAATTAGATGAACAATGCTTAATTTAATTAGTGAACCTTTTGAATTTCTTCCTTCCAAACTTCCTTACTACACAAAAAATGACCACCTATTTATAGTGGACTACATACCCTTACAAATAGACATGACCTTTTAGATAGACACCTTTTTACTTCAACGGACACGACTCTTTACTGAATGGACACGACTCTTTGCTGAATGGACACAACTCTTTACTGAACGGACATGACTCTTCACTAAATGGACATGACTTTCCACTTGAACGAACACAACTCTTCACTTGAATAGACACTTTAAATACATGAATCAACATTAAACATATATAACAAAGGACCATTTCAAATTATATTCCAACACTCCCTCCTAATTTGAAATTTTCTTTCTTACTCTTTTTGGGTTGGATGGCTCAAGTTCCATAGGTTGTCTCTTCTCCCCAATCAAGCTCTTTCCCTTCTCATTTTTATCTTCATAATACTTAACGATATTCTTTACATCATTATGAATAGATTTCATAGTTTCCCTAGATTCCAACTCACCTTATACGGACTTGCATTTAGACTTTTCCATTTGTTTGACTGCCGAACTCAACCTTCTGTTTTCAACAGAAACACATCTACCACAACCAACAGTAAAATCCCGAACAACTGACAGTTGCCCTTTCCTTTTAACGAAATGGGGCATATTCCTATTACTAGATCCTACCTTAACAATTTTATTCATGAGTTCCAGTGACTCCAATTTTCCATTATGAGGAAATTTCTTAGAGTCGGATGTTTCTACAACATTGTCAAGAGTACCTTTTATAGAATCAAGCCTCTGGTCAACATTTTCAGTCTTGTTAGATTCTACAGATGTCTTTTCTAAGCTTTTTTCATAAGATTTTCCAGCATGTAATTTCTCTTCCTACTCCAATTTTATGTCATCCATTTTTCTTGCATTAGCATTATTTTTTAACTTTCTTGTATCACTATTGTTGTCCTCTTTTATTTCAAGATAGCTTTCTTCAACATCCTTCGTCTCCATGACATCCTTTACTTTCCCTTCTGCTTCTATTATCTTTTCATCTATCATGTCTTTATTCTTTGCACCATTCTCATGTTTTAAATCCTCTTTAAGATTTACTTCGGCTTCTTTCCCACCATTTTTCTCCTCCACATTAATATTTTTTCATTATCAATACCAATATTTTCTTTAATATCAGTTGTTTCTTTAGAAGCCTTGTTTACAACATCTCTGTACTTCATATTGTTTTCATTATCTTTCATATCATTGGTTAACCTAACATCTTCAATGTGCACTTCAGCAACAACATCTTTCTCCTTCTCAATATTCTTAAATATATACAAGGAAATTTAGCTCATGTAAGGCAGCCACATTTCTAAGCTTATTGCATAAACAAGTCTGTTTCGAAAATAACTACAAAAAGAGATATATTTCTGCCACATTATTAATGTTCATTGATATTTACCCCAAACTTGAATAAACTGCAGTTTGGTGATGCTATTTGTATTTGATGGTAGAATATGCCTATGATATCTTTAATGGAATGTTATTGTTTCTTGATAAACAAGAGTAAATCAAAATTTTAACCAAATACTAGTGTTTTAAGAAATGTTATTTCACAATAGCTCATCAACGCTTACATATGCATCTCCGCTGAATCATACAATTTAACTAGAACTGTACCTTTAGCTTTTAAATCAAATGGTTATTTAGGTCAAAGATAGTATATAATAAATAGACCAAACGGGAAAAACTACAACAAAAGTAGATATACTTTCCTACATGCATATCTGGCTGGTGAATATAAGAGGTTATTTGGCCTTTATCATCTTGTAAAAAGGCCAAAACCAATCAATATAAAATTTGTAACCTAACTCATAAATCGACTTTAGTTTTATATTCAGTTTTAAAAATGCATATTGTTATATACACCCAAAAAAACATTTTTTTTGGGTATTTAACTAATATTAAATAGTAAAACAACAGTCCTTTAAATCATAATAGACCACAGATCTGTGACAATATTATAAAATACTACTGGATCAACTTATCTTGTCAAACCGATCTTTAGGAAGGTTTGCTTGCTGTCACTTGGCCAAAATCAATTTTTGTGAAGCAAAAAAAAAAAACTTCACCTTTCTTTAAATTATATTCTCCGATGTTTTTAATGGTTCAAATTCAAATGCCTAAAGTTTCTCTAAAATATTCATTATATTTCAAATATACTTTTAATATCCTATTCTACTACAATATCCTTTGATTGATCTAGATAGATTATTTAGAAAATGCAATAATTTCAGCAAATTCTTAAATCAATCAGGTGTTAGTCGATTAATATAAAAAACAAAAAATTTCTTTTAAATTATATAATCAAATGGTCAGTTTTCCCACCGTTGTGCGGTTGTACTAGTTCTACTCTTCCTTGTCTTTGACATGTGAAGTCACTAGTCTAATTTGAATGTTAGAAACTCGATCATCATCATTTACTATTTCCAGCCGACCATCAAATTTGGTAAATTATAGAACTAAGGTCTGAGTAACTAGAAAATTGATAGTTAATTTCAATTCTCGGTCTAGACACAAGAATAAGAAGCCAAGCTAATGGCAATTAGCCACATTCTTGCTCTTCTAAAGGTTAGAAAAGCTTGTTCTAAACAACTTATAGATAATATAATAATACCTATCACAACAACATTGATTAGAGAAGTGCTAATAGTGGTTGATTACATAGTCCAAATCAAAGAGGCATAGGCGGCGGCAACGTTTACGGATTAGGATCAACTGAGATTTAAGTTAGGGTTAAACAGATGGTGGCATCGATCGATTGTTGATGACATATGGTGGCAGCGCTAGCTAGGCTACTTTCTGGAATTCATGATTTTTTTTATCAGGAGGTGATAAGAGGAAGGAACGATATTTTCTAGAGAACTTGACAATATGTGCTAATTTCCCCCCACAAAAGTTTCTATTCCCACTTTTCTATTATATATCGTTGAGTACATGATATTTGGACATTTAATAGCGTTTGAAACCCTAGATCGTAAAGCGGGCATATAGGATAAGCTGAGACTCTGTATACTAATGCCATCAAAAATAAATATTTTTGTTGTGTTGCCACATTTATAGATGATTATTTAGCGTTTTGTTGAGTCTATTTAATGCATGTTAAGGAAGAAGTATTAAGTTCATTCATTACCCATAAAACGGAAGTAGAAAACTAACGTAATGCTAAAATTAAGACCCTCGGATCTAATAAGGGAGGTGAATATCATTTTCTGACATATTGTGAAAGTGTAGGGACTATATTTAAGACATCTGTAGCTTATACTTAATAAAAAATTAGAGTAGCAGAACGTAAAAATATGACCTTTACTAAAATTAGTAATACCATGTTATGTAATTATGGTCTCAATAATAGTTTCTAGGGTAAGACACTTGATGTGCATGTAAAAATACATATTTTAACACATGTACTTATTTTTGTTTTAAACAATTACATATTGCATTAGGCTATTTTTAAATGCCTTAAACTGAAATACAACAATATTTTCGTGTAATCATTCACTCATTTACACAATGGTGAAATGGTAATTTTTGTATGAGTTAATCTAAAAAAAATTAATTACTTTCATAACTTTATTTTATTTTATAGGAAAATGGATGCAAATGGAAGAGGCTTCATAAGATATATGCATACACAAGGATTAAAGCCCAAAAGCACGAAGAAATGAATAATTCTTACAACATAGAGAAGTCCACATACCCACCACTTACAATTAAAACATATCAAAAGCAAAAGCAAAGTTACTAGAGAATTAGTTAGTGGCTAATGATTACTTGAAGCCTACACTTTCTCAAGGGTTTTTTGAGTAGTACACTAAAAATAATTATATGGGTTTTAGGCATGTATAAATAAACCATTATATTTCAAACATACATTTCTTTCATGCAAGTTATAAGTTAAAATGGAGATAAAAATTAGGCTTTCTTTTAAACAACTTCTTAAGCCTTTCATTTGCTTTCACTTTTTTAACTCATGTTATTTTCTTTTATATTATTTTCTTTTTTTATGCATATGTTCTCTTTTATGCTTTCTTTTCTTCTTATGCAAGTTGATTAGTTTCTATTATGCAAGTCAGTTAGTTATTGTTATTCCGTACCTATTTCCCTTTTCTCTTTTTATGTTCAAATCACTTTATGTTATTATGTATTCAATAATGAGCAACTAAACGCCTTCAATTTAGGTAGGAGGAATAAAGATATCCTAAATCATAAAAAGTTAACATAAGCGATTTAATACTGATCATCTCTTTTTGTGCTTAATCTCTTTTTGTGCTTAATGGAAGTTGTATGTTTATGTAAATTTTGTTGTTTAACATTATGTTTGATAGCATATGTTGTTCAAACCAAATAGGCTATGCTTAATAAAACATAAAAATTACTTCTTCATCAACATATGATTATGGTAACTAAATTGAGAGTAAAATCAAATCTTGACGTTCTATGGTACTAATTAACAGTAAATAGTGCATGCTTAAAATAGTTTTCGTTTCGTCTTCATAAGGCTTGAAAAGTGGATTAGAATTTGTGTTATAGTTTGGTGGTTTAAGTTGTGTTAATTAATAGGGCAATTAGGATGATGAATGTATCCGCTGATTAAACAAAAGATAAAAAAAATAGATTATGAATTCATTCTATGTTGATTTGTATGATAATGAGAGTGAATTTGCCTCTAATTTGCTCTCTAATATCATAGTTAGCTCTCACTTTCTCTTCTGGGTTTTGTTATTTTTAGTTAATTAGTTAACACAACCTCACAAAACTTTATTTAATTTGATAGTGTAATTTTGAAAAAAAATCCTTGTGGATCGACTCGTACTCGCATACACACTACAATAGTATGTCGTGTGCTTGCTGTTTTATAATGACATAAATTCTACGAATGTTCTAAAATGACAGAAAACTCCATGTGAATCGGCACTACGTACTACATGTTATATCTTAGATAGAATACATCATAAGAAAACCCAAGTCACACCATATGAAATTTTGAAGAAATGCAAACCAAATCTTGATTATTATTGAGTTTGGAAATATAGAGCTATTATTCAATTGTCTGAACTAAAAATCAGAAAATTAGGACAGAAGATCATTAAATGTATTTTCCCAGGGCACGCTCAATACAACAAGGGTTATAGGATTTGGTAGTAGAGCCTAATAATTCGACTAAGGTAAGCACAATAATAAAATCTAGATATGTGGTGTTCAATGAAAACAGATGCACATTTATTCCACCTAATTTATTTATTGTTGAAAGGGTGGAGGTTAATACACCTGCTTATAAGATGGTGGAGGTGACCGAACCAATTCATGTATCTTAGAGCACTCAAGAAAATAATGATGAAACTGGTGAAAATTTTAGCAAAGTAAATGAATATGGTCTAAATACTCATTCGAACCATATTTTATCATCTATTTGGTTGAAGGATCAAGAGATGTTACTAAACATCAAGCCATGATTTCTACAACCATATATTCTAATCCTTTGACATACATGGGGGCTACGAAGTCTCAAGATCCAACATTTTGGCAAATAGCCATAAATGATGAAATGAATTCTATTTTGGGAAACCAAACATAAAAACTAGTTGACTTACCTTATGATTCTAAACCACTTAGGTGTAAGTGGATATTTTAGAAAAAATTGAGGACTGATAATTCGATAGAAAAAATTAAGGCCAATAAGTTGCTAAAGAATTTACTCAAAAGAAAGAAGTAAATTGTTTAGATACATGTCCATCTGTAGCTTGAATTTCAATATCTAGGACATTAATTTCATTAGCATATATTGATAACTTTCATATTCATCAAACAGACATCAATACGACATTCTTGAATGGAAAACTTGATGAAGAGATGTATATATGTGTCTCAAATAGATGGTTTTGTGATGCATGGACTAGAAGTAAAGTATGTAAACTTATTAAATCACTTTATGGCCTTAAACAAGCACCAAAACAGTGGCATTAGAAATTTGATAAGACTATAATATCAAATTAATTTGGGATCTGTGAATCAGACAAATGCATATAACAAATTTAATGTTGGTAAAGATGTGATTATAAGTTTTTCCATTGATGACATGCTAACATTTTAGATTGATACATCGAGTATTCAAGAAACCAAAAGATTTCTATCTTGATGTTATACATGAAGGATATGAAGGAAAGTAGGAATAAGAATCATAAAAACAGTTAAAGGGTTGGCCTTTAGACAATCTTGTTGCATCGAGAAGATTTTAAAAAGGATTAATCGATTTGACTACAAACCTGTAAGCATCTATTTGACCCAAGTATGCATACTAGTATAGAAAGATTAGTTAGAATATGTTAAAGTTATTGTAGTCTTATGTATGCTATGACATGAACAAGATAGACATTTCTTATGTTGTTAGCAAAATGAGTAGATATACTAGTAACCCTAGTCATATTCACCAAGCAGTTTTACAAAGAATATTAAAATATTTAAAAGGAATCAAGAAATATGGTATATTGTATAGTGGGTATCCCATATCTAAGTTGCGAATGCCAATTGGAACACTAAAGATATGATAAAAATTGATCAACGAGTGGTTGTATATTCATTCATGGTAGGGGAGAAATATCCTCGGCCTTAACGGAAAACTTGTATTGTAGATTCTATTATGCTCACTGAATTTATGGAGCTGACTTCTTGTAGTAAAGAAGGAAATGGTTAAGAAATTTACTATTAGAAATTACAGTGTTCCCAAAACCGATGTCTTCGTTATCTATGTATTGTAATAATCAAGCAACATTATTAAGAGCATATACCATATAATGGCAAATGTAGGCATATTGGCCTAAGACATGGTGTGAGAAGGAAAAAATGCTCATTGATGCGGTAATTAATATAGATTTTGTGAGATCAGGCTAAAACTTGGTTGATCTGTTTAACAAAGGACTTGCAGCATATGAGGTATCGAAAACGTCACAAGGAATGAGCGAAAACATGAAATCATTTATGATGCAAACTTGACAAAATATTATGAAACTTATTACCTTTAGCTCAATGAACAAAAGTACATTATACGCTGTGATTTGAAGCACTATTATAGTTTGAATAATTAAAATATTTCTATTTCAATAAGGCCATGGTCTAGTGGAGGTTGTACTACTTAGTACTTTATAGGTTTAAGCAGAAGTTCTATTGAAAATGTATAACCATAGGGCATTTGAAATAAACGTATATATATGAATACATGAATGTAGCATCACCTTCTGGGAGACCATGACTTAAGTCACTAAGGGCATTTCATGGAATAAGATATAGATCCATGTATCGATCAATGGACTGTCTAAGGAAAAGAAAATGAGTATGTGAAACGCATGTGGTACGTGCTACATGGTCGTTGATTCGATGCTTAGTCAATCATTTCATCTTAACATACTTTGATAAGTTGCCAATATATATAGGTTCAAGTCCGTAAGAACTATATACTTATACGCTGGTTTTCGTACAGCAAACGACAAAGTGAAATTTTATTAAAATTTGGAGAAGGAAATGCAGTAAAAGCATTCAAAAAATTTGATGCGGTTGTGGTTTAAAAGGTCATAGCAGGGTTAAAGCAAAGAAATAACGAGGATGTAGCGGATGACTCTAAAATACCATATAAATCTCCTTCTTAATGTTCATAGAAATATGTAAACAATAATTAAATGAAAAGTTGATACCTAGTTTAACTATAATTATTAAATTCATAGTTATAAATGAAAACATATGTAAATATACGTAAAGAAATGTAAACTTTTGTTTAACTTGATTAAATTTAACATAATATTAGAGTATTATTATTTCTAAAAATATATGTTAAAAATCAACTTAAAAAACTAATATCATATTTTTTTTATAAAGTTTAAATGTCATTTTCAAATTAATTTTTTAGAGAACATATAATGAGGGTAACGAAATATAGCGAAAATAATGAAATATATAGAATAACAAAATATTAAAGGCCTTAAAGGCTAAAGTGAAAATGCTAGTTTTGAGGTTATTTGAGAAAATCATAACAGTAGAAATCAGCTATGCGATATAGGGGGGTAATAGCGGGTCATTAACTGCACATGGTGGAGAATTGTTAGTGAAATATTTTACAAAATTTTGTGCAAGTGTTTTTGTTTTAAATTAGGAGAGAAAATTATCCCACATCTTGAAAAAATGAGAAATATATTTGCTTAAATATAAGTTTCTTATAAGAAAGTCGGGCCATTTGGACAACCAAATGTTTGTTTTTAGTGAGAATGGAGGTCTTGCATAATCAACGCGCTCGCCAGCCGATCGAACCAAACTGGGCAGGTCCAGATTTAAAATTATACTTTTAGGCATAATTATTACAGTTAAAACAGATCAAATTTGAAGTTGTTTTCAAGCCTTGAATTTGAATCGGAATAGGCAGAAATGGAAGGAAATATGACTCGTTTGGAAAGGTCGCACCTGTTTGAAGCAAAAAAGAAAAGACGACAGATGCGACCGTCACAAACGAAAAGACGTCTCCTCACATCCATAAATAGCAACATCCAGAATCTATTTAAAAAAATTACCAAGAATTCAAACTTCTTTAACTCTTCAAAACCAGAAACTACCATGAAATTCTGAGTTTAGAAATACCAAAATAGCGTTGCAAATTTTTGAATTCGAAAGCTCAAGAAAAGCTTGCAAATTCAGATCTTTTTATTCTCTTCTCTTTTTTCTCATTTCTTTACATTGGTTTTATGGTAATGTAGATCACTGTCGATATTCTTGTCATTGCATTAAATTCAAAAGATGGTTTGGATCGATTTCGATAGTGCTATCACTATCGATTAAATATATTAATATATAGTGCCTATTGTATTTAAAAAAAAACGAATCGCATTAACTCATAGCACATGTTCCTTTGATTATACGAGCAGTGAAGCAAATAAAGTCTTAAGGAAAGCGTCACCGATGATGTCTTGAAGCGTCATCTACGCATTTGAGTTTATCACCACGTCATTTTTCCATGCTTGATAAGACTATAATCCAATGAAAAAAAAATACAACCCCGGTTTCAATCCTTCGTGCATGGAGATATTACTCTTGACAAGGCAAAAGTTAAGAGACGAGAAGGGACGATGAGTTAATGGTTGAAATCAAGGTTTCCAGTCAACATAAAAATACGCAGTTATAAACCGAACCGCTATCTAAAATAAGCTTTTGAACTTTACAAAACTGCATATACAAAATATTGTGCATGAATATTTTGAATTCAAATCAAATGAAGAATGGAAAGTAACAAATACTTTCGCATGATTCTATAACAATGAAAATTTAAAAATTATTGTATAAACAATTGGAATCAACGCTTTCAGTTAATTTAATTCTAGCATATCAGTATTGTTTGTCCAACTGGCATGAACGTCCTGTGTTTCTGTTGATCTCCACTGCAGTTTAACACATGGGATGTACTGGCATTAATGGATCAAAATAGTGAAGGTGGAAAATATATAGCTTTCACACTTTACCAAACTGTGTGTGTATAGGCATTTAGTTGCATCACATGGAGTGGAGCTTCTCTGGATGTCTCATCGTGATTTTTCCCAAATATATCTTTCTTTTTCTCTATCCATTAACTTTTTCTCTCGTCCCGTATAATTTAAATACGAATGACTAGATATTAGAATTGTAAATGGATCGGACCGGATCGGACGGAGTTGTGCCCTAGTCATGTCCTATAAGAAATTCTAACGGACACAGACCGGTTACTATATTGTCTCGGACCGAACCAGAAAACGATCTGTCATGTCCGATATATCCTTAAATAATAGGAAAACATCGAATATTTTGGATCGGAC
Organism: Allium sativum; assembly: GCA_030737875.1. NCBI lineage: Eukaryota > Viridiplantae > Streptophyta > Magnoliopsida > Asparagales > Amaryllidaceae > Allium > Allium sativum. Next base: position 808,944,951 of record CM060916.1, read on the forward strand.
TGAACGCTAATGTGTCTTAGTCCTGTCCTATAAGAGAATCGTCCGGACACGGACTAGACATCATTAGTCTCGGATCGAGCCGGACAACGGATCGTCCCGTCCGATATACAACCCTACAAGGTATAAAAGAGAGCTTTTGGAATACAGTAAAATAACGATGAAAAGCGCAACAAAACAAAGATATTGTGAAACACGTCTTATATTATACAGCAAAATGCCTTTAGCCTCTCTGTTTTGCACCATACGTTTTTTTTCTCTGTCCCTCCACTGACTCTCTCTTTCCACTCATCTATTTTGATATAAATGAATGGCTAGAAACATGGTGCATTTGGGTTGCTTCCAAATAAGGGTGTCACTGAACCCCTCTCTCTCTCTCTCTCTCTATATATATATATATATATATATATATATATATATATATATATATATAAGGCCGGCTTGAGGAGGTGGGTTGGTCTGGCAAGTTGTGGAAAAAAACTAAGGGTAGTGCAGGCTGGTTGAAGAAAATGGGTTAAAATGTCGACGAAGAAGAGTAAAAACAAACTTGGAACCTAGGAAAAAAAATCCAAGAAAAAGGGCAGAAATAACATTTGCACATCCAACTGTGCCCGTTCGCAGGAATTTGTAGTCACGGTCCCATTTGTTTTGCGTCCGAAGCGTCGGACGCAAGGACGATGGAAATGCACGCTGATGGCGCGCTGAGCGAAAGCTCAAAAAGGGTCCGTTCAGTTTGTGAACGGTGTGGAATACCGTGCCAAAGACTGGAGGGAACCATGTTAGGGTGCATGTACGCACGCGCCCTCGTGTCCATCTTTGATATTTTAAATATATTTATGTATGAATATTAAGCATTCATGTCTATTCAGGCCATTTAGTTTTATTTCAATTGCGTATATGGGTTGCATGCTTATATATATGCCAAGCTACTCATAATTTTTTGGCAATGTGGGACTAATATTACAATGTTGTCATTCACATAACACACATAAATTAAAATTAACCGGATAAATTAATTCAATACAATTAATTTATCAATTAAATACCCCGCTCAAATACCCAGTTCACAGCAAAAAACACATTCCCCATTTGCTACAGCGTCACGTTCAAATACACCGCTCAAATGCCACGCTCAAATGTCTCGTTCCCGTTCATTAAGAACGCACCCACGATCAATAACATTTGCAGATTCTAGCCATGAATCTATTACCTGCGGACGATCTCCACCACCTCCTTCTCCACCCCAGGTGTTGCCCCGCCAGAGATGGTTGCCCTTTTCGGCCGCCTAGGTGGCTAGCCCTATAACCGGGCCTATATATATATATAGACACACACACACACTCCCTCCGATTCATAATATAAGAAGTTTTAGGAAGTTTTGTAACAACCCCTCATTCGACGATTTAAATTTAAATATATCGTAGTATCTCATGTGTTACTCAAAAAGTTGTTTTTCACAAACGTTAAAATTAGGATTCGGGAACACTTCCATTTGGTCTGCATCATCGTTTACAACCTTTTTGACTGTAAGCATCAATACCTTTCGCGTTGGACGAATTTGGTCATTTTCATTTGATGTATGACCAAAATATCACTTTTTGTATATGGACGAATTTTGACTTGAAACCACTTCCATTGAGTTCTAAATGTTGTTTAGGAGTTCGAAAAGTGTAAGCTTCGATATGTTCCGAGATTCGAAAATTTGGCACTATGGGTTGGGCCTTGGTTAGGGCTAGCCTAGCTCACCATATAACCCCAAATCCTCCTCCTTCTCTTCATTCATTCTCACTTCAACAAAGAGATATAAAATGGGAGAGGGAAAGGGAAATTAAAACTCCCCTAAACCCTAGCTTGTCTTAGGGATCCAATTCAAGAGGAAATCAAGTGCAAAAGCTTGGGTAAGCTTCTCCAACTTCCTCTTCATCTTCTTCAACTCCACTCCTCTTTGATTTGTGATAATTCCTATGACCCAACTCTTAGGAATCTTGTTGATATGCTCTTAGATTGGAGATTCATGAGTATTGATTGAAGAGAAGTAGATTTAGCAAAGCTTTGGATTGATTTCTTGCTTCTAGAAAGCAAAGGTGAGTTCTTTTTGAACTCACATCTATGCCACAATCCATTGGCTTGTAAAAGTGTAATTTAGAGTTCATTGAGTTTGCATATGCTAGTGAATTGTGTAGCTAGTATAACTTAGTTGATTTTGTGTGTTCATATTTCATTGAGTTGAAAATTTTGATAAGGATTGTCCACACAATCTAATTCATATGCTATGAGTTGATTTAGTGATATTGTGAAGCTCCGTTGCCGCCCCAGCATAGTTCTAAGCCTTCACAAGTTGCTTGAATTGTAGTTCATTGCTTTGGTTACAAATTTTGCCCGTTTTGGTATTTATGATCAAAACCATTGCTAATCTCTTGTACGTATGTTTGTGCATGTGTATTTGGCCGTTATAAGTTGTTTCGGCAAGTCCTTGAAGCCTTGTATACTTGTGCATAACATAATAGGCCTTCGGGCATTCGTCGATATCGTTTTGAACATGTTTTCAAGGCAAATTGTGCTCTGGAACAGGATTCAGACGTCTGAATATTTTTGGGCAGACGTCTGACCTGCTCCAAATAATTATAGTTCCAAGCAACAAAATTCAGAAGTCTGAAAATTATTGCTTAAACGTCTGAATTGTAATTCAGACGTCTGTCCGGAATAATTCAGACGTCTGAATTGGGGTCAAAATGAACTAAAACCTTGCTTTCTTGCAAAATCACAAAGTAAGATGTCTGAATTTTTAATTCAGAAGTCTGAATCCAGTTTTTCTGCTGTGGACCAGAGGGGATCTCGGTCCACAGTCTACCCCCATCCAGGCTCTTTCCCGGCCGGAGCTCGGCCCGTTCGGACTTCGGTTGTGAACTTCAGCTTCACGAATTCGCAGATTCCAGCAGCTCGATTTGTCGTCTTTGATCCTCAAGTGATTCTTCCGATGTTGATTCTTTTGGTCTATTCAAATTCTTATGATGTGAATTGAATAAGTATCATTCTAGAGCCCGTGCGCTCTATTTTGTATATCGAATTTATTCGATACTCTTGTTAATATAATTCGTGCCATTAAAACGTGAATTATCGACTCGATATCCTTCGAGTCTATTCCGATGTGGTTTAAAACCTTCGGTTGCTAGTTTAGGATTTTGATTAGTTCGTTCATTGAAATTACAACTGTTATCCCTTTGATTTCTTCTATGATTGTTGTAATGTGAATTACGAGTGATCGATCACCTTGGTGATCGTACTTTGATCCGTGGCACCCAATTTTGTGTCTTTGTTTCCTGTCGCTCAAAGTGATTTCTAATCGTTCCTTAACGTCATTGGTTTCACTAACGAGCTATATATTTATTCGATTTATCGAATTTATATTTGATGATTTATGAATTGAATTTACGTTATTGCAACGCGAATTCCCTTGATCGATTCTCTTCGGCAATCGTGCTCGTGTACATTGTCACGCCGTACTTAGGCGAAGGTTTATATATTATTAATGGACTACGAATCCTTCTACAGATTCCAATCTATTAGTGTGTACGGATCCTCTTTACTCGATCGGGCAAGAAATTTAGTTTATTTACCTTAGTAAAACTGAGGACTATGACCCTTTATATGTTTACTTTGGCGAATAACTCTTAGACTCGTACGTTCGAACACGTTGCAACAATTCTTGTTGTTTTTAGTATGAATCAACAACGGGTTTGTAAATATTTGAGAATAGCGAATGGTTATGGGACATTTAGCTGTTTTCTTATATTAACTATCTCGGTGTAATTTATACTCACCGGACCGATGTAGTCCTAAGATGATTTATGTTTTGTGGTCCTCGATCGCCCGAGTGGGATTTACGATTCTTGGATTTCACCTGGGGGACTTTGATCCAACTTTCTATGATTTATGATGTTTTCTAGGGATTTCATGATTATGTGTTTTCTCTCTTCCGGGGTCACGACCCGGCTTCGTGGGGAGCTTCGTCTCAAACAAATGGGTTCGCTACCTAGAGATCGTATCTCATCTGTGAACAGACCTGTCCCCTCTTTATGATGTTTTCTAGGGATTTCACAATTTATGTGTTTTCTCTCTACCGGGATCACGACCCGGCTTCGTGGGGAGCTTCGGCTTATACAAATGGGTTCGCTACATAGAGATCGTATCTCATCTATGAACAGATCTGCCCCTTTATGATGTCTTGATGATTTATGATGTATTGATGATTTATGATGACTTTGATGATTTATGATGTCTAGATGATTTATGATGACTTTGATGATTTACGATTACTTTGACGCGAAGCGCGTCAATTTGAGAAATGATTTATGATTCATGATTTACTTTGATGCGATGGTCATCAATTTGATGTGTATTTGGCATTCTGCTGTCATTTCCTGTTGTGAGCTATTATTTGAATGTTGCATTCTATATAAGCTAGGAGATTATTTAGAGATATTTGTGTACTGACATTCCATTGTCATTTCCTGATTGTGTCGACATGCCATGTTCATGTCATCCTGTGTTATATCTCTTATTATCTTGGTTTGTTTGATAAGTACAGCTAGACTAATCCGTCTTTGTTTATTTTCTTATAAATAATACTCGGGTCAGGCCGATTCATTTTACGTAATCCTCTGGAACTCCTCGCAGGATTGATCTTCTGCTTTCAGCTTGCTACTCTGTCTCCATAGATTTATGTACTTTTGTACCTATGACGTTATCTATCGTTGTGTACATATTCTTTTGTAGATCTTGGTGCATGTATCTATTCTTTTGGGATTAGTGGATCTTTGTTGACCACTAACTTGTGTACACATTCTTGGTTTAATCATATCTATTCTGCCTTTGTGATATGATTGTTCTGTGTCTGGCTGTGACAAATACCATGTTTATATTGTTGTTGTCTATTTTATACTGCTTTCCGGATTACATATAGCCGTTGTGTAGTTACCCTGTGTGCCGAATGGTCATGTCTAAATTTTGATCGGTATCAGAATTCGATGTGCATTCCTCACATGGAGTAATCATACAATCGGTCGCTCTTCACAAAGCTCATTCTCCGTTATGGTCTACGACATTTCTCTTAAATGAACTGGACGATAGTGGGTATAGAGGCGGGGCGTTACAGTTGGTATCAGAGCAACTTTTCGGAACAATGTAAGATTGTATGACAATGGTATTGTCTTAAGCCTCTCTCGAGAATCGTGCTTTAGGATTTTAGTTAGAGTCTTAAGACCCATCATAGATTATCTTCCTATACGATTCCATTTCGATTGAGTTCGTTTCGTTTGAGCTCAACTTGAGACTAACTTTTTCCTCCTTCTTTTTCCTTAAAGAAGCGAAATAGTTGGTCATAACCGTGCGAGTGCTGGTTCACCCAGTGTACCTCCTACGTGAGGGGTTATTATGTCCCAAGTCGCCTATCTTTAGTCTTTTAGAATAGTTATCGACTCGTCCTCTTCGGGTTGATTTTTGTAGTCCATCTATGGCCCGTGTGCTCTAATGGTGCTTCTGATTTATTCTTTGACTCGATTTGCTAACCGATGCCTGTTTCTCTATAAATGGTATCACACTTATCTTGTTGATCATTTATGATCCTTGTAGTTGATTGATCATTGGATATCTTTCCCATGCGTCATTATGCACGTGGTAAGCACCTTTGATCCTGATATTTCTTGATTTCTAGTTAAGATTGTTTCGTACGTCGTTACGTCTCTAACATAGTCTATTGGTTTCTTGTCGATCGGTACGGAGATACCATGTTGTTATGACTAAATCTACTCCCTTGTTGTCATCTATACAGTTCTAGTTCGGTGTGAGATCACCAAGCCTGTAGGCTAAAACAACTCATTTGTTACCTCGTTGTTTCGGTTTGAGTCACCAAGCATTTGTGCTAAATTAACTCAACGAAGGCGCAATGATACATTTGTGTTACCTCGTTGCGTTCCAAACTCAAGATCAAGAATGAGGGAAAGCATCCCGCTTCTTGTGATCCCTCTTCTTGAGTCAAGGTACGTGTCATTAATTCCTTAATGTCATTTACCTTGTTCAGAGATTATTTTATTTATGTTCTTTTGATATACGTCGATCGTGTTTTTCGTTATCAAAAGATATCATTTGTGTTTTATTCGTAAGTAGATAAAGGAATTTTATTTCCTTTATGCTATCCCGAATGATTTATTGAATTTGTATATTTTCATGAGATTTGCGTGGACTTTAGAAATTGTGAGGACTTTATTGTGTTAAGTTGTCCATCGGGTGCGTTAAGGATCTCGAACGAGATATGGGGACGCCATGTTGTAGTGCGGAATTCCTAATCACCATTATGTGACAATCCGACATTCGAAATGATTCCTAAAATTAAAATTCACTTCTAATAAGTTAATCACAATAATAATATTTTGGATTTTTGCGATTTTTCGTAATCGTTTGTTATTTTTCTAGATAATTTATTTCTAGATTTCCTTGAAGCAATTCCAAAAATTTGAGTGGTTCAAGGTTTTCAATTAGAAATTATCTTGAATCTTTTCTTTGAGTAAATGAATAACTCCAGGGTCTTATTTATTTGTGTCTCTTGTTTTTGGGTTTCAGATCTTTGATTTTCGAGATTCTCAATCACTAAGAATCTCGCCTAATTCTTAATCCTTGTTTCGATTTGCTAAAGAGAATTTAGTATTCTTGTGATTCCATGGGTCTTCTTATTTTCTTTAGTGAACGATCACTCGAGAGAATGGGAGTTCCTGTTGGGGAGGGAAGATTTGGGTTTTGTGATCCGCGGTGAACACAATAATTGCTTCCTTCGAATCTCTGATCTAGTCGATCATCTGGAAGTGCTATAGTCAATTCGCTTATGGACTTAGCCTTGCGTTGTTCTTAGAAATGAATATCGAAAGGATGAGCTCTTTTGATATTCCTCCTTTGTTTGTTTGAATAATTTGGATTGGCAATTGTCTCCGCACATTTGTTAAAACTTGTCAATCAAATCTTTGGGGATTATGACCTCTTTGGTTTAATCTCATCTTGTTATAGAAATTGACTATTGCTTCTTTGATTAATTGCTGATGTTTTTGCGATTTGAAATTTTTGGCCGAAAATTATCTTAAATTATGTTGTTCCGAAGTGGTAAGTTGTGCACTACTTATCCATTATCTTCTTGATGTTTCTAATTTTCTAAAATCGATACTCGAGTTTCTGAGTATTAGGAATTTCGTATAATTCCTAATGATTCGTCCTTATGGTTACTAAATGAGATTTAGTACCTGGTTAGAAATCGATTTCCCCAAATATTTCATTGGTATTCCGTTACCAATATTTTTTATCGATTTCTAGTTCATTGGTATTCCGTTACCAATATTTGATTATTGACTTGTAGTTCATTGATATTCCGTTACCAATAGTTGTTTATCGGTTTCTAGCTGGATGGTATTCCGTTACCAACCTTGAATCATTGATACTAAAATTGATTATTCCTTCGAAAATTGCTTTCCTTAGCTAAATTCCTTGGAATCTATGTGTTGTGCTTTTGTTGGTGTCAGCCACCTTGTCGCAGGACTAAAGCGCTCAGGTTCGATATTCGCTACATCATCATGATTGAGTTTAGGGATGGATTAGTCAACCATCGTAAATTCTCATTTCATATCCTAAGAGAAATATCTACTGATGATATCTTGCGTCTGTAGGACGCAGTCCTGTTGCTCCTTGAAATTCCAAATCAGATTCGCATGGTTTTTGTGCATTCTATTGATTCTCATTGCTTTGAGAATCATACGAAGAAAGGCGAGTCTATTTGAATTCATAGCACTTATGAATTTTTCTAGAATTTTTTTACCTATTTGGGATGACTACCTTCATGGGTAATGGAATTCGAGATTGAACTCAAGTTTTCATTATCTTGTGACATGAAATTGGGATCTCACTTAGCCGTTGGTGTGATCTTTTTATTTCGTGCCGGTTCTTGTGGTACCACTCCGTGGTATTGTTTTTGGTTGTTACTTATTACTCCATTCTTAAGGAATTGCGGGGACGCAATTCTTTTAAGAGGGGAAGTCTATAACAACCCGCTCATTCGACGATCTTAGATTTAAATATTTTATTTGAATATATCGTCGTATCTCATGTGTCACTCAAAAAGTTGCTTTTCATAAATGATAAAATTAGGATTCGGGACCACTTCCATTGGGTCCGGATCATCGTTTACAACCTTTTTAACTATAAGCGTCGATACCTTTCGAGTTGGGCGAATTTGGTCATTTTCATTTGATGTATGACCAAAATATCATTTTTTGTATATGGACGAATTTTAACTTGAAATCACTTCCATTGAGTTCAAAATGTCATTTAGGAGTTAGAAAAGTGTAAACTTCGATATGTTTTGAGATTCGGAAATTTAGCACTTTGGGTTGGGCCTTGGTTGGGCTAGCCTAACTCACTATATAACCCGAAATCCTCCTCCTTCTCTTCATTCATTTTCACTTCACCAAAGAGATAGAAAATGGGATAGGGAAAGGGAAATTAAAACTCCCCTAAGCCCTAGCTTATCTTAGGGATCCAATTCAAGAGGAAATCAAGTGCAAAATCTTGGGTAAGCTTCTCCATCTTCCTCTTCATCTTCTTCAACTCCACTCCTCTTTGATTTGTGATAATTCCTATGACCTAACTCTTAGGAATCTTGTTGATATGCTCTTAGATTGGAGATTCATGAGTATTGATTGAAGAGAGGTTGATTTAGCAAAGCTTTGGATTGATTTCTTGCTTCTAGAAAGCAAAGGTGAGTTCTTTTTGAACTCACATCTATGCCACAAGCCATTGGCTTGTAAAAGTGTAATTTAGTGTTCATTGAGTTTGCATATGCTAGTGAATTGTGTAGCTAGTGTAACTTAGCCGATTTCGTGTGTTCATATTTCATTGAGTTGAAAATTTTGATAAGGATCGTCCACACAATCTAATTCATATGCTATGAGTTGATTTGGTGATATTGTGAAGCTCCGTTGCCGCCCCAACCTAGTTCTAAGCCTTCACAAGTCGCTTGAATTGTAGTTGATTGCTTTGGTTAGAAAATTTGCCCATTTTGGAATTTATGATCAAAACCATTGCTAATATCTTGTATGTATGTTTGTGCATGTGTATTTGGGCTTTATAAGTTGTTTCGGCAAGTCCTTGAAGCCTCATATACTTGGGCATAACATCATAGGCCTTCGGGCATTCGTCGATATCGTTTTGAACATGTTTTCAAGGCAAATTGTGCTCTGGAACAGGATTCAGACATCTGAATATTTTTGGGCAGACGTCTGACCTGCTCCAAATAATTATAGTTCCAAGCAACAGAATTCAGAAGTCTGAAAATTATTGCTCAGACGTCTGAATTGTAATTCAGACGTCTGTCCGGAATAATTCAGACGTCTGAATTGGGGTCAAAATGAACAAAAACCTTGTTGTCTTGCAAAATTACAAAGTCAGACGTCTGAATTTTTAATTCAAACGTCTGAATCCTATTTTTCTGCTGTGGACCAAAGGGGACCTCGGTCCATAGTCTACCCCCATCCAGGCTCTTTCCCGGCCAGAGCTCAGCCCGTTCGGACTTCGTTTGTGAACTTCAGCTTCACGAATTCGCAGATTCTAGCAGCTCGATTCGTCGTCTTTGATCCTCAAGTGATTCTTCCGATGTTGATTCTTTTGGTCTATTCACATTGTTATGATGTGAATTGAATAAGTGATTATTCTAGAGCCCGTGCGCTCTATTTTTTATATCGAATTTATTCGATACTCTTGTTAATATAATTCACACCATTAAAACGTGAATTATCGACTCGATATCCTTCGAGTCTATTCCGATGTGGTTTAAAACCTTCGGGTGCTAGTTTGGGATTTCGATTAGTTCGTTGATCGAAATTACAACCGTTATCCCTTTGATTTCTTCTATGATTGTTATAATGTGAATTACGAGTCATCGATCACCTTGGTGATCGTACTTTGATCCGTGGCACCCAGTTTTGTGTCTTTGTTTCCTGTCGCTCAAAGTGATTTCTAATCGTTCCTTAACGTCATTGGATTCACTAACGAGCTATATATTTATTCGATTTATCGAATTTATATTTGATGATTTATGAATTGAATTTACGTTATTGCAACGTGAATTCCCTTGATCGATTCGCTTCGGCAATCGTGCTCGTGTACATTGTCACGTTGGACTTAGGCAAGGGTTTATATATTATTAATGGACTACGAATCCTTCTATGGATTCCAATCTATTAGTGTGTACGTATCCTCTTTACTCGATCGGGCGAGAAATTTAGTTTGTTTACCTTAGTAAAACTAAGGACTATGACCCCTTATATGTTTACTTTGGCGAATAACTCTTGGACTCGTACATTCAAACACGTTGTGACGATTCTAGTTGTTTTTAGTATGAATCAACAACGGGTTTGTAAATATTTGAGAATAACGAGTGGTTATGGGACATTTAGCTATTTTCTTATATTAACTATCTCGGTGTAATTTATACTCACCGGACCGATGCGGTCCTTTGATGATTTATGTTTTGTTGTCCTCGATTGCCCGAGTGGGATTTATGATTCTTGGATTTCACCTGGGGGACTTCGATCCAACTTTCTATGATTTTCTATGATTTATGATGTTTTCTAGGTATTTCACGATTATGTGTTTTCTCTCTTCCGGGGTCACGACCTGACTTCGTGGGGAGCTTCGGCTCAAACAAATGGGTTTGCTACTTAGAGATCGTATCTCATCTGTGAACAGATCTGCCCCCTCATTATGATGTTTTCTAGGGATTTCACAATTTATGTGTTTTCTCTCTACCGGGATCACGACCCGACTTCGTGGGGAGCTTGGGCTCAAACAAATGGGTTCGCTACCTAGAGATCGTATCTCATCTATGAATAGGTCTGCCCCTTTATGATGACTTGATGATTTATGATGTCTTGATGATTTATGATGACTTTGATGATTTATGATGTCTTGATGATTTATGATGACTTTGATGATTTACGATTACTTTGACGCGAAGCGCGTCAATTTGAGAAATGATTTATGATTCATGATTTACTTTGATGCGATGGTCATCAATTTGATGTGTATTTGGCATTCCGCTGTCATTTCCTATTATGTGCTATTATTTGAATGTTGCATTCTATATTAGCTAGGAGATTATTTATAGATATTTGTGTGCTGACATTCCATTGTCATTTCCTGATTGTGTCGGCATGCCATGTTCATGTCATCCTGTGTTACGTCTCTTATTATATCGGTTTGTTTGATAAGTATCGCTAATCTGATCCATTTATTGTTTATTTTCTTATAAATAATACTCGGGTCAGGCCGAGTCATTTTAAGTACTCCTCTGGAACTCCTCGCAGGATTGATCTTCCGCTTTCAGCTTGCACTCTGTCTCCACAGCTTTATGTACTTTTGTACCTATGACATTATCTATCGTTATATACATATTCTTTTATAGATTTTGGTGCATGTATCTATTTTTTTGGAGTTAGTGGATCTTTGTTGACCACTAACTTGTGTACACATTCTTGGTTTAATCATATCTATTCCGCCTTTGTGATATGATTGTTCTGTGTCTGGCTGTGAGATATACCATGTTTATATTGTTGTTGTCTATTTTATACTGCTTTCCGGATTACATATAGCCGTTGTGTAGTTGCCCTGTGTGTTGAATGGTCATGTCGAAATTTTAATTGGTACCAGAATTCGATATGCATTCCTCACATGGAGTAATCATACAATCGGTCGCTCTTCACAAACCACATTCTCCGTTATGGTCTACGACATTTCTCTGAAATGAACTAGACGATAGTGGGTATAGAGGCGGGGCGTTTACAAGTTTGCTTTGTTTCAATATATATTTAAGTTTGTTATTCCAAATTTATCCCTGATCCATAATAAATGTCATAAGTCCAAAAGTTACTTTATGAGTATTTTCATGCATGAAAAGTAAGAAGTAGTTGATGGGAATAGAAAAAGTAGTTGACAACACAAGAAAAAAGAAATTAATGTAATTTAAGTATGTATTAAAATGACATTTGAAAATTTTCTTAACTCTTGCGCCAACCTCTAAAACTTCTTATACTATGAATCGTAGGGAGTATGTATGTATGTGTGTGTGTGTATAAGGCATGTTCAATGGCACCTCAAACAGTGGAGCACTCCTTTGGCCTCCTTGTTTCCCACCACACAATTAGTTTTTCTCTCCCTCCACTAACTCTCTCTCTCTCTCTCTCTTGCTCTACTATCTTATTTAATATAAACGAGAGGTGGATATCAAAAGAAAAAAGAGGTGCTGGAATGTTGGGGTGCCATTAAACGCTTATATATGTATGTGTATATATATATATATATATGTATGTATGTATATATATAAGCGTTCGATTGCACCTCAAAAATGGAGCACCCCAAATGTCTATGATATAAGACCAGTGTTTATATCAAAGAAAGTGAGAGAGTGAGTGGAATAAGAGAGAAGAAGAAATACTTGATGGAAATAGATGGGAAAATGGGTGTTGCTGTTACGAATGTCATTTAACTTATAATACATATATGAGCGGATTTCAAATGGCATAATTTTTTCTTTTTAAGACAATTATGTTGCATGCGGTAATCTGCTGGCAAATTGCAATAAGAATTTGTGATTTATTTGGGAAATTCCACCAAACTCTATAATACATTACACAATAGATTAATTATATCATTATCATGTTGCCATGTACGCGTTCGATTGGCATTTTAGTATCGGACTTGAAAATCGAGTAGAACCATGTATTTACTAACGGTGTACGTAACATGATATGAACTATTTTATGTACACAGTCTCCAGATAAGTTGTAGTCGAACATAGAGCAATCATTGTTCCATCATGGAGAAAACTTTATGGAGATGGAACTTTTTGACCTATACCAAAATACCGTGCAATTGATATAAGAATAAATAAACACTTCTTATCATTGTACACACAAACGAACCATAGGGCTTTAATGCTAAATACACATATGATGTTTCCATCATTTTATTTTGGCTCAAGTACATAGTTTATTAAACAAAGGGATCTATTTTATAAGCCAGATGATGCATTTGAGTGAAAGCGGTGTATTTTAACGGCAAAGAATGTGTTTACGAGTTTGTAGAACTTGTGTTAGAAATCAAAGGGCTTTAGATATGCTACACTGTTTGGGGTGCCACTGAACGCTCATTATATATATATACACATATATATACGCATACATACACAAGTTGAGAGACACGAAATCTCAATATTTAGATTATTTTGTTTTTACATGAAAAGATGAAAATCAAAAGATAATCAAATGGCGGGGATTCATTTTATCGCCGATTATGCTTATTCTTTTATGTGCGTATGCGTGTACGTGTGTATGTGCGTACACACATGGGAATTGCTAATTTACCAAACGTAAACCACACTTGAAACACCATGCAGACTTTAATTTTACAATTGAAAATTGAATCCAACGCCCCCCTTGATTTCTGCACCACCGTACTTTGTTTTATCGGTTACTGTAACACATCTTTATTTACTAAGGGTGTGTTTGGCGCAAGCGAAAGAGGAGAATGTAAGAGGAGAATTATAGTTAGCAGAGAATGTGTTTGGCGCGTTAAGCGAGGTATTTTATTTTGTAATTTAATTAATTAATGATTAAAACATAACAATATAATTAATGAAAAATAACAAAGTTAACCAAATATAACAATTCAGTACATAATAATATTTCATAATAGTTGATCTGGTAAGATGATAACCCATGTACCCAACAACTCTCTATCAGGTAAGGTCGCCACCGCCTCCAAAATATATCGGTCGAGGCGAACAATCTCAATGATCTCCCACTTGTCGACATTAGTAATGGTCAAGAGAAGGGAACAACATCATTCCACTGTATTGGAGAAACGCTCTGTCTGAACAAAGGCAGGTTCTGGAGGAGGTGTCCTACTAGATGTGGCGCGCGTCGACTGCCTCTGTACAGACGACTGCCTAGGTGCAGACTGAACCGACGGTGGACTACCTCCACTCGTAATATCGCGGTGCATGGCTGCATCGGCCTGGGTGAAGGACTGTGGAGCAAGGGGGAATCTAATAACTGCAAGTGCCTGTGCCAATGCAGCCTCCAAAAAGCTGGTCCTGCTCCCAAAACTTCAAAGGCGGCTGTCTCCTATATCTCTGGTACATGCGTGTAGGCCCATGCCACCAATCGTCGGATCTGCCCAAACGGTCCTGCGAAGCATCCCAAAAACCACCTCCAATCTATAATAGAGCATTCCACAAGTCCGGACCCTCTTCTGATTATCCCACTTGTTTTTTATTTGGGTCTAAGTCAAATCGTCTTCGAACCTCTCGTTGAATTCATTATACACAACAGTCAAGAATCTATTGGTTCCACGAAGATGAATATTTTTGAGACAAATGTCTATGAAAGCCTCAGTTCGATCTACTGGCAATGAAGCAATGGAGGCGTTGGAAGAGCCAGAGGCAGAGGCAGAAGAATGTGTCATTTGACTGGAAAAATAAATAAATAAAAAAGGTCAAAAAATACATAAACAAAAAATAGGAAAGAAGAAGAAAAATACCAGAAGTTGGAGAACGAAGCACAATGGAGGGCAAGGAAGCAGCGGGAGAAGTGAAGAAGAAGGGAAGGGGGAATTTATAGAGAGCCAACAACTGGAAATCCAGCCGTTGGTTCTCGGCGCGTCCAACGGTTCATGAACCATTGGGCAACAAACGCGTCCGAAGCGTCGAACGCATCCGTTGACCCAACGGTCCGTTTTGACTTGTCGAACACACCCTAAACTCATATTATGCTCAACTTGGCCTCACGTTCCAAACAAAAATAACTCTGGTAAGGGCCATCTACTTTCATAATGAGCCTTGGGCAATGCTTTTTCTTTTACCTATAAGTAAATTTATCAAGGATGCGAGCATACCCTAAACCAAAAACCTGGTAGGGCTGTTATGGTAATGGTTACCGTTAAAATTTGGCAATTTCTTTTATCATACCATTTTTATTGGTAAGCTAGAATTGTTACCGTTACCCGATAGACTGGTATACCGATAATCAGGTTATCGTTACACTGGTAATGGTAAATTTCCGTTTGGTCAATCAAAAGTATGTATATTGAAATGTTTTTTGTACACAGTGTATCTTTATTATGCTATATGTAATATTTATTAATGAAAAAGGTAAATGAAAAAAATAAGTGTACTTAGAATTATTTTACTTGATTATTGAACTAAATATGATCATTTATTGGGTCCTAAATGCATGTAATAAACCATATCAGAAAAATATACATAGGTTTTAAATTTATTGGTGAAATTACAGTTACCGCTTGTATTGAAAAAATATTACCGATAATTTACTATTACCACAAGTTTTAACTGGTATCCCGATTTCAATCGAAAATAATTACCTATCGACTGGTAATGATATGTAAATTGTAAATTTACCATTACCATAACAACCCTAAAACCTGTCATATAAATACAAAAAGCAGAGCCTGAACAAGGATTGATAAGTAAATAGTTGGCATTCATTTCCATTTAATCCCAACTAAGTAAAATTACAAGCGGGAAATTTTTTTTGTATTGATATGATAATTACATTAACATGGGCCATTTTTAATGGGCCCTAGGCCATAGCCAAACCAACCCTTCATCAATGCCGACATTGAAAGAAAAATTGGTTCAAATTCGATTAAAATTGCAACCAAAATTAATAGGATTTATGTTTTAAATTTGTAAATCAAAAATAAATCATACCTTTCGAATCTTCAGGGATTTATGAACTCAAATTAGAATTTATCTGCTACAAAATTGAACATCGATGAACTATAGATGCATTGAATCGTGAGCTCGACATGCGCCACGCCTCCACAGGTGTAACGACCCGGTAGGAATTCGACTCCCGAATTCCGACAATAATACACAAACCGTATTACTTGCCAAGACTCAAGTATCAAAAAATCCAAGTAGTTATTAGAAAGAAATTAGAGGGTGAGATAAGAAAGAAAGAAACATTAGAGTAGAAGAAGAAGTAGAACCAACACAACACAAAGTTTCACATCGCAGCAGAACAGAATATACTATAGAAATAAATCTTTACTGAGAAATTTAAAAATACTTACAATCATCAGAGTACATCAACGTATCTGGACAGTTAATATAACATGTCCTCACATATAACTCACAGTGGAACAATATCTATGTAATATCATACGTCTGGACTCTTCCAGCTCTTATCTTCACAGCATCCGATAACCTGAACCTGTACAACCCGGTCTAACCCGAGGATTTACAAAACGCCGGATCAGTCTGGTGAACCAGAGTTAGAAAAACACAATAAGTTTACAAGTATCATCCAACTTGATTTTTTTTAACATGAAAATCTTTTCGAATGGAAAGAAAAATCGTAAGACCAAATTGTATTTCTTATTTGATCTTAGTTGAGAGAAAAAATACTATCAACTAATTAACAATCGTTAACTTATTTTGTTGTATCAATCTAAAATGTGTCGTATTTTAAAAAAAATGGCATGTTACTATGATCTAAAATGCATGATGGTCCCATCTAAAAAATGAAAATGAAAAAAATTAACAAAGAATAAAAAGGATGCAATGCAGACTCCCCCCGCACTAGAACTAAACAGTGTCCACACTGTGAACGTTTCCTAAATTTGAAAGATCGTACCCAAAGGTGAATGAGTTGTAAAATTATTTGTAAAATGAAATGAAGTTTAGGCACTATATGTGAATGAAAATCATATGTACGATGATATATGTGTTTGCGATGCATGCGACGCAAAGAATGCCACCAACTTTTTCCCCTACACTTGGTTCTAGCCCGATGAATCCCATTCCCACTATGTCTAGGCATGTTTTTTTTGGTAAGCAAAGGTTTTTGAAAACCATCTCATATTTATACCTAGATTTATAGTCCAGCAGATAAATTTCCAGGGTCATCCTAACATGAAGTTTTTCAACCAAGCTAACATTCCAAAAATAATTCATGTGTTCCACAAATTTATCAGCGTAATTGTTCAAAAATTTGTGATCGCATATAAATTCAGTGAAATTTGAATTCTGAGTGTTGTTCAAGACTATGTGATCACATTTCTCAATTGACAATTTTCGACACTGACAATTTCATGTTCATTTGAAATTTTCTCAAAGTTAAAATTTTCGATCTCGAGACTTGAATTTACCTCTTCCTCATTTGGCAACTCATCCTCATAAAGTCCAAAAAATTCATGTTCATTAAAACCCTTCTCCAAATTTGAATTGAAAAATTCAACATTTTTATTCTGTTCAATTTCTAGAATTTCAAGTTTCTCACAGTCTGAAAGAGGAAGATCAAAATCTGAGCTTAATTTTTTTTCCTGAAAAGAGTTGAAGTCCAAATCATTTACTGAATTTTGAACAACTTCATTTAGATGGTTATTCTCAGTGTCCAAAGTTGTTATTTGAAAATTTTCACTATCAGTAAAGAATGGACTATTTTCTGATTCATCACATGTTTGAATTTGATTTTGTTGTTAGAGTTGTTCTTTAAAAGATGTCATTAAACAAAGAAGTTCATCAAGCTGTCTATCTTTTTCATCAAGCTGTCTATCTTGCTTTTCTACCCTCTCTTTAAGAATGTTAAGATGATATTCTTCCGAATCGTTGATTTAAGAGCTCTTGTTTTGGATTTCTTGATTCTCAAAATTATAGTCCACATCATAGAAATTATTTTTATCATAGAAATTATGTTCGTAACCAAAACTGTTAAAGTTCGAGAGAGAATTGCAATTTTGGTTATTTTTAAGATGTTGATACGGGCTATAATTTTGAAAATTTTGGTTTACAACCCCATATTGATGTGGATCAGAGCTATATTGGGATTCAAAGCCATTTTGATGTGGATGTGGCCCATAATTGAAATTATTGAAATTTGAATTGAAGTCGCAATTTCAATCATTTCTATGATTTTGAAAATGTTGGTTAGTTGGAAAGTTTTGAAAATTGTTGGCATTGGGCTCACGAAATTTTGGAAAATTTTGTATCATGGGTTGTAATTCATACTCATACTCTTCTAGGGAACGTCTTCTCCGATTATTATCCCACATTTCTCTCAATGATTTTTTTGAATCAGACATTTTAAAGAAGTCACGACAAGATAGAAATTATTCTCACTTCAAAATAGTATAAAATACTAAGCTGCGCTCTATTAATTAACTGACTCAATTAGAAGGGGGAAGAGGGTCTTATGGCCGTTCACGTATAGATTAACACTAAGGGATACGATTTTACGGGTAGTATGCAACCTCTTTTACTAATAGTTCAATAAATTTTACTACTATATATCCACGATCCAATTATACGAGACAATCAACTTCACAAAGCACCGCTTTTCAATTATATTATTTTGCAATGTCTATTTTTATTGTTGAAAACAATTAGAATGAAGAATTCAGTTATGGAAATATCAATCAACCACAAAAATTAGGCAATAATAATTGCAGAAATTTTAAATATTGTACAAGCAAGCCGCTGCCCCTGCAGAAGATTTTTACAAGCAATTTTTATATTTTCAAGAAGCTGCAGAACCCATAGAGTTTAGAAAATGTTAAAGAGCGGGGTGTGGCTGTCCTTCCAGAAGATTTGAGTGGTGCTCACGCTTCAAACTCCACTGTTTGCTAATAGATTAACGACTGAATTTCTTTGTTTGGTTCTTTGCTTGATTATGCTCCCAATTTGATTTGCTTTAAATTTGGTTTCCTCACTCCTTTTTTTTTTGAAAAGTAAAAGAATGAATTGCAAACAAATAGGAACTAAAAAATAGAATACCAAATGAAATCTAAATCAACCTACCCTACACATGAAATAACAATTAAAAATCATTGCAAATAAAAGGACTGGAAGATGGCAATCACTTTTCTAAAACCACGCCCCTTTTAGCTTGCAGTAAACTCAAACCACACCAAAATTCAGACGATGCACGTGCACACTCGAGAACAGAAGGCCACCAATCTAAAACAGAGTTCCTAGAAAAACTCTAAAAAGAATAACATGCAAAAACAAAATCAGGCAACAAATTATAACCCCCAAAAAATGATGCAACTCAGAAAAGAATAACACGCAAAAACTAAGCAAAGATTTTTGTCTATAAACCACCACAACTCCAAAAGACAAATTAGCCACGCCTCCTTTTGTTCTCAGTGAAAAAAAAACAAACCGAACTCACAAAGGTCTCAATCTCGAGTCCCTTATTGTTTTTTTTGTTTTTGTCTTGGGAATTCGATTCACGGTAGCGCTCTGAATTGGGGTTTGGCAGATTAACCTGCAATTTGGAGAAGGCGGTTTCTATTTGTATCGGGTTTGTTGCGGATGTCAGAAGGGGTTATGCTGTTGTTGATTTGTGATCGCGTGAGGTAAAAAGGAGGAGGCTGTTGATGGAATCGGGTTTGTATTGTAACGAGAAGTTGAATTTGGGTTTTGGCAAATCGGTTTTCCGTGATGGGTTGGGGATGACGCGTGGTAGGGATTTGTGGAAACTTGCTATGGACAGTGGATTGCATGAGTGAAGATGGATGGCTTCGTTGTTGTTGGTATGGATGGGTGTACGGTTGTTGGTGAAGATGGAAGGGGATTGCTATGCGGCTTGAACGTGAATTTGGTTATGACCTTGGATGCTGAAAGTTGTGATGGGTGTTGGATGTAAGGAGGATTGTGACGTGTTTTAGGAGAATTGGGGTTTGCAACGTGGGTAGTATGGTGAAGCCACGGTTGAAAGTAGTTTTTGGATTTGTAGTTTTGGTGATGCATTAGAAGAAAATGGGTTGAGGGTTTTGTGTCAAGGCAAGTTTGAGGAGGTAGACCTGTTGAAGAAATGTTTGTGGTGATGGGGTGATTGATAATTGGTGAATTTATAAGGGTTGGATCTGGGTATGGATTGTGGATGATTGTGGTATGGTTGTTGTGAAAACTTTTGGATGGTGACGAGGGTTGTTTGGTCTGGGGTCGAGGTGGTTTCAAGCAGTTTGCAGTGTGAGGATCTGATGGGTGGTTGAGGTAGATGGATGCTTTGGGTGATTTTGGATGCGTGACTGATGTTGGGTAGATGGTGTTGAACGTAAGTAAGTGAGGGTTGTGTGGTGGAGTGTTAAACGGTAATGGTCTGTTAGATGCGTGACTTTTGCGAAGAGGGACTGGATGCAGGAAAAATTGATGAATTGGTGAAGAGGAAGTCTGTGAAGAATATATGCTGATGTGAAGAATAAGGAGGAAGGCAGGAGATGAAGTACGAAGAAGGGAAACAAAGAAAAATTGCAAAAGGAATTTTTTTTGGCTTGTAAAACAAGGAAGAAATTTGTACAAAAGAGGGGAATGATTGGAAAAAAAGGAAAGAAGTAAAAGAAAAAAAAATATGGCAAAGACAGAAAATCAATGGAAAAAGGCAAGTTATATTTTTCTTTCTCTTGCTTAGAAGATTACGGTGTCATTGAACAAAACCAAATCTATCCAATCAAGATTTTTTTCTATATATACAAGAACACAAAAGGAAAAAATAAAAATAAAAACTAACATGAATCGGAAATTTAATAAATAATAAAATTTAATCTTTACCTCCCCGACAACGGCACCAAAAACTTGATCGTCGCTTTCCTAAGAATTTGAAAAGCGCGATTTCATAATAAATACTGCAAACGCACAAAACGTGTACTATGCAGGTCAAATCACAGGGAGGTAAATTAAATTAAATTATTTATATAATTTCGTGGGCGAGTTAGACAATCTTCGAGGTTGGTTTTTAAAGCAAACGAAATTGAAACTGCAATTAAACTATTATTGAATTGAATCAGATCTAAATCTAATCTAATCTGTTTCAATCCAATATTGACGTAGGGAAGTAGTAAAAAGAACAGAAATTAAAATTGCATAAATTAAAAAAACAAACAGGAAATAAAATTAGGATTACCGCTGAATCTAATCAGATGGTCAATCACTAATGAAAATAATTGCAAAATACAAATAGTGTTCTACCAAATCTAATTGTGTAGACAACACTAACTGCTAAGAAAAAATAAAAAAATGCAGAAAAGAGAAAAAAAGAAAATTTTATTAATCCTAGGATGATTTTTACAATGAGAATAAAAGGGTGTTTATAGGATAGATAGCCAGCCCTAACCCTAACCCTAATACAATGACAAATGGGCCTTAGGGAATTCACAAAAGAGTTTACAATGAGAATTACAAATGGGCCTTAGTGAAATCTAGTAAATTTGGGTCTTTCCTCTTGCTCCTTTGATAATTCTTCATTGATTTGTGATATATATGGCCTTTCTACTAGTTATTTTCTTATCCAAAAATCAACTGGATGTGAGATCTTCGTCACCAAGTCTTCAAATGTAAATAAGCAGCAATTTGATCTCTATTTTCCATTTTTCTGACTGTATCGGCATATCTGTAAAAATGACAAAACAATACCCAAGTAATATTTATTTATATACAAAAAGATAAGAAATAAGAGCATAAAATAAACACATTTCTATGTTAATCAGTTATATATGGATTGTGTATACATATCAAATAAAACAATTTCTACCAGCAATCTTATAGATTTCATAACAATTCATTTATGCTGATCTAACAACCACGAAACAATGTAGGTCAGGCATAAGATATACTCACCTTTCGTGACACAGATTGGAGACAACAGATGAATTGACACTGAATAAAACAATGACTTCCGGGCACGATTCAGAATGGGTTCAACTCGCTATGACTCAAAATATATTTATTTTTAAAAGAGGAGGTTAGGGAATGTCTCAATGGATCAGTACAACAATCGGGGTTTGGACGGTAAGATATTGGGTTTTGGAACAGTTTCTGAACTCAACCCCAAATTCAATTTGACAAAAGTAAAATAAAGATAAAACTCTTTTATAAAATATTATATATATATGTATGTATATATCTGTATACATAAACACACAATATATATATATATATATATATATATATATATGAAATTCAAAGCACAACGCAAACACCCGCAATGCAAAATTATATCATATATATATATTATAAATTATGTAAAAACACGATCAAAACCATTATACATATAATTTTTTTAAAACGTACACCAAGTATAATACACGCAACAAAACAAAATAGATTAAATATATACACTAAAATAAGAACACACACACAAGCAAAACCATATATATATATGTGTGTGTGTGTGTGTGTATAAACATTTAACCAAAATATGTATACATATATTTTCAAAACAAATATATTTTCATAATAACTAACCAATATACATAACAAACAAATCACGCACAACACTACATATAAACTAACTCACGTACATAACTCATGTAGATAAATTTATATCTAAAATAAGTACATATGAAATATTTAAAAACCATTATATATATACACATATATATAAAGACACAAATAAATATGTAAATATATTTGAACACACACATACCCATACAATCAAAGCACACAAAATATATGTTCGACCAAAAATTGGGCTTAACACCCAAATGCAGATCACAGAATGCAGAAAATGATAAATAAGAGGAGACACACGAGGTTTTTATAGTTGTTCGGCTGTAGATGTAGCCTGCGTCCACTTTATAATCTTATTGTTATATTGATAGATTACAAGAATCAGTTATATGCAGACACACAATCCGGGTGTTAATTGAGATTATAAGAGGAGAATTTATGTGTAGAAAGGTGCAAAATCCTTGCAATCGGTAATGGCAGAGGCTATCTAGATGTAGGAGAAAGTCTCAGCCAAAAAGCCCCTTTAAATGTCCATGTTTTGGTGTATTTATAGGCATAGAGGAGCTTCTGGGAGGACCGGTTCGTGGTGGGGTACGTGGCACCCGATCCAGAAAAGTAGGAGCAGGAGTAGCCTTGAGAATAGGTCAAAACAGTGCGCATATCCGCAGGTCTAGAGATCGGTTCGTGGTCATGGGTTGGATCGTGATATGACTATCACGATCCGGGTTTGGTTGCGAGCTAGAGTGAAGTGTTTGCGATCAGGTCGTGGTCTTCATGTGTACTAAGAGTGGGTCGCGATCTGAAGGTATACCATGAACGAGTCGTGGTCTGAGGGTGCACCACCATCCGATGAAGGGTAAACCGAGGGTGCACCACGAGCCAGAGAGGATGCACGAGCCGTACTCCGATCGTGTGACGTTTCGTCGCTTTATCCAGGAAATTGCCAGATTACACCCATTCACGGAAACAGGTGTAACTTTCAAACCGTAAGTCCAATTGAGACAAACCAAAGCTCAAACTAAAGCTAATTTAGGGATCTACAAGATTTACAAAGCTCAGCTCCATAATTGCTTTTTTGGGCCCAAAAATGGTCATCTGATAGGAGTTTCGAGCCTTTCTTTGTTCGTGATGGGACTTTGACCAAATCGCTGCCTATCTTCTGATGTTGTTCTCTATATCCGAGCGCGATGCTATCCAGATATTCAGTGTGACAGCTTTTACCAAAAAGTGTGTCAACATGTTTGCCCCCCATAACATATCTTGATGGTTGAAGGAAGATGTGTTCTGGATAATCTGAGAAATCCAAACCCAGAATGCGACGATCACGCCGGATTGTATTAAGGCCAGAAAACCGATGATCACATGGGATTGTATTAAGGCCAGAGAAATCCAAGAAGACCAGGAGTTTGTACCTACAAGAAGATTAAACAAATAATGCAAGAATATTTCCTAGATGGCCTTAACGGAGTAAGCCATCCGAGGAGATGTTAGAGGGGTTCCGAGACGGCCTTACCGGAGTAATACGACCAAGGAAATGCCATGAAAGTTCCAAGACGGCCTTACCGGAGTAAGACGACCAAGGAAAAGCACATGAGAATTTGTTTATACTGGATGGATCCAGTTGGGAGCCGGAGCTCATGTTTGTACTGGATGGATCCATTTGGGAGCCGGGGCTCAAGATTGATCATTATTGATTCATGAAAGCTAAGCGGTAGTTATTCTAACTATAACACCCCGAATTTTCTATTAACGATAAATTAACAAATTAAAGTATAATTAATTCTAAATGAAAGAATTAAGGGAAATGGATTACGCCATTGTGTTCGTCTCGGAATTCTTCTTGAGGTAGAGTCTGAGTTTGCGTAAATCGGACTCCTTATGAAGGAGTTATGACCTCCGGAAGTTTCAGAATTCGATTTAAAATTCAAACAGCCCGAAAACAGGTTTAAAATTCAAAACTGGACCAGAACTGGGCTGGGCGGGAATTTTCCCGCCCAGGACCCAGGTCGACCAGGGGGTCCACCTGGGAGTCGATCTGGGTACCCAGGTCGACTATGTAGTCGACCTGGGGGTCGACCTACAGGTCGACCTGCTTGGTCAACCTGAACTGTTTGGTCTGGTCCTGGCTCGAGTTTTGGGGCTTGGCCGTGTCACTAGGGCTGATTTGTCACTTTCTGATTGGCTTCTCTTGAGATGGATGGCCTTGATTAACTCTAGCTTCATCGACGGCTCTAATTGGTTTGAAATTCTATATAAACAACCTTAGACTCCAACCTAAATTCACACAAGAAATAGAACCTTGAGCCGTCATGCTGCTGGAAGGAAGTCAAGAGTAGCCTCCACTTGAAGAAAGATTAGAGACGAGCAAAACTAAAATAAAAACAAGAATCAAACAACGTTTATCTACCCAAAGGAAAGCCTTGCAAAGTCAGAACTCAGAATCCAGAATTCAAGTTCGTCGTTTTTTGTAAGTATAGTGATTTTTCCAATGGGAATAAAATTGAGACTTGATTCGATGTAAAGTGGAATTGGAATTTTACTATTATGTAACAACGATACTAATTCATATATGTGTATTGCAATGATTGTATTGTGAATGGTTGGAATGTTCGTGGTTAAATTTACTTGGTGTTGGATCCATTCAAATGAAAACAACATCACATGCAAGTTGTATAGTTCATGTTATAATCTACACCTATATGTTTATGTGATTATATAGGTTGTATGTGTTATGAACAAGTTAGGATCTCATGTATATAATTTATGCTAAAACCTCTATGCCTAAATGATTAAGTTCATATACATGCTCATATGATTATACAAAAGTTGCAAGTTCATAATTGGATCCATGCCAAGATCCACTTTAATACATGTTTCATGTTATAATTGGACATATGATTGGATTTAGTTCACACATGTGATAAAATTATACATACTTTATGGACATGTCATATTCTTGTCATATGCTAGTGATGTTCGATGTTATGCCTAGATCTAAACATGTTTAGGCTTATGTTGTCTAAATCATATGCTAATTCATGTGACACCTATTTAGTTAGATCCCTATTTCAATGCAAGTTCACATATATGTAAGTTGATTTAGCCTATGTTGCATTCACATATATGTAAGTTGATTTAGCCTATGTTGCAAATTAACATATATGTAAGTTGATTTAGTCTATGTTGCAAATTCACATATATGTATGTTGATTTAGTCTACATTGCAAGTTCACACCTATGACATTCATGTTGACTATTTTGCAAGTTCACACCTATGATGTTCATATTGACTATGCCCAAAATGCCAAGTTTACACCTATGTCATGTTTATGTTAATGAGTTTCTTTATGCCAATTTTGTGTACACTAAATTAGGCTAAGTTTTTAGCCTAATATTATATGCTAAGAATCATACGGACGAAAAATTAGGCTAAGATTGTTAGCCTAATATTTAGACGGGGTAACGTTGGGGAAAATTGGTAATTATAGGAAACTTGACATAAATTGGTGGAAAATATATGAAATTGACATGTTTGTCACATGCCAAAATTGGTGGCACTTAAATGGTATAAAAATTCTTATACCAAAAATGATGAACATGGAAAGTGCGCCATAACATTTAATTGTTAACAAATTTACATATAACAAGTAATAGAGACAAATATGTAAATTTAGAAAATACGAGTATGCTTAACCCGAGGTTGGATTGAGTTGTGATGTAAACCTGCCCGGACCCGCCCGGTTGTCCAGTAATCACAACAATACCAATCCAATGTGAGAGGTTAAGCATTGAGCCCAATAAGGACCCGAGGTTAGACTGAGTTACGGTGTAAACTTGTCCGGAACTGACCGGCATATCTAGTAACCGTAACAATACCTGTCTAATGTGAGTGGTCGGTGCTTTAAAAAAAATCTAAGGACAGACAAGTCAGGATGTTAGGGTTAAGTTAACTAAAATACTTAACCAATTCAACATGTTAATTAAACTGATGGGTGGGGTTAGGTAAATACAGACACTTAACCACTTAACATGTTTGACTAGAAAACCCTAGTAATGAGGAACCATTGTGAAACACCCCACCTCCGTTAGGGTCACTCTCAAAGGGAATGCCCTAATTTTGGTGGAGGTTTATAAGTATAAGTCACAGATATACAAGACAGATATAAGAACACATATTTTTGAACAGCGGAAAACAACAAACTTTTATTTCATTAAAATACGTGTTACACCAACCATACCATAATTGTCTTACAATACTTCAAAAAACATAACATTTTCATAACTGTCTTGATTACATCATTTAAAGAAGCATAAAGAAAACATAAATAAACTGCAAAAGTCCCATAGTTGCTGTCCAAAGCCATAGTCCAAAACGAAAAGATCCAAGCAATACATTCTTTCTCTTCAAGCTGGATATGAAGGCTGGTCAAGCTGCGGTATTCCCTCCTTGTGGACCTGGGGCGGGGGGGGGGGGGGGGAACGGAAGAAAAGAAGACGAAAGAAAAGTAGAGTCAGACATAAAGCCTGAGTAAGTCTAGGACTATTCAGTCTATGAATAAAGAACTGGGTATGATAAGTATAAACTAGAAATGGGAAAGCACCATAAACTTAGTTAAGTTGTCTAGGGTCGAATATACTATCGTACCACATATTAATCTCTGTAACCATATAAACTAGTTACCAACAGGCACCCCATAATCCGGGTGAAGTGATCCATTTTATGATGATCGGCTCCTACTCGCATAGTTACATGTGTCTTACGGCCCCCGATGTTGTAGTTACCTATGCTGGTCCCACCATGGGGTGTATCAAGTCCCATGGTGGCGGCAAGACACAACCCTAGAATGCACAGGTATGCTACTGGTGCCCAGTGCCTTATTTTTCTGCGCCGGAGTGTGTGCACGCCCGCACCCCGTTAGAACCTACACTGCTGCACCACCGCCGTCGATTTGACCTCTTACAGTCAGCCTAGTAATCGTGCCCCACCCTGCCTAGTTTCAGGGTATCATGATACACCTTATAGGGTTACTGCTGAAAAGGGTCCCCCGCTACTAGGTTTTTCTATTTCTAGCCAACATGCTAAGTTGGTTAAGTGTTTTATAAACCTAACCCCCAACCAGTCTGTTTAGTTTAGCATGTTCCATTTTGATTAAGTATTAATATAATTTACTTAATCCTATCAATCCTGACTCAGCCTTAATTGTCTTATTAAAGCCTTGACCTCTCACATTAGACATGTATTGTTATGGCTGCCTATTGCCGGTTGGGTCCGGGCAGTCTTACGCCACAACTCAGTCTAACCTCGGGTCCTTATTGGGCTCTATGTTTAACCACCCACTTTGGATAGGTATTGTTGTGACTACTGGACAGCCGGGCAGTTCCGGGCAGGTTTACATCACAACTCAATCCAACCTCGGGTTAAACACATCGTATTTTCTACATTTACATATTTTGTCTTTCTTCTTTTTATATGTAAATATTTGCGGCCCATTATTCAACTTCAGCTTTATTGGTTAAGATTTATTTATGCCACTTAATTGTTTTTCAAAGTTATTGGCGTGCGTCAAACAAGCCAACACATATGTTCTATATTTTTAGTCCAAACGTCATTTCCCCCGTTTTATACGTTCGTTCCAATGTAAGGTGTGTTGGGTTTAATACTTAAATCCAAATTAGCCATATGAAAAGGGGAGGCTATAACATGGTGTTTATAAGGTGACATAAAAAGGGGAGTGTGAACGCATGAACTTGCAATATACGATCTAATTATCATAAGATAGGCATATGTGAACTTGCAATTGTAACAACATATAATATAAGCAATACTTAAACATGGATCATTATATTCACAAAATCATGGTGTAAACGAAACATGTAGTCTTGGCATAAATAGTACTTAAACATGAACCACTCTAATCATATAATTATGGCATAATCATAATTGAACATGAGTCCTTATATGGTCATGGCATAAACATAATTAATTATGAATCCTATTATTCATATAATCATGGTTTTTGTCCAATCTATGTAACTTGTAAGGGGATGCAATTCTAGTGTGATTTCTAATGTAACTTATGTGCCAAATACATTATCATATGATTAAGATAACAACATAAGCTTAGAAAACATGTTTTTAACTAGGCATAATAACAAACATAGCTTAGTCATGTTCATAAAATTAATACAAGCTTACAACGACGCTTGCTTTTGTTACTATCACAAAATCATGATTTTTATACTTGAACTATGATGTCAATTTCAACATAACCTTCATATGAATCATAATACTTAGGTGAATCAAATTATACTAAAGATGACCATAGAATTTTACATCATGTTGTCATAACAATAGATCATAGACTTGCATGAATTTCAAAATAAACTATTACAACATATAGTTGTTGTTTCAACATGAATCTTATACTTGCATTTACCAAATGGGTGTTGTAAATAACTACCACAAACATGTAGTTCAATATGAATCATATGCTTGCATAAGTCCCAATCAAAATTCCACAACATGTGGTTGTCAACATAAGCCACATACTTGTATGAATCAAACCATAACATTGCCAAATCGTTTAGAATCAAAATAACATACAAATATAAGTCGTTATCGCCACAATTCCATTTCGCAAATCGCGTACTTGCAAATATCCAATCGTATACCATAATATTCCCAAATCGTTTTGCATCAAAGCAACATACAAATATAGATTATTATCGCCACAATTCCATTTCTTACATTACATAAATCAACACAATTATTTAATTCATATCGGAATAGCACTCTACTTATAGCGTATGGCGAATCTTCAATTCAGAAATCTGAATTCTGAATTTGGAGTTGCTATCCTTTGTTGTAGGCGTTGCTTTGATTTGATTAACGTTGCTTTGATTTGATTAACGTTGCTTTAAGCTTTGAATTATCTCCTAGTTGTCTCTCTATTTCTAACGGCTATCTTCAGTCTCTCCTCAGCAGCATGACGGTCTCATCTCCATTTTAGTTTATGTGAATTAGGGTTAGCCTTAGGTCCTTTTTATAGAGTTTGTGAGTCGATTTAGACCGTCGATGAAGCTTGGTTCAATGATAGCCGTTCGTTTGAAGGAGAGACCAACCAGGAGCTGACACCTAGCCCTAGTGATAAGGCAAGGCTCAGAAAATTGACCAAACACAGACCAGGCCAGCCAGGGTGGGCTAGGTTCGACCTGGCTCTGGGGCCAGGTCAACAACCCAGTCGACACCGTGTCGACTTGGCAGTCGACACGGGTTACCCAGGTCGACTGCCCAGTCGACCTGGCTAGCCCAGGTCGATTGCCAAGTCGACCTGGGTGCCTTAGGCGGGAATTTTCCCGCCCTGGCCAATTGGGCCCGATTTTGAATTTTAAACTTGTTTTTCTGAGCTGTTTTCATCTGTTTGAATTTTAACCTGAATTCTGAAACTTCCGGAGCCAATATCTTCTTCATACGGACTCCGTTTTTCGAAAACTCGGACTCTATTTCGCGTATTTTTCCGAGACGAACACAATGGCATATCCCGTTTCCCTTAATTCTTTGATTTGAAATTAATTATACTTTAATTTGTGTAATAACCCGGAAAATCTGGGCCAGTTTAAAATTTTTATTTTGGCAATTTCAACGAAGTTTGAACATTTAAAATAAATTATTTTAAATAATATCGACGAGAAATTTATTTTGAATATAATTCAATCGTATATATTATACGCGTCGTCGTTAGAATATAAATAATTATATATAATTATAATAGAATTGAAAATGGCGCGGTAGTTCGATAATTCGATTTCAAACTTCAAATGAATGTACCGGGTGCAAAACAATCCGGATTTTAGTGAAACCAAAAATCTTAGGATCTAATTGATGATATCTTTCCAACGAATCCGAAGAATCAAGATTTCATAGCGGGAATCAAAAGATATGTCCAGTTGAAAATTCTGAATAGTCGCTATGGAATTCAGGCCCTTAAAAATGGACATTTTGCAAACGACCTCGGATTTCGACGAAACCAGTTTTGTGGGGTCCGTGATGTAAGATTGTTGCTAGATTCCAAATGTCATAATTTTTCGAATCAATATGTGAGCGTGGCAAAGGATAACGCGTTTGACCAGTTTCAGTTGATTTTAATCGACTGGAAATTGGCCATTTTTCTAACGGTCTCAGAATTCGACGAAACTAGTTTTGTTAGGACCGTATCGTCAATACGAAGCTAGAAAATATTTTTCTGCAATTTATAGAGTTGGTATGTGACCCCGGTAATTTGAAATGTACGTTTAAAATTCATTATAGTGATTTAAATGTAAATTTAACGGAAGCTGATTCAAACGATCGAATCAACCTACGATACATATCCCATTGTGTTCGGAATGGGGGTAATACACTAGGGACGACATGCGGTGGGTCTCGTTTCGAGTTCGAAATAAAAAGTTACTTTTTGAAAATTAAATATAATAAAATATATATGGCCCCCTCTTATCTCTCTCTTCCCCTACCCTTTATTCTCTCTCCTCACTTTCCTTCTGCCAAACGATTTAGAAAGATAAAAAAAGGGGGGGGGGAATCCATCGCGCTCTCGCGCGACATCGGCCGCCGTCGCCGCCGCAAAGGGAGCCCCGCCTCCGCCGCAGGTGGCGCAACCACCCACTCGCCGTCAGCCCCTCTTCCCTCTCTCTCTCTCCGGCCTCCGTTCGAGCCTCCCCCAAAACCCTAGTCTCCCAAAACCGATGCTTCCGCCGCCGTTAAACCCCTCCCCCGATCGACTTCGCACCAGAAACACCCCATCCCTTTCCAACTCGATCAACAAATCCCCTGCGCTGTAAGTGTTTTGATTTCTTCATGTATGTTGATTTTAATTTATTAAAAATACGATATTTTAGCTTATAAAATTCTGATTTCTTCGATTCTACGAACTATGATTTTTATGTTGTTAAACATAGAAAGCTATGATTTTTACTATATGAAAGTTGGAATTTTTATAAAAAGGAAAGTTTGAATTTGTATAAAGGAGAAAGATTGAATTTTTAATGTAGGAAAGACGATATTTTTAAAATAGAAAAGATGATATTTTTAAAATATGAAAAGATTATATTTTTATATATATTCAGTCGAAGTATAAAAATGTGATTTTTATCAAATATGTAGCAAAGTTAAAAATATAATTTTTATACTAGTGGCATATTAAAAATATGATTTTTATTCATGTAGAGTAATAAAAATATGATTTTTATATTTTTAAAGTATTAAAAATATAATTTTTACATGAAAGGAATATTAAAAATATCATCTTTATATGTGTAGAAGAATAAATGAGATTTTTAATAAAGATGAAATCTTTAAATTTGAAAAGGCGAAGTCTATGTTTTTATAAAGGCGAAGTCTATGTTTTTATAAAGGCGAAAACCATATTTTAGAAAAGGGAAATCTTTATATGAAAAATAACGTGGTAAAAATATAATTTTTATTTATATAACATAGTAGTAAAAATTCGATTTTTATATATTGAATAACGGGATAAAAAATTCGATTTTTAAATATATGAAGTGATTATAAAAATATGACTTTTAAATTGAAAGTGAATGAATAAAAATGTGACTTTTATTTTAAAGACATCAAAACATAAAAATGTGTGATTTTTATATATGTAGTGACTACGGGCAACGAAGATGATAAAAAAAGGCGAGAATGAGAAAGATTTCTATCAATGAAGTGCCGTGGAGCTAGGATAGCTATCTGTGAGAACTTCTCACTCTAAATTCTTTTTTTCTAGTTATATATATACTAGGATGCAGACGGTGCTTAGTAGCACCCGACACAATCGTCCACAGACCATGGACTTGTTTGTTTGATTTCAAAAAATTAGTTAGATTATTTGATTGAAATTAAATTGTGTGGTGAAATGAATGGATTTGATTGATGTGTGAATGGCGTGGGCCTTCACTAGACCGGGGATAAGGCTAGGCCTCGTCCCGTTTCTGGTATCGTGCCGTTATGCCGCCGAAATTTTCTAAAATATGTTAGAAAAATAAAAATATCATTTTTATTTTGTAAATGAACTGAATAGAGCATTCATAAGTAAAATAAAATGTTTTGTCGTTAAAAATATAATTTTTAACGTGAATGTGAATAAATAAATATTCATTTACAAACCGAACGGTTTGTTTATGTACACCCATTTGAATGACATTGATTGGGTCGATAAATTTTACACATCGCCCAACTGCACAAATAAAATCTGTGTTTGATTGTTTGAAACCCCACACGGGTGTTGGGATGAAATATGAATTCCACTCATCCTGATTAATTAAATATGTCGATCGATTGATTGACAGGCTGTTATAAGCGTTAGATATCTATATTTGATGCTTATACAGTGTAGTGCACTTTGGTTGATGGTTGATTATTTTTCAATGCTATTATATACATGTGTTGTATGAAAATCCATATAATTAACTTTATATGGTAATTGATTGGGCCTCATTCCAAATTGAAAAATAAAGAATATTATATAATAAAGGTTCATGTGTTGACTATACTCATCCGTTGATATTAGTCATGTATTGAACGAAATATTTTTATTATAAAATTTATATCTTTATCAATATATAATAAAGGTTCATGTGTTGACTATACTCATCCGTTGATATTAGTCATGTGTTGAACGAAATATTTTTATAATAAAATTTATATCTTTATCAATATATAATAAAGGTTCATGTGTTGACTATACTCATCCGTTGATATTAGTCATGTGTTGAACGAAATATTTTTATAATAAAATTTACATCTTTATCATATATAGAATTAGAAATCAACTGGAAAATAGATGAGATGAGTGGTCTCCTGGATAGTAATCTGATGTTGGTTTCGGCCTTCGGGGTTAATGTTCAGGAAATCGTTCTCTCACTAAATTACGGTTGAAGTCTGATTCAATATCAAACGATAGATACCTTAACTTTTATAAAATATATTAAATAGCAAAAATAGTCACACGTGGACGGTACTCATTCGTTGAGATTAGTCGTGTGTTGACAAAAAGAAATATTTGAAATAGAATATATAAAGCCGTGTTGAATAGTGATGCGCCATTTTGACGCGAACGATATTTATATCGATTACATTCGTAATTGAATATATAACGATTTCGAAATGAATTGAATATATAACGATTTCGAAATGAATTGAATATATAACGATTTCGAAATGAATTGAATATATAACGATTTCGAAATGAATTGAATATATAACGATTTCGAAATGAATTGAATATATAACGATTTCGAAATGAATTGAATATATAACGATTTCGAAATGAATTGAATATATAACGATTTCGATTTGAATTGAATATAAAACGATTTCGAATTGAATGAAATAGAAAACCAATTTGATTTCAATTGAATATATCATGAATTGGATTCAAATAGAAAACGAAACGAATTTGATTTGAATAGAAAATGAATTTGAATCGAATATAAAACCAATTTGAATTGAATTGAATTGAAAACGAATTCAAATTGAATTGAAAGCGAATGGAAATGAATTGAAATTTGAATTGAATAGAAATGAATTTTAAAACGAATTTATAAGGAAGAATTCAATTTTGATTTGAATTGAAATGGAAGTTGAAATGATTTTTGAAACGAATTCAAAACTATTTATAAAATTCGTTTTAAATAGTAATCGACGAAATATATATTATATATATATTATATATAATATAATGGCCTGAATAGAACGCGCCGCGCCGCGGCAGTTCGTAAATTTCGACCATTTATTTCAAACGGACATTACGGGAGATCTGACCGTCGGATTCTCCTAAAACCGGAACCGTTGGGTTCGTATCGAAAAGAGCTTTCTAACGAATATTAGAAATTTGAAATCTAACGGTTGAATTTGGAGATACGTCCAAATCAAATTCGAAAAAGGTCGCTGTAAGTGCAGTTCGATGACCATTGTTGTAAATCGACTGTACGGGCCTTGATAAAATTACTAAAAATAGTAATAATTAGTGTAAAATCATAATAAATGATTTGGGAAAATTGGGTCCATATTTGAAAAGATAAAAATAGATTTTTATCGAAATGGACTAGTTTTGAACTAAATTTAAAACCCAATTATTTTTAAATAAATGAATTAGATTTAAAAGGGGGTTTTAAATAATCGAATTTCTAATATATTTGATTAAATTTGAGATGGGTTTATCGTGAACTATGTTTTAAAATAACATTAGTTCTTTAACCCGATAACAAATAGAATGTGATTTGGGTTTGTCGTGAACTGTGTTTTAAATAACACCTAGTTCTTTAACCCAGTAAAAGGAGTTTTAATGAATCTGCAAATAAATTGAAATTCGAATTGATAATCTAAATTACCAAATTTAGAAAATGAGCGAGAATGGAGTATCACCAGTTTTGCTCCAAAGCGATAGTTAAATCTTTAATTAGATTTGAACGTGAAATGGTAATTAATTTTACCGATAACACCATGGTGTTAGATATGGAGTATTACCAGTTTTGCTTCATGGGATGAATAGGTTGGGATTGGGAAATAAAATAAATAATTACTTCGGTGTGGTTCGCTAATCTCGACTAGTTTAGAAAAACCATAACTTGGTTTGAAACGACATCCAAAGGAAGATTGCAGGATAAATTTTAAAGAATTTATCTTGGATAAAATTAATGGGAACCTTTCCCTAAGAATGTGGAATTTAGAAACTAGCTGTAGGTTGGCTAAGAAGAATGGTTTCCTGGGTATTGATCGGATGTTGGTTTCGGCCTTCGGGGTTAATGTTTGGGAAATTGTTCTCTTGCTAATTTGCGGTTAGTGACTAATGAATTGGAATGAGGCGTATGTTGTGTTTGTGTAACATTTGTTTTAATATACGCGGGTTGTTCGGAAAGTCCGGGTTTATACCCATTCTGAATAACCGATTCGACGATATGTCGAAGATGAAGACGGTGGTCGAAGACCGGAAGTCTTCACATCGTTTGGGTAATTACTGACGATCCTGATTGGGCAGTACACCCAAGAGGATGGAAATAGTTGGTGGTCGTCCAGACGTACTTGGAGATGGATGGATATGCGAGGAAAGTGCCTCCGGTTTCGTTCAGACCCAGAACGGACTTGTAAATGGATTGTGTGTCTGACATTGGATTTTATTCTGTGTTGATTGATTTCTATTAAATATATATCTGTTTGGCGACGGAGAATTTATTCTCTTGCTTAACGCCCTTCTCTGAGACGTACGAGCTTAGAGGTTATATATCGATAGATATCAATCGCATGGCATGAATTGCCTGTGTGGCATGCTGAGTTGCATGGATCAAGGCTTCTGTTGAAAAGCAAAGTCTTGTAGTTGATGATCAAAGCACGGCCCTTGTGGCGTAGCTTTGTGTATAGCGTGTATTCGCGAGCCTCACACCTCGGTATGAGTTAAAAACGGGATACGGACTGCAGGGAGAGCACACGTTTCTTTCTAGCTTTGGCGGTGTCAGTGACTTACCAGCCCTGACATTTATATACTTTTCACCTTTGTGGTTGTTGGATGAGGCGCCTCGATTATAGGTCTGTAAGGACCGGGAAACGTGTGTTCAGGCATAACTAATCCTCTAACGTAAGTGAGGACCGGCCCTGAAGATCCAGGGGTTACCCAGTGTGCGTAATCCTGAGGCATTTGCTAGAGTGTCTCGAACGCGGAGAGGAGCTTGCCCCTTGCCTCGACTCATGACGGAATCTAATTTCCAATACGAGTAATTCGGCTTTAATTGTAGAACTAGTATGGCGACATAGTAGATGGTAGCTATGCCGCCTATGATTTATATTTATGATTGAAACGTTTTGACACTATACACTTATTATAGTATCAAATGATTTGTTTTGAACGTATCAAGCATGCTTTGGCTGTTATAAGGGAAAACCCTATCCCCCGGCTTGCGTTGCATTGTGTGATAGGACCTGGGTCTTATAACAGCTTCATTTTTCTTTATTTAGCATTGCGCTGTTGTTTTATGCACTGGTATTCTTGGGAGGAAACCCGTTCCGTGTTATACGGCGTGGTCCCTTGATTTACCTAATTTTAAAACCAATATAAATAACTGTTTTAGTTCTCACACCAGTCACATGACTGACCTGGAGTTTATTGTTTTAACCTAAACTCTGGGTGCCCCTATTTTCCGCACGGGCAGCTAGTAGTTTTGGTTTTGCAGATTTATATTCACAGGATCCTGGTTTACAGCTGGAATGATATCCGGAAAGCTCTGTATCCGTATATCACCTTCAGTTGTGCTTTGTATTATTTTTCCGCTGCTATGTAATTTATTGTAATCTCTGATATTTATCATATGTAATTTATTCAATTATACTCTGTATATTCTTGTATCTGATGGAACTGTTGTAATATACAATGAA